>CM062813.1:896701630-897988297 GCA_031772625.1 Pinus tabuliformis
TTGATAACTGAAAGGCACAGTTCCTGTACCTTGAACATATGATTGACCTTGAGGTGGTTGATAACTTTGACTCAAGTATTGACCTTGAGGTTGATAAAATTGAGGTAAATACTGATACTGGGGTTGACCTTGACCTTGAGGTTGATACCCTTGGGGTAAATACTGATACTGAGGTTGACCCTGGGGTACATATTGAGGCTGGGGTTGACCTTGAGGAATGTATTGTACTATGGGTACATACTATCCTTGAGGTTGCCCCCCAGACACAATTTCTGTACCTTGAGGTTGCCCCCCAGGTGGTAATTGACCACCTTGAGGTTGAGAACCGGGAACTGAACCTGACATCATGTAAATGTCTCCTACACCCAATGGTTTATTACCATTTTTTCCAGCTAATAACCCATGTTCAATGGGTTGAGGAGATGCTCCCGCAAAAGTACCAGAAAGTGACTGATACCCGGAGGGAACAGAAGGACCGCCGTACAAGAAAGATTCAGGAGATTGAGTGAACACGGACGACTGACCAGACATATTTACAGGAGTATAAATACCTCCAGGTGGAGAAGGAGTACGAGGTGGAGAAAAACTTATCCCTGAGTTGTCTAAATAATTGGTTAACGAAAGGTACCAAGTAGTACTTCTGGGAGGACTGTAAAAGATAGATTCACGCTCCCTTAGATCAATAGTAGGTTGATCTTCAAGGATAGATACGCCAAATTATTCCTCTGGAGCAAGTTCTTCAATAGCTATCAAACCAGCAGGAAGATTTTCGGTGATGACTCTTTCTACCTTAGGTGAATCAGGTGCACTAGAAGTTGGAGTAACGGGTTCAGATACTTCAGGTTCTTCGCCTATATCACTAGTAGATGAAAAACTACCAGCAAGCTCGGAAACTGCAACTGCTTCGGGATTATAACCTGTTTCTAGACCTTGGTAATCTGGATGGACTACCAATGACGATTCTCCTTCTTCAGGTGAACCTACTTTACTGCCACTAGGAGTTACAAGGACCTTTAAACCTTCGTAATGACTTGGGACCTCTTCAGGAGGTTCGCCCCGTAATCTACGGGACTTCCTCAACAAATCGGCCACGGTAACAATCTCAGGAGACTTGCCCCGAAGTCTACGGGACTGTCTCGGTAATTCAGCCACAGTTAAAAACTTTTAACTACTGCACACGCAAACAAAGTAAAATCTCAAAGCAAACCACCTAAAGTCTCTAAAGAACCAAACAAATTTGAATCACACGCCTAAAGAATCTAGGGCGTCAAACCATACACAAACAGTAGCCTTCCGGACCGAAAACACTAGTTGGAGATGAAACCCAACATCGCCGAATTCAGTACAGAAGTGGTGGGCGGAACAGTTACCCCGACAACCTGCTTAATGAATAGACCGGCACAAGTTCCTCCACTTTAACCGTCTCGAGTGAAGTGAACCCCCCGGAAAATCCAAGTGAGTCTAGCCGACGTCTGCTCCAGGTACAGTGGGATCTTCCCTCCACCGTCACCTCGGTAGAATCCTAAAGATAATGGTCACTAAGGTTACCAACAACAACAAATGCACCTGGGGGAACAGTCTACACTCCGACAGAACGCAAGGGCAGAGTATCAAGCTCAATCCCCTTGCCGGCTCCTTGACAATAATCCAAGGTTTACCGACAAGTGACCCCTGGCTCCTCGACAATGGTTAATCCGAGGTTTACCATTTGTAATACGTGTGTGTCTGGCGTCGTTCCCAACGAGGGAGGATTGATCCCCTCACTGGTTCGGACACGCGCTCGTGCTTCTCCTTTAAGAGGAGCTTTCCCAGAGTACAAATGAAACAGTTGGATTTATCCTACCACAAGATGAGCTACTTGTTTGGTTTTGCTGTCTTGGAGAGTTAATTACTCTCCTACTCCAAGACACTAGCCTGATCTATATTGGTGTTTCAGAGCCCTAGTAAATAAAAGTTACTAAGTTGATTTTACTTTAAGCGTTAATTTTATGGCTTTCTTTAAGACAAAAGGTAGTGGAGATGAAACTGGTGGTGTGTAGACTCGACCGAAATCCACTAAAAAGATGCACTTAGGATGATTTACACTAATTTTTCCTTTTTCAATGAATTTCCTAGCTAAGAGAGTTGGAAAATGCAAATTTGAAATAAAGACAACTTTCTTGGCAATGAAAAACAAAGAAACAAACTCTTTATCTTTTCAAAACATACGACACATGACCACTAATCACTTCACGAAAATTCCTTTTTCTTTCAAAGACTCAAATGCTACTCAAGCAAACCTTCCTTCAAAAGATATTTTTGTATTTTTTCCTAATTAATAAAGCATGTAAAACTTACTTTAACAAAAATCAAAGTTAAAAAAGCTATGGCAATCAAATCAACTCAATTTCACTCAAAAGAAAATCTAAGAGGAAAGCACCTAAAAGTAAATCTAACGAGTCAAAAGCTTACTAAAGAGTATTCCTGGATGTTTTACTCAGTCAAAATGTAACTAAGGACTAGTTAATGCAGAACCAAAAACTAGTCAAAAACAAAAATCAAAACCTTTTTGTTCTTTTCTCAAGAATAAAATTCAAAGTTCAAACGACAAACTTTTTCGAGATTCGCAAAGAGAAGACGCAAAGGTAGGTCTCTCACAAGGGTGAATTCTATGACAGGCCCGACTCCTAAGAGGACTGATCAAAACCAAGGAGATCCAAAGTTTGACAACCTCTAACGCCAAAGTCACTACAGGACCAGTTAAAAATCAAACCCTAAGGCAAAATCCCTATGAATTTCACTAAAACCCTCGACACTGACGAAACAAGCTTAGGTGAAGATTTATGGTAGAAAACCAGTGGATCTGGGCAGAAAAACAAATTAAAAACAAAATGTAAAAGGCAAAAAAGAAGAAAAATGAAATTTTCTTAGTTTTGACAGGGGTACGCAGGCGACCTGTTTACACAGGTGCGGGTACGCTTTGTGCACAAAGCGACAGTGCGTATAGGTACGCACTGTGCTCCACTCAGAGGCTGCGTACTTCTAGAAAAACAAAGAAAAACTAAAATCTAATTTAACCCTAAGCTAGCCCACCCAAATACACAGTCAGACAGCCAAAAACCAGAAAACAAATAACTTTTCTCAGATCAAAAGTTGATACAAAGGAAAAAACATTCACATCAATGGATTCCCCAGCGGAGTCGCCATTTTGTCATGCGGAAAGAGTCGACAGTGCGGACACAACCGACCTCCCTAGAAGCAAAAGCTTTCTAGTGACAAACAAGACAAATAAATCCTACCTTTCTCTAAACATGTATTGCAAGTACAAGTAATCAGGGGATCTTTAACATACCTTTAGTCCAACGCTTTGTAGTAGTCCAGCCTCGCCGATCCGGATGAGCTCCTCCTTCTCTTCGAAACCTGCATTCACTAACAAGCCAAAATATTAAATAGCACCTGATAAACTCATAAAACAATACATATCCATCATACAGACCAAGGAGTATATGAAACAAACCATGAATAACAATCTGTTGAGAAAAATAAGTTCATTTGCATTAAAAGGTAACAAAAGGAACCATTACAACCTGAGCCTTGGTGTTGTGCAAGTCCCTCCTAGGGTCCAACAAGAGTTTTCCTTTACTTTGATCAGCTCACCCACTCTCAAATAAGGCTAGGAAAGGATGGGAATCTCTCCTCTCAAGCTTTACAAGGGAGTCCTAATTCCAGCAGCATCTACCCTTAGGAATGTTCAGCTTTCAACCTCCCTCCCTTTAGCCCAATGCCTGTATTTATAGTGCTCTAGAGGAAGTTATTCAGGTCCACCATCAATGGGATAAGCCCCTCTTTGGATGGGATAGCTCCCCTCTTGATGGGATAAGTTCCTCTTTGGTAGGGATACATGAACCATCTGGAGGCGCTTCATACACGTCAAACAAGCTTCTAGAATACTCTAGAAATGACCACAAGTAACTTTTTTGGAGTGAAACTTGCACCTTTTGACCTTTACAGGAGTACGCACCCATTGCTTTACATACAGAGCGTACAAGTACGCAGGTATTGTGAACTTGGAGTGCGTACACGCAGGTAAGGCTAAGAGAAACTGCGTACCCAAGGATATATAGATTTTTAATGACTTTCTCTCTTTCTTGAAGTTTGACATGGAGAGAAGAGGTATGAGGCTTGCCAAGGAGGATAGTATGACAGTTGATGGAGCCATACTAACTGCAAATAGTCATGGTGACAAATTTTAGTGTAACAAAATGCTTCGGCATATCTCAGTTGTGCCAAGGCCCCAGGAGGTTTCAAATGGGCTGGAATAGAATTGTATATTTTATTAAACCTCTTGGAGAAGTTTTGGATAGTTTCATCAGGAGCTCTTCTAAGATTATTGTATTCAGTAAGAGCTTGGACATGGTTAGTTCTATTTCCCCATTTCTTTAGAAAACTATCTTCAAACTCTGCCCAACTATGAATGCTTCCAGCTGTAAGAGCCTTAAACCATTTTCTAACCTCTCCAATGAAGGTTTGTGCAAACAATCTAAGCTTCACATCCTCATCGTCAACTTCCTCTCTGTCCACAAAATCATTGAATCTGTCTACATGTTCTTCTGCTGTGATATCTTCATCCCCACCCCATGTTGGAATTCTAGCAGCATATTTGCTGGGAAGGTCATGTAAAACAACAGGGAGGGCTAGTGGAGCATACCTAGCAGGTATGGCCATAATTAATGGAGTAGTGATGACAGGTACTGTAGGCACAGAGGAACTAGAACTAATATGAGGTGGATTTCCTAGTGTCTGAGAGCTACTAGGACTAGCAGAAGCAGAGGATAAAGTACTGATATGAAAAGGACTATTTGGACTTTGCAAACCACTGACAAATGTACTCCAATTTGGAAGGGGTAGACCAGTTTTAGATTTGAGTAAGACTTCAAAAGGATCAAGCTCTTTGAGTTTATTTAAATCTTCCTCTTCTAACAACAATTCAAAAGTAACAACCTCCCAAAATTCCTCCTTATCTTTTTGTGACACTAAGGATGAAGTATCAATACCTCTTTTTTGTAAATCTAGAATAATTCCAATAAGTTCTTCTTCATTTTCAGACCTCAACAAAACCTCATGAATCTTATCATCAACAATTTTTTCCTCAGGACTTCTTGAAAATTCAGAGAGCAAAGATTTTAAAAAAGATGGAGTACCTGGTGTTTCAGTAAATCTTTGTCTGCTCCTTGAAATGGTGTTTGGATTGTCCATAGGAGTAGGTGGATCTGGGTCAGGATTTCTCTATGTATATCTCCCTCTCGAAGCCACCTTTTAAACTTTGAAAATGTATGGAGTCACCAAGGTAGATTGCAGCCTCGAAAAATCTTCTGAGCTCCTGCTACCTTCAGAAGTTCAGTCTCTTGATTTCGGGAATGAATAATCTTCAGACTCCCGGCAGACGCACCAAAATGTTATCTCAAAATCAGGCCCTGGAAGGCTGCAGACCAGGAAGACTTCAAGTAACTGTTTCAAACCAATCTTTTAGCTAAGGCTTAGCCTCCTTAGCCTGAGAGGGCTCTCTCAAAGGATTAAAGGTTTTTGATTATGATCAAGATGACTAACTCTTGTGAAACAAATAAAAATGTAAATGGTGGAAACACAACTAACAAGTATCCATTGGGCTTATGGAGTCATATATGATTCAATATTAGTAGTAGGGTTGGCTTTGCATAAAAGTCAAGGCATTCAGATTTCAACATATGTAGAGTACACCAAACACATAGAAGGCAGTTTATGAGTATATGAAGGAAATTAGAACACTGTAAGCTATTTCTAAGTAATCAAATACTCATAACACTGTATCTAACATGAAAATACAACAAAATAAACTCACACATTGAACTCTCTATGATTCTTGAGAAGCATAAGCCAGTATTGTATTACCAAAAAAAACAGAGTCTTTACATAAGCGAAATATCAGAGCTTTTTTACATAAATTTCCAACCCTCTTTACATTGCTCTTTCTCCTATATATAGAGCTCTTCTACCTAACTGAGATTCCTCCTCAAGCATGAGGGGAACTCGAAATCTACTTCTAATGACACCTATTCAAATCTTAACTACCTATTTAATGTAACAAACTGCTACTAGACTTTCTAGAGATCTAAATCAAATAGGAGTCTAACTCCATATTATGCTAATAATAGCCTTAATTACAATCATTCTCGTTCTTTGACAAGTTGTGTTTTTTAGTTTGGCTGTGGTGGATGTTAAAAGCTCCATAATGGTCCTCAATGTCACATCTTCTCCATTGCCCCTGAAACATAGGAAACTACCCCTATTTACCAGCCTTTGGTTTTCCTCAAAAATGTTCGAATCCAATGAACCATGTCTTTCATCTTTGATTATCCAAAATATATCAGAATGCCACGTCCTTGATGTGCTGTCAACCTCTTTCATGTGTGAAGGCAAAAGCTCCTCCAAGATGTCTGACATATCTTGGACTGTAGTAAATGTGATCACTTTATGACAAAAAGTTTAGAGTGGGATTCGAATACATGTTTCCTCCACCTGTCTTGACCTTGTTGAAAGTTGATACTTTTAGATGATCCTTTGAAGATATTCCCTTTTCAAAAAAATTTCCACTTGGATTTCAAAATCGGTTGACTGAGATTAGATTGTGCAGCTTCAGCAATTTCGTGAAACTGCTATGCGTTAGTCATCATCTTCAGCAGTTTCGTAGCGCACTACGAAACTGCTGTGTTATTCCAAAAAACATAGTTTCAACCAAAATTTTGCTATTTTAAGCCTCTTGATATTTAAACATCCTTTTCAATTGTTCCAAATCTTTTCAAAACTGAATGGAAAGGTATGATTCTTCAAGTAGGATTATAACAAGGAAGACAATCAAAATCTGAAACAAAACCTTACTTGATGTGTGACTGCCTTAAGGAAATTATTTCTGCTGGCTTAACTGTATCTTTAAGTCTTCAATTTGTTTCTTCATGACTTTGATCCCAGATCTGAGGTTTGTATTGAACTTTCTGATAAATTGAGCTTCCTTTATTGCAAGAACAGTCCAGCTACGGAATTGAACATTAAAATCAACCACCTCGGGTATTTGAAATGTTTGGTCCTCCCACCGAGTTTGAATTTGGTTAAAATAAGCCTCCTTAACTGCAAATTTCCTGGTAACTTTCTTCAGTCTAGCAATTTCAAAGTTGGCCAATTTCAATCTCCTTTTCAAGTCTTCCACACTATCTTCTTCTTGAATGGTAACTGCTTTGCCTTTATCCTTTCTTTCATGAGGCTGTGTCACCTCCCCTGTTTCATCTGCTCTTGGCAGTACCTCCTGTATTTGTTTAAACTTCCTCATTATGGGTCTCCTGGGCTTAAAGACAAATTGATCAACCTGATCATCAAACTTGAGTTTTTTCGAGGCTTTGACTCTCTTAGCCTTGTCTTTTCCTGACTCTATCAAATCTGCTTGAACTAGTGGAGATTCTTCAATGTCGATGGCTTGCAATAAGTCATTTAAGTCTCCCTTTGAAATAGGGATTTCTTCAATAATCCTTGATTGGCCTTTTTCTTTAGCTACCTGGCTCCTAGTCCTTCTTCTTTGAACTCCTTCACCTGTGCATGATTCATGTGTAGCTTATTTGACCTGAGCTTTCTCTTTAAGGGACTGCTGGGGTGTTTCCTGGATAGTCAGTGGCTTGGTGAATTCTCTTACTTGTTTCCTAGCCTTCAACTTTTAAAACCTCCTGGATCTTGTTTCTGCCTGATGGCCAGTTGTTGTTGGAAGATCTTTTGCAGCTTTGAGACAATCTCTTTTTTGAAACCAGACATGAATATGAATGTGGGCCAGTCCCTACCTACTTTCTGGAGTTCATGTAGAACAATCAACTTAATTAAACCGTGGTGAAACAATGAGGTCTCACAGGCTTCTTTCCTTAGCTACATCTTATCACACATTTTGCTTAAGCTGCGAAATAAGTAAAAAGGTAAATCAATGGATATCTTTCCTGTAAAATGTAGATCTTGAAATGGTATGAATACACCTTATTATATCTCCCTTCACAGGTAAGGTACCTTTGTATACAGGTAAGCAGATTGGCATATGAGTCTTTGACATAATTTCTAGGCACAAACTTGTTTAAATCTGAGTCAATGTATTCTGGCTTTAGAAACTCCTTGCAGGGAGTCATATCAAATTTGAACTTCTTAAACCAAGTTTCTTGTCCCTTTGAAATCTCAGTAACTATGTATATTACCTCTAGTGAAACTTGCAATTCGAGCATCCCAACCTTTGAATTCAGCCCTGTGAAATTCAAAGAAAATTCCTTGGTGGTTTGTGCATGACCTCCCTATAGTTTCTCACAAAAATTCCAACATCCAACCTGCTTGAATGCATGCTCAACTTCTTTGTGTTTCAAGATAATGTCTACACCTTCAGGTTCATTTCTTAAGCACCTGCCTGATCTGTGGTCTTTTCTTTCTACTGATCCCTCCATGAAGGTTTAGTGTAATGGAGGTTTGAAATCTAGCGCTGCTTAAACTTCAATTTCTACCTCGCTTGATAACTATGGATTCAAATTGAAAACTTGTAGTCTTGTTCCTCATGCAACAAATACAATCATCATTAAGACTGTGAATACCTGGCCTCTCTTGGAACTTGCAATCCGTGTGTACCAATGTACCTAGCGGCTGGAATGATGGAGATAAGCGGTTGGACATGATATGTGGAGTGTATAAGCTGACAGTGAATGATGCAACCATAACTGAACTTGACAGATTTGACAGTTAGGAAAGGTTCACTACGGATTGCACGAATCTCCGATTGCGTAGCGCAGTCAGTGTAAATTTTGAATTATGCACTACGAAATCACCTAAGACATGTTGCACTGTGAAACTTCTAAAATGATTTATGCACTGTGAAAACACTTCAAAATGACTACATGTGCTACGAAATCACCTAAAGGGCTTTGTGGCACATAGTAACTTTTGAACAAAACTGACACATGGCTATGAGACCAGTGGTGAATGAGAATGACCGGTGATGAATGAGAATGCATAGTTGACTCAAGACTCCTAAGACTCAGACTCTAAGGAAAAAAAAAATCAAACTTAGAATAGCACCGACCTTTACCATCAAACTAATCTGAGAAATTTTGGCATTAGAATTCTTAAGTGATAACAGATTCCTTTGGTAGTCAAAACTCATGGCTTCAAAGAGTTCCTCCTGTGAAGGCAAAACAAGTTCTGAGAAATCATGAGAACTACAAGGATCAAAAGAGGGAATTAAAGGGTCCCATGTCCCTAGAGAAAGAATCTCTTGGTCAACTGCCAGGACCAAGTCCCAAGAAGGAGAATAATATGTCAAAGGATCCTTCTCAGAAGCATTTGAACATTGAGGATTCAATGCCACATAATTGACCCGTGGTGTGGTAGAGTCTACCTGAACGCTTGGAACAAACCAAGGGGTATTTTGCAGTAAAGTCGAATTAGGGTGGTAATTATTAGATGCAAGCTGATCAATAGTGACAATATTCCCATTATGAGGAAAGCACATTAATCGAAAGAGTGAATACACCACAACATTCATAGCATAGACATAATCACACCCAAGTAGCATATTAAAGTCTAAAGGGCTATCAACCACCATCATATCGATTAAGACAGTCTTCCCACCTAAAGTGATAGGCAATTGAGGAAGAACACCCATAGATTCACCAAGTCTTCTATCATAGGCTAACAACTGACTCTGAGCTCTCAACAACCTTGGGGAACCCAAAGCTTTCCAAGTCAAAGAAGATATAATACTTACAGAGGATCCTTCATCCACCATACATCGATAGACATTTATGGAATTAACTTTGACCTTTATTTGAAAAGGTGCAGCGGAAGGAAGATGAGGCTCAACAAGACTATCCCAATAAAAGGAAACACTCCTATAACTTGGAGGGGGAACATCCAAAGCAACTGGAATGCCCCTATATCAGAGGACTTTGTACTAGAGATCAAATAGACTCTTTTGCTAGGCACTTCACCCCCCAAAAGAGGAATGTGATTAGCTAGAGGTTGCACTGGCTCTACCACATTATCGACCAATGGTTGATGGGATTGATGAGAAACCATATCAGATCCAGGAGTAGAAGTACTTTCAGACTCAGATCATATCCTTTGAACCTATGGAATACCAGGGCATAAATGAGTAAGATGGTCTCCTTTGCATATCTTACAAGGGAACGTAGGTTTAAAACTTCTATGTCTAGGTTTCTTATCAACCTCCAATCCGCCAACATGACTAGCAGTGGTTTGCGGAGAGTCCTAAACATGACTTGCAGAGGTTGGTGACTCTTTGCTAGTATGACTTGTAGTGACTAGACTTGTGCCCCCAGCATGACTCACAGCGGCTGAAGGTTCATCTTCAACATGACTAGTAGAGGTTGATGATGAAGTGCTAGTATGACGTGCAGTGACTAGACTTGTGTTCCCAGCATGACTCGTAGCGACTGAAGGTTCATCTTCAACATGACTAGCAGAGGTTGATGATGAAGTGCTAGAATTATTCTTCTTCTGTGACTTTCTCTTTCTCCTATTTTTAGATTTCTTATTACAAGAAGGAGAAGAAAAAGGAATCCCAGATTTCTCTTTGAAATAAGATGAACAATTAGCACCCATGTGATGCCCTTGAAATAAAGCATTCAACTGAGAAGCTTCAAGAGCATTAGGAATATTCGGAGTGGACCACAGCCAAATGGGTAGTCCAACATTCAATCCAGGAATATTCAAAGTGGCCATCAAGGGAGTACCAATGTTTCCAAAGAAAGGAAAAGCACAAGGATCCCCTTTTAGAAGGGTACCTTGGTTGGTTTCTACCAGAATATTGGCCATATCAAACTGATCGACAGAGCTTTCCCTTACGGGAATGTAGAAATAACTTTTCAAGGAATATGGATAGGCAATCAAAACCTTTTCCCTTGAGGAGGCAACTCCACAACTTCTGAAAGAACGACCAAAAGCCTTTCAAGATCAGTAGAGTGATAAGCCAGTCACTCAAAACACAAAGTCCAAACGTGACTAGACAAAAATACCTAAAGCCAACTATATACAAGGAGCAAAGAGCACTAACTAAAAAGTCCCTAAAAGATATCGGCCAATCAAACAACTTTCGAGTATTTCCGCTCCGGGTGATGAGGACCGGACCCAAATAAAAGAAAGTGAAGTAAGGGGCCTTTCAAAGATAGTCTGGGATAGTGACGGCTCAGTCCTACCAACGAAGGTAAGAGAGGAAGTTACGCTGACCTCCTAACAACATCCTGCGCTGGCGCAAGCCCCCAAGCTTCACAAGGGTGCCCTCCAGTGGTACCGTTGAGAGTGATACAACGTCGACCTCAAGTGCCATGTGATTCCCCTCCGCACCACCTGTGTAGATCCTTAGGAGTAATAACTAAGGTTACCAACTCGTGTCAGAAGCCAGGCAGAACAGTCTTGAGGTAAGATCCGACAAGTAGGAGAGGGGGTATCTCTCTTCCCTATCTTCAAAAACCCTCGTGCTTAACTCCCAGATCCAGAGCTCTCTTGGTCTCCCTAACGCTATTAGATTTTCACTCACTATTCAGACTCCTATGTTTGACAATTTTTAAATTCCCTTGGAGAGTTATCTCTCCACTCGCCTAATACAAGGCCCTAAAATATCCTAAAACTTGTTGGTGTGTCTAACTTGACAATTATAAAAAGTTCTAGTATATTTTAATTAGCGCTTGTTTTTAAATGGGCTGTTCTTTAATTCAAGGGATAAGCGGAAGTCAAACTAGTGGTGTTTTGACGCAAAAGAAATTAATAAAAACCAAACTATATGCAAATGCACTTGTTTTCGTTTTTTGATGAAAGAAATTTCTACTAGGTTCAGAGGAACTTCAAAGAAAGAAATAAATTTTTCTTTTCTTTTCTTTTACTCACGCTTCACACTCACAAAGGTTAACAAAACTATGGATGTCCAAAAAATATGTGAAAATTTATCCTAATGCAATGAGTACACGCTGATGCAAGACTTAAGACTACTCTAAATCAAGAAATGAAAGTAACTTGTTTATCAATATGATTTTCCACTTAAAATGTTTAGATGGAATATAAGTTGCTAATGCTCATTTTCGTCTCTACACTAAAAGCAAGTTTCAAGACAAACAAAAAAGGCACTTTCATTCACTAAAAGAAACTAAATCAAAACAAAGTTCAAGAAAGCAAAATCGAGTTTTTCAAAAGTATCTTCAAAAAAAAAAACAAAAATGTCTTTTCAAAAGTGCTCTCAACAAGACTGAAACTTTATGATTGAAAAATCGACAACAAAACACTTTGCAAGCTGACAACACAAAATGGATGAAAACTCAACAATAAAATGTGTTTCGAGATGCTCTTAACAATCAAAAGTAGCAATGAGAGTTTTGGCAACAAAGACCAAAAGATCAAAAAGACAATTTTCAAGAAAGTGTCAATCAACAACTTTCGGAAAACAAGAAAAGTAGATGGTCACCAAAAATGTAGTTTCAACAAGCAAACAAAAAGGTCACCAAAACAAGATTTGACACAAAGATTGAGATCAATCTTCCTGCCCTGAAGAATCAGAGCAGCCAAGATTCCTAGCAAGAAATCTTGTGTGCTTAAGAAAAAATGATGACGTTTGCAAGAAAAACAAATAAGACCAACACTTTCCACAATCAGAGAGAATTTGAAATCAGATACTTGCTGTAAAACTAAAGACTGTCACAAAAAAGTAACTGTTTAGGACTGAATCAGACCAGCAGACAGACCTTCAGAAACAAAAAGATTTGAAAAATCTTGAAAATTATAAGATATACACAACTGTATTGATGTACAGCTGCATGTATACGCGACTGAGCCTAAGGAAACCTGCGTATACGCAGGTTAAATTAAGGAAACAAGCGTATATACGCTTCTGTAAATAAGAAAAATAGCGGATATAAAATTTTTCAAGAAAAAACAAAAAATAGTCTTCAGAAACTGATCAAACTTACAATTCAAGTTCCTACAGGAACATACTACACAGCAACAACAAGCAAACAGACAGCTGAGCCCTGATTGGTTTGAATAAACCCAAACTAGGAACAACAATACTGTTGTCCCCAGTGGAGTCGCCAATTCTGTTAAGGGATAAATTCCCCTAGGGTCTTGGGTTGATACCATAGCAGATCAGAGGCTGTCTATACAGAGAAACACACATTCCATACAGCCATAATGCTAATATAAGCAAACTATACGATAAGGGGCATACTTGGGGGTCCTTCATTTGAGAAGATCCTGCCAGGTTCCAAACCCTCTTGGAGTTCCTCTTTTAACCTGCAAAACAATCAGTTCAAGAAAGTATAGCAGTATATGGACTAAACATCATAAAGAAATCATCTTCATAATATATTGAAAGGTAGTTAGTTATGCAATTAAACAACCATTCATATATGAATCATAACATGGATATCATAAACATGAAGAAGATTTATATCAAGAACAAAGACAAGTGTTTCTTTTATTATAGACAAATAAAGTAGAGAAAGGAATAATTTCACCTGATTCATCCTTTCGCAGGCTCCAAGTGGAACCATCCTCCAGATTCATCCAGTCTCTAGCCTTTAACAAACTCCTTCCATGAATTACTCCATGATATCTCAAGTAGTAGATATACATCATCACACAAGGAAACAAGGGTTTCTTGTAAATGGGGGAAGTGCAGGAGGCACTAGGATCTTTAGACTTGGTCAGGGAAATCTCAGCATAGTAACCTTCTCTCTCTTCTCTCCTCCCTTAGGCCTTCCCATTGAAGCCTTTTTATACTTCTCCCAAAGTAGTTTTTTAGTTGGGAATTCATTGGGAATAGTTGGGCCATGGGCACTAATAGGTAATCAACGGGTGAAACCCGTGATCTTCGCTCGAAATTAAGGAGATTTTTTTTTTTAAGTGTTTTAAGACATATACGCGGGTTGGGTATACATAGATCTGCGTACCCACGCGTTTAGCTCAGGACAATGTCGCGTATAGGGAATGAAACATTGTTTTTTAAATTTTGGACCAGGTCTGGAAGGAGTGGTTGCCCTAGGCCATGACTGCAACATCACAAACATCAAGAGTGAGGTTTGGAGCTATAACAATGCCGTGGATGCGTTCTTCCTACCACCATGGTGGTCAAACGGATTCCAAATCTCTTTAGAACGCTGCTTAATTCCTTGTCTATTCCACTTCTTTCCATCGGGTGCAATCTCAGCCATCCGATCTGGGCCCTCCAGATCCGATGCCATATGCACATTTTGCGTGGTTGACTTGTTCGACCGATAGCGCGCGATCTTCGGCAGTTTTCTCTCACCTCCACCTGCCACGCGTCGATCGGTGTATGGAATCGCTCCGCTCCTGTCCAAAACCTCTTACCATTCAAGAGCACCCCGATCAATACCGTTGGTTTTTCCAGTGTGTGGGTCCCGCCTTCATATGTTAGCATTTTTCGCTTTTTCCCCCCATGGTTTCCTAGCTCCCAATGTGATCGAGTGCTCGGGCCTCCCCTTCAGGGCCCTATTCACCTAGAAATGCACTAATCGTGCATCAAAAACCTTGTCCTTTTCCCATTTCGGGGCTCCCAGGGGCTAATTTGGCCTCTTGCGCGGTCTCCATGGGCCTCGGTTAGTGTGCTTTGACCGAGGTCCTCGTCGTTCCATGTTGGCTGCCACTGCCACTGGTTGAGGGTGTTTTTGATACTATTTTGGATTTCTTTAGAGATTTACTCAACCTGATTCAGTCATGGTTCTCGATAGTCTTTCTATGGATCTAATTTGGATCACATACTTTCCTCCTCTACAAGTTTAAAACATTAGTTCCTCATATCAAGTCTGGAAAATAAGACAAAAGCTCTCAAAATTGCTTAAAACTCCGGTTCCACACTTTATCTTTGTCTTACCTGCGGTCCCACACCTAATGGTCATGTCTCCTCCGCTGCTGACCGCACCGTCTCTGTGTTAAAGGTGTGGACCCCTGTAAAAGTTAAAAAGGCATGAGTATACTCTAAAAAACTCACTTTCAGTTATTTCTAGAAGCTTCTGGAAGGAATCTTGAGGTGGCAAGTTCGCTCTTTTAAGGTTCATGTATCCCATACCTTAAGGAGCTAATCCCTTGATGTGAGGAGCTTATCCCTTTGAAGGAGGATTCTATCCCTTCATAGGTGGACCAGTAACCTCCTCCTCTGCACTATAAAAGAAGCATTGGGCTGCTACCTGGGGGTTAGAAGCTTAGTATTTTTTGAGGTGAAATGCTGCTAGAACTTAGTCTTCTTTAGTTGAGTTTTTATGAGGAGAGATTACATACCTCTAAGATCTCATTTGGAAGAGTGAAAGACTTGTCAAAGTAAAGGAAATTCTTATTTCGGACCCCAGGAAGAGCTTGGTCAACATCAAGGCTGAAAAGGTTGTAAGATTCTTCTACTATTCTAAGTTAATACAAATATATTTGTTTTTCTCAATAAGATTTTAATTCATGGTTTAATTTATGGATTCCTTGATCACCATAATAGACATGATTGATAATATTTGCTATGCAGGTGCTATTTAATGTTTGCTTGTTTGTGATTGTAGGTCTTCAAAGGTAACTCTTTCGAACAACTAGAGGATGACTACTACGAACAAGCATTGGATCTAAGGTAGGTTCTTAACACCTTTGTAGTATTTACTTATAAATCGCATATGTATAGAGAAAGATAGGTTTGTTTGTCCGTTTGTTGCTAGACTATCTTCTGATACTAGGGAGATCTACCTTGTCCACAAGATCGATTTATTTGGCCAACAATGAGTGAGTATGACAATGTGCATGGTCAAAACAACATGACAAAGGTCTTTGTGCATTTTGATAGCTAGAAATGAAGTGATGAATCGTTGTTAGAAAAGATCGTTGAAGAGGAGTAACAAAGATTAATGGTGTTCTAGAATTGTGCTAACAATATTTGCAAGGATATCATTGTTGTTGCAGGGGTGATGCATTTATACTTGTAGCATTGTGTTATCTATATTATTGTATGTTGATATTAGAGCACTGCTATGGTTGCCATGTGATGTATTGTTGATATATGCATTGCTTTTTTATGTTTGATGTGTTGAGGGGAGAATATTGTGTTAGAGTTTGCTGCTGAATTTGATGAGGAGAGATATGTTAAGTATGGTTGAGATTATATATGATTGTGTGGTTTGATGCTGATTGTTTGAGAATAGAGTTGTATCATTGTTTTGTATTCATTTGAGCAGAAAGATACAGTGGGTCTAGTCTGAAAATTGTGAGATGAGACTCACGGTTGTTTTGTGTAGAGGATAATGGGCCCTAGTTTGAAATTGAATAAAAAGTGGTCCACAAGATCTTCAAGGTTAGGGAATTTAGTGGGAAAGTGGTTTCTTTTCAACAAGTGGTGGCTTCCTTCAGGTTGTGGCCTAAAAAAATTGGGAGTGGTGGCTTCCCTCTAATGGTGGCCAAAGAAGCTATTAAGTGTTGGGGCATCTAATAGGTAGTGGCCTGCATAGTTGAGGGAGTGGTGGATTCCAGTAGGTGGTGGCTTTCAAAGATGAGGAAGTGTTGGCTTCCTTTAGGTAGTGTCCTAGAGTGAGTGGTTTCTCGCATGCATCACAAGTAAGGGCTTGCACATTGGTGGTGGCCACAAATATGATGTAAAGAAGATTTAAATAATAAAGAAGAAGCATAAGAAGATAAGAAGATGGTGGCTTTTCTCCCATAAGGGTTTCCACCTTACACCCCATGTCTCTATGTTCTCTTATGTTTGATGTTATACTCTTATTATTCATGTGTGCTTATGATTATTACTTCTCATATGATTCATAGTTCATGCATATTGATTTTCTAATTAATTAATATGTTGCTAGTTAAATAATGTTTAATTCAGGGATTTGTAAAGGAAAAGGTTGTAAAAATTGATCCATCAATAGAATATTGATTCAACCCCCCCTCTTATTATTTCCAAGTTCCAAATAATCGATATTAAAGTGGGTGATTTTAGTTTTATCTTGGCCGTTGGAAATTAGATTCGAGTAAATATTTGTTTTATTTTATTTTATTTTTGGAATGGATCATTAAGGAGCCCCTTTGCTAAATGCTGTAAAGTACTAGGTATGGGATGAAAAACTTAAATATGAGTTTTTAGCTTGTGGATATGACATTTAAAAGTTAGAGTGTGAAGGTCATGTCCAAGATCATACCCCAACCAAAGTGATGCAACAAAATTCTCAAGCAAAGTGCGTTATATATGAAAATCTTCACAATGCATATCTATAGAAAATAGTAGACCTAACATCTCCTAAAGACATATGGGGCATATTTCAAACCTTGTATGGAGGAGACAACAGTAGCAATAATAATGAAGAAAAGAAGAGAAAAAATAAGAAAAACAATGAGGGATCCTAGAAGATAGAACCTCAGCCTGATGAGATCAAACCCCCTAGTATGAGTTCAACAGCTAATCAGGAAAAGTCAGAAAATGGAGGCTCAACAAAAATATATGTGCTCCAGTGAAGAATAACTAAAGGTATAAGTAATTTTTTTTTTTAGTTATGTTTCAGATGGATCTGACGATAGCCATGTTGAGGTGAATAGTCAAGTTGAGGATGATGTTATGTTTGTTAAAGTTGGATATGAGTCAACCATGGTGGTTATTGATAAAATAACTGTTGACGTAAGTAGGCTAATAACTGCATGCAAAGATCAATAAAATATTTTGAAGATTTTTGATGAGAAGGAGAATGAGATGAGAGAAGAAACCCTTAGTCTTGAGATCCTGTTACAAGAGGATAGAAGGATTGAGGATGTGATGAGTATCCAAAAAAAGAAAAGGAGGGATAAATTGAAAAAATATAAGTTGAAGTGGTATCTATGAGGAAGTTGCTAGAATAAAAGGGCTATTAGATCAAGTAAGAGAAGAGTACCATGATCTTGGATAGTATGCTTAAGAGCTAAATATATCCCACAAATAGATACATTCTTGGTTTTTAGAAGGGAGAGTCTAGCATACAGGAACATGCAAACAATGAGGTGACACCTAAGACGTATGTAGTATATAATGGCACTAAGATGGGTAGAAAAGGAAGAAATATGGATTATATCTAAAAACAACTGAGAAGATAACTTCAAGGAGCACCTATGACTAGAATACCATTCACTCCAAGAGAATATTATGGTAGATCTAGTATATTTCAAAGTATAATTCAAAACCCCTTTGCTCCTTTGATGGATGATGTAGAATGTTACATCATCCATAACTGTGGACATGTTGCAACCAATTGTAGAATGTGCACAATGTAGATATTTAGTCATCAATTTGGGAAGAAAAGGAAGTCAACAACCATTAGGTATATTAATGCATTCTATGGTAATTTTTTTCTTGTAACCTTTTTGGCCACAAGACGGTTGATTGTAGATCTCATCCAAGGCGTAGTAGCATGACCTATGCAAAGAAGAGATCTAACATGTTCAGAAAGAGATTTGATCCTCTTGCCTCATATCTCAGTCATGTGAAGTGTTATACCTATGAAAAATCAGTCACATGGATAGAGATTACAAGTTATTCAATTATTCAAGGTAGATCCAACAAAAGGAGTAGTAGGTCCAAAGTAGGCATAATAGAAAACAAGAGGAGAATGTGCATGCAAAGAAGCAACCTACCATAGTATGGAAGAAGAAGGAGGAGAAACAAGTAAAGTGTGGCATTTCTCTATGTAACTTTGATGATGATGACAAATGGCATATAGATAGTGGTACTTCCCATCATATGTTAGGGGAAAAGAGAAATTTTCTCTCCTCAAGGAAGCCTAATGATGGCCATGTCATTCTTGGAGACAATATACCTACTAAGGTGTTGAGCAAAGGTAAGGCTAGTTTTGGTGATGAGAAGAAAAATGTAGCTAATGTGTTGTTGTTAAAAGGTTTGAAGCATAATATCCTAAGTGCGAGCGAGATGATTGATGGAGGCAAGGAGGTTATCTTCAACTCCAAAGCTCACAACATTTAGAACGAAGGGTCCAATAGAGCGATTACCAAAAAAGTTAGGAATCCATACAATGTGTACATGCTGAAGGGAAGTGTGAGAAGAAGCAAGAGATTGAGGACAATCTCTTCCTCTTCATATTTCAAGTAGGAGGAGCTAGTCTCTACTGCAATCCATTATTCTCATATATACTTGAACAAGACTACAGAAGTACATGTGAGGCATGCATAGCCTCAAGGGGAGCGTATGGAAGCATGCTGACTTGATTCAAATGAGTAACAAAAACAACAACAACAACAAATTGTGATCAAGAGCCCAAATGAAAGATTGAGTCCATAGGATCAATAAGAAGGAAAGGAGGTGTAATGAGATTAGGCGGAGCTATGCATGAAACTAGGACTTCAAGGCTTGTATTGTTGGAAATACTGTGAGGTTGGGTGAATAAATATTCCTTAGCAATTAGTACTTTTAAATATTTCGCAGCATTAGTTAATCTTCAATTATTATTAATGTTTATGCAATAATACCAGTAAATAAAAGAACACACTAGGCACAAGAATTTTAGGTGGAAAACCCCCTCCGGGTCAAAAACTACGGAATGATTTTCTAATAAATTCTTTAATCTTCAGCCCCAGCTAAAATGAAAGAAACAACTTCCTAAAATTCTAGAAAAGCATTCTTCTCCAGCTCCCACTAGAAGGATGCCCCAATGCACTGGTTTCTTCAGTAGTCAACTGAATGGATGCCCCAACACCTTGGTGAGCCACAACTTGCCCTAGCACCACCCTACCACCCTGAAGTGTGCACATGCCCCTACCTGTAGGCGACTTCATACACTTTACTAGTACCTCCATGCTACCCTATAATGACTAAAATAAGGAAAGATTGTGGATTCGCAAACCAGGGACAACAATCCACGATACAATAAGATGCACAACGATTTTCATGTACTTGACCAAATACCCAATCACTCTATGACCTGTAATCGAACCATGACATCATCACAACAATGACTCCTATACATCCCAATATTGTCTCTTCCACTATAGGAAAAATGACTCTTTTACAATCTCTACAATGATGACTCTTTTACAACTTTACAATGATGACTCTTTTACAAATGACTCTTTTACAATGATGACTCTTTTATAAATGACTCTTTTCCAACTTTACAATGATGACTCTTGGCCTTAACAATACTTCACAATATCTGGATGGTTGTCATGTCTTCAAGGATGTCCCGCAACAATGATTCCTTTCATTTGATACTTATTCTCTTGAATTCTTTCTTGATGTTGTACTTAAATCTTCTTCTACCTGCATGCAAAATTTTTCCAACGAAACAAATCCAAAAACAAAACAAAATACCTTCAACTTACCCCTACCTTCAAAACACATGTAAGTGCATAATAATGAATAAATACAAATTAAAATTACAATGCATACCTGAAGTGTTCTTGTCACTTTTGTTGTTTAATTGTTGTAGCAGTAGAAAAAGACTCCCACTCTTGATATAAGCTTGGACTCTATGCAAGCCTATATCCAAAACTGACCTAAAGATATATAATAAAAACTGATGACAAACCCTAGACTTGTGATGGACCAAGTTCTAAGTACAACAATAGAGATCATTTTATCAACTATGAAAAGACAAGTAACATGAACTTACAACATCGTATATATTTAGTAGACTTGGTGTAGCATCAAGAATATGTAACATCAAATGTGTAGCATCAAGAATAGGACATCCAAAATGTGGTATCAAAACTAACTATGACATATAGAGACATAGAGATATAACCAAGACCCTGTATATACTTACGTTATCCTGAAAAACATATGTCGGATTTGATACTCACAATTCAAATGTAAGCACTAATCATACATACCTTACTGTAGGAGACTTACCCTTGACTATTGATGTCTGGTCCTTACTACAACAATCCTTGAATGCATGCTTTTTCTTGCCTTCTAGGAGCTCGATATTGAATCTGTTGTATCTATGTAATTTCGGATCTCCATGGTCTAAAATTTGTTCTTGTGGTAGCCCTCTGAGTCCTCTTTCTAACCCCACAGGTCTGATCAAGATTGGATTATTCAAGAAATAATTATCCCCAATCTCCCACGATGGCCTAATTATAGACTAGTTCAATAGAGTGAACTTGTACAAAGTTCCATGTGTCATTGTAGCAACCTCGGCCTTGAAAATTATACCCAACATAGTAGATTCCATCCTATATATATCACTATTTACAAAATTTGAATCCAATTCTCAGAAAGAAAGTTATGATGATTTTCCCAACGTCACCTATTTGACATGGAATTCGGGAGCTTGCAAAATCCCTAACTTCCTTAGATCATATCTCTGAAAATATAGAGAACCAAGATCTAAAATTCGGTTGCGAGATTAACAAATAATTAGGCTCAAATGGGTTTTAATTTCAGCTTCTAAATATTAGCATTAAAGATGTTATAGTGAGCATTCCACGATGACTTCTTTGAAGCCAAAAAATCCCTACTAGAGCAAGATATGAGGGTCACTATTTATATGAATTTCTTGAGTTGAGAGGGTTCTCAACAATTTAATGTTGGAGGGATTTTATGAGAAAAAGAAACATTATTAATTATTGACTATTCAATGACCACAACCAATTATGAGTTCCATGCCACAACCCCATAGGGTTTTAGCCAACTAACTGGGGTTACTAACTTCAAACACGAATATCTCTCAAACCGTGAAGAATTACGTGGAGTGTCATATATCAAATGAAACATATCATCAAGTAGAACCCATATAGAAGACCCTTGACTTACAATAAAGTAATTTGTCAAGTAAAAATGCACATGCATAATCAGGGTAGCCCCTGGTGCTACTTGGGTTGACATCAATGACAACCACTGATAAAAAATTTACCCCTTTGGCATTGATGTCAGCACAAGTACTCCCCCTATGATCATGACACCTCTTCCTACTAACTTCTCTACCCCATTTTCATCAATGGAAAAGGGTAACTCCCCTTGAAAAACTGTCATCCTATGGACCTGTACACAGCTCCACTCCCCCTATGGAGAATCCCAAGCTTTTGGAAAAGATACTCAAATGCTTCACGAGGTAAAGGTTTGGTAAATATGTTAGAAATTTTTTCCTTTGTGCCAACGTATTCAATCTTGATATTATTTTTGGCGACCTGCTCTCTAATGAAATGATATTTGATTGAAATGTGCTTTGTTTTAGAATGCATCACAAGATTTTTGGCGATATTGATGGCACTGGTGTTATTGCAGAAAATGGGAATAGGCTCATCAAACTTAACTTGAAGATCTTACAAGGTTTGCTTCATCAAGAGAACTTGAGTATAACAAGATGCTGCCGTGATGTATTCTTCTTCTGTTGTGGATAACGAGATTGAAGATTTTTTTTTTACTTAACCATGAGATAAGGCAACCACCTAGATAGAACGCTGCTCCACTGGTACTCTTACGATCATCAACACTTCCTACCCAATCTAAATCTGTATAAGCTTAGATGATCAGATAATTTCAATTGGGATACCAGAGACCATATTTCGATGTGCCCTTAAGATATCGAAGAATTATTTTGACGGTAATGATATTAGATTCTTTTGGTGTTGCTTGGAATTGTGCTGCTTGTCCAATTGCCTGAATCACATCTGGCTGGTAGGCTGTCACATATAGGAGACTACCAACCATGGATCTATACAGCCTTTGGTCCACATCCATTGATGAATCTTCTTGTAACCTATTACCATGGGGGTAAGGATAGGCTTGCAATCTTCCATCTTGAATTTCTTGAGCATTTCCTTGATGTACCTGATTTGATATATGAATATTCCTTTATCCTACCGAGATATCTCGATAATCATTAGATTGTCTTGATCCACTTTCACATAGATATTGCTTGTCAATGCTTCCTTTCTTGAATCTGTAATACTTCAATTGTTCTTCTCCCCCTAAACATGTAATGAAACTGACATCTTGTTCAAACTACCTATCTGTCAATCGTAGACTTGTGTCATATACTGTTGCATAGACTCCTCATATTCAAATTTCTAGGAGTCGATAAGCTGAATTGTTCAGAATAGTGTGTCATTTAACGAACCATATTGACTCGAGTCATTAACCAAAGGAACTATTGATTCCTCACAATCTGTTACAAATCTTGAAATCATAACTGTTGGGACCTTATTTCCTTCTTTCTTTTCTTGCTCATCTTGTACTTGTTCATCTTGTACCTGTTTTCCTTTCCAAACCTTCTAATTCTCATCGTCAAGATTTTCATTCATGGTTGATTCCAACTTGTACCTGCAGTTACAAGCTATGTGTCCATAGTTATAACATTTGTAACATTCGATGTTATTCATAGAAGATTCTGTTTGGTGTCTATCTCGTGATCCCGAAAATTTTCTTCTAGGTTTTTGCCTATAATAGTTGTACCTGTCTAGAACTTCACAATCCCTAGCCATGTGTCCAAAATTGCTACATTTGTAATATTCGACATCATCTCTCAAATGATCAAATTTGTTGATATTATGCTGAGTTCTGGAATATCCATTTCTGAAGGATCTCTTAGAATTATATTCATTCTAAACATACATGCGACATTCTGCAACTCTATGTCCAAACCTTCCACATGGATAAAAATGACCATAAAAGATAGGTTGGTACGTGGGAGGAAATATTCTTCAAGGAATTGTCTTCCAAGGTTCTTCTTGCGAGTTTTGATCTCTTGATTCAGCTGAGAGATCTATCTGCTTGGTAGATTTTTCATATCCATCTTCTTTAATTTTCATAGAAGGATTCGACTTCTTTTCGAATTTTTCTTTGTAACCAAGACTAGTCTTGTTGCTATATGATCATTGGTTGTTGATGAGTTTGTCCAAAGTCTTTGAACTGTTGATGTAGTTTTGATTTTTTTTTTTCCATTTTTTAATTCCTTTCGCAGAGAAACTATTTCAGCTTCCAATGCTTCTCTTTCCTTGTTGTTTTCCTTTAATTATTTCCTGAGGGACTCTTCAATTCGCTTGTATTCTTCAACCTTGATTTTACGGTTGAGGACTTGTTGTATTTCTATCTTCAATTTGTCTTCAAGAGTGTTGAAATGATTCTTTCTAGATTTGATCTCTTTGATAACCCTGATCACTTCGTTTTGAAATTCAAATTTCAGTCATTTCTTCTCCTTCGTCTCCTTCTTCATTAGGTGCCTCCTGCTTATTGTGCTTGGCCATAAACAATACTCTTTCATTGAATTCTTCTTCATTATCACTATCTTATTTGGATGAGGAACTAGCTTCTTTGGTGAAGAAACTTTTCTTAAACCATTTCTTCTTTCCTTTCTTGTTTAACTTCCTAAGACCTTTATTGCCATTAATAATAACCTCATTTTTGTGAGGATATTTGGTTGCAAAATGCCCAACCTTACCAGAGTCAAAACATATTAATGGAAGTTTACCTTTGAATTTTCCCATACCTGTTCTCATTTTCAGCTTGAAGTAGGCGAATTCTTTATCTGAGAGTTCTTCTTCCTCTTCTTCCTTTTCTTCATCCTTACAACAACAAGTTTTTTTATTTTTGAGTATGCTTGTCCTTACCATTCTTCTTAGATGCGGAAAATGTTGTTTCTAAGTGAGATGTGCCATCCTCTTCTTCAATCATCATTTCATATGACGTAAGAATTCCATGCAATTCATCTATGCTGAGATTGGTCAGATTCGATCTATCTTCCAAGACAGATACCTTAGGGTTAAATCTTGCTGGCAAGGTTCTGAGGATATTTCGGACAACAATTTTCATTTAAACAGGTTCTCCCAAACCTTCCAATGTATTTTTTGTTTCATCAACATGCTGAAACTATGCAACAATATATTCATCTTCCGTCATTTTGAGCTTCTCAAATTTTGCCCTGAAAACTTGAAGCTTTGCTTCTTTCACCTTTGAGTCAAGTACATATATATTTTCAAGCATTCCCCATACCTCTTTATCATTTTTTTCAACTCAATACCTTAATATAAATAGATTCGATAAGCCCACTGATAATAAGATATTTAGCCTTTGTATCACATACCATATTTTTCTTACGTTGTTCATCCCGGGTCAGTGTGAAGCCTTTGTCAACGATTTCCCATACTTCGTATCCTTGCGCCAACAAATGAACTTGCATTCTTCCACTCCAAAGTGCATAGTTATTTCCATTGAACAAAGGAGCTATATTATTATTATACTCCATGATCTCCTTCCAGTTTTTAGACTACTATTGAAGGAATCAAGCTCTTATACCAATTGTTGGAAATACTTGGGGGGGGGGGGGGGGGTGAATCAATATTCCTTAGAAATTAGCACTTTTAAATATTTCTGAGCTTTAGTTAATCCTCAATTAGTATTAATGTTTATGCAATAATAAAAATAAATAAAATAACACAGTAGGCACAATAATTTTAGGTGGAAAACCACCTTTGGGTCAAAAACCATCGAATGCTTTTTTAATAAATTCTTTAATATTCGACCCCAATTGAAATGAAAGCAACAACTTCCTAGAATTCTAGAAAAGAATTATTCTCTAGCTCCCACTGGAAGGATGCCCCAACACCCTATTTGCTTCAGTGATCAACTGAATAAATGCCCCAACACCCTGGCAAGCCACAACTCACCCTAGCACCACCCTACCACCTTGAAGTGTTCATAAGCCCCAACCTGTAGGTGACTTCATACACCTACCTAGCACCTCCCTGCCACCCTATAATGACTGAAATAAGACAAGACTATGGATTCCCAAGCCAGGGACAACAATCCACAATACAATAAGATGTACAATGATTTTCACGTAGTTGACCAAATACCCAATCACTCTATGACCTGCAACCCAACCATGACATCATCCCAACAATGACTCCTATACCTCCCAACACTACCTCTTTGACTCTAGGAAAAATGACTCTTTCACAAATGACTCTTTTACAATCTTTACAATGATGACTCTTTTACAACTTTACAATGATGACTCTTTTACAATGATGACTCTTTTATAAATGACCTTTTTACAACTTTACAATGATGACTCTTGGCCTTAACGATACTTCACGATATCTGTTTGGCTATCATGTCTTCATGGATGTCCCGCTGCAATGCTTCGTTTGATTTGATACTTATTCTCTTGAATTCTTGCTTGATGTTTTACTTGAATCTTCTTCTACCTGCATGCAAAATTTGCCCAATGAAACCAATCCCAAAACAAAACAAAATACCCTTCAACTTACCTCTACCTGCAAAACACATGTAAGTGCATAATAATGAATAAATACAAATTAAAATTATAGTGCATACCTGGAGTGTTCTTGTCACTTTTGTTGTTTATTTGTTGCAGCGGCAGAAAAATGCTACCACTCTTGATATAGGCGTGGACTTTATGCAATACTATATCCAAAACTTACCTAAAGATATATACAATAAAAAATGATGACAAACTCTAGACCTGTGATGGACCAAGTTCTATGTACAACAACATAGACCATTATATCAACTATGACAAGACAAGTAACATGAACTTACAAAATCACATAGATTTAGCAGACTTCGTGTAGCATCAAGAATATGTAGCATCAAATGTGTAGTGTCAAGAATAGGACATCAGAAATGTGGTATCAAAACTAACTGTGACATATAGAGACATAAAGATATAACTGAGACCCTGTATATAATTTCATTGTCTTGCAAAAACATATATCAGAGATGATACTCAAAATTAAAATTTAAACACTAATCATACATACCTTGTTGTAGAAGACTTACCCTTAACTATTGATGTGTGGTCCTTACTGCAGTGATCCTTGAATGCATGCATTTTCTTGCCTACTAGGATCTCAATATTGAATCTGTTGTATATAGGTAATTTCATATCTCTAGGGTCTGAACCTTTGGCCTATGGTATCCCTCTACATATTTTTTCCAACCCCACAAGATTGGATTCTTCAAGAAAGAGTTATTCCCAATCTCCCATGATGACCTGATTATAGACTAGTTTAGTAGAGAAAACTTGTATGAAGTTCCATCTGTCACTGCTGTGACCTTCAACCCTTAAAATGATACCCAAGAAACTACTCTCTGACCTCTTTTTTTCATTATTTACAAAATTCGAATCTAATTATCAGAGAGAAAGTTATGATGATTTTACCAATGTTACCTGTTTGACATGGAATTCGAGGGCTTGCAAAAACCCTAAATTCCTCATATCATATTTCTGAAAATATAGCGAACTGAGATCTAATATTCAATCATGATGTTCACCAAGATTTTGGCTCAAATGTGTTTTAATTTTAGCTTCCGATGCTTCGCAGAAAAAGCTTTATAGCAAAAATTCCACAGTGACCGGTTTGAAGCCACACAATCCCTACTAGAGGAGGATATGAGGGTCACTATTTATATGAATGCCTTGAGTTGAGAGGGTCCTCAACAAGTGAATGTTGGAGGGATTTTACGAGCAAAAAAAACATTATTAATTATTGACTTTTCAATGACCGAACTAATTATGAGTGCCATGCCACCCCGTAGGGTTTTAGCTCACTAACTAGGGTTACTAACTTCAAACACAAATATCTCTCAAACCGAGACAAATTACGTGGCATGCCATATATCAAAAAAAACATATCGTTGAGTAGAATACATTTATAAGATCCTTGACTCATAATAGAGTAATTTTTCAAGTCAAAATTCCCATGCAAGGCCTGGGTAGCCCTTGGTGCTACTTGGGTTGACATCAATGGCAACCATTGATCAACATGTATGCTATTTTTCTTATTTCTTTCACTTATTCTTTTGTATAAGAAACCATGTTCAATCAACCATGCATGATTATATATGTACTTATCCTTCATTGGAAGGTTGGTGAGTAATCATTTTCATGGAGAGAGTCATTTGTCTCATGCATGCATAGAAAAGCATCATTTGGTTTAGCAATGTGTAGGAGAGTGAGTCACTTGTTTTGGCATGATTAGCAATAAAATATTTATTTCATCCATGTAAACCACTCTTGTGTGCATTTAATTAGCCCTGTACTTTATTGATTTCATCTTTGGGTTTGATGGTTATGCATTCATTATATTGGGCACGAATAGAAGAGAGTCATGAGTCTTGGCATGTATTATAGTGAGTCATTCACTTAAGCCATGTAATATTGTTGATGTAGCCATGTACAATCATTATGAAACCCTATACTATCATGTTCATTATTTAGTTATGGATTGTGTCAAGTCATTGGCATAGTGTGTAGCATCTTGCATGTGGAAAAGAGGAAAGAGAAACAACATAATGTTGGCATTGTTCGGTTGGAATTGATTCCAACCTGATCCATTGGTGTGTTGGCATGGTTATGTGGCATTGGTTGAGAATGTTGGCTTGTAGTTGAGTGATGAAGTATTTTTCCTACTTAGCTGGAGTTGGATCCTTGGCCAAAGTTGAAGGGGGGTTTATAACTTTGAAGGAAATTATGCCTTAGGATATTAATTCATATACTCCTAGAAATAACATAGTTGGATAGTGCTCAGATTGTTCTTTCCAATGGTATGTTGAGGTTTGAATTCGACTCTTAGGAAATAAAGATATGGCCAATCAAAGTTAGTAGGTCAAAAGTCAAATTTGGTGACATGGCCATGGGTTGTGAAACATTGTCAGCATACAGTTGGCATAGAGGTGGACCAATCAGAAGCTAAAGAGAGATGGCATGTGGGTCCCACTCAGGGACACATAAACCTAGCAGTTTAACTTCGACAATTTTCAATGGAGGATAAGTTTTTATTTCTAGGTACATATCCAATGGGATGATATAGCACATGGGTCCTAATGCTGGTTAGGTGGTGTGGAGAGTTGAACCAATCAATCTTAGGATAAATGGCACAGGAGGTCCCACCAGAGGACAAATCACCCTAAAATTTCTTCCTCTACAGTTTCAAAGGAAGAACCATAATAAATAACTAGGGAGATGCCTTCGAGGAGACAAATATATGTCAGTCAGGTGCAGCGAGGATTACTTGTATTGACCTTATAATTTTTATGAATAAAACTATCCAAAAACCAAAGGATCAAACCCCCTCCTCCTTCATATAGATGACATGGTGTGAGGCCACATGGCACATTCTGATAGGATTGTCGAGCGGATAAATCGTTCTTGTGGACAATACTGATCTCCCTAGTATCTAATGATATCTAGCGACAAGCAAACCAAACAAATTCTATCTTTCTCTAAATATGCGATTTATAAATAAAGGCTAATAGATGTTTTAGGCCTACCTCAGGTCCAGTGCTAGTTTGTGGAAGCCACACTCTGTTTGTCCAAATGAGCTCCCTTTTAAAGAATCTGCAAACACAAACAAGCACACATATCAAATAACACCTGCATAGCCAATATAATAAACCATATTTATCATGATGATCAAGGAATTCATGAAATAAATCCTAGAAGACAATTTATTGAGAAAAATGAATCTGATTGTATTAACTTTAAACAAAGAAGAACTTTACAACCTTGGTGCCTTGATGTTGTACAAGCTCCTCCCAGGGTCCAACAAGAATCTCCTCTACTTTGACAAGTTTCACTCTCTTCCCAAAGAATCCAAAAGGTATGTAATCTCTCCTCTCAAGCTTAACTAGGAAGTCTCAATTCCAACAACATTTACCCTAAAAAATGTTCCGCTTTCAACCTCTCTAGCAACTAGCCCAATGCCTCAATTTATAGAGCAGAGGAGGGAAGTTACTAGGTCCACCTTCAAAGGGATAGAGCCCTCCTTCAAAGGGATAAGCTCCTCCTATCAAGGGGTTAGCTCCTTTAGTTATGGGATGCATGAACCACCTAGGAGCAAATCAACCACGTCAAGATTCCTTCTAGAAGCGTCCAGAATTAACCCAAAGTGAGTTTTTAAGAATAAACTTGCACCTTTTTAACTTTCACAGGGGTCCACACCCACTCCTTTAGAGACAGAGGGAGCAGGTCCGCATGTAACATGACCAAGGGGCAGGGAAAATTTTAAGAACCCCCCTAATTTTACATGTATAATAAATGGGCGAATCTCCATGGTATATAGGAAAAATGGAAGGCGATTTTATCAATAATATGATATGTATATATAATTTTTGGCGAATCTCTCACCAGGAATTGCGAATATTTTACTCAATTATAAAATCTTGTGTTTATTGAATACACAAATGAAATCATTGCATTTCTTTAAAATATCTTTTGAAATCAAAATTACCGAAATTACATATCGATAACCTAGTGGGTGTAGGATAAAATTCACCCGTGCCATTCATAGAAAGCATGAGAAAAAACCTAATACTATATATAAAACCAAGAAAAATTCAAATTCATCACTTCTAGGGACCTTGTAACCACCCTGCCAATACACAAGTATGTTCCTATTTGCAATTAAAAAAATTACCCAAATTACAATCTGTTTACTCCAGCATATGTTGGATAGTTATAGAAGGATGACTAGTGCAATCAATCCATTCCTTTTAGCCCGTTTCAGTTTAAAACAGAAGTATACAAATATACTTGTCCAATGTCTATGCTTTAACCATTCACCTTAAGATGTTTTTACAATATAATTTCCTAAGTCTATTTAATATCTTCATTATCATAAAAACCAACCTATATCCATCTTAAATCCACATCTACCACTCTTAGGGGGATGAAATCTATTTATCCCTCTGAGCTCTTGGTAGACCCAGAATTAAGATGGATCTAAGATGATAGAATTTCCCCTTTAAATAGTTTATGCTCACATGAATACCATGGTATTACCATGGGTCAATACCATGGGTTATCATAAACCTGGAGCTTAAAAATTACTATTAGTAATTTATAAAAATTAATAAAATTAATAGTTGATTTTTATTTTAACCAAGCTAAAATGTTTAACATACATTAAATTACAACATCCATTTTTACTCTTGATCGGATCAAATATTTTTTCACTCTATGCTAGTTTGCATATTACGATATTTGATACCTCTCGGGGGTTAGTAGATCCAGAGTAAAGATGGATCTATGCTGGTTTAATTCCCCCATTTAAATAGGCTACACTCCAAGTGAATACCATGGGTCAATACCATATGCCATTTTGGTGAATACCATGGGTCAATACCATGTGCCATTTTTATTTTTATTAATACTAATATTAGGGTTAATAATGCTTTTTTGCATGGTATTAATAATAATCTAGTCCATGGTATTTGTCCCATAGTATTTTGCCCATAGGTTTCACCTAAGTATAACACATTTTTTGAGTGTTCGTAAATATACGGTGACATATGGAGTAAATATAAAAAAAAGTTTTATTTGTTTACCATACCTCTTGTTTATTCATATTTTTATTAATTTACCATACCTCTTTTACAAATATGGTATTTGGCCCATAGGACTCACTTAAATAAAACCTCTTTCTTGAGCCTTCATAAATAGAACGAGGGTTATGGACTAAATATAAAAAGAGGTTTTACTTATTTACCATGCCTCTAGTTTATTTATATTTTTATTTATTTACCATACCTTTTGAGTAAGTATAAAAAGACATTTTATTTATTTACCATACCTCCACTTTACTTATATTTTTATTTGTTTACACCCTTGCATGTATATAAGGTGACTTATGGAGTAAATATAAAAAATGTTTTATTTATTTACCATACCTCTCATTTATTTATATTTTTATTAATTTACCATACCTCTTTTATAAATATGGTATTTGGGCCTTTGGCCCATAGGATTCACTTAAATAAAACCTATTCTTGAAAATGGGCGAATGGATTCACTTAAATAAAACCTATTCTTGAAAATGGGCGAATGGAAGGTTGTAGCTCCTAATTTCAAGGGCTAAATTTACCTTTTTTACCCTCTCCCTTAAGATAAGGTGGGCTATTTGAGGTGATTTGTAAAAATGTACTATGATACAAAATATTCGCCCACTAAAAATTTAAAACCCCTTAATTTCACCAAAGGGCGAACATTCACCCCTAAAATTTTCTATGCCAAGGGGTGCGGGACCGCAGGTAATGGTAAGAGAAAGTGCGGAACCAGAGGTTTATTGATTTTTAAAGACTTTCTCTCATTTTTAAAGCTTTACATGAAGAGCTGAGGTTTGAGACTTGCAAAGGAGGACAATATGAGTGGTGATAGACTCACACTGACTGCAGAAAGTCATGGTGACAATATTTTGTGTAACAGATTGCCCCCTAAAGTGAGAAGTCTGTAGTAGATGAGGATTTAATTTATCATCTAAGAAGAGTGAAGTACTTTATCATTTCGAGGATCATCTTGTGGAGAGCCTGGTTGGAACCTGTAAAAACATTCAATGCAAAATATATATATGAGATCATATCATCGCTGAGGTAGGCATTCCCATACTCAGATCAAAACTGACTAGAAAACTAACTAAACTGCTCTGATATAGGAACGATCTTGCAATACATCACAAGTATAGACACATGTAGACACATTATTGCTGCAACCATCTGTTTATGAATAGTCTACTGTATAATGAATACAAAATTCCTCGCAGCCTGGATGGTGGAAACTAGATCCAGGGTCTTGATTTCTACTTCCCGAAATAGTACGATTCTATCCATGTGAATGAATGTGTCGAAGTCAAACATGGAAGAAACCACTTGATTACCAGTCAATGATGTAAACTGTTAACAAGTGTGAGAGAAACTACCATTAATGTCAATGGCTCTCAAAGTACTCAGTACAATCCATGAAATGTGAATAGATGTGTTGATGTCAAACATGTCACGGAGTCCTTTGATCGAAGGTCAATGATGCAACCTGTCGTCGAAGGCGAGAAACCTGCCATTGAGGGATGCAGATTCCAAGGTACTGACGATTTCTAGATCATCTTTCTAGATAATGAGCTGAAGTCGATAGAAAGCGATCCATCGTAGGCAAGCCCATAACACGAAATCATAGATCATGTTTGAAGAAATATAGTTGCAAGGACTGACTCAGGGATGGTCAAGATGGATGACAGATATTTTGCAGATGAATGGTTTATTTGCACTGACCTCTTGAACACATAACGACACAACAAATGGTTTTGTGATAATTGACCCAAAGTTAATACCCAGAAACCGACTGAAGACTTTCAATATGGTTTGATTAACTATTAGGCAAAGGATTTCCCAACCCAGGTGAACAAAAAGTGTCGTGTTCAAGAGTGGTTAAATGTTTTTCTGAGACACAAAGTATGACAAACAGGTTCATTTTTCTCTTTTTTCCCCCACCATTTCTGGCAAGTACCTCTTTATTTTTGACAAGCTTGAGGAGGATAACATTTGCTTGATTATAAGTTCATCCTTTGGATGAGTCCAACTTAGTTTAAATTCAAACCCTAAGAAGGAGTGGTCCATTCCTATTTGTAATTGAACAGGTCCTTTACTGTTAAATTTTAACGAGTCCAGTATAGGAGAAACTCAGCGTTTTTCAATTTTAGGGAGTCTGAAAAAACTTAAGAAAACTCCATGGTTGTCCTTTTTCATAACTTTGTGTCTCCCAAGCCCAAAAAAGTATAAAATAATACTTGAGAGAATCGCTTGACCATTACGATCAAGGAGTACTTTTCATAATTAGTGTCTTTGATCTGAAAAAGTAAAAAAGCGATCAAGGACATGTTGTTTTATAACCAATATCGAACTTGAAACGACAAAAGTCTGGCAATCTTTTCATGTTTATATGGTCAGAAAAGAGCTGTAAGTCGATCATCCTTTCCGTTTTAACGAGCTTAAAAATAAAAACTTGGCAATCTTTTCATATTTTACGAGTCAGAAAAGAGCTTAAAGAGGACTCGTCCTAGAGGAACGAGTGGTATAAAGGGTAGCAACTGGTTCCGGCAATGGAGGAACTGCTCAAAATGTGTAATGGTTAAGAGGCTGGCTAATAAAACCACTCATAGATGCGGTCCCTCAGGAAGGGTAAACAACCAAGTGAAAGCATATGATCAGCCAAAGAGATGGGGGCGATGGAATGAAAACAACCAAGGCTCATCTAATAGAAATTAGTGGATAAAAATGGCAATCACGAGATGTAAATCAGGTATAGGTTCATTTTTACACAAGCTTGAACCATGGAGAACTCTGCTTGGATTCAGTTTCGTGTTTACACAAGCTTGAAATGAAAAACTATGATTGTTATAAGTTCGCATGCCCCCAACATAATGACATCAAATGAAGTACATGCCCCCCAAGCTTCATTGCAACCAGGTGGATGGAATGAAGCTTTAATTTCAAGATATTGGAAAGACTCGAGGGAGTTGTTTCATTTTTTAGTGAGGTTGACACAGGAAAAGAAGTATCCTCAAAACCCTTGTTTCATTTTTTAAACAAGCTTGACAAAATATAAGGAACTATGCTCATGACTCCTTGTTTTATTTTTTAACGAGCTTGACACAAGACAAAAAACTATGCTCATAAAATCCTTGATTCATTTTTTTTGAATGAGGTTGACACAAGACAAGGAACTATGCTCAAGTCTACTCTCTACAATCTACCTAACAAGGAACTATGCTCTAAAATCCTTGATTCATTTCTTAACAAGCTTGACACAAGACAAGGAACTATGCTCTAAAATCCTTGATTCGTTTTTTTAACGAGCTTGACACAAGACAAGGAACTATGCTCAAAAATCCTTGATTCATTTTTTAACGAGCTTGACACAAGATAAGGAACTATGCTCTAAAATCCTTGATTCATTTTTTAACGAGCTTGACAAAAGACAAGGAACTATGCTCAAAAATCCTTGATACATTTTTTAACAAGCTTGACACAAGACAAGTAACTATGCTCTAAAATCTTTGATTCATTTTTTAACGAGCTTGACACAAGACAAGGAACTATGCTAAAAAATCCTTGATTCATTTTTTAACGAGCTTGACACAAGACAAGGAACTATGCTCTAAAATCCTTGATTCATTTTTTAACGAGCTTGACACAAGACAAGGAACTATGCTCTAAAATCCTTAATTCATTTTTTAACGAGCTTGACACAAGACAAGGAACTATGCTCAAGTCTACTCTCTACAATCTACCTATATAACCTACTGATTCATTTTTTTTTAAATGAGGTTGACACATGAAAAGAACTGTCCTCATACCTGATTCATTTTTTAACGAGGTTGACTTAGTAACAGGAACTATCCTCTGACCAACTGATTCATTTTTTAATGAGGTTGACTCAGTAAAAGGAACTTTCCTCGACTAACTGATTCATTTTTTAATGAGGTTGACACAGGAAAAGAACTATCCTCACACTCAATGATTCATTTTTTAACGAGGTCGACAGAGCAAAAGGAACTTTCCTTGAAACAACTGATTCATTTTTTAACGAGGTTGGCACAGGAAAGAAACTGTCCTCATACTCACTGATTCATTTTTTAATGAGGTTGACACAGTAAAAGGAACTTTCCTTGAAATCACTGATCATGGCTTCCAACTGGAAGAAAGACATGTTAATGGACACACCTTGATCATGGCTTCCAAGAGGTCTTCATCAGAAGGAAGAATAGTTCTCTGGAAGGAACACATGTCAAGGGACTCAAAAGGGATAAGAACATCATGTTCAAGTAATCCCATAGAGTTTTCCATGTCAATTACCGGATCTAAATCAAAGGAAGATGAGCAAATAGTGAGAGGCTCACGTACATCGGTAACTAAAAACATGGGACCATTTGCCACATAATTAACCTGTGGCGGGGTAGATACCACTTTAGAATCAGGAACATTTAGGGGTGTCATATTATTGGTAGTTGAAACAAGACTAGGGAACGAAAGCTGGTCTACAGTCACAATATTTCCATTGTGAGGGAAAGACATCACGTGAAAGAGTGTCGATGCGACAGCTTTCATTGCATAAACATAGTCTCGCCCAAGGAGTAAATTGAAATCCAAGGGACCTTGAACTACCATAAGATCAATACAAACAGTTTTACCTTCCAAGGTAATAGAAAACTTAGGAAGGATCCCTAAAGGTTCACTAATGGTTCTGTTAAAAGCTTTCAGATTGCGTAATAGGTGCAAGCTGAGGGGAACCCAAAGCTTTCCAAGCCGTTGAGGATAAAATACTAACAGAAGCACCTTCATCTACTTGTGTGCGGTGTATGTCCCTACCACCAGCCTTGACAATGATTTGGAAAGGGATTGAGGAAGGAAGACGAGGTTCTGTTAGTCTATTCCAATCAAAGGAAAAGACCTCAGTACTTGGAGGGGGTTCTGTAGAAACAGGTGCAATGCCCCCCGGCGTAGAAGAATCTAATGTAACAAGAAGAACCTAAGCGATATGAAGTTCACTCTCTAAAGGGAGAGTGGGATCGACTGAATGTGAAATTGAATCGACCACTTGATCAACTAATGGATCATCAACCTGAGTGATATGAGTTTCACTATCCAATGGAAGAGTGGGATCGATTGTACTTGAAATTAGATCAATCACTTCGTTAGTTGACGCTAGGTTGGGAGAAAGTTTATGGTAACCAGTTGGAAATTCCTGTTGTGGAACAGTAAGGTTTTCCAACAAATTTGAGGCTTCATCCATGTGAGGGCAAATGTGAGTTTGATGACTCCCTTTGCATAACCTACAAGGAAACCTAACTTTACCCTTTTTCCCAGGAACCTAACTATCACTGGTTGATGGATCAATGGAAAGTTGATGAGATTTTTCTGAACATACTTCCAAGACCTTTGGAATACCAGGACAATTGATAAGGAAGTGGTCACCCTTACAAAGCCTGCAAGGGTATTTGGGTTTACGATGCATGTTGGAGGTTTCCTCAGCACAACTAACACTTACAGCCATGGTTGGTTTGTTGAATTCTCTCTTATCTTGCTTCTTCTTCTTCTTCTTCTTCTTCTTCTTCCCTTTCTTCTTCTTCTTAGCTACTTGGTTACTAGCGTCAAGTCTTTTACCAAGCGAAGAGGAAGAAATGGAGGAAGAAAAATTAGGCAAAGAAGGTAATGGGTCAACAGAAGGTTGGTGATGTTGAGATGGTGAACTCTGTTGAGGTGAAGCATTCAGTTGAGGTGGAACAATTGGAGTATTTGGGGCCAACGAAGTTGAAAATAACCATATCGGTAAACCTATTGTAAATCTAGGTAATGACAAAGTAGCCATATAAGGAGGACCAACATTTCCAAAGTAAGGAAAAGTACTAGGATTCTCGTTAAGAGGGGTTCCTTGGTTGGTAAATTCCAGACTAGTTGCCACTATATTCAACTTCAGTGAATTTTGTTAACAATTTAAAACTAAAATTAACATTTCACAATTCACACCTAACAATTAAAATTCACAATTCACACCTATGGTATCTAAGTAAAAACAAACAAATTAACACGCGCTATCAAATCTAGGAGTCAAACCACACACAAATAGTAACTTTCCGTACTAAAAACACTAGTTGGTGATGAAATCCAACATCGCAGAATTCAATACAGAAATGGTGGTTGGAACAGTTACCCCGACAACCTGCTTAATGAATAGACTGGCACAAGTTTCTCCACTAAACCGTCTCGAGTGAAGAGAACCCCCCAGAAAATCCAAGTGAGTCTAGTCGACGTCTACTCCAGGTACAGTGGGATCTTCCCTCCACCGTCACCTTAGGAAAGAATCCTATAGATTATGGTCACTATGGTTACCAACGGAAACAATACCTGGGGGAACAGTCTGTGATCCGATACACATGCAAGGGTAGAGTAGCAAACTCAATCACCTTGAAGGCTCCTTGACATAATCCAAGGTTTACCAACAAGTGACCCCAGGCTCCTCGACAATGGTTAATCCGAGGTTTACCATTTTTAATACGTGTATATCTTCTATCATTCCCAATGAGGAAGGATTGGTTACCCCACTGGTTCGGATATGATCTCGTGCTTGACTCCTTTAAGAGGAGCTTCCCAGAGCATAGATGTAACAATTGGAATTTCTTTCCTACCGCAACATTGACTACTTGTTTGTTTTACTGTCTTGGAGAGTTAACTAAAACCTATTCCAAGACACTAGCCTAAGCTAAATTGGTGGAAATAGCCCTAAAAATGTAAAAATTACTAGATGAATTTTAATTAAGCACTGTGTTATTTAGGCTATTATTATTCAAAAGGGTAAATGGATATGAAACCAATGGTGTTATGACCCGACCCAAAACTGAATGCAATCGAATATGATAATGTAATCTTTTCAATTCGATGAATCCTAACTAAAGTAAGGAGAGAGTTTCCATTCACTTCCAACAATGCAAAAATTTGATCACTAAGAGAAAATATAACAAATTCTCTAATGCACTAATTTCATCAAGAAAAACTAATGCAAATCAATTCCAAAACAGTTTTTTTTTTTTTTTTTGTGTGTTAAAAACAAGCATAAAAATATGTAAATTCAAATCAAAGAAAGCTGATCTAAATCTACGATTGATTTTTCAGAATGTATACTATGCAATTGTAAGCTATGCACATTTCACTTGAAAAGTATGCAAATGTAATCTATGCACATTTTTCATTCATATTCTAAAAATGAGAATTCTAATTATGCAAGTGTGATCTATGCAAGAGAATTCTCAAAAACAAGATGATTCTAATGTAATCTAAGAACAAATCAAGTGCAAGTCAAGAAAATTGGGTGAGAGTTCCAAAGATCAAAAAATAAAAACACTGAAAGGCGATTATCACTCATACACAAAAGCAAAAAGATGCAAAATTGTGAAAAGACTGAGACAAACCTCCAAGTAATGACCAAAGGAAATCAAATTAAGAATTTCTCAAAAAAGAGACTCAAAACACCCAATTAACTTAATGGAGATCGATTAGATGAATAATTTGCTGAAAGAAACTCATAAACAAGGCTTTTTGACAGAACACATGCAGATCTGGGTAGAGGCTAAAAAACATAAACAAATCCTAAGCTTAACTGGATGAAATTTTTTTAGTTTTTTCAAAAATTTGACAGGGTCCGCAGCTCCCTGGTATAACCAGGTGCGGTACCACACTTTGTAGTAAAGAAACAGTGCAGGTATGTCCACACTGTGTTACAAACAGAGGGTGTGGTCCTATTCCAAAAGCGTGAAAAACAAAAAATAATTCAAAACTTACAGAACCTACCCAATCCCACACACATCAAGCAAAAAACCAGGAACATAGAAACAATTTCTCAAGTCAAAGTAAAAGCAAAGGCGAAAACCAAAAATTCAAGTCCCCAGTGGAGTTGCCATTTTGTCGGGCGGATAAATCGTTCTTGCGGACAAGACCGATCTCCCTAGTATCTAATGATATCTAACAACAATCAAACCAAACAAATTCTATCTTTCTCTAAATATGGGATTTATAAATAAAGGCTAATAGATGTTTTAGGCCTACCTTAGGTCCAGTGCTAGTTTGTGGAAGCCACGCTCCATTTGTCCAAATGAGCTCCCTTTTAAAGAATCTGCAAACACAAACAGGCACACATATCAAATAACACCTGCATAGCCAATATAATAAACCATATTTATCATGATGATCAAGGAATTCATGAAATAAATCATAGAAGACAATTTATTGAGAAAAATGAATCTGATTGTATTAACTTTAAACAAAGAAGAACTTTACAACCTTGGTGCCTTGATGTTGTACAAGCTCCTCCCAGGTTCCAACAAGAATCTCCTCTACTTTGACAAGTTTCACTCTCTTCCCAAAGAAGCCAAAAGGTATGTAATCTCTCCTCTCAAGCTTAAGTAGGAAGTCTCAATTCCAACAGCATTTACCCTCAAAAATGTTTAGCTTTCAACCTCTCTAGCAACCAGCCCAATGCCTCACTTTATAGAGCAGAGGAGGGCAGTTACTAGGTCCACCAAAGGGATAGAGCCCTCCTTCAAAGGGATAAGCTCCTCCTATCAAGGGGTTAGCTCCTTTAGTTATGGGATGCATGAACCACCTAGGAGTGAATCAACCACGTCAAGATTCCTTCTAGAAGTGTCCAAAATTAACCCAAAGTGAGTTTTTAAGAATAAACTTGCACCTTTTTAACTTTCACAGGGGTCCGCACCCACTCCTTTAGAGACAGAGCAGGCAGGTCCGCAGGTAACATGACCAAGGGGTGCGGGACCACAGGTAATGGTAAGAGAAAGTGCAGAACCAGAGGTTTATTGATTTTTAAAGACTTTCTCTCATTTTTAAAGCTTTACATGAAGAGCTGAGGTTTGAGACTTGCAAAGGAGGATAGTATGAGTGGTGATAGACTCACACTGACTGCAGAAAGTCATGCTGACAATATTTTGTGTAACAAGGATGACAAAGATGAGTTGGATGCAGAGGTTGTAGTTGACATAACCAGTACAAAATAGGTGACATGTGGCACCTATCAGCAAGTGACATGTAATAGGAGAGTACAAGTGGTTGACAACATGAAATACATGTTAGAAATGATAGACACATCACCTTGACAATATCACCCCATAAGGACATGTCATCCTAATGGATTAACCTTGATAGGATCTGAACGAGGACCAAGTTATATTTTCAGGGTGACGGGGAACTGGGAGGACATGGTGGAAAATGTGACAAGCTTAGTGGCCAAAAGCAATAGTTGATTGGCACAAGTTAGCACAACGACCCCCACATGAAACATAACCCCAAGGATTCTATCCTGATGGGTTCCATAGGTGTTGCAATTTTTGGTGATGGGGTAACGAGCATAGGGTCAGAAATGTCACGACATATAATGTTCCATCAAGTGTTGAAAGGGGTACCTAGGAGCCGATTTTTTAGTTTTTTCATGTGTTAAGTGATTGAGGTCCTTAGGGCCTAGTACAATGAAAAATACCGTGTGTATGGAATGAAAAGTGCTAATGGATCAATGATTCTGGGATTGAATGGTTCAGAATCACATTTGGCAAGGTCCCTCTATATTTGACTGTGTTCGCTAGAGTTGGCAGTGCACTACACTTGGATAGTTGGAGATGAATGGGTCAACAACATGGTGTGGCATAGAATCCATATTTGGTGAAGCTGTAGAATAATGGTGATTTCCGAGAACACAAAATTGAGAAAACGAGGACCAAAAGATACAAAAGAGTGTTAATGGAGATCAAACCAAGCTCAAAGAGCCATGTTGAAGTACATCTTGAGTCCTGTGTGCCTTAAAGAGCAGGAATGTAGACTTTGCCCATAGCATGGGTGAGCCTACCCAAGCAGAAAATATGTATAACATATCAATTGTAGGCAATGGAGGGCCATACTGATCAAATAGGAAGAAGTTAAAGGAGGAACTTCTTGAGTGTGTCGGTTGGACTTAGAACAATTCACAACATGGAAAAGAACTCTAAAGACCATCCTCTAATTTAATACATTTGTAGTTTTGAGTAGAAAATTAGAACATGATGGTAAACAATACTAATGTACACTGAGGAGGAGTAATGAGCTGACAAAACCTACATCGTTCCCTATGTAGCAGAGGAACAAAACTAAGGATTGGAATTGTGTAGGTGAGGGAATGCAACATTGTTGTGAGCTTAGTGGAGAGCTTTGTGAGTGAGATAGAGATGTTGAGAGAGGATGAGAGAGCCTATGGAACAAACAAGGTTGAAAGCTTATATACAAAGTGTATTAGGGTTGAGATTTGAGTGGAGTGTGCTATTGAAGAGTTGGCAGAATGAATAGAGAGAAAAGGATTGTATGGTTTGTGTATGTGTGAAGGCTAATGAAGAGAACATAGGGACAAGAGTTGCAAAATGCAATGTTGAAACCAGGATGAGTGAGATCCAATATTAGTGAGTAGTAATTCCTATTGGACTATGGGTTGGAGCCTACAAAACAGGGAGTTAGTGCTTTTGTCATAATGGATGTATTAAGGAGAGCTTGGAGGTTGGTGCCTCCTTCAAGTGGGTGCTTGCATAAAACCATGAAGTTGATGCTTCTTGTAAGTTGATCAGGTGTGTGTAGAAGAAGGGAGTTGGTGCTTCCTACTAGCGGGTGCTAGCAAACAATCTAATGGAGTTGGTGCTTCCTATGAGTGGTTCCTCACAATGATTGATGTAAATAGAGTAGGAGATCATATTTTACATCATAATACAAGAAAAACTTTGTTGGTTTTCACCTTTTGGGTTTCCACGTTAAATAATCGTTGTTCATTTGTGTTGGCTACTCATGGTGTTGATGTGTTTACATCGCTTCTTATATATTTTGTTGTGGAATTCTCACATGAATGAATACCAAGTTTATATGAAAGTCTAAATTGGAAATAAGTATTAAAATTATCCTAATATTGATTCACCCCCCCTCTCAGTATTATTATTATTTCCAACAATTAGTATTAGACATGGTTCCTTTAGGAGCAATGTAACTGCTTAAAGGTAGATCAAAAGGAAACATGGCTAATCAAGTTTGGATAACACTAGAAGGAGTACCTTTTTTGATGGAATAGAATATGTATTCTAGAATATTAGAATTGGAGCCCATTTAATGGCTATTGATTTAGATATTTGTCTTTGTAGAATATGGAGAGAAGAATGAATTCAATATAGAGGCGAAGAGGATTATCATGAGAGGGCTATCAAAGCTAGATGTTGATAATGTGAGACATTGTGAGACAAAAAGAGAAATGATGGAAAAATTGCATTGTTTGTATGGAGGCGATAACAATGAGGCTCAAGAGAAGGTTTATGAAAATTGCTACTGAAGTAGTGAACTAGAAGCTGTAGAAGCTACTGCTGGTGATAAAGACAAGAAAAGAAGGAAGCGAAAGAATAAGGCATACAAGAAGGACAATGCTAAAAAGATTGAAGATCTTCCTCCCAACATGAAATTTGTTTCTCATCATTCTCAGGATGATGAAGAAGATTTAGAAGAGAGACTAGGATGCTCAGGAGGCATGTTTTTGATCTCTAATAAATTTGAAGAAATAGGTCAATCATCATCTAGATGTTCATGTGAATAATTTTAAGATAGAGATATTCATACATCTAGTAGTTGTGAGGAAACACCTACACTTGTAGAAATAATAGTGAAGGTACCTCTAAAGAAGAGGGAAGAAAAACTCATGAGGAGAATGAAGATATATCCCATGAGTGTTCATCCATAGGAAAAAATGAGAGTATCCATGTTAGTGATGATGAAGGAATACCTCTCAAACATATGCGATATTCCTTAGATATAGATAGGAATCTATGTCTTGTCAGTGATTCCTCTAGCACTTCCGATGGTAAAGAAAACAATCTAGATAAGAGGATTTATTTAAAAAAGAATCTCATCTATGGCATAAAAGAGATCAATGAGCTTTCAGAACCAAATCTTAAGCAAAAGGAATAGTTGCAAGAATATGAGCTTGAGAATTATAAGTTGAGAGAAATATTTATTGATCTAAATGCTCAACAAGGAGAGGTTAACATATTGAATGAGATGCTTACCAATCAACTAAATGAAATAAAATCCTACTGTGAGAGATTACAAGCTAAAGTAGTCTCATTAAGAAAATATTTAGAAAATTTTAATAATAACCTGTCTCAATATTAGAAGCTAAAAATGGGCTCCAAGATACTAGATGATATATTAGGTAGCCAAAGGTCCCCTCTCATCAAGATTGGTTTGGGATTCAAAAAGGAATTGAGTCCCAAGAAAGAAAAGGTCCAACAATCAGTTAACCAATCTAATACAAGTTAAGTGTACCAACAATAAGAAAGGTAAATAAATTGTTGGATAACAGTAGTAGCACATAAAGCAACAACAACAAGAGAAGAAAAAGCAACAACATATAATTTCTTGAGGTGAAAATTAAAACAACCACAATGAGTGAATGAAGAAACAATAAAATTCCTTTATTCCTCAAAGAAATTATTATCAAAGGTGAAATCTTCCCATGTATGGAAGTTGGTTCCATGGTCACTACTTTTCTTGCAATATTTTTTATCATAAATCCATAGATTGCAAATGGTATGAAAGGAAGCAAAAAATGTTGAGTAGTTTCAATCCAAGAATACATGAGATGCCTTGGAATAAGCATGGTAGTAGCAAGAGAGGACTTGTAAGAAGGAAATCAAGAATAAAAGCTCTTTTTCCCCACTCTTAAGTGATGTCGAATGCTACAATTGTCGCAATCTTGGGCACAAAGCAATCAATTGTAGATATAATAGAACAAATCCCACTTCTATGGATATGCATAAAAAAGAGGCAACACAACCATCGAAGATGAGAATAAATATTGGAGTAGAGGAACATGATTTTGTCTTCAACACTCTGATTGAAGACAATAGGATGAATAAAATATGAGGAAGAAATCATCATAAATATGAACTCTCTTTGAGGAAAAATCAGAATTTTTTTTCAAAAGAATGATCCTTGTATTTATGTGTTGAACAACTCTATAAGTATTGGCTGCATTAAGCATAAGCTTAACATAAAAAAAATAATTAGAAACCCTTTTATTTGTCCCTTGTAGGAAAATGAAAAATGTAGCAAAAAGATGTGGGTAAAGAAAGAGGAAGGAAAGGAGAAGTGCATTATATCCCTACATAGTCAAGATAATTTCCAAGAAAGGGTAACTAAGAAGCTGGAAAACAATGCTTGTGTTAGGACTCAGCCTATGAAGGTCTAGAAGAAAAAGGAGGAAAATATGCTCAGGGGGACTCAGTTTCTCTTCATTGAAGGAAGAGAACGACTTCAAGTGAAGCCAAAAGAAGTAAAGTGCACGCATCAAAAAGCTTATACATAAAGGTGCATTTGAATGATGGAGGTAAGACAAAGTCCCCTTGATGATTACAATGATGAATTTATTTATTTCAAATGTATCAACATTGTAGGAGAGAGGAAAGTGCGACCATCATGGTTCCATGGGGAGTACTTAGAAACTTTTTATGTTGTGATAAAAAGAACAACTGCAACAAAAGTGTGGAGTGATAAAAATCCCAAAGATTAAATTAGGTCCATAGGATAAGTCCCTAAGAAGAAGCAAGAAGGAAAATAAAAAGAGATAAGAGAAGAATAATAGAGAAAAGGCTTAGGTGTAGTTGCATTATTAATAATGGTAGGCATTATCTTTGGTATCAAGAAGATTTGATCTCTTAGGTATGAATAAATTGTGAATCTTATTTGAAGTACTCTTATTTCATGTAAGTGGCGGATTTTCTTGTGCCTAGTAGTCATGAGTTCATAAAAAAAGGTAATTTCCTCAGCATGATTCTTGGCTAGAATTTGGGATTGCTATGTAAAATGGAAAGTCTCGGTTCAGTTGGAGTAACCCTATGTGTTTTGTGAACATCTCTTTTTGAGGGGAAGTAATGGGAGTTTTCCTGATGAATTATCCAATGTGTATCAATCCATTGGTCTAGTTGGTGTTATTTGAGAAGTAGAACCTATTTAGAGAAGCATGATCTTAGGGGAGAAGAGCTTGTGGTTAGTATTCTAAGGATGAGTGAGCACATTCATTCAAGCAATAATAGTGGAAGAGTAAGCTTAAATTCATAATTAACTATTGGTATTTGTAGTAACAACTATACCATTTGAGTGTGGATTCGTATAAAAATGAATTGGCAGATGAGAGTAGTTAGCCACTGGAAAAAGAGAGGACCAAAAACCATGAAATGTGTAGAGATTAATGTGCAATAAAAGGGAAAAGTACATGTTTAGGGGGAGCATATCATATATATCTAGAGAGAGAAGAAACTACAAGAAGGCACAAGGACAATTTTTTTTGATAGCAGGTGCCTTTTCCCATGTTACTTCTAGTTGAGTTTGGATGATAGAACTCAAATTCCTTATCGAAGAGATATCAACCCATGAGAAGAGGAGTTTACAAAGGAGAATGAGAAAAAAATAGTTGCTCACAAGGAGAATGCTTAGTAGTATCCTGACCCTTAAATATTAATTATAATGGGGAAGAAAGAAAATTGTAGCCCTTTTCCATTGATGTCAAAGGAGGAGAAGAATGTGCCACTATGATGGTTTGATATTGCATGAGACACTTCCATCAGCAAGGAGTGTGCTTCTTTCCCATAAATACCTAATATTTGTTTCCATAAATTCTAAAGGGGACATGGTAGTGGGACATGGCATCACACCCCCATAACCATGTTTAAATGGTTCCTCACTTGAGGCTTCCAGATGTGAGTTGATGAATGGAAACCTAAACCCATAATGGATTACTCCACTAGCATTGAATTATAGCTACCTTGCCAGGTTTTCCAAGGCTCTCTTGTGTGAAGTCTTCATGTAACTCACTCCTCTCCTCCTATTGACAATGATGGAAATCTGTCAACCAAGGGGGTCTCCTTGATATGAGTCCCAACTAGACCTCACATTGTTTGGAGTAGGAGCCGCAACCGAGAAATATGTCCAGTTTCTATTATTCTTAGGAATTTTCCCTGGCTACAATTATCAACAGAGAGATCATACAAACAATATTTTAAATAAGCAAGTTGACATTGTGAGGCATACAATTGAAATGCATATATGGTACTTTCACGGAAGGGAAAAGAGAGAGTGAGCCTCTAGAAGAAAAGTAATATTACTCTCCTAAACGAGACACACAAGAGAATGAAAAAATCATTGGTTAACCTACAAATTAGTTCAAAAGATGGAAATGATGATAAATATCAAGTAACAATGCACATTCAATAAGATGCATACCAAATCCAATGAAATAGTTCATTTTCATTAGTATGTGTTAACATAAACATACAATACAAACAATGAAATAATAGTCTCACAATCATTCAAGACATATGCATGAAACTGTGTCGAATCTAAGAGCTTCATATATTAAGTGAAGGTGCCAAGATATACAATTAAAATGTTGCCACAATAGCCCTAACAGTGGAAAATTAAGTCACTACTCACTCTTCCAAAGAAATATATTCTCTCATATGCCAACTAGAGAAGCCAAAGTGAAAAATCCAAAGTCCAAAGTCCTTTATCTTGAGCTATATGAGGGTGTATTTATAACAAATGAGGTTAATCTTCACCTCCCATGTGACTTTTAAACTCCCTCATGACTCTTTAGCTTCTACTATGACTTTTCAAATTCCTATATGATTTTTGAACTTCTAATGACTCGAGAACTTTCTAATGACTTTTCACATTCCACATGGGACCCTTGGTTTTCCACACATTTTGCACTTTATTACTTTGAAAATACAATAATTACATTCCACAAATTTTGTGGCAAGATACATTGACGCATATGACTTTGTGATGACAGTTGGAAAAACCATGACTTGGAATTGATGACATGGAACTTCATTATGATGTATCCAAACCAAGCATTTCTCCTTGCTGATATGACTTTGAATTGTTCATTATGGATCTTTTTTCTCATATTAACCCTCCAAAGGGTCTGGATCTATGTTAGAACCTTCCAAGTCAACATGAGAATCCAACATTTTGTGATGGTCTAGGATTTCTTCTTGTCCTTCATCATGGTTCTTTCTTTTGCTTCTTCTTCTCAAGTAATCTCTTGTAGCCTCTCCTTGATGACTTATCTCGAGGATCACCTTGCCATGTTGAAATGGTAACTCTTGTAGATGAATTCTACCCAAGACAGACCAACATGGGTCCAAAAAACACATGTTCTATCTCTGTTTTGGTCATGGAAGATGTTGAGTATCATGAGGCAAAAAATAAGGTTTTTGATAGTATGAGGCTAAGAATTGCGCAATTGAGCATCACAGGGGTTGAGGGATGACCTCCCTATCTACTAAACTTGCATGATGTGTAGTATGAGACTCACTATATGAAGGGACTACACAATTAGACAATTTAGTGAGACAAGGAGGCAAGGTTACACACTGTAACTGTGCAGTAGCAAAAGAGAGGCTTAGGAGACTAAAATCTTGGGAAAGTTAGTGACACAGGAGGCTCCACTGTCTACTGCAACTGTCTGATGCACTATGTAGGGAAAAATAGGACAATATACTATGCAATTGAGGGAGTCAATGATGTAGTGAGGCATGCTTTCTCATTGTGCAAGTGCACTGCACAGTTCTGAGAGGATTGGAAAGAGGATTGCATAGTTATGGAAGCTTGAATACTAACTAAGATTGAGTAGTGAACAATGGAAGCCTGAATGGGAAGTGATTACGCAGAATGCAAGTGTAGGAGGTAGGGATTGAGCACTAGGATTGAAAAATGTACAGTCCTTGGAGGAAATGACTGTGCAGTGTGCAATTCCTGGAGGAAAGGATGGCTAACTAGGGACTAATACTTTGTAGTGCACAATTGAGGAAGGTGAGATGATTATTGGTTTGTCAATCAAGTTGTGAAGAGAAGAACACTTCAGAAATTGATTGTGTGGGATCAGTGAAACGAAAGATGAAAGAAAAACATGTAAGAAGGCTTGATCATGATCACACACTTACAATCAATCAACAACATGACAATTAAGCACTTAACACCAAAATTCAACATCCATCTATTGAATCGATAGTAAAGAGACACTTATTTCTAAGTGAGACAGTTGAAATGTAGCTTTGTGGCACTTAGAATATGAGTTAAGACAAAAGTATCTACGACAACCAGAAAGGGAACTAATTTGTGGGAGAGTGTATAACACATATTCTTCTGATGTATAGGGTCACCTAATGTAGAAGAGTGAGCTAGGGATGCGTCTAGTATTGTGCCAAAGTGTGACACATGAAGGAGTACAAAATGATAAAAGAGACACTTGCGACAATAAGAAAAGTTCAAAAGACCCTTGGAAAAGCTAAATAAATAGAAAGTGATACACTCCAGAGTGAAGAAAAAGAAAAAGTGGCACTTGTTAAAGTAAAACCAAGCAAAAACTATGGTCTCAAAACTGAAAGTGACACTTGTGAAAGAAAAATCATGCAAAAGAAAAATATTAAAAAACTCACTAAAATGATGGTACAATTATAATTATGAGAGAATTTGTCAACTGAAGTTGTGCACTGGTTGCTAACAAGGATTGCACAATGCACTGTCTCTATGGATTGCATAATCATTGTCATTAGGGACCGTGCATGCATTGTACTAAAATACTGTGCATGCACTATTTCTAGAGACTATGCAAGCATTACTCTCAAGTATTGCACAATGCCTATCTTCAAGGATAGTCATTGACTACTGAGTTTGTTATGATGAGGTGTACATGTAAATGCACCTAAAGATAATCATGTGTGAGCATGTGGATTCAACATTTAAAACCTTTATAAGAATAATTAAGAACTTAGAAAAAATCAACCAATCATGAAGCGACTAAGAAAAATCAAGGAATGACAGATCATAGGATCACAAGGAGGCTCCAAAATTCAAGTGGAGCCAAAATTTTAGAGGGTGTTTACTGCAGTGACAACACTTGGTGACACATTGGAAGAACTCCATCTTCTCTATTTAAGTCTACCATTTTGCATATATTATAGTGTTTCAAGAAGTATTGATTTGTTGTAAGGATAACCTCAACTTCCCCATTTATCCCTATTATAGGTGTAGTCTATCTTATTCCTTTTCTTGGCTAAACACATTTATAAGGCTTATTGTATCTCAAGTGCTTCAATCTGGGAGAAGGAAAATATATATTTGCAAGTTTAAGAAGATCAAAGTTTTAATTCCATCTATGTTGTGCTCTGTTGCCAGCATGCATGTTTAGTACCCCAATAGAATCACTATAGGAACATAAGCATTGCTTCACTACCAACAAGCTTGTTCAATACCTTGGCGAAGTTTCTTGCTTCACCTCTTTGCGTAAGAATACTTTCTCTTATTTCACCCCTTGTTTTGTTTTCAAGATGCTCATTGGAATTTTATCGATATTTATATCACTAGGGCGGAAGAAGGATCCTGACTTATTGAGAACAAGAGAGGTTATTCCTTCAAAGACTATTATATACCTCTGAAATTAATATGCTTGTGCTTAGTTTTCTCCTTTCCATTCTCTACTTGATTGGATCAATAAGAAAAACACCATTCAATTACCATACCAAGTCAAGGAATGGATATCCTAAATTAGATGTGGAAATCATGGTTCTTCTTATGGATTCCCGTTCAAATGGATCATATTTTCTATTCAGACATCATTAACCTTAAAATATGTGTAGGCCCAAACAAAGAAGGGGATCACAGATTAGCCAAGCGTTATTTGTCATCACAATTTCCCTTTCTAAGTTTTGCCACATTATATTTTGAGCCAAACAAGAGCAGTTCTCATTCATGATGTTATTAAACAAAATGCGAAAGAAAAGACATGAAAAACTACAAAATAAGAAGTAACATAATAAAGAAAATGTAATACTTAAAATAAAATAAACATGCAATAAGAGAAGCAAGAGAACAAATAAAATGCAAAACTAGATTTGGGGAAAAGTTCATGGTCAATGCAATGCGAAAGAAAACTAAAATTCAACCAAACCTACTCCTAACGTAACTGGCTAGAAGGTCAGAGCTAAGTGAAATTAAGTTTCCAATGTAGCCACCGAAGTCACTCTTAACCTACAAATAGAAACATATGAGCAATTAAAAATAATATAAAGTAATGTGAAAATGTAAAGATAACAACTTGAATAATTTTCACAAGAAATTGGAGGTCTTTCATAGAGGAAAAAATATGTGTCATAACAATTTACTTTAACCAACTTGCAATCATACCTTTTAGATTAGAACAATAGTCATACAAACCTCGAAAGGTTCTTATGAATGTACCCTCATTCATGTTTTTATTATTAACAAACAACATGAAAGATTTAAACTTAATATTAGTGACAAATATTTCTAAGTAAGATGCTTCTAGCAAGTCATAAATTTGATCGTCAAATTCAAACAATCCTCTTGATGATCTGTTATACAAACTTGAAGACGACACAAAAATATGCAAGTAAAATTTTATGTCTTTTAGGCAATGGATCACTTGGCAAAAGAACATAAAATAATGATTTTAAAGCTTAGTTAATAGCATAGAAACATAGACAAATATACCATATCAGAAAAACAAGACAATAAAATCATAAAGGAGTTCACCCCTCTTCTGGGCTACATCTCCTAGTCTAGCTTCCAATGATGGGGCTCTTTCGTTAAGTGCTCAAATTTATGTTTACATGGATTTACAGTGCTCATAATGTAAAAATTATGTCCCAAATGGCTCTAGAGTAGTAAAAAACCCCTAGCTGGGCTTTTGTTGGGCTCAATTTGACCAAAAAATAAGAAGTTATGCTCTAGAGAAGTTTTTCTGCTAATTGCTCTACAAACTAGAGAGCTCTGCTAGCTATTCTATGAATGTCGCAGTTCCAAGGCCTTCCAAGTGCCAATTTTCCCTGTGCCAGCGAGATTCCCACTAGTTTAGATGAAATTTGTTACTTATTTTAAATATGTAATAAGGCCTATCGGTGGAAAATTTGGGCCACATGGGGCCATGTGCCCAAGGGCTGGGGCTAACTTCCCGACCCTAATGACATAACACCCATGCTTTTGAAATACGGTTCCGTTGCGCCATGAAAACTTAGGCTGACCCCCATATTATCCGCACTTGTCCCGCCAAGCTCTCTGCTACGACTGCCTATGGTCGTATGGTATATGGTTTAGACTGTGGGCTGGGGATAAGCTCCGAGTCCTTGGTATCTCTGCCCACAATCTCGTGGGTTGCATAGTGACCAGGGACCAGGGGCTTAGCCCCAACCCCCTCCTAGAACTTCAAACTAATTAACTTTAAATATAATTTTGATACAATGACTGTTAAGTACCACCGTTGGAGATGCGGTAAAGTGATGCACTGCTTGCTGAGAGGCCCGTGTTCGAACCCAGTCAGGCCTCTGGCTGACCAATACCAATTTTTTTTACAGAATCAGGGTGCCACATGGCATCCCCTGACTGGGCCATTTGGCGACCCATCATCACTCCAGCTAGAATATGCCTTAGGAAATCAAATGCACCCATAAATATACCAATCATGTGAAACCAGTTGGCAGACTGCCATTGTCCCATGAGGTACAATCATCTTGCCCAGTAACCCTGCCCAGTCAAAGTATGAACTGCCCAGTCAGTAGTCCTGCATCCAACTTGCAAATTTTTTTACCTGTCTGGGAAAATGATCAGAACATGATATAGGGAGCATATGATATTTGCTTTGAGCAATCCAAGTTGCGTTGGATTTAGGTAGGAAAGTTCTACGCTTTGGCATAGATTTTTACCACATTTGACCACTTTACTGATCCTTTGGATCACTCCTCCCCATAGGAACCTTTTGGACCTCCAAAAGACTATTTTTAGTCAACAAATAGATGAGGTTATAGTTCCCTCACCCTTCCAATCTCAATCCATTTGGATTTGCTTGTATTTGTACATTTGAGCCCCACACGAAGGTACTCCACATTCCCTCTTCTTGAAGTTCTTGTTTTTATGTCAAGGATAGTATCTTGCTGCAATTCTTCAAGAAATTTAGGAGAGAAATATTCTATTGAAGGAATTTGAACATGCTCTCCTTGATCTTCAATCAAAGGAGGCTCATATAATCTCAAATTATCAACATTAATAACTACATACATTTGCATTTATGGAGGCATATCCAACCAGAAGGCATTATTACCAATATTTTCTAAAATATTAAAAGGCCCATACCTAATTGGTTTCAGTATTTTACCTTCTTTAAGAATCTCCTTGATAATGTAAATCCAAACTTGATCTCCAACCTCAAAACTGTGGTCAACGCGATGCTTATCATGCCTTTTATTGTACTTGGCTTGACTCTTTTCCAACTGTTCTTGAACTATCTAATGAAACAATTAAACGTGTTCAATGAATCACTTAGCCTTATCAATGTCACTATGTCCATCGATAGCAACATATTTCCCAAAGATAAAATCTAAAGGAGATTTGGTAAGTATCCAAAGCATACATCAAATGACGATGTTTGAGTCGATGAATGCTTGGCCCCATTGTAAGCATGTTGAATGTAGTGTAATTTTTCATCCCAAAGCTTAGGATGTTTGTTGCAATAACCAAGAAGAAGATGTGCTACTGTTATGTTCACCACTTTTGTCTGACCATCATTTTATGGATGGAATGTTGTGCTCTTTTTCAACTTGGTGTCCACGAGTCCCCATAAGATTGACAAAACTTTCGAGACAAATCGAGTCTTGATAAAAAATAATAGATTTGGGCAACCCAAAATGTACCCATACATTTTGAAATAACATTTGTGTAGTCTGTTTAGCTATAACCTGCTTCTTACAAGGCATCAAAATACACATCTTGTTGAAATGATCCACCACACGATAAAAATAATCATGATTGTTTTTAGACATAGATAGCCCTCCAACAAAATCCACAGAAACAATTTTCCAAGGATGGGAAGGAACTAGAGGTGGAGTATAAAATCCTAACTTTCTATTTCTAGGCTAACTAGTAGCACATAAAGAACATCCTCTTACATATCGTGATACACGTTCATTCATATGAGGCCAATAAAAATACCTCTGTAATTGTGCCACCATCTTGCCTACACCAAAATGGACATCAATAAGAGAAGTATGCGCTTCCCTTATGATTTTGACTCTTTCACCGTGTGGAATGCACAACTTTCCAAGATGATACAACAATTTATCATGAACATGGTAATCTAATTCCTCTACTTGGTTTCCTTGACACAAAGTTGCATATACATCTTTAAAATCGTCATCTAAAGCATATTGTTCAACATAGCTCTCATGCATGATAGAATTATGCTTAAGAATAATGAATGGACTAACAATTGGTCGAGATAGCATATCAAAAACTTTGTTATAGATACCTTTCTTATACCTTATTACCAAGTGGAATTGTTGCAAGAAACCCATCCATTTGAAATGCCTCACTTGTTGTAGCTTGGTCTGTGATTGCAAGTATTGCAATGGTTGATGATCAATGTGAATGATAGTTTTTTTTAACATCAAATATTGTTTCCACTTTTTCACACTTTTCACCAAAGCATACAATTGTTTGTCATATGTGGGATAGTTAACTACTACACCATTAAAAGTTTTCGATTGGTAGCAAATGGGTTTACCATGTTGCATCAAGACCGCTCCCATAGCATAGTCACTTGCATCGGTTTGCATCTCAAATGGATGTCTTAAATTAGGAAGTGCACGTATTGGTGTTGTACTAATTCTCTCTTTCAATGCGTTGAAGGATTTCTATTTCTTGCCTCCCCACTAAAAAACTTGTTTCACACTTGTCAAGGCATGTAATGTTGCTATAATTGATAAGAATTTAGAAATGAACTTTCTCCAATATTGGGGTGCTCCCAAAAAGATTCCAATCTTTGTTACATTATTGGGTTTAGGTGAGTCCACAATGACTCTGACCTTTGAGGGATCTATCTTCAATTCACCCCCTCCAACAATATCACCCAAATATACCAATGAGGTTTTTCCAAATTCACATTTAGAAATCTTTAAAAATAACTTTTCTTTCTTTATTGCATTTAAGACTTTCCTAACATGCTGGACATGCTCTTCACGAGTCTTGCTGAAAATAAATATGTCATCTAAGTAGATTATCACAAAGTCATCAAAAAAAGGTCTTAAGATATCATTGATAACTCTCGTAAATGTTGCAAAAGCATTACAAAGCCCAAATGGCATAATCAACCATTCAAATAAACCTTTCTTTGTTTTGAATGTTGTCTTCCATATTTCTCCTTCAGCAATCCTAATATGATGATAGCCACTTCTCAAGTCCAACTTGGTGAAATAAACAACATATTTCAAATGATCAAGTAAATCATCAATTTAGGAAGAGGGTAACGATTCTTTACGGTGATCTTGTTCAAGGCTCTAAAATCCACACACATGCACCATGCACCATCTTTATTTGGTACTAAAAAAATTGGAGAACCACATGGCGATGTGCTTGGTATGATGACCCCTTTATCAAGCAAATCTTCGATTTTTTTCTTGTTTTATGCACTCTCCATGACTGACATCCTGTACATGCCAATGTTTGGAAGAGGAAAACCTTGTTGCAATAGGATCTCATGTTGGATTCCTCTTTTAGGAAGCAATCCTTCAGGTCCCTAAAACATCTTATGATAGGTGTTAACAACCTCAACCAAATGAGATTTTAATCTTGCATCACATTCTTGGAAGGCTCCATTTTCAACATTGTCTTTGGGTTTGATCATCAAGAGTACAAAATTATTATTAGCATTAACAAGCCTCTTCATTTGTCCAACATTCACAAGTGATAAATTCAACTTCTTGATATATGCTCTAACAATGTACTCAATCCCATTTTGAAACAAATGATATTTGTTCTCATGGCGATGAAATGTGGCTCTCCTATCATATAGATATAGTATTCCCAAAACAATACCACAAATATCAAATGTAATTACATCAATCTCTACCTCATCTATAAAGTTCGCAGTGATGGAAAATTTCAGTTTACATGTGTTTGTCACATGGAATTTTGCACTGTCACATATCCATCCTAAAGGATAAGGTTTAGGATGAGGAATGGTTTCCATGTTTAATTTCTTAACAATGTCTTCTAAAATAAGGTTTTCTTGTGATTCAATATCAAACAAAGTATTTATCTTGATATGTTTTTAAATGAATATAACATGGAAAAGTTCTGTTGTTTCTTTTTCATGTTGAGTTTCATTAAGGTTACTAGAAGAACTAGTACTTGCAATATAGTCCTTACCTTTAAATCCCATGGCTGTGATCTTTGTTTCATCCAAATAATCAAATCCTAAATCATATTGTGTAGTTACAACTGTGTTTTGTTTCCCTTTGTTGTTAAAATTTTTGGGTCTCATCTCAGGATGAAGCTTCCAATAATGGTCTTCATCATGGCCTTCTTTTGTACAATGTTTATGTGTGAGTTTTCCTCCCTCTTTTTTGACTGAAGCATTCTTTTTCCCTTTTCCTATGAATTTCCCCTTTCCTTTGTCTCTACTCTTGAATGTATTTTTTCTTCCCTCTTGGGGAACATTCTTTCCTCTTGCTTCTAGATGAGTTTAATGTACACAAACTTCATCTAGTTTTGTTGGGTTAAACATGAGAATTGTGTGTCTCAAATAACTATGTAATCCTCCAATGTATTTGAGTAGAGTTCCTTGAGAGGATAAATCTATACCTAAAATCAAATTTCTTCCTAAATTATTGAGTATAGATTTGTACATTTTTACCATTAGCTTACCTAAAGTTTATCCAATCCATTATATCTTTTTGCATGTATGCTAATGGATAAAATTCTCTTCTTATTGCAACAACACAATCATTCCAAGACAATAAAACCTTACCACTTTTCTTCATGACCTATTGAGTTTTTGCCTCCCACCAAATGAATGCTACACTTTCCAACCTAAGAGAAGCAAACTAAATTTTGGTTTCATCATCCTTGATTATTTGTATCTTGCAATACACTTCAATCTGACAAACCCAATTATCTAATTTCTCAGCATTTACCTCTCCATTGTACATAGGCAATTCAAACTTTATGTCAAGCTTTAACAAAGGAGTTTTACCATGTCCCTTTGGAGAATTTGGAGGTGTTTGTGAAGGGGTAGAAGTAGAAGAAGATGAGGATGGAGGTGAAGGTGGTGGCTTGTCACCATTCCCTCCATTTCCTTTTGGAGGTTTTTCTCCATTTCCTCCATTTCCTTTTAGAGGTTTTGATCTCTTTCCTTGCAACCTTGAGTTCCTCTCCTCATAAATAACTTTTACCATTTCAGACATTTCAAAGAAAGATTTTTTGAAAGTTCTCTCATCTTCAGACATCCCTTCATGACCTTCTTCATGTGCCATGATTGGTGAAGCTTGAGATATGTGTGTTCTCCTTGAAACAATTTGAGACCTTTGATCCACAAACTCTCCTTCTCCTCTTTTGAGCTTCAACCTTGTAAGCATCAGAAAACACTTGCAGAAAAAATCAAACATTCAAAATAACCTTGTGCTCTGATAACAGACATATATGCTATACAGACTTGAAGGTGATAGGAAAATATGCAAGTAAAATTTTATGTCTTTACTCAATTGACAACTTTGCAAAAGCACATAAAATAATGATTGTAAAACTCAGTTAACATCATAATAATAAAGACAAATATACCATATAAAAAACACAAGACAAAGAAATGATAAAAGAGTTCACCCCTGTCTTGGGCTACATCTCCTAGTCCAACATCCAATGTTGGGCCTCCTTCATTAAGTGCTCAAATTTGTGTTTACATGGATTTACAATGCTCAAAATGTAAATATTATGTCTCCAATGGCTCCAGAACAGTAAGAAAACCTCGGTTGGGCTCTAGTTTGGCTCAATTTGGCCGAAAATGGAAGAATTTACGCTCTAGAGAATTTTTCTACTAACTTATCTAGAAATGGGACTACTCTGCTATGAATTCCACAATTCCAGGGCCCACCGAGCGCTAATTTCACCAGGAGCTGACAAGATTCCCATTGGTTTTGTTGCAATCTGTTTCTTCTTTTAAATGCGCAATAAGGCCTATTAGAGGAAAATTTGGGCCACATGGGGCCATGTGCCCGAGGGTTAGGTCTAACCACCCATCCCCATCAGCATACCCCATAGGCTTTTGGCATAAGGTTTCATTGTGCCATGAAACCCGAGGCTAGCTCCCATATTCTCCTCACCCGTCTTGCCAAGATCTTTGTTGTGACTGACTCTGGTCATATGGTATATGGTTTATATCGTGTGTTGGGGCTAAGCCTTGAGCCCTCGGTTGCTCCACATGTGGTATCATGGATTACATAGTGACCAGGGCCCAGGGGTTTAGCCCCGACCCCCTCCCTGAACTTCAAACAACTTAACTTTAAATATAATTGTGATACAATGAATGTTAAGTACCAACCATTGGTGCTGTAGTAGAGTGTTGCACCGCTTGTTCATAGGTCTTGTGTTCAAAATTGATCGAGCCTCAGGCCAACCCATACCAAAATTTTGTACAGAACTGGGGTGCCACATGGCAATCCCTGACTTGGCCACGTGGCGACCCATCATTGGTCCAACTAGAATATGCCTCAACCAATCAAATGTGCCCATAAATTAACCAATCATGTGAGGCCACTTGGTAGTCTACCATTTGCTTATGAGGTACAATTAGCTTGCCCAGTCACCCTGCCTAGTAATTGTACGAACTGCCCAGTCAGCAATCCTGCATCCAACCTGCAATTTTTTTATCCATTTCGGAAAACGATCAGAACATGATATCAGGAGCATATGATACCAATTTTGAGCAATTCAAGTTGCGTTAGGTTTAGGTTAGTGATATATATGCTTTGGCATAGGTTTCGAGCACTTTTTAACACTATGAATTTTGAGCACTTTACTGATCCCTTGGATCACTCCTCCCCACTAGAAGATTTTGGACCTGGAAAAGACTATTTTCAGTCAAAAAATAGATGAGGCTATTGTTCCCTCATCCTTCCAATCTCAATCCATATGGATTTTCTTGGATTTGTACCTTTGAGGCCCACACGAAGATACTCCACGTTCCCTCTTCTTAAAGTTCTTGCTTTTCTATTAGATCTTAGACTTTTGTGATCCATAATGTAGATATCAGTCTTTTGGATTAATCACATCGTTAGGATTTGGTCGACGTTTTGAACCAACTAATGTAGTTCATCCTTAATGATAGTATCTTGTTGAATTTATTCATGAAATTCGGGAGAGAAATCTTCTATTGAAGGAATATGTACATGCTCTCCTTGATCGGCAATCAAAGGAGGCTCATATAATATCAAATTATCAACATTAACAACTGCATACATTTGAATATATGGAGGCAAATATAACTAGAAGACATTATTACTAATCTTTTCTAAAATCTTAAAAGGTCCATACCTTATTGGTTTTAGTTTTTTACATTCTCCTTTAAGCCTCTCCTTTATAATGTAAATCCAAACTTCATCTCCAACCTGAAAACTATGGTCAATATATTGTTTATCACGACTTGTCTTGTAATTGGATTGACTCTTTTCCAACTATTCTTGAATCATCTTATGCACCAATTGAACTTGTTAAAAGAATCACTTGGCCTTATCAATGTCACTATGTCTAGAAATAGCAACATCTTTCCCAAAGATAAAATCTAAAGGAGATTTTGGTAAGTATCCAAATCATGCCTCAAATGGAGATGTTTTAATTGATGAATGGTTGGTCGTATTGTAAGAATGTTGAATATAGTGTAAGTGTTCATCCTAATTCTTAGGATGTTTGCTGCAATAACCATGAAAAAGATGTACTACTATTCTGTTCACCACTTCTGTTTGACCATGGGTTTGTGGATGGAATGTTGTGCGCTTTTCCAACTTGGTGTCCATGAGTCCCCATAAGCTTGACCAAAATTTCCCAACAAATGGAGAATATTGATAAAAAATAATAGATTTGGGCCACCCAAAATGCACCCATAAATTTTGAAAGAAAATTTATGTAGTCTATTCAGCCGTAACCTACTTCTTACAAGGCATAAAAATACACATCTTGCTGAAGCAATCCACCACAACATAAATATAATCATGATTTATTTTAGACATAGGTAACCCTACTATAAAGTCCATAGAAACACTCTCCTAAGGAAGAGAAGGAATTGGAAGTGGAGTTTACAATCCTAAATTTCTATTGCTAGGCTTAATAGTATCATAGAAAGAACATCCTATTACATATCATGATACACTTTCATTCATATGAGGCCAAGAAAAATACCTCTGTAATTGTGCCACTGTCTTTCCTACACCAAAATGGATAGCAATAAGAGAAGTATGAGCTTCCTTATGATGTTGACTCTTTCACCCTATGGAATGCATAGCTTGCCAAGCTTATACAACAATTTATCATGAACATGGTAATCTAATTCTTGTACTTGGTTTCCTTGACACAAAGTTACATAGACATATTTAAAATCGTCATCTAAAGCATATTGTTCAACATAACTCTCATGCATGATATAATTATGCTTAATAATAACTGATGCACTAACAATTGGTCTGATGAAACCTTTATCAAGCAACTCTTGGATTTGTTTCTTGATTTATGTATTCTCCATGACTGACATCCTGTACATGCCAATGTTTGGAAGAGGACAATATTGCTGAAATTGGATCTCATGTTGGATTAATCTTTTAGGAGGAAATCCTTTAGGTTCCTAAAACATCTTATCATAGGTGTTAACAAGCTCAACCAAATCAGATTTTAATCTTGCATCACATCCTTAGAAGGCTTCATTTTCAACATTCTCTTTGGGTTTGATCATCAAGAGTACAAAATTATTACTATCATTAACAAGCCTCTTCATTTGTAAAACATTTACAAGTGATAAATTCAACTTATTTCTATGTGCTCTAACAATATACTCAATACCATTTTTAAAAAAATGATATTTTTTCTCATGGCGACGAAAGATGGATTTCATATTATATATATATGGGATTCCAAAAACAATACCACAAATGTCAAGTGGAATTTCATCAAGCTCTACCTCATCTATAAGGTTTGAAGTGATGGAAAATTTCAGTTTACATCTTTTTGTCACATGCAATTTTACATTGTCACATATCCATCCTAAAGGATAAGGTTTAGGATGATGAATGATTTCCAAGTTAATTTTATTAACAATGTATTCTGAAATAAGGTTTGCTTGTGATCTAGTATCAAACAAAGTATCTATCTTGGTATGTTTTGAAATGACTCTAATGTGGAAAATCTCTATTCTTTCTTTTTCATGTTGAGTTTCATTGAGGTTACTAGAAGAACTAGTACTTGCAATAGAATCCTTACCTTTAAATCCCATGGTTGTGATCTTTGTTTCATCCCCGAAATTTGATCCTAAATCTTGTTGTGTATTTGAAACAATCTTTTGTTTCTCTTTGTTTTTAAAATCTTTGGGTTTCATCTCAGGTTGAAGTTTCCAACAATGGTCTTCATCATGACCTTCTTTTTGAACAATGTTTACATGTGAGTTTTTCTCCCCACTTTTTGGCTGAAGCATTTTTTTTCCCTTTGCCTTTGAATTTACCCTTTCCTTTGTCTCCACTCTTGAATGACTTTTTTCTACCCTCCTTGGGAATATTCTTTTCTCTTTCTTCTAAGTGAGTTTCCTGTACACAAACTTCATCTAGTTTTGTAGGGTTAAACACAAGAATTGTGTGTCTCAAATAACTATGTAAACCTCCAATGTATTTGAGTAGAGTGTCTTGAGAGGATTAATATATACCCAAAATCAAAGCTCTTTTCCTAAATTCTCGAGTATAGCTTTGCGCATTTTAACCCTTAGCTTGCCTAAAGTTTTTCCAATCCATCATATTTTTTTGCATGTATTCTAATGGATAAAATTGTCTTCTTATTGCAACAAAAAAATAATTCCAAGAGGAGAAAACCTTACCACTATTCTTCATGTCCCCTTGAGTTTTTGCCTACACCAAATGAGTGGTGCACTTTCCAACCTAAGAGAAACAAGCTAAATTTTTGTTTCATCATCCTTGATTCTTTTTATCCTGCAATACACTTCAATCTGACAAACCCAATTATCTAATTTCAGAAGATTTACCTCTCCAGTATACATAGCAAATTCAAACTTTATGTCAGTATTTAACAAAGGAGTTGTACCATGTCCCTTTGGAGAATTTGGAGGTCTTTGTGAAGGGGTAGGGTTAGAAGAAGATGAGTATGAGGATGAGCATGGAGGTGAAGGTGGTGGCTTTTCACCATTCCCTCCATTTCCTTTTGGAGGTTTGTCTCCATTTATTATATTTCCTTTTGGAGGTTTTGAGCTCTGTCCTTGCAACCTTGAGTTCCTATCCTCAATTTTTTTTTACTATTTATGGCATTTCAAAGAAAGATTTATGAAAGTTCTCTCACCTTCAAACATCCCTTCATGACCTTCTTCATATGCCATGATTGGTGAAGCTTGAGATATGTGTGTTCTCCTTGAAACAATTTGAGACCTTGGCTCCATAATCTCTGCTTCTCCTCTTTTGAGCTTCAACCTTGTAAGCATCAGAAACACTTTCAATTAAAATCAAACCTTCAAATTAACCTTGAGCTCCTATACCAAACTGATTTGTTATAAAAACTTGAAGGTAGTAGGAAAATATGAAAGTAAAATTTTATGTCTTTTAGGCAATGGATCACTTTGAAAAAGCACATAAAATAATGATTTTAAAATTCAGTTAACAACATAAAAACATAGAAAAATATACCATATCAGAAACATAAGGCAACAAAATGATAAATGAGTTCCACCCTCTCTTAGGCTACATCTCCTCGTCCAGCTTCCAATGTTGGGCCTCTTTCATTAAGTGCTCAAATATATGTTTACATGGATTTACAGTGCTCAAATTGTAAAAAATATGTTTGCAATGGCTCCAACAATAAAAAGACCCCCAGTTGGGCTCTTGTTCGGCTCAATTTGGCCAAAAACGAAAGAATTTATGCTTTATAGATGTTTTTTTTGCTAACTTATCTACAAACTAGACTGCTTTGCTAACTGTTCTATGCATTCCGTAATTCCAGGGCCCACCGAGCACCAATTTTGCTCGACATCAGTGAGATTCCCACCGGTTCGGGTGTAATTTGTTACTTCTTTTAAAAACGCAATAAGGCCTATTGACGAAAAATTTGGGCCACATGGGGCCATATACCTAGGGGTTGGGGCTAACCGCCTGGCCCCGTCAGCATAACCCCTAGGATTTTGGCACACGGTTCCATTGTGGCATGAAACCTGGGGTTGACCCCCTTATTCTCCGTACTCGTCCCACCAAGATCTCTAGTGCAACTTCCTCTGGTCATATGTGATATGGTTTAGACCGTGGGCTAGGGATAAGTCCTGAGCCCTTGGTCACTCCACTTGAGATCTTGTGGGTTGCATAGTGACTAGGGGCCATGGGCTTACTCCTGACCCCCTCCCTGAACTTCAAACTTCTTGAATTCAAATATAATTTTGATACAATGACTGTTAAGTACCACTGTTGGTTTTGTGGTAGAGCATTGCACTACTTGTTCAAAGGTCCCATGTTCGAACCCGGTTGGGCCTCTGGCTGAACCATACCAAAATTTTGTACAGAACTAGGGTGCCATGTGGTAACCCCTGGCTAGGTCACATGGCAACCCATCATTGGTACAATTCTAATATGCCTCAACCCATCAAATGCGCCCATAAATCAACCAATCATGTGAGGCCACATGGAAGCCTGCCATTGGCCCACGCGGTACAGTCAACCTACCTAGTCAGCCTGCTCAGTTAGCGTACGAACTGCTCAGTCAGTAGTCCTGCATCCAACCTGTAAATTTTTTACTTGTTTCGGAAAACGATCAGAGCATGATATCGGGAGCATACAATATCAGTTTTGAGTGATTCAACTTGAATTAGATGTAGCTTCGTGAGCTGTATGCTTTAGCATATGTTTCGAGCCCTTTTGAGCACTTTACTGATCCCTTGGATCACTTGAAATTCTTGAAAGAATGAACTTTCAATTAATGAATTTGAATTATGGGGAGAATCTTGCAAGAAGTAGATAATATGATCTCTCTTAGTAGCCTTATTAAGATTATGAAGACTTGACATAAAAATCAACCACAACTGAAGTGCTTCAACTATCTGACAAGTATTTGAATAGTGAAATGTTGAATCAAAAGAATTTGTGGCCTTGATGGGATCAATAAATGTAAAATAACTATCATGAGATACATTGGTGAGAAAATAATTAGTTTAAAAACATGTGTTAAGGCCAGTGTTATGATCATATGGGATGGTTGAGCATAATATTCTTCGTTATTCGAACATAGAGATAGATCGATTTGAGAATTTTCACAAATTCTTTGAATAATAGAATCATTTTCCTCACATGTTGAATACAAAGAATCAATACCTTATATCTTATTACAATCTAAACTAATTGTCAGGCGGAAAGAGTCGATTGTGCGGACACAACCAACCTCCCTAGGAGCCTAAGACTCTCTAGTGACAAACAAGACAAACAAGAGCAATCCTTCTCTAAATATGCATTTACTATATAAGAAATCAAGTGTTTAGATCCTACCTGTAGTCCCACGCTGTTGTAGCAGTCCAGCTCCGCTGATCCGGATGAGCTCCTCCTTCACTTTGAAACCTGCATCCACTAACAATCAAACGATTAAATAGCACTTGAAAATCTCATAGAATAAAACATATTTAACACATAGACCAAGGAGTACATGAAACAACTCATAAATAACAAGTTATTGAGAAGAATGGACTCATTTGCATTAATAGGTAACAAAAGGAACAAATACAACCTGAGCCTTGGTGTTGTGCAAGTCCCTCCCACGGTCCATCAAGAGTTCTCCTTTACTTTGACAAAGCTCACCCACTTCCAAATAGAACAAGCAAAGATGGCAATCTCTCCTCACAAGCTTCTAAATGGGAGTCCTAATTCCTGCAGCATCTACCCTTAGAAATGTATAGCTTCCAACCTCTTCTCCTTCTGGCCCAATGCCTGTATTTATAGTGCTCAAGAGGAAGTTAATCAGGTCCACCATCAATGGGATAACCCCCTCTTTGGATGGGATAGCTCCCTTATTGATGGGATAAGTTCCTCTTTGGTAGGGGTGCATGAACCATCTGGAGGCGCTCAATACACGTCGAACAACCTTCTAGAATGCTCTAGAAATGACCACAAGTAACTTTTTAAAGATGAAACTTGCGCATTTTAACCTTTACAGGGGGACGCACCTGCCCCTTTACATACAGAGCGTCCAAAGACGCAGCTTTTGTGAACATTGGGTGCGTACCCGCAGGTAAGGTTGAGAGAACCTGCGTACCGAGAGATAAATACATTTGTAAAGACTTTCTCTCTTTTTGGAGTTTGACATGGAGAACAGAGGCATAAGAATTGCCTAAGAGGATAGCATGACTGTTGATAGAGCCATACTAACTGTAAATAGCCATGGTGACATTTTTTAGTGTAACAGATTGCCCCCTAAAGTGCGAAGCCTGTAATAGATTAGGGTTTTGTATTATCTAAGAAGGGTGAAGCGCTTTATCATTTCAAGGATTATCTCGTGGAGACCCTGGTCAGAACCTGCAATTTTCAACACAAAATACATGTATAAGATTACATCATCACTGAGGTAGGCATTCCCATACTCAGATCAAAACTTTAACTAACAAACTAACTATTCTGATACAGGAATGATCTTGCAGTACATCATAATCATAGACTTTTGTAGACACAGTATGGGCGCAGCCATATGTTTATGATTAGTCTACTTAGATAATGAATACAAAACTCCTCGCAGCCTGGATGGTGGAAACTATATCCAGGGTCTTCATTTCTACTTCCCGAATTGGTACGATTCTAACCATGCGAATAAATGAGTTGATGTCGAACATGGTAGAAACCACTTGATTACCAGTCGATGATGAAAACTGTTAACAAGTGTGAGAGAGACCACCAGTAATGTCAATGGTTCTCAAAGTACCCAGTACAATCCATGAGATGCGAATAAATGAGTTGATGTCGAACATTTCACGGAATCCTTCGATCGAAAGTCGATGATGTAAACTGACGTCAAAGGCGAGAAACCTGCCATTGATGCATGCAGACTTCAAGGTACTGAGGATTTCTAAGTCATCTCTCTAGATAATGTGCTGATGTCGATAGAAAGCGACCCGTTGCAGGCAAGCCTACAACACGAAATCATTGTTCAAGTTGAAGAAATGTTGCTGTAAGGACTGACTCAGGGATGGTCAAATGGATGACAAGTATTTTGCAGATGAAAGTTTTGCTTGCAGACCTCTTGAACACATAACGACACGACAGATGGCTTGGTGATAAACGACTCAAAGTTAATCCCTGGAACCCGGCTGAAGACTTTCAAAGTGGTTTGATCAACTGTGAGGTAAAAGATTTCCCAACCCAGGTAAATGAAAAGTGTCGTGTTCAAGAGAGGTAATAAAGTTTCTTCTGAGACAAAAGATAACAAACAGGTTCATTCTTCTCTCTTTTCCCCCACCATTTCTGGCAAGTACCTCTTTATTTTTAACAAGCTTGAGGAGGATAACATATGCTTGATTATAAGCTCATCCTTCGGATGAGTCCAACCTAGTTTTGATTCGAACCCTAGGAAGGAGTGGTTCGTTCCTGTTTGTAATTGAACAGGTCCTTTACTGTGAAATGTTTAACGAGCCCAGTATAGGAGAAACTCGGCGTTTTTCAATTTTAGAGAGTCTGAAAAACTTAAGAAGACTCCAAGTTGAACTTTTTCGTAGATTTGTGTCCCTCAAGCCCGAAAAAGTATAAAATAATACCTGGGGGAACCGCTTGATCTTGCGACCAAGGAGTACTTTCATAATTAGTGTCACTGACCTGAAAAGTAAAAAGCGATCAAGGACACGTCGTTTTATTTCCGTATCGAGTTTGAAACGACAAAAACCCGGCAATCTTTTCCTGATTTTACGGTTAGAAAAGAGCTATAAGGGGACCGTCTTTTAATTCCGTTTTAACGAGTGTAAAAGAAATGCTCGACAATCTTTTCATATTTTAGGAGTCAGAAAAGGGCTTAAAAGATGACTCTGATATTTTGGTTCGTGAAAAATGACAATTTTCCCTCTAAATCCCTTTGTCCTGCACAAAAACGACACATTACTCATACCTGTTTAAGATGGGCAAAAATACATTGAAAAATATCCTTCCATGGTGAAAAATGAACAAACCTAGCATTCATTCATCCAAAAAAACCTATAAAAAGACTTTTTACCATGTCATTTTTACCATTTTACTGCTGAGGTTGAAAAAAGGGCTTTTGGCAAGAAACTTCCCGTGGTCGCTGCGGAGAATCCGACCGTCAGAATCGAACGCCGTCTCTTCCAGGTATTTCACAACATCCTCCTCTTCAATTTCATCCGATTAAAATTTTGTTTTAGGTTTTAGTTTTGATTTTTGGGGGGTTTTGGGTTTCAAAATTCGCTCTGCGGGGCACGCAGGTGCCCTTAGGGTGACCTGCGTCCCCCGACTTTTTCCTGTACAGGAAAAAGGTCGGGGGACGCAGCCCACCTTCAGGCCAGCTGCGTCCCGACGCTCTGTGTTCTAAACGCGGGGTGCGTCCCCCGCGAAAGGCGGAATTTGAAACCCCAAACTCCACAAACAACCATTTAAAATTTCCCAAATCAATTCTAATCTCTGTTTCTTGGTGTGTAGGGCACTCACCATGTTGGATTGGAGAGAAAGAGAGCACGAGGACGTTGATTTAGCCGCAATTGAACATCAACCTTCCATTGATGCCCTAAAAGCATGCGGGCTATATAAATACTGGGCCATTCCTGGCATGAGGGCTCAGGTGAGATTCTTGGAGTGGTTGGTTGAGAGATGGAACATTCATGAGCAATGCTTTTACATCGGAGGGCACCAGCTCGAGATAGAGCCCTCTGACATATACTTTCTCACTGGCTTGCCAAATAGAGGCGAGCAACTCAATCTAGCCGGGACTAGGCCGGGTGGCCAATCCCTTGCTAGTCTCCGGGAAGATTGGTGCACACCCAATGCACACCATGCGAAAGGCGTAGAAATCAAACACATCTCTCTGCGTGAACTCAAGGTTATAGCTTTCACGGTTACCAGAATTTGCGGTGCAGCCGCTTTACATATTGCCACCGGGTCCCAAATGCGGATGGCGATTGACTGTTTCCAAGGCACCATTTTCAACTGGTGTGATGCTGTGTCGGCCAATATGAAGGGCCAACTGACTAGGGCAAAGAATGGACAACTGAAGAGCTTTGGATATGGGCCTCTAGTTGTGAGCTTTGCCTTAGAGAGAGTTCCGATGCTGATCCCTCAGCAACTCACTGTTGAAGTCTTGGGTCCTCGGGAGCCAAAGTTGATACGATGGGTTACGGTGATGGCCCGGCATCCTGACGAGGGCACGGCGGTTGTTCGATTCCCTGATAGTTATTTTCACTGGTTAGAGGACCAGGTTTTTTCGATCCAGGACTTTCCGTATGCCGGAGTAGATTTTCGAGGTGATCCGGACATGGTTCTTCCACAGGGAGAACAATGGGATGACAGAGGTACTTTATTTTTCACAAATTTTCAAATTATGTATTTTTTTGTTTTTTTTATATATATCGTCTCAAAACTGACAGTAAAAATTTTCAAAATGCAGATGTTGGTCCACAGTGCCCAGCCAACCTCCGGCCTTTTGAGAGGAGACATCCAGTTGCACCGGTACCGGCCCCACAGGATGCGGCTGCAGAGTCACTAGCTGAGTTGGAGCAGGATCTAGAGCGTCTGACGGTGGATATACCTGAGACTACCATAGATGATATTCCTATCAGACTTCAGCGCTATGTAGTCGCAGTCCCTGGGCCGTTTAGGAGATTTTTGTGTAAGGTAGCCCGTGCAGTGGTGTCGTATAGGGAGCACCACCAGTGATTGGCTAGTCACTTTGTAGACACATGTGACATTTTTTACTTTTTGTACTTATCATTTTGCCGATCATAAGGTGTTTTTCAACCTATGATCGAAGACGATGTATATTTTTTGACACACTCCTATCTGTATACATATCACTATTACCGGCTTATCTTGTTTAACATATGTGATGAAATGTTTTTAAATTTACTTGCATGATTATCGTAAATGTCTGTCCAACATTCGAGAAGCAATTGCATCTGCTAATGTATTTAAAGACCTCGGAATATGCTGATATTCAATGTAATCAAATTCACGTTCCAAGAGACGCACTCTCAAAAACAACCTTAATAACACAGGATTTCTAATGGCATATATTCTATTAAGTTGTAATACAACAAGTTCAGAATCTAACCTCACTATCAAACGTCGAATTCCAAATGAAATAGATTCAGACAATAATTCAACCACTGCACTGTATTCTGCAATGTTGTTCGTTATTTGACCGAGGCTTACCCCATGCATAGAAACTAACTCGTCAGAGGGCGAATAAATAACCCAAGCTGCGGAAGAGATATTCCGTGTACTACGACAAGCACCATCAGCAAATCCAATGTATGTTTGGAGAGGCGTCGACATCTGCAATATCAAGAGTAAAACCAAGATAAGCCAGAATAACGACGAAAAACACACTTTCTAAGCTAAGCACACTAATTGAGCTAACAAACACACTAGCTAGAAAGAAAACCTAACCTAACTAAAATTCTCCATACCCACCATTTAAGCATAATACCTCTTTAGGTAAAGTCCATTTCTGGGTTTACCCAAAGAGTCCCCATCAAAATCTACCAGCTCATAAGCCCCTTTTGCTAGCTTTCGCTTTACAATGTAGGGTCCATGCCACATAAGAACGAATTTTCCAGCACCTAGCTTATCGTTAGCTTGATCATATAATAGCACTAGGTCTCCCTCCGAAAAACTTCGAGGGGTCACATTTCTATCATACTGAGCTTTCATTCGCTTCGCGTGAGTCTCGATTGCCAATGTAGCGTCACGTCGAGTCTCATCTAATTTAGCTAAGTATAATAAACGTTTCTCCTCTTCGGAAGTAGCTGGAAGTAATTCGACAGCCATTTGAAGTGATGGGATTTCGCATTCAATGGGTAACACAGCTTCCAAGCCATAAACTAGCTGGAAAGGAGTGAACCCTGTTGAAGTTTTCACTGAGGTTCGGTATGCCCATAGCGCTGAAAATAACATGTTGTGCCAATTCGACCGATGAATACCAATGGTTCGTCGGATCATGATAACCAGAACTTTGTTGATAGACTCAACCAAACCGTTGGCTTGCGGATAATAAGGAGTAGAGCTATCGTGGCGCAAACCAAGCTGGCTTGTAAGCTCAGTCATCATGATGTTTCGAAAATGGCTCCCATGGTCAGTAATGATTGCTTGTGGGACACCAAACCTAGTTATAATATGATTGAATACGAAAACTGCAGCTGTTTTGCCGCTTGCGTCGAATGTAGGCATCGCCTCGACCCATTTAGTAAAATAATCAACCGCGAGGATGATATACGCATGCCCCCCGGCCGAGTGAGGGTTACAAGTAATAAAATCGATACCCCATTTGGCGAATGGACCAACGGCAATTATAGGGTGGAGAGGAGCAGGTGGTGCGCGCATCTTGCGATCAAACACTTGACAGTTGTGGCACTTCCGGACTGCAATGATACAATCTTTAAACATAGACGGCCAGAAATAGCCAGCGCGAAACACCTTCTGAGCTGTGGCATACCCAGACATATGACCGCCACATGCTCCAGAGTGACAATCATTCAAAACCCTCTCAGCCTCTTCGTGAGTTAAACAACGTCGAAAAACTAAGTCTGCCCCCCGGCGATAAAGTGTATCTCCAATAATTTTGTATTGCTGGGATTGAAACCGAATTTTTCGACGTCCCTCCTTTGAAGCTGCAGGCCGAAAGGTTTGGGTTTGGAGATAGATGATTATATCTCCGTACCACGGATCTAAAGTACTGATAAGAAACAAAGATTCGTCCGCAATGGACTCCTCTGCCACAGTCTCTGTGTCAGCACGCGGGAAATCACACATCAATTCCGCAAAAACTAAAGATTTCTTAGACTTGGACTTCTCGAACTCCAAGTCGAACTCTTGCAGGATAACGATCCATTTAGAGTACTTGCCCCCTAGCAGTTGTTTTGTCAAAATATAAATCATAGGGTTGCAATCCGAAATAACTGTAGTTTTACGGAGAAGAATGTAGTGACGAAAACGCTGGACAGCTTGAACGGCTGCCAGGGCCAATTTCTCCACATGCGAATATTTTAGCTCAGTGGGATTTAAGGTCCTACTAAGATAATATATCACATGTTCCGCTCCAAATTCATCTTCTTGAACTAACACCATTCCAATGGTGGAATGCGAAGCTGCGAGGTATAAGAAGTAGTCCTGGTTGTAGTTGGGAGGATGCAACAACGGTGCATGGGTCAACGCGTGTTTAAGTGCATCAAAAGATTGTTGGGCAATCTCGTCCCAAAAGAATTGAGCGTTCTGTTTCAACAACCGTGTAAAACCTTTAGTGACCTCGGCGTAATTTGGAATGAATCGGCGTAAAAAGTTCGCTTTCCCTTGCAAACTTTGGAGTTGGCGCAAACTCGAAGGAGGAGGCAATTTGATGATAGCTTCGACCTTCGAGGGATCGACGCGAATGCCGGCTTTTGAAACAACAAATCCCAGCAATCGACCCGTCTCTATACAGAAAACACACTTGTGGGGATTCAACCGAATTCGATAATGCCTACACCTCATAAAGATTGCTCGTAAGTGGACAAGGTGATCAGCTCGATGTAAAGAATGAGCAGGCAAATCATCGAGGTACGGTTGCACAATGTGCTTGATGTCATGAAATGCATAAGACATCGCCCGTTGAAAAGTGGCCCCGGCATTCTTAAGCCCAAAAGGTAATTTGCAATAAGCAAATGTCCCCCATGGACAAATGAATGCCATTTTTGGTTGGTCGGCAGGTAGAATATTGATTTGATTATAGCCCGAAAAACCATCCATAAAGGAAAACATTTCACTTCCGGCACAATCATCAATAATTTGATCGATATAAGGCGTAGGATAGTTGTCTTTTGGACAAGCTCGATTTATATCCCTATAGTCGATACAGATTCTTATTGTTCCTTGTTTCTTGTTGACCGGAACAATATTCGATACCCAATCCGTTAATGGGATCGGATAAATGAAACCTGCTTTCAACAGCTTTTCGACTTCTGCTTTAATCGCAGCCGCTTTCCGAGGGTGAATCTGACGCAACCGTTGCCGGACGGGTTTAGCATCCGGGTAGGTCTTTATTTCATGAACAACAATGGCAGGTCGATTCCCGGCATTTCCTCGTAAGACCAGGCAAACACATCGCGGAATTCTTGGAATAGGGCCTTGTAAGTTTGGATTTCATCTTTTGTACATGCGGCACCTATATGAATGTTCTCCTCAATTCCGGGCTTCACTGAAATATCAATGGGAATAGTACGAGAAATATTCCCTAAATTCAACTCTGAATCAGAATGTTTCGTTGGATCCTGAGCGTCTTTGACATATTCAGCGGTAAAGATAGATGAAAAATCATTTTCAAAAGCATCATCCTTAGGTAAAAACGAAGATCTGTGATGGAGATCTTCCCATGGTAGATTGTCTACACTTAGGATTTCGCGAAGTTGTTCGTCAGATGACACGACTTCGGGAAACGCTATCCGTTCTAAGGTTGAGGTGAAAAGTGATTCTTCACTGACCACATTCATTTGGTCGATTTGGGTTGAACACAAGTCGGTAAAAGACATGACAGCTTCATAAGCAATTTCATATGGACTCAAAGGCATAGCATCACCGAATGAGTCTATCTCAGATTCAGATGGGACAATCCAAGGATCATCATAAATAATGTTTTCTGATGTAATCATATGAATTGATGCAAATGAAGGATCTACGCTGATTGGAGGGAGAGGAAAAGTTCCCAGTAAACCGGAATCTTTAACTAAACCTATGCCAACGTCCCTATAAGGGATTGTCGTCTTACCGACATGCTGGATACTCTCTGAAGAGGCTGGGTCGGATGAAAAGTATGTCAGCTGATCAATAGTCACGATCTTACCGTTATATGGAAACTTGATTACTCTGAAGACCGATGAAACGACCGCTGTCATAGCATATGACCAACTTCGACCCAAAAGAAGGTTGTAGTCTAGAGGGGCATCAACCACTTCCACATCCAGACTAACGGTTTTACCTTCTACCCCTATAGGTAATTCCTGTAGAATACCAAACGGACGGAACCCACGGCCATCAAAGGCCTTAAGGATGGTCGGGGATTGGTTCAATGAAGGAGAACCAAGCGATCTCCAACATTGAATCGACATAATACACGTAGAAGCTCCCTCATCAATCACAGTCCGATGAATAGGCCTGTTTTTGACTATCACTGGAATTTGGAAAGCCATTTGATGGGGTAGACGCGGTGTACTATTTTCTAGATCGAAGATTATTAGATTCGGGTCCTGAACATCAACAGCTCCGATAGCCGACAAAAGTAATTTTCGTTGTGCTGGGCATGATTGCAGCACTTCTAACGCCGACATTGCTGAGGGTGAAACAGCTAAATCCTCAACAATGTTGTAATTCTGGGCTGCTCTCGCATGTGGATTGAAAGCAGACCTTCGAAGTACACCCTTGGCGGGCGGTTTAATTACTAAGTCCGGGTTAGGTTTCTCGATCTGTAGTGGATCGGAACCAGGAGCTGAGGTTGATGGGTTAGAGTGAGAAGATTCTGCTTCCTTACCATCAACAGGATTCTTACTACCATAATCTTGCGATCGAGTCGCAATCCTCACATGAGACATCATCAAAATGGGTTCTTCACTGGCATTCGAGGAAGAACCTATCATCTTATTCTCCTGCTCCGGAAATGGATTTTTTAACACAGCAGGAGTGGGAGAACCTTTGACTATTTTCACAACCTCGGCCCGATGAGGGCAATCTCTCGTAAAATGATCCTCTTCACAAATAAGACAAGGATATCGAGGTTTGCGCTTTTCGTCATTGGTTTCCGACTTTTCCGTTTTCTCCTTCGGAGCCTTGTCTGCTTTAGCCTTCTTCTTTCCTTTCTTCTTTCCACCGTTTTTTGATTTGGCCGTAGATGACTCTACAGCGTGAATATCGGCGGTAAGTTCAGGAGAAGACTCTCCTGTCGGGTAATCGGGCAAAGTGATAATAGGAGTAGTTGAAGCCTTGGAAGACTTCTTCTTGCTCTTTGTATTCACGATACCAATCATACCATCAGCGGCATGAGATCCCGAAGGAGCAGCAGCGATTTGATTCGACTTTGGAAGATCCGGAATCTTCTCGTGTAACGTACCCGACTGAGTGTAAACTAAGTCAAGGTATTGCGCCTGAGCAATGACTTGCTCCTCAGTAACTACTCCGGCCTTAGCTACATCTTCAGTAATCTTCGGTAATAATGATTTAACAAACCATTCAGCTAAGATTTGGTCCGGGATAAAAACTTTCACTAGCCTTCTTCGACGTCTCCACTCATGAATGTGATCAGAAATATACGTGGACGTTGATTGTTTTAGTGAAGTTAATAACTCCGTGCCGTTATCGTATCTGACCGGCAACTGAAAGTGAGTTAGGAACGAGGTAGCTAACTGGCTGAAATTGTAAAAAGAGGCCCGTGGTAACTCAATGTACCACTTGGCCGCGAGACCAATGAGTGTACGCTGGAAAAGACGTAAGCGGATCGAATCATCCGAGATAGAATTTGAAGCACACCAGAGGTGGTAAGTCATCACATGATTGGACGGATCCTCTCCAGACTTACCTTCAAACTTGGGTATATCACTGGGCAACTTATTGGGCATTGGCGGCCAGAACTGAAGATATTGAATTGGATCATTCGTCAGGCGCGTCAAGTCTGGTAAATCCAAAGTTGCGATAAACGGTAACTGCCGGTTAGGATCTCTAAAACTCTGGGTCACAAGACCAGTCCCAGGAGAAGGATATCCAGGATAACTAGGAATAGGAGTCGCATTTGGGATATTATATCCAGGATTAACCGGACCGTACTGGGGTTGTTGAGGTTGTTGATAAGTATACCCAGGATACGGTTGATACTGGTAAACCGGTTGTTGGACAGCTTTCCCAGGTTGGTACTGTCCCTGGTACGGTTGGTGAACAAATTGAGGTTGAGTAGTGACAACCGTACTTATACCAGGCTGACCTGTAGGCATCTGGACCGTGGTTTGAATCGTAGATCCAGACAACGGTAAAGATGTCTGAGGAGTGGTTACAGAGACAGTAGAAACCGGAGCCGTCGATACTCCAGAAGTAAGTATGGTAGATGTGGCGGTAGTTGCAGCAGCCGTTTGAGATGGAGTACTAGGTGCGATTGGCGGCTGAGTAACTACCGAAGTTACAGAAGTTTGAACATTTGACTGGACAGGTTGCGGTTGCTGGGGTGGACCAGAAACTACGGGTTGTCCAGCTTGAGGTACCAACTGTAAACTTGGCTGCAACACCTGTTGACCCTGTGATGGATCCCACACTAACATTCCGGGGTATTGACCCGTAACAGGTTGAGGATACTGAGATCCATAACCGGATTGAGGATAGGATTGATAATTGTAAGGTGCAGTTCCCATACTTGGAACATATGACTGACCTTGAGGCGGTTGATAACCTTGACTCGAGTATTGACCTTGAGGTTGATAACCTTGAGGTAAATACGGATACTGGGGTTGACCTTGACCTTGAGGTTGGTACCCTTGAGGTTGATACCCTTGGGGTTGATACCCTTGGGGTTGCCATCCTTGAGGTTGCCATCCTTGAGGTTGATATTGATACTGAGGTTGACCCTGGGGTACATATTGAGGCTGGGGTTGACCTTGAGGCATGTATTGCACCATAGGTGCATACTGACCTTGAGGTTGCCCCCCAGACACGATTTGCGTACCTTGAGGTTGCCCCCCAGGCGTTAACTGAGGCTGCCCCCCAGGCGGTAATTGGCCACTTTGAGGTTGGGAAACGGGAACTGAACCTGACATCATGTAAATGTCTCCTACACCCAATGGTATATTACCACTGTTTCCAGCTAATAACCCATGATCAACTGGTTGAGGAGATGCCCCCGCAAAGGTACCAGAAAGTGATTGATACCCGGTGGGAACAGAAGGACCGCCGTGTAAGAAAGATTCAGGACTTTGAGTGAACACGGACGACTGACCAGACATATTTACAGGAGTATAAATACCTCCAGGTGGAAAAGGAGTACGAGGTGTAGAAAAACCTACCCCTGAGTTGTCTAAATAATTGGTTAACGAAAGGTACCAAGTAGTACTTCTAGGAGGACTGTAAAAGATGGATTCACGCTCCCTTAGATCAATAGTAAGTTGACCTTCAAGGTTAGAGATGCCTATTTCTTCCTCTGGAGCAAGTTCTTCGATAGCAATCAAACCAGTAGGAAGATTTTCGGTGATAACTCTTGCTATTCTTGGTGAATCTGGAACACTAGAAGTCGGAGTAACAGGTTCAGATATTTCAGGTTCTTCGCCTGTATCACTAGCAGACGAAAAACTACCAACAAGCTCAGAAACTGTAACAGCTTCGGGATTATAACCTGTCTCTAGACTTTGGTAATCTGGATGGACTACCAAGGAAGATTCTCCTTCTTCAGGTGAACCTACTCTACTGCCACTAGGAGGAGTTACAAGGACCTTTAACCCTTCGTACTGACCCGGAATGTCTTCAGGAGATCCACCCCGCGATCTACGGAGTTTCCTCAACAAATCTGTTCCGGTAACAATCTCAGGTGACTTGCCCCGAAGTCTACGGGACTGTCTCGGTAATTCCGCCACAGCTAAAAACTTTTAACTACTACACACGAAAACAAAGTAAAATTTCAAATCAAACCACCTAAAGTCTCTAAAGAACCAAACAAATTTGAATCACACGCCTAATGAATCTAGGGCGTCAAACCAAGCACAAACAGTAGCCTTCCAGACCGAAAGCGCTAGTTGGTGATGAAACCCAACATCGCCGGATTCAGTACAGAAGTGGCGGGTGGAACAGTTACCCCGACAACCTGCTTAATGAATAGACCGGCACAAGTTCCTCCACTTTAACCGTCTCGAGTGAAGTGAACCCCCCGGAAAATCCAAGTGAGTCTAGCCGACGTCTGCTCTAGGTACAGTGGGATCTTCCCTCCACCGTCACCTCGGTAGAATCCTAAAGATAAAGGTCACTAAGGTTACCAACCGCAACAAATGCACCTGGGGGAACAGTCTACACTCCGACAGCACGCAAGGGCAGAGTATCAAGCTCAATCCCCTTGCCGGTTCCTTGACAATAATCCAAGGTTTACCGACAAGTGACCCCTGGCTCCTCGACAATGGTTAATCCGAGGTTTACCGTTTGTAATACGTGCGTGTCTGGCGTCGTTCCCAACGAGGGGGGATTGATCCCCTCACTGGTTCGGACACGAGCTCGTGCTTCTCCTTTAAGAGGAGCTTTCCCAGAGTACAAATGAGACAATTGGATTTATTCTATCACAAGATAAGCTACTTGTTTGGTTTTGTTGTCTTGGAGAGTTAATTACTCACCTACTCCAAGACACTAGCCTGATCTAAATTGGTGTTTCAGAGCCCTAGTAAATAAAAGTTACTACGTCGATTTTACTTTAAGCGTTAATTTTATGGTTTTTCTTTAAAGACAAAAGGTAGCGGAAGTGAAACCAATGGTGTGTAGACTCGACTCAAACCACTACAAAGATGCACCTAAGATGATTTACGCTACTTTCCTTTTTCAATGAAATTCTTAACTAAGAGAGTTGAGAGATGCAAATTTTATAGAAAACAACTTTCTTAGTAAAGACAATCAAAGAAACAATTCTCTTTATCTTTTCAAGCATGCAAACATGACCACTCCTTACGTGCACGAAAAACTCTTTTTCTTTCAAAACTTTTCAAAACTACTTGAAACAAAACTTTTCAAAGGAGATGTTTTTGTATTTTCTCTTTTTTAATAAAGCATATAAATCTATCTTAACGAAAATCAATCTCAAAAGCTATAAAATCTATGAAAACTTGACTCACAAGCAAATCAAAAGAAATTTACTCTAAGCAAACCTAACGAGGCAAAAGCCTACAAAGATGATTCTAGGTTGTTTTACTTGACCAAAATCAAATCAAGGACCAGCTAATGCAGAATCAAAAGACTAGTCAAAACAAAACTCAAATCTTTTTGTTCTTTTTGTAAAATGGAATTCAAGACTCAATCAACAAGCACTTCGAAATTTGCCCAAGAGACCAATCAAAGGTAAGTTGCTCTCACAGGTAGACTTTATGACAGGTCTGACTTCTAAGAATGCTGACAAAACCAGAGAGATCTAAGGCTTGACAACTTCTACCGCCAAAGTCACTACAAGACCTACTCAAAAATCAAACCTTAGGGCTTAAACTTCTATGAAATCCACTAAAACACTCAATGCTATCGAAACAAGTTCAGGTGAAGATCTTTGACAAGAGACTAATGAATCTGGGCAGTAAAAACTAAGAAAAAGCAAAATCTAAGAGAAAAAAAGCAAAAAATGGAATTTTCTCAAATTTTAGCAGGGGACGCAGGCAACCCGTTAAGACAGGTGCGGGTCCGCTCTGTGCACACAGCGACAGTGCGTCCAGGGACGCACTGTGCAATACTCAGAGGGTGCGTCCTACTGGAAAATTCAAGAAAAACTAAAATGAATCTAACCCTAAGCTAACCCACCCAAAGACAAAGTCACAGAGCCAAAAACCAGAAAAATAAACCAATTTTCTCAGAGCAAAGTTCATACAAAGGAAAAGACTTTCACATCAATGGATTCCCCAGCGGAGTCGCCAATTTGTCAGGCGGAAAGAGTCGATTGTGCGGACACAACCAACCTCCCTAGGAGCCTAAGACTCTCTAGTGACAAACAAGACAAACAAGAGCAATCCTTCTCTAAATATGCATTTACTATATAAGAAATCAAGTGTTTAGATCCTACCTGTAGTCCCACGCTGTTGTAGCAGTCCAGCTCCGCTGATCCGGATGAGCTCCTCCTTCACTTTGAAACCTGCATCCACTAACAATCAAACGATTAAATAGCACTTGAAAATCTCATAGAATAAAACATATTTAACACATATACCAAGGAGTACATGAAACAACTCATAAATAACAAGTTATTGAGAAGAATGGACTCATTTGCATTAATAGGTAACAAAAGGAACAAATACAACCTGAGCCTTGGTGTTGTGCAAGTCCCTCCCAGGGTCCATCAAGAGTTCTCCTTTACTTTGACAAAGCTCACCCACTTCCAAATAGAACAAGCAAAGATGGCAATCTCTCCTCACAAGCTTCTAAATGGGAGTCCTAATTCCTGCAGCATCTACCCTTAGAAATGTATAGCTTCCAACCTCTTCTCCTTCTGGCCCAATACCTGTATTTATAGTGCTCAAGAGGAAGTTAATCAGGTCCACCATCAATGGGATAACCCCCTCTTTGGATGGGATAGCTCCCTTATTGATGGGATAAGTTCCTCTTTGGTAGGGGTGCATGAACCATCTGGTGGCGCTCAATACACGTCGAACAACCTTCTAGAATGCTCTAGAAATGACCACAAGTAACTTTTTAAAGATGAAACTTGTGCATTTTAACCTTTACAGGGGGACGCACCTGCCCCTTTACATACAGAGCGTCCAAAGACACAGCTTTTGTGAACATTGGGTGCGTACCCGCAGGTAAGGTTGAGAGAACCTGCGTACCCAGAGATAAATACATTTGTAAAGACTTTCTCTCTTTTTGGAGTTTGACATGGAGAACAGAGGCATAAGACTTGCCTAAGAGGATATCATGACTGTTGATAGAGCCATACTAACTGTAAATAGCCATGGTGACATTTTTTAGTGTAACACTAATATAATGGAAATCCAAAGAATTAAATGTGAGTTCTATTATAGCAAATACAAGAAACCAATTAGGATACAATGGATCAACATGTGTTGAATTAGATTCAACCTTTGTATCAACATGGAAAATTAATCCATCAAGATGAGGAATCTATGGTTCACCAAATAACTCAATCATTCATCAACATTGAAGAGGACAAATTGTGCCATAATGAAAATGTTTAGCATCACAATATTCACAAGAAATACCAGGATCTTATCGTTCTCAAAAGTATTTGAGAGATGCAAATCCTTCAGCTTATTATAATTTTTTCATGATAATTAACAAGATTGGCTTCATATCTCTGTGCATCCATGAAAGGTATACATTCCAATCCTAGATTTGATATGGTAGATTTGCATGAAGATGAGCCAATCAAAGCATAATTCTCTATCTGATCATAAATCCAATCTTTAAAGTTAGTAAAAATGTCTTTGAAATACCATGAATCTTTCAAGAAAAAGTTAACATTCGGGGAAAAATGTGAAGAAAATAATTTTACAAGGAAACCCATATCTAATATAGTTTTGGGATCTCATCAAAATTGAGATAACCTGACATAAACATCAATGGAAGTTGAAGTTCCTTGACTCCTTGGTAAGTCCCAAAACTCTTGGATGTTGAATAATCATATTTAGAGAGTTGAGTCAAATTTTGCATTGCATGTGGATGACTATTACCAGTTATTTCAACAATATCACTATAGAAATAACTCGAAATTTGCAGCTTCTAATGAAGTCAGAATGAAAACAATTGACCCAAATTTCTTCTACTCAATCTATGGAATGGATAACATACAATAGAAACACATGTTATCATTCAATCACAATGAACACATATTTACAATGGAATCCAACTAGGAAAAGCCCTCCTCTGTTTATATTATATCAGATGAGAAAAACTATCTATTACAATGAAAACTTCAATTCTTGAAGCTCAACTTGCACTGCAATAGTTCTCTCCTCCTCCAATATGCACTCAAAAATACTTAGCCTGCACTCAATCCTATTTCCTTACGTAATTCTGAGGAAATTAACTCATCTTCTACATGTAAACTCTGTACACTCACTAGTATACATCAATAAATACAATTACGCCTTTTCCTTGCACTCAACTAGGCAATTTGAATTGCATGCATGATTAGGGTTATGTTTAGTAAATTGACTAGTTGATTAAGAGATCAGTTAGTTAACAACAATTACAACTACCCAACTGAACTCATACTGACTGTATTCTAGACTAGAGTTCAAATAATTAAGTTTCACTAAATATAACTCCACTAGATTGCTAGATCTTAGAATTCATCTCATGCACAACTCTACTTTCCCACAAACTTGAATTGAATGAATTAACAACGTGAGTTGTCCATGTCACTCCTACTAACTGTAACTCAAGTTATCCTCCTTAAGTGGAAATTCAATTTTCTTCATTTGACTAAGGCACAAGTCAGACAAAGCCTTTTCTTCCTACGATTTAACACTCCTTCTTAACAAGAACAGGGTTCTAAACAACCCCAATCCTACTCCTATGGACCTCAAACTTGACTCTTAAAAACACCTTTGTCAATATGTCTACATATGTCTCCGCATAGGATGTATTGTAACACAATTAACACTCCCTCTCAATATTGTTGTTGCTATTGCAACAACTACAACTAAGAAGCATCCAAAATATTGAATCAACTTCGTCTTTGTGCTACAATTGTCTCCCAAGATTTGACCACATTAACTAACAATGGTCCTTCTGTGACTCAATACTATGGGGCCCTACAGCAAGGATAATGATCCATGAGAAGAGTATATTGCAACTGTTGCTGCTCTCCTATGGACCCTGCCCAAATATTTTCAACTTTGGGACTAAGGCTCTACATTGCCCAACCTCACTCCTAAAGGTATGGATGCATACATAGCTAAATATACTTGTAGCTTGTATATATTTTTAACTTGAACACCAATTTGTTTTACGTTCTAGTAGAATCATGCTTCATATATGCCTTCCCTCTACTGAACACCACATCATATATTTTGTGTTTAAGTACAACTACAAAAAACGGATTTTTATTCAGACCAAGCACACACATTACATCCTTTAGGTGAATATGGGAGATTCACTCCCCCATAAAGGTGACATTTCCAATCCCTTTGGTACTATGCCTTCCATTATCTCCAAGCTCTATGTGTAATTATAGGTCATTCTCTTCTAAGATGTTGAATAACTCCTTATTTTCTGTCATATGAAATGAAGCACCAAAGTCTAGGTACCATTCACTCTCTCTTACTATGCTTTCCATACAAGAAATGAGGGTGAAATCTAACTCAAATTTTTATGTGAGTGCATCTCCTACTACTGATGGTACATGTTCCTTATTGGATTTATTATGTGGACACTTGGTTGCATAATGTCCATACTCAAGGCATTGAAAGCATTTAATTTTACTACGGTCTTTATTCTTTCCATGTTTCTAGCTAGATTATACCTCATCTTGGGCCTTATCTCCTTTGACATCTAGAGAAAAGTAGTCTTCCTGATCAATTTTGGATGAGACTCCATCTTTAGTGTTTCTTCTAATCTCCTCCTGCACCAAGTCAGACCAAAGTCTCTCCTAATTTTGGAGCTTGTCTCTTCCATTAACTGATTCCTGATAGTTTTTCTAGGACTTTGGAAGACTAAGGAGTGCTAAGATCACTAGTTGATATGGTGGCATAATCTCTCCAACTCCTCCAAGTTCATCTATGACTTGAGTGAATCTGGATATGTAGTGAACAATGGTTTTAGTTTTCTGCATTCGAATGTTCTTGAGCTTATCTTTCAATGCCAATTTCCTGGCATCATGCTTCTTTTGAATAACTTTGTGAGGGTTTTCCACATTGAATAAGTAGTCTTCTTTCCATGCAAACTCAAAACCACATGGTCTCTGACTCCCTCCACGATAATACTCCCAACATTTTCTGTGTCTTTCTTCCATTGAGCCAGCTATTATGCATATGATGTTGCTGGTTTTGGAATATTAGTTTGCGTGTACTCAAATACTCCATCATTATCCAACACAACTTCCATTTTGTATTTCTAAGCTATAGAATTAAAAGTGGCCACCAATGCATACTCAAGCCTCAATCCGTAGAAATACATTGTTCCTTCACTGATGAAAATTCCTGCCCCACAAATATGTTATTCAAAAAATTCTTTGAGAGTTAATCAGAAAATTGGTTTCTATGTAGTTTTCAATAACTCTGATACCATGTAGAAATAACTCAAAATTTGCAGCTACTAATGAATTTCATTTTAAAACATTAGAAACATTTCTTATATTCATTCTGTGGAAGGGAAAACATACAATAGAAACACATGCAATCATTCAATCACAATGGACACATTTTTTATTGGGGAACTCAACTGGGAAAAACCCCTCATCTGTTTGTATTATATCAGATGATAAAAATGATCTATTACAATGACAACTTCAATACTTGAAGCTCAACCTACAATGCAGTAAAAAATACATAGACTGCACATGTTATTCCTACACTTTCTCTACCTGCACTTGTTCTACCTGCACTCGTGCTTCCTGCACTCGCTCTTCCTGTACTCATTCTTCCTGCACTCACTCCTATTTCCTTGTGCAATTCTACAAAAATTAACTCATATGCTACATGAAAACTCTATACACTCACTAGTATACAACAATAAATACAATTAGTCCTTTTCCCTCCATGCAAATAGGAAATTCAAATTGCATTCATGACTAGGGATATTTTTAGTAAATTGACTAGCTAAACGAGAGATGAATGAGTTAACAAAAAATACAACTACTCAACTAAAATCATACTTACTCTATTGTATACTATAGCTCAGATAATTGAGTTTCACTAAATATATCTCCACTATATTTCTAGATCTTAGCAATCAACTCATGCAAAAATCTACTTATTTTCCACAAACTTGAATTGCTTGACTTAACTGAGTGATTTGGCCATGATACTCCTACTAACTGCAACTTAATTCATCCTACTGAAGTGGATATTTGAATTTCTACATTTGACTAAGGCACAAGTCAAATGAAGCTTTTTCTTGCTACAATTTAACAATCACTATTATCTATATGGAAACCATATACATCACTAGTTTGATCATATTTTCAACCGCAATGAAAAAATCACTCAAGTCATAATATGATTCTCATTACGTATCTAAAGGTGTATAAATCGAAGAAATTTCATGAGTAAACTGAACTAGAAAATTGTCTTTATGCAATATTGGAATTTGCAAAGCATGGGATGGATGAGTAATGATTTGATTACTTTATTCTTCATCATGGATGACCTCATTGCCTTGTATTAATTAAAAATTATTCTCATTGGATTGTGAATTCAAGGCATGGCATATTTGCATCATGAGTTAATTCATTATAAGCAGTAGGACACGAGGGATAGTGAGCTGGAGAAGTTTAATCTATAAGAAGATCTTCTTAATAAATCAAAATATTGGTTGATATACCTAGGTACTCATCAACATGTACATCAATAGAGTCATGGTCATCATAATGATGGTTTTCCAAGGGTTTAGATTAATTAAGTATCTCGATTTGTTTTTATTGACTACTAAGATCACTAGATTCTAAATTAGTTAAGAATGAAGGAACATCATCTTGACATGGATGATTTTTAAAGAGAGAAGAGAGATTAAAATAATACTCAAACTTCTCTCCTCCTACCTATGGAATATGAACACTTTGTTCCTTATCACCATGTGGACCAACAAATTCAAAATTAATAATATCTAAAGAACTAGCTTGTGGAACAGATTGATCAAGTGAAGCAAGGTACACAGGGCCATGCAATTTAGATGTTGGAGAATCGAAGGTATACCTTGAAGAAGCAATACTTTCAATCAGATCATATTCAAGATTTATATTATGCATATCAATGTCATCTAGAGGAATCAAAGGATCAATCTTCACTTCATGCTCCATGGACTTATTAGAACATTCAAAGCTTTCCTAGATAAGGTCTTATCCGTAGGGAGGAAAAGAAGGTGCGATAAGTGGATCAAGAAATTGATTTTCAGATTTTCCAACTTCATCATCCATATGAGGGACCTCTTTGTTTGTTAATAAGAGAGGAGGAGAAAGGGAAAAATACATGGTAGGTTCCTCCGTTGAAATTTTATGTGTCCTGAGATCGAGATAAGCCAGGAAACTTGCAAGAGATTCAGATTCAGATGGTTCTAAATGAATTTGAACTAAATATTGAAACTTTTCATTGAAGAAATCCCAATCCACATCTTCTTCAGGAAACTCATAGCATAAGTGAAGAAATCTATTGGAAAAATTCTCTATTGATTCATTAAGTTTCATTCTAAAATGATTAATCCTTTTATAAACATCTCAGTAACCATACTTGTAGAAAGCTTGATGAAGCTCCTTAAAGAGTTGTTCAAATGAATGAATAGAAGCATATGTTAAGGTATGACACCACAACTTAACTTGACCTTCAAGAGTGAGGGTGAAGAATTTACAAGCAATATCTTCACAATCTACTTCATGAAAATCACAAAACTTAAGGAATTTAGATGTATGCTCGACTATGGATGTTCCACCTTCACCATCAAACTTTAATTGAGACAAGTTGTAAAAAAATTCCATAAGGAGTGAAATTTCAGATTCAATCTATTGGAAAAACATCCTGGGAGTGTGATTTGGGAATGAGACATTCAAAATAATAGATTCAAATAGACTCAACGGGCACAACTTTTCATATGGCCCTCCTTCTAGCACCAACTGTTGATATTGCTAGAAATCTGTCAACCAAGGGAGTCTCCCTAGTATGAGGTCCCAACTAGACCTAACACTGTTTGGAGTAGGAGCCCATGGAGAAATATGGCTAGTTGCTATTATTCTTAGGAATTTTCCTTGGCTACAATTATAATGATAAGAGATCATACAAACAATATTTGAAACAAGAAATTTGATATTGTGAGGCATAAAATTGCAATACATATATGGTAATTTCATGGAAGGAAAAAGCGAGTGTGAGCCTCTAGAATAAAGTAATAGTACTCTCCTAAAAGTGACACACAAGAGAATGAAAGAATCGTTGGTTAACTTGAAAATTAGTTCACAAGATAAAAATGATGATAAAAAGCAAGTAACAATTCACATTCAATAAGATGCATATCAAATCAAACGAAATAGTTCATTTTCATTCATATGTGTTAACATAAACATACATTACAAATAATGAAAGAACAATCTCACAATCATTCACGACATATGCATGAAAGTGCATCAGATATAAGAGCTTCATATATTAAGTGAAAGTGCCAAGATATACAATTACAATGTTGCCACACTAGCCCAAATAGAGGACCATTAAGTCACTACTCGCTCCTCCAAAGAAAGATCTTCTCTCCTAAGCCAAACTAGATAAGCTAAGCTAAAAAGTACAAAGTCCAAAGTCCTTTATCTTGAGCTATAAGGGTGTAATTATAAAAAATGAGGTGATTATTAACCTCTCTCATGACTTTTCAAATTCCTATATGACCTTCGAACTTCTAATATGACTTTGAAAATTCCTATATGACCTTTGAATTTCTTCTAGCGACTTTTCACATTTCATGTGGTACCCTTGGTCTTCCGCACATTTTACATTTTATTTTTTTGAAAATACAATAATTACATTCCAAAGCTAATGTGGCAAGATACATTGACACATATGACTTTGTGATGACACTTGGACAAGCCATGACTTGGAATTGATGACATGGAACTTCATTATGATGTGTTTATACCAAGCCTTTCTTCTTATTTCTATGAATTTTACTTCTTCATGATGGACCTTTGTTGATCATCTTCACCCTCCAAAGGGTCTGGATCAGTGTTAGAACCTTCTAAGTCAACATGAGATGCCACCAATCACTACAAGGAAAAGACCTCCTAACATAGGTTTTTGTGGAAGCCCCTATAAAAATAGCCCAATAATATGTTTGTAGTGGAGATCACTACCAAAGGTGGGCAGACATAAGTTTTAGTGGATTATTTTGATGGTGCACTACAATATACAAACGCATTGGTGCTTTACTATCCATACAAGCACCAATGATAAATAGAATGTGGTGCACATTGGAATATTTATTTTTATAAAATAAAAAAAACACATTGCCCTAAACAACAAAAAGCACCAGTGCTTGAATAATCAATAGCACCGGACAAAGGTAAACTTTTAAAAATTGTTGGTGATATATACACCCATAACACCATTTCTCTTCTTGTAGTAAAATTCCCCAGTGCATACCTAGAAGGAGCACCACTATAGTTTTTAAATTAAAAAAAAATGCGGTGCTATATTGCAACGAAGCAACTGTGCTGTTAATTTAGTAAAATGCCTTGGGGTGTCATATAAAGAACACTGCTATGTGATTTTTTATTTATTTTTAAATGTAGTGTTATAATCCAAAAAAGAATTGGTGTGGTACCTTTATTAGATTGCCTTGGGGAGTCTTAACAAAAACACTTCTATAGGTTTTTTAATTTAAAAAAAAATTGTGGTTCTAATAACGCATCGGAGGAGGGTTAACTATAAAAACTCTTGACCATAAATTTCATTTTTACCATCTACAGTGGTAGAGAGCTCTGATGCACAGGTGCCAATCACACCTCATGCAAGTGCCCTGATGTCAATGCTTCACTTTCTCACCATATTTTTGTACCATGCTCAATGCATGGATTTCCAATTTTCTCAAAAGATGGTGAAATTTGTTTTTCTTAATTACTTGTCAAAAATTCCTCCATGATGAGAAAATGTCTAGGTAATGTTTATCTTTCTATCTAATTTATATTTTTAGTGGATTAGAATTACAAATTAACTTAAAAAATTGACTGTTTTTGAAATTTTTTTTTTTTTTCGTGCTTGGTGCGCTCGATATGTTTGGCTCACATTCATAGCAGTGCACCCTATAAATTTACAGGGTGCACCACAGTTCGGTGCGTGAACATAACACAACTATTTTTGCGGTGTGTTTCATAAATGAAAATGCAAAGCGAAATCTATAAATTGTATGTCGGTGCGTACATTTTAAGGTATAACCCTATGCATTTATATTTACCAAACACCACAAAAATAATATTAAAAAATATAACTCGATGCGTTTGATAACTTGAATGTTTCGTACCAGCGCGAAAAGGTCATATGTGTGCACCAGTGCATAAGTGTGACACATCATGATGAGACTTAAATGTGAACCAACAATGGTGCGTCATAGATATGTGCACAACGATGTTGGTGTAGTTGTGTCTAATAGTGCATCGAAGCTTGGTGCATTACTGTTTTTTGGGTGTGTTGTGGAGGTAAATCCTCTTTGCGGACAGAGACGATCCCTACTAGCCTAGACCGGGTCTAGCAACAATCAAACAATGCTATCACGCAAGTTCCTAATTGTAAATACGAAGTAGATGGTGAGAACCTACTTGGATTCCAATGCTAGTGTTCGTAGAAGAGATGTCACCTTCGTTCCTTTGCCTTGGCCGGTTACGATCCCCACGATCTCCGTGATTGGACACCTACACATGCAAAGAACAACACGAAACAAGCATAAAATCTAGTAGATGCAATTATATATCAGTCAGAAAAGATATAACTCAACATCAATCATAATACAATGAGAGTGGAACCATAATGATAGTCATCTATTATTGATAAATAACAAAGAAGAATACAACCATTGTTCTGACGTCAAATCCTCCTTTGGCTGGGTAGTCAGCTACACAAGTCTTGCAAAGCTTGTTGGGATGAGGAACAAGCCTCTCTCTCTTTGGGTGACAAGAATCTCCTTACTTAGATTTGGCCTTATGGGTGCAAAGAAGGCTCTTGCAGCTTCAAACTCTCTATCACTATGCTTGGACCAGAACTATTGTCACTATCACTATGACTAGCTTGCTCAAGGCATAGAGGCAAGCTTTTATAGATAGAGAAGAAAGAGATAGGATCAACCACATTATTCATGGGATTAGCTTTATCACTTGGAAACTTCCATGAAAGGTGGCAAACCACTTTCCTTTCTATAGAGATTCGAAGCCAAACCATCCTAGCTCAACATAGATTCAGTTGGTGAATGGGTTGAAGAGAACCTTCGGGAGTTTGGTGGTTGAAAACTTTACTCAATTCGGCTGGCGCAAGTGCGACTCTGAGACAGAGCGCCAATAGCGTGCCCTTTTTAGAGGATTTCCCTCATTGGCGTGGGCAGTGAACTGAGGACCCGCGCTAATGCAAAAAGAGTTGTTTTCATGGAGATTTTGCAGGAGACGTCTTCAGGGCAAATGAAGCTCATACTTAGAGGAATATGATGCAAGTGGTTTTAGGTCATGTCACTTCTCATAGGTCCCAGAATGAGTCCTCCAGTGTATGGGAGAGGGGTAACAGGGATGGTGACAAACGGTGACAAATTGCTGTGTAACAGATGCCCCCTAAAGCATGAGCCCTGAGAGAGAGAGGGGTGAAATGCTTTACAAGAACATGCGTGACTGAAAACACGGCCGCCGGAGAACCTGCGTAAAGAAGTAAAACTGATATCTCAAGTACATGATGTATGTGGTATGGGCGCAGCCATCCATAATAGAGTACATAACGATCTAGATCCAAGGTATGGACACAACCATCCAGAGAGGATCGATAAATAGACTCAGGCATGGTCGCAGCCATCCAGTGAATGAGTCATGTAATGATCATAATAAGCCACAAATCGCAGCCTGGATCCCAAGAGACAAAATCCAGGGTCTTGCGCTCCATCTCGACCCGAACAGAGTACAAGTTCAAGCGTGCGAATACATGAGTTGAAGTCGAACATGCATGAACATCGTCTGATTACCAGTCAATGATGAAAACTGTTAACGGACGCGAGAGGCACCACCAATAATGACAATGGCCCTCAAGGTACTACAGGTACAATCTACGACATGTGAATCAATGAGCTGGTGTCGAACACCCGTAGAATCATTCGATCGGAGGTCAATGATGAAAACCTCTCGTCGAACACGAAGAACCTGCCGTTGAGGCATGCAGGCTCTAAGGCACTGAAGGGAGTCTCTAGATCAGCTTCCTGGATGATGAGATGAAGTTGACAGGAAGTGACCTTGATCAAAAGGTGGGCCATAATGTTTCCCACATCATTGACACGAGATAGAGGAAAGATGTTGTGGTGATTTAGAATTATGTGAGGTATCAGAGGGAGGTTGTACTTTAGCAGAGGTCAACTTCTCTTGAACATATCGGCGGCACGACAGCGGACTTGGCAGTATTTGACATCAAATGAGCAGAGGTCATGGTGACAAGGCAATGAGCAGATGAGAGGTCAAATAGGATAACCCAAACCCACGGAGGCTAATGTGAAACAAGATGAGATGTTCCCACCCAGACACGAATGCAGACTAGTGCCATGTTCAAGAGCGACATACTGCTGACACGACAATGATTATGGATCCATTTTCCCCACCATTTCTGGCGAGTACCCCAGTTATTTTTAACAAGCTTTATGGGGATAGCATATGCTTGTGGGCGTCATTACGATGAAATCCGATGTCATTAAGTTTTAACGAGTCTGACAAAGGAAGAACTTGGCGTCTTTTCCTGTTTAGAGAGTCTGAAAAGACAGCAGAAAAGAAAACTCCAGGGGGGTCCTCTTTCGTAAAGTTGTGTCTCCCGAGCCTGAAAAAGTATAAAACAATGCTCGAAAGAACCGCCCGACCATTACAATCGAGGAGTACTTTTCATAAGTAGTGATTCCGATCTGAAAAAGTAAAAAAGCGATCAAAACCACGTCGCTTCGTGACCATTAACGAACCTGAAATGACAAAGGTCCGACAATCTTTTCGTTTTTACACGGTCAGAAAAGGGTTTAAAGACGACCGCCTCTTATTTACGTTTAACGAGTCAAGAGGAAAAACTCGGCAATCTTTTCATCTTTAAATGGTCAGAAAAGAGCTGAAAGCAGACCTCCATTTTTATTCTATTTAACGAGTCAAAAAGGGAAAATACTCGGCAATCTTTTCATATTTTATGAGTCAGAAAAGAGCTTAAAGGTGACTCATTCTAGAGGAACGAGTGGTATAAAGGGTAGCAACTGGTTCCGGTAATGGTGGAACTACTCAAAACATGTAATGGTTAAGAGGCTAGCTAATAAAACCACTCATCGCTGCGGTTCCTCAGAAAGGAAAAACAACCAAGTGAAAGCATATGATCGGCCAAAGAGATGGCGGCGATGGAATGAAAACAACCAAGGCTCATCTAGCAGAATTCAGCGGATAAAAATGGCAATCACGAGATGCAAAGCGGGTATGGGTTCATTTTTACACAAGCTTGAACCATGGAGAACTTTGCTTGGATTTTGTTTCATGTTTACACAAGCTTGAAACGAAAAACTATGCTTGTTATAAGTTCGCATGCCCCCAGCATAATAACTCAAAATGAGGTACATGCCCCCCAAGCTTCATTGCATTCAACAAAGTGAATGGAATGAAGGTTCACTCTCGAGATCTAGGAAAGACTCGACTTGTATTTTACGAGATCTGAATCAAAAGACTCAATTTGGAAAGGGAGTTGGTTCATTTTTTAATGAGGTTGACGCAGTAAAAGAACTATCCTCATAACCCTTGTTTCATTTTTTAACGAGGTCGCCACAAGATCAAAACTATCCTCGGGACTCCTTGTTTCGTTTTTTAACGAGGTCGACACAAGATAAGAACTATCCTCGTGACACCTGGCTTCATTTTTTAACGAGGTTGACACAGGAACAAACTATCCTCGGACCAAACCTAGTTTCATTTTTTAAGGAGCTTGACATAGGAAAGGAACTATGCTCCGACCAGACCTAGTTTCATTTTTTAAGGAGCTTGACATAGTTAAAGAACTATGCTCCGAACGAACTTCATCATAATGAACAGGAAGTCGTCACTTCCAAGAATGGCACTTCCGGTGGAAGGACAACATCTTGGAAGTCAGGACCCAATGCCCACAGGACATTATGCACAATGACATCATCATGGGATACAGGCATGGGGTAGGTAGCCACGTAGTTGACCTGCGGTGGGGTAGACACAATCGGTGGGTAAAAACCAAGAGGGGGTGGCAGCTGCGCAGGAGGCACCGGGAGACTAAAGAATGATAATTGATCTATAGTCACGATTCTTCCGCTGTGTGGAAAGCAAACCACACGGAAAAGTGAAGAGACAAGGGCGCCCATGGCATAAACATAGTCACGGCCAAGGAGAAGACTGAAATCTAAAGCTCCTTTGACAACCAGCACGTCCATATAGATGGTTTTACCTCCCAAAGTAATAGGAAATTTCAGGAGGACCCCTAGAGGTTGACTGGTTCCCCCATCAAATGCTAACAAATTCTGTGCGACCGGCCTAAGCTACGGGGAACCTAAAGCTTGCCAAGTAGTGTACGACATAAGACTGACAGACGCCCCTTCATCCAAAAAAGTGCCAGGTACTACCTTAGCACAGGCATGTACTGTGATCTGGAAAGGCATATGGGATGGAAGGCGACCGGCGATCAGGCGATTCCAATCAAAGGAAGCGACCAGACTACTTGGTGGGGGAATCGTATGATTGCCCCCATGTGCTAAACGAACCGAAGGAGAACCTTCGGGAGCGGCTGGGTTAGGAGAGTCATTTTGGGACTCAAGAGAATCTGAAGAGACGAGAAGAACATGGGCGTGATGCTCTTCCGAAACAGAGTGATTGACGGGTGGTGAACTCGAGTCGACACTCTTTCCGACCAATGGTTGGTCTGGAACAGGCTGGGCACAACCAGGTTCGGGAAGAGGAGGCTGGACAAGAGAAGAATATGAATCAATCTCTTTGTCAGCAAGGGAACGATCTGCGGCTACAGAGAGACATTGATAACCAACGGGAAGTTGGGGTGAAGGAGCTGTAAGACTTTCCAAGACAACGGAGGCTTTATCCATGAGTGGACAAAGGTGAAGGGGATGATTGCCTTCACAAAGTCTACAGGGGATTCGAATCTTCCCTTTTCCCTTACCATTCCCAATTGATAAGGTAGCATCGCCGTGAGCTTCAGAGGACGATGAGGGGCGGGCCGGATCGCGAGACCATACTTCTAGTACCCTGGGAATGCCAGGACAATCGCGAAGAAGATGGTCCTCCTTGCATAATCGACAAGGAAACTTGACCTTCCGCGGAGGAGCGGAAGGTGGCCCGACTTCAGGTGTACTCAGAGTAAGAGTTGTACCTCTAGCCTCTCCCTCGGGAGCCTTCTTCTTCTTCATCTTCTTCTTCTTCTTCTTAGCCACCGGGTTAATCGAATCGAGACTTTCACCAGGTGAAGTAGAAGATGAGGACGTAGAAGTAGGCATAGAAGGGGAGAGGTCCATCTTAGAATCAACATGATGTTGTTTAGGTGGAGGGACTGATTGATCAATAGGTGAGACGACAGGGACCAAAGAGGTTGAGAACAACCAAACCGGCAACCCAACAGTTAACCCTGGGAGGGACAACGTTGCCATATAAGGAGCACCAACATTTCCAAAAGGAGCGAAATGACCAGGGTTCCCGTCAGAGGGGGTCCCTGGGTTGGTGAACCTCGGAAAAGTTGCCATCAAGAACAAAAAAGAAACCTACTCAAGCTAACACGGACGAGATCTAACTGGGTAAATGTGAACACGACCGAATAAATTTTAAGACAAAGGAACTGAACTTAACCTTTTCATGTTTTAAGAGTCGAGAAAAGGACAAAAAGATGACTCTAGTCTCCTTCGAATGTTTAGTGAGCCTGAAGTGACAAATGCTCAGATGAGCCTTTTCATTTAAGGAGTCTGAAAAGGATCAAAAGTGACTACTCTGGAGAGCTAGGCAAAAAGGTTTACCAAACAAATCTGTAAAACTGCATATACACCTTGGCAGTCATATGAAAACCAAGGACTTTCCGTACGACAGTCAATCTTCCCGAATGCTGTGTTCGGTGCGTTACGGCTTGTAAGGCGGCAGACACGGCTTCCTGTGGATAAAGGATGATAACCTAGTGGGGTCTCCCCTATATACACGACAGTACGTGGGAGCTCAAGTCCGTGCTAGACCACTATCGAGTCACAAAATGATCTGAATTTGAAACTACTTGAAATTTGTTTGCAAGGTATTCAATTCAGAAATAAACATGTTTAAAAGACTTCCATGTCTTGCAGAAAAGAAACACATGAAATTTTCAGCAGTTTATGCCCCATCTAAGCATAGCAGAATTATTTCCTTTTACTGTTTAACACATAAAAACGAATTTTTTCTGCAAAATAAACCAACCACATATGCACAAGAAGTTGATAAAGCAGTTCACCCCCTCCAGGGCTACGTCTGTTGGGTCCAAAGCCTCCAAATGGGCTTGTCCTTATTTTTATTAAATGCTCAAATTGAAAATACAGCTGAATAGAAGCATCTACAGGAGAAATAGATGGTAGAAATGGATTCAGAACACATGAATCCTTCAGGATTGACTATTGGATCACCTCCAATGGATACCTGCAACCCTGTACAGTCTTCCCAATACTGGCCCCTAGTGGCTCCTAGAACTTTCACGGCTCCAAAAACGTATGCAAATGACCTCTGATGACTGTAAGACCTGCACCCATGGCTTCAGAAGGTCGAAATTATCCAAAATAAAAAAAAAAAATTCGTCCAAAACCGACTTTCTGGGCCAAAGTTATGACCATTTACTCCAGACTGCCAGTTTCCCTTAAAAAACTCAAGTTATCTTTAGTTGGCGCCAGTTAGGCCCGCCAAATATGGCGGGTCCACCAAATATGGTGCGCTCCGCCAAACTGCCTCCAACAGAACCACGGGTTTAACTGTGAGTTTAATGCTGCATGTGACCGGATTTGGTGGGTGGTTAGGTTGCCTCGATTTTCGTGCCAAGCCTTTAATAAACCGGTGGTTAGACTGTTGTTGATTCTGGTTTAAATGCATGTGACCACGTGTTATCTGCGCTGGCGGTCAGTGGTAACGGTCATGTTGGAGCCCTCGGTCTTCAGCTGTCGGTCACGTGTAGGGCTTATGCATAGGGGCTGGCCCTTATGGGCTGGCCCCTTTTTTAATTCCCACCCAAAGTTGTTTAAACCTTATAAACCATTTGTTTCCCCATACATTCAACGGATATGCGTGTGGTCTGGCGGTTAAAGCGGTTGGTTGTTATAGCATAGGTCATGGGTTCGATCCCCCATCTGACCAAAAACTTTTAATACATATGCCCATGAACTGCTGACGTCATCTGGGGGCCACGTGGCGCCCTCCGGGCCTGCCACGTGGCAGCCTCTGATTGGTGGCTGAAAAGGGAATATTCCCTGGAATATTCCTCGGAATATTCTTTTTTTAATTTTTTTTTAAAAAATTCCAATTTTCTAATGTACTGGACAAAATATTCTTTTGATCATATCTTCTTCATACGGCGACCGTTTTCCGAACCGTTTGTGGCGCCGGAATCGTGAGGACGAGCACTTTCCGGTCGTTCAGCTTTGAACCAGTTCTGAGCACTTTGAATTTTGAGCATTTTTACAACACCTAGGACTTGAGCACCTGATCACGCCTCCCCATTGGGAAGCTTTTGGACCCCAAAAGCCTTCAACTACCTGTTAAAGAGGTGAGGGTACAGCTCCCTCACTCTGTCCACCTCCATCCACTTTGCCTTGTTCGGTTTGCTGCCTTTGAAACCAACCCGAACATAATCTACACTGCCCCTCCTTGAAGTGCGTGTCCTTCTGTCAAGGATTGTATCTTCTTTCAGCTCATCTAAGAATTCTGGCGAGAAATCTTCTATAGATGGCATCTGAACAGCACTTTCATGATCAGCAATCAAAGGAGGTTCATACAAATGTAAGTTCTCCACATTGACAACAGAATACATTTGCATGTAGGAAGGCAAATCTAATTGAAAAGCATTATTTCCAACCTTCTTGAGGATTTTGAATGGACCATAACGAATAGGCTTCAGCTTTTTACCTTCTCCTTGCATCCTTTCCTTACTAATGTACAGCCTACCTCATCCCCTTCTTGAAACTTGTGATCGACTCTATGCTTGTCGTGTCTTTCCTTGTACTTGCTTTGACTCTTCTCAAGCTGTTCTTGAATTTGCTGATGTATTTGCTGAATTCTTTCAATGAATGAACGAGCTTTGTCAATGTCACTATGTCCCTCAATGGCGACATCTTTCTCAAGAATGAAATCAAGAGGTGATTTTGGCAAGTAACCAAAACAAGCTTCAAACGGTGAGGTGTTTGTGGAAGAGTGCTTGGCACGATTGTAAGCATGATGTATGTAGTGCAAATGTTCATCCCAAAGCTTGGGATGCTTGCTGCAATAACCTCTCAAGAGGTGCACAATGGTTCTATTCACAACTTCGGTTTGTCCATCTGTTTGTGGATGGAAAGCAGTACTTTTCTTCAACTTTGTGTCCATCATCTCCCATAGGTTGGACCAAAAATTCCCCACAAATCTGGAATCCCTGTCACTAATAATGGAAGTAGGCAAACCAAAGTGAATCCATACATGATGAAAAAATAATTCAGCAATTTGTTCAGCAGTTATAGTTTTCTTACAAGGCATAAGTATACACATTTTGCTGAAACGATCAACTAATACATATAAATAATCATGCTTCTTTCTAGATTTTGGCAAACCTCCTACAAAATCCATAGAGATGCTCTCCCATGGTCTAGAAGGTACCGGCAAAGGAGTATACAAACCAAGCTTCCTATTGCTAGGCTTGCTTGTAGCACATAATGAACAACCTCTTATGAACCTTGAAACAGAATCTACCATGCAAGGCCAATAGCAATACCTCTGTAGATGTGCAACTGTTTTGCTCACACCAAAGTGGCCAGCAATAAGAGAAGAATGAGCTTCTCTCACGACATTTATCCTCTCCCCCTGTGGTATACACAACTTGCCCAAATGAAACAGCAAATTGTTATACATGTGATAATCATTTTCCTCTACATGATTCCCTTTACTCAAGTTAGCATACACATCTTTAAAGTCATCATCAGATGCATATTGTTCTATGTAACTATCATGTACAATGGAATCATTCTTAAGTAAAGTAACAGCACCAATAATAGGCCTTGAAAGCATATCAGCAACCTTATTCAAAGTACCTTTCTTGTACCTTATTACCAAATGGAACTGTTGCAAGAAGCCCATCCATCTGAAGTGTCGTGACTGTTGTAACTTGCTTTGTGATTGCAAGTACTGTAAGGGTTGATGGTCGGTATGTATAATAGTTTCTTTGCCCATCAAATAGTGTTTCCACTTTTTGACGCTTTGTACCAACGCATACAACTCCTTATCATATGTAGGATAATTTACAACAGCACCATTAAAAGTTTCAGAATGAAATGCAATAGGCTTACCATGCTGTAGAAGAACTGCACCCATAGCATAATCACTAGCATCCGTTTGTATCTCAAATGGCTGTCTCAAATCCGGTAATGCAAGGACTGGAGCTGAACTAATCTTCTCTTTCAAAGATTCGAAATCTTTTTGTTGCTTGCCTCCCCATTGGAAAGCATGCTTCACACTTGTCACTGCATGCATAGGAGCTGCTATAGAAGAGAAGTTAGAGATAAACTTCCTCCAATATTGAGCTGCACCCAAAAAACTTCTTACCTCTGTTATGGATTTGGGAGTAGGCCACTTCACAATAGCCTCAATCTTAGCAGGATCAATTCTCAAAGCACCTCCTCCTACTATGTGTCCCAAATAAACCAAAGAAGTCTTTCCAAATTCACACTTTGACATTTTAAGAAATAACTGATTCTTCTTCAAAAAATCAAGTACTTTTCTAACATGCATGACATGATCTTCTCTAGACTTGCTGAAAATTAAGATATCATCTAAGTAGACAATAACGAAATCATCAAGAAAAGGACGCAAGACATCATCCATTACCCGCATGAAAGTTGCAGGTGCATTGCACAAACCAAATGGCATCACAAGCCACTCAAAGAGTCCTTGTTTGGTTTTGAAGGTTGTCTTCCATATGTCACTTTCTTCAATTCTTACTTGATGATATCCACTACGCAAGTCTAACTTAGTGAAATATCGAGCATCTTTCAGCTGGTCTAGCAAATCATCTATCCTTGGGAGTGGGTAACGATTCTTTACCGTTATCTTGTTCAAGGCCCTGAAATCAACACACACACGCCAAGTGCCATCTTTCTTTGGAATCAATACAATCGGTGACCCACATGGCGAAGTACTTGGCCTTATGAAACCCTTGTCCAACAAGTCCTTGATTTGCTTCTTTATTTCAGCATTCTCCATAATAGACATGCGGTACATGCCTATGTTTGGAAGAGGACAATCTGGATGCAAATGGATTTCATGCTGAATCTCCCTCTTAGGAGGCAAACCTGTTGGCTCCTGAAACATCTCATGATATGCATCAACTACATCATACAGATCTGATTTAAGTTTTGGATCACAATTGTCAAATGACTCATGATTCACATCAACCTTGGGCTTAATCGTAAGAAGAACAAAATTCTTACTTGAATTGACCAGCCTTTTTACCTGTCCTGCATTCACCATCGCTATATTTGTCTTCTTGCGATGAGCTCTAACAATGAACTCCTTGCCATCTTTGAACAGATGATATTTGTTTTCATGGCGATGAAAGATAGCTTTCCTGTCAAACAAATAAGGACTTCCCAAAACAATTCTTGCTATATCAAAAGGTACCACATCAAGTTCAACTGTGTCAATAAAATGTGCAGTAATTGCAAAGCGCAATGTGCACTTTCTTGAAACTTGTAAATTTGCATCCTTGCAAATCCATCCAAGTGGATATGGCTTCGGATGTGGAACGGTCTCAAGTTTAAGCTGCTTGACCAAGTCCTCTGATATAAGGTTTGCTTGTGACCCACTATCAAAAAGTGTGTCAATATTAGTATGTTTTGAAATCACCCTCACATAAAACAGTTCAATTCTTTCTTCCTGATTAGGAGCTTGTACATGGCAGTTTGAGGTACTAGTGCTGGCTTGAGTTTCAATTTCCTTTCCCTTCAAGTTTTTCAAACCCATGGCTGCAATTTTGGTTTCATCACCTGAATCTTCCCCTAAATCTTGTGGTGTAGATGTAGCAGCAGCAGTTTTCTGTTTCCCTTTGGATTTGTTAGATTGAGGTCTTTTTTCAGGATATAATTTCCAACAGTTTTTCTCCTCATGGCCTGGTTTAGAACAGTGTTTACATATCACTTTCTCACTCTCCTGTTTGACAGATGCATTCTTTTTCCCTTTTCCCTTGGAGGTTTTCTCTTTGCTTTTCCCCTTGGGGGGCTTGTTTCTACCCTCTTCAAATGTGTTTTTTCCCCTTGCCTCTAAATGGGTAGCTTGGACACAAACCTCGTCCAGGCTAGTAGGGTTAAACATCAAGATGGTGTGTCTAAGGTAGCTATGCAAGGGCTACGTCTGCTGGGTCCAAAGCCTCCAAATGGGCTTGTCCTTGTTTTTATTAAATGCTCAAATTGAAAATACAGCTGAATAGAAGCATCTACAGGAGAAATAGATGGTAGAAATGGATTCAGAACACATGAATCCTTCAGGATTGACTATTGGATCACCTCCAATGGATACCTGCAACCCTGTACAGTCTTCCCAATACTGGCCCCTAGTGGCTCCTAGAAATTTCACGGCTCCAAAAACGTATGCAAATGACCTCTGATGGCTGTAAGACCTGCACCAATGGCTTCAGAAGGTCGAAATCATCCAAAAAATAAAAAAAATCGTCCAAAACCGACTTTTTGGGCCAAAGTTATGGCCATTTACTCCAGACTGCCAGTTTCCCCTAAAAAACTCAAGTTATCTTTAGTTGGCGCCAGTTAGGCCCGCCAAATATGGTGCGCTCCGCCAAACTGCCTCCAACAGAACCGCGGGTTTAACTGTGAGTTTAATGCTGAATGTGACCGGATTTGGTGGGTGGTTAGGTTGCCTTGGTTTTCGTGCCAATCCTTTAATAAACCGGTGGTTAGACTGTTGTTGATTCCGGTTTAAATGCATGTGACCACGTGTTATCTGCGCTGGCGGTCAGTGGTAACGGTCATGTTGGAGCCCTCGGTCTTCAGCTGTCGGTCACGTGTAGGGCTTATGCATAGGGGCTGGCCCTTATGGGCTGGCCCCTTTTTTAATTCCCGCCCAAAGTAGTTTAAACCTTATAAACCATTTGTTTCCCCATACATTCAACGGATATGCGTGTGGTCTGGCGGTTAAAGCGGTTGGTTGTTATATCATAGGTCATGGGTTCGATCCCCCATCTGACCAAAAAATTTTAATACATATGCCCATGAACTGCTGACGTCATTTGGGGGCCACGTGGCGCCCTCCGGGCCTGCCACGTGGCAGCCTCTGATTGGTGGCTGAAAAGGGAATATTCCCTGGAATATTCCAAGGAATATTCCTCGGAATATTCTTTTTTTAATTTTTTTTTTTTTTAAATTCCAATTTTCTAATGTACTGGACAAAATATTCTTTTGATCATATCTTCTTCATACGGCGACCGTTTTCCGAACCGTTTGCGGCGCCAGAATCGTGAGGACGAGCACTTTCCGGTCATTCATCTTTGAACCAGTTCTGAGAACTTTGAATTTTGAGCATTTTTACAACACCTAGGACTTGAGCACCTGATCACGCCTCCCCATTGGGAAGCTTTTGGACCCCAAAAGCCTTCAACTACCTATTAAAGAGGTGAGGGTACAGCTCCCTCACTCTGTCCACCTCCATCCACTTTGCCTTGTTCGGTTTGCTGCCTTTGAAACCAACACGAACATAATCTACACTGCCCCTCCTTGAAGTGCATGTCCTTCTGTCAAGGATTGTATCTTCTTTCATCTCATCTAAGAATTCTGGCAAGAAATCTTCTATAGATGGCAGCTGAACAGCACTTTCATGATCAGCAATCAAAGGAGGTTCATACAAACGTAAGTTCTCCACATTGACAACAGAATACATTTGCATGTAGGAAGGCAAATCTAATTAAAAAGCATTATTTCCAACCTTCTTGAGGATTTTGAATGGACCATAACGAATAGGCTTCAGCTTTTTACCTTCTCCTTTCATCCTTTCCTTACTAATGTACAGCCATACCTCATCCCCTTCTTGAAACTTGTGATCGACTCTATGCTTGTCGTGTCTTTCCTTGTACTTGCTTTGACTCTTCTCAAGCTGTTCTTGAATTTGCTGATGTATTTGCTGAATTCTTTCAATGAATGAACGAGCTTTGTCAATGTCACTATGTCCCTCAATGGCGACATCTTTCTCAAGAATGAAATCAAGAGGTGATTTTGGCAAGTAACCAAAACAAGCTTCAAACGGTGAGGTGTTTGTGGAAGAGTGCTTGGCACGATTGTAAGCATGCTGTATGTAGTGCAAATGTTCATCCCAAAGCTTGGGATGCTTGCTGCAATAACCTCTCAAGAGGTGCACAATGGTTCTATTCACAACTTCGGTTTGTCCATCTGTTTGCGGATGGAAAGCAGTACTTTTCTTCAACTTTGTGTCCATCATCTCCCATAGGTTGGACCAAAAATTCCCCACAAATCTGGAATCCCTGTCACTAATAATGGAAGTAGGCAAACCAAAGTGAATCCATACATGATGAAAAAATAATTCAGCAGTTTGTTCAGGAGTTATAGTTTTCTTACAAGGCATAAGTATACACATTTTGCTAAAACGATCAACTACTACATATAAATAATTATGCTGCTTTCTAGATTTTGGCAAACCTCCTACAAAATCCATAGAGATTCTCTCCCATGGTCTAGAAGGTACCGGCAACGGAGTATACAAACCAAGCTTCCTATTGCTAGGCTTGCTTGTAGCACATAATGAACAACCTCTTATGAACCTTGAAACAGAATCTACCATGTGAGGCCAATAGCAATACCTCTGTAGATGTGCAACTGTTTTGCTCACACCAAAGTGGCCAGCAATAAGAGAAGAATGAGCTTCTCTTATGACATTTATCCTCTCCCCCTGTGGTATACACAACTTGCCCAAATGAAACAGCAAATTGTTATGCATGTGATAATCATTTTCCTCTACATGATCCCCTTTACTCAAGTTAGCATACACATCTTTAAAATCATCATCAGATGCATATTGTTCTATGTAACTATCATGTACAATGGAATCATTCTTAAGTAAAGTAACGGCACCAATAATAGGCCTTGAAAGCATATCAGCAACCTTATTCAAAGTACCTTTCTTGTACCTTATTACCAAATGGAACTGTTGCAAGAAGCCCATCCATCTGAAGTGTCGGGACTGTTGTAACTTGCTTTGTGATTGCAAGTACTGTAAAGGCTGATGGTCGGTATGTATAATAGTTTCTTTGCCCATCAAATAGTGTTTCCACTTTTTGACGCTTTGTACCAACGCATACAACTCCTTATCATATGTAGGATAATTTACAACAGCACCATTAAAAGTTTCAGAATGAAATGCAATAGGCTTACCATGCTGTAGAAGAATTGCACCCATAGCATAATCACTAGCATCCATTTGTATCTCAAATGGCTGTCTCAAATACGGTAATGCAAGGACTGGAGCTGAACTAATCTTCTCTTTCAAAGATTCGAAAGCTTTTTGTTGCTTGCCTCCCCATTGGAAAGCATGCTTCACACTTGTCACTGCATGCATAGGAGCTGCTATAGAAGAGAAGTTAGAGATAAACTTCCTCCAATATTGAGCTGCACCCAAAAAACTTCTTACCTCTGTTATGGATTTGGGAGTAGGCCACTTCACAATAGCCTCAATCTTAGCAGGGTCGATTCTCAAAGCACCTCCTCCTACTATGTGTCCCAAATAAACCAAAGAAGTCTTTCCAAATTCACACTTTGACATTTTAAGAAATAACTGATTCTTCTTCAAAACATCAAGTACTTTTCTAACATGCATGACATGATCTTCTCTAGACTTGCTGAAAATTAAGATATCATCTAAGTAGACAATAACGAAATCATCAAGAAAAGGACGCAAGACATCATCCATTACCCGCATGAAAGTTGCAGGTGCATTGCACAAACCAAATGGCATCACAAGCCACTCAAAGAGTCCTTGTTTGGTTTTGAAGGCTGTCTTCCATATGTCACTTTCTTCAATTCTTACTTGATGATATCCACTACGCAAGTCTAACTTAGTGAAATATCGAGCATCTTTCAGCTGGTCTAGCAAATCATCTATCCTTGCGAGTGGGTAACGATTCTTTACCGTTATCTTGTTCAAGGCCCTGAAATCAACACACATACGCCAAGTGCCATCTTTCTTTGGAATCAATACAATTGGTGACCCACATGGCGAAGTACTTGGCCTTATGAAACCCTTGTCCAACAAGTCCTTGATTTGCTTCTTTATTTCAGCATTCTCCATAATAGACATGCGGTACATGCCTATGTTTGGAAGAGGACAATCTGGATGCAAATGGATTTCATGCTGAATCTTCCTCTTAGGAGGCAAACCTGTTGGCTCCTGAAACATCTCATGATATGCATCAACTACATCATACAGATCTGATTTAAGTTTTGGATCACAATTGTCAAATGACTCATGATTCACATCAACCTTGGGCTTAATCATAAGAAGAACAAAATTCTTACTTGAATTGACCAGCCTTTTTACCTGTCCTGCATTCACCATCGCTATATTTGTCTTCTTGCGATGAGCTCTAACAATGAACTCCTTGCCATCTTTGAACAGATGATACTTGTTTTCATGGAGATGAAAGATAGCCTTCCTGTCAAACAAGTAAGGACTTCCCAAAACAATTCTTGCTATATCAAAAGGTACCACATCAAGTTCAACTGTATCAATAAAATGTGCAGTAATTGCAAAGCGCAATGTGCACTTTCTTGAAACTTGTAAATTTGCATCCTTGCAAATCCATCCAAGTGGATATGGCTTCGGATGTGGAACGGTCTCAAGTTTAAGCTGCTTGACCAAGTCCTCTGATATAAGATTTGCTTGTGACCCACTATCAAAAAGTGTGTCAATCTTAGTATGTTTTGAAATCACCCTCACATGAAATAGTTCAATTCTTTCTTCCTCATTAGGAGCTTGTACATGGTAGTTTGAGGTACTAGTGCTGGCTTGGGTTTCAATTTCTTTTCCCTTCAAGTTTTTCAAACCCATGGCTGCAATTTTGGTTTCATCACCTGAATCTTCCCCTAAATCTTGTGGTGTAGATGTAGCAGCAGCATTTTTCTGTTTGAATGTATGGGGAAACAAATGGTTTATAAGGTTTAAACTACTTTGGGCGGGAATTAAAAAAGGGGCCAGCCCCTATGCATAAGCCCTACACGTGACCGACAGCTGAAGACCGAGGGCTCCAACATGACCGTTACCACTGACCGCAAGCACAGATAACACGTGGTCACATGCATTTAAACCGGAATCAACAACAGTCTAACCACCGGTTTATTAAAGGCTTGGCACGAAAACCGAGGCAACCTAACCACCCACCAAATCCGGTCACATGCAGCATTAAACTCACAGTTAAACCCGCGGTTCTGTTGGAGGCAGTTTGGCGGAGCGCACCATATTTGGTGGACCCGCCATATTTGGCGGGCCTAACTGGCGCCAACTAAAGATAACTTGAGTTTTTTAAGGGAAACTGGCAGTCTGGAGTAAATGGTCATAACTTTGGCCCAGAAAGTCGGTTTTGGACGAATTTTTTTTTAAAATTCCAATTTTCTAATGTACTGGACAAAATATTCTTTTGATCATATCTTCTTCATACGGCGACCGTTTTCCGAACCGTTTGCGGTGCCGAAATCGTGAGGACGAGCACTTTCCGGTCATTCAGCTTTGAATCAGTTCTGAGCACTTTGAGTTTTGAGCATTTTTACAACACCTAGGACTTGAGCAGCTGATCACAAAAGGAGGAATCACCCAACCGTAGTGTGAAACAACAGTGATTAGGTTTAACGATGCCGGAGCACGTCTCTAGCCTAGACCTCTAATTAGTGAGCGTTATGTTCCAATGCGTTTTTAAGTTCATTCAGTTCATTTTATGGTTGATCTTTAGTTAAGTTTCGATTTCCAGGTCCTACCGTATGTGATCTCTCACAATTCCCTAAATGCAAGCTATATGCCAAAGAATATCATTTCGTTCGATGAATACTAACTACGAGAGAGTTGAGAATTTTTCAAACAAAATGACCACAATCAAGAAGCACTCTAATGCAGCTAATGAAAAATAAACGAAACTTTTCTTTGTTTTAAATCACTTAATCAATGAAAAGCTTCTAATTTCAATTAACTAATGCAATGCAAAAGAGATTATTCGTCTTTCTTTTCCAATGGCAAAGTGCACTAAACAAATTTTGAGAGATAGTAACACCGAGCAAAAGATCAATTTCACTCAATGAGAACACAATCGAATCCCCAAAACACCAAAATAGTCCTTCAAACCAAGAAGAAAGCACAAAGACCTCTATGAGCTATGTAATCTAAGCCCAAACGAAGCCAAGTGAAACCCAAGTGAAAAAGAAACAAGTCACTTGGAAAAGGCTTTAACAACTACCGAGCAAATGCAAAAGGTAATCACAAAGTCGACTGGACGATCAAAGAACCCAAGACTCCTAAGGAAGGCTCGATGCACCAAGCCACTAGATGCCCTAGGGCTAAAAGGGTGTAATCGATAGAAAAAGGCAAACACCCGAAGGGTGAAGGTCTAAAACCAGTCAAACCAGGATCAAATACACTCCAGTAATTGAAAAAGACACAGCAAGACACAAAATCCAAGCTCAGAGGGCTTAAGGACAAGAAAACTGAAAAGTTGACAGGCCTGGCGCGACTGTCAGGCTGCAACTCGCGCTTTTATAGGATTGGCGTGGGTTGTCTTTGAGCAACTTGCGCCAATTGGCGCGACTGTAAGGCTAAAAAGCGCGCTAATCAAGTTGGCTAAGTCAAAAACAAAAGCAAGCGACTCAGGGCTTGAAGACAGTATCTAGGCAAACCAGGAAGCAAGAAACAGCAAGAAATCCAACCCAGAAAGCTATCTAAGCAATCAAAGCAAGAAAAACCAAAGAGACAAGACAAACTCCAAGTTGTTTGGTCCGTAAACCAAACCGGATATTGACTGAAGTGGCGTTGATCTACTTCGCTAATGCAAAGCAATAGCGTTTCGAAGGCTACCTGGCCGTACTTCAGGCTCCGTCTAAAATTTACAAATCAAACAACGAGATCTCCCCAGTGGAGTCACCAAATTGTTGTGGAGGTAAATCCTCTCCGCGGACAGAGACGATCCCTACTAGCCCAGACCGGGTCTAGCAACAATCAAACAATGCTATCACGCAAGTTCCTAATTGCAAATACAGAGTAGATGGTGAGAACCTACTTGGATTCCAATGCGAGTGTTCATAGAAGAGATGTCGCCTTCGTTCCTTTGCCTTGGCCGGTTACGATCCCCACGATCTCCGTGATTGGACACCTGCACATGCAAAGAACAACACGAAAACAAGCATAAAATCTAGTAGATGCAATTATATATCAGTAAGAAAAGATATAACTCAACATCAATCATAATACAATGAGAGTGGAACCATAATGATAGTCATCTATTATTGATAAATAACAAAGAAGAATACAACCATTGTTCTGACGTCAAATCCTCCTTTGGCTGGGTAGTCAGCTACACAAGTCTTGCAAAGCTTGTTGGGATGAGGAACAAGCCTCTCTCTCTTTGGGTGACAAGAATCTCCTTACTTAGATTTGGCCTTATGGGTGCAAAGAAGGCTCTTGCAGCTTCAAACTCTCTATCACTATGCTTGGACCAGAACTACTGTCACTATCACTATGACTAGCTTGCTCAAGGCATAGAGGCAAGCTTTTATAGATAGAGAAGAAAGAGATAGGATCAACCACATTATTCATGGGATTAGCTTTATCACTTGGAAACTTCCATGAAAGGTGGCAAACCACTTTCCTTTCTATAGAGATTCGAAGCCAAACCATCCTAGCTCAACATAGATTCAGTTGGTGAATGGGTTGAAGAGAACCTTCGGGAGTTTGGTGGTTGAAAACTTTACTCAATTCGGCTGGCGCGAGTGCGACTCTGAGACAGAGCGCCAATAGTGTGCCATTTTTAGAGGATTTCCCTCATTGGCGCGGGCAGTGAACTGAGGACCCGCGCTAATGCAAAAAGAGTTGTTTTCATGGAGATTTTGCAGGAGACGTCTTCAGGGCAAATGAAGCTCATACTTAGAGGAATATGATGCAAGTGGTTTCAGGTCATGTCACTTCTCATAGGTCCCAGAATGAGTCCTCCAGTGTATGGGAGAGGGGTAACAGGGATGGTGACAAACGGTGACAAATTACTGTGTAACAGGGTGCATTGGGGATTTTTTTTTAATTGAAAGTTATGTTTCTATATTTATAAATACATTTTTCATTTAATAAAAAAATGTATTTTACGTATGAGGTTGATGTATTTTATATGTAAATCATGTAGTAGAGACACATTAGAGGGAGTAATAGCAGGAGTAGGACCAATTGGCAGACCAATACAATATGGTCCGACCATGGTAGGCCAGACAGAGGGACTGGTATTTAAACCCTTGTCCTATTAGTGTAGTGACCAGAGAACTCTTAAGGAATGTAGGCTTCCTCAAGTACTATGAGGAGGCTACATACCTGAAGGTGCACTCTATCTTGTTGGCACATTTGATCCACCGGTGGAGTGTCCAGGAGAAGGATTTCCATGTTGCTCCCGAGGCGTGGTATAAGCCCTCTGAGGAGGATGTATACTTTATCACTTGACTATCCATGAGAGGGGAAGATTTTTCCCAGTTCCCTGATGTCCCCCATGGGGTTGTAATAGAGACTTAGCTTGCCTACTCTTAGAGATATGTTGGGCCACATGCAGTTTTTCCAACATCTTTTCAGGTTCATGGTGGACAACTATAGATTTATTCATTTGTTGCACAAGAGGTTAGGTTCCTCTCGTTATTAGTCACCACCATTGCACACTTTAGTAGTGATAGGTAGCGCATTAGTTGCAGTCTTTTTTACTATGTCGATTCTTCGATTCAGCCACCATGATGTATTAGATGGTATTCTATTTTTTGATGCAGTTTTGTATGGTTTTAGATAGATGTCATGCAATGATACATGGGAGGGTGAGCTTCCCTTCGATTCAGATATTTTATTTTTATTTTTTGAAATGTTTCTAGAGATGAGGCTTACATTTGACCCTCACCCTCTTAGGCCGATGACTGATATCCAGATGCGCATGTGGGGCCAGATGATTCCCAAGAGGAGCCTACTAGAGTATCTGGACAAGATTTCTGCCCAGGCACTAGCACACCTATCCAGTGAGTTTGACCATGTGTTTAACTTGTTTTAGTTTCCATACGTAGGGATTGATTGGAAATAATGTACCAACATCCTATTCACACCAACTGAGACTCCAGATGGTAGAGGTAATATTAACATTTTCTTTAAATTAATCTAGTTTCATTTTATTGTTTTAATTAATTAGAATACAAATTATTCTAGCATGTTCTTTAACTTGTTTCATTAAATTGTTTAATGAAATTGTATAATTATTCTTGTGTACTATATATTTTGTATACGTCGGTACATTTGATGGGGACATGCCTCCACCACCACCAGATGGAGGAGATGAGGATATGGGAGAGGCCCAAGAGGGTGAGGCACATCCTCATGGGGTCATGGGTAGCCAGGCTCGTAGGGCTGGTCTGAGATTTCAGATGGACTATTGCGATATATTGTCTAGAGTTTTGGTTGAGAAGGGAGTCCAGCCTGTGAGGGCTCAAGACATCAATGCAGATCCTAGGTTTGTGGATATCTACAAGGATTGTCCTCATGGGATGATGTCCCTTATGTGTGATATCGTCGGAGCTAGTAGGGTAATGGCGACGATGAGGGATGCAGTGCATGCAATGAAAAATATATCAAATCATGATGATGAGGGTAGTGCTACCCCATTGGATAATGGTCAGGGTGCTGTATATTAATTTGAGGATTTGTGTGGTGATGATGTTAGATTACAATGTTTGTGTTTTTTTAGATGTGATCACGATGATGATGCCCAATTATAATTTTAGATTTGTGTGCTAGCTAATGACGTTATATGTGTTAGAGGTGTATATAATTAGATAATGGTAGTGAATTTGAATGTGTATATTAGATGATGTTTATGTTTATTACATGGTTATCATCATGACGTTTACTTTTATGAAATACTATTTATTATAGATTATTTGTTGGTGAACTTATATCAAACTTTTATATATGAAATTGCATGCAAAACAACTTACTTTAAAAAAACGCAAAATATATTTTTATAAATTACAAAGTTTAGTATGGTTGAAACAATGATTGTAAAGTTATGATAAATATTTTTCTATTTCATAGATAGTTCATTCATATTCATTCTAACTTAATTAGTAAATATTTCAATACCCACAAGGAAAAATTAATTAAAGGTAAAATAATATAGTTAGTTCTTAATAATACGAAAATGTTTAACTCATTCAATTTTTAATATAAACTATTAATAACAATAGATTATCCAAAAATACAATTTAACCAATTTAATATTGGTTTATAAAATTCAATCTATTGTTAAATTTTAAAAACTTAACTCTTAAATTTTTATTATTAATTTTGATTTAATATAACTTAAAAAATTCTATTTTTAGAAAAAATTAATTTATTACTAAAATTATGAGATTTTCAAGCCATTTAAATTTACTATTTATAGCAACTCTTACCAATTTAAATTAGAAATTTCTCTTTCTAAAGATGAGGATCAAGAAATGTAAAATATAGCTTGTGAAGTTACTTGTAGTTGGGGATTTGCTCTATTGGAAGTTCTCACTTAAAGAGGAAAGTGAACTTTTTTCTAGTAATAATCATATAACATTTTGGTGCCATTTTGGTTCTTTATTTTCTATTATATTGGTTTAAATTTAACTCTTTTTAATAATAAATATGAGTTAAATAATACAAAAATCATACTATATTAGATTTAAACTTTTAAAAAATGCTATATTTAATTATTTCTTAATGAACAACTCAAGAAATATTATTTTTTCCACATATTTATCATGAGATAGTCACTAAAATTCATGTTTTCATATTTCTCCTAGCTAATATTACATCATGTTCACAATGATAAAGACATGTCTACTTTAAATAATTTACTTATAAATACATAACAATAGATATCTATTTTACATAATCTAAATAGGAAATAAAAATGCATCACAAAGTGGATTTGAAAGTCAAACAGATGCCTCTTAATATATTTTTCCCAAGGAAAATCATAATTTCCATTAATAAATTAGTGAAAATTACATACTGTAGATGCTATAAGGTATATCCAAAATAAGTGATTGCTGTTCATTCATCAATCATAAAAAATATGCTAATATCAATAAAACCAACCATTGGCTCATGCCCTAAAAGAAAACCTAAAAAATAAAAAATAAAACCATATTACCCTTTTCTACCTTTTTTTTCTCCACTTTTTTCCAACCTTCAGAGTTGGGAGTGGAAGTTAAAATGGCCATTTAATTCTATGCCTCATTTACAAATATTTCTTTATCATAATCAGAACTCTTTGATACATGAATTCTTTTTTTGCTAGTCGCCTCTCTTTCAGAGATAGTCTTCTCATTTTGTTGCTAGTATTCTATATTCATTGTTGCATTAGATGAGATCAGGGTCATCAATCTTGCCTGCTCAACTTCTCACCACACAATGACTTCCTGAGAATTTTGATCTACAATATTTATAGTTTTCTCTGGATTTTCTTCCTCCTTTGCTTCAATATCTTATGGAATTGATAGTTGTTAACCCTTTGTCTTTTGATCTTGTCTCTTTTTTATTTTGGACTCTTTCTTTGCTTGAGGACATGAATTTTGCAAATATCCAATTTGTAGACAAATACTACATTTGAATGCCATATTTTCAAAATCTAATTACTGGGACCACTGCATATTATTATGAATCAAGATAATACTACTGGGAAAACCTTTACTAATGTCTACCTCTATGCGTATCTTAGAAAAAGTAAAAATTCATTTTGTTACTCTATTTGCATCCAACTTTAAGAACTTACCCAGTGACTTTTTTATTCCTTCTAAAACATTATGATGCTAGAAATGCAATGGAAGGTTATGCAACTTGACCCACACTGGAATTTTGGATACCACCATGGTATTATCATCAAAACCCGGAAACCATGGAATCATAAAAAGACCTGCACTACCCCAGAACCATGGACCCTCCTTTAAGGCATAATCCAAATCTTTAGTTGTATCAAATTCTAGATCAAAAAAGCCCCTAGAACATAAATGAATATCACTGTTTTCAGTCTAGGTGGAAAAAATCCATTGATGAAGGGCCTCTGTCTTGGTCCAGAAATTGTTAAATCTTCATATAACTACTTTAGAATTGAGGTCAGAGTAAACATCGTTGACCTCTAGAATATTTACTGTCAAAATCAACACCTGGTTCATCTAATCCATAATATAGGGTCTACGCATATTAGGTATATGATTACAATTTTTAGATGGTTCAACCTTTCCTTTTACCGCTTCCTTGAAAGAAATTGGACCTTTAATTTTGCTAGGTCCAAGACATCCTCCACGTAATCTCATGCTTAACATGATAGTTGAGTCAAGCTTAATGCCATTATCCTGCAACCTGGTGTCCTCTTGCATTGATTTCCTAATGTAAACAAAACTTTGAAGATTTGTCGGAATACCTAGCTTTTCTTGAATCTTCATATTGACATCTTGTACCTAGTGTTAGTGTGATAGTTGTTATTGCATGAATAAAATGGTGATACTACAAGATTTCATGAAGATATCTCCTAAAGGTTACAAAATGAGACATGGCATACTTGGTCACAAGTTGATGGTATTAACATTGCATTATCTTATCTTGCAAATTAATGATGAAAATGTGCATATTGTTGCTGACAAATACTCATGGTACAGATCCTACATAGTATATGATGGTTGCTAAAGGCTATCTTAGTCATGATACCTCACTATAGTGGTATTTGGTATTAGTTATACATGTCATATCTGTCATTTGATGTGAAGGTCATGTAAATACCTCTGTTGTAATCATTATCAAATTCAGTCATGTATGGACTATTTTGGTCAAGTATTTTTGGTCATGTGATGCAATTTGTAACCCTGTTGTGATTGGGTGGTTGATGTAATGATGAATTCAAATATGTAAACCCATTGTGATTGGGTGATTGATGTAAGTTTGAGTCCTTGGTGATAGGAAAATTCATATTCAGTTGTGTCATAGAGTCATGTACTTCATTTAACAACCTTTAGAAATTTTAGCATGTGCTTAGGGGGAGCATGATCAGTATTCAATGTTCCTACTCGGCAGTTCAACAACACTTAAGGGAGAAGCATTCATTCAACATTGGTCAGATCTTTTCCCTTGATGTCAAAGGGGGAGAATAACTTGGTCTTTGAAAATCTTAGTGCTTAGCTTGACATGTCTTACAAGTATCTATAGTTAGTGGTGACCAAACACCAAAATGGTTGCCATTAAATACAAAGGGGGAGATTTTTGGCATTATGACTGATGTGTTGTCCTTGATGGAAACCTACTTCATGAGTTGTCCTTTGATGGCAACCTACTTGATGCAGATGTAAAAAGGATATGTCTACATGTGACAGAAAAGAATTATCAGATCAGAGATAAAAGAATGATAAAGATGAAGTTTTAAGAAGTATATGTAGGTTTGGTGAAGAAAAGTTGAGTATACACAGGGTCTATGAAGAAAAGTAGTGTACACACTCAGGTTTGGTGAAGAAACGTAGAGTATACATGGGTTCTGTAAAGAAAATCCATGTACACATGTGGTTATGAAGAAGAAAAGGTGCGTACTTATTCCATAGCATGGTATTCCAAATACCAAGGGTCTTTACCATGGTATTGATCTATGGTGTTGAACCTAGCAATGGATATTTTATCCCATCCAAGAATACCATTGGCACTAGTATGGTTTTGACCTGTGGTATTGTCTAAGGGGTAATCTACATAAGGAGATGAAGATCAAAGTGTTTGAGGTTTGAAAGTGATGAATATTTCATGAATAGTTAGATCTGAAGAAAGTGTGCATGTAACAGGATATTATTGATTTGTTTGATATAAAACTAAGTATGCACCCAGGAACTTGATAATGGATCAAATCCAATATATTTGAGATTATAGTTTTGATTATGGGTTGATTTGATCAATGATGATAGTGTCTTCATGTGTGATTTTTTTTTTGTGTATGTCGAGATCTGTGTATGTATGAATTTCTATGAAGAAACGAAGGTTTATGCCAATAATTGCATATCTGTACGCGAGTTTGATAACCTGAAAGGCGCATACACATACGGGTTTAATAATGGTAAGTCATGTATATATTCAGATCTGTATGTGGGTTTGATTGTATAGAAGAGAGTATACATACGGAAATTTTTTGAGGAAAGCACATATATAAGATAGGGTTTTTCTAAAAAAGATGTCTGACCAGTCTAACCAGTCTTGTTATGTTTCTTATATCTGTTAATGAAGTCTTATTTGATAATCTAGGCTTAACAATGATGTTTTGATTAAGGATTGGTTGATTGAAGAATTATGAATTTACTAGTTGTTTGTGATTGAATATCAATGATGGTTCTATGATTATTTCATAATGATGCAGTGGATCTGTGTATGATTCAATGTTTATTTCATAGTGACAGTGGTTCAGTTTCAGGGTTTAATGTTTTGAGATCTATATGCAAGTACTCTTCAAGAAAGTCGTGTATACACGCAGGTTTGCTATAGTAAAGTAGCGTATATATTCGGATAGTTTTATTGATCAGGGTTTTCAGTTGTTTCAGTAAGTTGATGTAGTCTAAGGGTTCAGTGTTAATACTCTAGTTACAATGATCTATCTCCTTTGGTTGTTTGAGAATAAGTTGATTCATTTGGGTCAAACATTGGTTATTTCAGTTGATGGTTGAGTGATTTATTGTAGTGATCAGTTTCAGAATTGATATTTTGTTTTGGGCTTAAATGATGATAGTGGGTCCAATATGAAAATTTTATGAAACATGGCCTATAGTTGTGTTGTTTTGTATCAGATGGATCTAGTATGAAAATTTATGAAATGTGGTCCACAAAGGTGTTGAGGGTTGGAGACTTCATTGAGGAAGTCGAAGCTTCCTTCTAGTGGTAGTTAGTAAATCTAATCAAGGGGTTGGAGCTCCCTTCTGGTGGGTGCCAATAAACGAGATCAGGAGGTTGGAGCTCCCTTCCAGTGGGTGCTGGAGAATGAGTGAAGGTTGTAGCCTTCTACACGTGGGTTCCTGCGTGCTGGTATAAGTTTTCTCTAGTACAAGATTGAAAGAAGTTTGTCTTTATAATAGAAGGAAGACAGAGATGACAACAATGGCGGATTTTTTCCCACTTTGGGCTTCCACCTAAAAATCCTGGTGTTCATGTGTGTTTATGTGTTTCTTATGTAGGATGGCTTATTTTGTTCTTACTACACATGGTTACTATTTAATTAATGTTTAATGAGGTACTAATACACTGGCTCAAGTTACATAGATGATGAATTAACTGAAAAGTAATTTTACTGGATATATGCTAGTTGTTTGTATAGTAGTTACATACATACGTGAGTTCCCTTCAGTAAATTCACATACATAAATCTAGATATGAAATCGAAAAGTTTAATGATTTGTAAATACTAATTCACCCCCCAGTATTTTCCCCAACAATTGGTATCAGAGTAGGTCCTTCAGTAGAAGATTGATCACTTGAAGAAGATTCATCAAGGTGAGTAGTCAAGAAGGATTATTTTCTATCAGGCCACCTATATTTAATGGAATTAATTTTGTCTTTTGGAAAGTTAGGATGAGAGAATAATTGCAGGGAGTAGGAGCTGATGTATTGGGAAATCGTTGAAAGCGGATATCAATATCCAGCCTCCATTCCTACAGATACTGCAATAAAGAAACAATATGGAATCATTACAAAATATGTAAATGCCATCTTGCTAAGTCTGGACGAGTCCGAGTTTGTGAAGGTATTGCAACTGAACATAGCAAAGGGAATATGGGATAAGATTATCCAAAGTTATGAGGGCGACACTAAGGTAAAAAGTGCTAAACTCCAAACACTCGGAATACAATATGAGACACTGAGAATGCATGATGATGAAATCATTGCAACTTTTTTTCTTCAAGTAGATGAAATTTTTAATTCCATGAGAAATATTGGTGAAGAAATAAAATGTGCTACTATTGTTGAAAATATTTTGAGGTCACTAACTTCGAAGTTCGATTCCTAAGTCTTCGCTAATGAAGAAATGCAGGATCTAAAAAGTCTCACACTTGATCAACTCCATGGAATATTGACAAAATTTTAGATGAGGAAATGCGGTCCTTCAGACATGAGAGAAGTAGCCTTCAAACATATGCAAAAGGAAAGGAAAAGGAAGAATTAGGTTATGTATCAGAAGAAGAAGATGCATACTTCGTAAAGAAACGCCAAGTGGGTACATGAAGATTCATATGTAAGCTTCCCTTCAAATGTTTTGCTTGTGGTAGTGTTGGTCATTATGCTGCTAAGTGTCTCTATACAGAAAATCATGAGAAAGGGAAAGAAGCAACAAAAATAAATAGGATAAGGTTTGAAAACAAGAGAAGTTCTTGTACACATAAGATAATGATGGTCTTTCAAATGGTGAAGAAAGTGAGTATGATTAAGAATGTCAATTACTTATGGAATTTGAAGATAGAAGTAGTAATGCATTGGGTGGTCTAGAAGAAAAGGATATTTTTATTGAAAAATTTGACAGGGATATATTAGATACAATGATATTTATAGATGTCAATAAATATTCAAGTTTGGGAGCACCCCACTTTCATTGATCGAGAATGAAGAAGACGGTAACAAAGATATATCAGGTATGAGATTTTGTTCTAACTATGATCCATTTCCTTTTTTATGCAATAATGATGGTGATGATGAGAGTAAAATAACTAAACTTGCACTTATGGGTAAAAGTGAAAGTAAGAACTCTAAAGAAAAAATAGATTCAAGAATGATGCCTCTAGAAGTAGAAGATCAAGGTGTTTGGTCAATTTAGTGTGTTCTAAATTGCTATTTAAAATGTCAATCCGGGATTCGTAAACTGACGAAGTGAAGTGTACTATATGTACTTGATAACCATTTCCTTAGACTTTTGTCGTTTTTGAGTTTTTTAGTTTGTTTTTAGATTTATCTTTCCTAATGTGTGATGGCGAAAATGAAAGTTAAGTATGGATGGTGATGGTGATTTCTACAATGATTTTTTCGAAACTTAAAAGTGCTAAAAAAGAAAGCTTAAAACAACTGTAATGAAATCAATTCTTAAGAAGAAGTAAATGTATCAAACATTGAACTAATGACAATGGCCCAGTATCCTTGCTGCTGAATGAAAAGAAAGTAAAAATTGAACTTAAAGCAACTCAAAGCAAAGCAACTAATTCACACTACTTCAACTCTTCAAATCCTTTACCCTTCAGCTCAATCTACCTTGTGGGAAGCAATCATGAACAAGTCAAGCAATATGATATCTAAATGGCAAGAAATTAAATTGCAGAAAGGAAACTAATCACACTACTTCAACTCTTCTGATCCTTTACCCTTCAGCTCAATCTACCTCGTGGGAAGAAATCATGAATAAGTTTAAGCAATATGATATCTAAATGGCAAGAAATTAAATTGCAGAAAGGAAATTAATCACACTACTTCAACTCTTCTGATCCTTTACCCTTCAGCTCAGTCTACCTTGTGGGAAGAAATCATGAATAAGTTTAAGCAATATGATAACTAAATCACACTACAATAAGTAATATTCTGATTTCTTGCCAATAGAGTCACTTGACTATAGAAAGAAACCATAAACTGATGAGTAGTATGATGTCTAAGTAACAGAAAAATAAGTAAGCAAATCACAACTTGAAAAAGGACAGTGCTAAAATTAAACTTCAGAAAATGAAAGTTAGCAGGAAGGACAAGATGATCTCATATGTCAATAGTTATCAAGAAGATGAAAATTTGCCCGGACTGCCTAAGAAAACCTGTAGAAAAATGTTGATCAGCTGACAGCTATAAGAAAAAGGAAGTGAACATATAAACAACAGTGAATTTAAAAACATCAAGACAGCACGTTATATACAAGCTAATGATTATGAAAACAGAAACAAAATGAAATCAAATGACAACTATACAGGGCTTTAGTGCGCAGGGGCCCTCTGCCACCTCAGCCAGTCAACGAACAGTTACAAGAATGAGCTCAGCAAAGTAGTCTTCTCATGTATTAAAGCAACAGAAACATATATAAAACAAAGTACAGTGGGGTGCTAATAGAAATAGTTCCAAAAATTACATCGCAAAAAGCTTTTTTACAACATTCATCAACGCGTTATTTATAATGAAAAAGTGCTGAAACTAACTAATTGAATCCTATGCTACTAACTGCGTTGCCAATGACACGTAGATCTCCTTAGCCGAGATCTAGTGTAACTGTCATCATGTCTATTAAATATTCGGAGTGGTAGCTGTTGGATTCAGGTTACGGGGATGATCTCCAGGTGTGCCGGTGTCTTCGTGGGCGGAGGACTGTGCCACATAAACGTTCATGTGCTCAAAACAGAGACGTGCCACCACTAAATTCCTTGGTTGGCTTTGCCTTTGACCCTTATTGACCGTGACCTTCCATGGATGATTTGGCTGATTTGAAGGGACACGTTCCATGTACCCGTCACCTGTAGCTTGCCCATGTGGCTCGTTTCTTCATAGGACACCTGTAGCATAGCTTTTAACAAAATAGCTGTGGAATCCTGTGCTGGCTGTGGAAACCTGTTCTGGCTGCGGAAACTGACAATTTTCCACAGCTGCCTGAAAAAAAATCTAAACCAAACAACAGTCATAAGCATAGTCAAAAAACCATGTAAAAAGCTCTTTTTAGACTATAATGCAATGATTTAACAGCTTGGTGGATGAAGAAAGTGGAAAAAGAAGGCTGAGAGGGTGTATAGGAAGGTGCAGGTTTGAGGCTCAACATACCCCCACTGTGAAGGTGTTGCATGTCCTCATGCAACCAAAATTTAGTTATTTCCCTCTAATCCACATGTTCTGAGGCTTCTGCAAGGACATCTAGCCCTCTTTTCTTCTTCTTTGATGCTAACATCATCCTTGGTTTCCTGACTAGACATTTGAACTTGAGGTTAATCAATGCTCTGCTTAACTTTTTGCACTTTTTCTTCAACTTCCTATTTTTCTTTTGCCACAGTCCTAAATGGAGCATAGTGTTATCATGGACAATCTTGTCTACCTTACTCTGCTCTTTGAGTGCTTCATTTTCCTGTTTTATATGCCTATTTAGGACTTCTAATTCAAATACTTCCTGTTTCAAAGACTGAACTTGTGCATCAAGTGGCAGAGTGGTACTCGGTCCTGCAGCTGATTGTTCTAAGGATTCCAGGTAGTTATATACCTCTTGCTGATTAGGATCTACCTCAGGTGTCTTTCTCGGACTAGGCTCAAAATCTGGTGGAGGAGAAAGACTGCTCTCTCTTTCTGGACGAAAAGGGCTTTCCTCACGTGGAGGACTTGATTCAATGCTTGGCTGAGTTGGAGATTTCTCAAGTGTCTCTTCACCTAAATCAATAAAGTGAGACTATTTTTCTTAGGTTTTATTCCCTCTTCCTTTTAGCCTAGTGCTCCTCCTTAAGTATGGACTAGTACTCTTCTCTTGTGCACTCTGTTTTCCTTTTTGCTTTTTCTTGGCTATAGCAGCAGCCTGAAGGTGTACTAATCTTTCTGACAGAGGTTGATAATCCTCTTCTATGGATTGCTCAGGGGATGGATAGACTTCTTGAATGGTTCTCTTGCCTTTTTTCTTTCTTCTGTTTCTTATTTTTAGCTCTATCTTCTTCTTCTTTTTGGACAGTTTCTTGAATTTCTATTGTAGGGGAGTCTTGGACTGTAATGTTCTTTTCTTTCCTCCTACTTTTCCTTGGAATCTTTGGTGGACTACTTCCAGAGGCCTCTGATGGCTCTTGGAAGTAGTTCTTTGTCAAGGATTGCTCCCAAGTATCCTTAGTTTTCTTTAACTGGTCCTCAATAAGAATTTTTATGAATCCATGATGGTAGAGATGAGGCTCAATGTTGCCTACGTGTTTTTGAACTGTAAAACTCATCTTTTTCAAACTTAATAGCAAAAAATGAGGCAAATTAAGAGCGTGACCTTCTATGAAATTGATCATCAATCTGGCATGATACATATACATAGAACCAAAATGACCTTCACACGTGATAAATTTCTGTATGACTAACAGTAGACTAGACCATTCCTCTTTTAGTGCATGAACAGGTATGCCTTTTGTAAATACGGTGGTATCCATACCTTGGTTTTGTAGCATGATTCTCCATATTTGATCATCTACACTTCTATTTTTAAACCACCTTTCACCTTCTTGAGGTAGGCCCGTGGCAGCTGCTATTGTGGCCTCAGTCACTGTAAACTTTAAGTCTCCAATCTCCACTGTTTGTCCATCAAAAGACCGCGCAAAAGCTTTGGTCACCTCCTTGTTATGGCCTTTAAACATTTGGATAAATCATAGCCACCTGGCTTTCTTCAGCAATTCCTTAGTTTGAGGATAACCCTCCAAGTATTTCGGTCCTTCCGGCTCGACTCTCAGTAATTTTCCCATCCTCTGTTTTAAATTCTAACTGAGAGTTCTTCTGCGTGTGAGGGTTCAGGAAAAATGGCTCCGTTACAGGGTTTAAGATGACTGTAGTGACTGCAGTCGGGGTTTAGGATGACTGTAGTGACTGCAGTCGGAAATGGAGAATAGGGAATGGAAGTACCCAATTTACTGGAGGAACAGAGGGTGAGCGGTAGTAAACAAGTTCAAAACACAATGCGGATGCATGCGAGGAGTATGGTATTAGTGGAGTGGTAAACGAGTGAAATAACGGTGGGATTCTTTCGAATCGGATGACTGTGTATGAAAATTTTTTTACACGTCTCAACAGACGGCTGCGGAAATTACGGCTAAGAAGAGCCGTAACACAATAGGTCACATCTCAAGAGTACTGGTAATAAATGGAAGTGCAGTCAATCTTGAGTTTAAACTCGGAATGATCATGAGACCGTTAGAGAAATGAATGCGAGGTGTGTGGAGTGATATCGTGGAATAGAAGTGGTAGTGGGGCTATCGTATCAAATCATTGCAAATAGTAGAACTTGTTATGGTTTAATAACTATGCGTAATTATGACTTAAATTGTTATTTGATAAAGATTTTTGATCATACCTTTGTCATTTCTTGCTCAAGGCTTCTAACCAATTGCTCTTCTTTGTTGTCTTGGAGATGCCCCATGTCTTTGGCTCAATTACATTTGCATCTCATGATTATGGCACTAATAGTTGATTGTAAATTTTGAAAACAGAGTGATGCTGGCTACGGAAATCATTTCTGGCTGCGGAAACTGCTTCTAGCTGCCGAAACGGTCTCCAGCTGCGGAAACTGAGACAGCACCACCTTAACTGCACAAAGATAGTTAGAGAAGAACTAACTGAATGAAAATAGTCCTGAAAGGGACTTTTATTGATGGAGTGAAATGGAATGAGTGGAATGAAATGAAAATGAGGTGGAGTAAAGTGAAATGGAAATGAGAATGAGATGGAGGTGAAGTGAAATGGAAAATGAAATGGAGTGAAGATGGAAAGAGAAGGAGAGAAGATTTTTTTTTTTTGGAAAATATAGAGTGTCAGGTGTCCCTGATTTTCACTCTACATTTTCTGTATAAGACTGCCAATTTATGATTGGTTTTCAGGCTTATACGATTTTTTTTTTTTTTTTTTTTTTTTCACTGAAAGAAACAAAGGCTAGGCTGATGGGGGAGAAGGATTCTTCTCCACCAGCCTTATTGTAGAATTCTCTTGGAACATTTTGACAAATTCCTCTTTCGAGAGTGGCTTATGATAAATTTTCAATCGGTGGCCATTCACAATGAGAGGAGTTTGAAACTCATCAATGGTCTTGATTCTTACCGCTCCATTGTTAAAGACTTTGTCAATCTCATATGGCCCAAGCCAATGAGTCTGAAATTTTCCTTTGAAGTCTTTAAACTTGGAACCAAACAGTAACGCCCAATCTCCCTCTTGAAACTTTCTCTCTTTGATATATTTGTCATGCCACTTAGCTCTTTGATGTTGAACTAGATCAGTCCTTAAAATTGCATCTTGTCTGATCTCATCTAGCTCATTCAACTGCTCCATTCTGTGCTTTTAGGCTTCTGATAGATTCATCCCCAACTGAACTGCTATCTTGAAAGTCTTGACTTGAAACTCAATGGGGAGCAGGACTTCTTTCCCATAAACAAGTTCATAGGGAGAATGTCCTGTTGTGTTCCTCCATGTAGTTCTGTAGGCCCATAAGGCTTTAGGGAGCCTTTCTACCCAATCTCTTCTGTGTAGATGAACAGTTTTGGTGATGATGTTCTCAAGAACTTTGTTTGTAGATTCCACTTGGCCATTTGCTTGCGGATGGTAAGGAGTAGATTTTCTGTGCTTGATTTTGTATTCTTCCATCAGCTTCTCCATAAAGTTAGATGTAAATTGACGTCCCTGATCTGTCACAATTTCTCTTGGGACACCAAAACGAGTAAAAAAATCCTCAAAAAGAAATTGAATAACTGAATTTTCAGTGGCAGAAGGCAATGCTTTAGCTTCTACCCATTTAGTGACATAATCAGTGCATACCAATATATACTTCTTTTGTCTAGATGGTGGATTAATGGGTCCAATGAAATCTAAAGACCATTTTTCAAAGGGTTCAATGAGTACCTGTGGTTGTAATGGCATTTCATTTGAAAGGGTCGGTTTCCCAACTCTTTGGCAGCTGTCACACCTTCTGACATATTGTTTTGCATCTTTGAAAAGGGAAGGCCAATAATACCCTAAAGAAAGGATTTTATAGGCCGTCCTTTTGTCAGCAAAGTGTCCACCGCATGGTTCATCATGACATGCCTTGAGGATGTCAGGCATTTCATCTTCCCAAACACATCTTCTGATCACACAATCTAGCCCTGTTTTAAACAATTCATTAGAAATCCATGAATAACTTGAACTCTCCTGAATAATTTTTCTCTTTTCATTAGGAAATAAATGTGGAGGTAGCTTCCTTGTAACCAAATAGTTAGCAATATCTGCATACCAAGGAGTCTTAGTAGTTACTGCAAACAAATATTCATCTGGAAACTTATCCTCTACAGGAGAATCTTTGTTAGTATTCTGGATTCTAGACAAGAAATCAGCTACTGTATTTTGTTTCCCTGGCCTATCCAACAAAGTAATATTGAATTATTGTAAAAGTAAAAGCCATCTTGTAACTCTTCCATTAGTAACAGGTTTGTTCATGAGATATCTAATTGCAGAATGATCAGTATGGACAAAAGTTTCATAGTCTGTTATATAATGTCTAAACTTGTTGATTGCATGAACAACAGCTAAGAACTCTTTCTCAGTCACAATATAGTTTAACTCAGTAGGAGTCAAATTTTTACTGGTGTAGTAAATGGCATAAGGAACTAAATCCTTTTGTCCCAGCACAGCTCCTAGAGCTGTATCTAAAGCATCTGTAGAAATATGGAAAGGAAGTTTCCAATTCGGCCCTCTCAAAATGGGTGCTTCAGATATTCTTGTTTTCAAAGTTTCAAATGCAGATTGACAATCAGGATCCCATTTGAATTCACAGCCTTTTGTAAGTAATTTGAAGAGTGGAGATGCTATTTTGGTGAAGTTTTCAATAAATCTTCTATAGTATCCAGTAAATCCAAGAAAACTTCTAACATCTTTTTGACAATTTGGAATAGGCAACTTGGAGATGACTTCAACTTTTGATCTATCAACTTTAATCCCATCTCCTGAAATATGATGTCCTAAAACAATCCCTTCAGTAAACATCATAAAGCATTTTTCATGACTTAATGATAGGTTTGTTTCTTTACATCTTATAAGGACTTTTTCCAAATTCTCTAATGCCTCTTCAAACGAATTACCATAAACTGTAAAATCATCCATATAAACCTCTACACAATCATGGATTAGATCGGAAAAGATTCCTAGTACTTCCCTTTGAAATGTTGCGGGTGCATTACATAATCCAAAAGGAAGTAATCGGTAAGAAAAATTTCCCCATGGACAGGTAAATGTGGTCTTGTCCTGATCTTCAGGTGCTACCTGAATCTGATTGTAACCACTAAAACCATCCAAAAATGAAAAATACTTTTTGCCTGCTAAAGTATCTAATACCTGATCGACAAAGGGTAAAGGAAAGTGATCCTTCAAAGTTGCTTTGTTCAATTCCCTATAATCAATGCAAACCCTCCATTTACCATTCTTTTTAGGTACTATAACCAAAGGAGAAACCCATCGGCTATCTGAAATTGGATAAATGAAGTTCACATTAAGTAACTTTTGGAGCTCTTCTTTCACTATCTCCCTAAGGTTTGGATTCATCCTTCTCTGAGGTTGTCTGATTGGTCTACTGTTTTCCTCAATGTAGATGTGATGAATGCAAGTCTTAGGGTCAATACCTTTCATATCAGTATACTCCCATGCAAATGCAGTAGAATGTTTTTGCAAGATTTTGGTTAGTTCTTCCTGTTGTGATCTTTCCAAATTTTTGTTGATATTCAATGTTTTTCCTGGAAAGATCTCAATGGCGGAACTACCAAATTCTTCCATAGAGAAAAGAGACATTTGTCTAGATGATAGATACTCAATGTCAGAATCTAACTGAAATTGTGTGTGGTCATATTCTGAAGATGTTTCAAAATTTTCTAATGTGTTCAAAATTTGACTATCTTCACTAACTTCAGAAATGGTAAAGACAGGTTGTATAGTATCTTCATCATCAATCCACTCATTATCTCCTATTTCTGTAATTGATTTTGCTGGAGGATACAGATTGAATTTCTTTGTCGAATTACCATCAGAAATATACATATCCCCAGACCTACAACTGATGAAAGCATCGGCTGTGGCTAGCCAAGGTCTTCCTAAAATGAGAGGATGTCCTCCTAAATTACTCTTGGGAGTTAAAATCATGAAATCCACTGGATACTCCCAAGAGTCTAAGGAGACTGAAATATCTTCTAATACACCATCTGGTTTAATAATTGATCGATCTGCAAGTTTCAGTAAGGTAGGTGTAAAGAGAAGATTAGGAAGTTTTTGCTGTTCCATAGTCTGTCTACTCATAATGTTGATAGCAGCCCCTAAATCAATCAAAGTATTTGGAATTTCAACCCCATTGATATGTGTTTTGACAATTGGACTACCGGGATCTACATACTTCTGCATAGTAATTTTTCCCATCATGATGTTTGCAATTTTCCCTACCAGGTGGATTCTTCTTGTGTCTCTAGGTTTCCTTCCTGGTCTTTTAAGACTCAACTCCTTTATTGTTTTTGCTAGAATAGGAATCTCTTTAATGGCTTGTAACAAGGGAATCTTGATACAGACATTCTTCAATTCATCTAGAAAATCATAATCAGGCAACAAGATTTGTTTTTCCACCCCTTTGTCAATTTGTAATCTTTCAGGAAAAGGAGGTGTAGATGAAGATGCAGATTGCTCAACTATAGGAGTTGTGGGGGTTAGCTCTTTTTCTTTTTCTTTCTGAGGGTTTTGAAGAGATGCTTCAGAACCCTTATTGGCTTCAAGAGATTCTTCCTTAGAAATGCTTTGATTTTGGGCATCTATAAAAGGTTTATCTAGAACTCTACCAGATCTGAGTTGTACATCATTGAGAGGAACAATCATATAGGCAGGAAATTGTTGACCTTCTATCATGTAAGCATTTTGAGGGTTTTTATTATTGGGGTTTGGCAATGGCTGAGAAGGAAGTTGATTTGACTTCTGTTGGAATGGAAGCAAGAGTTGAAAATTTGGATTTTGTTGAGGGGGTTGTTGTTGTTGTTGATATGGCAATGATAGTTGTGGGTTTTGATTTGGAAGTTGTGGAACTTGTTGGTTTTGAAAAGATGGAGGATATTGATAAAATTGAGCAAATCTCCCATAAGGATTTTGCATACCTTGTACCCATGATTGAAAAGGATTTTGAGGTTGGGACCAAGGTTGTTGCCAAGGATTCCAATTTGGTGGGGATTGAAAGTTCATAGAGTTGTTAAACCCTTGATTTTGTTGCCCCTGCCAAGGTCTCCTTGCAACAAAACAGAGAGATTCAATTGTATTTGGATCTTCTTGAAATACAGCTTTGAGCCCAGGAATTGAAGGACAATCCTTGGTCTCATGATTCTCTGAACATATTACACATGTTTCCACAACTTTTGCATCCAAGGGACATTCCCTGAGAGCATGTTTTTTTCTACATTTTGGGCAAAAGATGGCTAAAGCTTCAGCTTATGCTTTCTGCTTATTGTGGATCTTAAGAGTGTCTAGTTGCTCACTAAGACTCCCTAGGATATCAGTTTTGAATTCATCAAGCATATTGCCAATCTCAGCCCTACTTACTGATCCAGTTGCAGATTTATTTGCTCTGATGAGAGAAGGATCTCTAGGCCCTTTTCCAGTTTTAGATTTTCCTCTTGAGAGATGGACACATAGTTCTGCTATGTCATGAAGTGGAAGTTGAGATATGTCTCCTTTTCCCATCATGTTCAAAATATCTATCCATTCATCTCTAATGGCTTTTAATAGAAGGGCTTTCAAGGTTTCCTCATCTAGGTTACTCATTTTTTCTCTTTTCAAGTTGTATTGAAATCTTTCAAGTAAATCCTCCAAGTTTTCATCTTCTTTTTGTACCATTTTGAATACCTCATCCTTGTGATTGGTGGGCATACAATAGTCCAGGTACCTATCCAAAAATGTTTGTTTCATATCATTCCAAGTCCTAATGGATTGAGTGAGTAATCCCTTGAACCATTTCAAAGATGCTCCTTTCAATGTTGAAGGAAACAGTTTGAGTTTTTGAGAGTCTTCCAGATAATCATAGGTTCGACATACGACCTCAAACTCAAATAGAAATGTTTCGGGATCTTCATTTCTTAACCCATGAAAGTTTGGGAGGACAGATGGTGAAATATTTTTCATTGTTGCTCGAGAATCCTCATCAACCATAGGAAATCCAAATGAGTTATCTCCATCCCTATTTCCCCCATTGTTACCTCTACCTCCTCCATTATTTCCTCCTCCTCCTCTACCTCTACCTCTACCAAATCCGTTTACTCCCTCTTCTGTCATGGTAGTTTCCCTAAAGACTTCAGAGTCCTCTGGTTCCTCTACTAAGGGCGAATGAGGAGGAATTTCTCCCTCTTCTTCCTCAGGTGATTCTACTTCTTCAATTACAATTTGTCTCCTTGTAGAAGGAAAGAAAGGATCTATTCCTAATTCAGATTTGATGGATGGTGTGGGAGAGTCAACTATGGCTTCTTGAATTCCAGGAATCCTAGGGCTAGGAGTGTAGGTTGGAGATGATGGAGGTGTCTCTTGTCTATTCCTTGAAGTAGATGGAGTTGTAAAAATCGAACTCTTGGCTCTAGCTAAAAGCCTTCCCCTAGAATCTCTTGCTCTATGTATGTCATTTTTTTATTATTTTTCTTCAAGTCGAGCTAATAATTCTCTTTCTGATCTTCCAGGTCACTCTAGGTGCAAGAAGAGAGCATACTCAAGAAACTATTAAACCAATAACTTTCTCTTTTCTGATCCTCCAGATCACATTAAGTGCAGGAGGAGAGCATACTTTGAGAGGTTATCAATTTTCCTTCCTTGAAATTTTCTTGTTTTTTTTTTGTGTTAAAGAAATTGGCTACCTAATTTCACTTCCCCGGCAACGGCGCCAAAATGTTTGGTCAATTTAGTGTGTTCTAAATTGCTATTTAAAATGTCAATCCGGGATTCGTAAACTGACGAAGTGAAGTGTACTATATGTACTAGATAACCATTTCCTTAGACTTTTGTCGTTTTTGAGTTTTTTAGTTTGTTTTTAGATTTATCTTTCCTAATGTGTGATGGCAAAAATGAAAGTTAAGTATGGATGGTGATGGTGATTTCTACAATGATTTTTTCGAAACTTAAAAGTGCTCAAAAAGAAAGCTTTAAAACAACTATAATGAAATCAATTCTTAAGAAGAAGTAAATGTATCAAATAGTGAACTAATGATAATGGCCCAGTATCCTTGCTGCTGAATGAAAAGAAAGTAAAAACTGAACTTAAAGCAACTCAAAGCAAAGCAACTAATTCACACTACTTCAACTCTTCAGATTCTTTACCCTTCAACTCAATCTACCTTGTGGGAAGCAATCATGAACAAGTCAAGCAATATGATATCTAAATGGCAAGAAATTAAATTGCAGAAAGGAAACTAATCACACTACTTCAACTCTTCTGATCCTTTACCCTTCAGCTCAATCTACCTTGTGGGAAGCAATCATGAATAAGTTTAAGCAATATGATATCTAAATGGCAAGAAATTAAATTGCAGAAAAAAAATTAATCACACTACTTCAACTCTTTGATCCTTTACCCTTCAGCTCAGTCTACCTTGTGGGAAGCAATCATGAATAAGTTTAAGCAATATGATAACTAAATCACACTATAATAAGTAATATTCTGATTTCTTGCCAATAGAGTCACTTGACTATAGAAAGAAACCATAAACTGATGAGTAGTATGATGTCTAAGTAACAGAAAAATAAGTAAGCAAATCACAACTTGAAAAAGGACAGTGCTGAAATTAAACTTCAGAAAATGAAAGTTAGCAGGAAGGACAAGATGATCTCATATGTCAATAGTTATCAAGAAGATGAAAATTTGCCCGGGCTGCCTAAGAAAACCTGCAGAAAAATGTTGATCAGCTGACAGCTATAAGAAAAAGGAAGTGAACATATAAACAGCAGTGAATTTAAAAACATCAAGACAGCACGTTATATACAAGCTAATGATTATGAAAACATAAACAAAATGAAATCAAATGACAACTATACAGGGCTTTAGTGCACAAGGGCCCTCTGCCACCTCAGCCAGTCAACGAACAGTTACAAGAACGAGCTCAGAAAAGTAGTCTTCTCATGTATTAAAGTAGCAGCAACATATATAAAACAAAGTACAGTGGGGTGCTAATAGAAACAGTTCCAAAAATTACATCGCAAAAAGCTTTTTTACAGCATTCATCAACGTGTTATTTATAATGAAAAAGTGCTGAAACTAACTAACTGAATCCTATGCTACTAACTGCGTTGCCAAAGACACGTAGATCTCCTCAGCCGAGATCTAGTGTAACTGTCATCATGTCTATTAAATCTTCGGAGTGGTAGCTGTTGGATTCAGGTTACGGGGATGATCTCCAGGTGTGCCGGTGTCTTCATGGGTTAAGGACTATTCCACGTAAACGTTCACATGCTCAAAAAAGAGACGTGCCACCACTAAATTCCTTGGTTGGCTTTGCCTTTGACCCTTATTGACCGTGACCTTCCATGGATGATTTGGCTGATTTGAAGGGACACGTTCCATGTACCTGTCACCTGTAGCTTGCCCATGTGGCTCGTTTCTTCATAGGACACCTATAGCATAGCTTTTAACAAAATAGCTGCGGAATCCTGTGCAGGCTGCGGAAACCTGTGCTGGCTACAGAAACTGACAAGTTTCCGCAGCTGCCTGAACAAAAATCTAAACCAAACAACAGTCATAAGCATAGTCAGAAAACCCTGTAAAAAGCTCTTTTTATACTATAATGCAATGATTTAACAACTTGGTGGATGAAGTAAGTGGAAAAAGAACGCTGAGAGGGTGTATAGGAAGGTGCAGGTTTGAGGCTCAACACAAGGCAAGTCAGAAACAATGGACAATACAGATATGCCTATGTTGAGAAAAGATAATTATCAAAAATGGAACGAAAAGATGAATTATAATCTAATGAACCTTGATATCTGGTATCTAATGTGCAATGGCTACACCAAGATTCCTCCATCGGATGAGGAAGTGAAAAATAAAAGTAAGGCTTTTAGTGGCATCTTTTGTAGCATATCTGATTCAACATTAAATAAGGTTATGCATTATACAACTACAAAGCAAGTGTGGGATAAGATACAAGAAATCATGAAGAAACCCAAAGAGGGAACTATAAGGTAATCCTATCCTTAATAATGTGTCTACCTTTGTCATGTCAAATGGAGCTGTTGATTTAGAAGAAGACATGCTAGAAGAAATTTTCGATCTTAGAACAAAACTCGATCTTGCCTTGAAAAAGATTGCTAATCTTAAAGATAAGTTGCATGCATATGATAACAAGGATCATGCTGCTATGGTTTTTAAACAATTGAAGTTCTTGAAGCTGATATAGTCTGTCTAAGACTATAATTTGAAAAATAATATAAGTGGAATGAAGAACTACTTCAAGCATTTGAAGAACAAGAAAATGGGCTAAAATATGAGATTCTCAAATTAAAGGAGCAAGTGGAAGAAGGAAGAATGGCTGAAGAAGTTATGAAGAAGCATTATCTACAAAAGGAAAAGAAATATTAGGTTGAGATAAACATCCTAAAAGGTAAATTAGAAGAAAAAGGTAAACATTTGCAATATCAAGTTAGTACTAATATTTTGGATAATATTCTTAGTAGTCAAAGGTCACCCGCCATCAAATCTGGTCTTGGTTTTCATGAAACTATTGAAGGATAATATAGTTCACGAGCTGAGGCAAGGAATTTAAAAAGCAATAATTTAAAACTTGAAATGATAAACAAAGAAATAAGAAGTCAATCTGATCAACAACCAAGGAAAGTGAATCTTTAAAGGAAATCATTTACTCCTAACTATAGAAATGTTAATTGATTCTCTCCTCTGAACAACAATGTTGAATGTTTGATATGTCATAATTATGGACACCTTGCAGCTAATTGCAGAAGCATATTGTTTCAATCACAAGCAAATAACAACTTCAAAGAGATATCCTCAACTCCCAGGTACTTAGGTCCCTTTAAGAGATATTGTTTTTCTTGCAATGAATATGGTCACAAAGACATTGATTTGAATAGATGGAATATGAAAAATAAATATTATGATTCCTAACTCATATAATATGTTATTGTTATATACATATTTGGGTACTGCAACCCAAATCACATATGTCCATAAACAAAGGGATTCTAAGTCCCTAAAAGTGTTATTTCATACCCTAAAGGAGCAAGGTTCGCTGATTACATCATCTCCCAAAAGTTATCCATGAAAAACTACTCAGAACTGGTCAAAGCAGGACCATACAGACTGCCCAGTGCTGAGGGTGCGATGCATCTCACTTGCCACATGCAAAAAGTGTGATGCATACTAGAAAGCCCTTCTGTAGGGTGTGATGAGCGAGAGAAGGCAAATGGCATAAGCAGTTTGCTAGGTGGAAACCCTGAGAATCTTCTAGAAGCTGATCATTTGACACTTACCTCCCTGAATTTTCCCAAGGATGAGTAAGAGATCATGAAATCTCCAAGTGGAACCAAGAACTATCAGAGAGATGACACTAATCAAAATCCTAGAAGCTGACTCACCCCCCTGCAAATATCTATATATGGATCCCTCATCCCAGAGATCCAAAGGTTGGAATTTGGTAATTTGCAAAGAAGTGTTGTTGATTTCTCTTTGAAGACATTGTTGGGTGATTTTGTTTTGTATGAGGTGAAGAGGGCTTTCAAGCTGGGAGGATGGCACTAGGTCAGACCAAGTGGTTGTAATCCTCTCTTCTACTACTTTTATCAATAAAGCTATTTGAGTTTTCCTCCATATTATTGTGTATCTCTGAATATTGTGTTGATATATGCATTTGTATGGTCAATATATATCTGATCCTATATTGTTTACAGTGATAGATCTCTATGCTTTGATGGTATTATGTTGCTGTGATTCTACAGGTGCTCTTTGAAGCGAGACAAGTAAGGAAGCAGTGGCGAGATTCTGTCAAAGGGGAAAGGAAACAAGTAAGGAGCCAAGTGAAAGACTGAGGTTGGTACTCTCTGCTTCTTGCTCATCTACCTCTCGTAAAGGAAAATACAAGTAACTTTAGTTTGTTTGTTTCTAAGATAGCTACTCGTCTTAGTGGGACTAGCAGTTCTGAATAGACACTAGTTTTCTTGGTAACAAAATGGTGACTCCACTGGGGAGCGATTAGTTTGATTGCTTGTCTCTATTTGTTTGATTCATAAACCACAGATGGAGCCTGAAGTTAAGCCAGCTAGCCTTCGAACTGCATTTGCTATGCAAGTGCAAAGTAGATCAACGCTACTTCAGTCAATCTCCAGGTTTGTTTATGAACTGAACAATTGACTTGCAAACATCCTAAGTGCCCTAGAGGTAGCTCAAGTAACCTCATTAGATCAACCCCTATACTTTGTATTTACTGACTATCATTAGCTCGGCCTAAATCCCTAAACTAAGCTGCAAACTGTGACCAAAAACCAAGTTAAAGTCTCGTCCCTGGACCATCGCACCTTCTCTTCTTGGCAATCTGGATGCATCGCACCTCCCATGTGCAGTAGGTGAGATGCATCCTTGTTTCCCTGTGTTACAGGTGCGATGATTAGATAAGACTGTTTCTGCCTCCAGATTTTGGTTTTTTCTTCACTGTCTTCAACTTTATTAAGGAGTTTTGCTATCTGTGATCAGTAGACCACTGTTGAAACCCCCTTCCTTTGCATCATCCAGCCTCCATTGTACAAATATTTGTGAATGTTTTTATGTATTTTTCGCCATTCACAGTTCTCATTTACAAAATAGTAGCTTAATCGAACTGTCATCTTTTGATTTGGAAGTGTCGCAAGTGTCGTTTTCAGTCAAAGAAAAGAATGCTTCTCTTTTTGATAGTCAATTACATTGTTACTCTTGTATTTGATCTGAATTAATAGTATTTCAAGTGTCGAAAGCAGTTTTCAATTTAAAATCGCAAAGTGTCATCTTGTCTCCCTTTTGTTTTTTGAAAAGAAAATCGTTAGTACTGTTGCTTTGAAAGAAGATATAATTCAAATCTGTACCCAGCGTTCTTTTTGTCATTCACACATTAAGGAAGCGGAAAACAAATACATGCATGTGCATTTGCTTGTAGACTGCTTGTTGATTTTGGTTTAGGACAGTGCATCTAGTGTGTGCTCTCTGCTCTATGTTGAAAGGATTTCGTTTCTCTTTCCATAGTAGCTAGGATTTTCATTGCAAAAAGAAGAGTAAATGACTGTTTATCATCTTAGATTGCATAGTTAGGAGTTGTATATCTACATCACGCGGTGAACCTTAAAGGCAAACTTCTTAAGAAAGATCAACTGTAAAATAAATTCAATGAACATAAAAACGCTTTGGAACCTAACGCACAACATCTAGAAGTCTAGGCTAGAGATGTATTCCGGCGTCATAAAACCTGGTAACTGTCGCTTTCATCGTAGGTTGGGTGATTCCTCCTCTTTGAGACAAAAAGTGTCAGTACAGACTTGTGCTCCCATGTACTGTCGAGTATATATTAGGAGACCACAATAGGCTATATCCTTTATCCTTAGGAAGCCATGTCTACTGCCCTATCGATCGCAATCCACTGAACACAACATTTGGGAACATTGACTGCCTTACCATAAAAAGTATTCTGCAATTTTGTGATTGGTTTGGTAATCCCTCTGTCTATATTTCCAAAGTAGTCTCTTTCGTTCCTTTTCAGACTCCTTAAAGGAAAAGGTCCACCTAAGCACTTGTCACTTCAGGCTCATTAAAAATCGAAGGCGACTAGAGTCATCTTTAGCTTTTTTCTCGACTCTTAAAAATTAAAAAACAAAGTTGTGTCAAAGCGTCTAAAATTCATTTAATTCGAAATAACTTTTTCCCCTCTTATTTTGAGTTGATCAAATAATCCGCAATCGTGGAAGAAAGTCAATAAAAACCCTGTCGTTCACGGAGACTGATGAGTCAGCTGTCTTTAACTCCAGAAATGAAACCATTCCAGGCCAAGCGAACTCGTTTAACTAGGTCAAAGTCTCCTAGTTTGTTTGAAACTTGTGTTTCAACATCCTCTGAGACTCCAATTACTCCAACCATTTCTAGTATCCTTACCTCTACAGAAGAAGTTCCGCAGTTACAAGAGGACATTAGAACTGATCCTAGTGTAATAGTAAACACTTCTATTCCTGAACCAACTCCATCTAGAGTTGATTCGGAAGGTGTTACCCCTCCAGCATCTGTCACTGCAGAATCTATACCTTCTTTGGCACCAGAAATATTTACGGACCTGACGGTCTGCCTCTTCCACCTGGATTGATTGCTATAGAAGAGATTACGGAAGACCTTCCATCCAGTAATCCATCACATTTTGGGACTAGGATCCACCTATATCCTTCTACTTTAGAGGTTAATACCCCTTCATCACAAGTTCCTGTAGAATCGCTAGGAAGTCTTTTGGATAGACTCGCTATGTCTAGACAACTGTCGACATCTAGGACTGTGTCATCCGATACAGCGGTAGCAGAACCTCCTGCCACCACTTCGACAATGTTAGCTGGTATACCATCTATCCCAACTAGCTCTCAACTGCTAGAGGGGGTCCACCCAGGGACTGGTTCGACAGTATGGTCTATTCCCGTTTGTTCGTCCGGAATAGTATCTGGAATTTCTTATGTTTAATCTCAGCAAATTAATCCTTCACAACAGTATCAGTTTGGGCAGTCCAATCTCCAAAGACCAATCATTCCTTTGAGCACTAGATTTCTGTCGTATGGGGGGGCACTATACCCTTTCATTGTTCCCTCCGGGAGAACAACCATATGAGAGTTCACAACCGAATTCAGGTCAAATTGGAATCACATCCAATGGTTGGGTGACAATACTGCCTCAACAACCAACAGTTGTATACTCAATGCAACCAATTCTACCTGTGTCGAATATCCCCAGTACACCAGCTATTCTGATAGTGTCGCAAGTACAAGCATTTCCTGTTGTATGCCAGCCTCAAGTTTCTCAAGTGGTAGTACAACAGCCTCTTGTCTCCATGACACAATCACATTTTCCAGTTAGTGGCTCCTTAATTGGAGCGAGTCAGGCTCAAACGGGTACTATTACCCCTCATGTTGGTCAAACATCCAGTATTGGGCAACAGCGAATGGTTTCACAACCATGGCTGGTGCAATATCAACAACCGCAATTCCAACAAGCTTACCAAGGACCTGAGCAACAAAGCTTTGCAGGTAATGGGCAGCCGTATATTCAAAACAGTTATCACCAGTCATCCCAAATTGGTTATTCCCAGCAACCTTATCAAAATTATCATCATCAAATGCATTATGCTGGTATGCAAGGATCCACTGCTTAGGCAATCCCATCTTATCCTGCGTACGCTTCACCAAACCTGAATCAATAGTTTCCCTTTGTGGTGACTTTAGAGTTACCAGATCTAAATCGGCTAACGAACCATCCAATCGCTTATGCCCCTTGGTGGCTGGCGATTCCTCATAAACTTTCGTCGGATATTCCTAAATTCAATGGAAATATGGGTGAAGATCAGTCAAATCATGTGATGACCTTTCATCTATGGTGTTCCCCCAACACTCTAAATGATGATTTGAATAGGATTCACCTTTTTCAGCTAATGTTAACTGGTCTGGCAGCAAAACGGTACATCGAATTTCCTAGAGCTTCGTTTGATAACTTCGGTGCCCTTGCCACCACCTTTTTAACCCATTTTCAGTTACCAATAAGGTATGAAATAGGAACAAAGCTTCTTACCAATTTCAAACAAACGACGACCACTCACATATCTGATCATATTAATCAATGGTGATGTCATCATAGAATGGTAAAAACATATGTCCCTGATCAGCTACTAGCTGAATGGTTTATTAAGTCCTTGCTACCTTCTATTACAGAAGATGTGGCAAAGGGAGGAGTCATCACTGAAGATCAAGTCATTGCTCATGTGCAATATCTAGACTTGATCTATACTCAGTCTGGCACGCTCTATGACAAAATCCCTGATGCTCCATGACCAGTATTTTCCGTTCCTCCTCCTCCTAAATCAAACAATGACTCTCATGCCGGTGATGGCATGATAGGTACAACAAGCACGAAATCGACAAAGGCTGCATCCAAGAAAGTCCGTAAGGTTTCTGGTCAAGATGCAAATGAAGAAATTCTCACATCAGAGGTTAACGCCGTGTCGACCGACAAAGGAAAAGAATCGAAGCAACCAGGGGGCAAGAAGAAAGGGAAGAGAAAAAAGAAGAAACAGGATGATTCGTCTCCTAAAAAGTCTTCTGCAAACCCTTTTGGGCAAAAGAAACCTAGTCAGCCATGCCTCATATTCGATCAGGATCATTAGACGAGGGATTGTCCATATAAATCTGAAGTTAAGAAAATCTTTAAGAATTCAAGAACTTCAGCAGTATTGACTGACCCATTTCCTAACCCAAGAACCAATATGGTTGCTAGCAACAATGCTTCCCCATCCCAAGTGCTTATGTTGTCCATTTCAAGACAACAGAATGATGCTTTGATATTGACAAGGAATAAAGATTACATGAATCCAAAGCTGTCGAACAACAAGGCTACTGATCAACCTAGTAGTTCGACAACAACTTCGACCAAAGTTGTGCCACCCATCATTCCCGAGCTAACGATAAAGCCTCCAAAGGGAGTAGTAAACAAATCGACATTTAATCCTCGTGCCAGAGTAGCATAGAATTATAATATAGTAGAGGACCTGGCCCAATCGCCGTCCGCTATGTCGACACTTGAAGTACTGCAAAATTGCCCCTCCCAAAAGCAGGCTCTATTATCAGCAATAGGTGGGATTGACCCAACGGATTCCAATCTTGTGGCCTTTAATCATAAAGGATATGAACCTCATTTACAAGCTCAACTCGCTTTCCTCATTCAAGTGAAAGCCCTCAACAAAACTGTTCATCAAACAATTATTGATGAGGGGTCATCTACATGTATTATGTCAATGAGTTGTTGGAAAACTTTAGGATCACCACCCTTGTCAAGATCGTCAATGACGTTAAAGGCATTCGATGGATGAACATACACTCCATACGGGATTTTGAGTAACTTACAAGTTTAATTGGGGGGAAAAATAGTAGAAATAGATGTTGAAGTTATCGATGGAAATCTCGATTATAACATCCTACTGGGAAGGCCTTGTATTTATGCTATGGCCACTATTGTGTCAACATACTTCAGAAATATTGCATTTCCTTTTCAAGGAGGAATTACAATCGTTGACCAACAAACCTTTCTCCCAAACAATTCACAAGTTACGGGAAGCATCTCGATGGTCCACGGAAGCTCTCAGTTGCTTCAAAATATTGGAGTAGACCTGCTAAAAGACCCTACATTGATGGGTACTTTTGCCCTACCACCTCCAAACAACTTGGCGAAAGTGGTCACAGTGGGAACCTGCAATATGGTATCTTCCATTCAGAAGGTATCCGAACATAATGTTAGCATGGATCATCACTAGGTATTCCCTCCAAGCCCAATAGAAGTATTGTAGCAATCAATGTTCTCGGCATGGGAGGCAAACCCAAATGAATGATCATCAAGCATTTGGGTAGATAGGTCTAAGGAGTATGGTACCTCTTCAGATCCTTAGTCACATGTACATTCTACGGATGAAGGAATTATTCAGTCAATGAACGTAGAGGGGGCACCATGGGAAGATTACCACCATTGTTCCCATCTTCTGGATTACAACGAAGATTACTCCGATGACCTTAATCATCCATCAGTTTTTGATTTTCTATCAAATACTATAAATACAGTGGATTCCAAGCGAAATGTATCCAATATTGAAGGAACTATTGCCATAAATATCTCGACCAAACCAGATGTTGTAGAAAATATTCATGTCGGCAAATCTTGTTCTTCTTCAGAACTGGAAGTATATTACGCTCTCTTTCACGAGTTCAGAGATGTTTTTGCATGGTCATATGAAGAAATTCCAGGCATTGACTTGAGCATAGTTGAACATGAAATTAAGATGTATCCAGATGTCAAACTAGTAAGACAACGGCTTCGGCAGGTGCACCAAAGAAAGCCACTACCATCAAGGCGGAAGTTGAAAAACTTCTCCATGCTAGTTTCATTTACCCGGTTCCTCTAACTGATTGGTTATTGAACATTGTTCCTGTAATGAAGAAACAAGGAACAATTAGAGTGTGCATCGATTACAGGGATGTAAATCAAGCTTGTCCAAAGGACAACTAACCTACACCCTTCATCGACCAGATAATTGATGAATACGCCGGATGTGAAATCTATTCGTTTATGGATGGATTTTCCAGTTATAATCAAATAAATATCCACCCGCAGGACCAGTCAAAGACTGCATTTATCTGTCCGTGGGGCACATTCGCATACTGTAAGCTACCTTTCGGTTTAAAGAACGTAGGGGAAAATTTCCAGAGGGAAATGAATTATGCTTTCCATGACATCAAGAACATCATTCAACCATACCTCGACGTTCTTCCGACTCACTCGCGAAAGCATACCGATCACCCGCAGCATTTGAGAGCAATATTTATATGTTTCCGACACTACAAAATAAGACTCAATCCGCACAAATGTGTGTTTTGCATTGGTTCTGGTCATTTACTTGGCTTTGTAGTTTCAAAGGATGGGATTCGTCTCGACCCATGCAAGGTTCAGGCAATCATCAATTTTCCTCCACCTTCAAATTTGCTTCAGATTCAGAAACTCCAAGGGAAAGCAAACTTTCTGAGGAGGTTCATTCCAAATTACGCCGAGCTTGCTAAAGGTTATATGTGTCTCTTGAAAAAGGAAGTACCCTTCAATTGGGATCAGGTCGCGCAAGCTTCCTTTAATGCTCTAAAGGAATCCCTAATAAAAGCATCATTAATGTATGCTCCAAATTATCAAAGAGACTTTAGCCTGTATCTGGTCGTAGCAAATATGACCATCGAAATGGTTTTAGTTCAAGAAGACAATGGAATCGAACATCCTATTTATTATTTAAGTTGAAACTTAAATGATACAGAAAGCAAATACTCCTATGTTGAAAAGTTGGCTCTCATAGCTGTTCAAGCAATACAGATATTTCGACACTATGTTCTCTTTCGAAAACTACCATTTTGTTAGATTGCAACCCCATGACTTACATCTTGTCATGACAGTTGCTTGGGGGCAAATATTCAAAGTGGATAGCAATTTTGCAAGAGTTTGATCTGGAATTCGTAAAATCCAAATCAAAGAAAGCTTTGGTTTTCGCGGAGTTACTATGTGATTTCCCATCGTCGTCCAACGATTCAACATCTAAAGCAACAATCGTGGATGAATTTTTGTTTCTGATATCTTCAAGCGATCCATGGTATGGAGATATAATCATTTATCTCCAAACCAAAATGTATAGGTCTAATACCTCTCACTCAGAACAGTGACGTACTCAATACCAAGCAAAAGACTACATGATCATCGGTGATATGCTTTACCATTGTGGTGTCAATACAGTTCTGCGAAGGTGCCTCACCCATGAGGAGGCCGAAAAAGTCTTGAATGATTGTCATTCAGGTGCATGTGGGGGGCATCAATCTGGTTATGCTACGGCACAAAATTTTTTATGAGAGGGATACTTCTGGCCAACAATGTTCAAATATTTCATAACCACAGTCAGAAGTTTCCATGATTGTCAAATCTTCGACCGCAAAACCAGAATACCACCCGCACCTCTGCAACCAGTAGTTGCTATTGGGCCATTCGCCAAATGGGGCATATATTTCATGCAATGTAACCCCACCTCTGTTGGGGGGCATGGGTATATCATAGTCGCAGTTGACTATTTTATGAAATGGGTTGAGGCGATGCCTACATTAAACAACAACAAAGAAACGACTGCTCTTTTATTTTTCAATCATGTAGTCTCCAGGTTCGAAGTTCCACAAGCTATATTCACATTAAGAAGCAGATAATATAAAGCTTTGGCGCATTCGAACTTACTTCTAATTAAATTCAAAGTTTCCTAAGCAACAGATCTGATATAGGTGACTTCTCCTCAACCGAACATGTGCGCGCGACATGACCTCTCTCTATGGGTCTTCATAACGCCTTCACCTTATAGCTCAAGGTTCTTTTGGATACAGAAATTATCCTAAGACAGGCAGCCCAATAGGCTTCGATATTAACAAAAACAAGAAGAGTACATAAAGCTTATTACAACAAGAGATCTCAAAGTTCTCTGTCAAGCGATGATCTTGAACTTTTGTAGAGCTTTTCTTAAATAGACTCTCTAGAGAATCTAATCCTAGCTAAGAGATGATGTAAGAGAAGAAATTATTGAGGGTCCTGTCGGTATTTCTTTCACCGACGGTGTCTACTCAATATTTTCCCGTACAATGATTTTAGATACAACATGTGACCATATTATCACATTGCTAGCTAAAGATTCTACCATGGTCCCATCGGACTCCTATCTGAATCGTCATGGTCTGAAGAACCCAGTTCTAGCTTGTACTCATCGAGTATCTTCTAGTAGTGGCGTTCTATCAACCGGTTGTATTCTTCGTCGATATCTGCTTCTGGGTCCTGGGCATCTGTCAGATTGTCCTTTTCTTTGGCATCTTTATCTAAAATTATTGTCCTCTGAGGAGCTGCTTTTGAAGATTCTCCCTTTTCTGTATTTGTCTTTATCTTGTGGAGGCCTAATTGCTGAGGTGTGTACATAGCTTCCTATTTTTCCCACTTATTAAGAAAAGGTAAAGCGCTGATCTCGATATCTAGAAAGGAATCTTTAAAGACATTTCTTACTATGGGCAACCTCTGAACTGCCAACTCAATACCGTCTAATAGTTCCCATTTAAAAATTTGAAACATGTTTGTGGAACTTTCTATAGCATGTTGAACCCATGATATGCAATTGTCACTCATAAAATCTTTATGCTGCCACCCTAGCTCGAAAATTATTGAAGTGCAGATTCTTTTTGAAATCATCAAACTTATTATATGAATGACATTATTGTTCCAATTGGGTGAGAGAATAGTTATGGTGACCAAATCCCTTTGATTAATTACAAATTTTAACACTTTGGGTTCTCCCTGTAGGTCATTCATTTTATGTGGAATCTGGATTTTTCCTACCAGCTTTAAATTTCCAAATTCATGAAACCAACCAGCATGTTGCTTAATCATTTCTTCACTGTTTCTGGTTTCTATTTCTCCGATCCTTTCATGGCTGAACACCTGTGCAAATGGATTGGGATCAATACTTTCCCTTAATCTAAGACTGTGAAAATCCCAAGAGGATGAGAAAGTTCTTAGATACTGCATCATACATTGAATGCACTGAGATATCCTGATAGTTGGCTTTTTTCTGCATAATCCTTCTTTGATTTTCCAATCGGAAAATCCTTCAAATATCTCATACTGAGGGAAAGTATCGCTTTCTGCATAATTTTCATCAAACCTCTGCAAGAAAGAGGCTTCTATTTCCTCGAAAACGTCGGGGATTTTTAAAGACACAATATACTTTTCTAATTCAGGTTTGATAGGAATTTCTTCAAGATCAAGTAGTTTTGCTCCTATAAAAATGCTGAGAGCAAAATCAATTCCTCCAATGAGCTGAAAATAATTTAAAACTTTGAGGGTCTAGATCATTTTGTCAGTGTATACACTAGACCATAGGTCTAATAAGCTTCTAAAAAAGAATTTCACCTTCATATTTGGCAAAGGATATACCTTTACCAGTGTATCGTCCAGGCCTAGAGAAACACCTATATTATTGGACTGCCATGCTTGGCATTTCCGTATCCAAGTATTTCTTCTCAATCTCATTCCTACAACCTTTTTTATTTCTTCTGCAAGGTGGCTTGCATGTCCTTCAAATATTCTAAACATATCAACAAAAGTAGCAAAACTGTCATCTTGTGGACTTTTACCTAGAATGCTAAAACATGAACCTGTACAAGTCATGAATGCTTTATTCATATCCCTAGTTAATGAATCTGTTAGAAAATTTGAATTACAATTTCAAAATCAAATTGTTGGAACCAAATCTGCCAAGAAAGAATTCTTCCCTTCACAATCTGTCTTGATATTTTGGCAGATAGAAAATATTTAAAATTCTTGGAGTCTGTTCTGATTAAGAATTTTACGGGAGTAAGATATAACTCAAATCGTTGTATCTCGTTGAATATAGCCAATGTTTCTTTTTCGGCTATGAAGTAATTCTTTTGACTGGGTGTGAATTCACCCGAGGCATAATCACAAAGTTTCTCTTCACTTTTTCCACCGTTTTCTCTTCGTTCTAAAAGAACAACTGCCCAAAAATATAAAGAAGCATCAGTTTGAAGTATAAGCAAACCATCACCTGGTGGCTAGAGCTTTGGCAATTGTTGGCATTCTGCTTTCAATTGTTTAACAGCTTCTGTTGCTTCTTGTGACCATCCCTGTTTAAGATGTTTCCTGATCGGCATTGTTTTCTCTGTCAGATTTGGGATATACTTGTGAAGATAATTCAGAACTCCTAAGAATCTTTGAATCGTCTTGGTATCCTTCAATTCATCGGGAAATTGTGTCAATTTGGTTAATACATGAGGTTGCAACTGAATTGCACCATTGACAACATTAATTCCCAGAAAATCAATCCTATCTTGGAATAAAGACATTTTCCTTTCTGACAAAACTATACCATGCTGCTGCACTTCTTTTAGAAAAATTTCTAAATGCTCTAGATGGGTTTTTACATCTGGATTGTGAATCAGAATATCATCTATATATGTAACAATGAAATCATATTTAGCAAAAATAAAATCCATTCTTCGCTGGAAGAATGCAGGGGCGTTTTTCAAACTGAAAGGAACAACCTTCCACTAGTAAAATCTGTCTGGGCAAATAAAAGCAGTTTTATGCCGGTCTTCTGGCTGGATCTGAATCTGATAATACCTAGACTTCATGTCAAATTTACTGAACACCTTGCTATGCTGAATTTTCTGCATTATTGTTTCTGGTCTTGGCAATGGATAGTTAAAACTCTGAGTGATGGCATTGAGGGGTTTATAGTTTATCACCATTCTAGGATTTCCCCTAACTATCTCAGAGTGATTCCTTACCAGAAATGCTGAGCAAGAGTAATGGGACTTGCTTGGCTCAATGAGCTGCATATGTAGCAATTCTTTTATTTGTTTCTTTATTTCCTGCTCATCTGAGGGAGTGCATGGAATCAGTTTTCCTTTTACTCCATTGTCATGCAAGGTTATAATTTCTTGCATCAGACTTTCTGTTTCCCACAACTATTGTTGGTTTTCCGAGCAAATTTTTAAAAGTCTTTTATGGATATCATCTTGTTCTGTAGACCAATTGGGATCTATGCATGCCAATTGTTTTGTTTTAGATTCTGCTCTTGCTTCATAGAACTGCAGGACTTCCTGCCAATCATCAGAATCTTTTAATGGCTTTCTGGCTCCTATTATTTTCTGGCTATTTTCATGTCTTGCTTCTGAGTTTGCAATAAATAACCTAGGGAGAGAAATAGCTTTCTTTTTCAAATTGATAATCAGTTTATCTTGGCCGATTGTCACTGGAAGCACAGAATTAAAAAATGGCATTCCCAACATTAAATTAGCTGAGGGATCAAAATGCTGAATTACAGAGATCTTAACAATACCCCCCCCCCAACTTTCAAAGAAATATTGTCTACATAATGAGTTAAACTGACAGATCCTCCAATTGTTTCTGAAACTAAGATATTTTGCAGTGGTTTCCATAGAGATTTAAATAAAGATGGTCTAGCCAAATTATTAGATCCACCGGTGTCAATAAATGCATCTACGGATATCCACTCATTTCTTACTTGAACTTGAACCGGGATATAAATAAGGCTATTAGTCTTGACTATCTTTTTTAACAATGTATTTTCTTCTGTTCTCTTAATCTCTAGTTGTGGAAGACTAGTTGACGCTGTTGTTCTTTTCCCAAAAGGGCAAAAAGCATTTATTTCTGGCAAAGGTAACACAGGGCATTTACCTTGTTTTACTGACAATGATATTGCACTTGCAGATTCATCATATGAGTCATCTGTTGTTTCACTTGTGACCTCAATGTCAGTGTCACTTTCCTATTCACTGTAATGGTGTTCCTCTGAAAAATCATCATTAGAACATGATGGACAAATATTCATTTTCTGAACATTTTCTTCTTCTTTTGCATCAGATATTTCAGTTAGAATATATACATCTGAAATATCATCCTCTGAATCTATAATTGACCAATCATCCTGGAATTCTTCGATATCTATACAGATTTTAAGCTTACTTGATGAATTCTGTGGGCACTTACGTGCAAAATGTCCTTCTTTTTTACAGATGAAACAACAGTTGTTGTTTTAGGGTCTTGATCTTTTCTTTAAAAATTTATATTTACAGAAAGGCTTTCTTGGATTTGAGACTCGTTTGGGTTTAAACTTACCATACCTTTTTGTTTTCTTCTTCTTTCTAAAAGGTGTCCATGGTAGCATTATTTTGCAGACATCTGAACTGGGTGTGATGTCATGCGCCTTCTTTTGCCAGCATAAATATTTAACTTTCTCTGTAACTCTGAACAGAAGGTCAACCCAATAAATCTGATCTAGTCTTTTGTTCTGTACATCTAGATGTTTCATTACGAGGTCTCCTAGATTTCCTGGTAACTTTGACAAAAATGAAATTTTTTGAGCCACATCATTTGAGAGATTAGCTTTAAATACCTTAGCCATAAAATCTTTACTGAATTGATCAAGGTATTTCAGATCCTTTAATTCCATGCGACTAAGATCTGTTATTAATTGCTTCTTCTCATCAACTGGTTCTGGCACGAACTGTGTTTTTAACAACAATTCCAATGTGGTCAGTCCGGCTTCCATGACAGCTCTTCTTTCTGCTTCTGATGGTCTCATCCACCAATCATAGACTATACCAATCATACGATTTTCTGCTGGGACCATGATGGATACATTATCCAATTTTGTAGAAACCTGCATTTGATACAAAGCTCCTATCCAAATTTGGATTGATTCTCCAGGGTTTGAAGAATTACCTAGATCTAAGATATAGCCACTAGTATTGGCTACATGCAGGTCTTCTTCAATACGAGGATATTTATTGACTTCTTTCAAAATATGTGCCTTATTCTGATTATTTATAGATGGCAAGATGAAAGATGGGAATTTAGAGGCAGCTTGTTCAAGGGTTATGACTTCTTTCTTTGACTCAAAAGGTTTATCAGTTTTGTATGTCTCTCTTTCACTGGTTAGCTTTCCAGTGTCTTTAGAAGTCCCTTCTTCTACACTGGTTGCAGTTACTGCTACTTCTTCTTCTTCTTCTTCTAGATCCCAATAGTTCGGTGCACTCATATCTATATGAAACTTTGGAATTTCTTTGGCCTTTTTCTTTTGTCTCCTTCTTCTCCTTTCTTCTTTTTCTAGCTTCTCTGATTGTTTCTCATCATAGAGCAATTTGAGATTAGCATTTATCAGATCAGTTTGTTTGCCTAGATCATCTAGAACATCCTCTGCATGAGCACACCAAGTGGATAGATAGTTTCCTATCTGGTATACTTGGTCGAGGTCATTTGGATTCTGTGAATTGTGTTCTAGTAATGGGGCACAGTCAGCTCTTGTGGGTGGCTATCTGGTATTGGACGAAGAAGTACAAAACTTTGTTTTGGGTGGCCATTTTCATCCCTTTACAAATCTATGATTTTCATACTGAAATTCCTCAACAGGTGGAGTAGTACTAACATATGTTCTAAACATCTTATTTACAGCAAAGAACAATTTTTCTTCTGGTATATAAAACTGGTTTGTGGACAACGGTGTACTGGTGGAAGAACTAGACTCTTCTGGTGCAGGAATATGGCGATAAAAAGATCTTCTTCCACTTATAGAAGTGGGTTCATTTTCTGAGATTGCTGGTAATACATGTTTTTCTGGCAAAACTATTGGTCGTGGTATTCTGGGTTTGTTTGGAATAATTCTAACACAACCATCTGACACAGACATTCTTTTGAGCATGCTATTTGAACTATCTGTAGCAGCTAGAGACTTATATTGGATGTACCAGTCATTAGGCAAAGCTTCTTTGTCATAATGAACTCCTTCTACTTGTGCGTTGCTTACTCCTACAGCAACACAATCTTTTCACACTGGCTGTCTTAGCTTTGGATGCACGGTATTTGTTAACTGAAATGAGGTTTGGACTATCACCAACAAGAATTCACTATCTTCTACCATTTCGAGGCCTTGTACTCCAATCAGGGCCTTCCAACAATCTTTAAGGTGGATATCTGATAAACTAATGGCATAGTCTGGATAGATAGTGCCATGTTGACATCCCGAGGATAGGTTTCCCAGTATAGTTCCAATTCGGGCATGTTCATATACATTGTGTCTGGTGTCAAAAAGCTCGGCTATACAAGGATTATTAATGCCATGACGGAATAATGGAGTTAGTCCAATTCTAATTCCCCCAAAGTCCAAATAGAAAAATTTCTTTTCAGCAACATATTTTCTAAACTTTCTTATTTCATCTTCAGAAAACAAATTCAGACCTACAATTTGTACAGATGGACCTTTTATTCTTACTTTTAGTTCAAATTCGAATGCACCAAAGCTTTATATTATTTGGTATCAGAGCCATACCCCGTTCCTTGGATGTAATATGTTCTATAGACAGAGACTGAAGTTAGCCAGGTAGCCTTTGAAAAGCATCTTGTTTTACGAGTGCTGAGTAAATAAAAGCTGCTTCAGTCAATCTCTGGAATAGATTGTAAGAGTTCAACATGGCCAATTTCTTAAGATCCTTTTCAACCATAGACAGAAGGTCTGTATCAGAAGTCGATAGTAGGTCTCTTGAGTCAGATATAGCAGAACATGAAAATGTTGAAGATCCAGAAAGTTGGAACCCTCTTGCATTAAATTCAAAAGAAATTTATCCAATTCTGACTTTATTCAAACTAACTAAGAAGGCCTATTTTAAAGAAGTTGAACTGAAAGTAAGAATAAAAGGTCCATCTGTATAAATTGTAGGTCTAAATTTTTTTTTGAAGATGAAATCAGAAAGTTTAGAAAATATGTTGCTGAAATGAAATTTTTCTATTTGCACTTTGGGGGAATTCAAATTGGACTAGCTCCATTATTTCGTCATGGCATTAGTACTCCCTGTATAGCCGAGCTTTTCGACACCAGACACAATGTATATGAACATGCTCAAATTGGAACCATACTGGGAAACCTATCCTCGGGATGTAAACATGGCACTATCTATCCAAACTATGCCATTAGTTTATCAGATATCCACCTTAAAGATTGTTGGAAGGCCTTGATTGGAGTACAAGGCCTCGAAATGGTAGAAGATAGTGAATTCTTGTTGGTGATAGTCCAAACCTCATTTCAGTTAACAAATACCGTGCATCCAAAGCTAAGACAGCCAGTGTTAAAAGATTGTGTTGCTGTAGGAGTAAGCAATGCACAGGTAGAAGGAGTTCATTATGACAAAGAAGCTTTGCCTAATGACTGGTACATCCAATATAAGTCTCTAGCCGCTACAGATAGTTCAAATAGCATGCTCAAAAGAATGTCTGTGTCAGATGGTTGTGTTAGAATTATTCCAAACAGACCTAGAATACCATGACCAATAGTTTTGCCAGAAAAACATGTATTACCAGCAATCTCAGAAAATGAACCCACTTCTGTCAGTGGAAGAAGATCTTTTTATCGCCATATTCCTGCACCAGAAGAGTCTAGTTCTTCCACCAGTACACCGCTGCCTACAAACCAGTTGTATATACCAGAAGAAAAACCATTCTTTGCTGTAAATAAGATGTTTAGAACATATGTTAGTACTACCCCACCTGTTGAGGAATTTCAGTATGCAAATCATAGATTTGTAAAGGGAGGAAAATGGTCACCCAAAACAAAGTTTTGTACTTCTTCCTCCAATACTAGACAACCACTCACAAGAGCTAACTATGCCCCATTGCTAGAACACAATTCACAAAATCCAAATGACCTCGACCAAGTATACCAGATAGGAAACTATCTAACCACTTGGTGTGCTCATGCAGAGGATGTTCTAGATGATCTAGGCAAACAAGCTGATCTGATAAACGCTAATCTCAAATTGCTCTATGATGAGCAACAATCAGAGAAGCTAGAAAAAGAAGAAAGGAGAAGAAGGAGACAAAAGAAAAAGGCCAAAGAAATTCCAAAGTTTCATATAGATATGAGTGCACCCAACTATTGGGATCTAGAAGAAGAAGAAGCTGCAGAAGTAACTGCAACTAGTGTAGAGGAAGGGAATTCTAAAGACACTGGAAAGCTAACTAGTGAAAGGGAGACATACAAAACTGATAAACCTTTTGAGTCAAAGAAAGAAGTCATAACCCTTGAACAAGCTGCCTCTAAATTCCCATCTTTCATCTTGCCATCTATAAATAATCAGAATAAGGCACATATTTTGAAAGAAGTCAATAAATATCCTCGTATTGAAGAAGACCTGTATGCAGCCAATACCAGTGGCTATATCTTAGATCTAGATAATTCTTCAAACCCTGGAGAATCAATCCAGATTTGGATAGGAGCTTTGTATCAAATGCAGGTTACTACAAAATTGGATAATGTATCCATCATGGTCCTAGCAGAAAAGTGTATGATTGGTATAGTCTATGATTGGTGGATGGGACCATCAGAAGCAGAAAGAAGAGTCATCATGGAAGCTAGACTGACCACATTGGATTTGTTGTTAAAAACACAGTTCGTGCCAGAACCAGTTGATGAGAAGAAGAAATTAATAATAGATCTTAGTCGCATGGAATTAAAGGATCTGAAATACCTTGATCAATTCAGTAAAGATTTTATGGCTAAGGTATTTAAAGCTAATCTCTCAAATGATGTGGCTCAAAAAATTTCATTTTTGTCAAAGTTACCAGGCAATCTAGGAGACCTCGTAATGAAAGATCTAGATGTACAGAACAAAAGACTAGATCAGATTTATTGGGTTGACCTTCTGTTCAGAGTTACAGAGAAAGTTAAATATTTATGCTGGCAAAAGAAGGCGCATGACATCACACCCAGTTCAGATGTCTGCAAAATAACGTTATCATGGACACATTTTAGAAAGAAGAAGAAAACAAAAAGGTATGGTAGGTTTAAACCCAAGTGAGTCTCAAATCCAAGAAAGCCTTTCCATAAATATAAATTTTTGAAGAAAAGATCAAGACCCAGAAACAACAACTGTTGTTTCATCTGTAAAAAAGAAGGACATTTTGCACGTAAGTGCCCATAGAATTCATCAAGTAAGCTTAAAGCCTATATAGATATTTAAGAATTCCAGGATGATTGGTCAATTGTAGATTCAGAGGATGATATTTCAGATGTATATATTCTAACTAAAATATCAGATGCAGAAGAAGAAGAAAATGTTCAAAAAATGAATATTTGTCCATCGTATTTTGATGATGATTTTTTAGAAGAACACCATTACAGTGAAGAGGAAAGTGACACTGACGTTGAGGTCACAAGTGAAACAATAGATGACTCAGATGATGAATCTGCAAGTGCAGTATCATTGTCAGTAAAACAAGGTAAATGCCCTGTGTTACCTTTGCCAGAAATAAATGCTTTTTGCCCTTTTGAGAAAAGAACAACATCCTCAACTAGTCTTCCACAACGAGAGATTAAGAGAACAGAAGAAAATACATTGTTAAAAAAGATAGTCAAGACTAATAGCCTATTTATATCCCGGTTCAAGTTCAAGTAAGAAATGAGTGGATATATGTAGATGCATTTATTGACACCAGTGGATCTAATAATTTGGCTAGACCATCTTTATTTAAATCTCTGTGGAAACCACTGCAAAATATCTTGGTTTCAGAAACAATTGGAGGATCTGTCAGTTTAACTCATTATGTAGACAATATTTCTTTGAAAGTTGGGGGGAGTATTGTTAAGATCTCTGCAATTCAGTAGTTTGATCCCTCAGCTAGTTTAATGTTGGGAATGCCATTTTTAAATTTTGTGCTTCCAGTGACAATTAGCCAAGATAAACTGATTATCAATTTGAAAAAGAAAGCTATTTCTCTCCCTAGGTTATTTATTGCAAACTCAGAAGCAAGACATGAAAATAGCCAGAAAAGAATAGGAGCCAGAAAGCCATTAAAAGATTCTGATGATTGGCAGGAAGTCCTGTAGTTCTATGAAGCAAGAGCAGAATCTAAAACAAAACAATTGGCATGCATAGATCCTAATTGGTCTATAGAAAAAGATGATATCCATAAAAGACTTTTAAAAAGTTGCTCGGAAAACCCACAACAGTTTTGGGAAACAGAAAGTCCGATGCAAGAAATTATAACCTTGCATGACAATGGAGTAAAAGCAAAACTGATTCCATGCACTCCCTTAGATGAGCAGGAAATAAAGAAACAAATAAAAGAATTGCTACAGATGCAGCTCATTGAGCCAAGAGAGTCCCATTGCTCTTTCTCGGCATTTCTGGTAAGGAATCACTCTGAAATAGTTAGGGGAAAGCCTAGAATGGTGATAAACTATAAACCCCTCAATGCCATCACTCATAGTTTTAACTATCCATTGCCAAGACTAGAAAGAAGAATGCAAAAAGTTTATCATAGAAAGGTGTTCAGTAAATTTGACACGAAGTCTGGAATACTTATTAGATTCAGATCCATCTCGAAGACCGGCATAACACTGCTTTTATTTGCCCAGCCAGATTTTACCAGTGGAACGTTGTTCCTTTAAGTTTGAAAAACGCCCTGCATTCTTCCAGCGAAGAATGGATTTTATTTTTGCTAAATATGATTTCATTGTTACATATATAGATGATATTCTAATTCATAGTCCAGATGTAAAATCCCATCTAGAGCATTTAGAAATTTTTCTAAAAGAAGTGCAGCAACATGGTATAGTTTTGTCAAAAAGGAAAATGTCTTTATTCCAAGATAGTATTGATTTTCTGGGAATTAATGTTGTCAATGGTGCAATTCAGATGCAACCTCGTGTATTAACCAAATTGACACAATTTCCTGATGAATTGAAGGATACCAAGATGATTCAAAGATTCTTAGGAGTTCTGAATTATCTTCACAAGTATATCCCAAATCTGACAGAGAAAACAGTGCCAATCAGGAAACATCTTAAACAGGTATGGTCACAAGAAGCAACAAAAGTTGTTAAACAAATGAAAGCAGAATGCCAACAATTTCCAAAGCTCCAGCCACCAGGTGATGGTTTGCTTATACTTCAAACTGATGATTCTTTAGATTTTTGGGCAACTGTTCTTTTAGAACAAAGAGAAAACAGTGGAAAAAGTGAAGAGAAACTTTGTGCTTATGCCTCAGGTGAATTCACACCCAGTCAAAAGAATTACTTCATAGCCAAAAAAGAAACATTGGCTATATTCAACGGGATACAACGATTTGAGTTATATCTTACTCCCGTAAAATTCTTAATCACACCAAACTCCAAGAATTTTAAATATTTTCTATCTGCCAAAATATCAAGACAGATTGTGAAGGGAAGAATTCTTGTTTGGCAGATTTGGTTTCAAAAATTTGATTTTGAAGTTGTAATTCAAATTTTCTAACAGATTCATTAACCAGGGATATGAATAAAGCATTCATGACTTGTACAGGTTCGTGTTTTACCATTCCAGGTAAAAGTCCACAAGACGACAGTTTTGCTACTTTTGTTGATAGGTTCAGAATATTTGAAGCACATGCAAGCCACCTTGCAGAAGAAATAAAAAAGGTTGTAGGAATGAGATTGAGAAGAAATACTTGGATACGGAAATGCCAAGCATGGCAGTCCAAGAATATAGGTGTTTCTCTAGGCCTGGACGATACACTGGTAAAGGTATATCCTTTGCCAAATATGAAGGTGAAATTCTTTTTCAGAAGCTTATCAGACCTATGGTCTAGTGTATACACTGACAAAATGATCTGGACCCTCAAAGTTTTAAATTATTATCAGCTCATTGGAGGAATTGATTTTGCTCTCAGCATTTTTATAGGAGAAAAACTACTGGATCTTGAATAAATTCCTATCAAACCTAAATTAGAAAATTATATTGTGTCTTTAAAAATCCCCAACATTTTCGAGGAAATACAAGCCTCTTTCTTGCAGAGGTTTGATGAAAATTATGCAGCAAGCGATACTTTCCCTCAGTATGAGATATTTGAAGGATTTGCCTATTGGGAAATCAAAGAAGGATTATGTAGAAAAAAGCCAACTATCAGGATATCTCAGTGCATTCAACGTACGATGCAGTATCTGAGAACTTTCTCATCCTCTTGGGATTTTCATAGTCTTATATTAAGGGAAAGTATTGATCCCAATCCGTTTGCACAAGTGTTTAGCCATGAAAGGATCGGAGAAATAGAAACTAGCAACAATGAAGAAATGATTAAGCAGCATGCTAGTTGGTTTCATGAACTTGGAAATTTAAAGCTGGTAGAAAAAATCCAGATTCTACATAAAATGAATGACCTACAGGGAGAACCCAAAGTGTTAAAATTTGTAATTAATCAAAGGGCTTTGGTCACCATAACTATTCTCTCACCCAATTGGAACAATAATGTCATTCATATAATAAGTTTGATGATTTCAGAAAGAATCTGCACTTCAATAATTTTCGAGCTAGGGTGGCAGCATAAAGATTTTATGAGTGACAATTGCAAATCATGGGTTCAACATGCTATAGAAAGTTTCACAAATATGTTTCAAATTTTTAAATGGGAACTATTAGATAGTATTGAGTTGGCAGTTCAGAGATCACCCACAGTAAGAAATGTCTTTAAAGATTCCTTTCTAGATATCGAGATCAGCACTTTACCTTTTCTTAATAAGTGGGAAAAATAGGAAGCTATGTACACACCTCAGCAACCGGGCCTCCACAGGATAAAGACAAATACAGAAAAGGGAGAATCTTCAAAAGCAACTTCTCAGAGGACAATAATTTTAGATAAAGATGCCAAAGAAAGGGACAATCTGACAGATGCCCAGGACCCAGAAGTAGATATCGACGAAGAATACAACCGGTTGATAGAACGCCACTACCAGAAGATACTCGACGAGTACGAGCCAGAATCGGGTTCTTCAGACCATGAAGATTTAGATAGGAGTTCGATGGGACCATGGTAGAATCTTTAGCTAGCATGTGATAATATGGTCACATGTTGTAGCTAAAATCATTTTACGGGAAAAGATTGAGTAGACACCATCGGTGAAAGAAATACCCATAGGACCCTCAATAATTTCTGCTCTTACATCATCCCTTAGCTAGGATTAGATTCTCTAGTGAGTCTATTTAAGAAAGGGTCTGCAGAAGTTCAAGATCATCGCTTGACAGAGAACTTTGAGATCTCTTGTTGTAATAAGCTTTATGTACTCTACTTGTTTTTGTTAATATCGAAGCCTACTGGGCCGCCTGTCTGACGACAGTTTCTGTATCCAAAAGAACCTTGATCTGTAAGGCGAAGGCGTTTTGAAGACCCATAGAGAGAGGTCGTGTTGCGCGCACATGTTCGGTTGAGGAGAAGTCACCTATCTCAGATCTGTTGCTTAGGAAACTTCGAATTTAATCAGAAGTAAGTTCGAATGCACCAAAACTTTATATTATCTGCTTCTTAATTATTCATGGATCACATTTCCACAATCACATGATGGTTGAATTGGCCGCCAAATTAGGACTGCCCCACGACAGCTCTACTCCATATTATCCGCAAGCTAACGGGCAAGTTGAGGCGATCAACAAAGTCGTGAAATGCATGCTGCAAAGGATGATTGAAGTCCATAAACGGAGTTGGCACCTAATATTGTACTCAGCCTTGTGGGCATACTAGACATCGGTAAGAAATGCAACCGAGTTTACTCCCTTTCAGTTGGTGTATGGCCTGGAAGCGACCTTACTGGTTCAGTGCGAAATTTCGTCTCTCAAGCTCGCAATTGACCTCCTCCCCAGAATTTCAGAGGAAGAGGCTCGTTTCTTGGAGTTAATCCAACTAGATGAAACCCATCGTGACGCCACCTTGGCTAAGGAAGCACATATGAAATGGGTCAAAGCACAATTTCACAAGAATGTCAAACCCCGCGTTTTTTCAGAAGGTGACCTGGTCTTGCTTTACGATCAGGAATCCGATAAATTGGGAGCGGGTAAGTTCCAGTCTTTGTGGATGGGTCCCTGCATTGTTAAACGTGCATTAGCAAAAGGAGCCTACGAGCTAGTATATTATGATGGGATTCCACTATCGTAACCCTGAAACGGGTTGTACCTTAAGCGTTACTATGCTTGACTGGGCATGGTAACTTCTTCATATGCTTTTGCTACATTTTTGTTTTCGTTAAGAGTGATAATTTTGGTTAGGTAATCCACTTTTGCATTTTGTTGCAGATGTCGAACCCATTGGAATCATTTGTTGGGTATGCTGACGGGGCAAGTCGTAGTACGCGAAACCTATCTTCTGCAGCTTGGGCCATCTTTGATCCAAGCAGTGAGTTAGTGAGTTTCAGAGGGGTGTGTATTGTTCAATCAACGAACAACATCACTGAATATAATGCATTGATATAAATCCTCTCTGATGCCATCGTGCATGGCATACGCCGACTCGTCATCAGGCTAGACTCACAGCTCTTCATTCTACAACTTATAGGCATCTATTCCGTTCTAAATACGGCTATCTATCGCATGTTCCTAAGGGTCAAGATTTTGGAAAGGCAGTTCGATTCCATACAATATCAACATATTTCCAGAAACTTAAACACATTAACTGATTCATTAGAAAATTATGTGTTAGATAGACATTTGCAACATTTGTAAAAGAGAAGCATTTTATCAATAACTGCATCAAGATCATATAACTTAACCAAAATAAAGCTCCGAAAATCAAAAATATATACATATATATATACATATATACATATATACATACATACATATATATATATATATATATATATAGATATATATATATATATAACTGTTTATAGTTTGTACACAGTGTTCTGTGTCCAAGACAAAATCGGTCACATGACCCAAAAACTCAAAATGCAAGGGGGCACCCTAATCTAATGGTGCTGGTGATAACTAGTCACTGCCTATGCAATCATGCATAAGAGCCTAGTCCATTGGCTCTGCACGCCATTGGTATGGCGTTATAATCTCAGAGGCAACTCATTGGTCCTCACGTTTGGAATACCAAGGGTGAGACCCTCGATCTGATCCTGCAACACTGCAAGGGTCTTGGATATATCTAGGTCACGAAGAATGGCCCTCCCTACAGCCTCTCCTATTGGAACGGCAGCTGCTGCTCTCGGGCGCACTGCTGGTCGCACTGGCCCGATATCCGCATAAGAGCATGAGTTTTGATTAGTCTTGATAAGTATTTAAAAAACACAAGAACATTATAAAAACAATAAACAAAGATATGGTCAGAGTTTTTTTACCTATGATACCCCACTGCTCGCCAGCTAGCTGCACCAAATCTGGGTCACCCCGGAAATCCATCCCAGCATATGGATACTCGGCATAAACCATCTGCTGATAGTTGAACCACTTGAAGAAAGCATCAGAGAATGAAACCTGCGATTGACTAGCATGTCTGGCCATAAGGTCAACCCATCTCTGCATTCGTGGCTCAGTCGATGGTGGTAGGTCAAGTGTGATGTACTGTGGCTGCATCAGTGGGATCCTCTCTAAGGCGAAAGCCGTGAGAATAGAACCATAGCCAAAGTTCTTAGATCTTCTATTTTTCACCTTGGTAAGCTATTCTTTGATCACTGGAAGTACTGCATCACACCAGTTGAATACCTTGGGTTTGAGGCATTCCAAGGCATACTGCATATAAGACCTATTGGCCAAGTGAAGGGCCGCGCTACTAGCCAATATAGCAATGGTGAATAAAATAGTCCTCAAGGACTAGTCTGTGACATCTCGGATACTGATCTTTCCATCCCAGCTCAGCTGAGATCCTTCCCTACAATATCGACAAATATAATCCCTCATAGATTCACCCCCATGGGCAAAACCTGATAATGAGAGAGGGGCACCACGCCTCGATAAACCGGTCAAAAAGTAGATGTCCTCAACAATCATGGGGATGGATTTGCCTCTTATCTGAAACACTTGGTTGGTAGGATCCCACGCATCGAGGAAATATTGTAACAAGTTGATTTGTTGCCTCGTGCTAGACATGCAGAAGAACTTGAGCAAGCCACAGTTCCGCAATGCAGTTACCGTACCTGGATCATGTAGGGCAACCATGTCCTCTTCTTCATGCTCGCGTTCACGCCATGTAACAACCATTTTTTCTCCAACGAATCTCTGAAAAGAAAACAAGAGAAGAATTAGGATCCTGATTTGGCAAAAAACAAGCAAAATTTCCATGAAAAATAAGTTCAAAATTTTTCCTCCTTGCACCCATCGCACCCTAGTTGTGTACTAGGTGAGATGCATCCTGACTGGCCAGTGGCCAGCCTAGGATGCATCGCACCTTTCGATGTATACTAGGTGTGATGGGGGTAGAACAAAATGTTCAAACCCTAGGGGCCCAGGAAAGCAGGAAAACATGCTCAGAATTCAAAAAGGAAATAATGCAATTGAAGAGCTCAGGTTTAGCTCCTACCTGGTCCAGACTGTACCAAAAATCGTCCACAGCGGTGTACTGGTGGAAGAACTAGACTCTTTTGGTATATAAAACTGGTTTGTGGACAGCGGTGTACTGGTGGAAGAACTAGACTCTTCTGGTGCAGGAATATGGCGATAAAAAGATCTTCTTCCACTTACAGAAGTGGGTTCATTTTCTGAGATTGCTAGTAATACATGTTTTTCTGGCAAAACTATTGGTCGTGGTATTCTGGGTCTGTTTGGAATAATTCTAACACAACCATCTGACACAGACATTCTTTTGAGCATGCTATTTGAACTATATGTAGCGGCTAGAGACTTATATTGGATGTACCAGTCATTAGGCAAAGCTTCTTTGTCATAATGAACTCCTTCTACTTGTGCATTGCATACTCCTACAACAACACAATCTTTTAACATTGGCTGTCTTAGCTTTGGATGCACGGTATTTGTTAACTGAAATGAGGTTTGGACTATCACCAACAAGAATTCACTATCTTCTACCATTTCGAGGCCTTGTACTCCAATCAGGGCCTTCCAACAATCTTTAAGGTGGATATCTGATAAACTAATGGCATAGTCTGGATAGATAGTGCCATGTTGACATCCCGAGGATAGGTTTCCCAGTATAGTTCCAATTCGGGCATGTTCATATACATTGTGTCTGGTGTCAAAAAGCTCGGCTATACAGGGATTATTAATGCCATGACGGAATAATGGAGCTAGTCCAATTCTAATTCCCCCAAAGTCCAAATAGAAAAATTTCTTTTCAGCAACATATTTTCTAAACTTTCTGATTTCATCTTCAGAAAACAAATTCAGACCTACAATTTGTACAGATGGAGCTTTTATTCTTACTTTCAGTTCAACTTCGAATGCACCAAAGCTTTATATTATTTGGTATCAGAGCCATACCCCGTTCCTTGGATGTAATACGTTCTATAGACAGAGTCTGAAGTTAGCCAGGTAGCCTTTGAAAAGCATCTTGTTTTACGAGTGCTAAGTAAATAAAATATGCTTCAGTCAATCTCTGGAATAGATTGTAAGAGTTCAACATGGCCAATTTCTTAAGATCCTTTTCAACCATAGACAGAAGGTCTGTATCAGAAGTCGATAGTAGGTCTCTTGAGTCAGATATAGTAGAACATGAAAATGTCGAAGATCCAGAAAGTTGGAACCCTCTTGCATTAAATTCAAAAGAAATTTATCCAGTTCTGACTTTATTCAAACTAACTAAGAAGGCCTATTTTAAAGAAGTTGAACTGAAAGTAAGAATAAAAGGTCCATCTATATAAATTGTAGGTCTGAATTTGTTTTCTGAAGATTAAATCAGAAAGTTTAGAAAATATGTTGCTGAAATGAAATTTTTCTATTTGCACTTTGGGGGAATTCAAATTGGACTAGCTCCATTATTCCGTCATGGCATTAGTACTCCCTGTATAGCTGAGCTTTTCGACACCAGACACAATGTATTGAATATGCTCAAATTGGAACCATACTGGGAAACCTATCCTCGGGATGTAAACATGGCATTATCTATCCAAACTATGCCATTAGTTTATCAGATATCCACCTTAAAGATTGTTGGAAGGCCCTGATTGGAGTACAAGGCCTCGAAATGGTAGAAGATAGTGAATTCTTGTTGGTGATAGTCCAAACCTCATTTCAGTTAACAAATACCGTGCATCCAAAGTTAAGACAACCAGTGTTAAAAGATTGTGTTGCTGTAGGAGTAAGAAATGCACAGGTAGAAGGAGTTAATTATGACAAAGAAGCTTTGCCTAATGACTGGTACATCCAATATAAGTCTCTAGCCGCTACAAATAGTTCAAATAGCATGCTCAAAAGAATGTCTGTGTCAGATGGTTGTGTTAGAATTATTCCAAACAGACCTAGAATACCACGACCAATAGTTTTGCCAGAAAAACATGTATTACCAGCAATCTCAGAAAATGAACCCACTTCTGTCAGTGGAAGAAGATCTTTTTATCGCCATATTCCTGCACCAGAAGAGTCTAGTTCTTCCACCAGTACACCGCTGCCTACAAACCAGTTGTATATACCAGAAGAAAAACCATTCTTTGCTGTAAATGAGATGTTTAGAACATATGTTAGTACTACTCCACCTGTTGAGGAATTTCAGTATGCAAATCATAGATTGGTAAAGGGAGGAAAATGGTCACCCAAAACAAAGTTTTGTACTTCTTCGTCCAAATTTAGACAACCGCCCACAAGAGCTAACTATGCCCCATTGCTAGAACACAATTCACAAAATCCAAATGACCTCGACCAAGTATACCAGATAGGAAACTATCTAACCACTTGGTGTGCTCATGCAGAGGATGTTCTAGATGATCTAGGCAAACAAGCTGATCTGATAAATGCTAATCTCAAATTGCTCTACGATGAGCAACAATCAGAGAAGCTAGAAAAAGAAGAAAGGAGAAGAAGGAGACAAAAGAAAAAGGCCAAAGAAATTCCAAAGTTTCATATAGATATGAGTGCACCCAACTATTGGGATCTAGAAGAAGAAGAAGCTACAGAAGTAACTGCAACCAGTGTAGAGGAAGGAAATTCTAAAGACACTCGAAAGCTAACTAGTGAAAGGGAGACATACAAAACTGATAAACCTTTTGAGTCAAAGAAAGAAGTCATAACCCTTGAACAAGCTGCCTCTAAATTCCCATCTTTCATCTTGCCATCTATAAATAATCAGAATAAGGCACATATTTTGAAAGAAGTCAATAAATATCCTCGTATTGAAGAAGACCTGTATGCAGCCAATACCAGTGGCTATATATTAGATCTAGATAATTCTTCAAACCCTGGAGAATCAATCCAGATTTGGATAGGAGCTTTGTATCAAATGCAGGTTACTACAAAATTGGATAATGTATCCATCATGGTCCTAGCAGAAAAGCGTATGATTGGTATAGTCTATGATTGGTGGATGGGACCATCAGAAGCAGAAAGAAGAGTCATCATGGAAGCCGGACTGACCACATTGGATTTGTTGTTAAAAACACAGTTCGTGCCAGAACCAGTTGATGAGAAGAAGAAATTAATAATAGATCTTAGTCGCATGGAATTAAAGGATCTGAAATACCTTGATCAATTCAGTAAAGATTTTATGGCTAAGGTATTTAAAGCTAATCTCTCAAATGATGGGGCTCAAAAAATTTCATTTTTGTCAAAGTTACCAGGCAATCTAGGAGACCTCGTAATGAAAGATCTAGATGTACAGAAAAAAAGACTAGATCAGATTTATTGGGTTGACCTTCTGTTCAGAGTTACAGAGAAAGTTAAATATTTATGCTGGCAAAAGAAGGCGCATGACATCACACCCAGTTCAGATGTCTGCAAAATAACGCTACCATGGACACATTTTAGAAAGAAGAAGAAAACAAAAAGGTATGGTAGGTTTAAACCCAAGCGAGTCTCAAATCCAAGAAAGCCTTTCCATAAATATAAATTTTTGAAGAAAAGATCAAGACCCAGAAACAACAACTGTTGTTTCATCTGTAAAAAAGAAGGACATTTTGCACGTAAGTGCCCATAGAATTCATCAAGTAAGCTTAAAGCCTATATAGATATTTAAGAATTCCAGGATGATTGGTCAATTATAGATTCAGAGGATGATATTTCAGATGTATATATTCTAACTAAAATATCAGATGTAGAAGAAGAAGAAAATGTTCAAAAAATGAATATTTGTCCATCGTATTTTGATGATGATTTTTCAGAAGAACACCATTACAGTGAAGAGGAAAGTGACACTGACGTTGAGGTCACAAGTGAAACAATAGATGACTCAGATGATGAATCTGCAAGTGTAGTATCATTGTCAGTAAAACAGGGTAAACGCCATGTGTTACCTTTGCCAGAAATAAATGCTTTTTGCCCTTTTGAGAAAAGAACAACATCCTCAACTAGTCTTCCACAACGAGAGATTAAGAGAAAAGAAGAAAATACATTGTTAAAAAAGATAGTCAAGACTAATAGCCTATTTATATCCCGGTTCAAGTTCAAGTAAGAAATGAGTGGATATCTGTAGATGCATTTATTGACACCGGTGGATCTAATAATTTGGCTAGACCATCTTTATTTAAATCTCTGTGGAAACCACTGCAAAATATCTTGGTTTCAGAAACAATTGGAGGATCTGTCAGTTTAACTCATTATGTAGACAATATTTCTTTGAAAGTTGGGGGGAGTATTGTTAAGATCTCTGCAATTCAGTAGTTTGATCCCTCAGCTAGTTTAATGTTGGGAATGCCATTTTTAAATTTTGTGCTTCCAGTGACAATTAGCCAAGATAAATTGATTATCAATTTGAAAAAGAAAGCTATTTCTCTCCCTAGGTTATTTATCGCAAACTCAGAAGCAAGACATGAAAATAGCCAGAAAAGAATAGGAGCCAGAAAGCCATTAAAAGATTCTGATGATTGGCAGGAAGTCCTGCAGTTCTATGAAGCAAGAGCAGAATCTAAAACAAAACAATTGGCATGCATAGATCCCAATTTGTCTATAGAAAAAGATGATATCCATAAAAGACTTTTAAAAAGTTGCTCGGAAAACCCACAACAGTTTTGGGAAACAGAAAGTCTGATGCAAGAAATTATAACCTTGCATGACAATGGAGTAAAAGCAAAACTGATTCCATGCACTCCCTCAGATGAGCAGGAAATAAAGAAACAAATAAAAGAATTGCTACAGATGCAGCTCATTGAGCCAAGAGAGTCCCATTACTCTTGCTCAGCATTTCTGGTAAGGAATCACTCTGAGATAGTTAGGGGAAAGCCTAGAATGGTGATAAACTATAAACCCCTCAATGCCATCACTCATAGTTTTAACTATCCATTGCCAAGACTAGAAAGAAGAATGCAAAAAATTTATCATAGAAAGGTGTTCAGTAAATTTGACACGAAGTCTGGAATACTTATCAGATTCAGATCCATCCAGAAGACCGGCATAACACTGCTTTTATTTGCCCAGCCAGATTTTACCAGTGGAACGTTGTTCCTTTAAGTTTGAAAAACGCCCTGCATTCTTCCAGCGAAGAATGGATTTTATTTTTGCTAAATATGATTTCATTGTTACATATATAGATGATATTCTAATTCATAGTCCATATGTAAAATCCCATCTAGAGCATTTAGAAAATTTTCTAAAAGAAGTGCAGCAACATGGTATAGTTTTGTCAGAAAGGAAAATGTCTTTATTCCAAGATAGTATTGATTTTCTGGGAATTAATGTTGTCAATGGTGCAATTCAGATGCAACCTCGTGTATTAACCAAATTGACACAATTTCCTGATGAATTGAAGGATACCAAGATGATTCAAAGATTATTAGGAGTTTTGAATTATCTTCACAAGTATATCCCAAATCTGACAGAGAAAACAGTGCCAATCAGGAAACATCTTAAACAGGTATGGTCACAAGAAGTAACAAAAGTTGTTAAACAAATGAAAGCAGAATGCCAACAATTGCCAAAGCTCCAGCCACCAGGTGATGGTTTGCTTATACTTCAAACTGATGATTCTTTAGATTTTTGGGTAGCTGTTCTTTTAGAACAAAGAGAAAATAGTGGAAAAAGTAAAGAGAAACTTTGTGCTTATGCCTCAGGTGAATTCACACCCAGTCAAAAGAATTACTTCATAGCCGAAAAAGAAACATTGGCTATATTCAACGGGATACAACGATTTGAGTTATATCTTACTCCCGTAAAATTCTTAATCAGAACAGACTCCAAGAATTTTAAATATTTTCTATCTGCCAAAATATCAAGACAGATTGTGAAGGGAAGAATTCTTGTTTGGCAGATTTGGTTTCAAAAATTTGATTTTGAAGTTGTAATTCAAATTTTCTAACAGATTCATTAACCAGGGATATGAATAAAGCATTCATGACTTGTACAGGTTCGTGTTTTACCATTCCAGGTAAAAGTCCACAAGACGACAGTTTTTCTACTTTTGTTGATAGGTTCAGAATATTTGAAGCACATGCAATCCACCTTGCAGAAGAAATAAAAAAGGTTGTAGGAATGAGATTGAGAAGAAATACTTGGATATGAAAATGCCAAGCATGGAAGTCCAAGAATATAGGTGTTTCTCTAGGCCTGGACGATACACTGGTAAAGGTATATCCTTTGGCAAATATGAAGGTGAAATTCTTTTTCAGAATCTTATCAGACCTATGGTCTAGTGTATACACTGACAATTTGATCTGGACCCTCAAAGTTTTAAATTATTATCAGCTCATTGGAGGAATTGATTTTGCTCTCAACATTTTTACAGGAGAAAAACTACTGGATCTTGAATAAATTCCTATCAAACCTAAATTAGAAAATTATATTGTGTCTTTAAAAATCCCCAACATTTTCGAGGAAATACAAGCCTCTTTCTTGCAGAGGTTTGATGAAAATTATGCAGCAAGCGATACTTTCCCTCAGTATGAGATATTTGAAGGATTTGCCTATTGGGAAATCAAAGAAGGATTATGTAGAAAAAAGCCAACTATAAGGATATCTTAGTGCATTCAACGTACGATGCAGTAGCTGAGAACTTTCTCATCCTCTTGGGATTTTCATAGTCTTATATTAAGGGAAAGTATTGATCCCAATCCGTTTGCACAGGTGTTCAGCCATGAAAGGATCGGAGAAATAGAAACTAGCAACAACGAAGAAATGATTAAGCAGCATGCTGGTTGGTTTCATGAACTTGGAAATTTAAAGCTGGTAGAAAAAATCCAGATTCTACATAAAATGAATGACCTACAGGGAGAACCCAAAGTGTTAAAATTTGTAATTAATCAAAGGGCTTTGGTCACCATAACTATTCTCTCACCCAATTGGAACAATAATGTCATTCATATAATAAGTTTGATGATTTCAAAAAGAATCTGCACTTCAATAATTTTCGAGCTAGGGTGGCAGCATAAAGATTTTATGAGTGACAATTGCAGATCATGGGTTCAACATGCTACAGAAAGTTCCACAAATATGTTTCAAATTTTTAAATGGGAACTATTAGACAGTATTGAGTTGGCAGTTCAGAGATCACCCACAGTAAGAAATGTCTTTAAAGATTCCTTTCTAGATATCGAGATCAGCACTTTACCTTTTCTTAATAAGTGGGAAAAATAGGAAGCTATGTACCCACCTCAGCAACCGGGCCTCCACAGGATAAAGACAAATACAGAAAAGGGAGAATCTTCAAAAGCAACTTCTCAGAGGACAATAATTTTAGATAAAGATGCCAAAGAAAGGGACAATATGATAGATGCCCAGGACCCAGAAGTAGATATCGACGAAGAATACAACCGGCTGATAGAACGCCACTACCAGAAGATACTCGACGAGTACGAGCCAGAATCGGGTTCTTCAAACCATGAAGATTTAGATATGAGTTCGATGGGACCATGGTAGAATCTTTAGCTAGCAATGTGATAATATGGTCACATTTTGTAGCTAAAATCATTGTACGGGAAAAGATTGAGTAGACATCGTCGGTGAAAGAAATACCCATAGGACCCTTAATAATTTCTGCTCTTACATCATCTCTTAGCTAGGATTAGATTCTCTAGAGAGTCTATTTAAGAAAGGGTCTGCAGAAGTTCAAGATCATCGCTTGACAGAGAACTTTGAGATCTCTTGTTGTAATAAGCTTTATGTACTCTACTTGTTTTTGTTAATATCGAAGCCTACTGGGCCGCCTGTCTAACAATAGTTTCTGTATCCAAAAGAACCTTGATCTGTAAGGCGAAGGCGTTTTGAAGACCCATAGAGAGAGGTCGTGTTGTGCGCACATGTTCGGTTGAGGAGAAGTCACCTATCTCAGATCTATTGCTTAGGAAACTTCGAATTTAATCAGAAGTAAGTTCGAATGCACCAAAGCTTTATATTATCTGCCTCTTAATTATTCATGGATCACATTTCCACAATCACATGATGGTTGAATTGGCCGCCAAATTAGGACTGCCCCACGATAGCTCTACTCCATATTATCCGCAAGCTAACGGGCAAGTTGAGGCGATCAACAAAGTCGTGAAATGCATGTTGCAAAGGATGATTGAAGTCCATAAACGGAGTTGGCACCTAATATTGTACTCAGCCTTGTGGGCATACTAGACATCGGTAAGAAATGCAACTGAGTTTACTCCCTTTCAGTTGGTGTATGGCCTGGAAGCGACCTTACTGGTTCAGTGCGAAATTTCGTCTCTCAAGCTCGCAATTGACCTCCTCCCCAGAACTTCAGAGGAAGAGGCTTGTTTCTTGGAGTTAATCCAACTGGATGAAACCCATCGTGATGCCACCTTGGCTAACGAAGCACATAAGAAATGGGTCAAAGCACAATTTCACAAGAATGTCAAACCCCACGTTTTTTCAGAAAGTGACCTGTCTTCCTTTACGATCAGGAATCCGATAAATTGGGAGCGGGTAAGTTCCAGTCTTTGTGGATGGGTCCCTGCATTGTTAAACGTGCATTAGCAAAAGGAGCCTACGAGCTAGTATATTATGATGGGATTCCACTATCGTAACCCTGAAACGGGTTGTACCTTAAGCGTTACTATGCTTGACTGGGCATGGTAACTTCTTCATATGCTTTTGCTACATTTTTGTTTTCGTTAAGAGTGATAATTTTGGTTAGGTAATCCACTTTTGCATTTTGTTGCAGATGTCGAACCCATTGGAATCATTTGTTGGGTATGCTGACGGGGCAAGTCGTAGTACGCGAAACCTATCTTCTGCAGCTTGGGCCATCTTTGATCCAAGCAGTGAGTTAGTGAGTTTCAGAGGGGTGTGTATTGTTCAATCAACGAACAACATCACTGAATATAATGCATTGATATAAATCCTCTCTGATGCCATCGCGCATGGCATATGCCGACTCGTCATCAGGCTAGACTCACAGCTCTTCATTCTATAACTTACAGGCATCTATTCCATTCGAAATCCGGCTATCTATCACATGTTCCTAAGGGTCAAGATTTTGGAAAGGCAGTTCGATTCCATACAATATCAACATATTTCAAAAAACTTAAACACATTAACTGATTCATTAGAAAATTATGTGTTAGATAGACATTTGCAACATTTGTAAAAGAGAAGCATTTTATCAATAACTGCATCAAGATCATATAACTTAACCAAAATAAAGCTCCGAAAATCAAAAATATATACATATATATACATATATACACATACACATATATATATATATATATATATATATATATATATATATATATAACTGTTTATAGTTTGTACATAGTGTTCTGTGTCCAGGACAAAATCGGTCACATGACCCAAAAACTCAAAATGCAAGGGGGCACCCTAATCTAATGGTGCTGGTGATAACTAGTCACTACCTATGCAATCATGCATAAGAGCCTAGTCCATTGGCTCTGCACGCCAGTGGTATGGCGCTATAATCTCAAAGGCAGCTCATTGGTCCTCACGTTTGGAATACCAAGGGTGAGACCCTCGATCTGATCCTGCAACACTGCAAGGGTCTTGGATATATCCAGGTCATGAAGAATGGCCCTCCCTACAGCCTCTCCTATTGGAACGGCAGCTGCTGCTCTCGGGCGCACTACTGGTCGCCCTGGCCCGATATCTGCATAAGAGCATGAGTTTTGATTAGTCTTGATAAGTATTTAAAAAACACAAGAACATTATAAAAACAATAAACAGAGATATGGTCAGAGTTTTTTTACCTATGATACCCCACTGCTCGCCAGCTGGCTGCACCAAATCTGGGTCACCCCGGAAATCCATCCCAGCATATGGATACTCGGCATAAACCATCTGCTGATAGTTGAACCACTTGAAGAAAGCATCAGAGAATGAAACCTGCGATTGACCAGCATGTCTGGCCATAAGGTCAACCCATCTCTGCATTCGTGGCTCAGTCGATGGTGGTAGGTCAAGTGTGATGTACTGTGGCTGCATCAGTGGGATCCTCTCTAAGGCGAAAGCGGTGAGAATAGAACCATAGCCAAAGTTCTTAGATCTTCTGTTTTTCACCTTGGTAAGTTGTTCTTTGATCACTGGAAGTACTGCATCACACCAGTTGAATACCTTGGGTTCGAGGCATTCCAAGGCATACTGCATATAAGACCTGTTGGCCAAGTGAAGGGCCGCGCTACTAGCCAATCTAGCAAAGGTGAATAAAATAGTCCTCAAGGACCAGACTGTGACATCTCGGATACTGATCTTTCCATCCCTGCTCAGCTGAGATCCTTCCCTACAGTATCGGCAAATATAATCCCTCACAGATTCACCCCCATGGGCAAAACCTAATAATGAGAGAGGGGCACCACGCCTCGATAAACCGGTCAAAAAGTAGATGTCCTCAACAATCATGGGGATGGATTTGCCTCTTATCTGAAACACTTGGTTGGTAGGATCCCACGCATCGAGGAAATATTGTAACAAGTTGATTTGTTGCCTCATGCTAGACATGCAGAAGAACTTGAGCAAGCCACAGTTTCGCAATGCAGTTACCGTACCTGGATCATGTAGGGCAACCATGTCCTCTTCTTCATGCTCGCGTTCATGCCATGTAACAACCATTTTTGCTCCAATGAATCTCTGAAAAGCAAACAAGAGAAGAATTAGGATCCTGATTTGGCAAAAAACAAGCAAAATTTCCATGAAAAATTAGTTCAAAATTTTTCCTCCTTGCACCCATCGCACCCTAGTTGTGTACTAGGTGAGATGCATCCTGACTGGCCAGTGGCCAGCCTAGGATGCATCGCACCTTTCAATGTATACTAGGTGTGATGGGGGCAGAACAAAATGTTCAAACCCCAGGGGCCCATGAAAGCAGGAAAACATGCTCAGAATTCAAAAAGGAAATAATGCAATTGAAGAGCTCAGGTTTAGCTCCTACCTGGTCCAGACTGCACCAAAAATCGTCCACATCATCTCCCGAAATCAGCTGATGAAAATCAAGGGGGAAAACACCTCCAGAGTTCCAACAGTCACAACTCCAAATGAAATGGTAAAATGAGGGGTAAAAAACTATTTTTAAGTTACCTTTCACGTAATTTATGTATGGTATTAGTTTTTTAACTCATTTTTTGAGCATATGTCCTCATTTCTAATTAGTTTGATGGAGAAATTGAACAGGTAGTACGACCGTCAAAAGAACATAGTGTTAACGGTGAATCGAATAACAATGACCATTATCACGAGCAGTTTTACGTGAAGTTCAAGCTCGTTAAAAATTAAACCTAGCAATGAGCATATGTTCCACCAGAGTTTAAGCTCATTAAAAAATGAACCCACTTCTAGTAAATAACCATTTTGAACACATTATCATCAGCTTTTGACCCTTGGTCGTTTTCTTACTATCACCTCCACTCTGTTTTAGTCGATCATTCGCCTCCATTTGATTGTTTACCCCTTTTGAGGAACAACTGCGATGAGTGATTCTATTAGCCATCTTCTTAACACTACCGTGATTGGAAAGTTCCAACCCTCACCTAAAACCAACTGCTACCCAAATTATCACTCATTCTTAAAAACCGAGTCTCCTTTAAGCTCTTTTCATCTGACTCGTAAAATATGAAAATATTGCCGAGCAATTGGCCTCTCCAGCTCGTCAAAGTGATTGGGATTGCCATCCCTCCTCTAGATTTTAATCTTTTTGGACCTGAGGGATTATTGCACAAAAATATCGAGCATTTGTCTTGTTCGGCTCATTAAAACTATCGAAAAGTCATCCCTTTCGCATTTTTTTATACTTTTTCAGACTTAAGGGCTTATACTACGAAAAAGGAATATTGGAGTTTCCTTTCTGTCTCTTTTCAGACTCTTTAAAATTGAAAAGGACCGAGTTATCCTTGTCATTAAACTTGTTAAAACTATAGCGACAAACTTGTCCATTCAGACAAGAGCGAGTTTCACTGTCGCTAGGCTCGTTAAAACATAGCGACGGGTTTGCCCGAAGGGAAAATTATAGAACAAGCATATGTTATCCTCCTCAAGCTTGAAAAAAATAAAGAGGTACTGGTCAGAAATGACTGGGGAAAATTGGGAAGAAAACTTGAAGAAACTTTAATGGTAGCAGGTCGCTCTTGAACATGGACACTTTCACTCCATCACCATGATTGAGTCAGTTTGGGTTATTCTGTTCACCGGTCACATCACCATTGGTCCACCGTACCATCAACTTTTGGGGTTAACGCTACCAATCCATTTCAGTGTCGCCGATATGTTCAAGAGAAGTTGCTCAGAGAATTCACCTACCCAGCTTGTGTCTCATCTGCTGCAATACCTTCACGCTTCATTCTTTCATGACCACCACCTTGAACCTTGTATCATCAGATCTTTTTCACCTCTACAAAATCATTTGCTCCGTTCCATGTCGTAGATGTGGGATCCATCAATGCCCTCCTACAACAGGTCACTTCTTGTCGACATTAGCTCATTATCCAAGAAGCCAACCTAGGAACAACCCTTTCAGTACTTTGAAGCTTGCATGCCTCAATGGCAAGTTTCTCACTTCCGGTGATAGGTTTACATTAATGGCCTTCGACCGAAAGATTTTGTGTGGTGTTCGACATCGAATCATGTATTCACACCATGTGAATTGTACTACAGTACCTTGAGGGTCATCATCGTCATCAGTGATTCCTCTTGCGCCTGTTAACAACTTATATCATTGGCTGGTAATTAAGCGATGTCCTTCCATGTTCGACATCAGAATGTCTTTTCATATGGATTGACTTGTACTTTCGGGCGAAGATTGAACGAGTTTTGAAGACCCCGGATCTAGTCTCATCCATTCGGGCTGCGATATATTCAAGAAAATAAAGACATCAAATGTACATCATTGTGGCACAGATAATCATCTAAACTAAGGGATGATGGATCTACTAGAATCATCAGTCTGCACACAGACAGTTGTCTGTCCTATATACATGAAAATGAATTTATCAAGCTGAGCATGGGAATGTCTGCCTCAGCCAGATCATAAAAATATTATGAAGATAATGTATTGTATGGTATCTTATTACAGGTCACCTTCCAGTTCGAAAAACCTCGGATCCTCATTATAAAGTATTTGACCCGAAATCAAAAGATTTAGGACCTCATGCTTTAGGGGGCAACTGTTATAGACATATTTGGGCACTGCAACCCCAGTCACATATGTCCATAAACCAAGGGCTTCTAAGTCCCTAAAAGTGTTGTTTCATACCCTAAAGGAGCAAGGTCAGCTGATTACATCATCTCCCAGAAGTTCTCCATGAAAAACTACTCAGAACTGGTCAAAGCAAGACCATACAGACTGCCCAGTGCTAGGGGCGCGATGCATCTCACCTGCCACATGCAAAAGGTGCAATGCATACTAGAAAGACCTTCTGTAGGGTGCGATAAGCGAGAGTAGACAAATGGCACAAGCAGTTTGCTAGGTGGAAACCCTGAGAATCTTCTAGAAGCTGCTCATTTGAAACTTACCTCCCTGAATTTTCCCAAGGATGAGTAAGAGATCATGAAATCTCCAAGTGGAACCAAGAGAGATGACACTAATCAAAATCCTAGAAGCTGACTCAACCCCCTACAAATATTTATATATGGATCCCTCATCCCAGAGATCCAAAGGTTGGAATTTGGTAATTTACAAAGAAGTGTTGTTGGTTTCTCTTTGAAGACATTGTTGGATGATCTTGCTTTGTATGAGGTGAAGAGGGCTTTCAAGCTGGGAGGATGGTGCTGGGTTAGACCAAGTGGTTGTAATCCTCTCTTCTACTACTTTTATCAATAAAGCTATTTGAGTTTTCCTCCATATTCTTGTGTATCTCTAAATATTGTGTTGATATATGCATTTGTATGGTCAATATATATTTGATCCTATATTGTTTACAGTGATAGATCTCTATGCTTTGATGGTATTATGTTGCTGTGATTCTACAGGAGCTCTTTGAAGTAGGACAAGTAAGGAAGCAGTGGCGAGAGTCTATCAAAGGGGAAAGGAAACAAGCAAGGAGCCAAGCGAAAGACTGAGGTTGGTACTCTCTGCTTCTTTCTCATCTATCTCTCGTAAATGAAAATACAAGTAACTTTAGTTTGTTTGTTTCTAAGATAGCTACCCGTCTTAGTGGGACTAGCAGTTCTGAATAGACACTATTTTTCTCGGTAACAGTTATGCTTGTAACAAGTTTGGGCATCTAGCAAAATAATGTAGGAAAACATCTATACAAAATGACAAGCAATCAACAAAGAATATTGATGTCAGAAGATCTAAAAAACATGGATCCACCAACATTTATCATAATATTCTTAAAGAAGAATACAATATAAGGGTTGGTCTTTCAATTTTCTCATTTAAAGAAGAATCTGAATGGTACATAGATAGCAGATGTTCTCATTACATAATTGGAGATAAGAGTAAGATGGAGTCTCTCAAGAAAAATCAATATGGTAATGTTATTCTTGGAACTAATGTTCTAGCAAAAGTTATGGGAAAGGGTAAAGCCACAATTAATAAACATAGAGGAGCAAATGATGCTTTAGTAGTTCAAGGACTAAAGCAAAATATTCTAAGTGTAGGTCAAATGGAAGATAGAGGAAATATAATTGTGTTTACATCAACCAAGTGCAAGGTTATGGACGAAGAAATTGGAAAAGTCATAGTAAGAGGATATAGAAGCCCAGAAAAATTATATGTGCTTGAAGAAAAGAATTCTCATAGATATGAGGAGGATTCAGATTCAGAGTAAAAAAAGATGGTTCCCATTGTCATCCGTTATTATTAGAAGAATACTTTTAACAATGACTACAGAAGTAATGTGAGGTACATGACCTCATGAGGGTAGAAGATGATTATTAGGTCCTCAGGATTAGTAATCTATAATCTCAGAGGAAGAAATGCATGTTTTAACTTGATAATTATTCCTATGATTTTTTTGATATTCATGTTTCTTATACTACTGACAATGCATCTAGTGTAGTAAAAATGGAAAAGTACATACAATACAGGCTTAGGGGGATCTGAAGTTGTGAAGTTTTAGTATTTCACTTTCTGTATGCAAATTGTTGAGTCTTGAAAATGTCATTCATTTCCATTACACTTTCACTATTATGTCCATTATATCACCTCCATTTCACCTCCATTTCACTACTATGTCACCACATTCATCCCACTTTCATTATCATTGGGCCACATTTATGTTTTTCCAATCTTTATTATTTCTAAGCCTTTTAAGTGAATTTGTGGTTAAACATTAGAAAATAATGTGCATATGCTTATACCTAACAAATGGGTTGAGATTGTTGACATGTGTAGGTTGAAAGGAGGCTTCTAGAAGACTATTATGTGGCACTCTAAGGCCAAATTCGAATTTGAGTGGAAAGAATCATGGGATCATGAGGATATGTGTCACATCTCCTAATTGTATTGTAACTCTAAGAAGACATGTGCCTTATCAGTTCCTATTTTGATTAGGACTCTAGAGGTAGAGGGAGAGATTCATGGATTCTCATTAATGAGATGGCTTCTCATCTTTTTGTATAAATAGGAGATCTCTCTCCTTCATTTGTTAGTCTCTTTTTATCTTAGAGCTTAGAGTTTGGAGTTGTTAAGTCTTTTAGCTTGTGAGTTCTTTAGCTTGGAGTTTGTAGTTCTTCCTTGATGGCTTTTGAAAGCTTTGGAGAGCTTTGTTGTACTTTGTAATATTGAAGAATTTGGATAAAGCTTTGATGTTCTCAACATGGAAGGAGATGTGAAGTAGATTTCATGGAGCATATTAGAATGTAAGGTAGAGTAGATTTCATTTTGTAATTTTGCTTTGATTTCATTATGTCATTTGATTGCTTTCAAGTTGATAGATTAGATTTTTCATTCATGCAATTTTAATTCATGCAAGTGTGTTCAACCGGTTGATTGTAGGTTAGTAATGCACATAGCTTTTTAATGACTAATGACATGACGGAATCATCTTGTCCTTCTGCTGATTTATTTTTTTTGAGTTCTAATTCCAGCATTGCTATTTCAATCAGTTTTGTTTTGCTCATTTACTTTCCTGCAATTTAGATATCATATTGCTTAACATGTTCATGATTGCTTCCCATAAGGTAGATTGAGCTGAAGGGTAAAGGATCATAAGAGTTGAAGTAGTTTGATTAGTTTCCTTTTATGCAATTTAATTTCTAGTAAGGTTTTGCAGCTTAGCTGCGGAAAGTGCCCTGATTCTGTAGCTAGTTGAGAATTCCGCAGTTGTTTCAAGGTTTAGCAGGTTACAAGCGTCCAATGGAGAAATCGACCACATGGGCATCTCCAGAATCGTCCCTACATGGATCCTATCCTAGTCACCCAGCTCAGATCAATGAAAAACCAGCCTAAGACCTCAGTCAAAGTCCTGTTTTTAACATGTTTTTCTTGAAGTATTTGCTGCCTGAAATTGAAGATCATTAATCCTTTTTATAAAATTTTACAATTTCAGAGAAAAAAAAAGAAGAGAAAAACAATCTATGGCTATCTTCAATCCTAGCTTCCACTGTGGCTTCAAAAAAAAAAAAAAAAATATGCCTCCCTGATCAAGCTTTGGCCTTAAAACGAACCTGCAAAAGCATTACGTCTCCTTTAGTTGTTTTTATGTCTCTTGTAAACAGCAGCATCAAATCAATTCTTTCATCTCTGTGTAGGCTCTGAAATTAGAGAGAGAGCAGCAGTATGCAACAACATTGCGTACTGTTTATCCCTGTGCATGCGTTTTTTTTGGTTTGTTTGTTGTGTAGACAAAAATCAGCAGAAATCTAATGATCATAACAAGGGAGACCACCCAATTCCTGGAAAATCCATTCTTGAATGCACGACTCTTGTGGTCTTTATTGATGATATCTTTGCCCCGTAATACACTCCACAACAGTTTCATGTCCACTTTGTATGGATCCCTCATGCTGCCAATAAGTCAAACCAATGCATCGCTGACCTTGCAATATGATTTCCATGGCTTCAACATGTCAATTGTTCTCAGTCCAACAACTTTAATTCAACATCACAAACCCCATGCGAAGTCTCTCAGTCATGGTTTTGTTCAGCGATTCCTCACTCTTCTTTATGAAATGGCTTCGTGACTCTTCAAATAGTGCGTTCTTTATTGGTGTGTCTTTCCTGTGGTTGGATTGGAATTTCTTGTCTCCCACATAGATTTCCAATTAGGATCAACAATGTGCACACTACCACTATCAAAACAAAGATGTATTGTCTTACCTCTGATTCAATCTTACAGCAAAGTGCAACAAATGCAGAATAGTGAAAAAAAAAATTAACTCAGGAAAAACGTAAACAGCAAAAAAATGTCAAACTTCACACGCTTGATTTGCCCAAACAGAGGCGAATTTCAAGAAAATAAAACATGGGTTTTTTCGCCAGCTGAGTTAATTAGATATCCCAGAAACCGTTTGAAGAGATTTGTGGTGGTCTGGGAGAAATACTTAGTTCTTTGGAGCCTCGTTTTTGCCGCCGCGTGAAGAAAAACGGAATTTGAGTTAATTAACTGATAGTTTGATGTGTGATTCAATTCCGCGTGCCTGAGGAAGAGAAATCCAAATAAGAATCAACTATGTGATGTTATTTAAGCTTAATTACATGTCTTTAATAACTAACAGTCCCATGCAACGTGTGACTGTGTTTCAGTTTCACGACCAGCAACAAAGACGTGTTTAAAACTCATACGGCTCCTCTCCACCGTACTTTGTGCAACCATTTCATCAACGTGTAACGTCTCTCACTCAGTCGTTCAGTTCAAAAATTCCAACTCCACTTCACTACCCTGCCATTGTGTTAAAGCTGCACCTCGTTCGCATACATCTCCATTTCATTTTGTGAACTCATCTCGGCTGCTCATCCTCTATTTCTGCTTATAGCTCCTGAACACTCTCGTACCCGTATCCATCTTCCATTTTCAGCCATTATTCTTCCATAAACCTTGCAACATAGTCATCTTACCTCTGTTAAACCATCACACGCAGTTGAATTCCAGATTGAATTTTAAACAGAGGAAAGGATGGGTCGGTTATTAAGGGCAGAACCGGAAGGGCCAAATAGTTATGATCATGGTTATAGGCTGTTTGTCAAATTATAAGTCCATCAATAAAACTGTTTTTCTCCATTCACAGAGTTCCTAAATGCAGACAATAAAAAAAAAAAAAATTCAAAACTGATGGTTGACTGTTCCAGTAACTTTCCGCAGCTGGCTCAACTTTCCGCAGCTGGCTTAACTTTCCGCAGTTGTTTTGTTAAACTCTAGGTTGCAGGTGTCATCAAGCAAAACAAGCCACATGGGTAGTTGGGGGAATGTCAGTACATGGATGGTGTCCTATTCATTCGGTCAAATTTGATGAAAAATACCCCGGTCAAAGGGAAGTCAAGTTGAGTGTTTTCACTAAGTCGCCACACTGAGTCGCTGCATGTCAAGAAAAAAATAAAAATTTTGAATCAATGAAATGAATAAGTTATTTGCTCACTATTCTGAAGGTATTGATTAATTTTCGATTGATGATGAAAAATGAATGGCTAACTTTGTATCCAAGATTTTTAGCTACAGAACTGTGCACATTCCGCAGCTAAAGTCCAATTCCGCAGCCAGAAAAACCTCATTGTTCAAATTAGCCTAACTTTTTCATACAAAATCAGATTTTGATGATTTAAGTGCCATTGGAAAGATCTCAACAAGATCTACACAATGAGAAATCCATCATTTGAGTTTGAAATGGCAAATAATGAAATAAATTGCTGAAAATAAGCAACATTCAACTTGGGCACCAATTCCAAAGCAGGTATAAATTCTTTTAATTTTTCCTTTGAGAACTTGTTTCATTAATACGAATTCATAGTTTTGTGTGTAAATATCATAACCAGAGAGATTAATCACCTATCTCCTTTGATAATCTTACATTCCATTGCAGAAGAAGTATTAGTTTTTTTTGCAGGTTCCAGGAGGAAGGACAAATGACTACAAGAGAATGGTGTCTCTCTAAGAGACCAATTTGTTTCATAAGAGGATGATCAGCAACAAAGAGGAAATATGCTAATGCAAAATCAGATCCAAACACTTGAAAAAAAACTTTCAGATACTATTGTCTCCATCACATCCATACTTCATAATAAACCATTCACCTCATTTCACTCCATATTTTCCATTTACATTCACATACACTTTCCATCTCTTTTTGTCCATTCATAATTCACAAATAAAAGAAGGAGGCTCATTCACATGCTTATTGCCCATTTCCATTTCTGTTCTCCATTGCCATTTTCCATTTTCATCTTCTATTTCCTGTCATTTTCATTCCGCAAATAAGCCCTGCTTCAATGCAAATTATTGAGTCCATAGTCCTTTGAGTCTAAGTTCTTCGTAAAAACACCTTGAGGCTTGCATGCCTTAATGGCAAGTTCTCATGCTGACAAAAAATGGGAATACATTAATGTCCCTTGTTCGTTAGATCTTCTAGGTAACTCGACTTCAACAAATTCATTCGTACCTAGCAAGATGTGTTGGGCATCTTGACTCTCATTGTCATCAATGGTGAGAGTTCTCGTGTTGACTAGTGGCATCCATTAATGGCCACTAAGCCAACAATTTCCTACTATGTTCGACATCAGAACATCTTTTCACATAGTAGGAATTGTGCCAGTGAGTTTTGAAGATATGAAGACTATTATTTTTAGCATTTTGGAGCAGATTCAACAAATTTTAGTAGAAGCAATAAAAAGTCATCTTATCTCTCTATCCATGACTCCTCTTGTTCAGCCACTTGAAGAAGAATATGATCAGAAATTTTCAGCCACTACACATACAACTCATCCATTCCAAAGGGTAAGTGAAGGTACGTCATTTTCTAACTTTTGACCATAGAATTCCATAAAAAGCTAGAATGATAATTGTTGGAAAAACATTTCTCTTCCTCATTTCATAAAATTGTCAATACCATCAGTTGGGGGGGGGGGGAATACATTCATATTCATATCTTGCCATGTCCATATCATACTCAGGAGCTCACATACTTCCAACGTATATTAATTATTACATTTCTATTATGAGCATATAATGGCTTTTGAAAAAAGTGCTTAAAGGATAAATTGGATACAAACAAAATCATGGTTGTCACACAAGAACCAACCATCATGCAATCCAATAAAGATATACTTTGCAACAATAATCAAAATATCATTATGCAAAGTTCAAAGATCAAAATAGAAGGCAAAAAAAAAAAAATGGTTGTAACACAAGAACCAACCATGTTGCAATTCAAGTAAAACACTTTGCAGAAATATGAAGTTATCAAATGATATCATGCAAAGTTAAGCCAAAGCTCAAGGATCAAAAGAGTTAATGTAATATATATTGCATGAGGACATGCAATAGCTTCAGTTGGGGGGTATGTTGAGTCTTGAAAATGTCATTCATTTCCATTACACTTTCACTATTATGTCCATTATATCACCTCCATTTCACCTCCATTTCACTACTATGTCACCACATTCATCCCACTTTCATTATCATTGGGCCACATTTATGTTTTTCCAATCTTTATTATTTCTAAGCCTTTTAAGTGAATTTGTAGTTAAACATTAGAAAATAATGTGCATATGCTTATACCTAACAAATGGGTTGAGATTGTTGACATGTGTAGGTTGAAAGGAGGCTTCTAGAAGACTCTTATGTGGCACTCTAAGGCCAAATTCGAATTTGAGTGGAAAGAATCATGGGATCATGAGGATATGTGTCACATCTCCTAATTGTATTGTAACTATAAGAAGACATGTGTCTTATCAGTTCCTATTTTGATTAGGACTCTAGAGGTAGAGGGAGAGATTCATGGATTCTCATTAATGAGATGGCTTCTCATCTTTTTGTATAAATAGGAGATCTCTCTCCTTCATTTGTTAGTCTCTTTTTAGCTTAGAGCTTAGAGTTTGGAGTTGTTAAGTCTTTTAGCTTGTGAGTTCTTTAGCTTGGAGTTTGTAGTTCTTCCTTGATGGCTTTTGAAAGCTTTGGAGAGCTTTGTTGTACTTTGTAATATTGAAGAATTTGAATAAAGCTTTGATGTTCTCAACATGGAAGGAGATGTGAAGTAGATTTGATGGAGCATATTAGAATGTAAGGTAGAGTAGATTTCATTTTGTAATTTTGCTTTGATTTCATTATGTCATTTGATTGCTTTCAAGTTGATAGATTAGATTTTTCATTCATGCAATTTTAATTCATGCAAGTGTGTTCAACCGGTTGATTGTAGGTTAGTAATGCACATAGCTTTTTAATGACTAATGACATGACGGAATCATCTTGTCCTTCTGCTGATTTATTTTTTTTGAGTTCTAATTCCAGCATTGTTATTTCAATCAGTTTTGTTTTGCTCATTTACTTTCCTACAATAGATATCATATTGCTTAACTTGTTCATGATTGCTTCCCATAAGGTAGATTGAGCTGAAGGGTAAAGGATCAGAAGAGTTGAAGTAGTGTGATTAGTTTCCTTTATGCAATTTAATTTCTTGCAATTTAGATATCATATTGCTTAACTTGTTCATGATTGCTTCCCATAAGGTAGATTGAGCTGAAGGGTAAAGGATCAGAAGAGTTGAAGTAGTGTTATTAGTTTCCTTTATGCAATTTAGATATCATATTGCTTAACTTGTTCATGATTGCTTCCCATAAGGTAGATTGAGTTGAAGGGTAAAGGATCAGAAGAGTTGAAGTAGTGTGATGAATTAGTTGCTTTGCTTTCAGTCTTTGAGTTGCTTTAAGTTCAGTTTTTACTTTCTTTTTCATACATCAGCAAGGATACTGGGTTTCATAGTCACTAGCTCATTGATTGGTTGTTGCATTCCATTTTGATTAAAGTAGTTGCATATTTACACTTTTTGCATTAGACACTTTAGGAAACCAACAAAAACAAAACCCCAAAACAAAATAAAATATATAAAACAACGAAGTAAGAAAATGGTTAACTAAGCACATATGGTGCACCACACTTCATCAGTTTACGATACCCGGATTGATAATTTATGTAGAGAAATTTAAGACGTTAAATTGACTAGACACAAATCCTATGAAGAAAAGTCACGTATGTATGTGAGTTCTGATCTAAACAATCACGTATATTTTTCTATGATGAAGAAAGAGTGAGAAAAACTCAAGAAATGGCTATGATGTGCTTCAGTCAATTATTATTTCGCTTTCTTGTTCTGATGGTTGATGGTAACAGTCTGTTGATGATATTTAGAAAGTGGTTTTGGCTTTTATAAGTTATTGACGCCTTGATGGATAATTGATTGATGAAGAGACTTTGATGTTATTACTGATATTTTAGATGATATGAGTAGATCTGATAGTGAACAATTGGCACATGTTCAGGGGGAGAATTTGCTATGCTTCTAATAATGCATTGTTGGCATTATGTTTTCTTTATAAATCCTTCATACATAATGATGCTTATCAATGATGATGTTTCTTATGTTGTTGAATTTATTGAATGATGATGCATGAGTTACTAATCATGCCTAATGCTTATTAGTTGTGGAAAGAACATGCAGATCTTGTTGATAATGCTGCTATCATGGATAAACAATACAGGATGAACAGTTGATTATGATGTTTGCTTGAGTTGCATATTAGTGGAATAGCCCTTGATGAAGTGGTGTTAGTGTGATATTTATTCTTGCATGAAGAAAATGGTGTTATTGCAAGATATCTCCTAAAGGTTACAACAGGAGACATGACATGCTTGGTCACAGGTTGATAGTATTAAGGCTACCTTATATTATCTTGCAAATTGATGATGAAAATGTGTAGGTTGTTGCTGACAAATGCTCATGGTGAAGATCCTACATAGTATATGATGGTTGATCAAGATTATCTTGGTCTTGCTACCTTACTATAGTGGTATTTGGTATTGGTTATACATGTCATATCTGTCATTTAATGTAAATGTCATGTAAAGACCTATGATGTAATCATTATCAAATTCAATCATGTATGGACTATTGTCGTCAAGTCTTTTTGGGTATGTGATGTAATTTGTAACCCCACTGTGATTTGGTGGTTGATGTAGTAATGAATTCAAATATGTAAACCCATTGTGATCGAGTGATTGATGTAGGTTTGAGTCCTTAGTGATAGGAAAAGTCATATTCAATTGTATCATAGAGTCATGTACTTCATTGAACATCCTTCATAAATTTTTGTGTGTGCTCAGGGGGAGCATGGTCAGTATTCAATGTTCCTACTCATCAGTTCAACTACGCTCAAGAGAGAAGCCTTCATTCAACCTTGATCAGCGCTTTTCCCTTGATTTCAAAGGGGAAGAGTAACTTGGTGTTTGAAAAGATTAGTGCTTAGCTTGATGTGTCTTACACATATCTACAGGTAGTGGTGACCAAATGCCAAGATGGTTGCCATCAAGTCCAAAGGGGGAGATTGTTGGAATTATGACTAATGTGTTGTCCTTATTAAAAGCCTACTTAATGAGTTGTCCTTTGATGGTAACCTACTTGATGCCGATGTCAATAGGATATGTATACATGCGACATAAAAGGATGATTAGTTCAGAGACAAAAGAATGATAAAGATGAAGTTTGAAGAAGTATACGTAGGTTTGGTGAAGCAAAGTCGAGTATCTATAGGTTCTATGAGGAAAAGTAGTGTACACACTTAGGTATGGTGAAGCAAAGTATATTATACATGGGTTCTGTAAAGGAAATCTATGTACACATGCGGGCATGAAGAAGAAAATTTGCGTACATATTTTGCACCATGGTATTCCAAATACCAAGGGTCTTTACCATGGCATTGACCTATGGTATTGATCCCAACAATGAATATTTGATCCCATCCAAGAATACCATTGGCACTAGTATGGTTTTGACCTGTGGTATTGTCTAAGGGCTAAGATATATAAGGAGATGAAGATCAAAGTGTTTGAGATGTGCAAATGATGAATATTTCATGAATAGCTAGATCTAAAGAAAGTGTGCATGTAATGAGATATTATTGATTTGTTTGATCTAAAAATAAGTATGCCCCTGGGAACTTGATGATGGATTAGATCCAATAGATGTGAGATGACAATTTTTATTATGGGTTGATTTGATCAATGATGATAGTGTCTTGACATGTGATATTTTCTGTGTATGCTGAGATCTAGGTATGTCTAAAGCTATGTGATGTAGCGAAGGTTTGTGCCAGTAATTGTAGATCTATACGCGTGTTTGATAACTTGAAAGGCATGTACACATGTGGGTTTAATACTGGTAAGTCGCTTATATATTCAGATCTGTACATGGGTTTGATTCTAGAGAAGGGCGTATACATGTGGACATTTTTTGAGGAAAACACGTATATAAGCTATGGTTTTTCTGAAACATATGTCTAATCAATATAATTAGTCTTGCTGTGTTTCTATTATCTATCAATGAAGCATTTCTTGATGATCTCGACTTATAAGTGATGTTTTGATTCAGGGTTGATTGATTGAATAATGATGAAGCTACTAGCTGTTTGGGATTGAAGATCAGTGATGGTTCTATTATTATTTCAAAATGATGTAGTAGATTTGTGTATGATTCAAATTTTTTTTCAGAGTGATAGTTGTTTAGTTTCAAGGTTCATTGTTTTGATATCTATACGCGAGTATGTTTCAAGGAAGTCATGTATACACATGGGTTTTCTACAGTAAAGTAGCATATATATTCTGATAGTTTATTGATCAGGGTGTTGGCTTGGTTTGGTTTGACCTAGGTTCAATCTATAATACACACTAAAAAAACCCTCGACCATTGGCTCTTTCAGCAATGACCAAAAAGTAAATCGCACTCTCACCTGAAGTGACTATGGGAGGATGCAAAACTAGGTTTTTGTAGCCTTGAAGAATTAGGGGATGTGGTATTATTATGTTATCCTATTCTTAACATTTATAAATCAATTCACCACATTATATTAATCACTTAAACATGACATATAAAACCATAAACCATCATTATGATGAAATAAAATGCAACTATAATAACTATTACTCTACAACTGATAATAAGAAAATATATACATCAAGAAAACAAATTATCGTGGTTCACCCCAATGTGGGGCTACGTCCACAAGAACTGTTGCTAATATAATGAATCTTTTAACAACACAAAGTTCTTGACTTGTGCACTAAGCTACATGTTATCTGCTCACTAAGTTGCAGACTCAAGCCTCTGCGCACTTAGTTGCAGAGCCTCGCCTTCTCTAGCAAATTATAGATCACAATAATTCACCCATAACATTGTTTTGGATCTAATTCAATATATATGATTCTCTTCTTATTATTTTACCCTATATAAACTATTACATCAAAGGGTTACATCATCAAAATACCATGGTCCAAATACCATGGACTCCCTAAAACAAGAAAGTATGGTCCAAAAACCATTGATCCCTTACAAAAATAGCTCGCGTTTACAAAAAGGAGGGGTTTCGAACCACCCCGAAACCCTTACAACACCATGTGATATATTCAAAATTCTCCACTTCACAGTCCACTTCATGTTCCGCTACGCGCTCCATTGTGTGCTCCGCCCCTGAAATTGTAGAGTCTTTGAAAAAATCTAGGCCAAGTTGGGTTGCACCCAACTGTCCCCCAACACTCACATGTGACTCGTGTCGACACTCAACCAGTTTGACTCTCATCTTCACTGCAATATTTTTTCAGGCACAGTTGAACTACTACAGAATGTATGTGACCTACTTCTCTTCGCTACGCACTTCCCCAACAGTGCTTCTATCACAGGTTTTGTAGCCTTCTACATCATTGTTTTCTCTCTCTATCAAAGCTCTTAAAGCTTCTCATCTACTACTTAGGATAGTTGGAGAACCTCATCCTACCATTGCTGAGTTCTCTCTATCAAAATTTTCTCTTCATTCCCTAGCTCCTCTATCTTCTTCTGGATGGCATTTCCCTTATTGATATTTATGAGCTTCTGTGAGATTGGTAAAGTCCTCACAGTTTGCCGAATCTCCTCTAGTTACTGTTGCTTCTTTTGAATATCCTCTTGTAGTTTCTGCACATTTGGATCTTCCTATAGTGAATTCCAAATCTATAAGCTCGCATCCAAAATCTTCCCACAATCTGCCACTATTGCAGATATTTCGCTATTGCAGGCGTCAAGTCGGTCTCCCTATGCTCTCGTACTTCCTATGGTGTGGTTGGTTGTAGCTTCATTTGCAGCTCGTTGATCTTCATCTCATATGAAAATTTAACTTCTACAATCTTATCCTTGTATCTTTTTACTACAATTTTGAGCTTCATCACCTTGTCCTCCACTGGTTCCTCCTCTCGGACATCAATGTCTGAAATCTCACAACATGTTGCTTCGATGACCCCCTTCAACTTCTACTATTTTTGTATTTCTTGATCCCTCTCCTGGATCGCCTGGTCAAGCTTTTGGTGCAGCGAATCTCACTCTCCCTCTACCTAAATGTTTAATGTTGAAGTGAGTTATTAACGTGCTTCAACTCATCTATGATATCTTAATGCAGCTTGTGTAATCTCTGAAGTGGCACTACTACGATGTTCATGTTCACTTACCTTCACTCTTTAGCCTACTGTTGTAACTCAGTGGACTCAAACTGTAGGTCTCTGACATGTATTGGTGATTTTTGCATTATAAGTGTAGGCTCTATAGATCTTTCCTCTGCAAGATTTTCCTCTGCCTGCAATGGTTGTCTGACTGTCTGTGCTCAAATCTTCAATTTAGCAATGCACTCTTCGACACCTATTAGAAGTGCGGTGTAGCGATCCTCTAAATTGTTACATGATTCTTCTTTTGCTTCCTGCATTTTATCCCCAATTTGATCCGATTCCCCATCAGTGAGGACCACTAGTGTTATGTCCTTTGTTTTGTTTGCCTTACGCTTCGTTTTGCCTCTTGCGGCAGGTTCAACACTTGTCTTCCTCTTCTCTATGAAATCTTGGTCCATCTCTTTCTTTTTAGACTCTTTTTTCTACTCATCACCTTCAGGAGGATCCTAGTGGCCCTCATCATGTTGCTTCTCTTCTTCTAACTTGTGCTCATGTTTATCCTTCCCACTAGCTTCCTCATGTTGTGTCGTGTCCTCGTCTGTCTATGTCTCTAGCGCAGTCATCTACTCCACAGGCTACAACTATATCTCTGCTAGGAGATCATCTTCTGTCACTAAATATGGCAAGCGATTCCATTTCTTCCTTATGTCCCCGGGAGCATGTAAGAAAATTCTATGGAAGTTAGCCTTAAACTTCATGACATTGCTATACTACTTATATAGGCTTGGTGAAAGGTGAGGGTGTTGGTTCACCAACATGTGTAAGCCCATATGATATAAAACAAAAACATTTTGTTCTCTTGTGCTCACATCGGTTTAGTGGTATACCACAACGAGGTATATCATGCGACTTCACAAACATCCAAAGCTACTAGAGGGAACTAAGAATATTTTGGATCTCTCCATGTAAGCATCACAATTATCAAAATTAATCATGCGTAATGAAGTAGATTACCTTTCTCCTGAGCCTTGTAGCAATTGTCCATAAATTCTTTGCATAGATATGTGGCCTAGTTGTACTAAACCCCATTAGTGCACTACACAGCTAATGTAACTACTGGTGCAAGGAATTCATTAACCTAACACTACCTCATGATTTTTTCAGCCAATATATGTGCTGCAAAGCTAACTCCCTCATCATTGATTGAGTTGATATCATAACATCTCTTCCCTTTTGTCAGTCTAAACTTCTTCTTCATCTTTTCTCCTATAGCTCAAACTCCTTTAGAGGGTTCAACCCTTGATAAGGCAGTCTTGTGATTCTCCATATTAGCATTGGGTCAACAAGAATCCTCTTCCCCATCCATAGGAATCCATCATGCACCAGCACAAGCAACTTTCTCACACAAGTTGTGCTCCCCATATATCTGCCAAAGTGCAACACATTCAACATATTCATTAAGTCTGAATATGCTAATCCAACTTCTCATTGTTGTGTTTCTAACATTGTCACACCACTCTCAGGGTAGTGTACTTGTTTTAAGTATATGTCTGGTACGAACTACAGATATTTCTTTATGTCATTGAAATCATAGTCCATGAACTTTAGCTACAGAATCTTCCCAAGGGTTTCTCTAGTGAATCGCATTGAATCCAATTATAAAGGTGTGAAGGTGCCATAGTTTGTGTTGGCTTGATGGGTCCCAACTAGGTTCAGAGTCAATTACACCAACGAACAAAACCCTAAACTGCTAGCCCTTTCAGCAACAACCCATGTAGTGTAGGCTCCAATCTCACCCGAAGTAGTATTGGGGGATGACAGAAACAAGTTTCTGCATCCAGAGGTCTATGTGATGGGTTTCTATTACTTCTATGGTTTTATCCTGGCCTTTGCAAACCCTAACCCTTAAAATACAGGAATCACAGTAACTTACAGAAACAGAATCTAACCCTTCGAGGAACACTTTAAACATTCATAATAACAAGTACACATGTAGATCTACCACTTTCATACATCAATTAAGTGTTTCTTCAGATGAACGCAGAAAAAAGAACGAATAAAAATAAATTTCATAAGTAAATATAAAGTCACAGATACACAATTATTGCTCCAAAATATTCTTTATTAGATATGATCTTTCTGTTACAGACTCTTCTTCCCTGCACACATAGCTATAGGGGCCCGCGCACTCAACTTGCATACTTACCAAGGCCTTTGCGCACACAACTGCATGAGCCTTCCCTTTTGTCTAAGTATAGGAAAAATACTTTCCTGTCTCAGACTACTTTCCTATACAATGATCTTGAATCACTAACTGACTTCCTATGACTCGCTATGACTTCTTGATATAGTTTCTTCTTTTACAATACCATGGTTCAAAAACAATGGGCCGGTCACAAAACATCCCATCTTCTAACAAAATAAGGGACTAAAGTCCCTTTTGACTCCTATGAGCTTCGCGCTCTTCTCCCTCAAAATGCGAAGGCTTTTTATATATAACAAAATTAGTTACCAAATTTACCCCAGGGGACCCACTCCAAACGAGCCCCCAAAATAATTTCATGACTCGTCCTTGAGTCACTGAACTCAATGTTTAATACTTACAGGTATGATGTTCCCTTTGTAGTAGCTTGGTGCATGTCCTCAGCCAGTCTTTCAATAGTTGGGCCTTCAATTGCAAGGCCCATGGTCCTTTGTGTCTGCTGCACCCTTGTGAGCTTGCTATGCACTGACAGAGTCAACTGTCTGTCCTCATATTCCCACGACTACATCCTTGAAGATATGAGCACTTCCTTGTGACATAGCTCATCAATTTAATTTTGGATGAGCTTTCTTTCCTGTAATATAGTGAACCTTTGCATTGTTTCCAAGGTTCATGCAGTCGATCGGATTTCATCGAATTGCCTCTACTTTTCCCTAATGTATGCTCCAATATTATACAAATTTGGATCCTCCTATAGCGAGGTGCATAACTCCAAGGCCTGCTAAAATAACACATTGCATCCCTTGACTACATCTTCCAATATGGCCATTCGTTCTTTAATAGTAGCTCTGCATTGCTCTCGGACTTTGGGAGGGGTAGTGGGATACAACTTTAGTTGTAACTCTAAGATTTGCAACTACAACTCAAACCCAACTCAACCGATTTCATCCTTAAACTCTTTGACTGCAGTGACCAACTTTTGAATCTTCTCCACGGACACCATTTCTGTTGGGATCTTGAGCTCTGGAAGCTCACTGCAGGCCTGTGCAATAGCTGCTTCCAGTTGCTGGCTTCACGTTGTTACCTCCTCCTTTTCTTTGAGGGCCTGCACCTTTTCCTCAAATATCTGCCAGTTATTGGTTTTAGCTTCATTCATTAACAGTAGGGTGTGTTGCTCTCGTATCCTTAGTTTTTTTGACACCCCTTGGTGTAGCTCATGCATAGTTTGAATGGGAAGTGCAACCAAATTTAGGCTCAGGTTCTTCATCTGGAGTAGGTGTGCATGTTCGTCAACTGAGTCACCACGCAGGGATCCCTCAGGTAGCTATATCATGCAGAGATCCATGGTTATTTCTACATCCAATACTGACCCACTTGCTTGCTTCTCGCTCGCCTATTTGACACTCACTTGTAAAAGACCTGTTTGGACCTACAAGTCCCGTAGGCCCTGTTGTACCTTACTGAGTGATTGTTGGTACTGCACTTCAAAGTGGCTTATCATATCCATTGTGGCATCGTGGACTAGATCCTCAATTTCATCCAAGTGCCCCTCGGTGAGGACCAAAGGCATCACACCTACTATTTTGTCAGATTTTTGCTTCTTGCGCTACCCTGTGGAAGTCCTATTATTCCTCTTCTTGACCACGAAGGGGGACTCCATCTCCACGCCCCATTCTTCTTCCACCTTTGTTTCTTCCTCAACCTATGTTCGCTCGATATCTGACTCTTCAACATTGATGGTGGCATGTGACATAGTCTTTTCCTGTGCTGCTTATTTTTCCTTGTTCGCCACTTAGTTCTCCTTCGCATCAACTTCTTTCTCTCTTGTAGTAGCTTCTTTCTTCTGCGCAACCTTTTCTTGAGCAACATATTTTTGTGCCTCCTTCTTCTTTTTCGCTGTCATGGTCTATGCTATTGAATCTTCAGTAACCGTATTGGTACTTGCGTTGGCATCAGAAGGGATGACCCAGTCACTTGGCCACTTGCTAACAACCCCTATGATATCTTCCTCGGCCACGTAGTAAGGAAACTTGTGCCATATTCACTGGGCATACTTCTTTGCGCGAATGTGTAGATTGTGGAAATATTCCTTGAAATCAACGGTGTTAGTGTACTGCGTGTGCAAGCTGTGTGATAACCTTGGTCACTGGTTGGCCACCATCCTTAATTCTATCACAAATAAGACCCAGAAAATTTTTGTTTCCATTATGCATGCGCAGTCTTTAGTAGCCCATAGCGAAGCAAACTTTGCTGCCTCCAGTAGGTCCGAGTCCTACTGAGGGAATTAGCTCTCTTTGGGCATCCTCCACACCACTAGAGCGATCAACAACAACAACTAGGCATAGTGAAACACCTTTCACTCATCCTGGGCCTCCCTGGAGTCCTCTAAAAACTCTTTACATAGATATTGAGCCCAGTTATACTGGACTCCTTTCGTGCACTGCCCAGCCAAAGAGACAACGGGTGCTGGTACTTCATCTGCGTGAAACTTTCTCATGATCTTACCTTCTAATACCTGCGCAAAAAAATGCACCACACCATATGATATGGAATGAATAGAGTATCTGCATGACTTATTTACCAAACCAAATTCACCATTCATTTGGTCCACCAACTTCTTTTCCTGCAAGCCTCTACAGGGTCCACTCCTTGGGATGGCAACAACGTTATACGGTGGATCAACATATGAGTGATCAGGATGGGTTCTACCAACTAGAGGCACCCATCCTGCGGTAGTGTGAGCAATTGGCACACACAGATTGTGTTAATAATGGTTCAACTGAAGTACGACACCCACAACATGTTTAGGAGCCCCACGCCCCAAACTCCAGCCACCTAGTTCATTAGTTCAAGGTGCGTGATGCCTAACTCTTTGTAATAGACCTTCTTGAGGTATTTACTCAGTGCCAATTATGGAAAATTCTTGTGATCCTTAAGGTCCCAATCCTCCATTTTTAGATTTGGTATCTGAGCCAACAATGGTCCCTCAAACAACACACTCCCTGGAAACAATGGTGTGGAAAGCATAAACTTCGCGTTATCCAGCTTTTGGGCACCTTCGTCATGGATTTTATAGGTGGGATGTACTTTGGCAGCCAAGTTATTGGCTTAACTTCCTATGCATTAACCTCCTCTATTCCTCTACGTAGTTCATCCTCATCTAGATCCAGTGACTCTGTTAGCTATTTGGACTTATCTATTTTTCCCTTCTGGCGGATTTCTGTCAGGTTTTTCCATGACGATTGTCGCACTGACACTTTATGAGGCTTCTTTTGCCTCATAGACATAGATGGCTTAGGCCTTAGCAACCTAGGCAGGGTAGTAAGCAACCTTGTAGGTACATATTGGGCTGCCACGTTTCACAGGAGACTGGCTCTATCTTAGGGCGAGTTTCTGTCAATCTCTCAAGGAAGCTCTTATTGTAGTAATCAGGCAAGTTTGTGAACGCCGACCGTGAAAGAAGTTCCTCGCAATCAAGCTCAAACATATAGCCCTTTACTTGGCACAAAGCAAGGCGAAAAATCTTAAGGCAAACTCTTAGGAAGCAAAGTGTTCGAATGCGAAGTGGTATGCCATATTTATAGACCAATTTGAATTCAAATCTAACCATTTCCTCTAATTCCTAGTCATTAATGCACATTTGGCAACAGATTTCTAAAGATCAACATCTTAAATGGTACCCCCCCGGCTCCTTTCAATGGAAAATTCTCCATCCAATCAGCTACAGTGCTTCCAACAATCACTTTTTGGTCCAGCTACACGGGAACCACCATCATAGCATAACAACTTCATCGCAGCTTCCTTTTGTGCCGCGACGAGATTCGTAGTGTAGCCTCTTCACTTTACCTTTATAACTTTTGGGTAGTGTATTTTATTGTCCCATACATCCTTGCAACTGCCTGAAGTACTAAGACTATCCTGCAATAATATAGTCATTGCACAGGGGTGGGATCATCCCTATACATCTTCAATTGATTTCCATTGACTTTTCTCAGAAATAATTTCTCATTCAGCTTTGTGAGTTGAACTAAGCCTCAGTTCCTAATTTCCTTCACAACATATGGCCCTAGCCAATGCATCTAAAATTTTCTCAGGAACTTTGTGAACTTACTGCCATATAGAAACACTAAATCTTCAATCTTGAAGGTGCCCTGTTTGATATGGCGATCATGCCATGCCTTTTCACGATCCTTCTGCACTTGCTAATGAAATCCATCCAAGAAGCGATCCTCCTTGAATTCAACGAGCTACGTGAATTTTTCCTCCATGGTATCATGATCAACCATGTGTGTAACTACTACAATCCGTAAGATTGGTGCTATGTACCCCATGGGCATTACAACCTCTTGCCCATATACTAGTATAAACGGTGTTTATCTTGTCAACTTCTTATAGGTTGTCCTATATGCCCAAAGGACCACTAGTATGCACACATCCCAGTCATTTCACTTCGCATTGCAAATATTTTTCAGAGGGATTTCCAGAATTTTTTTGAAGGATTCCATTGTGCCATTCGCTTGAGGGTGATAAAGGCGTACTCTTCTAATGATAAACAAGATCAGGGGGTTTGAGCTCCCTTCCAATGGGTGTTGGAGAATGAGTGAAGGTTGTAGCCTTCTACACATGGATGCCTACGTGCTAGTATAAGTCTAATCTAGTACAAGATTTCAAGAAGTTTTTCTTTATAATAAAAATAACGGTGGTTTTTTTCCCACATTGGGCCTCCACCTAAAAATCTTGGTGTTCACGTGTGTTGATGTGTTTCTTATGCGGGATGGCTTATTTTGTTCTTACGAAACATGGTTACTATTTAATTAATGTTGAATGAGGTACTGATACACGGTCTCAAGTTAAACAGATGATGAATTAACTTAAAAGTAATTTTACTGCATATATGCTAGTTTTTTGCATAACAGTCACATACATACATGAGTTCCCTTTACTAAAGTCACATACATAAATCTAGATATGCAATTGAAAATTTTAATGAATTGTAAATACTAATTCACCCCCGCTCCCGAATATCTTTTCCAACAATTGGTATCAAAGTAGGTCCTTCAGTAGAAAATTGATCACTTGAAGGAGATTCATCAAGATGAGTAGTCAAGAAGGATTATTTTCTATCAGGCCACCTATATTTAATGGAACTAACTTTTTCTTTTGCAAAGCTAGGATGAGAGAATACTTACAGGCAGTAGGAGCTGATGTATGGGAAATTGTTGAAAGCGGATATCAATATCCAACCTCCATTCCTACAGATACCGCAATAAAGAAAAATATGAAATCAATACAAAAGATGTAAATGCCATCTTGGGAAATTTGGACAAGTTCGAGTTTGTGAAGGTAATGTAGCTGAACACAGCAAAGGGAATGTGGGATAAGATTATCCAAAGTTATGAGGGCGACACCAAGGTAAAAAGTGCTAAACTCCAAACACTCATAATACAATATGAGACACTGAGAATGCATGATGATGAAAGCATTGCAACCTTTTTTCTTAGAGTAGATGAAATTGTTAATTCTATGAGAAATATTGGTGAAGAAATAAAATATGCTACTATTGTTGAAAATATTTTGAGGTCACTAACTTCAAAGTTCGATTCCTAAGTCTCCACTATTGAAGAAATGCAGATCTAAAAAGTCTCACACTTGATCAACTCCATGGAATATTGACAAAATTTGAGATGAGGAAATGCGGTCCTTCAAACATGAGAGAAGTATCCTTCAAATCTACTGCAAAAGGAAAGGAAATGGAAGAATCAGGTTATGTATCAGAAGAAGAAGAGGCAAACTTCATAAAGAAACACCAAGTGGGTACTGGAAGATTCAGATGTAAGATTCCCTTCAAATGTTTTGCTTGTGGTACAGTTGGTCATTATGCTGCTAAGTATCTCTATAGAGAAAATCATGAGAAGGGGAAAGAAGCTACAAAAATAAATAGGAGAAGGTTTGAAAACAAGAGAAGTTTTTATACACATACGATAATGATGGCCTTTCAAATGGTGAAGAAGGTGAGTTTGATCAAGAATGTCAATTACTTATGGAATTTGAAGATAGAAATAGTAATGTGTTGGGTGGTCTAGAAGAAAATGATATTTTTATCGAAAACTTTGACAGGGATATATCAGATACAATGATAGTTATAGATGTTAGCAAATATTCAAGTTTGGGAGCACCCCACTTTCATTGATCGAGAATGAAGAAGACGGTAACAAATAAATATCAGGTATGAGCTTTTGTTCTAACTATTATCCATTTCCTTTTTTATGCAATAATGATGGTGACGATGACAGTAAAACAACTAAACTTGTACTTCTGGGTAAAAGTGAAAGTAAGAACTCTAAAGAGAAAACAGATTCAAGGATGATGCCTCTAGAAGTAGAAGATCAAGGCAAGTCAAAAATAATGGACAATACAGATGTGCCTATGCTGAGAAAAGACAATTATCAACGATCGAAAGAAAATAGGAAGTATAATCTAATGAACCTTGATTTCTGGTATCTAATGTGCAATGGCTACACCAAGATTCCTCTATCAAACAAGGAAGTGAAAAATTAAAGTAAGGCTTTGAGTGACATCTTTTGTAGCATATCTGATTCAACATTAAATAAGGTTATGCGTTATACAACTACAAAGCAAGTGTGGGATAAGATACAAGCAATCCATGAAGAAAAACCAAAGATGGAACTATCAGGTAATCCTATCCTTAGTAATATGTCTACCTTTGTTATGTCAAATGGAGTTGCTGATTTAGAAGAAGACATGTTAGAAGAAATTTTCGATCTTAGAACAAAACTCGATCTTGCTTTGAAAAATATTGTTAATCTTAAAGATAAGTTGCAGGCATATGATAACAAGGATCATGCTGCTATGGTTTTTAAACAATATTGTGAAGTTCTTGAAGCTGAGATAGTCTCTCTAAGAGCATATCTTGAAAAATAAGATAAGTGGAATGAAGAACTAATTCAAGCATTTGAAGAACAAGAAAATGGGCTAAAATATGAGATTCTCAAATTAAAGGAGCAAGTGGAAGAAGGAAGAATGGTTGAAGAAGTTATGAAGAAGCAGTATCTAGAAAAGGAAAAGAAATATTAGGTTGAGGTAAACATCCTAAAAGGTAAATTATAAGAAAAAGATAAATATTTGCAATTTCAAAATAGTACTAATATTTTGGATAATATTCTTAGTAGTCAATGGTCACCCGCCATCAAATATGGTCTTGGTTTTCATGAAGCTATTGAAGGAGAATATAGTTCACAAGCTAAGGAAAGGAATTTAAAAAGTAATAATGTAAAACCTAAAATGATCAACAAAGAAATAAGAATTCAATATGATCAACAACCAATGAAAGTGAATCTTTAAAGGAAATCATTTACTCCTAACTATATAAATGTTAAATGATTCTCTCCTCTTACCAAAAATGTTGTATGTTTGATATGTCATAATTATGGACACATTGAAACTAATTGCAGAAGCATATTGTTTCAATCACAAGCAAATAACAACTTCACAGAAAAATCATCAACTCCCAGGTTCTCAAGTCCCTTTAAGAGATATTGTTTTTCTTGCAATGAATATGGTCACAAAGACATTCATTTGAATAGAAGGAATATGAAACATAAATATTATGATTCCTCTACTCATATAATATGTTATGCTTGTAACAATTTTTGGCATGTAGCAAAAGAATGTAGGATAAAATCTATACAACATGGAAAGCAATCAACAAAGAATATTGATGTCAGAAGATCTAAAAAACATGGATCCACCGACATTTATCATAATAATAAGAAAGAAGAAGAACATATAAGGTGTGGTCTTTCAATTTTCTCATTTAAAGAAGAATATGAATGTTACATAGTGTATGCTCTCATCACATGACTAGAGATAAGAGTAAGATGGAGTCTCTCAAGAAAAATCAATATGGTAATGTTATTCTTGGAACTAATGTTCCAGCAAAAGTTTTGGGAAAGGGTAAAGCCATAATTAATAAACATAGAGAAGCAAATGATGCTTTAGTAGTTCAAGGGCTAAAGCAAAATATTCTAAGTGTAGGTCAAATGGAAGATAGAGGAAATATAATTGTGTTTACATCAACCAAGTGCAAGGTTATGGATGAAGAAACTGGAAAAGTCATAGCAGGAGGATATAGAAGCCCAGAAAAATTAAATGTGCTTGAAGAAAAGAATTCTCATAGATATGAGGAGGATTCAGACTCAGAGTAAAAAAATATGGTTACCATTGTAGTCCATTATTATTAAAAGAATACTTTAACAATGACTACAGAAGTAACCTGAGGTACATGACCTCATGAGGGTAGAAGATGATTATCAAGTCCTAAGGATCATTAATATATAATATTGGAGGAAGAAATACATGTTTTAACTTGATAATGATTCCTATGATTTTTTAATATTCATGTTTCTTATACTACTGATTGTGCATTTGGTGCAGTTACAATGAACAAGTACATAAAATACAGGCTTAGGGGCATCTAAATTTGTGAATTTTTAGTATTTCACTTTCTGTACACAATCCTATGAATACAAGTCACGTATATAGGTGAGTTCTGATCCGAACAGTCGTATATATTTTTCTATGATGAAGAAACAGGGAGACAAACTCAGGAAAAGGCTCTAATGTGCTTCAGTCAATTATTATTTGGCTTTCTTATTCTGATTGTTGATGGTTATAGTCTGTTGATGATATTTAGAAGTGGTTTTGGCTTTTATAAGTTGTTGATGCCTTGATGGATAGTTGATTGATGAAGATACTTTGATGTTATTACTAATATTTTAGATGATATGAGTAGATCTGACAGAGAATAGTTGGCACTGGTTCAGGGGGAGAATTTGCTATGCTTATAATAATGCATTGTTGGCATTATGTTTTCTTTAAAATTCCTTCGTACATAATGATGCTTATCAATGGTGATGTTTCTTATGTTGTTGAAGTTATTGAATGATGATGCATGAGTTGCTAATCATGCCTGATGCTTATAATTGTGGAAATAACATGTAGATCTTGTTGATAATGCTAATATCATGGATAAAGAATATGGGATGAATAGTTGATTATGATGTTTGCTTGAGTTTCATATTAGTGGAATAACTCTTGATGAAGTGGTGTTAGTGTGATATGTCTTCTTGCGTGAAGAAAATGGTGTTATTGCAAGATATCATGAAGATATATCCTAAACATTACAACATGAGACATGACATACTTGGTCACAGGTTGATAGTATTAACACTACCTTACCTTATGTTGCAAATTGAAGATGAAAATGTGTAGGTTGCTGCTGACAAATGCTCATGGTGAAGATCCTACATAGTATATGATGGTTGATCAAGATTCTTGGTCTTGCTACCACACTATAGTGGTATTTTGTATTGGTTATACATGTCATATATGTCATTTAATGTAAATTTCATGTAAAGACCTATGATGTAACAATTATTAAATACAGTCATGTATGGACTGTTGTGGTCAAGTCTTTTTGGGCATGTGATGTAATTTGTAACCCCACTGTGATTGGGTGGTTGATGTAATAATGAAGTCAAATATGTAAACCCATTGTGATTGGGTGATTGATGTAAGTTTGAGTCCTTGGTGATAGGAAAAGTCATATTCAGTTGTGTCATAGAGTCATGTACTTAATTGAACATCCTTCATAAATTTCAGCATGTTCTCAGGGGGAGCATGGTCAGTATTCAGTGTTCCTACTCATCAGTTCAACAATTCTCAAGAGAGAAGCCTTCATTCAACATTGATCAACCCTTTTCCCTTGATCTCAAAGGGGTAGAGTAACTTGGTGTTTCAAAATCTTAGTGCTTAGTTTTATGTGTCTTACACGATTCTACAAGTAGTGGTGACCAAACACCAAAATGGTTGCCATCGAGTCCAAAGGGGGAGATTGTTGGAATTATGACTAATGTGTTGTCCTTATTGGAACTCTACTTAATGAGTTGTCCTTTGATGGTAACCTACTTGATGCATATGTCAACAGGATATTTATACATGTGACATAAAAGGATTATCATTTCAGAGACAAAAGAATGCTAAAGATGAAGTTTGAAGAAGTATATGCAAGTTTGGTGAAGCAAAGTCGAGTATCTACATGTTCTATGAAGAAAAGTAGTGTACACAATTAGGTTTGGTGAAACAAAGTAGATTATACACGGGTTCTATAAAGAAAATCTATGTACACATGCGGGTATGAAGAAGAAAAGGCGCGTACATATTTTGAACCATGGTATACCAAATACCAAGGGTCTTTACCATGGTATCGACCTATGGTATTGAGCCCAACAATGAATATTTGATCCCATCCAAGAATACCATTGGCACTAGTATGGTTTTGACCCGTGGTATTGTATAAGGGCTAAGATATATAAGGAGATGAAGATCAAATTGTTTGGGGTGTACAAGTGATGAATATTTCATGAATAGTTAGATCTGAAGAAAGTGTGCATGTAATGGGATTGATTTGTTTGATCTAAAAATAAGTATGCACCTAGGAACTTGATGATGGATTAGACACAATAGACGTGAGATGAAAATTTTGATTATGGGTTGATTTGATCAATGATGATAGTGTCTTGACATGTGATATTTTCTGTGTATGCTGAGATCTGGGTATGTCTAAAGTTATGTGATGTAGCGAAGGTTTGTGCCAGTAATCGCAGATCTATATGTGGGTTTGATAACTTGAAAGGTGCGTACACATGCGGGTTTAATATTAGTAAGTCGCGTATTTATTCAAATCTGTATGTGGGTTTTATTCTAGAGAAGAGCGTATACACAGGGAAATGTTTTGAGGAAAGCACGTATATAAGCTATGGTTTTCCTGAAACAGATGTCTGATCAATATAACTAGTCTTGTTGTGTTTCTATTGTCTATCAACGAAGTGTTTTTTATGATATCGACTTATAAGTGATGTTTTGATAAAGGATTGATTGATTGAAGAATGATGAAGCTACTACTTGTTTGGGATTGAAGATTGGTGATGGTTCTGTGATTATTTCAAAATGATGCAGTGGATCTGTGTATGATTCAATGTTTATTTCAGAGTGATAGTCGTTTAGTTTCAGGTTTCATTGTTTTGATATCTATACACGAGTATGCTTCAAGGAAGTCGTGTATACACATGGGTTTGCTATAGTAATGTAGCATATATATTTGGATAGTTTATTGATTAGGGTGTTGGCTTGGTTTGGACTGACCCAGGTTCGATCTATACTACGCACTAACAAAATCATCAATCGCTGGCCCTTTCAACAATGACTTGGAAGCAGATCGCAGTCTCACCTGAAGTGACTATGGGATGATGCAGAACTAGGTTTTTGTAGCCTTGAAGGATTAGGGGATGTGGTATACCATATACTATTGTATTATTCAGATTTGGTTTAATATAACGAAGATTGGTGATTGTACATTATTGTAAAATTTTGTTTAAAACTGTGTATATTGTGCATATGTGATTTACTACTTTATATTTCTGTTGTGAAAAGTAGTTTATGGTTGAGATTCTTAGTTTGGTAGCATCAATGGTTTTAAGACTCTAACCTAGAACCAAGGTCGTGGAAAGTCAAAATTGTATTAGAGCATGTCTAAGCTACTTTGGAAGTAAGTAAATCAGAGTTGTGTGCAGTGAAGTACAACATGAGAGGGAGTTGGTCACATTGTGAGTGAAGGGTTCACTACAATGTCAAAGTTGTAGGAAGGTCTTTGGTATGAGGACAGGTTGGAGAGGTTGTCCAACTATAGCCCTTGGAAGGAAAGGATCAAGTTTGTCTTACAGTTCAATAGGCTTTGGGAGTTCGCTAAGAAAAATATCAAGAATCCATCCAACCCTAAGGAGATGGAAGTATATGAATATTTGTATGTGAGAATGAGATTGATCATCCTAGATGGTGTGAGGGATGCCCTAATACCTCATTTGTCTGGGAAGAATAATGCACATGAGATGTGGATGGCTCTTTAGAATTTGTTCCACAATAAGAACAAGAACTAGGTATTGGTATTGTAGGATAAGTTGAAGTCCAACAATATGTTAAAGGGTGAAAGCGTGACCTCGTATTTGATGAGATTGTCTCACATTGAAGATGAGCTTTCTTCCATTGGTGTGACTATCTCAGATGGAGATATGGTAAGGATTTCCTTGAAAGGGTTCACCAACGAATGGAAGCCCTTCATCAAAGGGATTGTTCCCACGGAGAAGTTGCCAAACTGGGATAGGATGCGGCATGAATTCATTCAGGAATAGTTTCGAGACAAGGATCTTCATCAAAAGTAGAAGGTTTTAGATGATGGCATGGCACTTACATCATGAATGAAGGGTAAGCAAAAGAAGGACTTGAGTAAAGTAAAGTGTTTCACCTGTGGTGAGATGGGTCATTTTTCGTCGAGATATCTAATGAAGAAGAAAGGAAATGATGAGAAGAAGAAAGGAAATCAAGCCACTAGTATTGCCACTTCAAAAGAGATAGATGATCTCTCCAGGATATTAGAAGAGGAGGACTTTGCTATGATTTCTCATTTCTCACAGAGTATTATCACTGAGGATGGATGGTACATGGACAGTAGTGTGATGAAGCATATGACAAGGTCAGTTTTTGAGACTCTAGCTAGATGGGACTCAAATTTGCACATGGTGTTGGGCAACAAGAGTCAATTGGAGATTTGAGGATTAGGTGTTGTGTGATTCAGGATGGAGAAAAGACATATGATGTGGGTGCAAGATGTACTATTTGTACTAGGACTAATATATAGTGTGATCTCCATCTCGATGATTGAGAGGAAAGGGTTTGAATTCTTTTTCGAGGATGGGAAGGCAAGACTCAGGCTCAGAGGCTCTAAGTCCGATGGGATTATACTCGAAGTTAGAGAGCATGGTCTCTATAGGTTGATGACCAAGCCTATGGATCATGGAAAGAAGTAGGTGGAGTAGGTGCAGGTTCCAAAGAAGTAGGAGAATGTGTAGGTGTAGACGCAGGCTTCAAAGGAGGAGGTGCAAGTTGCCAAGAAGAATGTACACCTTCCCGAGAAAGTCTAAATTCCAGAGACTCAGAGGGAATCTAGTTCAAAAAAAAATAAAATCAATAAATATTAATAAGCTCTTCAATTTCATGCTCTCTCTTCTCAAAATACAAATCTCATTGCCCTGATGATGGACTCACTAAGCTAGTCCGAAACATTAGTTTCAAAACTATTCATAGGTTTTTCCACAAAAATAAAAATAAGAGGGAGACTATCCAACCCAATAAGAGCACATGGTCAATGGTGAGAAAGGGTGCTCCTAAAACCACCAAGAAGGAATCATAGAGAGAGTGGAAGACATTATAGGATAAGAAGAAGAATCAGGTTGTTTCCAGCAATGATAGCGACACTTCCAAGAACGGCATAGTTCACCGTACAAGAATTGTTGCGATTATGAGCGCTGGGAGTTAGGAAAGTGTTGTGAGAAGTGATGTTGATGAAGAGATACTTCCTAGTCTTGGAAGTACCTCCATCACTAAAAAGGATTATTGATTTGTGTAGCTTGGCAGGTACTCCAAGCCCTAGGGTTCAGGGTTTGGAGGGAAAAGCACCACAAGGGAATATTGTGGGCTTGGAACCCAAGTGTGGGGTTTTGCACCCATCGTGATTTGGGCCAAAACCATGATGGAGGCATGACATGTGATGGATGAGGATGATAGTGCTTGGCGATACAATTCCAACACATCAAGAATATTTGAATCTGAGTTGTCGTTAGAGAGACATGAATTTTTGAAGTTGACAAGGTAATTATTGGTTACCAAGTCATGTAGGCTTGGTGTAAAAACACTCCAATAAATTTGTCTCTTAAATATTCGTTGGAGCCCTTGTATGTGTATAAATACAAGGTGTATTAGAGTCATTTGGATCATCACAATATGGATATGAGGAATCTAATGAATTGTAATTATTATCAAGAACATTGAAAAAAATTTCCACTAATTATCAACAATTTGGGTTTATGTAATACCCTAATTTTGATCCTTAGAATTTCTTTAATCAAATTATGCATAAATTATAAATGTGTGGTTATAATGAATGGATTTGAGCCATTTAAGATTAAGTAAATAACCTTGTGTATAAATGCTACAAAAATGCTTGTTGGGATTCCTAATGTGGAGTTGAAGACCAAGACTTCACTAGTTAATGGCTCTTGAGTCACAAAAGTACCATTTTTCACATCCCTTTCCTTAGATTTTGACCCTTTTCTATTTTATTCTAACCCTGTTTTACTCCACTTTTATGCTTATACATGGAATTAGACTCAATATTTTCCAATGCATTTATTTAAGCATTTTAAGTGAGCTTATGAATAAACTTTAGAAAGATAATATCCTCATTTATCTTTGACAATTGGGTTAATTTGTTTACGTTTATAGGAGCATTTAGAGCTTGCATTAATACAAATTTTTATCATTTAGCTCCAAATATAAATTTCCTCCTCAACTATTGAATATTTCCAATGGATTTGAGATCATTAATTGATCATCTAGGATATGGAAAGAATCTTGGACCTTTTGAATAGATTAGTTGTGGGTTGTTAGTAAATATAGATTGTCATTCTCTAGTTTTATATGCAGTATGTGTTGATTTCGTTTATGATGTTTTAGGGTAGTTTGCTACCTTATTCTTGTACGGTTGAGCTCACTCAAAATAGATCATGGTGGTATTTATTTCATTTTATACAAAGAAAATTTTAAGGATGGAAAAATTTCTTGAAGTTTAAAAACATTGGCGAATCTCACTAATCCCTAATATGCAAACTATAAAATGTTTATTGATATATTTGTAAAATTATTCAAATTTATAATGATTTTATATATAGCCTCTATACAATGTTGGCGATTTTTAAGGTAAAATAATTTTATATTCTAAAATTTGGGCGAATCGTCTTTTATAAAATTGGAAATTGGCGAATCTTTTTTGTGGAAAAATCATGGAAAATTAGCCCACTGGGCGAACATTAGCCCCTAAAATTTTCCATGATTTTATATGTCTTTACTTAATTCTTCAATTTAATTTCATAAACAATGTTTTCCTTTTTCAATATTAGTTTTCTTTCAAGTAATTAATAATTATTCATGGAAGCAAGGAGTGCCTAAATCATGTCAACAAATAACCTAGTGATAACAGGGTCCTAGAAGCATGAATAGTGTTCAAGTACATTATCATTACTGAGAATTATTGAGTTCAATTTTAATTGATAAAGTGTGGCATGTTTAATTTTCACAGTTAGTGTCATTAAAATGTATTATGAAAATATACCAAATGGAATATCATTGCAGAAGATTGAAATCTCAAAGATTGTATACTTAATTACAACATGATTTACAACACTCATGGATATAGTAAGGTATAATTCAATTACGAATTTTTCTTTCATTCCATTTATTTAATACAATTGATTTAATAAGTAGGATAAGCATTGATCATATTACATATAACGTAGTTTTTCATATGTGATATCTTCATTTCACAAGTTTACATACTTCAGATTGATAATAAAATGTTATAGAATTTATGCAAATAAATTACCTAACAATAGCTAGGCATGTACATGATGTAAATATACACTAAGGACCATGTAGTATCATTGCCACTATGAACTCAAGCAATGTAAATGATTGATGTTGGAATATGTTAGAAACATAATACTTAGGGTTTATATAAATTTAGAATATTCACTTGTGTGGAAGAGGAGAAGCCAAAAGTGAAGTTGAGGTTTCATGAGATGTCCAAGAGACATATTGGAATATGAAATCAAGGGTCATAATTTCACGTATTAATATGTATTATATAATTTCATGTATTGATATGTATTATATGAATGAGAAATGCAACTCACACTCATCTATCTTTGTGTATTTTCATGTATTTTTCTAACATAATATAAAATATAATGATCCAAGATGGCTACAAAAAGCATGAGAGGGGTAATGACTCTACTATAGAGGAAGAGAAGAGAAAAGAGGGTCAATGGGAAAATGATCCTCTTTAATTAAAATTTAGCTTAAGTTCTCACCTCTTTTTCCATTCCGTGCTTTAAATGAAATCATGAATCTCCATTGACTTAGAGATCCAATCATATAATGCATGTGGAGGTTGGTGGAAAGTTCACTCACATAATTTTTTATGCATGTGATCCCTACAATCATTGTAGGGAAGCATAAGAGTATTTCATTCTCATGTTAGAAGGAAAATCAAGGATCATTGTCCTCAATCGTCTTATTGTCATTCACTCAATTATTTTATCATTATCATCTTCATGCTCTATGGTTGTCATGCTGTCCTCTCCCTTGCTAACCATGAGCCAAGGGGAAATTTTGAAAAAATTATCAATGTGAAAAAGGAATTTGTAGGCATTGGATGAGAGATAGATGGCTTTAGGTGAACACTGAGGCTGCAAAAGTTTGGAAGCCTTCACCCACTGTGTATTCACTACTTGTTGGATGCTTGAGAGTTAACTCTTATTTTCGTAAGCTTTTCCTAAAAGGTATTCAACATAGTGGACTCATTTTTCCTATAGTAAAGAGCCTTGGAAAGGGATTAAGCCCCTAAGGGTTTGTTCAAAAAATAATGGGAAGATCAAACTATTTATCAAAGAAATGGAATATCTTCTTTGAGTTGTTTAAAGTAAGGGAAGAGAGTATCATGGTTCTTTGATGGTTGGATGGGATACTTAGAGTTCTTTGTAGCAATTGGATTGGTTGCATCATGAGAGGAAATGGGTCAAGACAAGTGCACGAGAAACCTAGAACTAGGCTCTTTCACGCTTGTTTCGTAATATTGTAATCCACCCTATATACACATGGTTAGGTGGAAAATTTCTCATATGATACTAGTTTCTTGCACCAAATTTTGTTAAAAGATGAATGTTATGCCTCTATTTATGAATTTTTTATTTAACCCATTTGTTGTTATGGAAATATATTATTCATTTTACATATTGTATGTGATTATGTTTAAATACTATCATATGCATTTGGTTGCCCTAAATACTTGTTATACCATGCTCGTATATTTAATAGCATTTCACTATCTTGAATTATGCATGAATTTATTTAATTTGTAGCCTCCATGGAAGATTTTCTACATTGGGATTATGGTGAAATGGTCCTTTGAGAGTTGTAATTGCATTTCCCTCTTTAGTAGGTCCTCATTTGTGGTTGGGAATGTTGGGTGGGGACTACACTTTCTCCTTGGAGGCAATTGTTCAAGATAAAAGCATTAGTAAAGCTATTATGGATATCCTAAAGGCATTGGATCATGTAAGTTTTTCAAACTCCAGCTCACAAGCATGCATGTTGTGTGATTTACTCAAAATTTTGAAGCACATTTAGTCCTCTACATCAGTGTTCAAGGATAAACTAAGTTTAAAAAATGATATCAAATTAAGTACCCTATTGTTAAATATAAAATTAGATAAAAATATTTTGATCCTACAAAAATTTCCCCTCTCCTCCTCTATCTCCCCCACAACGAACCCTTCCTCCTCTATCTCCCACACAACAAACCCCCCACCACAAACCCCACCAACCACAAAAATTTCCCCTTTCCTCCTCTATCCTCTATCTCTCCCCCTTCACCACCAGCCCCAACCAATTGTACCTTTCATTTTTCAATTATGAAGGTATTATTCCCAAATAATGTCTCGTTGTGAATGGTCCCAAGCACATAAGGGACAAGACTATTAGGGTTGTCACATCAAGTGAATATAAAGGATTCCGAGGCCAATCTAGAGTGTTTCTCCTTCTCTATATATGTTTTTTTTCTCTTCAAGCATTGCCTCTTCCTCTAAACTCCACGTTGAGATAATTTTTGAGGTATAACAACCGATGGACATCGTAGTCAACTTTAGAAAAGTTCCTCATCCGTCTAAATATTTGGAGTAGCTTAACAATTTTATTCGTCTCATTCAATGATGTCTTATTCCTCATTTAATCTATGTTCAGTAGCCCATTTCCCCACTCTCTCAAGGTAAATTCACTTCAAAGAAATGTAAGAAGTCAATGTTCATTTCACTTAATCTCTTTCCTCTTGACTCATTTATATAAAATCTATATTTATTTTATATACTTTTAAGTCATTCATATATATATATATGATAATTATCGTATGAATCTTGAGATTGTAGTAAAATATGCCTATATGTTTTGGTTAATATCTCAAATTTAAAATGTTTTTCTCAATGGATATATCACATTAATATTTAATTAAAATTTATACATAAATAAATTATTATAATTTAATTAATAAATTTGAATATAATATTTAATTGATGGGTTTTGTAGTGCAATATATTAAATATTACTTTTAATATTAATTAAACTATGGTTATATCTATGAGTATTAATTTTAATTGACTAAACATTTCATTATTTGAATAGTCTACATAATGCTAATTGTATTAGGTGATGCTCACAGGGGTGAAGAAATGGGATTTATACTAGTGAAATAAATCGTGTAACATCAATTATCATCTCTAGGGATTTCACACGGTAATTAATACTTTATAGGAGGTCACCCAACCCAAAACTCTTATAATTCATGTGCGCTTAACTGTGGAGTTTACCCCAAAATCAAACCCACTTAACTTGCTTCCCCATTTGCAAAACCTTAGCAAGTATTATGCCATACAGAGGGAGCTCTAACTAAATAATTCATATGGCATAATACTTGTCAAGGTTTTGCAAAAGGAGTAGCAAACTATGTGTGCTTGATTGTGGAAAATCCACAAATAAGCATGCTTGAGCCATAGGAGTCAGGGATGGGTGACCTCCAAAAAAGTCTCGATTACTAAGTGCAAGCTCTGAAGGTGATTATTGATACTATGCAATTTATTTCGCTAATTATTCACCTCTGTAAGCATCATTAATAAAATAAATACTATAAACTATTCAAATTATAAGAAATTTATTTAATTAAAAATAACATTGATAAATATAATCATAATTTAATAACTTATTTTATAAAATTATTTTAAAAAATAATTATAAATTAATAAAAATTCATAAATTAATAATTTTTTTAAAACAATAATATACTTTTTCAGCATATCATTTCTATAATTTTTAAAAATAATATCTAAATTAAATTCATATGTTTTTAACGTATTATTATGTTCAAATATAAACAAATATTTTCTATGAAAAAAAAATGTGTTATATTGATCATTGGTGCATTTGGCAAAAATAAAATAAAAATGGATTTTAAAGTTCCACATAAATCCTACACACTTCGCGAGAAGGTTGGTTTCAAATATCCCATCAACTTAATTGTCAAAGTTGCAAGAGTCCCTTACCTACCTTACAAATCTGTGTCACAAGTAATATATATAAATAAATAAATATTATTACTGATATCATATTCTAACCTCCTCCTTATTATTATTATTATTGGGTTGGTTGGTTGTGAGGTTCAATGGTCAATATTTATAGAGTGTTAAATTGGTTATTATAGTTTTATTTTATAATTTTATTTTATTTTATGATTTTATTAGAATAATTTATAATTTACGAAAAATATATAATTTTATTATTCTGCATGTTACGAGCAGAATAATATTCCATTAGATTAGTTTTTAGGCTAAATTTTTGTATTCATATGAGGGAGAACCTCTATGAAATCTATGGTTACATCTTAACACGTCATTCTTATTTGACATTTCCATTGAATGCCTGCGATGCAAATATTCTCATTACTTACGGAATAATTGATTATTCTTTTTCTATTTATGCATAGAAGGTAATATGAAGAAACGCATATATAAATATGTAATTTGACCTTGACATTTTATGGCTCTAGGATGAGTGTTGCTTATAATTTACTTGATTTTATGTTTTTCAAGACATTAGTTGGACATTGAGCTAATGCATGGTATTGGTTGGCATTTAGATGACACTTTGTTTTCATGGAGTAGTGTGGCTCTCTAATAAATGATTTTTTTTAGGGATAGATTAAATTTGTTATGAATATTGTTGTAATAGGATTTGAAATATAGTTTTGAGGGTTAGCTCAATTGATCAAGGTTTTGTTGCTAAAAGTACTTTATTATTGGGAGGTCACACGATCAATTTTTCTTGACGCTTTTGTGGTTAGGCTCTGGTAATAAGTTGGTGGGAAGTGATCCCTCCAAGTGGATTTACCCAGATATTTCCAATATATATATATATATATATATATATATATATATATATATATATATTAGGTTTCCACATAATGGGTACAAGTTATATGTGAATTTGAATTTGATTAGTCAAAATTTAGTGGGCAAGCCTTAATAAGTCATTAGCCATGCAAAATATCTCACTTATTGGAAGATTACAAGACTAAACACTCCATCTAAGCTCAATGTTTTAGCTACTTTATTTATTCCAAATAAATGCATGTGTTTGTGCATGCTTTGTGAAAGTTATATATGATTGAACTCAAAAATATTATTATTATTATTATCTTAACTGAAAGGTTAAGGGTTTTAATAGTAATAAACCTGGATTAGAGACTAGAACCCTTACACAGCTTTTCAATTACAAAAGTTCTGATGACAGAAATTGTTCCAAAAGATTAACAACTTTTAGGTTATTGTTCCACCTTAAACTAAAAACATTACCACTGTAAACTCTACAGAAAGTTTGAGTATCAAGAAAAATTTACAAAGTAACATAGGGAAACATAATTGCAAAAGATTCTACCCAAAACCACATACACCCAAAATTAAACAATGATTGCCACCATTAACACCATTCCCTCTAATATGGTTGGTTCTTTTCTTTCCATCAAAAGCACTTGGACCCTCACCACCCAAAATTGGATGCACACTTCCATACCTTGAGACATCCATGGCAGAGAGATGAACACCAAGAAAGTGCACTTCCTTGCTGATACTTTCAATCGCTTGTTCCATTTATGCCTGATGTCTAAGCATTTTTTCTTCCAAGAAGAGATGGAACACATTCCTCTGCCTTTCAACCATATCTTCGAGCTTATTGATGGAGACTAACAAAACCTAAGATGCATCTACGAGCTTGTCGAGAATAAGGCTGACATCAACAATATCCGATGGAGTAGGGGAATTCGTCATCGTATACTATAAATGGAACACCTAATTATATAATCCCTAACATGGAAAATACCCACTTCTAGACCAGGATGAGACAAAAACTCAAAGCTACTTTGAGGAACCATATAATTCAATATAAAGACGGGATCATAACGATTCCATGAGCCAAACAATGATAATAAATCCATAGCCATGTCCCAAATGTTAAGGAGACAAATAATTGATAGTTGAGGAATGGCTTTGGATGACTGACTTAACTCCATTCTTCTACTTAAGAGCTTGGACTCCACAACTGAGACAATCCACCACTGTATTTAGTAGCAGGAGGATCACTGTCAGACAAATACTGAGGAGTGCAGAGCAATGTTGACAACAGAGCAGGAAGGATTAATCGCAGAGTCAGCAGCAACATAGTTTTCCCAGTAGACAGTTGCAGGCACAGTTGATTCAGTTTGTTTTTTGGATTCTCTTCAGTTGCATATGTTGCACTAGAAACAAAAATAGTGAGAATTGTTGCATGCAATATGTTGTAACATGATTAGTTTTGATTAAACTACATGTTCAAACAATTTTAAAATTTATGTATTTAGATTAGGGAATAAATTAAATCATCAGTCAAATTTCATCGAAATTAGTTGATATAATAAGATTTAGTAGTTTAAAAATAATAAATGGGTCTGCAAGGGTAAATGCACCCTCAAAAATATAAATTTAAGTCTCATTAGCTGGTTGATTTAGTTAATCATGCATTTAAACATGATTAAATGATGTAATAGAGTAAATTCAAACATGGATTACAAATAGCCAAGAATGAATTTTCAAAAATAAAAATAGGTTTCTATTGATAACATCCTGATGTACAACAACCTCTCAGTTTTCTAACAACTATTATGATTTGGGAGATGCTAATGATTTTTTAAAGGCATATTTTCTAGACATTTCCACTTTCAGTCACCTTTTTTCAGAGCATATTTTGGATAATCATAAATGAATTGTGGTAAAATGGAGTATTTTATTCCTTATATTTTAATCTACAAAAAACACTCTCATTTTTGTAACAGAGGTTATGGTTTGGGATATTCGGATGAACCTTTGCAGGCATGTTTTCCTAAATTTTCTTGCTTTTAGTTAGTGTTTTCCAATGCGGTTTTCGAGCAGGTGGAAATGAATTTGCAAAATAAGAAAGAGGTTTTTGTTGCTAACATAGTTATTTAAAAAAACCTCTCTCAAGTTTCTAACATATTTTATGTTTTGGGAGAAACAAAGGTATTACTGGACCCTATTTTTCAGAATTTCGGGAGGAAAAAGCTCAATGAAAGTTGGTGACTTGGAGGCCACCTCATCAAATATGAGTTTCAATCAAATTTGAATTGCTCTTCTTTATCAACAGAAATCCTCAACAATAGTACCAAAATACTTCAAATAGTTTTAGTTACCTTTATTTGTGTTCTATTTTTGTAATACAATTTTCAGATATTTGTAATAGCTCTTGATATTTTTATCAAGATATTTTGTGAGGAAATTGTATAAATACTTCATCAATTGAAGTAATATGTGTGGGATTTTGATACCAAGGATCTTCACTCTGTAATAGCTTCTATTATAGTATTTCTAATGAAAGCCTTCTTTCTCTAATTTGATAGAATTTTGTGTTTTCTAGTATGTCTTTCTAGTGTTTCATATCTTATTTCTACACATGTTCAAAGCATTTATATGAAGGTGTGGGTAAGTGTAGATTAAGTCTTAATCTCTCTGAAATCCCCTGTAAAATCATAACCTTTAGAAAGAGGTTAGCTTATTGGACTATTTGTCCAAGATAACTCCTCTTTGACTAGTTTTTTCTTTATGCCTTCTGATAGCCATTAAAAGATATTAGCTTATTGGACTATCTGCATGAATAGCTCCTCTTAGAATTGGTTTCAATTTGGCCTTCAGTTTCCTTTGAATATATTTTGTTGGGCTGTAGAAATCTTCTACACGCATCCAAATTTCCCTAGTTGTTAAGAAGTTTGTCTGACTGCTTAATTATTAGGAATCTCCTTACATTCTTATATCATAATCCTTGAAAAGCTAAGTCATTCTATCAAGTTGGAAGCTGACACGTTCTGAAGGAACCCTATGAGAGAGGCCTTTAATCATGGATAGATATTGTCATTGATTGCCAACCACCCCTAATTAAAACCATAAATTTGGCCATTGTGCTTCAAAGGCTATTGTTCAGTGACAGGTGAACAATGTTAAGCAAAGCCTCGTAACCACTAAGGGAGCCCCCTCTGGTTCAAGGGCCAGCTTGAACCTAAAGGCTGGTTGAGTTGGTTTCCTGGAGTAGTTTTTGTAGCCAAGGACTACCTACAGGAAATAGGTACAACACAATACATTCCAAAGGTGATAGTTCAGGGTAGATGTGAATCCCTTTCTTATTATGAGGGAGTGTTGAAAATGCAACAAGAAAATCCTAATTTAATTTTCCTTTGAATTGAATGAATAAAATTGTAATTCCACATCACAAGACAACTTGTACGAGTTAAATAAGTTAATTTAACTTATTTGGTTCATTTAGTTCAAGTTTAGGGTCTAAGTTGAGTCATGTAGAGTGTCTCCTACTTTATAGGAGCCCTGGTTGAGTTTATTTTGTGTTGTAATTAATTAATTAATTTAGTTGAGTTAAAGTCAGTTAAACTAGTTCCAACTGATGGAAGAACTAGTAGGAGGTCAGAAAATGGGGTGTGTCTTCATGTGTTCAACCTATTAACTGATGATTCACTCATAAATAACACATGTATGAGTATTTTGGTTAATATTCCGAACAATCATTCTCAAGTTGTATAATTATCCGAACTGTACTAATGGTGCATGTAGTTAGAGGAAGGATTATGATGGATTGCACAATTTTAATTAAGGAATTTCCCTACTTAATAGGGGTTCATTCCAAGGAAAAAACACAAGGAAATAGGGACTTGGGCAATCAGAAAATTGGTTAAGTATTGTCCTAGGCATGTCTAGGAAGCAACAAGATAGACTATACTTGTGCAAAGATTATTCAGGTTAAGCAAGCATTGTATTTCTTCTATATTTTATGACTAATGAAATATACAGATAGCAAGGATTTTTAGTTGTGGCTTTCCCCAAGAAATAATTGTGTAATGTCTTAATTGAATTGTATGCTTCTTAATTTCACGATCATTAATTGTTTCAGTAGTTGGTAGTGTACATTCAAGTCTATTGTTTTAGAAAATTAAAAATAGCAATTTGAACCTACAAGGAATTTCTACATGTCAAACTCAATCCTTTCTCTATATGAAAAAGGTAGGTAACTAATAAATCTTTGTATTTTTTCCTTTTACTCTTTCAATTAAGGAACATATCTTAACATAATAATAAATTTATCAACAAACTCATCCATGGTAGACTATCCCAATTTTAGTTCATGAAACTCCCTAGCCTTTTCATTAAAATACCTCTCAGTTAAATATTTCTTCTTAAATTCTTTCTTGAACAGTTTCCAAGTTAAATTCTTACTTATGATTCTTTTGAAAACTTTGTTTTCTTCCCACCATAAGGTCACCTTATCAATTAACTAGTACGTTGCCAATATTGCCTTCAAATTACCTAGATAACTGTATACTTTGAAATATTTAGACATATTAAGGATCCAAGATTTTTCTCCTTCAAATTCACCATGAAAATTATGAGGTGTGATTTTCTTAAACTCTCCCTATAACTGAGAGGAATATCTCCTTTTTATAGGAAAAGTAGGTACTGCTACTTGATTTTTTTTCACCTGGATCACTAAACTCATTTCTTTGGCTTTCACTAGAAGATATTGAGTTGGTTATACTTGTGGATTTACTTCTAGATCTTTTTCTACGAGTCGTTTTATTAAATCCTTCATTTTCTAGTTTCCTTAATAGGTACCCATTAATCTCCTCTTATTTCTCTTTGGCTTTGATCAACCTTTCCTCATTTTCTTTCTTATCATCCAGACTTGTTTTTAAACTACTTATCAGTTGCAATAACTCATATTCTTGTTTCTCTTCATTTCTAGTTCCACCACCCACCATTCCCAGTTCAGTATATGGTTATTCACTACCCCTTGGTGATCTAATAGAAGTTTTTCCATTAAATTCCTCTACCATACTTTAGCTCTTTAGTTCCTTAGACAAGTTGTTCATGACATGTATAACTACTTCAATTTCAAGACCCAACGAAAGACCAATGTTGTAACTATAGCTCTAAAAACACTTGTAAAGATGCTCACTTATACCTACATTTTTTTTTATCATTCGCCATTTTCCTATTTTTTTAATTAGTCCATCTACTTGCTATAAATGTTACTATGAAAACGGTCAAATAACAAAAACACTGGTTCCGCAGAGGATTCTAGGGTTTAACTAAGAGATTGACAGAAGGTAACAAGTACCCATGGAGGCCCAGGGAGGAGGGATCTCTACTCCCTCCTAAAATAATGTGGTTTCAAACAGAGGAAGAGGAGGGAACAAGAACAAACCTCCACAACCCTTGGAGGTCAAGACAAAAAACATTGAAACTCAGAAGGTGGAAGGCAGCAAAACCCAAGCAGATCAAGGGGCCCATGAAGAAAACTGACGGGAGGAGAAAGCGGAAGATAGAGGTCAGGGAATAGAGAACAAAGCCAAGATGGGGCCCTTTAAACCCAAGACCATAACCAAACCTCGGGTTATTCTAAATGATCCAACTCTGCAAGCGCACAGGGATCACATGGAAAACTATGCCATCATTCGCAAATTTATGGGAATCTGGCCGTTAGAGAAAGCACTGTACACCTGGATAAAATACAACTGGAAATCAAAGGGGGAGTTAAATATACATCTTGGATCCAAAGGTTCTTTTATAGTGGTGTTCATGAACATGGAGGACAGAGACAAGATTTTTGAAGGAGGACCATACTTCTTTGCAGCTGTTGGTCTCTATATGAGGCCATGGATGATGAACTTTGTGCCAGAACGAGAAACCTTCACTTCGGTACTGGTATGGATTAGACTCTACTCCTTACCTTTAGATTACTAGATGCTAGAGTCTTTAAAAGCTATAGGCAATAAATTAGGTCATTTCTTAAAAATTTCAGAGGCAACTCTACGGGGAAAATACACCTCCTATGCTCGTATATGTGTGGAGATGGACCTATCAGGAGCCCTTCCCGATGAGGTCATTCTAGAAGTCTATCACGAGGAATGGGTTCAGACAGTTGACTATGAACATATCCCGTTTAGATGTCACAAATGTCATGAGCATATGCACCTATCTAGAGATTGTCCTCTTAATAGAAGGGAAGAAAACCTAAACACCAACAAAGGGAAAGACCAGATAGGTTTCACCAAAGTAGGAGGAAAAGAAAAAGGAGGGGGCAAGAAGACACAAAACAACCCTATGGCAAATGATAACAAAAAAAGAAGTCACAACAGTTTTGAGATCTTAGGAGAAAAAGAAGCAGATGAAGGTGATCAAGAAAGTACAGAGAATCAGTCAGTAAGGGAGAAAAGAAAAGAAACCAGTATAGAATTCACTCAAGAACAGAATGAACACACGAAGGACCCTTTGAGTACCATAGAAATAGAAAAAGACCAGGAAATGACTCAAAGTGAAAGTGGTACATAGGACCAAGACTTACAGGAGATCCTAGAAATGGAGAACCTAGAGCTAGAAAAGTTCCTAGAACAAGGAGGAAACCTGGGAATAAACTCCATCCCTCAGGAGTATGTGGACAAGGTACAACAGATGTTCCTCAATAAGTCACATCAAACAGCTGCAGGAGTCAAAAGAGGACATGATAATCAGGAAAATAAAGGAACTTCCTCAATAGGATTAATAACAGGAAAACTGACAAAATATCCAGGTAAAAGGAGGGGAAGAAAAATACAGAAAGAACTACTGCTGGAATGTGGAAAACTCATTATTGACTCAGGAAGGATGAAAGATCTTTCCAGTTACTCTTTTAAAACCCCACCTCAATGAAAATCACAACCTGGAATATTAGAGGACTAGGGAGCAGAAGGAAACAAAGGAACCTAGGTAACAGGATCAGAGAGGAAAATCCTGACATAGTTTTCATATAGGAAACAAAATGCTCAATGGAGAAGATCCATGAGAGACATAGAAAATGGATAAATAGATATGAATACCTTGAAGTTAAGGCAAATAAATCTGCTAGTGGCATTCTCACTCTATGGGATCCACAGAAATTTGGTGTGATTGATGCAGAGGCATCTAGACATTACCTTTCTCTGATTTTCCAATCAGTGGGTGACAGGCAATGTTACATGATCACCAATGTCTATGATCCACAGCCAATGGAGGACAAACTTCGACTCCTCATAACACTGGAGGATTTGAAGGAAAGATACCCAGCGTTACCTTGGGTTCTTGGAGGGGATTTTAACATGACAAAATCACTCATGGAGAAGAAAGGAGGAACTATAACACGTAGCAGAGATTCAAATGCCTTCCAGAACTTCATCACCATTATGAAATTGGTTGATATGGAAACAAGCAATGGAATCTACACTTTGAATAAAAAAAGAGGGGGCCATACCCAAGTAGCCTCAAAATTGGACAGATTCATTGTTTCAGAGGAACTTCTTCTCATGGGAAACAACATTACTACACACATATTGCCTTTTGGAGGTTCAGATCATTGGCCTATCCAATTGGAAGCTTATTTTTTTGGAAAACCAAGGAACTCCCCCTTCATATTTGAGAATGATTGGCTCACACACTCAGATTTCCTCACAAACATTAAAAAATTGTGGAAGGAAGAGCTTCACCTTCAAGGCACAAAAATGTTCCTTCTACACTGCAAGCTCAAACACTTTAAAGGCAGACACAAAGAGTGGAATAAAAAGGAATTTGGTAATATCTTCAAAGATAAAGGAGATGTGGAAAAGAAACTAAAGGAAATAAACCATATTCTTATCACGGAAGGCTATACAGATGAGAGGAAAGAGATGGAAAAGTCACTCCAGCAGGAATGGGATAACATATGTCTTCAAGAGGAAATATTATGGAGACAGAAATCCAGAGTTCAATGGATTAAAGAAGGGGAGAGAAACTCCAAATTCTTTCACAGATCGACCATATCTCACAAAAACAAAAATAGAATTGTGAAACTTAAAGATCAACATGGAATAGAAAGAAACACTCATGAAGATATGGAGAAGGTTCTAGTCTAGTATTTTCAGAAAATTGTTGAGGAAACCTTGGAAGACAGAACCCAGTTTACAGAAAAATTTGCTCAGTACATTCCTAAATTCGTTACTAGAGAAGATAATTACAATATCAACAGACCAGTTACAGAGGAAGAAATTGAGGAAGTTGTTAAAGAGATGCACAATGGGAAAGCACCAGGTCCGGATGGCTTCAATGTGGACTTTTTCAAAGCTTGTTGGAGGATAGTTAAACTAGATATCCTTGAGGTAGTGGAAGACTATCGACATTTTAAAACAATCTTAAAGGCGCTCAATGAATCTTTCATAGCCTTAATCCCCAAACAGGAAAAGGCCACCTCTCCAGACAGATTTAGACCTATAGCACTATGCAATGTGGTATACAAAATAATATCCAAAGTAATTTCCAACCGTCTCAAACCACTCCTCCCATCCCTAGTGTCAAAGGAGCAAATGGGCTATGTGGAAGGGAGACAAATTCTATATAACATAATTCAAGCACATTAAATGGTTCATTCACTCAATACCAACAAACAGGCAAGAATGATAATTCAACTGGACATGACAAAGGCCTATGACGAACTCAGTTGGTCATACATAAGAGCAATTTTAAAAGCCTATGGCTTTGATTACAATTAGATTAAATGGGTTATGGCGCTAGTCACCACCGTCAGCTATTCAATTCTTCTCAATGGCTCTCCCTCCAAACCTTCAAGCCTCCTAGAGGTCTCAGGCAAGGCGATCCTCTTTCTCCTTTCCTTTTCATTCTAATGATGGAAGGGTTAGGGAGAGAAATCAGAGCTGCTAAGGAGGAAGGGAGAATTCAGGGTCTGAGACTCACTCAAGATGGGGATACGGTGACACATCAGCAATTTGTGGGTGATACTATGCTTCAAGGCACACCCACTGTCAAGGAAGCCAAAGCATTCAAGAAGATTCTGAGTGAGTTTGCTAGGGCATCAGGCACAGAGGTAAGTCTTACTAAATCAAAGATTTTCTTTTTCAATACAAAGAAATCTTTCTAGAATTTTGGGCTTTCAAAGGGAGTCACTGCCTGCGAAGTACTTGAGAGTTCCTCTCACTGACAAACCCCTACACAAGGATATCTGGGAGCCTGTTCTTAACAAGCTAAAAGATAAGATTAGCAAATGGACAAATAGAGCACTGAATCCCGCAGGGAGACTGATTCTAACTAAGGCTATCCTCCAAAGTATCCCTATCTATATGCTTTCAGCCATTCCGGCACCAACTGGTGTAATTACTAATATAAGAAATATTCAGAGAGACTTTCTCTAGGGGAAAGGTGAAGAAAAGAATAAATGGGCCCTTGTGGCATTGGACGGGGTATGCAAACCTAAGTCCCATGGTGGTTTGGGTCTTTATGACCCAGAATTCTTAATAGAGTTCTTGGAGCCAAAATCTAGTGGAGATGGCTAAAGGAAATACAAGCCCCCTGGGAAAAACTATGGAAGAAAAAATATGCAAGAGGGTGGCAGGAGAAGAAGCTCATCATAATGACAGGACAAGTTAAAGGTTTTGCAATATGGAATAGGGCATGGGAGAACATGGCCCTAGTCCAAAATCATAGTTTCTAGGAGATAAGAAATGGAAATCTGGCCTGGCTCTGGGAGGATAATTGGCAGTAGGAGGAAAATCTCCGAAGTGAAGAATTAGCGGACATTCACACCGATACCAACAACAAAGGTTTAACGTGGGTAAGTGACTATTGGGACCATTTAAGGAACAATGAGAAATGGAGAACATGGAAACTTCCAGACTACAGTGGAATGGGCATGTTGAACACTCAAGCTATAACCCTTAAAGGTCTTCTAGACAAAAGGAAAATCTTGACCTCAACCTTGGACGATCATCTAAGATGGGGAAAGAACAAGGTAGGTCTCTTCAACCTTAAGGAGGCCAAAAGGATCGATTTAGGGCTTAACCTTCCAAACACTAATAAGATGTGGAAAGAACTCTGGGATAATCCTCACTGGATGAAAGTCAAATTGTTCAAGTGGTTGGTTCAATAGGGAAAGATTTTGACATGGGATAACCTAAGGAAAAGAGGCTTTGTTGGCCCCTCAAGATGTCACTTATGTAGATAAAGGAAGAAACTACAAATCATCTCCTGAATAGATGCACTTTCACTACAATACTTTGGAATTGGGTGGAAGAAGTTTTCGAGCAGACAAACAGAAATGTAAATGACATCACTGCTACTTTGAAAAAATGGTGGAAATTGTTTTCGGATAATGAGATCATTAACTCTACCTGGATGCTGGTCCCAGGTTTCATAATCTGGAATGTTTGGAAAGACCGCAAAAACAAGATTTTCAAAGGATAAAGCAAGCCCAGTGAGCAGCATCCTTAAGCTACTCCTTAAACAACTCAAAGAGACTGTTCACATCATGGGAGGTGTAGCCACAGGAAAATGCAAGGGACAAGGAGAGGCTAGAATACTGAAGAAGTTAGAGCTCAAGGATCATCCCCCTCAAGGTTCTATGCAGATCAACAAGAATATCTCAGCAGACAAGGCTTCATGGCAGCCCCCTTCACATGGCCTTTTAAAATTTAACATTGATGGGGCTTCAAAAGGGAATCTGGGAGAAGCTAGATATGGAGGGGTCATGAGAGATGAGGAAGGAAACATACAAATCATCTTCCATAGTTATCTAGGAAAATCTACCAATAATATGGCTAAGCTCATGGTGATGGAACTATGCCTGGAAATACTGCTTAAGTACAACATTCACAATGTCATCATTGATGCTGACTCAGAATTAGTCATTAACTCAGTGAAGAGAATAAATGTTGGTGCTGCACCAGAGAAAATATCAAGACATTGGCGACTTCGGCAAGTCTACCAAAGAATCCAAGAGCACTTAAGAATGCTGAGAACTCTTAGGTTGATGCATGTCTGTAGGAAAGCCAACAAAGTTGCGGATTGGCTTGCCAATGAGGTGGTTTGAAACAAGAATATCGACTTGTGCTGCAGGTGGGAGGAGGTAATGGATGACAAGTTGAAGGAGGAATGCTCATCTCGGGCCCTCAATGACAGACAACAGTATCAGGAAAATTCAAGAGAAATAATTTCACTTTATGAAAACGATGGATAAATTCACTTCAGATGGCCCATCAGCGGAGATGCACTGTCGGTTTTCTAAGGGAGCTTTCAGAAATAGAGGTAGATATCTATTTACAGGAGGTAGGATTCCATGGAAGATGAAGGCATTAAAGGAAGAGATTACTGGGGTGAAAAACTGCTCGAGACAAACCACCTACCTCGGACAACCTTTGTCTCGGGAGAAGTTTTCCTGGAAGACAAGCAAAACCATTCAGTAGGAGACACGTGGAGGTGAATGGACAATGATTACCACCTTCATCGCTAGGTATCTTGTGTGCATTTGTGTGATCCAATTTGGTCTGTGGCCGTTAGATATGGAGAGGAAAGATCATTAGCCACCTTTTAATATGCAAGTTGGTGGGGCCAAAAGGATAAAACCACTTATGGTTTACCACCCTCATTGGGCACCTTCCAAACCAAAGATGGTTTTAATGAATAGCCAGCGATTCCACTTAGGAAGCAACACATGGCGGAGGACCAAAAAAGAAAACTGCCTTCATCGCAAGGTATTCAGTGGGCTATTTAAGCCGCACGATATGAACTCCAGCCATTGGATTAGAAGGAAAGGATCAACAACCAGCATTGATCGGGCAACTTTAGGGTTTTTCATGTGCAGTTGTGTGGGCCGATGTGATCTGTGGCTGTCAGATCTGGAGAGGGAAGATCAACGGTCACCTTTTGGTGTGCATGTTGGTGGGGCCGAAAGGAGGAAACCACTAATGGTTTACCACCTCCATCGGGAGCCTTCCAAACCAAAGACGGTAAGGAAAAGCTAGTGATTCCACTCAGGAAGCAACATGTGGCAGGGGAACGAAAAATCAAACCACCTTCATCGTGCGGTATTAAGCGGGCTTTTAAGCCGCGTGATATGGACTACAACCGTTGGATTAGAAGGAGAAGATCAATGGTCAACGTTGATTGGGAAACTTTAGGTTTTTTTGAGAACTTCACCCCTACGTGGGTTGATTCTTGACAGTTGGATTGTTAGATGATAGCCTTTCAGTCGGTTTTGGACAATCTAGACCTTGTCTCGGTTTGATTTTTTTGAGGTTTTTTTCGGGCACTTAGGGTATTTTCACTCCCCTTTGTAGGAGTTTGTGCCTTTGGGCATTTGTTGTAACTTGTGTAAAATAATTTTTTACCTAAGCTAATAGAAGGACTATCTCTTGCTTAAGCAAACAAAAAAAATGTTACTATGAAAACATATATGGAATTGATATTTAATTATTTGTACAGATACTAACCTAAACTACCATCAAAGTTTTTCTCTCATTCCTCTAAAATAACATTTGTGGTTTGTATTGTGTCATTTAAAATGTTACTAAGGAATTTGATCTTCACATATCGATCTTGAAAATATGTTTCCTCTTTCAAACTTTGTCCACAAAGAAATGTTATACTAATGATTTTATCCCCGTCTTCATCACATATAATTATATTTTCACATTCAATTTTCAACCATATTACCATAGCGTGGTTTCAGGTCAATACTTCTTGCGAAGTCTTACACCTTTGAACTTGTATATTATCAAAAAGTTTCATTGACTCGTTACATGCGGATTTTTAATTTGGCTTGACATAATATACCTTGTAAGCTTATATAAAATGTTTCGACCTTAGTTCGTTCTACACATTTCAATACACATGATATTGAAATTAATGCACATTTATGAATTCACATTACGCTAAACCATATTATAATGTGCATATTGTTTAAATTACCCACACCTTATATGTATCATGGTTTTTGTTAGCACTTTTTAATTCCTTAGGCTTAGGAGAGGAATCCAAAGGTAACCACAAACCACTTAGAAGTTGGAATCTAGACCTTTCAGTTTCAAAGAGGGATCTCTCTATCTAAATGTTTCAGTCACATAGATCTTAGGTTAGGTATGATGATTAAAGGGAAATAGGTTTCAAAAGTTTGGTGGCAGGGGAGAAGACAGATCCATTGGGCATGGAGTCGTGTTAAGTTGATGATTTTCTAGTGAGGAGATAAAGAGATGAGGAATCTTCTACAGGGGTAAGATAGGTAGTACTTCTGAAGTTTTTCAGTTAAATTCATGATAGAAGGTTGAGTAGAAGAAAGATGGAAATAACATATAGAGCATCAAACTATGGGATGAATTCTAAATTCCATTTAAGAAAAAAACATAAATTGTTTAGCAAACTATATCAGAGCACTTTTAAAGCAAATTCTCAAATAAATATTGATTTAGTTAAATATGAAGACACACATTCAAATCATGATTGATAACAATTGATAAATTACAATATAAAGAAGTACATCTCCATAGAAACTGACACAAGAATCCCTGTAAAATCAGACCTTTGTCTTTTTATTCACTAAAAAATATATCAAAAATATTCAGTACACAATGTCTCTTCTTCTCAACCCTGACCAACCCCTTGATTCATCACAATTTGAACATAGATAGATCAAAACAAATCAATTCTCACCTATAGGAACCAAATTCTTTAAAAGGATTTCAGTTTCTACCTAATGCAGCGAATATAGAACTAATTTTTCTGAAAACTAGGAACTATTTGGCAAAGTCTTTTTCAAGAAAATTTATATTAAATACAAAGTATAAATTGAGCTTTAAAGTATTAGGATTCCCAAAACATTAACAATGAGCATAAAATAAATAACATGAATTTTTGAAATAGATTCCAGGATCAAAAGGCTGACTGTGTGGAAGCGCAGCGTCGGCACCGTGCAACCTCCTAGTTAAGAAAAAACGCAATAGAGAATCATAGTGAATCAATGGTTGATATAGCTATGGTAACTCCTGGATTACTCGATGAATGATGCACATGTGAAATGGCCTGTACATCATCAAATTCCCTTTAGAAACTTCCTTTCATTATGCAAAGCTTCCATCTCTCAAAATTCCATCTACAACCAAAATAGAAGCGCCTGTAAGGAAGTGTAGCACAACTTGTTCTTCATGGTTTTAATTAATGATGAGATCTATGAAATAAATACAAATCATGTTGATGATGCTAATAATGTTGCAAACCCCTTTCAAGTCCCTATTCACCAAAAAATGGCAAAACTCCGCCCTTACATCAAAACCCTAATGTCTTGTCAAAAAGTGCATAATTATTGTGTGAGTTGCTTCTTTTGAAAAGTTACTTGAGAATTATGACTAAATGTTCTTCTAGAAGGACTTCATGCAAAATATGACCTCGCAATATGTTTATTCAACCCCATTCAACAAGCATACTTGGGAAAAAAACCAAGAACACCAAAACTGCTTTGTTTTACCTGTTGCAATATTCAGACTTTGGCTACTTCAGCCAACAAATCAAGCTTACCTCTTTCCTTCTCTTGGATTTCATGCAACTATTTCTTGTCAGCCCTTAACTCCTTCCTGAAAGTGAGGTTCAGTCTACAGATGTTTTTTAGCTTCCTATGCAAATGAAGAGTCATTTGCAGCATATACTTGGAATTTTCCATTATTGGCTCACACATTTTCAAATGATCATAAATATTTTTCCTAGCCCTTTCTTCCTGCTCCTTAAGTTTAGAAATTTCATTGTGGGCTTTCTTCAACTGCCTCCTCAACCTATTAAAAGTATACTTCCCATCATCTATCTGAGTTTTCTTTTCTTCTTGTACTAACCTTTATTCTTGTATCTCTATTTTTCTAGATGAGGACCTAGTGACTCTAATTGATGGAGCTTCTACCTCTTAAATATATTCTATCATTATATCTTCTCCTTTCCTTTAGAATTGGTGACATATGGAGCTTCCTTTTCTATTTATTTAGTTTCACTAGTCTTAGTTACCCTTTCTAAAACAGTCTTCTTCAATTCTCTGTTGATAGGCTGTAATTGGGAAATAACCATGTCTTCCTTCTTCAGTTGCTCTTGTAGTTCTGCAATATCCTTTTCATTATCATTAGGACCATCATCCTCTGTTATGGTTTCTAAATCTTCAAATGATTTTTCAAGTGTTTTTTCCAAGGGCATCTTCTTTGCAATGGCTCTAGTGACTAGATTCTTGGAAACCTCCACTACTTCAGGAGAAAATTGCAACCTTTTATATTTCTTCTTTTCTGATTGATCTATAGCAACTGATGGTCCTTTCAGAGAAATTTTGGTTGGTGATTGTATGTCTCTTGCCATAGATGATGGTGTGTCCTTATTACTACAAGATTTAGTTGGTAAGTCAACTATCAACTTTGATGAAGCTAGAAATGCTTGCCATGTTTGATTCCGCTTATTCAGTTCCTCAACCACCAACAACTTGGTCAAGAGAAGGGGGAAATTGTTATAGACATTTTTGGGCACTGCAACCCCAAGCATAAAATCTCCATAAACCAAGGGCTCCTAAGTCCCTAAAAGTGTTGTTCTAACCCCTAAAGGAGCAAGGTCAACTGATTACATCTTCTCCTAGAAGTTCTCCATGAAAAACTGCTCAAAATTAGTCAAAACACGATCATTTCAGCTGCTCCATAGGCAAAGTGCGTTGCATCTCACCTAAACACACTGTGTGGGTGCGTTGCATTTCAAAATCCCTTCTATGGGGTGCGATGGGAAAGAAATGAAAAATGGCAGTGTCATTCCGCAAGGTGGAGAGGCAATGGAAGCTTCCAGAAACTTCTCTTGTGACACTTGCCTCTCTGAATTCGACCAAGGATGAGTAAGAGATCATCAATCTCCAAGTGGAAGCAAGAACTATTAGAGGGAAGACACTAATCAAATCACAAGTTGACTCATCTCCCTTACAGATATCTATATATGGATCCCTCATCCTAGAGATCCAGAGGCTGGAATTTTGCATATTGTAAGGAATTGCTGTTGGTTTCTTGAGATAAAATGTTATGCTCTTAACCTGCAAAGCAATACCCAAACATAGAATTTGCGAAGAAAGATACCGAGAACACAGAATATGCGAAGAAAATATACCCAGAACACAGAATAGCAATGATTTTATTATTTCAGAGAGAAATGTTCACAGGCCTCTTCGAGGGGGCAACCTCCAATAGAGCAGAGCTCGATCACAAAAACAAGAAACGATACTCCTCGCAGGGAGTCTCTATCCTTTATATATGACTCATACATGCAATACCACAGGCCAATATCGTGGGTTTTATTAATACCATCTATCTAATACTACCGCCCATTTGCAACTAACTGTGGTCCCGTCATTAATTGCGGGTTAACCACTTACAAATATTAATATGGGCTTTATTGACTCTTGACTATGACGTGATCCCATGACATAAATAAGGGGGTTAGGGTGGGACCCTAACATAAAACATCAGATTGTTGGGTGATCTAAGCTTTGTATGAGGTGAAGAGGGGCTTCCTTGTTGAGAGGATGATGCTGGGTCAGAACAAATGGTTGTAACTCCCCTTGGCTCTTTCTTGTTTATCAATAAAAGCTATTCAAGTTTTCCTCCATACTCTTGTGTCATTTATGTTTGCTGCATTTGTATGGTCAATTTACATCTAATCCTAGATTTTTTATGATTATAGATCCATGTTCTTGCATAGTGCTATGCTACTGTGATCTTACAGGTACTCTATGAAGCTGGGCGTGCAAGGGAACAAGTAGCGAAATACTATCAAGAAAGAGAGGAATCGAATCAGGAGATTAGCACAAGACAGAGGTTGGTCTTCTTTGTTCTTCTCTATCTATACTTCATAAAGGAAAAACGAAAGTAGCTTTACTTTGTTTGTTTCTAAGGCAGCTATCACACCTTAGTGGGATAAGCAGTTTTGAGTAGACACTTTTCCCTGTAACAAAATGGCAACTCGACTGGGGACGAATTAGTTTGTTTGTTTATCTTCCTTGTTGTCTATTTCATAAACTTACAGACAGAGCCTGAAGTCAAGCCAGGTAGCTTTCAAACTACATTTTCTATGCAAATGCAAAGTAGATAAATGCTGCTTCAGTCAATCTCCTGGATCTGTTGTGATTTAAACAACTGATTCACAAACTCTTTGATTGCCCTTGTGATAACTCTTAGATCCTCCTTAGATCTACCCCTGATTGTTGCATTACTGATTACCATTTGTTCGGCCAAAACCCATGAACTGAACTACACACTGTGACCCGGAACCCAAGCAAAGTCTCGTCTTTGGCCCAGCGCAGGTATTGTTCTGAGAATCTGAAATTCAACACACTTCCCGAGTGTAGTGGGTGCGCTGCATTTCAAATTCCATGTGTTACAGGTGCGCTGATCAGACTAGGCATTGTTCAGTTTCGGTTTCTGTGATTCATTCTTTCCAGTTCTATTCATAAATTTGTTGCCTGTGATCATTATATCTCTGTTTGAAACTCCTTTTCTTTGCTGTTATTCCTTTGTACAAAAGAACTGTAAATTTTTTGTGTGTTTGTTGAGTCATTTTCAGTTCTCCTTTGCAAAAAGTAACATAATCGCACTGTCGTCCTTTGATTTGAAAGTGTCGCAAGTGTCGTTTTCAATCATAGGAAAGAGTTTGATTGTTGTTGATAGTCGGTTATCCTGTTACTATTGTATTTGGTCTGAATTTGTAGTTTTTCTAGTGTCAAAAACAAGTATTCATTTCAAAATCATAAGGTGTTGTGATTACCTCTATTTTTTATTTCGAAAGGAAACTTGTTGATAATTGTCGCTTGAAAAGAAATTCAGATTTGTGCATCAACTTTCTTTTTATCATTTACATACTAAGAAAGTCGAAAACAAATACATGCATGTGCATTTGCATATAGACAGTCTGATTGGTTTGATTTAGGAAAGTGCATTTAGAGTGTGCTCTTTGCTCTTTGTGAAAGAATTCTGTCTTTCTTTCCTTAGTAGCTAGGATTTTCATTGCACAAAGAAGATAAAAAGATTGTTTATCATCTTAGATTGCATTTTAGGAATTACCCATCTACATCTCGTGGTGAACCTGAAAGGCAAACTTCATAAACAAGATCAACTATAGAATAAATTCAATGAATCTAACAGTGCTTTGGAACCTAACACACAACATTTAGAAGTCTAGGCTAGAGACGTATTCCGGTATCGTAAAGCCTGGTAACTATTGTTCTCACTGATGGTTGGGTGATTCCTCCACTTTGAGACGATAAGTGCCAGTACGGACTTGTGCTCCCACGTACCGTCGAGTATATTTTGGGAGACCACAATAGGCTTAATCCTTTATCCATAGGAAGCCGTGTCTTCCGCCCTATCGATCGCAATGCACTGAACACAACATTCGATAAGATTGACTGCCGTACCGTAAAAAGTATTTTGCAGTTTTGCGATTGGTTTGGTAATCCCTCTACCTAGATATCCAAAGCAGTCCCTTTCGTTCCTGTTCAGACTCTTTAACGGAAAAGGTCCATCCAAGCACTTGTCACTTCAGGCTCATTAAAAATCGAAGGCGACTAGAGTCATCTTTTGTTTTTTCTCGACTCTTAAAAATTGAAAAAACAAGTTGTGTCAAAGCGTCTAAAATTAATCTAATTCGGAAACATATTTCCCCTTTATTTTTAGTTGATCGAGTAATTCGCAATCGTGGAAGAAAGTCAATTGAAACCCCGTCATTCGCGGAGGCTTACGAGTCAACCGTCTTTGTCTCCGGAATCGAAGCTAGTACGGACAAAGCAAACTCGTTTAACCGGTTCCAAATCTCCTGTTAACGTTAGAACAAGTGTTCCAACAACATCAGAGACTCCGGTTACTCCAAACATTTCTGGTATCCCTGCCTCTACAGAAGAAGTTTAGCAGCCACAGAAGGACAGTGGTACTGATCCTAGTCTGAGGGTAAACACTTGTGTCACTGAACCAGTTCCATCCACAACCGGTTTGGAGAGTGTTGCTCCCCAAACATCTGTTGCTGCCGATTCCATACCTTCTTCGGCACCAGAAATATTCTACGGACCTGACGGTCTACCCCTTCCACCTGGTCTGATTTCTATAGAAGAGATTGTGGAAGATCCTCCATCTAATACTCCACCGCAATTTGGAGTCGGGATCACTCTGTATCCTTCTTCATCAGAAGTTAGTCTACCGCCAGCGGAAGCTCCTGTAGAATCGCTAGGTAATCTTTTGGATAGACCAGAAATGTCTGAACAACCTTCAACATCTAGGACTGTGTTGTCTGACACAGCGACGACAGAACTCCATGCTATCACTCCAACAATGTTTGTCGGTATACCATCTGTCCCAACTAGCTCTCAATCGCTAGAAGGAGCTCACTCAGGGGCCATTTCGACAGTGTGGTCTGTTCCTATTTTTTAATCAGGAATAATATCTGGAAACTCTTATGTTGAGTCTCAAAAAATTGATCCATTTGGAGGTTAATTTGGGCAGTCCGGCCCTCAAGGGCAAACCATTCCCTTAAGTATCGGATTACCACCGTATGGGGGGCAATATTCCCTTTCATTATCCCCTCCGGGAGGACAACCATACGGGAGTTCACAAAAAATTCGGGTTATGCTGGAATTACTTCAAGCGGTTGGGTTCCAATGCTACCTCAACAACCAAGAGTTGTATATTTGATGCAGCAATGCTTACCTATGTCGAGTATACCAACTACGCCAGCTATTGTTACGGTGTCGCAAGTTCAAGCGTTGCCTGTTGTATGCCAACCTCAAGTTTCTCAGGTTGTAATGAAACAGCCCCTTGACCCTGCAACTCAACCACAATCGCCGAATAGTGGAATGACACAGGTTCAAACGGGTACAATTGCCCCTCATATTGGTCAAACAATTAGTATCGGGCAACAACACATGGCTTCACAACCATGGCTAGTACAATACCAACAACCACAGTTCCAACAAGTATACCAAGGTTCTGAGCAACAAATATTTGCAAATAGTGGGCAACCGTATATTCAAAATGGTCAAAATCAACCATTTTACAATGGTCATGCCCACCAACCTTACCAAAGTTACCAGCATCAAATGCATTATGCTGGTATGCAAAGACCAACTGCTCAGGCAATCCCATCTTATCCTGGGTATGCTTCACCTAACCTGAATCAACAGTTACCCTTCGTGGAAACTTTAGAGTTACCTGATTTAAATCGGTTAACAAACGATGCAATCACTTACACCCCTTGGTGACCAGCGATTCCGCATAAACTTCCATCAGATATTCCTAAATTTAATGGAAATCTGGGTGAAGATCCGTCGAATCATGTGATGACCTTTCATCTGTGGTGTTCATCAAACACCCTAAACGATGATTCGATTAGGCTTCGCCTTTTTTAGAGGACGTTAACTGGTCCGGCAACAAAATGGTATATCGAATTTCCTATATCTTCATTCGACAACTTCAATACCTTAGCCACAACCTTTTTAACCCATTTTCAGTTACCGATAAGGTACGAAATGGGAACCGAACTTCTTACCAACTTCAAAAAAACGACGGCCACTCACCTATCTGATCATATACATGAATGGTGACATCGTCGTAGAATGGTGAAAACGTATGTTCCCGATCAGCTTTTAGTTGAATGGTTTATTAAGTCATTACTGCCTTCCATCACGGAAGATGTGGCAAAAGGGGGAGTCATCACAGAAGAGCAAGTTATCACTCGTGCACAATATTTGGACTTGATTTACACTCAATCCGGCACGCTCTACGATAAAATACCTGATGCCCCTCGACCGGAATTCTCAGTTCCTCCTCCTCCTAAATCAAACAATGACTCTCATGTCGGCGATGTCATGATTGGCGCAACAGACACGAAATCAACAAAGGCTACAACCAAAAAGGCCCGTAAGATTTCAGGTCAAAATGCAAAAATGAACTTCTTTCCTCGGAAGTAAATGTCGTATCGACAGATAAAGGCAAAGAAACCAAGCAACCAGGGGGCAATAAGAAAGGCAAAGGGAAGAAGAGAAAACAGGAAGAATCATCACCTGAAAAATCTTCTACAAACCCTCCTGGAAATAGGAAATCAAGAAATCCATGCTTTATATGCGATGAGGATCATTGGACAAAAGATTGTCCACACAGAGCTGAGCTTAAAAAATTCTTCAAGAATTCAAAAACCTCGACAGTGTTAACTGATCCGTTTCCAAATCCAGGGACAAATCTGGTTGACAGTGGAAATGCTTCCCCGTCTCAAGTGCTAATGTTTTCGGTTTCCAAACAGCAAAATGATGCTTTGATATCGACAAGAAACAAAGATTATGGGAATCCACAGTTGTCGAACAAAAAGGATAAAGATCAACCTAGTAGTTTGACAACAACTTCGATAGAAGTTGCGCCACCCATCATTCTTGAATTGAAAATAAAACCGCCAAAAGGAGTAGTACACAAGTCGACGTTTAATCCCCGCGCTAGAGCGGCACAGCATTATAATATAGTGGAAGATTTTGCCCAATCGCCATCCGCTATGTCGACTCTTGAGGTACTACAAATTGCCCATCCCAAAGGCAGGCTTTATTATCAGCCATTGGTGGGATAGACCCAAAGGATTCCAATCTTGTATCCTTTGATCATAAAGGATACGATCCTCAATTACCAGCTCAACTAGCTTTCCTCGTTCAAGTGAAAGCCCTCAAAAAAACTGTTCATCGAACAATTATTGATGAGGGGGCATCTACATGCATCATGTCGATGAGTTGCTGGAAAACTTTAGGATCTCCAACCTTGTCGCGATCTTCGATGACATTAAAAGCATTTGATGAACGAACATATACCCCATATGGTATTCTAAGTAACTTGAAGGTTGAACTAGGGGGGAAAAGAGTAGAAATAGATGTTGAGGTAATCGAGAGAAATCTCGATTACAACATCCTACTGGGAAGACCATGGATATATGCCATGGCTGCTGTTGTGTCGACCTATTTTATAAAGATTGAATTTCCCTTTCAAGGAGGGATTACAATCTTCGATCAACAAAACCTCCTCCCCAATGGTTCTCAAGTTACGGGAAGCATTCCTATGATCCATGGAATCCCCCATTTGCTTCAAAATATCGGAGTAGGCCTACTAAAATACCCTGTATTAATGGGAACTTTTGCCCTTCCACCTCCAATCAATTTGGTGGAAGTAGCATCAGTGGGAACCTGCAACATGATATCTTCTAAAAAGATCTCAGAAAACGATATCGACCTGGATCATGCGCGGGTTTTGCCTCCAAGCCTGACAGAAATATTGTAACAATCAATGTTCCTAGCGTGGGAGGCAAACCCAAATCAACGCTCATCAAGCGTTTGGATATATAGGTCTGAGGAATATGGTACCCCTTCAGATCCTTGGTCGCGAGTGCATGTCACCGACGAAGGAATTGTTCAATCAATGGTAATTGAAGGAGCACCATGGGATGATTACCACCATTGTTCCCTTCTTTCGGATTGTGAAGAAAATACTCCTAATGACCTTTATCATCCTTCAGTTTTTGATTTTCTATCAAATACTTTAAACACGGTGGATTCCGAGCGAAACTTCTCCAACATTGAAGAGACTATAGCCATAAATATCTCGACCAAAACAAATGTTGTAGAGAATATTTATGTTGGAAAATGTTGTTCTCCTTCAGAACTGGAAATATATAACAATCTTTTTCACGAATTCAGAGATGTCTTTGCTTGGTCATATACTAAAATGCTAGGCATTGACTCGAGTATCTTTGAACATGAAATCAAGGTGTATCCAGATGTCAAACCAGTACGACAGGTGCACCCAAAGAAAGCCGCTGCCATTAAGGTAGAAGTTGAAAAACTTCTCCATGCTGGTTTCATTTACCCGGTTCCTCTAACCGATTGGGTATCGAATATTTTCCCTGTTATGAAAAAACAAGGAACAATTAGAGTGTGCGTTGATTATAGGGATGTAAATCAAGCTTGTCCAAAAGACAACTACCCTACACCCTTCATCGACCAGATAATTGATGAATGCGACAGATGTGAAATCTTTTCATTTATGGATGGATTCTCCAGGTATAATCAAATAAATATACGCCCACAGGACCAGTCAAAGACTGCATTTATTTGTCCGTGGGGCACATTCGCATATCGAAAATTACCCTTTGGTTTAAAGAACGCAGGGGCAACATTTCAGAGGGCAATGAATTATGCCTTTCATGACATCAAAAACATCGTTCAACCATACCTCGACGACCTTCCGGCTCATTCGCGAAAGCGGACTGATCATCCACAACATTTAAGAGTTATATTTCTACGTTGCCAACACTACAAAATACGACTCAATCCACACAAATGTGTATTTTGTGTCAGTTCTGGCCGTTTACTTGGCTTTGTAGTCTCAAAAGACGAGATTCGTCTCAACCCATGTAAGGTTCAGGCAATCATAAATTTTCCTCCACCTTCAAACTTGCTTCAGATTCAGAAACTCCAAGGGAAAGCAAACTTTCTGAGGAGGTTCATTCCAAATTATGCCGAACTTGCTAAAGGTTATACACGTATTTTGAAAAAGGAAGTACCCTTTGTTTGGGATCAGGTTGCGCAAGCTTCCTTTGATGCTTTAAAAGAATCCCTAATGAAAGCATCATTAATGTACGCTCATGATTATCAAAAAGACTTTAACCTGTATCTGGCTGCAGCAGATACGACCATCGCAATGGTTTTAGTTCAAGAAGAAAACGAAATCGAACATACTATATATTATTTAAGTAAGAACTTAAATGATACAAAAAGCAAATATTCTTATGTTGAAAAGCTAGCGCTCGCGGCTGTTTAATCGATACAGAGATTTCGACACTATCTCCTCTTTCGAAAAACTACCATTCTGTCAGATTGCAACTCCATGACTTATATATTGTCACGACAGTTGCTGGGGGGAAAATATTCAAAATGGATAGCAATTATACAAGAGTTTGATCTGGAATTATTAAAATCCAAGTCAAGGAAAGCTCTGGTTTTCGCAGAATTGTTATGCGATCTCCCATCGTCGTCCAATGATGAAACATCCGAAGAAACGATCGTGGACGAAAATTTGTTTCTGATATCTTCAAGCAATCAATGGTATGGGGATATAATCATTTATCTCCAAACCCAAAAATATAGGCCAAATACCTCTCACTCTGAACAAAAATGTATTTGATACCAAGAAAAAGACTACATGGTCGTCGGTGATACACTTTACCGTCGTGGTATCGATACGGTTCTGAGAAGGTGCCTCACCCATGAGGAGGCTGAAAAATCCCTGAATGATTTCTATTCAGGCGCGTGTGGGGGGCATCAATCCGATTATGCTACAACGCAAAAAATCTTACGAGCAGGATACTTCTGGCCAACAATGTTCAAAGATTGCATAACCGGAGTCAGAAGTTGCCATGCTTGTCAAATTTTTGATAGCAAAACCAAAAGACCACCCGCACCTCTGCAGCCAATAGTTTCTGTCGGGCCATTTGCCAAATGGGGCATCGATTTCATGACATGTAACCCCACCTCGACCGAGGGGCATGGGTATATCATAGTCGCAGTTGACTATTTTACCAAATGGGCCAAGGCGATGCCTACATTAGATAATACTGGTGAAATAGCTGCCCTCTTCTTTTCCAATCATGTAGTTGCCAGATTCGGTGTCCCACAAGCTATAGTCACAGATCATGGATTGCATTTTTGCAATCACATGATGGTCGAATTAGCTGCCAAACTAGGGTTGTCTCATGACAGCTCTACTCCATATTACCCGCAAGCTGTTTAGTCAATTTAGTGTCGTCTAAATTGCTATCATAAATTGTCAACCAGGGGCTCGTAAGCTGATGAAGTGAAGGTGTACTATATGTACTTAAGCAACCTCTTAGATCTTTTTGTCGTTTGGGGGTGTTGTTTGTGGTCAATCTATCTTCCTAAGATGGAATGGAGGTTTTATAAACAAATGAGTGATAGTGTGTGTAAGGTGATTTCTAAATGAGTGAGTGTGTGTTGCTGGTGGTTTCTAACTACCTTCTAAACTTTGCAAAGAAAGAGCTTGAAATAAATAACTTGAAATGAACTGAAAGCAAAGAACCACTTTCTAATGGCACTAGTCACTACTCATGCTGCTGCAAATAAAAAGGTAAGAAAACCACTTTAAAGACCAATGATAATGTTCATCTCTTCCTAACACTCTGCTTCCAACATATAGTACTATGTAAAACACGATTAAGAAGTAGTTAGAAATAAGTCTAAAAAGTGATAAAGCTCTAAATGACAAATTATAACACCATTGTGCCTTTCTCCAGCATTCTGCTTCCAACATACATTTTTATGTGTAACAAATGAAGAAAGAGTTAGTGATATAAGCCAAAAGCTACTCAAAGCAAGCTGTAATTTATTAGTATTCTGATCTCTTAAAGATGAACAACTTATGATAAGGAGACCATCAATGTGTTAGCATACAGCTTGAGAAACTAAACTAGAAATTAAGCTAGAAAAACAGAATAAAGGCAGCAACTATGAATATGACAACTGAAAATACCATCAGAGATAAAGCAAATACACAAAGACACACAATCCCGGGCTAAAACCTGCAGAAAACAATCCTGATCAGTTTAAAATAAATGCTGGAAATGAAAGTAAATCAAAACTGTACATGCGTTAAATAAAAGGAAAATTGCTGAATTCGAAAGAAGGAAATGGCAAGAACATGAAGATAAAGTTACTGTACAAAGGCTGTTATGAATGGGGGCCCTCCATCCACAAAACCCAAGGAAAGATCAGCTACTTGAAATCAAAACAGCACAGTCTTCTATTAACTCATATGCAGAAATTACAGTAAAAAGTGCTGAAACAGCAGCTTCAAAACAGAGTTTCTGGATACGCTAAAATTGCAGCAATTACATAAACAAAATAACTAAAAGCTAATCCTTAAGCGTGCGCAGACGCTGGATTTTATAGGCGTATGATCAACTGCCTACTGCGTAAAACATGAAATTGAAAATTAACTGTCAATCATGCTAATTAAATGGTTCAGCAACACGTAAACAGGTCCGTGTGCGTTCTGGAGGGTACGGTCGTCATGGAGGTTGAATCCAAGGTTGGATCCTGTCTCCCATAACCTGCGTAGCGTGGAGGAATCGCCATCTGGAGTGACGTGACCTTTCAGCTTACGCAGCACCGTTTGAGCTGGCTCTGTTGACCGAAGTTTGATCCACGTTGACCGGAGGTGTACATGGTGTTTCTGACTGAACCAATAGCATAGGAACCTTTAACACCTTCATTCCTACATGCCCATGTGATTCGTTTTGAAAAATGACACGTGGAACATAGAGATCAATGAAAAGGCTACGGAATGACCAGATAGCTGCGGAATTGCTGAATGGCTGCGGAATTGCCAGACAGCTGCAGAATCTCTGTGCATATGTCAAAAATCTAGACAAACAGCCAAACATTAGCAAAGTTAACCAATCATGCTTAAAGACATCAAATGTAATGATCTGGGTAGGTTTATGAGGAAAATAGAGCAAAAGAGAGGGATAAGTGAGGAAAAGTTGTAGGTAATGATGGATAATTAGCTGCAAGTTAGAGGCTCTACATACCCCCACTACGAGGGTGTTGCATGTCCTCATGCAACAAAAACATTGTTTAATCTACCTGCTGAGATGCCTCTGCTAAGACATCTAGTCTTCTCCTCTTCCTCTGTGTAGCCACATTGACTCTTGGTTTCCTCACCAAGCATCTGAATTTTAGATTGACCAAAGCTCCGCTTAGCTTCCTGCATTTCTTCTTTAGCTTTCTGTTTTTCCTTTGCCAAAGGCCTAGATGAAGCATGGTATTATCGTGGATCATCTTGTCCACCTTAGCTTGCTCCTTCAATTTTTCATTCTCTTGTATGATGTGGCGATTTAAAACTTCAAGCTCAAAATTTTCCTGTTTGAGTGAGTGGATTTGCTGCTCAAGAGGTAGAACAGTGCTTGGACCAGCAGCAGCTTGTTCTAATGTCTCCAGGTAATTATAAACCTTCTGCTGATCTGGATCAATCTCTGGTGACCTCTTTGGACTAGGCTCATGCTCAAATTCAGGTTCATGCTCAAAAGGACTTTCCTCACGTGGAGGACTAGTCTCATCATGCTCAATATGTGGAGGGCTTTTCTCAAAGTCAAGTCTTGTAGCAACCTTTTCAGGTGTGCTCAAGTCAATAATGAGTGACTTTTTATCCTTTGTGGCCCCCATTTTGCCTTGTAGCCTGCTGCTCCTTCTCACGGTGGTGATGCTCTGTTTTTCTTTTTGTTGCTTTTGCTTTTGTTTTTGCATCTTCTTGGAAAGGGCAGCCTCATGAAGTTGGGCTAATCTATGTGCTAATGGCTGAGTGTCCTCTTCACTGGAATTTTCAGGAGTAAGGTAGGTTTCTTGGGCTATAGCTTTTCCTTTATCTTTCTTTTGTCTCTTCCTACTCTCCTTTTTCTTTTGAGCAACCTCTTGGACAATTTCTTGCAGGGTTTCTGTAATGATTTCTTGGGCTGTTTGGTCAATGTCTACAGCAGGCTCAGGGTCATTTTCTTCTTCAGAATGATGTGCAACAATTTCTTCTTTAACAAGGTCTTGGACAGTTTCTTCTTGGACAACAGTTTCTGGGGTAATTTCCTCTGTTCTTTTCCTTCTACTCTTTTTAGGCACTTGAGGTGAACTACCAGAGGCTTCCCCTATCTCTTGGAAATGATTCCTTACAAGAAATCTTTCCCATGTGTCTCTTTTTTCTTTCAATTGTTCTTCAACTAGTATCTTGACAAGCCCATGATGGTCCAAATGTGGCTCAATGTTTCTTGGGTTTCTTTGGACTATTGAGCACATTTTTCTAAGGCTTGAGAGTAAAAAGTATGGAAGGTTAATGTCATGCTCTCCTAAGAAATGCATCATAACTTTGGCATGATAAACATACAAAACTCCAAATCTTCCTTCACATGTAAAGAATTTCTGTATTAACAGAAGCAAAGTTGTCCATTCTTCTTTGACAAGACTAACAGGGATTCCCTTTGTAAAAATGCTAGTGTCCATACCTGGATTTTTCAGAATTTGTTTCCATTGCTGGTCTTGTACTGATCGGTTTTTGAACCATCTCTCCCCAGTTTGTGGTAATGAAGTGGCCTGTGCCAAACTGCTTTCGGTGACTGTAAATTTCAGATCTCCTATCTCCACTTGATTGTCTTTGTCTCTGAAAGAACGTGCAAAAGCCTTCGTGACCTCTCTATGATAACCCTTGAATTTTTGGATGCACTGGAGCCAATTTGCCTTCTGCAAAGCGTCTTTGACTTGGGGATATCCTTCCAGAAATTTAGAGCCCTCTGGCTCTGCCCTCAAAAGTTTACCCATCAGCTCTCTCACAGCTCTGTTTTAATTCTTTGGAAAAAGGGTTATACGGCTTCAGTAGTGGCTTCAACACAATAGATTTACAGCTTCAACACAACAGCCGTAATGCACTCACAACAGTGGTCAAAGTTCAGCAGAGGGGAAAACAGAGTATGGTTACGGTGGCAGAGTAGTGAATAAGGCAGAGCAGTGGAAAACAAGGGAAATGCGGAAGTGAATCAACAGCGTGAATGAGATTATGCATAGGAGGGTTATGAATAATGGGAAGAAACGGTTAAGTCCCTTAGACATCGATCATGAGTGTACATTTGGCTGCGGAATCATAACGCAGAGAGCCGTAGTACAATTGTCTACGTCACTCAGGTACAGGAATTTAAATGGAAGAGCAGCCGTGCTTGAGTTTTAAAAATCGTGATGAATAAGGACTATCAAGGTTGAGGGATACATGGATTTCCGGTCGAGTGATGGAAAGGACTGGTAATCATTACATTAAATGGAAAAAAAAACACAATCCGTAAACCATGCAAAATGTTATAACCGTAAGTTTAGAAATTAGATCATACCTCATGTATCCGCGCTTTGATTCCCTTTTGCTCATCTGTGCTAACCTTTCATTGTTTATTGCTGCTATATGACCTTTTTCAATTTTTGCTGATGACTTTTTGGACTGCAGATTCCTTCTTAAACAGACTGTGTTTTTTTATGCAGGTGCAGAAAGTGTATCGGCTGCGGAATTGGGATGTTGGCTGCGGAATTGCTCCTCAGCTGCAGAAACTGCAGTGATACCCTTTTGTATGCACAAAACAACTTTAGTTGTGTGAAATAAATCTGACAATGACTTTATTGGTGAGATGGAATGTAATGGATGGATGGATGGAAAGAAATGAGGTGGAGTGAGAATGATTGGACGAATGAGATGGTGAATGGAATGGATGAAATAATGAAATGAGATGGAGCAAGGAAAAGAAGAGGGATTTTTTTTTGGAAAATGTGAGGTGTCAGGTGACCCTGATTTTCACCTCAGATTTTCTGCATAGGACTGCCATCAGAGACTGGTTTTCAGGCCTATACTTTTTTTTTTTTTTCAAAAACCAAAGATTAGGCTGATGGAGGAGAAGAATCCTTCTCCACCAACCTGATTGCAGAATCTTCTTTAAACAACTTGACACATTCCTCTTTTGAGAGTGGCTTCTGGTAGATTTTCAAGCGATGGCCATTCACAATAAGAGGAGTATGAAATTCATCAATAGTTTTCACTCGAACTGCTCCATTACTAAAGACTTCATCAATCTCATATGGCCCAAGCCAATGAGTTTGAAATTTCCCTTTGAAGTCTTTAAACTTTGAATCAAACAATAGAGCCCAATCTCCTTTCTGAAACTTTCTTTCTTTGATATGACGATCATGCCATTTAGATCTTTGGTGCTGAACTAGATCGGTCCTTAGAATTGCATCTTGTCTTATTTCATCTAGCTCATTTAGCTGGTCCATTCTGTGTTTTTGGGCTTCTGAGAGGCTCATTCCCAATTGGACTGCCATCTTGAAGGTCTTGATTTGGAACTCAATGGGGAGCAGGACTTCCTTCCCATAAACAAGTTCATAGGGAGAATGTCCTGTTGTGTTCCTCCATGTAGTTCTATAGGCCCATAAGGCTTCAAGAAGCCTTTCCACCCAATCTCTTCTATGAAGATGAACAGTCTTGGTGATAATGCCTTCAAGAACTTTATTGGTAGATTCCACTTGGCCATTTGATTGCGGATGGTATGGAGTAGATGTTCTGTGCTTGATCTTATATTCCTCCATCAGCTTCTCCATCAATTTAGATGTAAATTGGCTGCCCTGATCTGTCACAATTTCCCTTGGGACACCAAAACGAGTGAAAATATCCTCAAAAAGAAATTGAACAACTGAATTTTCAGTGGCAGAAGGCAAAGCTTTGGCTTCTACCCACTTAGTAACATAATCAGTACAAACCAGTATATACTTCTTTTGCTTTGATGGTGGATTAATTGGTCCAACGAAATCTAGAGCCCATTTCTCAAAGGGTTCGATGCATACCTGAGGCTGTAGTGGCATTTCATTTGAAGGAGTTGGTCTCCCAACTCTTTGGCAGCTGTCACACCTTCTAACATACTGCTTTGCATCTTTAAAGAGAGAGGGCCAATAATATCCTAGAGAAAGGATTTTATAGGCTGTCCTCTTATCAGCAAAGTGCCCGCCGCATGGTTCATCATGACATGCCTTAAGGATGTCAGGCATTTCATCTTCCCGAACACATCTTCTGATTATACAATCTGGCCCTGTTTTGAACAATTCATTAGAAATCCAAGAATAATGTGAACTCTCCTGAATGATTTTCCTTTTCTCATTAGGAAATAAGTGTAGAGGTAGCTTCCCTGTAACTAGATAATTAGCCATATCTGCATACCAAGGAGTCTTGGTAGTTACTGCAAACAGGTATTCATCTGGAAACTTATCTTCTACTGGAGAATCTTCATTAGTGTTTTGGATTCTAGACAAGAAATCAGCTACTGTGTTTTGTTTTCCAGGTCTATCTAACACAGTAATGTTGAATTCTTGTAAAAGTAAAAGCCATCTTGTAACTCTGCCATTAGTAACAGGTTTGTTCATTAAATATCTTATGGCAGAGTGATCAGTATGGACAAAGGTTTCATAGCCGGTTATGTAGTGTCTAAACTTGTTGATCGCATGTACTACAGCTAAGAACTCTTTTTCTGTAACAGTATAATTTAACTCAGTGGGAGTCAAATTTTTACTGGTGTAATAAATGGCATAAGGGATCAAATCCTTTTGTCCCAAAACAGCTCCTAGAGCTGTATCTGAAGCATCAGTAGAAATGTGGAAAGGGAGTTTCCAATTTGGCCCCCTTAAGATGGGTGCTTCAGATATTCTAGTCTTTAAAGCTTCAAAGGCAGATTGACACTCAGGATCCCATTTGAACTCACAGTCTTTGGTAAGCAATTTGAAAAGAGGAGATGCTATCTTAGTGAAGTTTTCAATAAACCTTTTGTAATATCCAGTAAACCCAAGAAAACTTCTAACATCTTTCTGGCAATTTGGAACAGGTAACTTAGAGATGACTTCTACTTTGGATCTATCAACCTTAATCCCATCTCCTGAAATATGATGTCCTAAAACAATCCCTTCAGTAAACATCATAAAACACTTTTCATGACTTAAAGAAAGATTTGTTTCCTTACATCTTATCAGTACTTTTTCCAAATTTTCCAAAGCTTCTTCAAATGTATTACCATAAACTGTGAAATCGTCCATGTAGACCTCTACACAATCATGAATTAGATCTGAAAAGATTCCTAGTACAGCCCTTTGAAATGTAGCGGGTGCATTGCACAATCCAAAAGGGAGTACTCGGTAGGCAAAAGTTCCCCAAGGACAAGTAAATGTGGTTTTGTCTTGATCTTCAGGTGCTACCTGAATTTGATTATACCCACTAAAACCATCCAAGAATGAGAAATACTTTTTACCTGCTAAAGTGTCTAGTACCTGATCAATAAAAGGTAGAGGGAAATGATCCTTTAAGGTTGCCTTGTTCAATTCTCGATAATCAATGCAAACTCTCCATTTACCATTCTTTTTGGGCACTATAACCAAGGGAGAAACCCATTGGCTATCTGAAATGGGGTAAATGAAGTTTACCTTGAGCAATTTCTGGAGTTCTTCTTTCACGATTTCCCTAAGGTTTGAATTCATCCTTCTTTGTGGTTGCCTAATAGGTCTGCTGTTTTCTTCAATATAGATGTGATGAATACAAGTCTTAGGATCGATTCCTTTCATGTCAGTGTATTCCCATGCAAATGCAGTGGAATGTTTTTGCAAAAGTTTGGTTAATTCTTCTTGTTGTGGTCTTTCCAAGTTTCTGTTAATGTTCAATGTTTTTCCTGGAAAGATTTCAACTGTAGAACTACCAAACTCTTCCATTGAGAAGAGAGACATCTGTCTAGAGGAGAGATATTCAATGTCCGCATCTAACTGAAACTGTGTAGAGTCATATTCTAAAGGTATTTCAAAATTTTCTAATGTATTTAGAATTTGACTATCTTCACTGATCTCAGAGATGGTTAGAACAGGTTGAATAGTATCCTCATCATCAACCCACTCATCTTCTCCTATTTCTATTATTGCCTTTGCTGGAGGATACAAGTTGAATTTCTTGGTGGAATTACCATCTGATATATACATGTCCCCAAACCTACAACTGATAAAAGCATTAGCTGTTGCTAGCCAAGGTCTTCCTAAGATAAGAGGATGTCCTCCTAGATTGTTCTTGGGACTTAAAATCATAAAATCAACTGGATATTCCCAAGAGTCTAGGGAGACTGGAATGTCTTCCAATACACCATCAGGTTTAATGATTGATCGATCTGCAAGTTGCAGTAAAGTAGGTGTAAAGAGAAGGTTAGGAAGCTTTAACTGATCCATGGTCTGTCTACTCATGATGTTGATAGCGGCTCCTAAGTCAATCAAAGTATTTGGGATTTCAACCCCATTAATATGAGTTTTGACAATAGGGCTACCGGGATCCACATACTTTTGCATGGTAATCTTACCCATCATAATGTCTGCAATTTTTCCAACTAGATGTATCCTTTTGGTATCTCTGGTTCTCTTTCCTGTTTTCTTCAAACTCAACTCCTTTATTGTCTTTGCTAGAATGGGAATTTCCTTAATGGCTTGTAACAAGGGAATCTTGATACAGACATTCTTCAATTCATCTAGAAAACTATAGTCAGGCAACCAAATTTTCTTTTCCACTCCTTTGTCAATTTGTAATCTTTCAGGAAAAGGAGGTGTAGCCGAAGATGTCGGTTGCTCAACTATGGGAGTTGTAGAGGTTGATTCTTTTTCTTTTTCTTTTTGGATATTTTGGTTTTGAAGTGATACTTCAGAACCCTTATTGACTTTGAGAGATTCTTCCTCAGAAATGCTTGGTTGTTGAACACTTGTAGAAGGTTGATCTAGGATTCTACCTGATCTGAGTTGTACTTCATTGAGAGGAACAACCATATAGGTAGGGAATGGTTGACCTTCCATCATGTAAGCATTTTGAGGGTTCCTATTATTTGGATTTGGTAATGGCTGAGAGGGAAGTTGATTTGACTTCTGTTGGGACTGAAGCAAGAGTTGAGAATTTTGATTTTGTGGAGGAGGTTGTTGTTGTTGAGGGTATGGCAATGATAGTTGTTGACCTTGATTTGGAAGTTGTGGAGCTTGCTGATTCTGAAATGATGGAGGATATTGATAGAATTCAGCAAGTCTCCCATAAGGATTTTGCATGCTTTGCATCCATGCTTGAAAAGCATTTTGAGGTTGAGGCCAAGGTTGTTGCCAAGGATTCCAATTTGGTTGGGATTGAAAATTCATAGAGTTATTAAACCCTTGATTCTGTTGCCCTTGCCAAGGTCTCCTTGCAACAAAACAGAGAGATTCAAGTGTATTTGGATCCTCTTGAAAGATTGCTTTGAGGCCAGGAATTGAAGGACAATCCTTGGTCTCATGAGTTTCTGAGAAGATTACGCATGTTTCTACAACGTGTGCATCCAAGGGACATTCCCTTAAAGCATGTTTCTTTCTACATTTCGGGCAAAAAATGGCCAAAGCCTCAGCTTCTGCTTTTTGTTTATTGTGAATCTTAAGGGTATCTAGTTGTTCACTAAGACTCCCTAAGATGTCAGTTTTGAATTCATCAAGCATATTGCCGATTTCAGCCCTACTTACTGATCCTGTTGCAGATTTATTTGCTCTAAGGAGAGAAGGATCTCTAGGCCCTTTTTGAGTTTTTGATTTGCCCCTTGAGAGATGGATACAGAGTTCTGCTATATCATTGAGTGAAAGTTGAGATATATCCCCTTTCCCCATCATGTTTTAGATATCTATCCATTCATCCCTAATGGCTTTTAATAAGAGGGATTTTAAGGTCTCTTCATCCAAGCTACTCATTTTTGCTCTTTTCAAGTTATATTGAAATCTTTCAAGTAAATCTTCTAAGCTCTCATCTTCTCTTTGTATCATTTTAAATACCTCGTCCTTGTGATTAGTAGGCATACAAAAGTCCAAATACCTATCCAAAAATGTTTGTTTCATTTCATCCCAAGACCTAATGGATTGAGTGAGTAACCCCATGAACCATTTCAAAGCTTGATCTTTCAGTGTTGAAGGGAAAAATTTGAGTTTCTGAGAGTCATCCAGATAGTCATAAGTTCGACACACCACTTCAAACTCAAATAAAAATGTTTCAGGGTCCTCAGTTCTTAACCCATGGAAATTTGGGAGGACAGATGGCGATATGTTTTTCATAGTGGCTCGGGAATCCTCATTAACAATGGGAAACCCAAATGAATTATCCCCATCTCTATTTCCTCCTCCAAGGGGACCTCTACCTCCTCCATTATTGTTGTTGTTTCCTCCTCCTCCTCTACCTCTACCTCTACCACCTCCTTCTTCCTCTGCCATGATGGTTCTCCTAGGGATTTCAAAATCTTCTGGTTCCTCTACAAAGGGTGAATGAGAAGAGATTTCTCCTTCTTCTTCAGATGATTCTACTTCCTCAATTACAATTGGTCTTTCTATAGGAGAAAGAGAAGAGTCTCTTCCTAGTTCAAATTCAATAGAAGGTGTGGGAGAGTCAACTCTTGGCTCTTGAATTCCAGGAATTCTAGGACTAGGAGTGTCGGTTGGAGATAAGGGAGGTGTCTCTTGTCTATCCCTTGAAGCAGATGGACTTGTAAAAATTGAACTTCGAGCTCTAGCTAAAAACCTTCCCCTAGAATCTCTAGCTCTATGCATGTCATTTTTTTTTTTTTTTTTTTTTTCTTCAAGTCAAGTTAATAGTTCTTTTTCTGATCTTCCAGGTCACTCTAGGTGCAAGAAGAGAGCATACTCAAGAAACTACTAAATCAATAACTTTCTCTTTTCTGATCCTCCAGATCACTTTGAAGTGCAAGAGGAGAGCATACTTTGATAGGTTATCAACTTCTTTCCTTGAAATTTTATGTTTTTTTTTTCTAAGAATATGGCTACTTAATTTCACTTCCCCGGCAACGGCGCCAAAATGTTTAGTCAATTTAGTGTCGTCTAAATTGCTATCATAAATTGTCAACCAGGGGCTCGTAAGCTGATGAAGTGAAGGTGTACTATATGTACTTAAGCAACCTCTTAGATCTTTTTGTCGTTTGGGGGTGTTGTTTGTGGTCAATCTATCTTCCTAAGATGGAATGGAGGTTTTATAAACAGATGAGTGATAGTGTGTGTAAGGTGATTTCTAAATGAGTGAGTGTGTGTTGCTGGTGGTTTCTAACTACCTTCTAAACTTTGCAAAGAAAGAGCTTGAAATAAATAACTTGAAATGAACTGAAAGCAAAGAACCACTTTCTAATGGCACTAGTCACTACTCATGCTGCTGCAAATAAAAATGTAAGAAAACCACTTTAAAGACCAATGATAATGTTCATCTCTTCCTAACACTCTGCTTCCAACATATAGTACTATGTAAAACACGATTAAGAAGTAGTTAGAAATAAGTCTAAAAAGTGATAAAGCTCTAAATGACAAATTATAACACCACTGTGCCTTTCTCCAGCATTCTGCTTCCAACATACATTGTTATGTGTAACAAGTGAAGAAAGAGTTAGTGATATAAGCCAAAAGCTACTCAAAGCAAGTTGTAATTTATTAGTATTCTGATCTCTTAAAGATGAACAACTTATGATAAGGAGACAATCAATGTGTTAGCATACAGCTTGAGAAACTAAACTAGAAATTAAGCTAGAAAAACAGAATAAAGGCAGCAACTATGAATATGACAACTGAAAATACCATCAGAGATAAAGCAAATACACAAAGACACACAATCCCGGGCTAAAACCTACAGAAAACAATCCTGATCAGTTTAAAATAAATGCTGGAAATGAAAGTAAATCAAAACTGTACATGCGTTAAATAAAAGGAAAAATGCTGAATTCGAAAGAAGGAAATGGAAAGAACATGAAGATAAAGTTACTATACAAAGGCTGTTATGAATGGGGGCCCTCCATCCACAAAACCCAAGGAAAGATCAGCTACTTGAAATCAAAACAGCACAGTCTTCTATTAACTCATATGCAGAAATTACAGTAAAAAGTGCTGAAACAGCAGCTTCAAAACAGAGTTTCTGGATACGCTAAAATTGCAGCAATTACATAAACAAAATAACTAAAAGCTAATCCTTAAGCGTGCGCAGATGCTGGATTTTATAGGCGTATGATCAACTGCCTACTGCGTAAAACATGAAATTGGAAATTAACTGTCAATCATGCTAATTAAATGGTTCAGCAACACGTAAACAGGTCCGTGTGCGTTCTGGAGGGTACGGTCGTCATGGAGGTTGAATCCAAGGTTGGATCCTGTCTCCCATAACCTGCGTAGCATGGAGGAATCGCCATCTGGAGTGACGTGACCTTTCAGCTTACGCAGCACCGTTTGAGCTGGCTCTGTTGACCGAAGTTTGATCCACGTTGACCGGAGGTGTACGTGGCGTTTCTGACTGAACCAATAGCATAGGAACCTTTAACACCTTCATTCCTACGTGCCCATGTGATTCGTTTTGCAAAATGACACGTGGAACATAGAGATCAATGAAAAGGCTGCGGAATGACCAGATAGCTGCGGAATTGCTGAATGGCTGCGGAATTGCCAGACAGCTGCAGAATCTCTGTGCATATGTCAAAAATCTAGACAAATAGCCAAAAATTAGCAAAGTTAACCAATCATGCTTAAAGACATCAAATGTAATGATCTGGGTAGGTTTATGAGGAAAATAGAGCAAAAGAGAGGGATAAGTGAGGAAAAGCTGTAGGTAATGGTGGATAATTAGCTGCAAGTTAGAGGCTCTACACAAGCCAATGGGCAAGTTGAAGCAATCAACAAGGTCTTGAAACGCATGCTGCAAAGGATGATTGGAGTTCACAAAAGAAGCTGGCACCTAATCCTGTGCTCAGCCTTGTGGGCTTACCGAACATCGGTAAGGAATGCAACCGGGTTTACACCTTTCCAACTAGTATATGGCCTGGAAGCAGTCTTACCAATCCAGTGTGAAATATCGTCCCTCAAACTCGCAATTCACCTTCTCCCCGGAACTTCAGAAGAGGAGGCTCGTTTCGTGGAACTAATCCAATTGGATGAAACCTGTCGTGATGCCGCTTTGGCTAACGAAACCCATAAGAAACGAGTCAAAGCACAGTTCGACAAAAATGTCAAACCCAGTGTCTTCTCAGAAGGTGACTTGGTCTTGCTTTATGACCAGGAATCCGATAAATTGGGAGCAGGTAAATTCAAGTCTTTATGGATGGGCCCCTATATTGTTAAGCGAGTGTTAGCAAAAGGAGCCTACAAGTTAATGGATTATGACAGAATTCCACTGGCACAACCTCGTAACGGGTTGTACCTCAAGCGTTACTAAGTGTGATTAAGTATAGTAACCTGTAGGCTTTTGTTATGTTTTTGTTTTCGCTAAAGTGTTTGTTTTGGTCAAGTAATCCACTTTTTACATTTATTGTAGATGTCAAACCTATTGGAGTCATGTGTTGGATATGCCGACGGAGCGAGTCGTAGTTCGCGGAACCTATCTTCCGCGGCCTAGGCCATTTTTGATCCAAGCGGCGAGTTAGTAAGTTTTGGAGGGGTATGTATTGGTTGATCAATGAATAACATCGCTGAATATAACACGTTGATAGAACTTCTCTCTGATGCCATCACACATGGTATACGCTGACTGATTGTCAGGCTAGACTCACAACTCGTCATACTACAACTCACTGGTATCTACTCTGTCAGAAATCCAGCTATTTATCGCATGTTCCTAAGGGTTAAGATTTTGGAAAGGCAATTTGATTTTATTCAATATCAGCATATTTCCAGAAACTTAAACACAATAACTGACTCATTGGAAAATTATGTGTTAGATAGACATTTGCAACATTTATAAAAAGAAGCATACCATCAATATTTGCATTTGGATCATGTAACTTAACCAAAATAAAACTTCGAAAATAAAAAATATGTATATAACTGTTTATGGTTTACACATAATGTTCTGTAACCAAGACAGAATTGGTCAAATGACCCAAAACTCAAAACGCTAGGGGGCACCCTAGTCTAATGATGCTTGTGATAGCAAGTCACAGCCTGTGCGATCATGCGTAAGAGCCGAGTCCATCGTCTTGGCACACCAGTAGTATGCCGCTGCAACCTCAAGGGTAGCTCATCAGTCCTCACATCTGGAATACCAAGAGTGAGGCCCTCAACCTGTTCCTGTAATTCTGTGAGAGTCTCGGCCACATCAAGGTCACGAAGGATAGCCCTTCCAACAGCCTCTCCTGCTGGGGCGGCAGCTGGCAATCTCAGGCGTACTACTGGCTAAACGGGACCAACATCTGCATGAACACATGAGTTTGATTAAGTCTTGATAGAATAAAGAACAAGGACATTATAAAAGAAAAACGATAAACAGGGATATGGTAAAAGAATTTACCAATGGCACCCCACTATTCGCCAGCCGGTAGCACTAAATCTGGATCACCCCGGAAGTCCATACCAGCATATGGATACTCGGAATAAACCATCTCCTGACGATCAAACCACCCGAAAAAGGTATCAGAAAAGGAAATCTGAGACTGACCAGCATGCCTAGACATATGGTCGACCCATCTCTGCATACGTGGTTCAGTCGGTGAAGGTAAATCGAGTGCAATATACTGCGGCTGCATCAGTGGTATCTTTTCCAAGGCAAAGGTGGTCAAGATAGAACCATAACCAAAGTTCTTCAACCTCCCACTCTTCACCTTGGTCAACTGTTCTTTCATCACAAGAAGTATCGCGTCACACCAGTTGAACACCTTCAGTTGGAGACATTCCGATTGGCCACATGAAGAGCCGCACCACCAGCCATCCTACCAAAAGTGAACAGAATAGTCCTAATGGACCTATTAGTGACATCATGGATGATGATCTTGCCGTCTTTACTCGGCTAAGATCCCTCTCTGCAATACCGGCGAACATAATCTCTCACAGATGCACCTCCTCGGTCCGAACCTGATAAAGAGATGTGGGCACCCCACCTCAACAAGCCAGTCAAGAAATAGATGTCCACTACAGTCAAGGGGATGGATTTTCCCCTAATCTGGAACACCTGGTTAGTAGTATCCCAAGCATCGAGAAAATACTGCAGTGAGTTGATATGTTGTCTCATGCTAGAAATGCAGAAAAACTTCAGCAAGCCACAGTTCCACAGTGCGTTTACTGTGACTGGATCATGTAAAGCAAGCATGCCCTCTTCTTCATGCTCATGTTCTCACCATGTAATAGTCATCTTGCTCCAAATATCTCTGAAAACAAACAAGAGAAGAGTTAGATCCTGATTTTGGTAAGAAACAGGCAAAATTTCCATCAAAAAATATGCATAAAATTCCTTCTTTGTGCCCATCGCACCTACAATAGTGCTTTGGGTGCGTTGCATGTCAGATGGCCAGTAGACAAGCCAACATCCAACGCACCTTTCGATACACAGAGGGTGCGCTGAAGGCAGAGCGAGTTTTTCAAACCCCAGAGGCTCAGAAAAACCAGGAATCAAGCTCAAAATGCAAAATGGAAAGCATGAAATGAAAGAGCTCAAGTTTAGCTCCTACCTGGTCCAGACAGCGCCGAGAATTGTCCACAGAATCTCCCGAAATCAGTTGATGAAAATCAAGGGGGAAAAGCACGTCTAAAGCTCCAACAAACCAAAGTTCAAATGAAATGGTAAAATGAGAGGTAAAAGCACTTTTACATTACTTTTTATGTAATTCGAGTAAAGTATTAGTGTTCTAACTCATTTTTCGAACATGTATTGTTCATTTCTAACTAGTTTGATGAAGCAATTGAAAATGCAGTACAATCTTTGAAAGAACAAAGCTATCTATGGTAAAGTCAAGAAATGACCATTATATCGAGCAGTTTTAGGACATAGTTCAAGCTCATTAAAAAATAAACATAAGTCATGAGCACATGTTCCTCCAGAGTTTAAGCTCATTAAAAAATGAACCGATTTTCCAGTAAATAACCATCGTGAATGTAATACTTCAGCCTTTAAAGCCTTGGTCGTGTTTGCACTGTCACCTCCACTTTTACATTGGCTGATCATTCACCTCCATTTGATTGTTTGCCCATTTTGAGGAACAGCTGCGAAGAGTGATCATGTTAGCCATCCTTGTAACACTGCCGAGATTGGAAAATTCCAAACCTTACCTGGAATCAGTTTCTACCCATTTTATCACTCGTTCCTCAAAAGACGAGTCTCCTTTAAGCTCTTTTCAACTGACTCGTAAAATATGAAAAGATTGCCAAGCCATTGGCCTCTCCAGCTCGTTAAAGGGACCGAAAGTGTTATCCCTCCTCTAAATTTTAATCCTTTTGGACCTGAGGGATTATTACACAAAAAGATCGACGCTTGTTTTGTTTGGCTCGTTAAAAGTATCGAAAATTCATCCCTTCTGTATTGTTTTATACATTTTCGGACTTAAGGGATTAGATGACGAAAAAGGAATTTTGGAGTTTCCTTTACGTTCCTTTTCAGACTCTCTAAAACTGAAAAGGACCGAGTTATCTTTGTCGTTAAACTCGTTAAAATATAATAGTGACAAACTTGTCTATAGACAAGAACGAGTTTCACTATCACTAGGCTCGTTAAAACATAGCGATGGGTTTGCCGGAAGGGAAAATTATAGAACAAGCATATGTTATCCTCCTCAAGCTTGACAAAAATAAAGAGGTACTGGTCAGCAATGACTGGGGAAAAATTGGGAAGAAAACTTGAAGAAACTTTGTTGGTAGCAAGTCGCTCTTGAACATGACACTTTCACTCCGCATCCAAGTCGAGTTGTGTTGTTTCATTCACCGGCCACATCACCATGGTCCCATCACACCATCCACATTTGGGGTTAATGCTAACAATCCATCACGTCAGTGTCGCTGATATGTTCAAGAGAAGTCATTCAGAGAATTCACCTGTGTCTCACCCACTACAATACATTTATACTCCATTCTTTCATGACCGCCACCCTGAACCTTATATCACCAGATCGTTTTCACCTCCATTAAAATCATTTGCTCTGTTTCGTGTCATTGATGTGGGATTCATTAAGGCCCTCCTGTGACGGATCACTTCTTGTTGACATCGGCTCAATATCCAAGAAGTCGATCTAGGAACACCCCATTCAGTACTTTGAAGCTTGCATGCCTCAATGGAAAGTTTCTCACTTCCGGCGACATGTTTATATCAATGGCCTTCGACCGAAAGATTTTGCGTGGTGTTCGACGCCAAGTCATTTATTCACACCACGTGAATTGTACTGTAGTACCTTGAGGGTCATTATCATTATTAGTGATTCCTCTCACGCCTGTTAACAACTTACATCATTGGCTAGTAATCAGGCGATGTCTTTCCATGTTTGACGCCAGAATATCTCTCACATGGATCGACTTGTACATGAATTTATAAAGCTGAGCATGGGAATTCCCACCTCATCTAGATCATGAAAGTATTATGAAGATAATGTATTGTATTGTATCTTATTACAGGTCTCCTCCGAGCTTAAAAGAACTTCGGATCCTCATAATAAAGCATTTCACCTGACATCAAAAAGATTAACGACCTCATGCTTTAGGGGGCAACTGTTATAGATGTTTTTGGGAACTGCAACCCCAAGCATAAAATTTCCATAAACCAAGGGCTCCTAAGTCCCTAAAAGTGTTGTTCTAACCCCTAAAGGAGCAAGGTCAACTGATTACAGCTTCTCCAAGAAGTTCTCCATGAAAAACTACTCAGAATTAGTCAAAATAGGATCATTTCAGCTGCTCCATAGGCAAAGTGCATTGCATCTCACCTAAACACACTATGTGGGTGCACTGCATTTCAAAAATACCTCCTATGGGGTGCGATGGGCGAGAAATGACAAATGGCAGTGTCATTCTGCAAGGTGGAGAGGTAATGGAAGCTTCCAGAAACTTCTCCTGCGACACTTGCCTCTCTGAATTCGACCAAGGATGAGTAAGAGATCATCAATCTCCAAGTGGAAGCAAAAACTATGAGAGGGAAGACACTAATCAAATCACAAGCTGACTCATCTCCCTTACAGATATCTATATATGGATCCCTCATCCTAGAGATCCAGAGGCTGGAATTTTGTATATTGTAAGGAATTGTTGTTGGTTTCTGGAGATAAAACATCAGATTGTTGGGTGATCTAAGCTTTGTATGAGGTGAAGAGGGGCTTCCTTGCTGAGAGGATGATGCTGGGTCAGAACAAATGGTTGTAACTCCCCTTGGCTCTTTCTTGTTTATCAATAAAAGCTATTCAAGTTTTCCTCCATACTCTTGTGTCATTTATTTTTGCTGCATTTGTATGGTCAATTTACATCTGATCCTAGATTTTTTATGATTATAGATCCATGTTCTTGTATAGTGCTATGCTACTGTGATCTTACAGGTACTCTGTGAAGCTGGGCGTGCAAGGGAACAAGTAGCGAAAGACTATCAAGAAAGAGAGGAATCGAATCAGGAGATTAGCGCAAGACAGAGGTTGGTCTTCTTTTTTCTTCTCTATCTATACTTCATAAAGGAAAAACAAAAGTAGCTTTACTTTGTTTGTTTCTAAGGAAGATATCACACCTTAGTGGGATAAGCAGTTTTGAGTAGACACTTTTCCCTGTAACAGAAATACTAGCTTCCACTTGGCTTTTCTTACCTTGCACCTTGTCTTCCATCTTGCTAAGAATTTTGAACAACTAGAAGGGTATATTCAAAGGGCTCTTCCCTATGAAATGCGTCAAAAGCCTAAAATGGTACTGATAGATCTTCCTAAACATGTCCTCACAAGTCAAGTATCTATGGATTACCTTCAACATTTTACTGTAGGGTTCAAGAAAGTATTATCTTGGTACAATGGCTCCATACCCCTTGTTTTTGTACTTTGGTTTCAATAAATATTTGCAGTTAGTTATGTCAAGAGGCATGTCCTTGAACCACTACTCTCCTTGAAGAGGACTTTATGTTACAACTGAGATTGTGAAATTTGACACTGGAAAAGTGAGCTCTCCAATCTTAGCCTCTGGCCTAATGAAATTCAAAGCAAAATCCTTAGTGAGTTATACAATGTATCCCTGGATCTTCTCACAAAATCTAATGCAACCAACTTATTCAAATGGAATTCTGATTTTTGGGATTGAATTGATCAAGGTGAGGTCTTTGGGTTCAAATATGACAATGTCTCCTCCATTATGCTTCTTTCTATCTGGAGTTGTCATGATTTCCATAACAGAGATGAACTCTAGGGTTTCTTGAATGCAATCCCAGTGTATATAATTTGAGTGCAGCTAATAGGGTAGAAATGATGAAATGGACCTTTAGATTAGGGTTTTATGGCAATTCAGAATGAAAAATTTGCGTGGCAAACTAAGACAATGTAAAAATTATCTCTTATTCCAAAAATAATAGCTGAAATGTTGTTTGGTCACAATGACAAAATTTAATAACATAGGCACAATGCAAAAGCGCAGCACTAAATCGCAATGCATGGGAAAATACAATTCCTGATCTTTGAGGGATACAACAGCTAAATACAAGGCTTCAGACCATTTGAAAGAAATGTAAATCTCTAATATCAAGGTGGCAAACAAAGTTGTGGGTGTTTGATGGGAGCTGACAACATGAAAACACAACACTGAGGGAAAGCACAATGTATTCTCAGGAAACGCAACGAGCTTAAATTTTGAGGATTGCAAAGTAACTAATGTGTTTTTATCAAAAAATAGGAGAAATTTCAACAACATGGAAGACAAAGGCTTCAAGAAAATGAAGAATTGGCACCTGGAATAAGTGATTGACCACTAACTTGGAAAACACAACAACATTCTATGAGCGCAACACCTGTCTATGAGTATGATGCCTCCCCTGCCATCTTTGCCTAGCGAACCTTAAGTGGTGCCAAGCAAGCTCTTGATGGAAAAAATAATGGCTTTGTGGTATTTTTGGAGTTTAACCAAGAATTTGAACTCCAAAGGTGGCTAAATGAAAATTTCAAGGGTGATGGTTACAATCTTGAGCCTTAATCATAAAAGCACACCAATTGTCAGAAGCGCAACGTAATTCTCCTAACCATTGTACCAATGTGATATCATGTAAAACTGTGATTTGACATTCTAATTGACCAAAATGACCCTACAAATCTGTACCCAATGACATTAAGATAAGACACGATAACCTCACTCATGATTTTTTTGTAAGACATGACCCTAGACTTAACTCGACTTCTTAGAAAATTAATGACCATTTTCATAACCCTTCACACACTCTGACATAATTACATTCAATAATGAAATTTTATTCTAAACTAAGACCCATAACTTGATCTCTACAAGATCATAGCAAAACATTTACACATTTTCCAAAATGATTTGAAAGAAAAAACTTGTTTTCTGACTACCATAATATAGGACACTAATAGTTTTCTTCGAGGAGTTTCCATGGATTATTGTTTTGTACTATTAAAATTTTGGTTATATGTGTGGCATTGTCCCTTTCACCATTTCACATGTAGTATTATTCGGTTGATTTACATCTGCATATATATATATATATATATATATATATATATATATATATATATATATATATATATATATGTGCTTCTGGACTCTTCTACTCCTAAGCGGGAAATTATTTCTTGTTGCCACCTATATTAATTTCACATAACTCAAATCTACAGTTTCGATCAATTGGTATCGAATTGACAGTTGAGATGGTTGTAGGTTTTCACAATGAGGTTAATGACCTTATTGGGCTTCTATTGTTCCATATTCATTTTCCAATTGACCTCCTCTACACATGCCACTATGCAACTAGAGTTTCGTTTTTAGTTTTCAATGGCACACCCATAATTTTTAATGTTGGCATTATGATTCTGGTATGGCTCTATGTTACAGATGTTGTACTTGATGGCAACACCCTCAAGTGGAAATGCTCTGATCAGGCTCTCAAATTGTTGAAAATCAAGAATTACGCAGGAGAACAGTTCAGCAGATGCATACACGCAGGTACACCGTGAAGGGACTGCGGCCAGACACGCAGGTCACCCGTTCAGAAAGTGCGTACCCCCAGTTTCACTTACTTCAAGGCAGAAAAGCGCGCTCACGTGGGGTTTCCTATGTTTGGCCCGTGGTATTTAGCCCGCCGCTCTTGATTCTATGGTTTTGGCCCGTGGTATTGATTATTATTATTATTATTATTGAGCCCCATGTTTTTGAGCCCCTGGTATTGGTTATCTATGGTATTGATCCATGATTTTAGGAGGAGCTTGCCTATATAAAGCAAAGGAGATCACTTAGCTAAGTATCTTTGCAAATTGAATATCTTAAGATCTGAAATAATTGGGTTATTACTTAAAAGATTGATCTATATGAAAGTGAAGTTGAAAGCGAATCTGAGAAGGGTGATCTCTCAAGCGCATGATCAGATCTGGTCATCTCACTAACTATGGCACACTGGTGAACTGCCAATTCGGCCCTAATCAGAAGTACGTAGGTGATCAACGGTGCAAGTGCGTGGGTACGCAGAGGCGAAACAGGAGAGCTGCGTGGGTACGCAGAGCAGAAGAAGGGGCACTGCGTGGGTACGCAGAGCAGAAGAAGGAGAACTGCGTGGGTACGCAGTGCGACAGAGGTTCAAGTGCGTACGCACAGTAAAGGTACGCGGCGCGATAGTGTCTCTGGGTGCATACCTGTTGTAACAGTACGCGGCGCGATAGTGTCTCTGGGTGCGTACCTACTGTAAAAGTACACAGCGCGATTGAAGAAGCAGTGCGTGGGTACGCAGTGCAGCAGAAGTCTCTCTGCGGGTATACGCAGGGAAGCAGAAGGTGAAGTGCGTAGCGACGCAGGCCAGAGAAAGGAAAACTGCGTATCTGTCTTAAGATCTTCTGTTGACTGAATTTTTTTGTTGATAAGGTGTTCTGGGTTTAGTTCGGTTACTGTTGATCTGGTTACTGTAGTTGACTGTGTAATTTACATGTACTTGATGATCATTTGATGTTTATGGATTCAGTTTGAAAATTTATGAAAAAAAGTAGGGGGTTGTAGCTCCCTTCCAGGAGAGACTGGAAAACGAGAGAGAGAGTTGTAGCTCTCTGCAGGTTGCAGCCTGCGTACTGGTAAAGGACTGCACCAGTACAAAACCATTGTAAAAGGAGTTTCTAATTTGAAAGAAGATAGAGACATATTGCAACAGGTGGTTTTCACCCACATTGGGTTTCCACCTTACATCTTGTGTTCTTTGGTGTGACTATCTGTCTTTCTTGTTCATGCTCATTATTTTATGGTACTGATATGCAAAAATAATTCAAAGTATAAATAAGGAAGATTTGTTAAAAGAACTTGATAATACTGATTCACCCCCCCTCTCAGTATTATTTCCAACATTTAATGGTGTAATTCAACAAGTGTTCTCCAAACACCATCAGTCGATGTGATTTCCACCATTGTCATTCAAATTTTATTAATTCTATATTCTATCAAGTGAGAATGGTTTTCACTAGTATCATGTCAATGCTCTTGCCAAAGGTATGGTCTCTTTAAATTTATTCCTACGATGTCTATGATTTCCATTTTTTCATTGATGCATCTGTAGTCAAAATTTACCATTCATAATTATGTGTAACATTGGTTTTATTTTTACTTTTTTACAGGTTGTAGAAAGCCTTTCCTAAGTCCATTGTTTTAAACCTTTTGTGCACTCACAGTTCTTGGAGGAAATACAACCGCTCCTTTTCTATATAGTTCATGGATTTAATAAGTAAGCTCTTTAGTTTTTTTTTTGTCATATTTTTATAAAGCACCCACATATAAATTCTTATATCCTCTATCCTTCCATTTCTTATGTTTTAGACTATTTCAATTAGGGTCATGTTGACGGTGCTATACCCACCAACATTCAGGGATCACCTCGACATGAAGTACCAACTATACCACACACCTTTTGGTGTGGGAGTCCCATCTAGTATGATAGCATGGTTTCAATTATCTTAAATGTTTGCCTCAACTCTCGCTTGTCATCACAAGAGAGTGGTATGCTTTGTCTTCGAGTAGTGAGGTTTGCGTGTCTGGTGATTGATAGTGTTACTTGTGTCAAGGTTATTTCACTGGAGAGAGGAAGGGTGGGAGTGAGTCCCAAGTCAGATGGGAGGAAACCCAACTCTATTAAGAACACACAACACAACAGGACGTGCAAAGCTTCCAGAGAGGAATCCACACAGATGCGACAGTCACAACACACAAGGGAAGATAACGCATACAAACTCAGTAGCAATCTGCGTGAGTGCAATGTTCATTATAGCAAGTTTACGTGAAAGGTTCTGTCTCATGTCCGGGAGGTGACCAACATGGGCAGGATAGCGTTAACAACATATACAACACATTTTCATTCATATATATGTATCATAACAGTTGAATGAATCCAAGTGTTAAACACAGGTTAAAGAAACATGCATTACAAGTTTTCAAGACAAATCTTGCAAACAGTGACAACACGTGTGTGAAAATGTGTTGGCTTGTTAGCAGGCTTCCAAATTAAGATAAAGTTCCAAGACACATCGATACACCATACATCACTAACCTTGTGGGCAGGGCGTTGGAGCCACTGCTTACTCCTCAAAGAAAAGATTACAAACTCTCAAGGCTATGTGGGAGGAGCCAAGGTGAAAATTCCTTTGCATGTATAAATGAGGGGGTATTTATAGCCAAGGGTGAGATTGACCCTTGTGGCTATTCGACTTCCCTCATGACAGTTTGACTTCCATGACCTTTCAAATTTACATGACTCTTCATATGACAAGTGGGTCTCTTGGACTTCCATGTTACATTACATTGATTGACAGTATGGCCCATAGTAGAGATGTGGATGACATGACTCATGACAAGACTCAGCATGGCAGTGTTGGTACATTCATGTTGTTGTTGGTGTGCATGTCGAGTTGCAGTGTTGCTGGGTGATGGATGTCCTCATGGTGTGTCACATATTCACCTCGCATGGCAAGGTGCACTAAGTCTTCGATGGTCGTTGGGTTCGCTTGATGTTTCATTTGCACGTTGCTCCTTGCTTGTATGTTGGCATTCTTGAAAAGCTCATTCGTTTTCGAAAAGTGCATGTTCATCTGTCTGTACATCTATGAACACATTTTCACATGTTCCTTCATTCGTCCATCCGTGAACACATCTTTTGATGATCTTCTATTTGTGAGCACATCTCTTTGAATGCATCGTTTTTTCGTCCATTCACTAACATGTCTTTCGACATGTACTCCCTTTGTTCATCCCATCCGTCGTCATGCCATGTTTGTTTTTGTACCTCTATTTGCAGTCACTCATGACAAGATGAAATAAAATCCATAAACCTCCTAGTCTACCATGATGCATGATCATTTTAGATGAAGGAGACTGGGAGATAAGACAAGGTTGTGAAACTATGCAAGCTGGCAAGATTCAAGCTGGGATGGAGGCTCCGGGTACTACTGGTGAAAACTTCGCAGAAGTCACTGGGAGATGGTGAAGGGAAATCTAGATCGATAGTGGCTATCTGTAGGGTCTAGCTTAGATGGAGTACAAATTTGCACAATTTTTTGGAGGAGCAATCCAGGTTACGGGAAGGCTGGGCAGACAAAATCTGCACAATTTTTGGAAGGAGCAGGCAGTGGGAGCCTAGCAACCAAAACTGTGTAATTCCTAGAGGGAACTCACAGCTAGCTGCTAGGACCTTGGTAGCAAAAACTGCACAATTCCTAGAGGGAACCACTAGTTGGCTTCTCAGAGCTTGGAAGCAAAAACTGCACAATTCCTAGATGGAACTAGAAGCAAGCCATTGGGAGCTGCTAACGGGAAAAATTTCATTGATGCTAGGAGGTTGGCCTACTGATCACCTTTGTGCAGTTTCTGAGCTGAGCAGACTACTAGGTAGCAGAGGGCTTTCTCATGAAATCTTTGCAATTTTTTGGGTGAGTAGTTGGTTGGCTAACTAGTGGGCTGGTTGGAAAAAATGCGTAATTTTATGATGGTGATAGGGACGGGCACTGGGTGTCTGTATAGCCTGTCTACACAATTTTCTCAGTTAGCGAAGTGGGCATGGTCTGCAGCCTCTGCGTAATTTTTTAGGAAAGTTAGTCCCAGGGTCACTATTGAATCAAACTCTTTGGTTAACCATTAGGAAGGTTGATCGATCCGCATGCGGGCATCGCAGCTTGAAATGGCTTACTTGGTGCTTCTTCATTGTTCTGGGTGATAGTCGATTGAATCGACGACAGGGGGAAGGTCCGGTTGGAAGAGGGTAATCTGGTCATTAGAACTTCAACAAAAGGACTAAGTGTGTGAGCAAGTAAAAATGTGCATACGTGAACGTACAAAAACACACTTACATGACTTGATGACAAGATGACTCAAATCATCCAAACACACATGCTCGACATGAATGACCAACGTTGCAAGTCTACGAGCGCAACACTTGTGATTTATCATTGGAAGACCGCGATGATGCTTGTGCGACAATGTATACGACTCTGTATGTGAGCACGACAGATGTTTACATAGAGAACACAACATGTACACACAAAGCGAAGACTTTGTGTATAACTAGAACATGGCCGCAAGCATGACATTGTTACCAATATGCAAAAGTTGACTACTGAAAAATCAAGCAAGGTGGGTGCAAATACTCACATGAACTCATGGGGTGAACCTCGGTGTTTGCAAACATTAAGTAAAACTCTCAAAGGAAGCTCTGAAATTGGATGTGAGCCAAAATTTTGGATGGTGTTGTAGCTGCTCCAACAGGTTACAGGAAGGGTTTCATTCCTTCCAAAACTCTAGAGTTTCTCTACTATTCGACAAGGTATTTTGTTTGTATTCTTTTCACAATAGAATCCTTTTATGGCTATTTTTGGGTTTTCCTCGACCACTTGAGAAATTTTGAGACCCTAGTACCAAATATTTAGTTTTTCCTTTGATCTCATTTTATTTTTCTGTAGATGGTTGAAATTTATTATTTTTATTCACCATAATCGGGATCTTACCCTCCATCTTTCCTTCTACTCTTTGAAAGGGTTTATACAGTATTTCAAAATTATTTTCAATATACTTAGACAGTGGTTTTATTTTAGTTCTACGATCATGTCGATTCCCTCAAATTTCTTCGTTAACTTTCTTTTATTTCTAGATTAATTCTCATTGTTTTTCATTCCTTAATAATTTATAGATTCTAGAGTCATATAGCCTACACATTTTATTTTTTTATAGACTTAGCATAGCTAATTTTTTTATTTTTTCGGCAAAGGATTTTCAAAAGCAACACGAAAGAAAACATAAATAGGTAATTCTCCTTCTCCTTGAACATGATTTTTAGTTCGCTCCCACTTCTTTTAAAATATGAAGATTACATCCTATCGATTAACAATTACATTTGTTGTATTTTGTCCAGGTACTATCTTCTAGGTTTCATTCAACGTGTATTACTCTCATAACGTTTCTGTAATTGGAATTTTCTAAGCTTTAGTTTTAATAATCAAATCATGCCTTTCACCAGGTTGGAGAATCCTTCAAACCCTCTGGCTCTATTTGTAAAATGGGCAAGAATTTTGTGTGAAGACAATGTTCAGACTATTCCTCTGTTCTTTTTTTTTTTTTGTTTCTAACAACTGTAAAGCATATAACCTTCCTAGACTGAGCAAGTTTTTGTTTGATTATAGACTTTAAGTTTGTTCAATAATTTGTATTGTTTGATAAAACATATAAATTATAAATGAAGATAATGCTCAAATTGTTGTTACTCTACTATTATTTCTAACATTTGTTCTAAATATTACAAGACTCACATAGTTCTACTAGAAATGGAGACTTTTTATTTAATGTAGGCTTAAGCCTATTCAGTGTACAACATTGTTTATTGACATAATTTCTATATTATGCAATATCATTGCATGGATTTACATAACCCTTTTCTTTATAGCCTTTGTGTATTATCGTTTTGTAAACTTGTTTAAATGTTATCCATAAGAAATGTTAATGTATAGTATCTCTTATATTTTTCTAATAACCTCCACAGTAAAACATTTTATAAATGTTTCTCCAAGTCTTGCTTCTTTCCTATGGTAATTTTGTCTATTAAATACTTTGTAATGGCCACAGTAATACAAATGCATATGTGGCTAAGCAATTTCTCTTTTCTTCACTTGTACCTATATACAAGTTTATGAAAGTTTACAAGGATGTGTAACCTTGGTTTCTATTGTATTTTATTTTAAAACTTCCACTATTATACGTACCTAAAATTGATATAGTAAAGTTTCTAATTACACATATTTAGGTTTACATTTTTCCATGTATACAAATATAGTGAAATTCATCTAAATGTTTCCTAAATAACATAAGAAATATGTTCTCTCTTAGTTACTAGAAATTTCTTGTATCTTCCTATATCGTTGGTTTGGGGTTGCAAATATTATAACCTTTTGTTGTGTATCATTAATTTGTCCTCATATTCCAACATGTCACAATTAAGTGAGAGTACTAATTATGTTCTTCATTTCGAGCTCAAATATATATGTTTGTAAATAAAAATACTTTTTTTTTTATCATAGAACTGTCATGAAAAATCAGCCACGAATGAACATAGAAATAATATATTTGCAGTTCTTATCAATTAAATAATTCCTATGTTGTCTCTAATTCTGACTGAAACTAGTTATAGAACAACAAAGGAACATTAATAAAAATACTCATTTTTAACACGAAAGATTAATAGAGTTAAAAATGTCGACTTGACCATTTTTTCTTGGAAATTAAGAATTATGTATTGGGCTCCTCCCAACCTTGACACAGTAATCAACTTGTCCCTCTAAGAAATTAGGCTTGCAATACTCTTATATTTTTTTAATTCATTCTTCTCTTCTGTCTCTCTAATTCTTTTCTTAGAGTAATGATAAAAAATCAAGTAAAAACGATAGATATTATCCACCTACCACTCCTTTGGTGGTTAATCAATGCATCCACCTCACTAACGAGTGGAAGGTAGTTATATTCTCATTTATGAGTTCCTATTTCCCACTCCTGAGGATAACTCTCTGCCTTCTATGAAACATTTAATTGGTCAATATCATAATTTATTAATTAAATCTAATCACTCAAATTATATGCCTAGGAATTATTGATGGATAATAATAATAACATTTCCATAATTAGATTGTAGCCTTTTTTCCTCTTTCATCCATCTATACTGAGCCCTTAATTTCCCAGTTTTTTTATTCAAAAAATAAAACATAACTACAACTTTGCAACCAATTATCATCAATATTAAATTACTAATAATTAAAATATTCATCTATCTTTCAATGTAGGATAGTTAATCAAAATAAACCTGTGCACATTTAATTACAATCAAATCATTAAGCTAGTGGATATCACAATTTCCCTTTCAGCAAGTTATTTCATATGATTACAATTTTCTTGTAGCATAGATTAGTCAACTTTGTCTCTGAATATCTAACTTTCATTCTAGTGTTTGTGTTTCGAGTGAAAGCACCGTAGGACTTTGGGTTAGAACCCCAACAGAGAAGAAGAAAACTACAACAATAAATACTCAAATAGCTCAGGCAAGATGCTTATATTATCAAACTACATAAGAGTGACCGTACCCGAATTTCCTTTGTTCGAGTAGGTCCTGCAAGGTTCAGACCCTCTGCAACTCTTGATGTTCTTCAAACTTGAAAATCATTAAATTCGAACATACATAGCAGTATAGAAGTAAAGCTTATTCACGAAATTGACTTTATATCATATAAACAAATGATTGATCATACATCAAAACGACATTCATATATGAATTAAAACATAATTTGATGCATAGACATAGTTAATTTAGGAAACAAGACAACGTCTCTTTTATTGCAGTAAGCTATAAATTACATGGAGAGAATCCACCTGAGTCTTTCTCTGGCTCCAAGCGGAACCATCCTCTGGATTCATCCTATCCCAGCCTTCAACAATCTTCTTCCATCACCAACACCATGATATCTCAAGAAAAAGGAAGGATATCTACAATCAAGGAAACAAGAGTTTCCTGAAGCTTGGGGAAGTGAATGAGGCACAAGGATTCATCAGACTCAGTCAGGGATAATCTCAGTATAATAACTCTATATCTTCTCTTCTCCTTAAGGCCTTCCCATAGAGGCCTATTTATACCTCTCCCAAATAGTTTTTTAGTTGGGAAATAGTTGCCACAGGCACTAGGAGGTAATCAACAGGTAAAACCCGTGAACTCCACCCAAAATTAAGGAAATGTAATTTTTTAAGTGTTTTAATACATATACGCGGCTTGTGTATTGACTGACCTATGTGTACACTGTTTTAGCTCGGGACAAAGTAGTGTACATGGAATAAAACACTGTTTTTTATATATTTGGACCAAGTACAAAGCATCATATATACCAAGAGTGGTAAATGATGCTATAACAAATTTTCCCTAATATATGAGGTCAAAAGGTGTACATGATGGCCGAAATGTATTAAGTGTATGGAAAGCATCATGCCGAGATTGAGAAAGACTTCACCATAATTAAGCCTGCCAAGACATCAAAAGAGATTGGAAATAAATTGTTGTCTGAGGTGGGCATACCCATGCTCAGAGAAAGTAAAGCATGTCTGCATATCAAGTACAAGAGGATCCAATATGTATACTAGTATAAAGGAACTGGAAGTACATAATGGATCATCTGAATGTGATTGAAAAAGTACATGTCTGAATATCACATATAAGAAGACAATATGATGTTGAAGGATGAGGCTGATCACTGATGTCAAAAACTGATCCCAATAGTACCAAATGAACATGATGGAATAAAATGATACTACATCGCAACTCGGATGCCAACATATAAGATGTCGCTGTGAAGAAATACAACATATAAGGTGGATGGTATCAACTAGCAACAACACGAGCAACTTGATAAGTGAACCAAAACATGCTGATGCAACCCAAGGTCTTCATTGACCACTGCAGTACATTTCTACACAATGGGAATGAATGATCTGAGGTCGACCACGTGAGAAATCGTTTGATTACTAGTCATTGATGTATACCATTAACAAATGTGAGACTACTCACCGATAATGATAATGAGAGTCAAGGTACCCAGTATAATCTAACAAGTGTGAATGAATGAGCTGAAGTCAAACACTTGAAAGAATCTATCAATCAGGAGATAATGATGGTTTCCCATAGTTGATCGTGAAGGAATTTTCCACTGATGACCGCAAACCCCAAGGTACTGCCAAATGGACTCTAGATCTTTTTTCGAGAGCAAATGAGCTATAGTCGATACGAAAAGATCACTATAAGGAAGGCATTAAGGCACCCTTCATCAATCTAGTGTGAGTGTAACCTATAGGCCAATAATGTGGAAGGAATTAGATGAAAAATATGTAGTAACCCAACCGAAGCACATTTCCGACGTACACAAGATGTAGCTAGTGCACGATAGGAACCCTCTGAACCAACCAATAATGAAAGTTGACACAAAGGCGAGGAATCCACCAATAGGGTCAAATGGAAACAAAGGCACTGCATGAATCCCAATGTGTGATAATGAAAGCTGATGTCGAACACAAGGGAAACCACTCAGTCAAAGATCCATGATATTGATCGATGTTGAGCGCAAGGTGACCTATCAATGACGAAAATAGGGCCAGGGTACGGCTCTAGATATACCCTCAGAGCAATTTGTCGTAGTTGATAAGGACAAGACCCACTAGCAAGAAGTCAATGGAGACCTTCTCAAACTGGCACGATCAAAGGACCAATATAACTGATGTGATGACAAACATGACACTGACAACCAAGGATGACCGAATGAAAAATAGGTCAAGGGACACTATAGATATGCTGACTAAGGTTTACTTCCCTTGAACAAAAGCATGACTCAATGATGACTATATGGTAGCATATGATAACTCTGTATAAGTTTGTCATGCAAGAGGTATAAGAAAACGCTCCATATGATTGGAAGAGGTAACCAATCAGATGAGTACTAAATCAGTAAGAAGGTTAAGGTGCTCCTAAGTCAAACTAAATCCTGCCCCAATGGAGGAGAGACTTTCTTTTGAGTGCTTTGTTCAAGGGTGACACAATTGACTCTGGCTGCCAACAAAATATGGAAATGTCATCTCGTTCCTACTCTTTTTGGAATATATAATTTTTTTTTGTCTTTTACTTTAAGCTAGAAAAAGAATAAAAGAATGCTATAGTATAGTGGAAAGAACGAGTGTCAGAGAAATAGATGATCTAGTTCCTGAGAGGGGAACATTCCTATGCTCAATGCAGGGAGGCGAAACTATTCAAGGACACTCAAAGGGATGCTCTTTCCATAGGTAAAAGGATGCATCAAGTTGCAGAAGCTAAGTGATTGCATGGTTGACTTTGCAGAAGACATGGTCAAACAAGTGGCTTAAACATGAGTCCAAGTGAAGCTGGCTCAAGGCCAAAAGGTGCAAATAGTAAAAATGCAATGCAGCAGTACAACTCAACACAAAGGAGCCTCTAGGGTATAAGGCCAGAAATTAGCATAGAAGAAAGGAGAATGTGTCTTCAACGAATCATTCATGGCGGGAATAAAGAGGACCCCCGAGCCTACTCAGTATAGTAGCATGGGAAACCAATGTCAGCGATGATCTAACTAAGATGCTCATGTAAAGGATGGCTCTACCATCACATCATGATTTAAAAAAAATCGGTGAGTGAAAATGGTTTGCTGACCAAGATACGATGGGGTCGACCCTACGGCTAATGTATCACTGAATGGAGGCTAGGATGCAAGATGCAACGGAAAATGGTTTTTCCTAACCTAAATGCCAGTGAGAGAACGATACCTGCCATGACGGGTCAATGGTCACCAGGTAATCCTCAAATCCTACTTGTAATGCTTTATGATAGTTTTTATTTTTTTTTTCAAAGTTTTGACCTTGGGAAACTATGCCCAAAAATTCAACTCTGTGTACACATGGGTTGGATGTGAGTAACCCGCATATACGACGGCCCTACACACAACTGTGTGTAAAGGGAACCCACATGTATGAGAGTTAAAGTTTTAACATATAAATTAACGATTGAAAATTCAATTTTTTGTAGGATGACTATAACTTGGAGGGAAAGAGAGCATACCGCCATATATAATGAGGTAATGAATGATCAAAATGCGTTGGATGCTCTGAGAGGCTGTGGCTTACTCAAATTCTTCAAAATGCCAAATATGAAAGCCAATACACGCTTTCTAGAACTTTTGATCCACTACTGAAGCACAGAGGACGATGCTTTCATGATCGACCAAATGCCTCTACGGATTGAGGCTGAAGATATCTATTTCATTACTAGTCTCTCATCAAGAGGGAAGGTCGTGCACTTAATAGGCATGATGAGAAGTAGTATTTCGGTGGAAGACTATGTCCATATATATTGTCTTCAACATCCAGAGAAGATTAGGAGTCAAATTCCAATCAAACATGTGGAAAGTCTATCCTTGAGGATTTTGCTATTTACCATTGCACGGGTAAATGGGTCAGCTTCCTTGCATCAAGCATCATGAGCATCTATGCTTGGCAGTGGAATGTATTACCTTAGTATTTGACTGGTGCACGCCTCTTTTGATTAACATGAAGAGTCAATTGACCTCTATACAGAAGGATACTTCGGCGTGTAACCAACGTTGTGGTTAACTTTTCAACTGCTCATCCTAATCCAGCTCGATAGATAGATCTATGTATGAATGGACATGATTATGGGCATAAGCCCAAATTTTGAGGGCATCCTCTCCCAATTTTGTGTATTATTTTTTAACACTCCATCTATATACAAGTGATTTTATGATGTATATACAGATTCAATTTTTTTGATGTTATTTAATTTGATGAATGATTAATGTTCCAATCTAATGCTTTATTAGGAATAGAGTTTGCTAATGAATTCTTAGATCGTGGAATGTGAACATATGTGATATAAATAAATGATCATTGCAACACTCTCACTCTAAAAAATTGGCTATATAAATAAGGATCGCGAACCTGATAAGTGTTATTTATCTGTGACACCACCAGTTGTGAGTTTAGATAAACTACTAATGAATCAATCCCATAAGATATTGCTTCGAATAGTAAATTAAGAATGACGGTTTGAAGCAGGGCCAATACATACTCCCCTCGACACCATCAGCTAGCCAGATGGATAATAAATCACCCAAGCCATGGAAGCAAGATTCTGAGTGTGTTTACTTGCACCATTGGTGAATCCGAAATATATCGAATCGTCCATCAATACCTGCCAAAGCAGATCAAAAAATATCGATATCACAAAATGACAGATAGTTATGTACAAAGATACAATATATACAAACAAGCAATTGCTTAGCCGGAGCCTAAGCAAAATACTTCTTAAGGTAGAGCCCATTTCTGGGCTCCGCTAGCTTGTTCCCTTCAAAGTCAATTAATTCATAAGCCCCTTTTTTCAAAACACACTTGACTATAAAGGGACCATACCACATGGGTTTGAACTTTCCTGCCCCTAGGGCGTCTTTGTCTTGGTCATAGACTAAGACAAGGTCGCCTTCAGAAAAAACCCGAGGATGGACAACTTTATCATATTGAGTTTTAATCCTCTTTTTATGGGCTTCATTTATTATGGTTGCATCTCGATGCTGCTCATCAAGATGTTCCAAATGAACGAGGCATTCTTTGAAATAGATGTCTCCAGAAGAATTTCTATAGCTAGCTTAATGGACGGAATTTCACATTCGATAGGGAAGATAGATTCAACCCGTAAATTAGTTGAAAATGAGTAAAATTAGTGGCAGTCTTACCTGAGGTTTGGTATGCACAAAGTGCCGGATACAACATGATGTGCCAATTGGATCGAGTTTTATCAATTGTCCTTTGTAGGATGGTCTTAAGGGACTTATTCATGGCTTCAACCTGCCCATTGGCTTGAGGATGATATGGAGATGAATGCTCCTACTGGAAGCCCAACTTGAGAGCCAATTCGGTCATTAATTGATTTTGGAAGTGACTACCATGGTCAGTGACAATCTCTCTTGGGATGCCAAATTGTGAAATAACCTGGTTGAAGAGAAACAAGGTTGCTATCTCATTGTTGTGTTTGAAAGTAGGCATGGCCTCAACCCAGTTCGTAAAGTAGTTTACGGCCACAATGATGTACTTGTGATTCCCTACCAAAGGCGGATTACAAGTAGTAGAATCAATGCCCCACTTTGTAAATGGACCAACAATGATAACATGAAAAAGTGGAGCTGGATGCACTCGAATTTTCCGAGTATAAATTTGACAAGGATGGTAATGCTTGACCACTTCAATACAGTCTTTGAAAATCGAAGGCCAAAAGTAGTCTTCTCACAAAATTTTCTGGGTTGTTGCAAGCCCTGATAGATGACCGCCATAAGCTCCATTGTGGCAATCATTAAGTACTGACTCGGCTTCTTCCAAAGTTAAGCATAGCCTAAGGATTGAGTCAACCCCTCTGTGATATAATGTATCACCAATAATAACATAGTTTTTGGCAAGATGACGTAACTTTCGACACTCATATTTGGAGAAAGAAGGTGGAAACTTTGAACTGTGGGGATATATAATGATATCTCTGTACTAGGGATCCTATAAAGAAATGAGGAATAAATGTTCGTTGGGAAAATTTTCCTCATAAACAATAGCTTCCTCACAAGGCAGCGCTGAAATCAATTCTGCAAAAACTAATGACTTCTTAGATTTAGCTGACAAGAATTCGAGATCGAACTCACAAAATAACAATCCATCGGTTATACTTGCCCCCAGTCACCCGCCTACTGAGGACAAACTAAAAAGGATTGATAGGCACTAAGATGAACATTTTGCGAACCATAACGTAATGACGAAGCCACTAAACAACATGGGCAGCCGCCAAGGCCAATTTCTCGATGGTAGAATAGCATAGTTTAGGTCCTACTAAGCTTCGACTCAAGTAGTAGATTACATGCTCACTGAGAGCATCATCCTCCTGAACCAAAACCATACTGATGGTTGATTTTTCTGCAACGAGATACAAAAGGAAATATCTGCCATAATCTGGTGGACTCAATAATGGAGCAGAGGTTAATGATTTTTTCAAAGAATCAAAAGATCGTTGTGCAAAATCATCCCATAAAAATGGAACTCCTTTCTTAAGCAAACACATAAATCCTTTGGTAATCTCAGCATAATTTTCTATAAATATCCTCAAGAAATTTTCCTTTCCTTGGATACTTTGAAGTTAACGAATGGAAGACAGGGGAGACAACTGAATTATTGCCTCAACCTTGAAAGGATCAACTCAAATCCCTTTAGTCGATACAATGAATCCTAACAGCTGATCGGATATAATGTATCACCAATAATAACATAGTTTTTTGCAAGATGACGTAACTTTCGACACTCATATTTGGAGAAAGAAGGTGGAAACTTCGAACTGTGGAGATATATAATGATATCTTTGTACCAGGCATCCTGTAAAGAATGAGGAATAAATGTTCGTTGGGAAAATTTTCCTCATAAACAATAGCTTCCTCAAAAGGCAGCGCTGAAATCAATTCTGCAAAAACTAATGACTTCTTAGATTTAGCTGACAAGAATTCGAGATCGAACTCACAAAATAACAATCCATTGATTATACTTGCCCCCAATCACCCGCCTACTGAGGACAAACTAAAAAGGATTGATAGGCACTAAGATGAACATTTTGCGAACCATAGCATAATGACGAAGCCACTGAACAACATGGACAGCCGCCAAGGCCAATTTCTCGATGGGAGAATAGTATAGTTTAGGTCCTACTAAGCTTCGACTCAAGTAGTAGATTACATGCTCACTGAGAGCATCATCCTCCTGAACCAAAACCATACTGATGGTTGATTTTTCTGCAACGAGATACAAAAGGAAATCTCTGCCGTAATCTGGTGGACTCAATAATGGAGCAGAGGTTAATGATTTTTTCGAAGAATCAAAAGATCGTTGTGCAAAATCATCCCATAAAAATGGAACTCCTTTCTTAAGCAAACACATAAATCCTTTGGTAATCTCAGCATAATTTGCTATAAATATCCTTAAGAAATTTGCCTTTCCTTGGAGACTTTGAAGTTAACGAATGGAAGACAGGGGAGGCAACTGAATTATTGCCTCAACCTTGAAAGGATCAACTCGAATCCCTTTAGTCGATACAATGAATCCTAACAGCCGATCGGATATGACTGCAAAAACACACTTATTTGGATTCAACTAAATTTTATAAAAACGACATCTCTCAAAGACTAACCAAAGGTGGCTGGGATGATCAATTTTCTTGTGAGAACGAGTATCTAAGTCATCCAAGTATGCTTCGATAACGTGTTTGATGTTGTGGAAAGCATAAGACATGGCCCGCTAAAAAGTAGCTCCAGCATTTTTAAGGCCAAAAGGCATATTCTTGTATTCAAGTGTGCCCTAAGGAAAAATAAAGGCTATTTTGTGCCGATCCTTTGGATGGATAGTAATTTGATTGTAACCAGAGAATCCATCCATGAATGAAAAATTTTCATTACCCACACATTCATTAACAATTTGATCAATAAAAGATGTGGGGTAATTGTCTTTTGGACAAGATTTATTTAAATCCCCAAATTCAATACATACTCAGATCGTTCCTTGCTTCTTATCTACTAGGACTGGGTTGGAAACCCACTCAGTTAGAGGAATGGGGTATATGAAACCCACCTTAAGTAGCTTTTCAACTTCAGCTTTAATAGCTACCACTTTCCGAGGATTGACCAGTCGAAGTTTTTGATGAATAGGTTTGGAGTTTTTGTATGTCTTGTTCTCATGCTGGACTATAGATGGATCAATTCCAGGCATTTCCTCATAAGACCAAGCGAACACATCTCGAAATTCTTTGAATAGATCGGTGTATATTTTAATTTCTTCAGGGGAACAATCAGATCCAATGAAGACATTTTCAATTGCATTAGGATTCCTAGAGATGTTCATAGGTATAGTTCGTGAGATAACCGACATGTTACCTTCACAGAAAATTGTGCTGGAGCCAAAGGGTTTGAAACTGTATAAACATCACTAGTAGATAGATTGGACAAACTAGATTCAACTTCACACAATGGAGGGAGAAAATATGAATGATGATGTAAATCATCCCATGGTCGATCCACACCCATCATTGCTTCCAAAATTGCTTCTTCAGATGGTAAGACTGTATCCAAGCAATCCAGAGCTGAAGTAGAATCGAGGGTCCAAGTCGGAGCCACATCGCCATCTAACTCCTCTAGTGAAAAAGGAGTGGGACGGTTGTTTGTAGAGTTAATGATAGATTGATAAGCGAGTTCCGCTGCAGACATGGGAAATGCCATTCCACCTACCTTCCCTCCATCTAATGTGGTGGTAGATGAAGGTAAGGGCCAAGGGTCCAAAAAATAACGAGTTCGAAAGAACTCTTTCCGAGAAGGTCCCCTAGAGGATGAAATCGCATTAATTATAGCTATAGGAGTAGGGAGGCCGAATATACCCATGAACGAAGAGTACATCCCAACTCCTAAATTCTCAATAGGTTGACAGGGATTGTCCACCAATGGAACGGTAGAATCCGAAGTTGCTTGAGAGTCACCTGGAGAATAATCTAACTAATCAACTTTAACAATCCTCCCCTCATGAGGAAAATAAAGGATGAAAAATAATGATGAAACTATGGCATCCATCTTGTAAATCTAGTTCCTGCCTAAGAGGAGGTTATAATCCAGGTTCACATCAAACAATTTCTACTTCAATATTCACTAGCTTTCCCCCAACACAGATAGGAAAGGTTGGGATAATCCCGTGCGGCTTATGAGAATGGCCATCAAATTCTGTCAAAAGAATCGGTGAAGAAACAACTGAAGGTGATCTAATGGCCTTCCAACATGACATAGACATCACGCATGTGGAAGCTCCCTCATCTATAATAGTCTGAAAAATATTGGTCTTTCGATATGTGGACTTTATCTGGAAAGCCATATGGTGAGGAAGTCTCTTTTTGACATTCAACATATCAAAAGTGAGCACTAAAGAATTCTTTGGGTCTACTGCGCTAATTGCGAAAAGCAAAGCACTTCTCTGAGCCAGGAATGACTGGAGTACCTCCAATGCTAACATAGCATAAGGACTTTGAGCCAGATCTTATACAATCGAGTAGTTCTCGGCTGCCCTAGCATTAGGGTTAATAGTCGAGCGCTTTGCGGACCCTTTCGGTATCCGAGGTATAGACTCAATAGAGAGCCGCTCAATATGAAGTGGTTTTGTGGCTTCAGGAACAAATTTAGCCTTAGATGTTTCCAATTCACCATAATCACATGCTCAGGTAGCGACGTCGATATAAGAGCTCATCATATAAACATTTGACGAATTTTCCCCTTCTTGATTACCCCCGATGGAGGTACCAACATTAGAATTCGTGTCAGCAAGTAATTGCTACCCTTGGGGAAAAGGGTTAGTCAGAGAAACTTGGGAGCTAGAGGACCCTTCCTATACTAATAATTGCTAAGCATCTTGCATCTTAGGGCAGAGGTGAGTCAGATGATCTCCATTGCATAATTTGCATGGAAATTTTACCTTTTTCTTGGACTCTTTCGTACCCTCTCCAGCATCATTTTCAGGTTTGTTTGCATTTACTTTTCCTTCTTGGTTCTTCTTCTTACCTCGTCCCTTCCTCTTCCCATCGGATTGTTGATTTCCTTTGGGGTTAGTGGTCTAGACAATGTTTATAGAGGTAGGCTGGGAAGGTGTAGGTACAGACGGTGCTGCCTGGGTAGAAGAAGAAGTTTGTAGAGACAACTGTCGTAATTGATTCAATAGGTTCATCGCGTTAACATCAGTCGATCCGACTATACCATCGACATGGGGACCTGGTTTCGGTTTGGCTAAATCGACCTTAGATCTAGGAGCATTAGGTAGAATTTTCTAAAGAACCCCAAACTAAGAATATATCAGTTCCAATTTTTGGACTCTGAAAATGGCCTGCTCTTTCGTATAAACACTGGAGAGAGACACATCCTTTGAGATCTCAGGTTGTAATGATTTGAGAAACCATTCAAGAAGGAACTCTAGCGGGATTTCAACTTTGATAAGACTTTTCCTCCTCCTCCATACTTGGATGTGATCTGAAATGTGAGTTGCAGTGTCTTGCTGAAAGTTAGCCTGAAGTTCAGTTCCAGCTTCATATCGGATAGGAAACTAAAAATGGTTCAAAAATACATTATCCAAATGACAAAAATAAGTATAGGTGCCCCTAGGCAACTCTATCTACCATTTGGCCACATTTCTGGTTAGGGTGTGCTGAAATAACCTCAACCTGATCAAATCATCTATCAGGGAGTTGGATGAGCACCATAAGTGAAATGTGGTTACGTGGTCTCCCAGATCTTCACCACTCTTCCCTTCGAATTTTTGGATATCCGAGGGAAGCTTAGTTGGGATTGGAGACCAAGCCAGATTGTACCGAATCGGATCATTTGTGAATTTAGTTAAGTTTGGCAAGTTCAGCATGGCTAGAAAAGGGAGTCGTGGTGGACCTTGGGAATTCCATCCAGTGTGGGCAGGGTTCCCAAGGGTCTGAAAAGAATGACATGGATTTTGAAAAACACTAGGTTTCCTGAAGTAACTCATAGAGCCTACCAAACCAAAAGGTGCTCCTTGTGGTCCAGCAAAATTCAGAGTTTGACCAACTCCTGTCGAAAATCCTCTGTAACCAGTGAAGTTACCCCTAACAAAGTGTTAAAAGGAGCTGATAGCCCCTAATAAGGATTCCATGTGTTAGAAGAGGGTGGAAAATTCTGAAACAAATTAACTGAAGAATATGACACATTTCCTTGTTGGCCGAAATAAAATTGATTCCCAGCTCCTATCCCACTAACCATAGGGTTTGTCGAACTCTAGAATGGGTTATTACCTTGACCTACAAAGGAAAAAGGCATTGACCCTACTGTTGGATTGGAGTTTGGTATATGACCACTTCCAAATGGTAAACCTTGAAAAGAAGCTGATCCACTCATCATGGACGTGGAGGCGGTCGACGGTATGTTCAAAGGAACTGAAGGAATCTCGTGAGACGACATTCGATAACGGATAAATCTAAAACCGGATGTAGTATCTTGAGAACTTCCACTCGTTAACGGAATGGAAGTAGACCCAAATATAGCCATGCTGGGAGTAATAGAACAGATGGAAATAGTTCCTCCTCCTTCTACAGATATGGGAGTCTAGATACTCTCAACACTTATCATAGATTCCATGCGTCCAGTAGTGGTCATCGAAGGAATAGATGGGTGTAAACCTAGGTGTTGATGCCCCGAAATTCGTTGCAACAACATCGGGGAAACCACCCGGTCCAGAACTTAGTGCAACTCCTTTTCCGTTTGGAATAGTGGCTCCGACTGGGGATAATGGGACCAGTTTCCCAAATATTATAAGTAAATGGGATGGATGAATGATTTACGATATAAGGTGATAACAAATAAATAACTAAACTACAAGAAAAATATAATAACTATAAGCTAATCCCGGGACTTATCGATTCATAGAATGCAACGTTTGATAATCTATGCTTAATGGCAGGCATATAGATGACACTAACAATAAGCATAAATGTTTAAATCATTTAAGATTGCTCTGCATAAGTAGTTATGCAGAGCGATAATAGCGAATTACTGCACTCAGTCATTTATATCATTGTTACACGCATGAGTAAGAGAGATAACAAATCACAAAACATTCAATAGTGATATGAAATGCAGACTTGCTGTTATATTGCATTTATGTAATCAACAATAGCAAAAGTAATAACACAGCAATTCATATAATAGAAAAGAGAACAGATACAGATAATAGTACCATGCAAGCTGTTTGATCAATCCACTATATTAATCGCTATGTCGCGGTCCTTCCTTCAAACCAGAAAGCATTCCAAGCAAACGAAAATAGTGCACAATTTACTTAAAACAGCCTTCCAAGTAAAATTAAGAACCAGTGGTCGAGTTTCAAAAAGAATATAGACTGAAGCACAATAGTGCAAACTTCAGCCTTTAAGTCTTTTACAAAATTTTACGACCCCTTCCAAAACAATGAAAGGGTCTATAAATACTATGCTAATCTAAAATATCTAAATATCTAAAACTGAAAACTAATAAATCGACATTAACAAATATCATCTTGCATTTTGGTGATTCGGCAGTCGGCGGCGATGCTTCAGTCAGAGGTCTCTTTGCCTTTACTCCTTCGCTGACATATCGCCAGCATTGGCTCTACTTCTGGTGGAGTATTGAGGCGTGAAGTCAGCTGTGCATCATATGTGGCATCTTGAATATCAGCAATCAGGTATCGGAGAGCATCTGTTAGACAGTTTAGAGCCGACCTTTGAGAATGTGGTTTAATCAGGAAAAGCCAGTATGCGTCGGCGGTCAAGGTATTTACTCCAGCAATTAACCGCCCTTGTTTCTCTAGATCAGGGTAGTTCCTGTGCTCCAGCATGTTTGCTGTTGTTAAGTTTCCAGGTGTGCATTGGGAAATCATGTTTGCCAGATACAATGTATCACTGACTAGATTGATCATGTTGCTGGCAATCATTTTGCATCTTGAGGCTGCTCTTTCTGCTTTCATCACCTGTATGTTCCATTCCATGAAGAGTATGTCCTTGTATGTTACACAGATTCGGGAGAAATTTGCCGCTTGCCCTTCTGGAGTGTCTTGCCATTCAATATACTCTGTTATATCGTCTTCAGCCTGATCCAACTTACTTCTGGCTTTCTCGATTTGTTCACACACTGCTGTAGATGTTTCACACAGTGATTCAGCGTCAACAAGTTGTTGGCACAAGATCCTGATTTGTGATATCAGTGCGCTGTTTATTCGAGTTGCCTCTGCTCTGAAATCATCAATACTCTGGGCGCTCTTAATACCTTCAAGCTGTGCTGATAGCTGAATTATTTGCTCGTCTTTAGATTTCATCATCAGCTCATTCGATGCCTTTAACTGGGATAATGCCTCTGATAATTCTTTTGCTTTCTGAATGTCAGATTGGTTTATCCTCAGTTTTTCAATTTGCTGGGTTAACAAATGATTCTCTTGTTGTTGGGCCAGCAATTGTTCTTCTACCTGCTGCCTTATTCTTTGCCTCAATTACTTCTGCTTGCAATGCGTATATCTCATGCTCTTTAGTCTTCAAAACAAGACTTACTTCGGATGCTTTGTCAATAGTTTCCGCTGAATAAGCTCCCGCAAATTGCGATAGCTTTGTCAGATCTTCAGAGGGATCTAATTCTCCCTTCCAGACGACATTGCCCGTGACTGTTTGCTCAGGTGAAATAGAAGGTTGATCAAGCCTTCGTCTTTTCCTAGAGCGCCTTACAATGGCTCTATGCTTTGGGCTGTAGAAAATGTCTAGGGGAGGAATTTCCTCTACCTGAAGATCAATTTGATCAAATGGGTCTTGAGTAATTACCTCAACATTCTATACCATGGGTGGGCCGCTGGTTCCTTCTAGAACCGGAGAAGAAGTAGTATCGGGAGCTTTATTTGTTTTAGAGGCGTCTGAGTCTTTGGAGGCTTCCTTACCACTTATAATGGAATCGAATTGGTTCCATTCTTTAATCAATTCAGGATCAGTAGAGATTTGCTTACTCTGTTCTTTCTCCTGTTCAATCCTCTGCTGTTCCTCGAATGCCTTCCGCTGTTGCTCCTCTTGTGCTCTTTGCTGTTGTTCCTCCAATTCCTTCTTTGCCTTCTCTTCTTCTTCTCTTTTCCTCTGTTCTTCTAACTCCTTTTGCTTTCTTTGCTCTTGATCCTTTTGTGCCTTTTGCTGCCTTTCTATCTGCTCCCTTTGATGCTTTTCTGCTTGCAGCTTGTTTTTCCTTTCCTCCTATTGTCTATCATACTCTTTAGTTGTAACAGGAGATAGGTGTATTTGCTGCTGACCAGACTCGCTTGAGGAGGATGTTGGGGTTGTGGATAATAAATCTAGAGGCAAAGTTTGCAACCTTTGCTTTCTAAGTTTATTAAATTCAGTTAACTCCACATCTTCATATCTCAGTGAAGCAAGTTGTCTGACTTGGCTTATTGAATCGGCACTCATTAACAGGTCGTCAAACTGATCCTCCTGATGGACAACCTTCGACAGCTTGGCCTGTTCCAAGGCAATAAAAGCAGTCTTTTTTGGATCATAGAGTCTGTTTGGAATAGAAACCAGGGATATCAATTGGAGTTTTGCTGCTTCCTTTTCTGCATGCTTGTAATTTAGCAGCGTGTAAACTCCAATTCTTAAAGGAAAAGAGGGCCATCCTCTCTTTTTCTCCTCTTTGAGAGTTTGTGTGACACCCTCAGACATAATCTGATAGGAGATTTCCCGGGCTAACAATTTATCTGGGATGTACAGGGGGAGAACATGTGGCCTAGCCTTGCTTCCAAAAACTCTAATATAAGTAAAATGTTCTTCGCCGAACCAATGGGCTACGGCTGGTAGGTCAAAAGAAGCTTCATAGGAAATTCTAGGGATAGGTCTGTCAAAAATAGAATAGTGAACGGGAACCATAAAACCATTACAAATTTGATACAGATGGTCTTTGTGGGAGGGTTTCCACAATTTCCGATGATACAAATGAATAGGTGTTGGGTCATGGGTGGTCCATCTCCAACCAAGGACAGGAAACTCAGAATTAAAACAAAGGGTATCCATAATGTAGGCAGAGTAATAGAAGGGTGGGATTTTCCTCTCGGTGACTCTGGTTTTGGCCCTAAACTCACGAATAGCTATGACCAACTTATCAGACAGAATAGTGGCCCAATCCATGATTATACTATTTACGGCCGCTTCCATTAAGGGGACCATATCAACATGGATATTAGCAGAGTCATGAAATCCCCACAATCTACACATCATAACTCCAGCATAGCAATAAGGTGAAGCCAAAGAAGCATTGGAGTACTTACCCGACATATCATGCTTGTGTTTAGCTGGATTCTGCCTCCAATCTCGGAGAGGTTCGGATGGTGATTCATTCTCTTTCGCGAACTTCTCCACAAAGGCTCTGTTATAGACTTGCTCGGGTTTGGGCAAATGATACATCCGTCTCAAGTCGTCAGGCTTGAAGGAACCGAAAATCCTTCCATCCTTAGTATGGAAGGTTCTATCAGTGAGAGTAATTTCTTCAATTGCCCAGCATACCACATCAGTATAAGGCAGAACTTGTTCTCTGGCTGCTATTCTGTGCAGAAAGGAGTCAGCCAAATCTTTAAGAGTTGCCTCAGACTTTCTTAGTTCATCCACACTAGCCTCCGTTACTGTCTTTTCTGGTTGTTCTGCTTCTAGCAAATTGTATGTACCTTGCCATGTAGTGCCAGGAAGGCCAGTGCATGTAGTATCTGAGATTAAGCCTTTCTTTGAAACTATAGCAGCTTGGCCTGAGACAGGTGTCGTAGTAGAACCTGCCACCTTCTTTAACTTCTTTCCCATCATATTCTGACTTCTCTTGGTTGAATTCTACACAAATGCAAGAGAAATCGTAACAAGGAAATAACAATGACAATCCATAACGGGATAGATATATAACTTGAAGCGTGGTGAGATTAATTCTAAAAGTGGCTGCGGATCTAATGATTTGAGAAGGAACCGCAGATGCAATGATGGTGATTTTACAGCCTGCAGCTCCATAAATGACCATTACTTAAGTTATTAAACCGAATGACCCCTTAAAGCGTGCAATAGATTTTTTCAAGGTCTAATCGTAATTGTTCGTTAATTCGAAGGGGCAAAGCTTTAAATACGCATGCATTACCTTATCCCTTTACTTAACGGCATTTTGAAATTTGTGCTTTTGTCAAATCAGATTTAAATATGACTTTAAAGCTTTGAAATAATCACCTTTCAGGTCATCATTAAGAGTCATCGCATCGCACCGAGGGTGTGAGTGACATTATCATTTGGGAAAGATCTTGGCGAATGCCGATTGCGACATTGCATTATATTTAGCGTGCGAACATAATCCCTAAATGTATATCAATTGATTTACCGACTACCGATAGCGATATTACATCGCATCGGGAAAAGATCTGAACGTCTTATGAAGATGTATGGGATTCTGCCGACTGCCGATAGCGATATCGCATCGGGTCGAGGCTTAAAAGACTTTTCATAAGAGGCAGCGCCGATATTTGATCACCGATATCATGTCGCATCGGGGAAAAGACATGTGCTTTTTCTGTGTGTGCATTGGCTATCGCCGATGGCCGATAGCGATATCGCATCGGAAAGAACCAAGGTAGCAAATGATCTTGCGATTGCTCTTTCGGACTTAACCAAAAATTGCTTATTATTTGTTCAAAAAGGCTTTTATTGACAAATTTCATTTGATTATCATTCCTTTTCGAACAAATTCATTAATGCCAATTAAAATTTTAAAAGGGACCCATTTCATATGTTAATTGTTTGTGATAAAAAATGTTATGAAATGGGGGGTTGTTGTAGGGCACAACAATTGGCGATTCGCTGGTAGAACCAGTTATCTCTGGACTAATAAATATACTTACACCTTTTCAAATAGAATCTTTATAAAGAAAGGAAACTTCTAATATAACTAGATGTCTATTGATTCTGAATAAAACAGGTTTCTTCATTTGACTTCCTCTTTTTATAAATACACTTTGAGTTTTAAAACAAGTCCTTATTGGTTCATAAAGGTAAAATAGAAAACTTTTCCATATCAGCTTTTTAAAATAAACTCCTCTGTCATAGGTAGAGCCTCTGCTGCCAGCAGACGTTCATAGTCTCGGCAGGGTTACCTTTTAACCATGTCGTTGTCCATTGTTCCATTCACTTAAGAGTGTGACTAAACAGAATGAATTCAAAAGATATTTTCGTAATTTTTTGAATTTCACTTTCTTCTTTGCTTAAGATAAAAGCCATTGTCCTGGTTTGGTGGCCAGATAACGACAATGCCACTCACGGGTAGTAATCAAACTGAACAAGCTGGCTCGTGATGAGACCCCTTGTCTTGAAATTTCAAGCCATTACCCTGTTTGATATGCAGTTTTGGTAATGTCAGTTAAATTATTTTCCTATGAACATGGTAAGCAGGCTTGTAATAAGACCTCTTATCTTTAATCTTTTATATTTTAGAATTACACTCTGAGTAATCATAAACTTTTGGTGAATGGGATGAACAACTATCTTCTTAAGAGTAAATGGATGACAGGTTTAAGAGTTAAAGATGCTGAAGATGGATTAGCTCCTATTTTAATATAGATAACCTTTGGAGACTAATTTTAAAAACCCAAGATGACTCATAGAACTTTGTTCAGAGTGAAGTTTACAAAGGTTAGACTGTGATGTTCAGAATAAAAAGATATCTAATTTCCTAGAAATGATCTCTCTTGGTTTAAGACGCTATTATCCAAAAGTAAATACTAATAGTGTCATGGCGAGACAACTTTTAATTACAGCGAAAGGTCAATGGAAAATGTCCCACATCCTTATTTGTACAAATCCTACAAACTATATAAAAACTATCAAACTAGAAAGAGAAGGGGTTACCTCCTCAATTAAAGAATTTCTTCAAGATCAGACCATTGACAGGGAGAGAATCTCTCACCCCTGATAGATTTTGCAGTATAAAAGTGGAATGGCCTACTTTTTCACAGATCTGAAATGGTCCGAGCCACAGTTTTTGAAATTTGGAATGTTTACCTTTGTCTTCATGGGCTTTGTCCCATTTTAGGACTAGATCTCCGACTTGGAATTGTCTAGGGCTAGATGAAGCTAGATCAAAAGCTGCTTTAATGACTTGCTGATGTTTTGCGTGTGTAACCTTGGCTTTTTCCCTTTCCTCTTCAAGTTTGAGAATTTGATCATATCTAAACTGGATGGAGGAAGAAGGAGTTTCGTCAATAAATTGCACTAGGGCTAGAGATGGAAGAAGAAGATTGGTTGGTACGATTGCTTCTTTTCCGTAGACAAGATTAAACGGAGAGGTCCCTATGGAAGCTTTCTGTGTTATCCTATCCGCCCATAATGCAAATACCAAGGATTTATGCCAGTTCTTATGATTCTCTTCGATTGTTCGCTTAATGATTTTGATTAGATTTTTATTAGTTGATTCTGCTAGGCCATTACCCTGAGGATAGTAATTAGCAGAATACTTTAATTTAAATCCCCTTTTGATAGCGAAATCAATCATTGCATTGCCTGAGAAGTAAGAAGCATTATCAAAGACAAGAGCGTTTGGAACACCAAACCTGGTAATGATGAACTGATCTATAAATTCAATAATCGCCTCAGAGTTTGTTGTCTTTAACGGAACTGCTTCTACCCACTTTGTAAAGTAATCAGTTGCTGTAAGAATATATTTGTGCTGCTTGGAAGAAGAAGGATTAATTTCTCCAATGATGTCCAATCCCCATTGTTCAAAAGGCTGTTCAATGTTGATTGGTTGCAAAGGGAAAGCTGGTTTTTGTTGTCTTCCACTGGCAGTTTGGCATTTGATGCATTTCCTTACATATTCGTGAGCGTCCTTAAACAAAGTAGGCCAATAGTATCCAGCATGAATGATTTTATGAGCTGTTGTATCAGCTCCGAAATGTCCTCCTGCTGGTCCGTCGTGTAGCTCCTGCAAAACCTTTTGAGCTTCAGGTTTCTCAAGGCATCTTAATAGGACAGAATCATAGTTTTTTCTGAAGAGCACATCATCAATAATGGAAAAACTCTTAGCTTTCAATCTAATGGCTCTTTTGTTCTTGTAGGACAAATTGGTAGGTGCATAACCATTCTTTAAATAAAAGATCAGATCTGCATATTGAGATTCGGAATCGGGAATACTTAGCTGATTAACTTCTTGGGTTTGCTCTGTATCACTTGATTCCGGAATGTTTGATGCTCCTGCTAATATCCTGCAAAAACCTTGACCTTTAACAAACTTTGCTGGCTTTATTTCTAGATCATATTCTTGGAGAGCTGCGACCCAATTTGCCCTCTTTTCACCCAATTCCTTTTGGATTAATAGTTGCCTAACTGTTGAGAAAGGAACTATCACTTTAGTATGGGTTTTTAAAAGAAAGGGTCGATAATGTTTGACTGCTTTAAAGACAACAAAAGCTTGTTTTTCAATATCGGAATAGTTCAATTCGGCGCCTTGAAAGTTTGAACTGAAGAACGAGATGGGCGCTTCCAAATTGTCATCATTCAACTGAGTGAGCACTGCTGCGTAAGATAAGTCGGATGCAATAGTATATAATGTAAAATGATTAGAAAGATTTGGAGTATTCAGAGCTGGGACATTGATTATTGATTGCTTAATGTCATTAAAAGCTTGCTTTTCCTCTAATCCCCATCTGAAGATTGAATTCTTTTTAATCATCGTTTGTAGTGGTAATACAATCTGTGAAAAATCTGGAACAAATCGTTTAACGAAATTAATCTGTCCTAGAAACGACTGCATCGATTTTTTGTTGTGTGGAAAAGGAATTTCAGAAATTTCCTTAATTCGATCAGGATCTACATAAATGCCATCCTTAGATACAATAAACCCTAAAAGCTTACCTTGGTTAAGAGCGAAGAAAGACTTTTTCGGGTTAAGAGAGATACCATATGTTTTGCATCGTTGAAAAATCTGATTTAAATCATGCAAGTGGTTATATCTCTTTTTAGAATACACAGTAATATCATCGAGGTAGACGACTACTGTCCGGTTAATTAACCCTCTAAAGGCTGTATCCATAGCTCTTTGGAATGTCGCTCCTGCATTTATGAGTCCAAAAGGCATCTTTTGATATGCATAAGTTCCCCATTTTGTTCTGAATGTGGTTTTTAGTTGGTCATCAGGATGAACTAGCACTTGATTATATCCTGAGAAACCGTCGAGAAAGGACATCAATTCAGATCCTGCTACCGATTGGAGGATTTGTTCCATGGTAGGCAGTGGGAAATTATCTTTCAAGCTTGCCTTATTCAAGTTTCTGAAATCAATACAGATTCGGATGTCGCCGTTTTTCTTCCTGACTGGTACCATATTAGAGACCCAGTTTGAGTGTCGGACAGGGAAGATAATCTTAGCTTTTAAGAGCTTATTAAGTTCCGACTTTATCTGGCTCTCCAAATTAGGATGTATTTTTCTTAACTTCTGCTGGATAGGTTTTTGATCGGGAAGCATAGGAATAGTGTGTTGTATGATAGATGTATCATATGTCTTGAGGTCGTCATACTTCCAAGCAAAAACTTGCTTGTTTTTCCTTAAGAGTTTGATAAATGCTTCCTTTTCTTCTAGAGAAAGTCCTAGTCCTAAGTTGATATTTTGAGGAGCTTGAGCTGTTCCCAAATTAATCGATTCAAACCTAAGAGTAGAGCTTTGGAGTTTTGCATTAATTACAGGTTTGAACCTATCTTTAATGTCATAAAGGTCTTCGAGCTTTACTACAGGCTTAGGAATCGCGTTATCTTGAGATGTTTCTTTCATTTGAGAATCATGGTCATGCTCTTCAATGATTTGATTGTCATAGGATTTTTCAGAGGTTAAGAATTGCAAGATGTCCTCGTCATGGTTGAAAACCCTCCAGTTGGTGATATTATCAGGAACTGAAGGTCTAAAGATTAATTCTATAGAAAATCTATCAAGGCTATAGTCTTCGGAAGGGAGAAGTTTGGAAGCTACGTTGGCTAGTAAATCGGCTGCTGAGTTCTGTGATCTAGGAATTGAAGAAATGTTGAATGCTGAGAAATGCGAAGTAAGATCTTGCACTAGCGATTGATAATGCTTAAGGTGACTTGAAAGGCAATGAATTGTATTCCTTACCTGCTTAACAATGATCTCACTATCGCCGAATACTTTAATATATTGGACTTTAAGGTCAATTGCCTTATATAATCCCTGCACTAGAGCTTCGTATTCGGCCGTGTTATTGGTGCATTCAAATTCTAATCTACAGGAAAGCATTGTCTTTTCGCCTTGCGGACTAACCAAGATGCAACCTGCTCCTGAGCCCTCGCTGGACTTAGAGCCATCAAAATACAAAGACCAAAATAAAGGAGAATTAACAAAAATATTTACATCCTTTTGATTTTCATTGAAGCATTTGGATAAATTGGTTTGTGAAAAATTTTCTACTTGAGATGTACAATGGTTAACTGAAAAAGGGGAAGATTGGGCAACAAAGTTGCCAAAGAATGATTCTGAGGAATAATTTCCCAAAATGTTATTGTTGAAGGCCACAGGCTGGTTTTCTTGTTCGAAATCGGTTACTGTGTGAGTCATGTGTTTCTCACGGTCGATCCTTATTTGATTTGGCTTACCCTTGTAGGGGAGCCACATATGTGACCAATCCGTGGAAATGTATCCATGAAGTTTCTCAGACCAATCCCTGCTCAAAATTAAGCCGTAGAATTCAGGTATGTCAGCTATCAAAATATCTATTCTCTGTACTATTCTGGGATCAGCAGACAACCTGATAGTCACGGAATTAATTTCTCCTATAACCTGTACTTTGGTTCTGTCTAACTGTACAATATGAATCGCGGACTTCTGGGGTTCTATGTTCAGTTTAGAACAAACTGAAGCTGGCATAATATTAGATGAAGCCCCTGAATCAATTAAACAGTTATGCAGATTTCGATTATAGATTTCATAGGTGAGCAAGAAAGGTGGGGTATGAGAATTGGATCTATCTCCAATCAGAACCGAATCGGTAGCTTCGACCATACCTGGAGGGGGTTGTCCTGAATCATTAGCAGCTTTTGAACTGGGAAGAGGGGAAGAGGGGACAGCGTTAAATTCTCTTAGGAGTAATTTCTGCTGATGTTTTAACTTACTTAGTTCAAACATGGTTATGTTTGCCTTAGTCTTTTTCATATCATCAACAATATTATACTCCATGGAGTCAGATACCACTAGTGTCTTAGATGTCGAAGGAGAATTAGAAATTGGAGGCTGGTTTTGAGGGGCTGCTACCGGAGACTTTTTTGGAAGAATTTTTTCTTTTGGTGTGGCAGCACCTGCACTCCTCTTTTTTGTAGTTGTTTGAGTAGGTTCAGAAGCAATTTTACTTCTTGTAGTAACAGGAAATGCTTCTTCTTGATTCTCAGTGTCAGAGTTTGGGAGTATAAAATCCCACATGCCGTGGCACTCAACTACTTCTTCTTCATCATCCGTTTGAGAGGTTGATTCCTCTTCTTCTTCTTCCTGTTCAGAGTCTGCATTAGATATAACATTGGGTGGCTTTGTTTCAGTTTTCTTGAAAGTTCTAAATGGTCTTTTGTTCGAAGTTTCGGCCACCTGTTTTTTTATCTCAACCATTTCATTAGACAATGTTTTGAGGACTTTTTGTAAACCTTCCATGTCGTATGGGTCCTTTGGGGTCTTTTTCTTAGAATCTTCTTTAAATGAAACTTTTTTGGATTTTCTATCCTCCAAGGCAGCTTTCTTCTCTAGAGCATTAATACGCTTTTCAACGGCAAGTGCTTCCTTCATATTTTCAGCTAAGGTAGGTTTGCCAGCCCTGTCAACAAAAATAGCTATGTTGGAAGGGAGGGCAGTAATATACCATTCGCTCCTAATTTGTTCACTTGGTTTCGAAGCAGTGGGGATTTTATTTAGGAGTTTGTTGAACCGAGCATTAAACTCCTTTATTGGTTCCCTATGCTCTATTCTCAAATTGGAGAGGTCATTTATTAAAGTGGCTAGAGACCTGTCATCTCCATATTTGGTAAGGAACTGCTCTTGGCATGTGGTCCAGCTGGTAATAGAACCAGAAGGTAAAGAGAAGTACCAGGATCCTGCCGATCCTTGCAGGGTATAAGGGAAAAGCCTGACAACAACATCTTGTTCTGTCACTCCTTTTAAATTAACTGCTAACATGAAATTGTTAATATGTTCTTCAGCTTGTGTTCCGTTATCTGGATTAAATTTAGGCAACCATTTTTCGGGAGCATCAGGTAGATCATGTAATGGTCCGGGCATATTGACTGCACCTGGCGTAGTCCATGGATCTGCCATTATGCTGGCGATAATAGTTGTTACTACTGTAGGGATTCCAGATGACTGAGGAGAAGAGATTGTTAAAGAGTGAGTAGTTTGAGATGCTGTAGTACTTATTCCCTGATGAACAACAGTGTGTAACGGAGGAGTGGATGTTTGACTTCGCAGAGGAGGAGTTGAGATGGAGGATATGGAAGAAAGATCTTCACTATCAGATACTTCAGTAATCTTCTTAGCCTTTTTCCTTTTCGGTAAAGGGAACTCAGTAGGTTCAATACCGAGTTTTTCGCTCTGAAGTCTGGTAAGTGGATGGGATAAGTTTAACTGCGAGGTCACACTGCTTTGTGATACTTCAGATTTCTGAGGCGAAATCGAGAAGCTCTGAAGTTTATGGATAAGAGACTGAACTTCAGGGGATTCAAGACTTAAATGTTCTGAAATATGATGGGTATGAGCAGTGGTGGTTGATTCCTCTTTTTCTCGATTGTGTGCCGGAGAACCAGCATGTGATTGAGAAGGGGAAGAGGATTTGGAGGGAGGATTACTCTTAGAATGGTTTGCAGATTTGGACCTACTTGCCATTCACAGTCGATGGCCCTCCTTCTAGCGCCAAAAATGTTGATGCCCCGAAATTCGTTGCAACAACATCGGGGAAACCACCCGGTCCGGAACTTAGTGCAGCTCCTTTTCCGTTTGGAATAGTGGCTCCGACTGGGGATAATGGGACCAGTTTCCCAAATATTATAAGTAAACGGGATGGATGAATGATTTACGATATAAGGTGATAACAAATAAATAACTAAACTACAAGAAAAATATAATAACTATAAGCTAATCCCGGGACTTATCGATTCATAGAATGCAGCGTTTGATAATCTATGCTTAATGGCAGGCATATAGATGACACTAACAATAAGCATAAATGTTTAAATCATTTAAGATTGCTCTGCATAAGTAGTTATGCAGAGCGATAATAGCGAATTACTGCACTCAGTCATTTATATCATTGTTACACGCATGAGTAAGAGAGATAACAAATCACAAAACATTCAATAGTGATATGAAATGCAGACTTGCTGTTATATTGCATACATGTAATCAACAATAGCAAAAGTAATAACACAGCAATTCATATAATAGAAAAGAGAACAGATACAGATAATAGTACCATGCAAGCTGTTTGATCAATCCACTATATTAATCGCTATGTCGCGGTCCTTCCTTCAAACCAGAAAGCATTCCAAGCAAACGACAATAGTGCACAATTTACTTAAAACAGCCTTCCAAGTAAAATTAAGAACCAGTGGTCGAGTTTCAAAAAGAATATAGACTGAAGCACAATAGTGCAAACTTCAGCCTTTAAGTCTTTTACAAAATTTTACGACCCCTTCCAAAACAATGAAAGGGTCTATAAATACTATGCTAATCTAAAATATCTAAATATCTAAAACTGAAAACTAATAAATCGACATTAACAAATATCATCTTGCATTTTGGTGATTCGGCAGTCGGCGGCGATGCTTCAGTCAGAGGTCTCTTTGCCTTTACTCCTTCGCTGACATATCGCCAGCATTGGCTCTACTTCTGGTGGAGTATTGAGGCGTGAAGTCAGCTGTGCATCATATGTGGCATCTTGAATATCGGCAATCAGGTATCGAAGAGCATCTGTTAGACAGTTTAGAGCCGACCTTTGAGAATGTGGTTTAATCAGGAAAAGCCAGTATGCGTCGGCGGTCAAGGTATTTACTCCAGCAATTAACCGCCCTTGTTTCTCTAGATCAGGGTAGTTCCTGTGCTCCAGCATGTTTGCTGTTGTTAAGTTTCCAGGTGTGCATTGGGAAATCATGTTTGCCAGATACAATGTATCATTGACTAGATTGATCATGTTGCTGGCAATCATTTTGCATCTTGAGGCTGCTCTTTCTGCTTTCATCACCTGTATGTTCCATTCCATGAAGAGTATGTCCTTGTATGTTACACAGATTCGGGAGAAATTTGCCGCTTGCCCTTCTGGAGTGTCTTGCCATTCAATATACTCTGTTATATCGTCTTCAGCCTGATCCAACTTACTTCTGGCTTTCTCGATTTGTTCACACACTGCTGTAGATGTTTCACACAGTGATTCAGCGTCAACAAGTTGTTGGCACAAGATCCTGATTTGTGATATCAGTGCGTTGTTTATTCGAGTTGCCTCTGCTCTGAAATCATCAATACTCTGGGCGCTCTTAATACCTTCAAGCTGTGTTGATAGCTGAATTATTTGCTCGTCTTTAGATTTCATCATCAGCTCATTCGATGCCTTCAAAAGAAGACTTACTTCGGATGCTTTGTCAATAGTTGCCGCTGAATAAGCTCCCGCAAATTGCGATAGCTTTGTCAGATCTTCAGAGGGATCTAATTCTCCCTTCCAGACGACATTGCCCGTGACTGTTTGCTCAGGTGAAATAGAAGGTTGATCAAGCCTTCGTCTTTTCCTAGAGCGCCTTACAATGGCTCTATGCTTTGGGCTGTAGAAAATGTCTAGGGGAGGAATTTCCTCTACCTGAAGATCAATTTGATCAGATGGGTCTTGAGTAATTACCTCAACATTCTGTACCATGGGTGGGCCGCTGGTTCCTTCTAGAACCGGAGAAGAAGTAGTATCGGGAGCTTTATTTGTTTTAGAGGCGTCTGAGTCTTTGGAGGCTTCCTTACCACTTATAATGGAATCGAATTGGTTCCATTCTTTAATCAATTCAGGATCAGTAGAGATTTGCTTACTCTGTTCTTTCTCTTGTTCAATCCTCTGCTGTTCCTCGAATGCCTTCCGCTGTTGCTCCTCTTGTGCTCTTTGCTGCTGTTCCTCCAATTCCTTTTTCTGCCTATCTTCCAGTTCTTTCTTTGCTTTCTCTTCTTCTTCTCTTTTCCTCTGTTCTTCTAACTCCTTTTGCTTTCTTTGCTCTTGATCCTTTTGTGCCTTTTGCTGCCTTTCTATCTGCTCCCTTTGATGCTTTTCTGCTTGCAGCTTGTTTTGCCTTTCCTCCTGTTGTCTATCATACTCTTTAGTTGTAACAGGAGATAGGTGTATTTGCTGCTGACCAGACTCGCTTGAGGAAGATGTTGGGGTTGTGGATAATAAATCTAGAGGCAAAGTTTGCAACCTTTGCTTTCTAAGTTTATTAAATTCAGTTAACTCCACATCTTCATATCTCAGTGAAGCAAGTTGTCTGACTTGGCTTATTGAATCGGCACTCATGAACAGGTCGTCAAACTGATCCTCCTGATGGACAACCTTCGACAGCTTGGCCTGTTCCAAGGCAATAAAAGCAGTCTTTTTTGGATCATAGAGTCTGTTTGGAATAGAAACCAGGGATATCAATTGGAGTTTTGCTGCTTCCTTTTCTGCATGCTTGTAATTTAGCAGCGTGTAAACTCCAATTCTTAAAGGAAAAGAGGGCCATCCTCTCTTTTTCTCCTCTTTGAGAGTTTGTGTGACACCCTCAGACATAATCTGATAGGAGATTTCCCGGGCTAACAATTTATCTGGGATGTACAGGGGGAGAACATGTGGCCTAGCCTTGCTTCCAAAAACTCTAATATAAGTAAAATTTTCTTCGTCGAACCAATGGGCTACGGCTGGTAGGTCAAAAGAAGCTTCATAGGAAATTCTAGGGATAGGTCTGTCAAAAATAGAATAGTGAACGGGAACCATAAAACCATTACAAATTTGATACAGATGGTCTTTGTGGGAGGGTTTCCACAATTTCCGATGATACAAATGAATAGGTGTTGGGTCATGGGTGGTCCATCTCCAACCAAGGACAGGAAACTCAGAATTAAAACAAAGGGTATCCATAATGTAGGCAGAGTAATAGAAGGGTGGGATTTTCCTCTCGGTGACTCTGGTTTTGGCCCTAAACTCACGAATAGCTATGACCAACTTATCAGACAGAATAGTGGCCCAATCCATGATTATACTATTTACGGCCGCTTCCATTAAGGGGACCATATCAACATGGATATTAGCAGAGTCATGAAATCCCCACAATCTACACATCATAACTCCAGCATAGCAATAAGGTGAAGCCAAAGAAGCATTGGAGTACTTACCCGACATATCATGCTTGTGTTTAGCTGGATTCTGCCTCCAATCTCGGAGAGGTTCGGATGGTGATTCATTCTCTTTCGTGAACTTCTCCACAAAGGCTCTGTTATAGACTTGCTCGGGTTTGGGCAAATGATACATCCGTCTCAAGTCGTCAGGCTTGAAGGAACCGAAAATCCTTCCATCCTTAGTATGGAAGGTTCTATCAGTGAGAGTAATTTCTTCAATTGCCCAGCGTACCACATCAGTATAAGGCAGAACTTGTTCTCTGGTTGCTATTCTGTGCAGAAAGGAGTCAGCCAAATCTTTAAGAGTTGCCTCAGACTTTCTTAGTTCATCCACACTAGCCTCCGTTACTGTCTTTTCTGGTTGTTCTGCTTCTAGCAAATTGTATGTACCTTGCCATGTAGTGCCAGGAAGGCCAGTGCATGTAGTATCTGAGATTAAGCCTTTCTTTGAAACTATAGCAGCTTGGCCTGAGACAGGTGTCGTAGTAGAACCTGCCACCTTCTTGAACTTCTTTCCCATCATATTCTGACTTCTCTCAGTTGAATTCTACACAAATGCAAGAGAAATCGTAACAAGGAAATAACAATGACAATCCATAACGAGATAGATATATAACTTGAAGCGCGGTGAGATTAATTCTAAAAGTGGCTGTGGATCTAATGATTTGAGAAGGAACCGCAGATGCAATGATGGTGATTTTACAGCCTGCAGCTCCATAAATGACCATTACTTAAGTTATTAAACCGAATGACCCCTTAAAGCGTGCAATAGATTTTTTCAAGGTCTAATCGTAATTGTTCGTTAATTCGAAGGGGCAAAGCTTTAAATACGCATGCATTACCTTATCCCTTTACTTAACGGCATTTTGAAATTTGTGCTTTTGTCAAATCGGATTTAAATATAACTTTAAAGCTTTGAAATAATCACCTTTCAGGTCATCATTAAGAGTCATCGCATCGCACCGGGGGTGTGAGTGACATTATCATTTGGGAAAGATCTTGGCGAATGCCGATTGCGACATTGCATTATATTTAGCGTGCGAACATAATCCCTAAATGTATATCAATTGATTTACCGACTACCGATAGTGATATTACATCGCATCGGGAAAAGATCTGAACGTCTTATGAAGATGTATGGGATTCTGCCGACTGCCGATAGCGATATCGCATCGGGTCGAGGCTTAAAAGACTTTTCATAAGAGGCAGCGCCGATATTTGATCACCGATATCATGTCGCATCGGGGAAAAGGCATGTGCTTTTTCTGTGTGTGCATTGGCTATCGCCGATGGCCGATAGCGATATCGCATCGGAAAGAACCAAGGTAGCAAATGATCTTGCGATTGCTCTTTCGGACTTAACCAAAAATTGCTTATTATTTGTTCAAAAAGGCTTTTATTGACAAATTTCATTTGATTATCATTCCTTTTCGAACAAATTCATTAATGCCAATTAAAATTTTAAAAGGGACCCATTTCATATGTTAATTGTTTTTGATAAAAAATGTTATGAAATGGGGGGTTGTTGTAGGGCACAACACTAGGCTCGAAGGCCCATGATTTGGGGTTCCGACATATAATAGAACGTCTGGATGATCAGGAGTAAGAGGAGAATTTGGAGCCGCAACCGACTCTGAAAGCTCTTCAACTTCGATATTATCTTCCGACTTAAAAGGTACTCAAGAAAGAACTGGTATGTTCCTCTCTAATTCTCTACTAGTGCCAGGTCTATCTTGTGAATTAATGGCCCGAAGTGGAGAATTAATCTCTGATGCGCCTGCTGCCACTGGTTGAAAACCACTGGAAAAATTGCTCCTATGCCTTCTATGAGAAGACTCAGGACTCATAGGTGATAGCCCACGAAGTCTCCTAGACCGTCGAGATGGTCGATCAGTCACTTTGAATTATTTAAAAGATCTACTTAAAGACTCAAAAAATTATAAATCTAGGCTAACTAGGAGCAAAGAGCACTCACTAAAAAGTCCCTAAAGATATCAGCAATCAAACAACTCTTGAGTATTTCCACTCTGGGTGATTAGGACCAGACACCAAAATACAAGACAGTTAATAACAAGGGCCTTCTGAAAATAGATTGGGGTAATTATGCCCCAAGCCTACTAACGAAGGTATTAGAGGTAGTTATGCTGACCTCCAGACAACAACGTTTGCCGATGCAAGCACCCAAGCTTCACAAGGGTACCCTCCAGAAGTACTGCTGAACGCGATATAACGTCAGCCTCAGGTGCCACGGGATTCCCCTCTGCAACCACCTATGTGATCCCTAGGATAGGAAACTATGGTCACCAACTCGTATCAAAAGTCAGGCAGAAAAGTCATGAGGTGGGATCCGACAAGTAAGAGAGGGGGTATCTCTCATCCTTATCTTCACTCTCCCTCATGCTTTACTCCCAGTTACGGAGTTTTCCCGGTCTCTCTAATGCTATTGGATTTCGCTCATTAATCAAACTTCTATGTTTTGTAATTTTGAGTGACCTTGGAGAGTTAACTCTCCTCTCGCCTAATACAAGGCCCTAATAAACCTAAACTTGTTGGTGTATTCTGATGACAACATGAAATTTCTAGTTTATTTTAATTAATCTCTTGATTTTAATGGTTGTTTTTTAAGTCAAGGGTAAATATGGGAGTGAAACCAATGATGTTTGTATGATGCAACATAAATCAATGAAAAACTAACTACATGAATGCAATCATTTTTTCTTCAATGAAAAGAGATCTCTATATGGGTTCTACGAAACTTCTACAAAGCAAAGTACTTTTTCTCTTCTTTTCTTGAAACACACTTCACACAACCAAAAAATAAAAGACTATGAATGCTTTAATAATGCAAACTACCCTAATGCAATATATAATGCAGATGCAAGATCCTAAATAACACTCAAAAAGTAAAAGCAATTGTTTATAATTAACAATGAGCCAACTTAAGTACTAAAGAGGATACAAATCTTGAACACAAAATTATCTCCAAGCAAGAAGGACAAATTGTAAAAGATCACAATTCACTTTCAACAACAAAAGGAAACCATAAACCAAACTTGGTAAAAGAAAAACAAAAACAAAGTTTTTTGAGATCTTTTCTTTTTTAAAGAAGCAACCAAAACAACTTTTGAAATCACAAAAATTCTACTAAAAATCAAAAGATCGACAAAATAGCACCAGGAGTCTTTGCAAGTTACAAACTCAAAAATGAATGAAAACTTGAGCAAAAAGACTTTAACTTGTACAAAACGACCCAAATAGCAGCAAAGAGTTTGACAAACTGACCAAGAAGCCAGGAAAGAAATACTTCCAAATTCGTCAAAAATAATTTCAAAAAGAAAGAAAAGCTATGAGGCCACAAAATAAAGGAGAGCGAAGCAAGTAGATTTGAAATCCGGGCTTGACACTAAAACTAAAAACAATCTCGTGTTCTGGAGGACCAGAACAATCAAGAACTGCAGGACAAAGTCTTGTGTGCCAAAGCAAAAATTACAAACTCACTAAAGAAGAAAACCTAGGCCAAATCTTTTCAATGAGGAAGAGACTTCAAAATAGTAAGCTTGTAGAATAATTAAATTGTTCAGACAACAACTGACCACACAGAGACTGAAAAGACCAGGCAACAAATCTATCTGGGCTGAAAGATTTGAAAAAATAATGCAAAAATTTTCATACGCAACTATGTGTAAACACAGAGGCATGTAGACGCGCTCTTGACACAGGAAACTCGTGTATACACGAGTTCACTTTACAGAAACAAGCATGTATACATGACTGTAAACAAAGTAAAGAGCATATACAAAGATTTGTAAGAAAAAATAAAAATAAAAAGTCTGATCCAAAAGATAAGACTTGAGGCTTCGGACTCTAGTAGACCAAGTAAGACTATAATTACAAGCAAACCAAAGACTGAGCCCTGATTGAGAGTGAACAACCCAAACTAGGAATAACAAGATTGTTATCCCTAGTGGAGTCACCAATTTTGTTTTGGGCGAAAGCACCCTAGGGCTTTGGGTTAGAACCCCAACAGAGTAGAAGCAAACTACAACAAAAAATACTCAAACAAATCAGGCAAGATGCTTATATTATCAAACTACGTAAGAGTGACCATACCGAGATTTCCTTCGTTCGAGTCAGTCCCGCAGGGTTCAGACCCTTTGCAACTCCTGATGTTCTTCAAACCCGAAAAATCATGTAATTCGAACATACATAGTAGTATAGAAGTAAAGTATATTCACGAAATTTACTTTATATCATATAAACAAATGATTGATCATACATCAAAATGACATTCATATATGAATTAAAGCATAATTTGATGCATAGACATAGTTAATTTCGGAAACAAGATAGCATTTATTTTATTGTAGTAAACTATAAATTACATGGAGAGAATTCACCTGAGTCTTTCTCTGGCTCCAAGCGGAACCATCCTTCGAATTCGTCCTATCCCAGCCTTCAACAATCTTCTTCCATCACCAACACCATGATATCTCAAGCAAAAGGAAGGATATCGATAATCAAGGAAACAAGGGTTTCTTAAAGCTTGGGGAAGTGCATGAGGCACATGGATTCATCAGACTCAGTCAGGGATAATCTCAGTATAATAACTCTATCTCTTCTCCTCTCCTTTAGGCCTTCCCATAGAGGTCTATTTATACCTCTCCCAATTAGTTTTTTAGTTGGGAAACAATTGGGAAATAGTTGGGCCACGGGCACTAGGAGGTAATCAACAGGTAAAAGTCATGAACTCCACCCAAAATTAAGGAAATTTAATTTTTTAAGTGTTTTAATACATATACGTGGGTTGTGTATTAACTGACCCGCATGTGCACGCTTTAGCTCAGGGAAAAGTAGCGTACAGGGAATAAAACACTGTTTTTTATATATTTGGACCAAGTTTGGAAGGAGGGGTTGCCTTAGGCCATAAACAAAGCATTATATATACCAAGAGTGGTAAATGGTGCTATAATAGTTTTCCCCTACATAAAAATAAACAAGAGAAAGAGAATGTGCCTATTGCACATTTAGTGTCGTCCCCTCTCTATTTTGCACGAACCCTGAGTAAGGAATTAAATTTGAAACCCATGGGAGTTGTATAATTATTGTTGCAATACGAAGGACCATCACCCCTCACCCAAGTATGGCACATAGAAACATAGCCTACAAGAGGTCTCAACGACAAGGAGACCCAACGATTTAGAGGCGCGTCTGAACAAGGTTTAACACCAAACCTATTGACCAGCGTTTTAACCTTAAAATATGTCACCCTGGCAACCTCTATGTATTTCCCCATTGTAAGAAATTTTGCTTCACTATGTTTGCAGATGCACTTTCCCCTCCTATGCAATGGAATAGGGAATTTCGGCTTGGGGGGCTCCAAGAATTGGCTCACAAGGAGGATAAGGGTCCACCAAAAGTTCTCCAGACCCATGAGGGGAGGAAAATAAGGTTAGTGGATGAATGAAAGAGGATAAAGGCATGAATCTCGTAATAGAGAAACCTAGAGTGCTGATATGAAAATTATCACCTATCATAGGCTAAGAAAACTTAGAGAGTTCTAGATGTCCAACATTAGCAAAGATAAATGAAAGAGAGTAAGGAAGGGGATAGTTAATCTGCAAAGAAAATAATTTACCACATGCAAGATTGAGCTCGTAATCCAAGAGCTTGTCCAATCCACCATCCATTTGTCAAAGAAGCTAGAAAAATCATTTTTGTGGAGAGGTGGGCAAGAACTAGATCATAGATCCAGACGATAGGATGAAGGGGTGTACAATCCTATGAGACAATAATCATGTGCAATGAAGAAAACCAGAAACCTTTCATGCCCCCCATAAACGACTTTCCAATATATATATAACCACCATAGATACATGTTCACATTGATCTATCAAGGTCTAAGAAGGATCATATCTCTCAAGGTGCAAATGTTTCTTCAGGTTTTGCACTCTAAAAGAGGTTTGCACCTCAAAAGATTTGATCCCTCTCATTGTTTGATAGATGCAAGGATATGTGTATATATATATATATATAGATATATAGATATATATATATATATATATATATATATATATATATATAGCATAAATCCATGTTAACCATTGATCTATCAAGGTTCAAGAGGAATCAAATCTTTGGAGGTGCAAACCGTTTTTCATGTTTTGAAGCGGTTTGCACCTAAAGAGATTCTATCTCTCTCATTGCTTGATAGATCAAAGGTTAATAAAGATATATACTAGTTAAAATTAAAATACAAATCTTGGGATGGTGGTAAAAAATATCGAACATATTTAGTTCTATATGTGTATATATATTTGAGTTAAATAATAAGTTGTAATTCTCCCATAAATTTTATTTTCTTATTTATGTTTCAAATCTCTTGTAATGTACATATCTATCCAACATTAATAATTGTATATCTTAATAAGCTTTTAGAATTTACTAATAAATTTGAAAATGAATTTATGAATATTTAAATTTATAATATAAAATTTTATATTTTGTAAATATATATATATATATATATAACTGAAACTAAAGTCTCTCCAGGTGGTGGTCTAAGGCATGCCACCAACCAAAAAGCATGTTCATGGAGCATGACTCTATCTTTGGCTACAAATCTGAATTTGGTTATGTCTAACTCTAACTCTAGGTTTTGGTAGTTGGCTCTCATTTAGGCTGTGGCTCAGGCTCACTTGATAAATCTTTAAAGAAAGTAGCTTACAATCAATTCCCTCCATGTCATCTACAAGGTGAGAAGATGAAGAAATTTTTGTGGGAAGACGTGTCAATACTTGAGAACAAATTATGTGGTATGATCGGTATATCTTCTTGGTTGTTGAAGACTATTTCCAAGAAGCGATCCATCTAAGGTGAATCTTTGTTCTTGTAGGAGTCTTGTTTATAGAGCATCTATTTGAATGATGAGTTTGCTTACCATGATGCTCAAAAGGGTGAATATCGAAACACGGATCTTTCAAATGGCCAACTCGATCACAATGTTCGCATCTCACAATCTACTGTTGTGGAATAGGAGCAAGTGAAAATGAATCATCATGAAGAAACCCAACACTACGAAACTGCATGGGCTTGGAATAGTGTGGAATATGAAAGAACACATCTTTGTCATATCCAAGACTGATTGTTTTCCTATTGTTAAGAAATTATTCCCCAAATTTAATGATGAGCTTGGGAAGTGAACCTCTACATCTTTATGCAAATATGAGCCTAAAATGATCTTACAAAATTGATTAATCTGTGATAGTTGATGGGAGTCAAACTCAAAAAAAAAAATTGTTTTGAACAAGAACTAACTATCATAGTTCATCGTGTTGTAGCTGATATTCGAGTTGTAGAAACTTGATCTCATCTTGTGCATTTTATAAATAGGTTTGAATGTTAGAGGGAGTGTCCTTATTTATTTTGACGGTGATATGAATAGGAGAAATCATTAGAGTATTCAATAACTCTAATACATTAGTAATTCAAGCCATTTTCTAATAACTCAATCTCATAAAATTATAGGTGTTGGCTTAAACTAAAAATGCACCAGTTTACAATTTAATTTAATAAATAAAACATAGATGACACCCAAAGGTCATAAATTTGTAGTCAAATCTGATAAATAAATTATAGGAATTGAAAAGCCTCCAACATGACCATCCTTCAAACCTTCAAAATAAGGCACATTCTATTTGACACATACACAAATTTTCTCCATCAAATGTCATTAACCCAAAAAAATCCTCATGGACCCCTTTGGAATTCCTTCATTATTTCTCATTGGTGTTTCATTGGTCTTTGCCTTCAACTGTCATCCCAAAGCTCTTCTCCAACTCATTTTCACCATTCTCTTTGTTTCTCGCTCTGTTTATTCCCACACACAAAGATGTTTCTCACGAAAGTAATATCAAATTAACTCTCTCAAATTTTAAATTTGTATGGTTAAATTTTCCAACAAAACCAACATCTTTTATATAGCTTGATACAAAACCACTTTATTCATATTCTACGAATGTTGAGGTATTCTTTCCTTTCCTTTGTGTCGATTCCAATTGTAAGAGAATCTGGAGCGAATTCTTTTTTCCTTCTATGGGAGGAATGCACATAAGACTATAAGTTAACGAAGCCATCACCAATCTCAGGTAGAGGTTATAAGTAAATAAGCAGATTCTTCATTATAGGTAGAGATACAAAGTTTCATGACCATCAAATCATCACTTCATAACCTCAACATTGTTGATTTTTTGTAATATCCCTTCCCTTAATAATACATAATAAATAATAATATAATAATATAATAATAAATAATAAATAATACAAATAATAAATAATACAAATAAATAATAATAATATAAATAATAAATAATAAATCACTTAATAATAAATAATAAAAATAATAAATCATAAATAATAAATGAATTTAAAAATATACAAGAAAATAAATAAAAATAAAAATAGTAATAACTATACTAAAACTCTAAATCAGAATAAATAGAAATAAAACAAGAAAACTATCAAAAAGAAGGAAATAAAACAAGAAAGCTAAAAAAAATCAAAAGAAAAGTAAAGAAATAAAACAAGAAAGCTAAAAATCAAAAGAAAGTTGCATGTAGACACATGGAGTGTGTGCATGTGGTTCCCCTTCCAATGTTGTTCTATTTAATAGATGGTGAGGAAGATGAGAGGCATTCTGGCATTCCATCTTTCCGAGATTCTGTCTTTCATTCTCTTGGGAGAATGGTATACTAAGACCTAGGAGTCACTGGTAGTAGTATGTTGATTGAGGGCTCGGGGGTGGCCAATTGTAGCAAGACGTTGCACAATTGAGCCTACGGTTGGGTGGAGAGTCGTCCCCAAAACCTTGTTGCAGATAGCAGACTTCAACCAAAATCACAGGTAAGTGTTCTAATCATAGTTTTGAGCTTGAAGTTAATTAGTTGAATTGCATATTGATTAATTACATGTTTAGTAGGATGTTTACTTGATTGATGAATTATTTGGAAATACATATTATTCTAATTATTTTGATTACTTTACTGCTATCATGTATTATGCAATAAAATTAGTTTTCAAAACGAAATATTCCAAATGTTTGACGCGGTACATCTATCCCCTTCAAATTCCCAAATAAAATAATCCAATCCACATATATCAATAGTATTAATTTAAATTTCAATGAATTTTATGAATAAGGCAAGTAATTCAACTAAAATAATCCGATCCACATTGTCTAATATTGTCAATTTCCATTGAATTTAATGATCGAGACCAACCGGAGCATTTAGATGGCTTAGAAATAAATATCCAAGATCCAGGAGCATTCAAATTGCTGTCCTAATAACGGTTCTCGATAGAGGAATGAAGCCAACATCATGGGTACTAGATAGGAGTGGAATCTTCGCTTTTGTCATTGCAAACGAGGGCCGTATTTGTTTCAATATTCAGCCCATGTGCCTATTGTGTTCTCGGCAATCTTATCATCTTTGTCTCTAGAGACACACCGCATCAGGAAGTATGATGAGTGTACTTTGGCCCGAACAGTTACCTGGGTCTTTCACTGAATCCTTCCTTTATTGCTTGGTTCTTGATAGCTGCAAGAACAAATTGTAACAAGTATAATTGTTGTAGGAACAATTACTTACTTTGGATGAGGAAATAGTACAATTGAGTGTGTAAATGGTTCTATCTCTCAACGAATGTTTCGAACCACAATGTGAGGTTGGTCAGTTGATCTTATTGTCGAAATGAACAATGGAATTTGCAGGAACACGCATAGCCATGGCTGCAAGCTTACAAACTTCTGTCTTATGCAGGCAATTTTATGGCTAAATGTATTGTGACTTAAGGGATTCAAAAAAATGGTGTTGCCTTTGCAGGTGCGCTTGCAGGCACACCATATAATTAATAAAATGATTTTTTTTTTTTTTGGGGAGGAATAACCTTCCCAGTCATCCGATCTTCTGGGTCGAGTGGCAGTGTCTTTCTTTATGGTGTGGAATAATTGTTATGCTTGATTCATAAATTTTCTTACGTGTATTTTTAAGTAATGATTACATGAAGTCATGAATCTGTAGAATTAGTATTATCGTGACATATAATGTTTTACTCATTCGAATTTTGTTTTATTTTACATGGATCCAATCCTCTAAAGTTTTAAGGCCTATACTACAACATTGTGATTACTTATGAACTCATAAACTCCATGTTTTTATATACTTCGGAATGTGTGATCAATTATGGTTTAAGAATTATACTTCAATTGAGTACTAAATGGATATTTTAAAGTTAAACATATTCTAAATTTATTGTAATTTTGGCATAAAGGTAATGAATAAATCCACTGAATATTATAGGGTAGATCATGGCTCCTAAACGTCGAAGACAAGCCCGAAACAACCTTGGAGTAGAAACACCACCTCCCGCCACTTCAGCGATAGGAACCCCCGCTGAGAAAGCTATATTACATTCCCTTGGAGAAATGACCAATATCTTTAAGGACTAGGTCTCAAGCCAAGGACAAGATCAAGGAAATGTGCAAAAAGAAATTGGAACAAAAACATAGACAAGATCTAAATTCTCAACTTAATGTCAAAGATGGACAAGCAACACTTGATATTATGAAAGAAGTCCAAAAATCCAAATTACCAGAGTTTACGGGTCTAGAAGGGGGTTCAAAAGCAGAAGCATGGGTAATGGCTGTCAAAAGAGCACTTAGTTTTAAGGCATACACTTCTACGGAAAAAGCCCAAATATCAATGAATCTACTAAAAGGAGATGCCTTATTATGGTGGGTAAATGAAGAAACAAAGATGCAAGTCACCCCAGTACAAGTTACATGGGAAATGTTTGAGGAAGCCTTCCGAACTAGGTACCTATCAGAGGAGTACAAACACCAACAAGTAGGAGCTTTCCATGAAGTACGACAGAATGGTAGATCTATCGAGGACTATGAAGCTAAATTTTATTCGTAGGTCCATCACGTGGACTATATGGCTGATGATAGACGTCAAGCTGAAAGATTCTTACATGGACTCGACCCCTTAGTTCGAGCAGAAGTCGCCATGTGGAAACCCACCACTATGGCAACAACCACTAGTTTAGCCAAACAAGTCTTGAGGAAAATCAATATGAAGAAACAAATGGTAGTTGATGAAAGTTCAGGGAAGGAGCATTCCGCAATGAGGCTGAATAAACCAGGGGGGCAGCCATATAGATTCCAAGGAAGACAAAACACTATTTCTCGAATCGCTAGCACAACTTCTCGACCGCCTCCAAGGGGACATAATGGTCAACCCTACTTGATTAAGGGGACGAGTAGAAGATTTGGTGACCAAGGACAAGTACAACGTGGGAAGCAGGCACAAGTAGAATGTTGGCATTGTAAGGGTCCACATTATAGAAAATATTGTCCAAGTTATCAATCAGGGATTAAACAACAGGAATACAAAGCAAAAGGAGGAAGACCACAAAACCCACATCGAATTCATGCAGCTACAAACCATCGCCAGGCTGAGCACCAAGCTACTGTAGTAGAATCTGCAGGTATGATCAATAACATTCCTCTATCTGTGTTAATTGATCCAGGTGCTACTGATAGTTTTATTTCACCTTCAACAATACTTAGATGTGGATTGACATCTCATGAGCAAAGTAACTTTAGAATGGTTGAAATGGCGTCAGGCTTTCAGCAATCAGTAGGGTCAATGGTAAGAGATTGTAGTGTTAACATTGGGGGGTGTGATACCAAGATGAATCTATATAGTACAACTCTCAGAACATATGACTTAATCATGGGAATGGCTTGAACCCCATAAAGTTATACTGGATTGTTATAATAAGACAGTCCTCATAAAAAATGACCAAGGAGAAACTAAGGTAATAAAAGGGATTAGACGTGGTGTTACATTACGCCTCATATCAGCCAAGAAAGTTAATAAGTGTATGAGGAAAGGGTGCAAGATTTATGCGGTAGAAATGGTTCCTACCAATGAGAAGTCCTCAGATAAATTGCACCCACTACTTTCTGAATTTGCAGATGTATTTCCTCCAGAGTTGCCAGGTTTGCCTCCAGTTCGAGAAATTGATTTCTCCATAACCTTGAAACCAGAAGTGGAACCCATATCCAAAGCACCCTATCGGATGACTGTTCCAGAGCTTAATGAATTGAGTATACAGCTCAAAGAACTTCTTGATCAAGGTTTTATAAGACCCAGTGTGTCACCTTGGGGTGCACCAGTAATTTTTGTAAAAAAGAAGGATGGAATTCTTAGGTTATGTATTGATTACCGAGATCTAAACAAGGCCACCATTCAGAATAGGTATCCCATGCCTCGGATCGATGACCTCTTTGACCAACTAAAAGGAGCTTCAATATTCTCCAAGATAGACTTACGGTCAGGTTATCATCAGCTAAGAATCAAGGAGGAAGACATACCTAAAACAACATTCAGAACGTGATATGGACACTATGAGTTCATTGTTATGCCATTTGGTTTGACTAATGCCCCAGCAACCTTCATGAACTTGATGAATAGTGTCTTTAAAAATATCTGGACCGCTTTGTCCAAGTTTTCTTAGATGACATCCTCATTTACTCTCGTAATGAGAAAGAGCATCTCGAACACTTGAGGTTGGTACTACAATGCCTTAGGGAACATAAGCTATATGGAAAACTTTCTAAATGTTCCTTCTTTGAAAAGGAAATTCAATATCTAGGCCATACCATTAGTGGCAAAGGCATTGCAGTTGATTACAGTAAGATAGAAACTATAATGACTTGGCCCTCTCCCCGGAATGTCAAGGAAGTACGTAGCTTTATGGGATTGGCCGGCTACTATAGAAGGTTTGTAGAAAGGTTCTCGCAGATATCTAATCCCATCACCCGCCTCCAAAGGAAAGGGGTTAAGTTTGAATGGACAAGTGAGTGTGAGAAAGCATTTAATGAGCTAAAGCATCGACTAACTACAACCCCAATATTAAAAGTATCTGACATGGACAAGGACTTTCTGGTATGCACGGATGCATCAGAAGAAGGATTAGGTGCAGTCTTGATGCACGATGAAGGGGTTATCGCTTATGCTTCTCGAAAACTTAAGAACCATGAAATCAATTATGCAACTCATGATCTGGAGTTAGCAGCGGTTGTAATGGCCTTGAAATTGTGGAGACATTATCTAATGGGGCGTCAATTTGAGTTAAGAACAGATCATAAAATTCTTGAGTATATATTCACACAAAAGGATCTTAATGCTCGACAACGACGCTAGAGTGAGCTATTTAGTGATTATGATTTCAAGATATCTTATATTAAGGGAAAAGAAAACAAAGTGGCAGATGCTTTAAGCAGGAGACCTAGACTTCATTCAATGTCGGCATTAAAGATAGACTTGAGGAGCCGGATTCTAAATCAGCTAGTAGGAGACCCACATTACCAGCAAGTAAAATTTGCTTTACAAGAAGAGGTATCTGTGGCAACCAAGTGGCACGAATACACCTTAGACAATGATGGACTGCTACGATATAAGGGTAGGATTTATGTCCCAGAAGATGATGATCTTCGGAATCTAATAATCAAGGAAGCCCATCAAGCTCCATACGCTGCACATCCAGGAGTCCAGAAAATGTATGCACACTTAAAACAACTATTTTTCTGGACAGGAATGAAAAAGGATATAACAATGTTTGTGGCACGATGTTTAGAATGTCAACAGGTTAAAGTTGAACATCGTCATCCGGCAGGACTTTTACAACCCCATGATATACCAGAAACTAAGTGGGAAGTTGTTTCAATGGATTTTGTTGGAGGCTTACCTATGACGTCCCAGAGACATGACTGTATTATGGTTGTGGTTGATAAATTAACTAAGAGTGCTCACTTCATTCCAGTCAAGACCACCTTTGAAGCATCAGCCATCGCTCAAATTTTCCTGAAAGAAATAATTCGCCTTCATGGAGTACCATGAAAGATAATATCTGATAGAGACGCACGTTTTACTTCCAGATTTTGGAAAAGTCTATTAAAATCTATGGGAACACAACTGAATTTTAGTACAGCGTATCACCCAGAGACCGATATTCAAACAGAAAGAGTAAACCAAGTGTTGGAGGACATGCTAAGAATGTATGTCATGGATCAACAAAACCAATGGGAGAAATACCTTCCCTTAGTAGAGTTTGCCTACAACAATAGTTACCATAGTTCAATACAGGCAGCTCCCTTCGAAATCTTGTATGGAAGACCATGTCATACTCCGTTAAGTTGGGATCGATTAGAGGACCGAGTCATGTTGGGACCTGAAATGCTCCATGAAATGGAAGAACAAATGGCCACAATTAAGCAGAGACTAAAAGAAGCCAGGGATCGCCAAAAAAGTTATGCTGATGCAAAGAGAATTGATAGAAACTTTGGGGAAGGAAGCCAAGTTTTTATTAGAATCAAACCTTTTAAAAGTCCCTTTAGGATGGGTAAAGAAACAAAGCTATCGCCTAGATTTGTTGGGCCATTCAAGATCCTAGAGAGGATTGGACCAGTTGCTTACAAGCTTGAGCTGCCTTTCCATCTAAGAAGAATGCATAATGTGTTTCATGTTTCTATGCTTAGAAAATATGTACCCGACCCATCCCATGTTTTGAAATTTGAAAAATTGCAGGTTTCCGAGGAAGGAGCCCTTCAAGTCGAACCATTCTGTATACTGGACCGCCGGGTTCGTCGACTCAGGAACCGTGAGTTCGAGCAAGTCAAGGTCCAATGGGACCAATATAGCCCAGGGTCAGCTACCTGGGAGGATGCAGCTGTTATTTTTCAAGACTTTCCCTATTTACTTGATTAAAATGTGTGGTGAATAGTGCTCCTTAGCTAAAACAGATACTTTTATGGGGAATCTGAATCATGTTTTATTGCTTAAACTTTATGATACATACACTATGATTTCCATTTAGTTTAATTAACTGTTAAGACATGAGTATAATGGTAAAGGAATAATGATGCACATGTGGTTCTTATAGCGATGTTGTATCCTTATGATTAGGATGTTATGACAAGGTATATTAACATATTCATTTACTACATGATGAATAGGTACGTGATGTGGATGTTATAACTTATGATAGTATTTCATGAGATGAAGCATGTATTTGCGATTAACTATGATGAATGCAATTTCTATGATACTATGATGGTATATCTAATGCATTGGTTGCATGTTGAAGTATGATGATGGGCCGAGAGGGCCGGTTTATTTGATGATCTCGTGTGAGCCCATACGCACGAGGGAGAATAAGTAACATCATATGGGCTGGGGACAAACTCAATCAACACTACATATGCCAGTGATCCTTTGTCTTGTGTATAGCTCTTGATGGATAGCTCTTGAAGAGCTATGAGACCATCTTGAGGAGGCCAAGTGCCTGATGTTCTAGGCTTGGTGCCTGTTATTGGATTGGGATGCCGAAGTCTGGAAGGGTTGTATAAGACTTCGATGCCTGGGGCTGTGCACCTTAGTAGTTGTGGAGGGAGTGGGCCAGCCTTGCCAGATGCCCGGGGTCATTGAGTACCGGACCGGATGCCTGCCTTGGGGTAGATGAGGTCTGAGTCAGGCGCGAGCCTTGGGGCCAGCCTTGGACTAGGATACAGACCGGGTCAGGCTTAGCCTGGTGCCGAAAGTGGAAAAAGGATAGAGATTCCTTGAGATTTCCCGGGGTGTTGGGGACTTTCGATGCCTGCTGGTTATACTAGTTCAGCAGAGGGTGTTGGAAACATGAAGTAAATAAAATAATAAATAATAAATAATAAAAACAATACATAATACATAATTCAACATAACTTCGGGACGAAGTTCCTTAAAGGGGGAGAGTATGTAATATCCCTTCCCTTAATAATACATAATAAATAATAATATAATAATATAATAATATAATAATAAATAATAAATAATAAAAATAATAAATCATAAATAATAAATGAATTTAAAAATATACAAGAAAATAAATAAAAATAATAAAAATAAAAATAGTAATAATTATACTAAAACTCTAAATCGGAATAAATAGAAATAAAACAAGAAAACTATCAAAAAGAAGGAAATAAAACAAGAAAGCTAAAAAAAATCAAAGGAAAAGTAAAGAAATAAAACAAGAAAGCTAAAAATCAAAAGAAAGTTGCATGTAGACACATGGAGTGTGTGCATGTGGTTCCCCTTCCAATGTTGTTCTATTTAATAGATGGTGAGGAAGATGAGAGGCATTCTGGCATTCCATCTTTCCGAGATTCTGTCTTTCATTCTCTTGGGAGAATGGTATACTAAGACCTAGGAGTCACTGGCAGTAGTATGTTGATTGAGGGCTCGGGGGTGGCCAATTGTAGCAAGACGTTGCACAATTGAGCCTACGGTTGGGTGGAGAGTCGTCCCCAAAACCTTGTTGCAGATAGCAGACTTCAACCGAAATCACAGGTAAGTGTTCTAATCATAGTTTTGAGCTTGAAGTTAATTAGTTGAATTGCATATTGATTAATTACATGTTTAGTAGGATGTTTACTTGATTGATTAATTAATTAGTTGGATGTTACATTTTTCCTCTGATTCACGAATAATGAATTTCTCAAAAGAGAAAACATACCAAGATATGGTAATCCGTACATAAATCCCAAATCCAACCCTTCATGTAGTTGTGATTTTGCTTCTACAAACTATGTGTTTCTATTCTCATCAAATCATTTTGATGTTGATATCGACATTGCCAAGTGAAACTCGTCGCCATTTTGCAAATACCAATGCATTTACTAAACCATGATGATAGGGTCAATCTTATGAGAAGGAATTCATGTGTTTTTATTCTCATGATATCATTTGGGCCTCAATAACTATATTCCCTAGTGATCATGAACTTTATCTCCATTCTACAAAGATATTTGAATGCGCTATCACGTGGGATAATGTTTATGAAATAAACATTTCCCTAGGCATTTAAAATTCAATGGAATGATAGAGGTTTATGTCAGAAGAAAATGACAAATCAATAACCCATGAATAAACTGAGTTGATCATGCTACCAACCATGTGTAAGATTGCAGACATATGTACCAAGATGTATAAAAGTGCTACGTGCATTAAAAAAATTGTAACAAGATTTAGCCTTACTACTTGAAAACAAAATAACCCAGTTGCCTCATGATCAAAAACCTAATAATCCAAATCACCATGTTAACTTGTGAATTAATGAGGGAAAGGATGAACTCTCAGAGTGAGACAAATTTCATGAACAATTTCATACTCAAAATAACTCCTGATTTATTTTCTTTATTTTAGTAGTTTAGTGCTTAATGCTTTAGACCCCTTATTGACCCTCATCTAACAAAGAAATAATATTTTAAGGTCAATCCTTTGCAAAACATAAGAACACATCCTTGAACTGCCAATTGCAGACAATAACTTACTCACAACATATTTATGAACAAGAGATCAACATATTTCTCACACTCATGGTCATCATCATGGATTCCTGGAATATATGACTAGACTTCTCCTTGCTCATAATTTGAACCAACAACTTTATGATGCTACAACATTATTTCTCCAATACAGACCATGTATCAAGCTTGGAAATCAACAGATGTAGGCTATGCAATGCAGAGTTTATACTAACAAGACAATAATAAAACATTATAACATACCCTAGTAACACATGCTGAATATTTCAATAATCAAAATTTGAGAAAGGAGCACCCAAAAATATCATAAAATTAGTGGCTTAATCTAAAGCAGATATACTATTGTTATTAAAATACTATTATTGAAATGAATTCAATTTTCGTTAAAAATAATATATATATATATATATATATATATATAATTAAAACCATTAAATTCAATTTCCAAAATTTTTTAAACTTTCAATAATGATTTACCATAACCCTAACAAATTAAATGTGCAACAATATAATTTTTTAAAACAATAAAACTATATAAATTTTTAAAATATAAATAAATTAAAAAACAAAATATATTATATCGATCGAAATTAGATTTTAAAGTTAGAGTGAGCACACTTGACATGAATATGTGTCCCTAAAGTCCCAATCAACTTAATTGTCCAACAGAAAGAGTCCCTTACATACATTATAAATAAATAAACAAAGAGTCCCTTACATACATTATAAATAAATAAATAAGAGCCCCTTACCTACCTTATGAATAAATAAACGAAATATATTATATCGATCATATCATCTCTGAAAAATAGGAAATTGGATTTTAAAGTTCGAGTGGGCACACCTGACATGAATATTTGTCCCTAAAATCCAAATCAACTTAATTGTCAAAGCTGCAAGAGTCCCTTACATACAAACGTAAATAATTATCTATCTTACAGGTGACTGTCGCAATTAATATAAATAAAGAAAAATTGGTAATTATATTATCTATTGCAAACCCGATAGTTATTAATATTTATATTTGTTGGTCAAATGTCTCCAGAGATACTATATTATATTGCAGGTGGGAAATGTATGCTTCATTCATTTCCAGAGATAATTATATTATAGTTATAAGATAATTATATTATAATGTGGGATAGTGTTATAATTATATTATTAATATTAAAATGTTATGATAATACTATAAACAATAATTATTGTTAATTATTGTTGTAAGTGGAAAGAAGAGTTATAAAATAGTGATATTAATGATATAATCATCTTTATATTATTATTTAACAATTATTTAACAATTATTATAGTGTTATTATTATTAAAGAATTTTAATTATTTTATAATTGGTGTTATTTTTTATATTATAGGGTTATGATTTAAGGGAGGAATAGTTTTATTAATATAAAGTATGATTATTTTAATAATTTTAATAATATAATTATGAGATTATTTTATGAGGTATAGTTTAACAAATAAATAAAATGGTTTTTTAATTGAAATTTGGTAATATAATTTCTAGTAAAATTATGAGTTCTTGTCATTTAAAACATATTTTTGAATGTATAAATGGATTCATCATTCTAAAAGATACTCAATTGTTGCAGGTTAAATAATTTAAACTTATGATACTTAAAAATATCTACCAAATTTTGGAAAAATGACAAAAAAGTACCTGAGAAAAAGTCATTTCATTTATTAGTGAAACAAGCCTAGATACATCTTAACTCTAGATCTACCAAGCATCAAGAGGGATCAAATCTCTTTAATCTCTTTTCACTCTAAAAGAGATTTTCATGTCAAGAGATTTGATCCCTCTCAGTGCTTGGTAGATCTAGACTTAAGATGGATTTAGGCTAGTTTAATATCCAATTTTAAAAAGTTATATTCCATGTGATTACCATAGGTCTTTTTTATTTTTATTATTATTTTATTTGTATATGGTTATTTTTATTTTTATTTTTATTTTATTTTGACCAAGTTAAAATGTTTACATTACATAACCGGATTTCTATCATAGTGGGTTGGAGAGTGTCTCTTGACACAACTCAGTGATTTTATAATATTGATTTAGAGACAAAATTATATTATCATGATAGTGAACCCTAATATAATAATAAAAATGATCATCATTTCTAGTAGCATTAATTAGTAAAATACTTTTTTTTATTTAAATCATTAATGTATTGGGAATGTTATTATCATATAAATAAATTATATAGTAATTGTGAGTAAAGATTACTAAGGAGATGGATTCATCCTCATATACTAAGTGGGTTAAATGTTATTGGAATTGTATATTTTTATTAGATTAGAGTTATGATATTAGTGTGGTAATATCATAACTTAGGATTATATTATTGCATTATCATATAGTTATGAAATAAAAGAATAAAGGATTCAGTGTAGGAATTGCAACGGAACCATGTAGAAAAAGAAGTGGGTGGATGAGTCAGGAAATCATGAAGAGAAAAAGTAGAGTAAAAGGGAGAGAGAAGGAAGTAAGACATGAGATTATGAGGAGAACACATAGAGGGAGCTTAAAGAGAGGCTAAAGAAATGTGTTAGAATTAGTGTGAATGAAGGAGAAATGGTGGATCACCAGTTTTCATAAGTGACTTAACTTGTAGCCATCTTTATGATTAAGATTGTTTGGATATTTTCCAATTTCAAGAGCTTACCTAATAATGCAATGAAGGTTGAAATGAGAGGATGATATAATTTTAAAATCGTTTAAATTAATGAGGTGTTTGGATATGTGAGAATGTTCAACTATAGTTGATTTTGCAATTCTATTATGTTGGTTATCCACCATATGTTTTTTAAGATGGTCCTTGAAATATCTAGCTATCTTTCCTATGTAAGTTTCCTATATAAGCACGAGATTTGATAAACCCTTGGGCCAAGCATCGGGTCAACCTCACGGGGGCTTCATTGGGGGAGCAATACCTTACTACATGCGTTCATATTAGGGGATATATATTGAGGAAAAAATGACATAATATATTGAACATATAATAGGGGGTAAAGGGTTTTTATATTGGCAGGTATAAAAAATGAAGCTCAAAGTTTATGAAAAAATATAAAGGGGTATAAAAAATATTAATGAAAAAATGGATACCTACAATATCTAGTGAAAATAGGGGTTTTTAAAATTGGGAAGGTGTATTGGGTGTGTATTGGTAAGGGGTTAAATAATGTGTTTTTTAGAGGTTTTTTCCTATATGTAGTCAAATTAAGGGTATTGTTTAGTATGCAACTAATGCATGTATATGTCAAAGGTTCATTGAGTGAAGTCCTCATGGTTAGCCTTGTCCTTAGTATATCAAAATATGTTTTTACACATCGTGTGGGGTTTGAAAAGGGTCTTGATGTTATTTCTCACAATAAATTTTTAAATATGATAAGTGATCCCTTGGATGTAAGGAAATGCGACCATGGTTATGGGAGAGAAGAAGGTTTTATTTTGGCTTTAGGGTTGGTAATAGAGTGAAAGAAATTTTTGATGTGGGGGAGGCTATAGCCATTGGCTAGAAGGGTTTTCGTTAGATGCATATTTTCTTCTTCGAGGAATTGGGGGGGTGAATTCCAAAAGTCTCAAGTAGCTAACGTATTGAGAATGAAATTTTTTTGGGTTGCGTGATGGTGAGAATTAGCATGAAGATACCTATCAGTATGTGTATTTTTTTGTAAGACTTGGTGCCTAAGGGAACCATCATATTCACACGAGATGAGAAGATATAGGAAAGGAAGTGACTTCGATTGTTAAACTTCCATGGTAAATTGGATATTGGGGGGTCATGTTGTTCAAGTGGTCCAAGAAGGAATTAAGGATTTGGAGGCCATGGTGCAAAATTAAAAATGTGTCATCTACAAGAGATTATGAGGAGAACAGATAAAGGGATGCTAAAGAAAGGCGCTATAAGTATTGTGAATGGAGGAGAAACGATGGATCATATGTTTCCATGAGTTACTTAACTTGTAGACATCTTCATGATTGAAATTATTTGAATGTTTTTCAATTTCACAGGCTTCCCTGATGATGCAATGGGGGTATAAGGGAGAGGATGACATAAATTTAAAATCACCAAAATTAATGAGGTGTTTGGATATGTGAGAATGTTCAGTTATTGCTAAAATTTTTATTCTAATGTTGGTTGTCCACTATATGTTATTTAAGATGGGCCTCGAAAGATATACCTATTTGGATAAGTTTCTTATATGAGCACAAGACTTGATAAACCCTTAGGCCAAGCATCGGGTCATAGTCATCCTTGGTAGATCAAAATCATTTTTTATGTGTCATGTGGGGTTTGAAAAGTGTCTTGATGCTCATTCTAGCACGAAATTTTTAAATGTGATAAGTGATCCCTTGGATGTAAGGAAAGGAGATCATGGATGTGGGGGTAGAAGGTTTGATTTTGGCTTTAGAGTTGGTAATAAACTAGAAATATTTTTTGATGTGGGGGAGGTTATAACCATTGGCTAGAAGGGATTTTGTTCGTTGGGTATTTTTTTCTTCGAGGAATTGAGGGGTTGAATTTTGAAATGTTCAAGTAGATAATGTATTGAGAATGACATATATTTGGGCTAGGTGATGGTGAGAATTAGCATGAAGGTACCTATTAGTATGGATATTTTTTGGAAGACTTGGTGGCTGAGGGAATTGTTGGATTGGCATGATATGAGAATATCTAGGAAAGTAAGTCAGTTTGATTGCTGAGTTTCCATGGTAAATTGGCTCTCGGGGGTTATTTGTTAACGTGGTCCAGGAAGGTATTGAGGGTTTGGAGGCCATAAGGCCAAATTAAAAATGTGTTATCTATAAATCAAAACCAACATTTTTGTTTTAGATGGAAATTGTTTAATGCTTTAGTTTCAAAGTGTTCCATATAACATAAATAATTATCTATCTTACAGGTCACTGTCGCAATTAATATAAATAAAGAAAAATTGGTAATTATATTATCTATTGCAAACCCGATAGTTATTAATATTTATACTATATTATATTGTAGGTGGGAAATGTATGCTTCATTCATTTTCAGAGATAAATAAAATTTTATACATGAAGGTAAAAGAGTGTAGGATTATAAATAAATTAGTCTAGAATTATTTTAATTTTGGATTTATCAAGTGTCAAGAAGTATCAAATTTTTAACCTCTTTTAAAGTGAAAATAGAATTTATCTCTCTATACATTTAGTAAATCTAGATTTAAGACGAATATAAGTTGATCTTTCCACCTTTAAATAATCTATATTCCGCATGAACACTATGAGTCAATACTATATTTAATACCATGGGTCAATAAGTTATTTATTTTTATTATTTTATTATTTTTGTTTACATAATAGGATAGGACAAGAGAGGACAAAATCTCTTTCATAGTGGGTTGTAGAGAGCCTCTAGATCAACTACTATAGATCAATATTAACTCTAGATCTACCAAGTGTCCAGAGGGATCAAATTTCATTTCATTTTAAAAGAGGTTTGCACCTCAAGAGATTTGATCCACCTGGTCGCTTGGTAGACCACCAGTGAAGATGGATCTAGGTGGGTAGGATATATATATATATATATATATATATATATATATGAAAAACCATGGGTTGCTAAACCTAGAGCCAAAAACTCTCAAAAGTAAATTGACTAGTTTACCTCAATTTTGTTTTAATTAATAATTTATTTTATTTTATTTTTAGTTTTACTATTATTGTTATGTAATTTGACTGAGTCAAAATACATGACAAGCCAAGACAAGACATGATAGGACATTACAACATCTCTTCCATTGGCTAGAGAGAAACCATTAAAAGGAGAAAACCCAAAAATGAATATTAAATTAAGAAAATTAAGAAATCTAAGAAGAAAATTAAGAAAATTTTACTTCATTCTAAAGTAAAAATATATATTTATTTGTTCCATTCAATAATAATATATTAATATTATGTAATAAATTTTATTACTATATAGTAATATATAATAATACCTAAGTTTATTTGTTATATATTTTGGAGGGTTTTCTGACTTGCTTTTATAGTCTAATATGCCTAGAATCCCGAATCACAAGTTTTGCCTAGGGACTTTTTAGGTGTTAATTCATATATGTAGTCAAAAACTGATTTTAAACAACAAAGATGAGGATTTGGCCAAAACAAATTTGTGAGATTCAAGCAAGAAACTCAAAAACATGTAATGTTTAGACAAGGCCTATAATAATTATTATTATGTAATAATAATGTTAAGAAAAGGCTTAAATAGAGAACAATGTAGAGAGTGACCATGGCAAAGGCTTAAATAGAGAGCAATGTAGAGACCATAATTTCAAGTAATGACTATGTTGTAAATATGAGATTATTCACTTATATTAGAGTTATAATTATAATAAAATAGTATTATAATTTTTATTTTAATATTAAAATATTTTGTTATTAGTGTAATTAATAATATTAATAATATTAATTAATCAAGGTTAATATGAAAGTTTTAATAGTGAAAGGATTTTAGTTTGAGTGGTTTGGTGAACAACAAGGGGAATCTTAATGTTATAGCAATTATAATATGCATAGTCTAACTAATAGACGAAATGGTCTTTTAATGGCATTTTTTCTAGTTAATTTTAACCAAAATCCAACAAAGATTTTTAAAAACTTATATTAAGTTACTTAATCTACAGAATTTGAGTGGGGATTTTCTTAAGGCATTGAATTCATTTATGCATACAAAAATGTATTTAAATGAAAAAAAATCAAAATCTTTCTTGAAATGATACAAGCCTAGATCCATCTTAACTAGGCCATGAAATCTCTTCTCACTCTAAAAGAGGTTTGCATCTTAAGATGTTTGATCCCTCTCGCCACCGAAGCTAAAATGGATTTAGGCTGATTTAGTTTTCCCCTTTAAATAAACTATATTCCACATGTATACTATGAGCCAATACCATGAGTCATTTTTATTTTTATTATTATTTTATGTTTACAAGATTATTTTTATTTCCTTATTAAAAGGTTTACATTGCATTAATATTTTTATTTAGTTTATTTTTTCTTCATTTTTATTTTTATTTTTAAGTAATTTGACTTAGTTAAAACTATTAAACGTTACATTACAACATCTCTACCATAGTGGGTTGGAGAGCACCACTCAAGGCAATCACCATTATGGTGAAAAAAGTCGTTTGGTCTATAAGTTACACAATGTCATTATAATATAGTTACTTTTTATGATTATAGTATTATTAATTAATAAAAAATATAAGTGGTTAATATTCATGAACTATTAAATTACTTGTTTGAATAAAAAAAAAATTCAAAAAAAATATGGCTAAGTCTTTTTTTTTTTTTTTTATGTGTGGTTCACGCACACCAGATATGATTAATCTCTACAACCACAAAATCTATCCACGTAGAATCCACCTGAAGCCCTAACTCATTAAAAGAGCTTAACCTCAAGAGTGTGGATGAAAATTAAATTGAGCCAACCACCTCTCATTAGCAAGGTTCTTTAACAAAGGGAACTCAACCAATTGAGATAATGATTGGGGCTATGGCTCAGTCTAACTAATAGATGAAATGACTTTTCTCACCGAAATCCAACAATGCAATTTTAAACAAGGTTGTGATTTCTTATTGTTTAAAATAAACTTTTGAATGCACAAGTAGATTCAACACCCTAAAAGCTTTTAAAGCACTAGAACTTTGCAAATTAAATAGCTTAAATTTATGATTCTTAAAAGTCTTGATTGGATTTTGAACAAACTTGACTAGAAAAAATGTCCAAAAAAATATTTTATCTATTAATTAAAATATGAGAAGAAATATATATTATTAATATTAATATAATAATATTAATTAATAGAGGTTATTATTATATAGTAATTTTTTGTTTGTAAAAAAAGTGTATAGTTATTATAATAACATTAATTAATAGAGGTTATTATTATATAGTAATATTATGTGTGTGAAAAAATGTTTTATAGTTATTAGGTAATAAATACTAAAATATATAGAGTTACATTATTATATTGATATAGGGTTATAATTATATTATTAATATCAAAATGTTATGATAATAACATAAACAATAATTATTGTTATAAGCGGAAAGAAGAGTTATAAAATAGTGATATTAATGATATAATCATCTTTATATTATTATTTAACAATTATTATAGTGTTATTATTATTAAAGAATTTTAATTCTTTTATAATTATTGTTATTTTTGTATATTATAGGGTTATAATTTAATGGAGGAATAGTTTTATTAATATAAAGTATGATTATTTTAATAATTTTAATAATATAATTATGAGATTATTTTATGAGGTATAGTTTAACAAATAAATAAAATGGTTTTTCAATCGAAATTTGGTAATATAATTTCTAGTAAAATTATGAGTTCTTGTTATTTAAAACACATTTTTGAATGTATAAATGGATTCATAACTCTAAAAGATACTCAATTGTTGCAGGTTAAATCATTTAAACTTATGATACTTAAAAATATCTACCAAATTTTGGGAAAAAATGACAAAAAGTACCAGAGAAAAAGTCATTTCATTTATTAGTGAAACAAGCCTAGATCCATCTTAACTCTAGATCTACCAAGCATCAAAAGCGGTCAAATCTCTTCAATCTCTTTTCACTCTAAAATAGATTTTCATGTCAAGAGATTTGATCCCTCTCAGTGCTTGGTAGATCTGGAGTTAAGATGGATTTAGGCTAGTTTAATATCCCACTTTAAAAATTTATATTCCATGTGATTACCGTAGGTTTTTTTTATTTTTATTATTATTTTATTTTTATAGGGTTATTTTTATTTTTAATTTTTATTTTATTTTGACCAAGTTAAAATGTTTACATTACATAACCGGATTTCTATCATAGTGGGTTGGAGAGTGTCTCTTGACACAACTCGGTTATTTTATAATATTGATTTAGAGACAAAAATATATTATTATGATAGTGAATCCTAATATAATAATAAAAATGATCATCATTTCTAGTAGCATTAATTAGTAAACTACTTTTTATTATTATTTAAATCATTAACATATTGGGAATGTTATTATCATATAAATAAATTATATAGAAATGGTAATTGCCAGTAAAGATTAATAAGGGGATGGATTCATCCTCATATACTAAGTGGGTTAAATGTTATTGGAATTGTATATTTTTATTAGATTAGAGTTATGATATTAGTGTGGTAATATCATAACTTAGGATTATATTATTGTATTATCATATAGTTATGAAATAAAAGAATAAAGGATTCAGTGTAGGAATTACAAGGGAACCATGTAGAAAAATAAGTGGGTGGATGAGTCAAGAAATCATGAAGAGAAAACGTAGAGTAAAAGGGAGAGAGAAGGAAGTAAGACATGAGATTATGAGGAGAACACATAGAAGGAGCTTAAATAGAGGCTAAAGAAATGTTTTAGAATTAGTGTGAATGAAGGAGAAATGGCGGATCACCAGTTTTCATAAGTGACTTAACTTGTAGCCATCTTTATGATTGAGATTGTTTGGATATTTTCCAATTTCAAGGGCTTCCCTAATAATGCAATGAAGGTAGAAATGAGAGGATGATATAATTTTAAAATCGTTTAAATTAATGAGGTGTTTGGATATGTGAGAATTTTCAACTATAGTTGATTTTGCAATTCTATTATGTTGGTTATCCACTATATGTTTTTTAATATGGTCCTTGAAATATCTAGCTATCTTTCTTATGTAAGTTTCCTATATAAGCACGGGATTTGATAAACCCTTGGGCCAAGCATCGGGTCAACCTCACGGGGGCTTCATTGAAGGAGCAATACCTTACTACATGCGTTCATATTATGGGATATATATTGAGGAAAAAATGACATAACATATTGAGCATATAATAGGGGGTAAAGGGTTTTTATATTGGCAAGTATAAATAATGAAGTTCAAAGTTAATAAAAAAATATAAAGGGGTATAAAAAATGTTAATGAAAAAATGGATACCTAAAATATCTAGTGAAAGTAGGGGTTTTTAAAATTGGGAAGGTGTATTGGGTGTGTATTGGTAAGGGGTTAAATAATGTGTTTCTTAGAGGTTTTTTCCAATATGTAGTCAAATTAAGGCTATTGTTTAGTATGTGATGAATGCATGTATATGTCAAAGGTTCATTGAGTGAAGTCCTCATGGCCAGCCTTGTCCTTAGTATATCAAAATATGTTTTTACACATCGTGTGGGGTTTGAAAAGGGTCTTGATGTTATTTCTTGCAATAAATTTTTAAATATGATAAGTGATCCCTTGGATGTAAGGAAATGAGACCATGGATATGGGAGAGAAGAAGGTTTTATTTTGGCTTTAGGGTTGGTAATAGAGTGAAAGAAATTTTTGATGTGGGGGAGGATATAGCCATTGGCTAGAAGGGTTTTCGTTAGATGTATATTTTCTTCTTCGAGGAATTGGGGGGGTGAATTCCGAAAGTATCAAGTAGCTAACGTATTGAGAATGAAATTTTTTTGGGTTGCGTGATGGTGAGAATTAGCATGAAGATACCTATCAGTATGGGTATTTTTTTGGAAGACTTGGTGCCTAAGGGAACTATCATATTGGCACGAGATGAGAAGATATAGGAAAGGAAGTGACTTCGATTGTTAAACTTCCATGGTAAATTGGATATTGGGGTCATGTTGTTCAGGTGGTCCAAGAAGGAATTGAGGATTTGGAGACCATGGTGCAAAATTAAAAATGTGTCATCTATAGGAGATTATGAGGAGAACGGATAAAGGGATGCTAAAGAAAGGCGCTAGAATTATTGTGAATGGAGGAGAAACGATGGATCATATGTTTCCATGAGTTACTTAACTTGTAGACATCTTCATGATTGAAATTATTTGAATGTTTTTCAATTTCACAGGCTTCCCTGATGATGCAATGGGGGTATAAGGGAGAGGATGACATAATTTTAAAATCACCAAAATTAATGAGGTGTTTGGATATGTGAGAATGTTCAGTTATAGCTAATTTTTTTATTCTAATGTTGGTTGTCCACTATATGTTATTTAAGATGGGACTTGAAAGATATACCTATCTAGACTATGTAAGTTTCTTATATGAGCACAAGACTTGATAAACCCTTAGGCCAAGCATCGGGTCATAGTTATCCTTAATAGATCAAAATCATTTTTTATGTGTCATGTGGGGTTTGAAAAGTGTCTTGATGCTCATTCTCGCACGAAACTTTTAAAAGTGATAAGTGATCCCTTGGATGTAAGGAAAGGATACCATGGATGTGGGGGTAAAAGAAGGTTTGATTTTGGCTTTAGATTTGGTAATAGACTAGAAATATTTTTTGATGTGGGGGAGGTTATAACCATTGGCTAGAAGGGCTTTTGTTTGTTGGGTATTTTTTTCTTCGAGGAATTGAGGGGTTGAATTTTGAAATGTTCAAGTAGATAATGTATTGAGAATGACATATATTTGGGCTAGGTGATGGTGAGAATTACCATGAAGGTGCCTATTAGTATGGATATTTTTTTGGAAGACTTGGTGGCTGAGGGAATTGTTGGATTAGCATGATATGAGAACATCTAGGAAAGGAAGTGAGTTTGATTGTTGAGTTTCCATGGTAAATTGGCTCTCGAGAATTATTTGTTGAGGTGGTCCAGGAAGGTATTAAGGGTTGGAGGCCATAAGGCCAAATTAAAAAAGTGTTATCTATAAATCAAAACCAACATTTTTGTTTTATATGGAAATTGTTTAATGCTTTAGTTTCAAAGTGTTCCATATAGATGATCCAGTTTCATGTTGGTGGCCACCCGCCTATTCCACTCAACCCCCCACCATTATCTCTTTCAATTTTTTAGTTTCCTTAATTATAGCACATTTTACTATTTTTGGCATTTTTTTAGGTCGTGAACTTCCAGAGCCGTTTTGAGGCCCTAAATGACATTTTTTGGGGAAAATAAGGGCCAACATGGGGTTTTTACCCATTTTGGCCACTCAAAAGTTTTGTTCCTCGGACAGATCTTCCTAACGAGGTATTGTGTGCATCAAACAAAGATTGTATGCCAAATTTACGACCCCAGGAAGTTGATGCACCAATTTACCAAACGGGGCCCATAGTTTTGGCACTTCATATCCTAAGGTTAGGTTTTTGGATGTTTAGGGTTTTCCATTATTTCTCAATCATAAATAGGTCTTCAAGCCTCATTGTAACACAATTCAGATGTATGTAGTCGCCACTCCTCTCCTCAGAGATAAGCTAACATCTTTTGAGCTAGTTTTATTTCCTTTCTGTTTGTAAGCATATTTCAGTATTTGACATTAATGAAATGAAGTCTTATTTTTGTCGTGTCTCTATATTTATGGTTATATTTGTAATATTTTGCATTCTTTCTTAATATTAGATCAATGGTATCAAAGCGGTCTGATATTTTTTTTTTCTTTGCATGTCCCCAACGAGGTCGGGATATAAGGAGTTAGGGCTCGAACTAGTCGAACCTTTGCAAGACTAGCCTCGTAAATCCTGACGGCCTCCCATGGCGAAAGAGAAGAAAGACGAGGAGCAAGAGATACTTTCAAAATCTTGCTTGAAGAAGCCCTCAAGCAACGAAGGAACGCGATGATGGACAACTTTGGCCAGATCCCTCAACGACTACCCAAAGGCAATGCATCTCCTTCCAGTAGCTACTCTGGAAGTGTCACATCCTTCAAGGTACAAGTTAACTTTGACATCCCCATATTTGAAGGTCAAATAGATGAGGAGACCGTAGATAAATGGTTAAATATGCTAAAAGGATATTTTTTTGTTCATGGATTTTCCAGCCAGGAAAATATTACTTTTGCACTTCTCAAGGCCACCCCCCACATTAAGGACTGGTGGGAAACCTATTGTGAGAAGAAGGATGAAAGTACACCCTCATTATTTTCAGCCACACCCACTTTGAATTCATTTTAGGATGCCATCAAGGAGCAATATTACCCTGTCGAGAGCTATGAGGATAAGTACATAAATTGGACCACGTTGTGGTAGGGAAGGGACCAAGATGTGTAAGAGTTTACCAATGTTTTTCATACCCTTCTCATAAAGTTATGTATCAAGGATTCTGAGTGGAATTTGGCACTCAAGTACCGTGGCTATCTATATAGGTACATACAGGATGAGATGGAGTTACTGGACATCCCCTCACTCAGCACGACATACCCTCACTCAGCACGAGAAACGATGGATCATATGTTTCCACGAGTTACTTAACTTGTAGACATCTTCATGATTGAAATTATTTGAATGTTTTTCAATTTCACAGGCTTCCCTGATGATGCAATGGGGGTATAAGGGAGAGGATGACATAAATTTAAAATCACCAAAATTAATGAGGTGTTTGGATATGTGAGAATGTTCAGTTATTGCTAAAATTTTTATTCTAATGTTGGTTGTCCACTATATGTTATTTAATATGGGCCTTGAAAGATATACCTATTTGGATAAGTTTCTTATATGAGCACAAGACTTGATAAACCCTTAGGCCAAGCATCGGGTCATAGTTATCCTTGGTAGATCAAAATCATTTTTTATGTGTCATGTGGGGTTTGAAAAGTGTCTTGATGCTCATTCTAGCACGAAATTTTTAAATGTGATAAGTGATCCCTTGGATGTAAGGAAAGGAGATCATGGATGTGGGGGTAGAAGGTTTGATTTTGGCTTTAGAGTTGGTAATAAACTAGAAATATTTTTTGATGTGGGGGAGGTTATAACCATTGGCTAGAAGGGATTTTGTTTGTTGGGTATTTTTCTCTTCGAGGAATTGAGGGGTTGAATTTTGAAATGTTCAAGTAGATAATGTATTGAGAATGACATATATTTGGGCTAGGTGATGGTGAGAATTAGCATGAAGGTACCTATTAGTATGGATATTTTTTTGGAAGACTTGGTGGCTGAGGGAATTGTTGGATTGGCATGATATGAGAATATCTAGGAAAGTAAGTGAGTTTGATTGTTGAGTTTCCATGGTAAATTGGCTCTCGGGGGTTATTTGTTGACGTGGTCCAGGAAGGTATTGAGGGTTTGGAGGCCATAAGGCCAAATTAAAAATGTGTTATCTATAAATCAAAACCAACATTTTTGTTTTAGATGGAAATTGTTTAATGCTTTAGTTTCAAAGTGTTCCATATAACGTAAATAATTATCTATCTTACAGGTCACTGTCGCAATTAATATAAATAAAGAAAAATTGGTAATTATATTATCTATTGCAAACCCAATAGTTATTAATATTTATACTATATTATATTGTAGGTGGGAAATGTATGCTTCATTCATTTCCAGAGATAAATAAAATTTTATACATGAAGGTAAAAGAGTGTAGGATTATAAATAAATTAGTCTAGAATTATTTTAATTTTGGATTTATCAAGTGTCAAGAAGTATCAAATTTTTAACCTCTTTTAAAGTGAAAATAGAATTTATCTCTCTATACATTTAGTAAATATAGATTTAAGACGAATATAAGTTGATCTTTCCACCTTTAAATAATCTATATTCCGCATGAACACTATGAGTCAATACTATAGTTAATACCATGGGTCAATAAGTTTTTTATTTTTATTATTTTATTATTTTTGTGTACATAATAGGGTAGGACAAGAGAGGACAACATCTCTTTCATAGTGGGTTGTAGAGAGCCTCTAGATCAACTACCATAGATCAATATTAACTCTAGATCTACCAAGTGTCCAGAGGGATCAAATTTCATTTCACTTAAAAAGAGGTTTGCACCTCAAAAGATTTGATCCATCTGGTCGCTTGGTAGACCCCAGTTAAGATGGATCTAGGTGGGTAGGATATATATATATATATATATATATATATATATAGATATATATATATATATATATATATATATATATATATATATATATATATATATATATATATATATATATATATATATATATATATATATATATCTATATATATATATATATATATATATATATATATGAAAAACCATGGGTTGTTAAAACCTAGAGCCAAAAACTCTCAACATTAAATTGACTAGTTTACCTCAATTTTATTTTAATTAATAAATTATTTTATTTTATTTTTAATTTTATTATTATTATGTAATTTGACTAAGTCAAGATACATGACATTCCAAGAGAAGACATGATAAGACATTACAACATCTCTTCCATTGACTAGACAGAAACCATTAAAAGGAGAAAACCCAAAAATGAATATTAAATTAAGAAAATTAAGAAATCTAAGAAGAAAATTACGAAAATTTTACTTCATTATGAAGTAAAAATATGTATTTATTTGTTCCATTCAATAATAATATATTAATATTATGTAATAAATTCTATTATTATATAGTAATATATAATAATGCCTAAGTTTATTTGTTATTTTGGAGGGTTTTCTGACTTGTTTTCTAGTCTAATATGCCTAGAATCCCGAATCACAAGTTTTGCCTAGGGATTTTTTAGGTGTTAATTCATATATGTAGTCAAAAACTGATTTTAAACAACAAAGATCAGGATTTGGCCAAAACAAATTTGTGAGATTCAAGCAAGAAACTCAAAAACATGTAATGTTTAGACAAGGCCTATAATAATAATAATTATGTAATAATGATGTTAAGAAAAGGCTTAAATAGAGAACAATGTAGAGAGTGACCATGGCAAAGGCTTAAATAGAGAGCAATGTAGAGACCATAATTTCAAGTAATGACTATGTTGTAAATATGGGATTATTCACTTATATTACAGTTATAATTATAATAAAATAGTATTATAACTTTTATTTTAATATTAAAATATTTTGTTATTAGTGTAATTAATAATATTAATAATATTAATTAATCAAGGTTAATATGAAAGTTTTAATAGTGAAAAGATTTTAGTTTGAGTGGTTTGGTGAACAACAATGGGGAATCTTAATGTTATAGTAATTATAATATGCATAGTCTAACTAATAGACGAAATGGTCTTTTCAGGGAATTTTTTCTAGTTAATTTTAACCAAAATCCAACAAAGATTTTTAAAAACTTATATTAAGTTACTTAATTTACAGAGTTTGAGTGGGGATTTTCTCAAGGCATTGAATTCATTTATGCATACAAAAATGTATTTAAATGAAAAAAATCAAAATCTTTCTTGAAATCATACAAGCCTAGATCCATCTTAACTAGGTCATCAAATCTCTTCTCACTCTAAAAGAGGTTTGCATCTTAAGAGATTTGATCCCTCTCGGCTAATTTAATTTCCCCCTTTAAATAAACTATATTCCGCATGTATACCATGAGTCATTTTTATTTTTATTATTATTTTATGTTTACAAGGTTATTTTTATTTCCTTATTAAAAGGTTTACATTGCATTAATCTTTTTATTTAGTTTATTTTTTCTTTATTTTTAAATAATTTGACTTAGTTAAAACTATTAAACACTACATTACAACATCTCTACCATAGTGGGTTGGAGAGCACCCCTCAACGCAATCACCATTATGGTGAAAAAAGTCGTTTGGTCTATAAGTTACACAATGTCATTATAATATAGTTACTTTTTATTATTATAGTATTATTAATTAATAAAAAATATAAGTGGTTAATATTCATGAACTATTAAATTACCTCTTTGAATAAAAAAAATTGTTTCAAAAAAATATGGCTAAGTCTTTTTTTCTTTTTCCTTTTTTTTCTTTTATATGTGGTTCACGCACACCAGATATCATTGGTTGCTACAACCACAAAATCTATCCACGTAGAATCCACCTAAAGCCCTAACTCATTAAAAGAGCTTAACCTCAAGAGTGTGGATGAAATTAAATTGAGCCAACCACCTCTCATTAGAAAGGTTCTTTAACAAAGGGAACTCAACCATTTGCGATAATGATTGGGTCTATGGCTCAATCTAATTAATAGATGAAATGGATTTTCTCACTGAAATCCAACAATGCAATTTTAAACAAGGTTGTGATTTCTTATTGTTTAAAATAAACTTTTGAATGCACAAGTAGATTCAACGCCCTAAATTTGTTTAGAGCACTAGAACTTTGTAAATTAAATAGCTTAAATGTATGATTCTTAAAAGTCATGATTGGATTTTCAACAAAATTGACTAGAAAAAATGTCAAAAAAATATTTTATCAATTAATTAAAATATGAGAAAAAATATATGTTATTAATATTAATATAAAAATGTTATTAATATAATAATATTAATTAAAAGAGGTTATTATTATACAGTAATATTTTGTTTGTAAAAAAAAGTGTATAGTTATTATAATAATATTAATTAATAGAGGTTATTATTATATAGTAATATTATGTTTGTGAAAAAAGGTTTATAGTTATTATAATAATATTAATTAATAGAGGTTATTATTATATAGTGATATTATGTTTGTGAAAAAAAAGTTTTATAGTTATTAGGTAATAAATACTAAAATATATAGAGTTACATTATTATATTGATATATTGTTATAATTATATTATTAATATTAAAATGTTATGATAATAGCATAAACAATAATTATTGTTGTAAGTGGAAAGAAGAGTTATAAAATAGTGATATTAATGATATAATCATTTATATATTATTATTTAACCATTATTATAGTGTTATTATTATTAAAGAATTTTAATTATTTTATAATTATTGTTATTTTTTATATTATAGGGTTATGATTTAAGGGAGGAATAGTTTTATTAATATAAAGTATGATTATTTTAATAATTTTAATAATATAATTATGAGATTATTTTATGAGGTATAGTTTAACAAATAAATAAAATGGTTTTTTAATCGAAATTTGGTAATATAATTTCTAGTAAAATTATGAGTTCTTGTTATTTAAAACACATTTTTGAATGTATAACTGGATTCATCACTCTAAAAGATACTCAATTATTGCAGGTTCAATAATTTAAACTTATTATACTTAAAAATATCTACCAAATTTTGGGAAAAAATGACAAAAAAGTACATGAGAAAAAGTCATTTCATTTATTAGTGAAAGAAGCCTAGATCCATCTTAACTCTAGATCTACCAAGCATCAAAAGGGATCAAATCTCTTCAATCTCTTTTCACTCTAAAAGAGATTTTCATGTCAAGAGATTTGATCCCTCTCAGTGCTTGGTAGATCTGGAGTTAAGATAGATTTAGGCTAGTTTAATATCCCAATTTAAAAAGTTATATTCCATGTGATTACCATAGGTCTTTTTTATTTTTATTATTATTTTATTTGTATATGGTTATTTTTATTTTTGATTTTTATTTTATTTCGACCAAGTCAAAATGTTTACATTACATAACCATATTTCTATCATAATGGGTTGGAGAGTGTCTCTTGACACAACTCAGTTATTTTATAATATTGATTTAGAGACAAAAATATATTATTATGATAGTGAACCCTAATATAATAATAAAAATGATCATCGTTTCTAGTAGGATTAATTAGTAAATTTTTTTTTTTATTTAAATCATTAATGTATTGGGAATGCTATTATCATATAAATAAGTTATATAGTAATGGTAATTGTGAGTAAAGATTACTAAGGGGATGGATTCATCCTCATATACTAAGTGGGTTAAATGTTATTGGAATTGTATATTTTTATTAGATTAGAGTTATGATATTAGTGTGGTAATATCATAACTTAGGGTTATATTATTGTATTATCATATAGTTATGAAATAAAAGAATAAAGGATTCAATGTAGGAATTGCAAGGGAACCATGTAGAAAAAGAAGTGGGTGGATGAGTCAGGAAATCATGAAGAGAAAAAGTAGAGTAAGAGAAAAAGTAGAGTAAAAGGGAGAGGGAAGGAAGTAAGACATGAGATTATGAGGAGAACACATAGAGGGAGATTAAAGAGAGGCTAAAGAAATGTGTTAGAATTAGTGTGAATGAAGGAGAAATGGTGGATCACTAGTTTTCATAAGTGACTTAACTTGTAGCCATATTTATGATTGAGATTGTTTGGATATTTTCTAATTTCAAGGGCTTACCTAATAACGCAATGAAGGTAGAAATGAGAGGATGATATAATTTTAAAATCGTTTAAATTAATGAGGTGTTTGGATATGTGAAAATTTTCAACTATAGTAGATTTTGCAATTCTATTATGTTGGTTATCCACTATATGTTTCTTAAGATGGTCCTTGAAATATCTAGCTATCTTTCCTATGTAAGTTTCCTATATAAGCACGAGATTTGATAAACCCTTGGGCCAAGAATCGAGTCAACCTCACGGGGGCTTCATTGGAGGATCAATACCTTACTACATGCGTTCATATTAGGGGATATATATTGAGGAAAAAATGACATAATATATTGAGCATATAATAGGGGGTAAAGGGTTTTTATATTGGCATGTATAAAAAATGAAGCTCAAAGTTAATGAAAAAAATATAAAGGGGTATAAAAAATGTTAATGAAAAAATGGATACCTACAATATCTAGTGAAAGTAGGGGTTTTCAAAATTGGGAAGGTGTATTGGGTGTGTATTGGTAAGGGGTTAAATAATGTGTTTTTTAGAGGTTTTTTCCTATATGCAGTCAAATTAAGGGTATTGTTTAGTATGCGACAAATGCATGTATATGTCAAAGGTTCATTGAGTGAAGTCCTCATGGTTAGCCTTGTCCTTAGTATATCAAAATATGTTTTCACACATCGTGTGGGGTTTGAAAAGGGTCTTGATGTTATTTCTCGCAATAAATTTTTAAATATGATAAGTGATCCCTTGGATGTAAGGAAATGAGACCATGGTTATGGGAGAGAAGAAGGTTTTATTTTGGCTTTAGGGTTGGTAATAGAGTGAAAGAAATTTTTGATGTGGGGGAGGCTATAGCCATTGGCTAGAAGGGTTTTCGTTAGACGTATATTCTCTTCTTCGAGGAATTGGGGGGTGAATTCCAAAAGTCTCAAGTAGCTAACGTATTAAGAATGAAATTTTTTTGGGTTGCGTGATGGTGAGAATTAGCATGAAGATACCTATTAGTACGAGTATTTTTTTGGAAGACTTGGTGCCTAAGGGAACCATCATATTGGAACGAGATGAGAAGATATAGGAAAGGAAGTGACTTCGATTGTTAAACTTCCATGGTAAATTGGATATTGGGGGGTCATGTTGTTTAGGTGGTCCAAGAAGGAATTGAGGATTTGGAGGCCATGGTGCAAAATTAAAAATGTGTCATCTACAAGAGATTATGAGGAGAACAAATAAAGGGATGCTAAAGAAAGGCGCTAGAATTATTGTGAATGGAGGAGAAACAATGGATCGTATGTTTCCATGAGTTACTTAACTTGTAGACATCTTCATGATTGTAATTATTTGAATGTTTTTCAATTTCATAGGCTTCCATGATGATTCAATGGGGGTATAAGGGAGAGGATGACATAATTTTAAAATCACCAAAATTAATGAGGTGTTTGGATATGTGAGAATGTTCAGTTATAGCTCATTTTTTTATTCTAATGTTGGTTGTCCACTATATGTTATTTTAGATGGGCCTTGAAAGATATACCTATTTGGACTATGTAAGTTTCTTATATGAGCATAGGACTTGATAAATCCCTAGGCCAAGCATCGGGTCATAGTTATCCTTAGTAGATCAAAATCATTTTTTATGTGTCATGTGGGGTTTGAAAAGTGTCTTGATGCTCATTCTCACACGAAATTTTTAAATGCGATAAATGATCCCTTGGATGTAAGGAAAGGAGACCATGGATGTGGGGGTAGAAGAAGGTTTGATTTTGGCTTTAGAGTTGGTAATAGACTAGAAATATTTTTTGATGTGGGGGAGGTTATAACCATTGGCTAGAAGGGCTTTTGTTCGTTGGGTATTTTTTTTCTTCGAGGAATTGAGGGGTTGAATTTTGAAATGTTCAAGTAGATAATGTATTGAGAATGACATATATTTGGGCTAGGTGATGGTGCGAATTAGCATGAAGGTAGCTATTAGTATGGATACTTTTTTGGAAGACTTGGTGGCTGAGGGAATTGTTGGATTGGCATGATATGAGAACATCTAGGAAAGGAAGTGAGTTTGATTGTTGAGTTTCCATGGTAAATTGGCTCTCAGGGGTTATTTGTTGAGGTGGTCCAGGAAGGTATTGAGGGTTTGGAGGCCATAAGGCCAAATTAAAAATGTGTTATCTATAAATCAAAACCAACATTTTTGTTTTAGATGGAAATTGATTAATGCTTTAGTTTCAAAGTGTTCCATATAGATGATCCAGTTTGATGTTGGTGGCCACCCGCCTATTCCACTCAACCTCCCACCATTATGTCTTTCAATTTTTTAGTTTCCTTAATCGTAGCACATTTTACCATTTTTTGCATTTTTTCGGGTCGTGAAATTCCAAAGCCGTTTTGAGGCCATAAACGATGTTTTTTGGGGAAAATAGGGGCCAACATGGGGATTTTTAACCATTTTGGCCACTCAAAAGTTCTGTTCCTCGGATAGATTTTCCTAACGAGGTATTGTGTGCATCAAACAAAGATTGTATGTCAAATTTACGACCCCAGGAAGTTAATGTACCAATTTACCAAACAGGGCCCATAGTTTTGGCACTTCATATCCTAAGGTTAGGCTTTTGGATGTTTAGGGTTTTCCATTATTTCTAAATAATAAATAGGTCTTCGAGCCTCATTGTAACACAATTCAGATGTATGTAGTCACCACTTCTCTCCTCAGAGACAAGCTAACATCGTCTGAGATAGTTTTATTTCCTTTCTGTTTGTAAGCATATTTCAGTATTTGACATTAATGAAATGAAGTCTTATTTTTGTTGTGTCTTTGTATTTATGGTTATATTTGTAATATGTTGCATTCTTTCTTCATATTAGATCAGTGGTATCAAAGCGGTCTGATATTTATTTTTTTTCTTTGCATGTCCCCAACGAGGTCGGGATATAAGGAGTTAGGGCTCGAACTAGTCGAACCTTTGCAAGACTAGCCTCATAAATCCTGACGGCCTCCCATGGAAAAAGAGAGGAAAGACGAGGAGCAAGAGATACTTTCAAAATCTTTCTTGAAGAAGCCCTCAAGCAACAAAGGAACCCGATGATGGACAACTTTGGCCGGATCCCTCAATGACTACCCAAAGGCGACGTATATCCTTCCAGTAGCTACTCTGAAAGTGCCACATACTTCAAGGTACAAGTTAACTTTGGCATCCCCATATTTGAAGGTCAAATAGATGAGGAGACCGTAGATAAATGGTTAAATATGCTAAAAGGATATTCTTTTGTTCATGGATTTTCCAGCCAGGAAAATATTACTTTTGCACTTCTCAAAGCCACCCCCCACATTAAGGATTGGTGGGAAACCTACTATGAGAAGAAGGACGAAAGTACACCCTCATTATTTTCAGCCACACCCACTTTGAATTTGTTTTGGGATGCCATCAAGGAGCAATATTACCCTGTCGATAGCTATGAGGATAAGTACATAAATTGGACCACGTTGTGGTAGGGAAGGGACCAAGACGTGTAAGAGTTTACCAATGTTTTTCATGCCCTTCTCATAAAGTTATGTATCAAGGATTCTGAGTGAAATTTGGCACTCAAGTACCATGGCTATCTTTACAGGTACATACAGGATGAGATGGAGTTCCTAGACATCTCCTCGCTCAGCACGACATACGGATACACTACCAAGATTAAGCAAAAGTTTAAACAGAAAAAGTGAGACTTTGGATCTGCAAATTTAAAGCAGGGGAAAGGCACCCGCAAACTGCATAGCAAAGGAAAAAGTCAAGGAGGGACGACCCGGGATAACCCGTCAAAGTCGCAAGAAAATAAAAACACCATGAAGACGAAGAAGGACACAGGAAAGTGGAGTGAGTTCCATTAAATCTCCACTCACAACACAAGTGAGTGTCAGGCCAAGCAGTCACTTGTGGCCAAGCTGAGGCATCTGAATCAGATGCATGTTGCGACTCTGAGTCATAACCTGACAAGGGGAATGAAAAAGGGAAGAAGATCATTGACGCAGAGCCTAGTGCCACCGTGTCTAGCACCAAGATCCAAAAGATTGAGCCTAAAAATCTAGAGGAGGGGGAATTCCTTTTCCACTCACAAATGTGGGTGAAGGGTTCTTCTTTGTAGTTCATTTTCGACAGCGGGATCCAAAATAACATCATTTCAATAGAGGTCATAAAGCGGCTGGGCATACTAACTACAACACATCCACAACCATACACCATCGGGTGGCTTCACTAAGGATGAGATCTTTGCGTCAGCTAGTAGTGTCGCCTTCCCTACAGCATCAAGCCCTTCACGGATGAGGTATTATGTGATGTTTCTCCTCTTGAGGTTTGTGATGTGTTATTAGAAAAACCATACTTGTAGAAGCGACATGTTGTATATGAGTCTAGACCTCTCTTTATTGTTATTTCTTTGGCAATAACTTATGTAGGATACTGGAGGTAGCCCTGTGTGGTGAAGTAAAATTATAAGTGCGAACATGAAAGAATTCCTCTAGCCCAATAATGGGTCTAGCCACAATAGATACATTCTATGGAAGATTTCCTTAGGTTAGAATAAATCAAGAGGGCCTACCTCTTTGTCGCTTATCTTGCTTGATGGCGTCCTTGCTTGCTCACTCCAACAATCTCTCGCTTCCTTCTTCAAGATCCTGAAACAAGTAAACAACAACAGACAACAAACATAATAATAGACAAATTGCAATTCAACCTACTTAACAAGTCAAGAAACATTAAGCCATGAATATGTAATATTACAAAACATGTAGGAAATAAATCAATAGTTGCATATATTAATATCAAAGAGAGATTACAACCATTCATCTTGACGTTTCAGTCTTCCTTTGACAAGACCAGGTTCCCACACACTTCTTCTAGCATTCCATGATGGCCTCAATCAAAAATAGTTTTAAGGCTCTTCCGTTTAGGCTTCACTCCAAACCAATTCACACTTCTCCCTCACACAACTAGATAGCTACAACTAGTAATAACTTTCTTGTCTACTCCAAACCAAAATAGCATCAACACTCAACCAAAACTATGCAACTAGTGTGTGCTTGGGAAGAAGGGAGGTTTATATAGGAAATATGGATGGGAGATCGATCCTCTTCTCATGGGAGAAAGACTTATCTCTTGAGGTAGTTCCATCCTTATAGGGGAAAGGACCCCAAACTTTCATCCTCGACCCCATCCGGCCAAACCATTTACTAGACTTCCGTTGTGAAGCTTCTAGAGCTAGAAGCTTAAGCTCTAATTTTAAAAACTTTCCATAACATGAATGACGCGACTAGAACATAACCCAGTCACTCCGATTAGCATGATGAGTAGTGTTACTCTCTACACATCAGCACAGGGGAGACAAAGGCCATTAGCATTGGTATGGTAAATTGGGTAAAACGGGAGTTTTAGGGGAAATCACGCAAAAGGGAATTTATCTGCTCATGAAGAGGGACACAATGGGAGTTTCTTCATGAAGGAAAAGCATGTGGGGCTCATTATAGAGGTCCTCCAGGATCAAGGAACGGGGAGTATAGGGACAGTGACAAAATTCTGTGTAAAAAATGCCCCCTAAAGCGTGAATGATGAGCTAGAGTGAGGGATGAAATACTTTACAAATCAGTGCGGGGAATCGGTTTGCATCAGAAAACCTGTAATAAAGTAAAGATACATATACATAAACTGAGATCTCTATCAAATCATACATGAATCATGGCATGGATGCATCCATCCAGAGAATGATCATGTAAATGGATCTAGGTATGGGCACAACCATACGTCAAGGAGGATCATAATGAAACCAAGGTATCGTCGCAGCCATCCAATAATGAGAAGGATCACATATGATAACTCATGGTCTGGTCACAACCAACCATCTGAAAGAGACATGCATATCATCATAACCATGTCAAATCACTTCGCAACCTGGTTTATTGTGATTTGAGTCCAGGGTCTTATGCTCCAACACGACCCGATCAAAGTACAGATTCTAGCATATGAATAGACGTGTTGATGTCGAACGTGCTATAAAGTCGCTTGATTACCAGTCAATAATGTAAATTGTTAACAAGCGTGAGAGAAACCACCAATAATGACAATGGTCCTCAAGGTACTATCAGCACAATTCACGAAATGTGAATACAGGAACTGAAGTCGAACATCCACGAAATCACTCAATCGAAAGTCAATGATGTAAACTTGTTGTCGAGTGCAAAGAACTTGCCATTAGGGCATGCAAGCTCTAAGGTATTGGAAGGGAGTCTCTCGATCAACTTCCCAGATAATGAGCCGAAGTCGACGGAATGTGACCGTGTCGAAGGAGGGCCATTATAAATCCCACATCATCAACAAGAGACGAGAGGATGCAAAATGATTTTGGATGATACAGAGAATCAGAGGTAAGTGTAACTGCAGGAGGACAACTCTTGAACATATCGGTGACACAACTGGAAGTTTGGAAGCTTTTGGATCCATAGGATCATTGGTCATGATGATGTAGCAAAGATCGGATGGTAGGCAAAAATGAACAGCCCAAGCCTAGGGAAGTCAACGATGCAGAGGAGGATGTCTTAACTCGGCACGAAGCAAAGAGTGTCATGTTCAAGAGTAATTTGCCAACACGAATGATAGATTTCCAAATTTTCCCCCACCATTTCTAGCAATTACCCCAATTATTTTTTAATCGCAAGCTTGAAGTGGATAACATATTCTTGCACTGTAAGTTCATCCTTCAAATGAATCCAACCTAGTAAGTTTAATGAGCCCTAGGAAGGAGAAGCTCACATCCAACATGATGACGAATCCGATGTCATTTAATAGTTTAACGAGTCCGACAAAGGTGTAACTCGATATATTTTTCACGTTTAGAGAGTTTGAAAAAGACACATAAAAGAAAACTCCACATGGTCCCTTTTTGTACATTTGTGTCTCTTGAGCCTGAAAAGGTAGAAAACAATACTTGAGAGAACTACTTGACCATTTCAGTCAAGGAGTACCTTTTTCGTAAATAGTGCCTCCCAACCCGAAAAATGGGTAAAATTATACTGGGCACACGACGTTTTGCATCCGTTAATGATTTCAAAAAAACAAGAGATCAACTATCTTTTCACATTTAAAGGGTCAGAAAAGAGCTGAAAGCAGACCCCCCATTTTTATTCTCTTTAACGAGTCAAAAAGGGAAAAAATACTCGGCAATCTTTTCATATGAGTTTTATGAGTCGAGAAAAGAGTTGAAATATGACTCATCATCATCGTCGAACATCCATCACCTGTTACTGCACAAGTAAGGTAAAGTTTATTATTGAGTCCTTGAGGAAAAATATGTCAAAATATTTACAAAACCTGATATTTTCATGAAAAAATGAATTAAAAGGGGAAAAGTAATATATTTTTACCATTTACCATTTTACCTTTGCTGTGAAGACATTTTACCCATTTTTTCCTTAGTTATTTCGAAGCATATTGTGGGAGATCCAGGAGGTCAATCGATGAGTCGCCAGTTCCAGGTAACAGCCGAAGCCCTGAGATCCATTTTCATGCTATTTATTTCTGCCTTTAGCCATTTTTTTGGATACTTAAGGAGGTTTTTGAAAATATTTTTCGCCCTCGGTCGACGCGATTTCTGGGCACGGAATCAAGTTGGCCGGGGGTGTTTAACAAAGCCATCAACACCGATCGGTGCAACTATTTTTAAAATAGGTGCGCTAGTGTCGTGGATAGGGAAAAACCCTATTTTCTAAAAAATTGTCCGTTCAAACATGAATTTTATGTGCCAAGGATGATTATTGACTCAAATTAATGGCTTTTGCAGGAGAGAATTTCTAAAAATGGTGGACTAGAAAGAACGAGAACATGAAGATGTTGACACCCAGGCAATGAATGACCCAAATTTCCTAGAGGCTTTGAGGGCTTGCTAGCTCCTCAAATTCTTTCTTATGCCAGGGATGCGGCCCCAGCCCGAGTTTCTTCAATATCTGATTAGCCTTTGGGACATTAATCGAGAGATTTTTGTCATTGGTTGATCCAAAATGGATCCTAAAAACCTCTAAGTCTTCATATACTTAAAACACTATTGCAAAGGATAAACCTTCAAGAATGGAAGATTACACTATCAAGCAAGAAAAACACGCAAAAATTGAAAACAGAGCCTATCGGAGGCCAAAACAACAATGCACAGGAGTCGTCAGATCTGGTCGATCAATGGTCCAGATTTGATCAGCATATCGCAATTGGCAGTAGTAGGCAGGGTTAATCAGGCGCAACCTTATGGAAATCGTGATAACGATCAAGCGTGATTAGACGAGGACTGTCGATCAAGCACACAGATCCGATGGTCCAGATATAACCATGCTATATCGCATCGATCATATGCATATGCAAAGGGACTTAACCCACGGCCCGATATGCGCAATATCTCATCGCAATTATGTAAGGGGTGATGCCACAGGAGGCTAGCGACCATGCAGTATGTGGATTGCCGATAAGGCCGATCAGAGCAATCAGCAATTAGAAGTCAAAAGCGATATGCAATGAGCGATATAACTAGACCCGATGGGATTTATATATGCAAATACATAATATTTGAAGTCCGATATGACGAGTTTTCCTATGTATTTGGGGCTTCTCGCAATAAACCCAAATACGAAGGAAACCACGACTAAGCGACTTGCAATAGCGATACAAAGGTGGACTCGATGGAGTTTAGGGCATAATTGATAATATTTCAGGTCCGATAAAAGGCGTTTGGATATATTTTTACAATGTTTCTATGTATTTCTTTGTGTAAATAGAGAATGACTGTTTTGGGATTTCTAATGCGCTGATGGTCCCTTCCGTTACTAAAAAGGTCGCCACCATCCCTGAAGATGTTTAACAATGATTTTTTAATGCTCAGAGGGGATTTGAGTGGATAGAGGCCGAGAGCCAGAGATCCCTAAAGGGAAAACGAAAAGAAAAGTTCCGATTGGCTTAAAAGCCACTAAATGATAGAGACAAGAGCAGGCGGTGTTGAGACATAGAGAAAACAAAGACAGAGAGCGAAAGGGAGAGCCCGTGTACTCAGAAAGACTTGAGGGATTCAAGCCAAACCCTGGTTTTGTTCCTATTGTGTTGAGACTCAATTTGAGCTCGCATTTGTAAAAAATTTTCTCTTGAAGACATAATAGAGAGGTCACCACTAAAAGCTAGACCAGGAGATGTAGCCCAAGAGTTTTGGGTGCACTCCTTGATTATTTGTTGTGTTATGTGTGTGTGTCTGTTATGTTTCTCTAACTGCTCATTGTCTATCTTATTCGCAATCTTTTCGATCCGTTGCACTAAGTAATATAGGCTAATCCTACGCATGAGTCTGTAATACCTTAATATTAATCTAAGATCTCATTTTCAGATCAAGTGGCATCAGAGATTTTGGTTTTTGGTTTTGTTAAATTTAGACAAGCTTGTACTAGATTTGAATGCTAACTAGGTTAAAGCTCAAACTAGGAGAAGGAAATTTTTTTGAGGCTAATCCAGAGATTGGAAGAGTCTATCCTTGAAGGATAATGGCAGAAGAAATTCCATTGGAATCAGAATCTCAGTTCATGGACAGTTTTATGGCCATGTGAGCCATGGTGGAAGAGATGTATCGGGAATTTAAGAAGGGTCGAGGTGAAAGCACTTCAACACCCAAACAAGGCAAAGGAGCAAAGGAACCTCTTCTAGTTGCCCATCTAGAAGACAAAGGAAAAGAGGAAGAGCCTCCTCCATCATCTCCTCCACCATCACCTTCATCTAGCCCTGAAAAGAAAAAGAATAAAACTTCTTTGATTAAATTAGATGTAAAGTTTGATTTGCCAATTTATGAGGGAGAATTAAATGTAGAAAAGCTAGATAACTGGATTAGACAGATTGATGTATATTGCAGGTTATAAAACATTGATTCATAAAGGAGAAAGATTCAACAAGCTAGCCTTCGCCTTGGAGGAACTGCACTAGTGTGGTGGGAAGGTAAGACACAAGCTGATGTGTAGAGACATGGTAAAATTCTTTCTACTTGGAATGAATTTGTTTTTGCCATTAAAAACCAATTCTATCCTCTAGCTTATATGCAGCAAGCAATGATGAGTTGGAAAACTCTTCGCCAATTAAAGGGCCAAAGTGTACAAAGCTATACCTAGGAATTTAGAAAAATATCTTTAACTCTAGGCATATCTCTAGACTCACTTGAAACGTTGTTGAAGTATATAGGTGGTCTGCATAGCTATTTGAAGCACACCATTCTCATGTTTAGTCCCACTAGCCTAGATGATGTATCAGTTCAGGCTACACATCTAGAAGCTAAAGGCAAGAATGTGAACCCAGAGGTTAGGGGATCATCAAAACCCTCTGCAAGCAAGAACAAGGAAAAGAAGAAGCTTAAATGGAAGGAGAGGAAGACAAACGCTGTACAGAAAGACAAACCTTCATGTAATCATTTCAAGAAGAATGGACACGATGATGAACACTACTGGTCTTTGCATCTAGAGCTGAAACCCAAAAAGTTTGGTGGTAAGAAGAAGAAGGGTGCTGCTACTATTCAGAAAGATTTGGGGTCAAACTCAGGGTATGAAACAATAGTCATAGCCATAGGTATAAAAGGTTATCCACTTTAGAGAATGTAGAGATCAAGAAGTAGGTATAGGTGCTTGATAAAGGGTTCATAAGGCCAAGCACATCACCATGTGGATCTCCAATCTTATTGGTGAGAAAGAAAGATGGTTTGTGGAGGATGTGCATTGATTATAGAGCACTGAATAAAATAATGATCAAGAATCATTATCCTCTTCCTCGCATTGATGATCTATTAGATCAGTTGAAAGTAGTAGTTTACTTCTCCAAGTTAGACTTGCATAGTGGCTATCATTCGGTCAAAGTAGCAGAACAAGATGCATGGAAGACTACTTTCAAAACGAATCAAGGGTTGTATGAATGGTTGGTTATGCCTTTTGGCTTAACTAATGCTCCTGCCACTTTCATGAGAGTTATGAATGATGTACTTAGACCTTTTATTGATGATTCTGTAATTGTATATTTAGATGACATTCTTGTTTTCAGTAAAACATGGGAAGAACATTTGAAGCATGTAAAGCAGACTTTAGATGTTTTGAAAAGATAAAATCTCTATGTGAAGCTATCAAAATGTGAATTTGGCAAAACATCTTTAAATTATTTGGGTCATATTGTAGGGGGTGGTGAATTGAAGATAGATCCCTATAAAGTTGAAGTCACTGTGAACTAGCCTAAGCCCAAATCTGCTACAGAAGTTAGGAGTTTCCTAGGAGCAGCACAATATTGGAGAAAGTTTATTGCTAACTTTTCCTTGATTGAAGCTCCCTTACATGCTTTAACAGGGTTGAAGAAGGTGTTTCAGTGGGGAGGTAAATAGCAGAAAGCCTTCGACACATTAAAATAAGAAATTAGTATAGCACCAGTACTAGCATTACCAAATCTTCAACGACCATTTGAGATTGAAACAGATGCCAGTGACTATGCCATGGGAGCAGTGTTGATGCAACATGGTAAACCCATATGCTATCATTTTGAGACAATTACTTCTGCAGTAGTTAATTATCCCACATATGATAAATAATTGTATGCATTAGTACAGAGTGTGAAAAAGTGGAAACATTACCTAATGGGTAAAGAAACAATCATACATACAGATCATCAACCACTTCAATATTTGCACTCACAAACTAAATTGCAGCAATCAAGACATTATAGGTGGATGGGTTTTCTACAACAATTTCATCTTTTCATCAGATATAAGAAGGGCATACACAATAAGGTTGTAGATATGCTATCAAGACCAATCATAAATGCATCTACTATACTTAAGCACAACTCAGTAATGCATGAAAGTTACACTGAAAAATATGCTCAAGATGTAGATTTTAAAGATGTATATGAAACTTTAAGTCATGGAAAACAGGTAGAAGAATTGGATTATTATGTTAAGGACCAACTCTTGTATCATTTGGGAAAGTTATGCATTCCACAAACTGAAAGAGTTAACATAATCCGAGAAGCACATACTTCTCTTATATCACGTCATTTTGGTGTAAGTAAAAGAGTTGCACAGTTGCAAAGGTTCTGTTTCTGGCCAAGAATGCATGAAACAATTTCTAGATATATTAAAGGGTGTACTATGTGTGCTAAAAGAAAGCCCAGTAATAGAAAATTAGGCTTGTACACCCCATTTCCAGTTCCTTCACATCCTTGGTAAGGTGTTTCCATGGACTTTTTTGGGGAATTGCCAAAGTCTAGAAAAGGTCATGATTATTTGTATTTTATTATGGATAGGTTCAGCAAAATGTGTATTTTGATACCTTGTAACAAGCAGGTTATAGCTGAACAAACAACAAAGTTGTTCTTTCAGCATGTATGGGTTCATTTTGGGTTACCCACTTCTATTGTATCTGATTGAGATTACCGATTTGTAGGGAAACTTTGGTCAAGTCTATGGGAGTTGATGGAAACCAGATTGAAGAAGAGCACAACATTTCATCCACAAACACATGGTCAAACAAAGGTGGTCAGCAGGACAGTGATCCAGTTGCTCAGAAGCTATTGCAGCAAGTATCCCGAGCTTTGGGATGAACATTTGTGTTATGTGCAACATGATTACAACCGTGCCAAGCACTCTTCTACTCAGAGATCTCCTTTTGAGAATTTTTTTGGTTTTATACCAAAGTCACCCTTGGATTTTGTCTTTGCTAAAGACATAGTAGTTAATGGACACATTGATGTGGACAAAGCAACCGAGTTCATTGAATAGATCCAAGAAATTCATCAGGCAGTGCAGGAACAGCTGGAAAGAAGCTAGGCCAAGCATAAGGCAAGGCATGACAAGCATCGAATTGAGCATAGCTTCCAAGTTGGTGATCAAGTCTGGATGTACATCAGCAAAGACAGAATGCAAGGTGAAGGTAAGAAGCTGAATCCTATAAGGTATGGGCCTTTCAAGATAGTTGAGAAAATTAGTGAAAACGATTTTCGCCTTGATTTGCCAGCTTATATGCATATCTATTCAGTCATTAATGCATAGAACTTGAGGTTGTATGAACCTTCATTGGTTGAAGATCCCGAAGAGCAAATTCAGTTGCCTTCTATTGATGATCTATTGCCTGAATATCTCAATGAGTTGCAAGAAGACACAGTTCTGGACAGGAAGGTGAGAACTACGTGCAGAGGGGATGTTGAGTACCTGAGAATCAGACTCAAAGGTTCAAAACCAAGCAGTGCACGATGGATAGAGATTGGACAAGTGAGGAAGTTGTATCCTCACTTGATCGATGCTTAAAAACCAACTTTTGGTGGTCCAAAAGCTTTTCAGTGGGAAGGCATGATCCAAAATGGATCTTAAAAAATTCTAAGCCTTCATATACTTAAAACACTATCATAAAGGATAAACCTTCAAGAAAGGCGGATTACACTATCGAGCAAGAAAAACACGCAGAAAAATTGAAAACAGAGCCTATCGGAGGCCAAAACAACAATGCACAAGAGCCATCGGATCTAGCCAATCAACGGTCTAAATGTGATCGGCATATCGCAGTTGACGGTAGCAGGCGGGGTTAATCAGGTGCGGCCTTATGGAAATCGCGATAATGATCAAGCACGATTAGAGGAGGACCGTCGATCAAGTGCACAGATCCGATGGTCTAGATCTACCCGCAATATATCGCATCTCTCATATGCATATGCAGAGGGACTTAACCTGCGACCTAATATGCGAAATATTGTATCGTAGTTATGTAAGGGGTGATGCCACAAGAGGCCAGCGACCATGCGATACGTTGATCGCCAATAAGGTTGATCAGAGCAATCAGCAATCGGAAGTCAAAATAGATATGCAATAAGCGATATAACTGGACCCGATGGGATTTATATATGCAAATACATAATATTTGAAGTCCGATATGATGAGTTTTCCTGTGTATTTGGGGTTTTTCGCTATAAACCCAAATATGAAGGAAACCATGACTAAGCGGTTTGCGATAGTGATACAAAGGAGGACCCAATGGAGTTTAGGGTGGAATTGATAATATTTCAGGTCCGATAAAAGGTGTTTGGGTGGATTTTTACAGTGTTTCTTTGTATTTCTCTGTGTAAATAGAGAATGACTGTTTTTGGATTTCTAATGCGCCGATGGTCCCTTCCGTTACAAAACAAGTGGCCACCATCCTTGAATATGTTTAACAATTGTTTAACACTCAGAGGGGATTCAAGACGACAGAGGCTGGGAGCTAGAGAGCCCAAAAGGGAAAATGAATAGACAACCACCGATTGGCTTAAAAGCCACTAATGACATAGACAGGAGCATGAAGTGCTGAGACAGAGAGAAAATAGAGACAGAGAGCGAAAGGGAGAGTCTGTGTACTCAGAAAGACCTGATAGATTCAAGCAAAACCCTGTCGTTTGTTCCTGTTATGTTGAGACTCAATTTGAGCTCAAATTTGTAAAACCTCTGCTCTTGAAGGCATAATAGAGAGGTCACCACTGAAAGCTGGACTAGGAGATGTAGCCCAAGAGTTTTGGGTGAACTCCTTGATTATTTGTTGTAAATCAGTAAAGCTATTACTCATATTTAGTTTATTCACATATTTTACCACCGTAAACTAGGTCAATGAGTCTAGGTTAGCTCATCTCCTCCTAGCAAGTGTAGGTTAGCCCCTGATCTAAACACGGCGAGTATAGGTTAGCTCATTTGCTCGCTTTATTCACTGACTTCATTGATGGTGTTCTCCGGAGGCAGGGCCCGGTGCATCTCCTCTCATAAGTTGTGGGGTGGAAACCAAGCCCGGACCCACTCGGTTGAAGCCCGGTCTTCTACAACATGTGTGTGTGTCTGTTATGTTTCTCTAACTACTCATTGTGTATATTACTCGCAATATTTTCGATCCGTTGCACTAAGTAATATAGGCTAATCCTACACATTAGTTTGTAATACCTTAATATTAATCTAAGATCTCATTTTCAAATCATTGGTGACCAGGAGCTGGAGTTGGAAACTTCAGATATTTACTTCATCATTGGATTGTCTCGCAGAGGTGAGACATTGAAATTGTATGGGTCACGTCTGATCGGGGAAAGCATATATTCCTTGCTAGTCGAGCACTACCTTGAGGCCCTGAAATCTAAGAGTGGGAAGATAGATATTTCCAGTGTGTGGGATCTGACACTGAGGGTGCTTTTATTGACTATCAAGAGAGAGGCAGGGTCCCGGGCAGAACATGAGACTAAAAATTCAAAGTTACGTTATGTTATTGACTGCATAGCTCCTAAGATCCTCAACTAGGCAAAGGCCATGAATATGAACATCAAGCACCAGTTGTCCAAAGCCAAGGTAGGGAATATGAAGCAATTTTGCTTCGGATTTGTACTTGTGACCTTCTTCCTCGAATGAGTACCACTGTTCCTATATCAGCTAACTGTGGTAGATCCTCCTATGCCACACGATCTGTGGAGGGCCCGCTCAAGTCGTTTGATGCCCAGGATCACTGGGGTTCAGCATATGTCATATTGACCTGCATTCTTTTCATGACTACAACGACAAAAGATCATCATGGAGAACTGGCCATCCAGCGGAACTGATTTCTGTGGAGATCCAGACATGCCCTTACCAGATGGAGAGGACTTCGATGACGAAGGTAAAAAATAAAATTTTTAATTTTGATATTTTTTAATTGTTTTGGTATATACGTGCTTATAACATTTCTCCTGTTTATGCAAATGTTGGACTAGAGTGGCAAGTTGGGATGTCCCTGATAGCCAGGCGCATCCCCTGACTTATTGATGCTGTCACCCCTTATCAAAAAGGGAGTGAAAACAAGGAGGAGATCACGAGGAACCTTGATGGGTTAACTCATGGTATCCCAGAGTATGCTTGGATAGGAGACATGCCCCTTTAGTACCAGAGACACATGGTGGGAGTCTCAGATCGAATTCACCAATTATTGACTCATGCTGCACGAGCTGTCTCGTGCTACCATGACCACCATGATGATTAGTTCCTAGGTCCAACACTTACATATTTTTTGAGGCCTGCGTGCCACGAATGTATGAGGCCTACAAGTCGTTGATGTTTTTTTAGACACACATATTATTTTTTTGGGTTCTAATGTATCAAAAATTCTCACCATATATATATATATATATATATATATATATATATATATATATATATATATATATATATATATATATATATATATGTTGTATTTTCCTATCTATTATGGTACAAATGGTTTGTCTTATCTTTTACATGTTTTTTAAATTTCTATCCAACACGTAATTAGCTAATGCATCTGTCAATGTATTCATGCGTCTAGGAATATGATAATATGTAATATAATAAAAATGTATTTCCAATAAATAGATACGGAGATACATTCTCAATATTTGAGGGTTCCTGACGGAATATTTCCCGTTGAGTTGAAGGATGGCAAGCCATTAATCCAAGTTGACAACCAATTCTCTGATTCCCAAAGAGATGGCTTCTAACAACAGTTCAATGACCGCATTGTATTCAACAATGTTGTTGGTTGTGCGACTTAGGCAGATATCTTGAAGGTCAATCAACCCACCGTTAGGGTCATAAATAGCCCATGTTGCGGATTATAGGTTCCAGGTACTACACCAAGAACCATCAGCGAAACCAACGTGAGGAGTCACAGACATCTGCAAAGAGAGAAAAGCATAGTAAACATGAAAGTTGTTTGAAAAATATCACACAAAACCACGCTTTACAAAAATGAATCACACACTAATGTACATAAGTAAGCATGCAATATGACCTAGGCATAGTACTTTTTGAGGTAAAGCCTATTTCGGAGCTTATCGAGAGGATTCCTTCATAACAAATAAGCTCATAGGCTCCTTTCTGCAAAATGCATTTCACGATATAAGTCCCATGCCACATAGGTTTGAACTTGCCTGCCCCCAACTTATCATTAGATTGGTTGTATAATAAGACCAAATCACCCTCATAGAATGTGCGAGGGGAGACCGACTGATCAAAATGGGATTTTACCCATTTTTTTTTGCTTCGATGACCAAGGCAACGAGATGACGAGTCTCGTCTAATCATTCTAAATATAAGAGGCATTCCTGTTGAGGTGATGTTTTGGGGAGGAGTTCAACAGCTAACTTGAGTGAAGGAATCTCGCATTCAATCGGCAATGTTGCTTCAAAACCATAGACACGCTGGAATGGTGTGAAACCAGTTACGTCTTTGGTTGAGGTTCGGTAGGTCCACAGAGCTAAAAAGAGCATGAGATGCTAATTTGACTTGTGCATCCCAATAGTGCACTAAAGCATTGTGACCAAGACCTTGTTCACGGCTTTAGCTTAGCCGTTGGCCTGATGGTAATATGGGGTCGAGCCATCATGGCACAAGCCCAATGCAGATGTCAACTCAGCCATCATGTAATCTCTCAAATGGGAGCCATGGTCTATGACAATGGCTTGGGGTACGTTGAACCTAGAAATAACATGGTTGAAAAGGAATTGAGCCACTGTCTTACCATCTGCAGAATATGTAGGCATCGCTTCGACCCATTTGGTGAAATAATCCACAGCGACGATAATATAGCCATGCCCCCCAATTGAATGAGGGTTACATGTCATATAATCTATGCCCCATTTGCAAAAGGGACCAACGGTAATGACAGGGTGTAGGTGAGTGGGTGGGGCGCACATCTTGCATTGGTAGATCTAGCATTCGTGACACTTATAGACAACAAGAATGCAGTTCTCGAAGATAGATGACCAAAAATAACTAGCACGAAGGATTTTTTGAGCTGTAGCGTAACCAGACATATGACCACCACATGCCCCGGAGTGGCAATCATTGAGAGCTCTTTCAGCTTCCTCGATTGTAAGGCATCAACGAAGAACTAAATCGACACCAACATGGTATAAAGTATCACCAATAATACGGTAGGGTTGGGAATGATGTCAAATCCTTCGATGATCATCCTTGGTCAACGCGGACTGAAATGTGGATGTTTGAAGATACACAATGATATCACCATACCATGGATCAAGGGTGCTAATCAGGAAAAGGGTCTCATCTGGAATTTGTTCATCTGCACCAGCAGGGAGAGCCTTGGAGGGAAGGGAACAAATCAATTCAGTGAAAACAAGTGACTTCTTAGATTTGGTCATAGTGAAGACAAAATCGAATTCTTACAGGATGACAATCCATTTAGAATACTTTCCCCCCAGCAACTGACGAGTCAAGATATAGGTCATAGGGTTGCATTCATAAATCACTGTAGTCGTACGTAAAAGGAAATAGTGCCAAAAGCATTGAACAACTTGAGTAACAGCCAAAGCCAACTTCTTAACATGTGCATAATGTGTTTCAGTGTCAAGGAGATTTTCACTAAGGTAGTAGATTACATGTTCACTACCTTCATCGTCATCTTGGATCAAGACCGTAGTAATGGTGCTAGGGGCTATGGCTAGGTAAAGGAAGTAATCTGACTAATAGTCTAACGAATGCAACAAAGGAGCATTTATGAGGATGGCCATGAGATCATCAAAATATTTTTGGGCCACCTTGTCCCATACAAAGGGCATTCCTTGTTTGAGCAACTGGGTAAATCCTGTGGCTAGCCCGACATAGTTGGGTATAAAACGCTGGCGAAAGTTGGCCTTTCCTTGCAGGTTATGGAGTTGGTGTAGTGAAGATGGAGGGCGTAAATTTAAAATGGCCTCAACTTTGAGCAGATCCAGGCGAATACTGTCCTTGGAAATGATGAAGCCAAGGATTCGTCCTAATTCCACGTAAAAAACACATTTGTGCAAATTTAACTGAATGTTATAGTGTCTGTAGCGTAGAAAAATCTGCAAAAGATGGTTTGGGTGACCTTGGCGCTTATGAGAATGAGCGGGAAGGTCATCCAAGTAAGGCTAGAAAATGTTGTGAATATCATGAAATGTGTAGGACATTGCCCATTGAAACATGGCTCAAACATTTTTGACGCCAAAAGGGAGCTTCTTGTACGTGAATGTACCCCACAAGCAAATAAAGGCTATCTTTTCTTGGTCGGCCAATGTGATACTAATCTAGTTATAACTAGAAAAACCATACATAAAGGAAAAGATCTCACTCCCGGCACATTATCAATGATTTGATCAATGAAGGGAGTAAGATAATTGTCTTTAGGATAGGCACAATTAAGATCTTGGTAATCCATGCAAACGCGGATCGTGCCTTGTTTTTTAGTCACTAGGAAAATATTGGACACCCGATCTATAAGGGGGATAGGATAGATGAACCCAGCCTTGAGAAGATTTTCAACTTCACCCTTAATAGTAGAGACCTTCCTAGGGTGCACCAAGTGAAGTCGTTAGCGATTGGGCTTCGCATGTGGATACGATGGTATTTTGTGAACCACAATCCTAGGATCAATGCCAGGCAGTTCTTCGTAAGACCATGCAAACACCTCATAGAATTCCTGAAATAGACGAGTATATGCCTTGATCTCATTTGGAGAGCAAGATACCCCAATATGAATGTGTTCAATAATACCAGGTTTGATAGAAATGTCAATTGGCATCGTTTGGGTAATATTACCCAAATTTTCTTCCGACCATACTTCATGAGTAACAGTCAGTGGTGGAAATGGAGAAGAGGACTCTTTGAAAGCAGTAGATATGACCGTAGGGCAAGGTAGGAACGTGGAGTGATGATGAGTATCGATTCATGGTGGTTCCTCGAGAGATATGATTTTCATAATACCTTCATCAACAAGGAAGGTCTCAGCTATGGGAGCAAAGATTCCAGAGTTCCAAGCCAAGGGGATTGAGAGTACATATCGAGAGAGGTATTTGACATATGAGAATCAGAGGATATAGAGTTCTAAGCCGAAACATTTTCCACATAATTGACTTTGGCAGGACTAAGAGGCATAACCTCACCCCAAGTATCAACAAGATCTCATGCAGGTATGACCCAGGGATCAGATTTGACCGAGTTCATGTTGACAGAGGCAACATGAGGTGGTGGGAGTGGAAAATTTTCCATTAAGGCAGAATCATTGAAGAGACCTGTCCCCACACTCTCATAGGGAGCACTAGAGTGCTTGACATACGGAACATTGACATCCAAGGAGGAAGAGGCAAAGAAAGACAACTGATCGACGGTGATAATTTTCCCTTCATGGGGAAAATGAATCACGTGAAACAAGGAGGAGGCCACGACATCCATGGCATGAGTCCAACTTCAGCCGAGTAGAAGATTGTAATTGAGATTGGCGTCAACAATTTCTACTTTTACTTGCACTTTCTTGCCTTCCAGGGTGATGGTAAGGTTAGGTAAGACACCGAAGGGTTGTGAATCATGCCCATCAAAAGCTTCCAAAATGTTCAGAGACTAGTTCAGTGCAGGGGAACAAATAGCCTTCCAACATGCATTTGACATGATGCAGGTGGAAGCACCTTCATAGATGACAGTGCAGTGGATGGTCTTCTTGAGGGAGTCATGCAACGTGGTTCTCTAGATCAAAGTATATCAAATTGGAATCAGTGGGATCAATGCCCTTGATAGCTAACATCAAAGATTTCTGCTGTGATGGGCAGCTTTGAGTACATCGAGAACCGACATGGCTGATGGCACCTGAGCCAAATCCTCAATAATATTATAGTGTTGATCAGCTCGAGTGTTGGGATTATAATAGAATTTCCACAATACACCTCGAGAGGGTGGCCACATAGCTGAATCAAGGTTAGGGCGCTCAATTTGGAAAGGACTGGAACTCGGGGTAGAAGAAGAAGGTGTAGTTTCTTTCTCTATCCCAGCGGTTGGAGCTGGAGTTTGATATTATTTCGATCAGGTAGCCACATTAATAGGTGTGCTCATAATGAACACTTGAGATCCGGAGGAAGCAGATCGGGGTTAGTCTGCCATTTGGGTCTGTTGAGATGGAAACGACTCTTTGAGGACAGCAGGGGTCCCTTTGAGCAAGCGACTAACTTTGGATCATCGAGTACAATCCTTAGTATAGTGATCATCCTCGCAAATTAGGCAGGGATACCTAGGTTTCCGTTGCAAAGATTCGCTAGCAAATGATTTGGGAGCACCCTGTTTCAGGGCATTAGCTTTAGCTTTTCCTTTGCTTTTCTTTTTCCATTTCGAGGATTTGTCCACTGCGGTAGACTGGAGAACGTGGGCCTCTGAGGTTTTACCAGGGCCAGGTGGATTCTGAGATGAACCATTAGGGACAGCATTCAAGACCGACTTCTATTTGGAACAATTTTTAGCAGGGGTCTGGGATACTGAACCAATAACTCCATCGATGGTAAGTACTTCGAGGTAGCTCGATGTACCATTTTGCTCCAGCACCCGTGAGGGTTCATTGGGAAAGACAAAGACAAATGGAATCATCCACATATGAGTTCGACAAGAACCAAAGGTGATATGTCATCATATGGGACTGAGGTTCTTCTTTAGCTTTTCCATTGAACTTTGGGAAATCACTTGGTATCTTGGACGGCACCGGAGGCCAGTACGATGAATGAAGGATTGGATCATTCGCAAGGTGCGATACATCTAGCAACTCAAGTGTAGCCAGGAAAGGTAATTGGGTGTTAAAAGGCATGGGAGGTTGATAAGCGGGCCCATAGTGAGGAGCCCATCCCTGCTGGTAAGGATTTTGGCCCCACAGTGGGGGATTTGGGCCATATGGCATCTGAGGCTACCCCCATTGTGGATTACCTTGACCATAGGGATTATTTTGACCTCGAATACCTTGAAACTGCCCAAGCATAGGTTGTTGATAAGCAACGTACGGGTTAAAAGGTTGTTGAGCTTTTTGGCCTTGGACATATGGATATGGGACCTGTTGTCCTGGAACATACAACTGATGATCCTGTTGTCCCTGAACAAGAGGATTATGGACTTGTAGTCATTGGGCATAAGGTTGATACACTTGTTGCCCTTGGATGTAGGGATTTTGTACCTGATGCCCTTGGCTGGCAGGATTTTGAACCTGTTGACCTAAGACATGAAGATTTTGGGCATGCTACTACAAGACTTGACCTTGGCCATGCCCCTGCAAGGGTTGACCTTTTTTATATGTATACAAGAGTTGTTGCGGTTGCAAAATTTGTCCCTGGGGTTGCAGATGTTGGCCCTGTGAGGACATGGGTTGAGAGGTGTGCGGAGCATATTGCGTCTGTTGCTATGTGGCTTGCTGCAACTATTGTAAGGATTGACCTTGTGGTTATTGCAAGTGACCTTGCTGTGGGATAATTTACCCTTGCTATTGCATGGAGAGCCCTTACTACAAAAAAGGTCTCCCTTGTGGTCAAAATGGCTACCCTTATGGTAACAAAGGTTACCCTTGTGGTAACAAAGGTTACCCTTGTTGTTGTAGAGACTGTCCTTGTTGTTGCAAGGGTACTTGAACAGTGCCTGGGAAATTACCAAACTAATTTTGGCCATAGCCAGGCTAGATGTACTGCCCAGATTGGAGGGTGTAAGGTTGATTAACCAATCCTTGAGAACCATATGGAACATAAGGATTTTGGCATTGGACCTAAGCCCTATAGGGCTGATGATACTGAACATTGCTCAATCTAGATGGACCAATGGGATTCTGAACCTGTTGGTACTGGACATTGCTTGATCCAGTAGGATCGACAAGGTTGTAAATAATACCAGAACAAGTTTGGTTTATACCAAGCATGTGAGATTGTGAGCCGCTAACATTAGTGGCACCCGACAGCATAGAAACATTTAAGTTCTGCCCCCCAAGTGGTGGCACAATCTGGCCACTGACTAGTGGGACAGAGGAACTGATAGAGACAATCTTTGAAACTGATGGTTGTGTCTGACGGGTAACTGGGATTGATGATACAAGAGTATTCAGAATGGTGGGTTGCACCGGGACTGAATTAACAACCTATTGGGAATTCGTGTTCGTAGTAAATGGACTTGACGTAGGCCTGATGCCTGACATCCATATAGGATTATGGTAAAGTGACGAGGCACTAGGTGTACCTAAAACCAAGTGCGCAAAAGACACATAGTTGGGTGGAAAACTAGCAGAAATACCTTCCAAAAAGGGAAACCCTCAGGATGAAACTGCAATTGCAATCTTCCCCTTCAACAGTGTGTGGAGTAGAAACTTCGGACTCATCTAGAAATGTGACTAGAGCATCACCTTCAAGTTCGATGTTTGAAAACAAATGACAACAAATGGCCAAACAAGTACTGGGGGATAGTTCCAAAGGAACACTGGCTGGTCGTACAGACTGTAAGGACGTTACAGTGATATCTCAACAATGTCAAAAAGAGGGTCAGAGGATAGATAACCAGTCCAAGCTAACCATAAGTGGTCGACGAGTTCTCTAGAGTTCGAATGGGATTTTCCGGAGATTCCGGGCCAAGATCAGCAGATGACCCAGTATCGAAAGTAGGCGGAGGATGAGATGACAATGGTTGAACACTCAAAACAATTGTGAGTTCAAAATTTTGGTCCTCAAGTGACTCTGGTAACTCAAGAAACTACTCCTCAGACAATCTTTTGGACAGAGGAGAGGAAGAGTGTTATAGACATTTTTGTGCCTTACAGCATTGAGCATGAAATTTCCATAATCCAAGGGATCCAAAGTCCCTAAAAGAGTTGTTCCTACCCCTAAAGGAACAAGGTCAACCAATGATAGCTTCTCCCAGAAGTTCTCCACCAAAAACAACTCAAAAACAGTCAATTCAGGATCAATTCAGAAGCTCTTCTAGCTACCTGCGTTGCAGTGCACCCCAGTACACTAGTTGGGTGCGTTGCAACGCACCTAAAAGCACTACCAGGGTGCACTGAGCGCGAAATGACAAATGGCAAGATCATTCAACGAGGTGGAAAGACCTTGGAAGCTTCTAGAATCTTCTCCAATGACACTTGCCTCAATGAATTCAACTAGTGATGAGTAAGAGGCTCTCAACCTCCAAGTGGAAACAAGAACTGACAGAGAGAAGCCACAAGTCAAAACATAAGCTAACTCATCCTCTCTGCTTACATCTATATATGGATCTCTCACCCAGAGGTTCAAGAGGCTGGAATTTTGTACTTTGCAGAGAATTGCTGTTGGTTTGAGATTGAGATTAGTACATTGGGCGATTTATGCTTTGTTGGAGGAGAGGAAGGGATTCCTTTGCTGGGAGGTAGATGCTGGATCGGGACTCACTTGGTTGTATCTCCTCTTGGACTTTGTTATCATATCAATAAAGCTATTTGAGTTTCTCCTATATGCTTGTATTTCAATGATGTTCTGTTATATTTGCATATTTAGTTTATATCTGATCCTAAACTAGTTATGAATGTAAATCCATGTCTTTTGTGTAGTTTTCCTCTCTTGTGATCTTGCAGGAACTTGGTGAAGCTGGACCAATGAAGGAGCAGGCAGCGGGAAGCGAACAAAAGAGAGAATGATCGGATCGACAAACTAGCGGAAGACACCAGTTAGTTACATCCTTCTTCTCTATTTGCATTTCATAAAGAAGAATACTCAGATAGTTTTTCCTTGTTTGTTGCTAAGGCACTATCACACCTTAGAGTGGGATAGGGGCATTCTGAATTGGATACTTTTCCCAACAACAAATTGGCGACTCCGCTGGGGAAAGTATCTTGTTAGTTTACTTGTGTTTCTATTGTTGTTCATCTCATAAACTCAAGAGTGCCGAATCAAACTGCATTTGCCATTTACAAATGCAAAGTAGAGATCTGCTACTCTAGTCCATTCGCTGGGCCTGTTTATGATCTGAACACCTGATCCACAAGTGCTCTAACAGCCCTTTGTGATAGATCTTAGTCCTCCTTTAAATCATCCCTCTAAGTGTACCTAATTGATAGCTTTTATCCGGCCAAAAACCGTAGATTAAACTGCAAACCGTGACCCAGAACCCAAAAACAACTCTCGTTTCTGCTTCAGCGCAGACTCTGTGAAGAGGTTCTGCATTTCAATGCAAGTCCCGTGAAGGCTACTTGCACTGAAGTTCAGTTTCTCTGTGCTGAGGGTGCGCTGATCAGCCTTTGCCTTGTGCAGCTGTGGTTCCCTGCTTCCTTTTGCTCAGTTTTATCTCTGTTTTTTGCAGCCTGTTATCGGTCAGTGTACCTATCTGAAACCCCTTTTCTTTGCCTCAATTACGCCTCAGTTGTATAAAGAAACTGTATTTGTTCTTTGTGTATTTGTTACATCATTTGCAGTTTCCCATTACAAAAGTAAACTAGTCATACTGTCGCCCTTAGATCTAGACCTGTCGTAAGTGTCGTTTTGATCTTAGGAGTGAGTTTGTTTGCTGTTCACAGTTGATTAAGCTTTTACTTTTGTCGTTTGGTTTGAATTTATGCATTTCTAGTGTCGAAACAAGTAAATCATAAAGTGTCGTAATTGTCTTTTTGATTTCGAAAAAGGAACTTGTTTACGTTTTTCACTTGAAATCGAATTCAAATTTGTACAACAGCTTTCTTTTTAGACATCAATATTAAGAAAGTGAAAACAAATACATGCATATGTGCATTTTCATTTTGACAGTTTGTATGTTGATTTAGGGAAAAGTGCATTACTATGTGCTCTATGCTCTTTGAGAAAAGATGGTGTCTTTCTTTTCCCCTTGTAGCTAGGATTTTCATTGTTGAAAAGATATAAAAGCTTGCTTATCATCTTTAGACTGCATTTAGGAATTGTATCATACATCTCATGGTGATCCAAAAAGGCAAACTTCTAAGAAAGATCAACCTAAAATAAATTGAATGAACTTAACAACGCTTTGTAACTTAATGCGCAACATAGAGGTCTAGGCTAGAGACGTGTTCCGACGTCGTAAAACCTGGTCACTGGTCGCCTCACTGATGGTTGGGTGATTCCTCCTGAGAGACGATAAGTGCCAATACGGATTGTGCTCCCACGTACCGTCGAGTATATATTGGGAGACCCCTATAGGCATAAAACCTTTATCCATAGGAAGCCGTGTCGGCCGCCCTACTGATCGCAATGCACTGAACACAGCATTCGGGAAGATTGACCACCCGTACCTTAAAAAGTATTCTGCGATTTTGTGAAAAGTTTGGCACACCCTCTACCTAGAACTCCAGAGCAGTCCCTTTCGTTCCTTTTCAGACTCCTTAACGGAAAAGGTTCATCTGAGTACTTGTCACTTCAGGCTCATTAAAAATCGAATGAGACTAGAGTCATCTTTAGCTTTTTCTCGACTCTTTAAAATTGAAAAAGCAAGTTGTGTCTAAGCGTCGTTAAAATTTATTTTAAACGGAACAATCACCCCCTTTTTTCCTGCGTTGATCTTTAGGTGAGAAAATGGAGCCCACCGACCAAGGAATTCCCCTTGGTGGAAATCCTAGTCCCTTCTCCTCTTGGGGAGATGTTGGTGCGCCTCATATGGCCACATTGTCGCTTCCAGGACTGATAATTAGCCTGCCGGTCTGGCTCTTCTCAACCAATGTCGTTCAGAACACCACTATTCCTGAACAGTCGAATCAGCAGTTAGACGAGTCCAGAATTTCCCACCAACCTTCTACTTCCTCCAATTCTTCCTCTCTTCCTTCCTCTTCGCATGACGGGACTGGTAAAGCTAAAAACCAAGTTCCTAAGGAGAAAAAGGAAAAGAAGAAGAAGGAGAAAAAGAAGAAGGAGCCAAAGGCAAATAAGGGAAAACAAGTGTCGTCTAATGAAAATCCACACACAGCACTGACCAGGCCTAAATCGCCATGTGTCATTTGCAAGGGAGACCACTTTCACAGAGATTGTCCTTGCATCCCTCAGATACTAAGGGACTGGTCTCCCCGTTTGCACAATCCGGTGTCATCAACCTCTGATAGCCATGTTGAAAGTACACCATCAACTAGCGAAAGTGAAGTCCCTGGACAAAAAGGGAGGGCTAGACCTCCCTATAGACTGTGCGAAGGCAACCATGCCCTCCACCGTTGTCCCTTCTTAGACGAGGCTAAAAGAGTCTTGGAAGATCGTCCGGTTTCACCGTTACGGCTTCCTCCTGGATATAAAAAACTCTTGCCAAGTCCTCCGTTAGTTGAGAATCCAGTTGGCCCGCTCAAGTGGTCAGCTGAAGCGTCTATCATTGAGGATAAACTGACTGAATCCATACCAGACGAAAGTCAAAAGGTCGAGGTGGCAGTTGACCCGGTCTTGCCTTCAGAGGATTTATCTTCGAATGATACAGTCACTGAAGAGGATAAGGATGACACCATCCAGATTCTTTTCATCAACACAGACTCCGACGAACACGGGGGAAATGCACCCATTCCTTTATCGCAGGAAGGAAGTTCGTCAGAGCGATATCCGGTCGTCTACTCGGTGCCACCACCAAGCAACCTAGTTGTATCCTTCGACTGGAACCAACTAGGCAGACCCCGGTTGCCAGCAAGCATACCATTCCGAATTATCGTTCAAATATACAGAATGGTAATGGCTGGCACCATCATTGATGAGGGGGCATCTGTGAGTATCCTTTCCTCTATTGCTTGGAAAGCGCTTGGTTCGCCAGTGCTTTTGCCTGAAATGAGAAATCTGACAGGCTTCGATAAAGGAACCAGTCGACCTTTAGGGATCCTCCCCAATGTGCCTATCACATTGAAAGGGAAGACCGTTCAAATGAATGTGATGGTCGTTCAAGGACCCTTGGATTATAACCTACTCCTTGGACGAGACTATATATATTGCATTGGAGCCATCGTCTCCTCACTCTTTAGAGTAATGTGTTTTCCGCACGAAGGAAGAGTGGTCAAGCTCGTGGACCAGCTTTCATTTCCCGGATCACGCATCGCAAATAGTCATATACCATCCCTAAATGGTCTCTTCATGCAAGAAATGTCTCAACCCACAGTCCGTCCTCCCGATGAGCGCGAGTAATTCGGAAGGATATGACTGGAACCCAGGGGGAATGCGTCCTGGTCTACTTCGGCAGGAAAACTTTGGGTATAGGGTAGGTTTCCGTGGGAGAATATGACTAGTCTGTACCCCGCCCATGCTGGAAGAGGGTTAATCTAGAATAAGATTCTTTTGTCAAAGTTATGTGTTTGGCACTTGTTGTCACTCACCTTTGTCTATCTCGGTAGACATCGCCGAAGAAGTATTTTGTTCACTGCACGAATGAGACAATCTTTGGATAACCTGAAAGAGGTAGGCCTTTCCTGGTAGAACAAATGTTTTATCTGCAAATTGAGGGGTAACCTTGAAACCGTACTTTATACCTGGGGGCATGCAAACCTTTCGGAGTGCAAGCAAGGGGCGACTATTTATTTTTTAAAATTTTTAGGTCCTCCCTTTAAACCTGTAGGTCTAACCCTTTAAACTCGTAGGATTAGTCGTTTCCGAACTTGCATAACGAAAGGATTCGGAGGCAAAGCTTTATAAGGTGCAAGCCCCATAAAAATGGCATCTTAAATGAGACATTCTTATCATATGACTGGATTAATCGAGCAGTTTTAGCACATAGTTCATGCTCGTTAAAAAATAAACATAAGATCAAGCAAGTGTTTCAATCCGTGTTTAAGCTCGTTAAAAAATGAACCATCCTCCGGTAAATAACCACTGCGAATGTAGATTTATCAGCCATTAAAGCCTTGGTCGTGTTTGCACCGTCACCTCCACTTTTCCATTGGCCGATCATTCACCTCCATTTGATTGTTTACCCATTTTGAGGAACAGCTGCGAACAGTGATTTCACTAGCCATCCTTGTGACACTGCCGTGATTGGAAAATTCCAACCCTTACCTGGAATCAGCTGCTACCCATTTATCACTCGTTCCTCAAAAGACGAGTCTTCTTTAAGATCTTTTCATCTGACTCGTAAAATATGAAAAGATTGCCGAGTTTTGGCCTTCTAGCTCGTTAAAGCGACCGGAAGTGCTATCCCTCCTCTAGATTTTAATCTTTTTGGACCTGAGGGATTATTGCACAAAAAGATCGAGCGCTTGTTTTGTTCGGCTCATTAAAACTATCGAAAACTCATCCCTTCTGTATTGTTTTATACTTTTTCGGACTTAAGGGATTAGATGACGAAAAAGGAATTTTGGAGTTATCTTTACGTACCTTTTCAGACTCTCTAAAATTGAAAAGGACCGAGTTATCTTTGTCGTTAGACTCTTTAAAAAACATTAATAGCGACAAACTTGTCTTTAGACGAGAACGAGTTTCACTATCGCTAGGCTCGTTAAAACATAGCGATGGGTTTGCCCGAAGGGAAAATTATAGAACAAGCATATGTTATCCTCCTCAAGCTTGACAAAAATAAAGAGGTACTGGTCAGAAATGACTGGGGAAAATTGGGAAGAAACTCAAAGAACTTTTATTGGTAGCAAGTCGCTCTTGAACATGACACTTCCACTACGTGCCTGAGTCGGGTTGGGTTGTTTCATTCACCGTCACATCGCCATGGTCTCGCCATACCATCCATCTTTGGGGTAAATGCTACCGATCCATCACACAAGTGTCGCCGATATGTTCAAGAGAAGTCATCCAGAGAAGTCAACCGTGTCCCATCCACTACCATACATTATCCTTCATCCTTTCATGACCGCCACCCTGAACCATATATCATCAGATCGTTTTCACCTCCATCAAAATCATTTGCTCCGTTCCGTGTCACTGATGTGGGATACATTAAGGCCCTCCTTTGATGGATCGCTTCTTGTCGACATCAGCTCATTATCCAAGAAGTTGATCTAGTAACACCCCGTTCAGTACTTTGAAGCTTGCATGCCTCAATGGCAAGTTTCTCACTTCCGGCGACAGGTATACATCAATGACCTTCGACCAAAAGATTTTGCGTGGTGTTCGACACCAAGTCCTTTATTCACACCACGTGAATTGTACTGCAGTACCTTGAGGGTCATTATCATTATCGGTGATTCCTCTCGCGCTTGTTAACAGTTTATATCATTGACTGGTAATCAAGCGATGTCTTTCCATGTTCGACTTCAGAACATTTCTCACATGGATAGACTTGTACTTAGAGTGAAGATCGGACGAGATTGAAGACCCCAGATCTAGTTTCATCCATCCGGGCTGCGATATATATTCAGGAAAAATAAAGACATTGACATGTACAACATTGCAGCAGATAATCATCCTACCAAAAGGATGATGATTTCATCAAAATCGTCGGTCAATTTATAAAGCTGAGCATGGGAATGCTCGCCTCAGCTAGATCATGAAAACAGTATGAAAAATAATGTATTGTATTGTATCTTATTACAGGTCTCCTCCCAGCATTGAAAGAACTTCGGATCCTCCTAAAAAAGCATTTCACCCGATAAACGGCCTCATACTTTAGGGGGCAACTATTATAGACATTTTTGTGCCTTACAGCATTGAGCATGAAATGTCCATAATCCAAGGGATCCAAAGTCCCTAAAAGAGTTGTTCCTGCCCCTAAAGGAACAAGGTCAACCAATGACAGCTTCTCCTAGAAGTTCTCCACCAAAAAAAACTCAAAAACAGTCAATTCAGGATCAATTCAGAAGCTCTTCTAGCTACCTGCGTTGTAGTGCACCCCAGTACACTAGCTGGGTGCGTTGCAACGCACCTAAAAGCACTACCAGGCTGCACTGAGCGGGAAATGACAAATGGCAAGATCATTCAACGAGGTGGAAAGACCCTGGAAGCTTCCAGAATCTTCTCCAATGACACTTGCCTCAATGAATTCGACTAGTGATGAGTAAGAGGCTCTCAACCTCCAAGTGGAAACAAGAACTGACAGAGAGAAGCCACAAGTCAAAACATAAGCTGACTCATCCTCTCTGCTTACATCTATATATGGATCTCTCACCCAGAGGTTCAAGAGGCTGGAATTTTGTACTTCGCAGAGAATTGTTGTTGGTTTGAGATTGAGATTAGTACATTGGGCGATTTATGCTTTGTTGGAGGAGAGGAAGGGATTCCTTTGCTAGGAGGTAGATGCTGGATCGGGACTCACTTGGTTGTATCTCCTCTTGGACTTTGTTATCATATCAATAAAGCTATTTGAGTTTCTCCTATATGCTTGTATTTCAATGATGTTCTGTTATATTTGCATATTTAGTTTATATCTGATCCTAAACTAGTTATGAATGTAAATCCATGTCTTTTGTGTAGTTTTCCTCTCTTGTGATCTTGCAGGAACTTGGTGAAGCTGGACCAGTGAAGGAGCAGGCAGCGGGAAGCGAACAAAAGAGAGAATGATCGGATCGACAAACTAGCGGAAGACACCGGTTAGTTACATCCTTCTTCTCTATTTGCATTTCATAAAGAAGAATACTCAGATAGTTTTTCCTTGTTTGTTGCTAAGGCACTATCACACCTTAGAGTGGGATAGGGGCATTCCGAATTGGATAATTTTCCCAACAACAAAGAGGAATTGGGTGAACCAGATGGTTCAGCCACAATGACCTTGTCTTAGTCAACGGAACAAATAACTTCAAGGCTTTAAAATTTCCTTTTAAGGAAACTCACAATCTGGTCAAAAAGACTAATAGGATGTTTTGGATCGTGGGCAATCAATTATTAAGATGCATAAAAAACTAATGCTCTTTCATTTTTTAATAGTCGAGAAAGAAACAAGGATGACTCTATCACTTTCGATTGGAAACGAGCTCAAAAGGACAAGTGCTCGAATGATCTTTTAAATTTAATGAGTCAAAAATATCCAATGACTGCTCAGGGTGATTTAGGTAAACAGAATTACCAGGAAATCGTGAACTGCAAAATACCTCTTGGCGAACCGAAAAGAACGAGCAGGAAATCTCCACGAATGCTGTGTTCGGTGTATAACATTTGCAAGGCGGTCGACTTGGCTTTCTAAGGATAAAAGGATTGCAGCCTAGTGGGGTCTCCTGTTATATACTCAATGGTATGGGGAGCACAAATCCGTACTAGTGCTGTCTAATGTCGAAGCTAACGACAGCTGCTAGGTTTAAAGACGTCGGAACACATCTCTAGCCTAGACCTTCTAGATATGATCGTTAATGTCAAATGCACCTTAGGTTAATTGAATTCATTTTAAAGTTGATCTTGAGTTAAGTTTCAGTTTTCAGGTCTCAACGATGCTACTCAAAAAACCTTAAATGCAACTAAATGAGACAAGACCCTTTCAATTCGATGAAATGCCTTCACTAGAGAGGGTAGAAACTACTCAATCAAATGCAAACAATCAAGCAACTAAAAACGAAATGATATTTCACTACCTTACTTCTTAAAAAAATAAACTAATGAAAAATGCATTCCAATTCCCGATTTCCTGACAAGAACTTATCTATTAGTCCTTTAAAAAATAAAAAATTATCTTCCTTTTTCAAATGTTGATGCAATTCTAGTCTTTTAAAAGATGAAATCATTGTAACATAATGATGAAACAAGCTAGAATTTCATATTTTTTCATGAAGCAACAAAACAAACTTTTCGCATACAATCTTTTAGTGAAAAAAATCTCGAGACAATAAGATCTTCAAGCAGATGAAAACATGAAAAGAGAAGTTCATTCAGATCAATGAAATGCTAACTTTACCAAACACAAGAGAAACAATGTAATCTATGCCGGAAAAGAAACGTTTAGGCAAGTAAACGAAACTTTTTCAAACTTGTGCAAAAAAGAGGTCAAAGTCGTAAAAATGACGAAAAAAATGAAAAGAGTAAGAACACCTACAACCCGACTTAGTGAGTTCACAAACTGCTAAATGGATGACCAACTAGATGCCCTAGTGTCATTGGCCACTCAATGACTCAATCAATCAAGTAGAAAGATGACAAGCCAACAAGCAAACAAAACCAAATGAAAAGTAGCTTTCTAATCAGGGAGAAATGGTCAAAAAGGCTTATGAGGTCAAACCCACAAGAACAAAACACACTGGCCAAGATTGGGGTCAAGCCCTAGTCCTCACTTACAGGCATCGGCACGACTGCCTAATTGACAACAAGTGCCAGAGGCTGGTCAGCACGACTGATTCTCAGCAACTGACGCTAGTCGACACGACTATCACCGGATTAAGCGCTTTGATCGAGGTAGCTAAGGAAAAAAAAAAGGAAAACAAGGACTAGATCTGCTATGAATTTTAGACTCAGACCAGTAAACAGGAGAAAAGAAACAGAACCAAAGGGAAAACGTGAAACTAGAAAAGTTCTCCTGAAATCATGAAATCCAAACAAACAAAAGGATTGGGATCCCCAGCGAAGTTGCCAATTTGTGGTGAAGTAAAATTATAAGTGCGGACATGAACAAATTCCTCTAGCTCGATAATGGGTCTAGCCACAAAAGATACATTCTATGGAAGGTTTCCTTAGGTTAGAATCAATGAAGAGGGCCTACCTCTTGGTCGCTTATCCTACTTGATGATGTCCTCGCTTGCTCGCTCCAGCAATCTCTCACTTCCTTCTTCAAGCTCTTGAAACAAGTAAAAAACAATAGACAACAAACATAATAATAAACAAATTTCATTTCAACCTACTTAACAAGTCAAGAAACATTAAGCCATGAATATGTAATATTACAAAACATGTAGGAAATCAATCGATAGCTGCATATATTAATATCAAAGAGAGATTACAACCATTCGTCTTGACGTTGCAGTCTTCCTCTGACAAGACTAGGTTCCCACACACTTCTGCTAGCATTCCATGATGACCTCAATCAACAATAGTTTTAAGGCTCTTCCCTTTAGGCTTCACTCCAAACCAAAACACACTTCTCCCTCACACAACTAGATAGCTACAACTAGTAATAGCTTGCTTGATCTACTCCAAACCAAAATAACATCAATACTCAACCAAAACTCTACAACTAGTTTGTGCTTGGGAAGAAGGGAGGTTTACATAAGAAATATGGATGGGAGATGGATCCTCTTCTCATGGGAGAAGTACTTATCCCTTTAGGTAGTTCCATCATTATCGGGGAAAGAAGCCCAAACTATCATCCTCGACCCCATCCGACCAAACCATTTACCAGACTTCCATTACGAAGATTCTAGAGCTGGAAGCTACGGCTCTAATTTAAAAATATTTCTATAACAGGACCGACACTACTGGAACACATCTTAGTCACTTTGATCAGCGTGAGGAGTAGTGCTAATCTATGCACATCGATGCAGGGTAGCGAAAGGCCATTAGCGTCGGTCTTGTAACTAGGAGAAACAAACGTTTTAGGGGAAATGGTGCAAAAGGGAATTTATCTGATCATGAAGAGGGACACAATGGGAGTTTCTTCATTAAGGAAAAGCATGCGGGGTTCACTGTAGAGGTCCTCCAAGATCAAGGAACGGGAAGTAGAGAGAAAGTGACAAAATGTTGTGTAACACCCTGCCTACCACCATCTCTTTGACCTTTGCTGAGAAATGAAATAAGATCATCTCTAAGACAAAGAAATTTGTTTTTTTATGATTCACTCTCAAAGTAAGGGGAATATCGTTGCCACATCCACGACCCCCGGGAAGGGTTCCTCCACGTAGTAAATCAGGTGGATACAGTCATGGAAGAATACAGGGACATCCTCTCCTCACCCACAGGGGTACCCTTGCACTATCAGGTCAAGCATTCAATCAATCTGACTCCCGAAGCACCTCTACCCAACGGGCTCGATATATCATTTCTCCATTATGTAAAATGAAGAGATAAAGTGGCAAATCCAAGAGTTGTTGCAAAAAGCTCACATCCGACCAAGTTCCTCACCTTTTGGGAGCCCAATTGTACTTGTCCAGAAGAAGGATGGGACCTAGAAGCTCTGCATTGATTATCGATCACTAAAAAAAATCATTTGCTAGGAACAAGTATCCAATGCCATAGATTGATGAACTTCTATACCAACTCAAGGGGGCAATTATTTCAACAATATCAATCTAAAGTATAGCTATCACCAAGTTCCAATAGAGCCCACAAATATATGGAGGACCACCTTCAAATCCATGGAAATCAGTTTTGAATGGTTGTTTATGCCCTTTGGGTTGAAAAATGCCCATGCTACTTTTATGAGGCTAATGGATGACATCTTGCGGCCCTTCACCAACTCATTTGTGGCTTTTTTATGTGGACGACATCCTCATATTTAGCAAGATTTGGGAAGAACACTTGCAACATATGCAGAAGGTCCTTCCAACCCTTCCACAACACAAACTATGTGCCAACTTGGAGAAATGAACCTTTGGCATGAGCCAGGTCCAATATATGGGTTACATCATAGATTAACATGGCATGAATGTGGATCTGAATAAGATGCAAGTCATTCAGAATTGGCCAGCCCCAACCACCTTAACAAAGTTTTACATCTTTTTAGGCCTTGAATTTTTATCAAAGGTTCATATTGAGATTCTCCCATATCACTTGGCGTTTGAGTTAGATTACTAGGGGTGGGAAAAATCAAATTTTTACTGGTCTGAGTCCCAATAGAAGGCATTTGTTGCGTTGAAGCATTGCCTCTAGTTGGCACTGGTCCTCACACTGGCAGACCTACACCGGCACGTCTCCTCAACTAGCATGAACATCCAATGGCCTATCATAGTGAGACACTTTTTGATACAATTTGGAAGCACCCCAACTATGATAAAGAGATGTATTCCATTCTGTAGGCTTGCTAGCCATGGAAGAATTACATTCTGGGGAAGGAGACGATCTTCCACATCAATCACCAACCTTTGTAGTTTATACAAATACAAGGGAAGTTGCAGAATGATTGCCATCAAAAGTGTTCTACATATCTGTAACAATTCCACTTGAACATTACATACAAAAAGGGCAGCACCAATAATGTTGCAAACTACCTCAAGCGGCCCGTAGTTGTAGCACTAACTACTGTTCTCAACTCTTGTTTCCACAAGACCTTTGGATGGCTGCAAATATACAAAAATGATCCATAGTTCACCTCCACATACCAGATTCGAGTACATGGAAAGAAAGTTCCTGATTTCTACCTCTAATACACATTATTATGCTACCTCGGCCACCTTTGTGTTCCTTCAAGCGAGCGTGCCAAGCTGATTTGGGAAGAACACTATAGTTAGGTCAAAGTACACTTTGGTGTGGAGAAAACTATGGTTGTACTACAAAATTACTTTTATTGGCCAAAACTTCGACTTGATGTTGGGAAATATACAAGATCTTGCACTTCCTACGCCTTCGCCAAGCCAACCATCAAGAAGCAAGACTTGTACACTCCTCTTCTACTCCCAACCATCCATGGGAATCCATCTCGATGAACTATATGTTTGGCCTCCCTTCTATCAAGCATGTTAATGAGTGTGTATTTGAGGTCATAAACAAATTTTCTAAGATGGCTATATTGGAAGCCTAGAAGAAGAGTATCACAGCAGAGGACACTACCAAACTATTCTTTGAACGAGTGTGGGTAAATTTTTGGATCCCGCAGACCATTATTATATCATATGGGGATAGCAGGTTCCTGAGCACATTATGGTCAAGCCTCTGGGCGCTATTGGACACCAAGCTCACCAAGTCGATTTGCCTCCATCCCTAGACTGATGTCAAGATAGAGGTCTTCGATAGGATGATAATGCATATACTTTGCATGTACAACTCCAAGCATCCACAAACTTGGGATGAGAGTATTCCCTATGTGCAGCATAGTTATAATAGAGCTCTCCATAGCTCAATTGGTCGCAGTCCCTTTCAAGTGGGTCTAAGATTTCAACCATTGTGTTTGATTGATGTTGTCATGCCTCATGCAACTACACAGACATAATCCACACATGTATTGTCTGGGGCTAATAAAGTGACCATATTTATTGAATCCATCCAACACATCCACCAGTGAGTTCACGACATCTTGGAGAATTCAAATGCCAAGTACAAACAATGACATGATCAACATCGAGTTCCGCACAAGTTTGAGGTGGGTGACAAAGTTTGGTTGCATTTGCAGAAAGAACACCTTACTGAAGCCCATTGAAAGCTTAGACCACTCTGATATGTTCCTTAAACCATTAGCAAGGGTGTGGGAGACAATGATTTTGAGCTCAATATTCCCCCATTCCTTGGCTTGCACCCAGTGTTCAATGTCGACCGCCTTCAACCATACTTCCCACCATTAATGGACACATCAAACATTGCATAACAACTCACACCAACAGAGTTAAATATAGAGTGCATGGAACAGGCGACAATTGATCGGATTATGGACACACACATCAAGAACACTCGTCAACAAAAGATCCAACCATATCGGGTTGTCAAAACTGCCCAACTACTGCAGTAAGGCAAGTGGCTCACTAGGGACCAAGTTTAGCAGAAGTTTCCCCATCTCATGGAGGCACTCAACGCAATGGGGACCATTAATTCCTAAGAGGGGAGGATTTATCTAGGTGGATGTTGGTGTCTACCCTCCTATTCCATTGGGCCCCCCACCGTTGTCTCTTTTAGTTTTTTATTTTCCTTAATTGTAGCATAGTTTAATATTTTTAGCAGTTTTTTGGGTCTTGAATTTCCGAACTATTTTGAGGCCCCAAACAACGTCTTTTGGGAAAACTGGGGCCACCATGAGTCTCTACCCAATTTTTGCCACTTGAGAGTTGTACTCATCGAATAGATCTTCCTAACAAGGTATTGTTTTCGTCAAACGAAGATCGCATGCCAAAGCTACAACCCCGAGAAGTTGATGTACAAATTTACCCAAACAAGACCCATAGTTTTGGTGCTTCATCTCCTAGGGTTAGGTTTTTGGATGTTTAGGGTTTTCCATTATTTCTCAGTAATGAATAGGTCTTCAAGCCTCTTTGTAACACAGTTCAGAGGCATATAGCGGTCACCTCTCTCCTCAGAGATAAGCTACCATCACCCGAGGTAGTTTTATTTCCTTTCTGTTTGTAAGCATATTTCAGTATTTGACATTAATGAAATAAAGTCTTGTTTCTGCTAATGAGCTTCATCATTGGGTAATTATATGGACCCTAATTCACCTCCTATCTTAGTCAAACCAACTATTCTCACAACTTATTACATACTTTTGATTATATTTTGTTTATGAGATGAGTTAGAGTTGGATATTTTGCTTTGTGGTCTAATGTGCATTTAATGCAGGATTAAAGGATAAAAGCAAGGAATTTTGGCAAAGACCTTGGTCAAAACTCGAATGGGACAAGGGAGAGAAATTATAGGAGGTAAATCCTCCTCATTTACTACCTCATCATTTGAATATTCCTCCATCAACTCAGAGTGCAAACAACCAAATCATGAGGACTAGAAGGCAGCGAAGCAAGTGAAATTCAAAGCACCAATTTATCTCAAGTTTGGGAGCTGAGCCTCCCTAATTTTAAGGAAGTCGTTGGAGACTTCATATGTATAGGTAGCGAGGCCTAGGACCTCAGTAGGATTCAGATTTTTGTTTGTAAAACTCTACTCTATTTTCGAGATGCAAGACTTGTGATGGTTTTTGATGTAATCCATGGTTTTGATAATAATAATGAGTTTTGTTTTGAGCTAGCACTAAGTTAACTCAGAGGGCTAAAGCTCTTGGGTTAGGGCCCAACCCTAGCAGCCAAGGCTCCTCTTTATTGTACATGTATGCTAGCATAGATTCATGGATTAATCATTCATTTGCTTAAGTAGTTGCATTTCCATTACAGCAGTGTATAGTAGATTGATTGTGTTTTAGTTTGCTTCCATTTGTGCCTTCTTTCAATTAGGAAGTTAGCAAGGAGAAAATGATCATCATAAGGTTGTCAGCAGGTGTCTCAGCCTCACTTCCTCCCTGCGGGACCATGACTTGAGGAAGAGACCCTTCAACAACCCCAAAAACATAGATTTCTAGTTCTTGCATGAGCTTTGGAGTTTATTGTCTTGATTCAATACTTGGTTCATTTCATTGTCATATTTTCCCATCACTCTCTTTATGTAATAATATCTCACTCATATTCTCATTTCCTTCAATGCTTTCTACATGCATAATAAATGTGGAAGATAATAAATCACATCTTAATTAGATTATACCCGTGGATTTCCTTTCCGTCCGATCCACAACGAACCTAACCAATCACCGTCAACCGCGTGTCGCATAACTGATGTATTCATTTCAACGTTTGACTTTAGGCACTCCAAATCTCCATCTTCGATCTATTTCACTTGATCCAACGGCCATCGCATCACCCACTCGCCAACTAGCTTGTCCGATCAACATCGTTGATCAATCCCACATGATCCAACGACTATCGTGCAATCTTGCGTGAAGTCTTGGATGACCGATATCCAACTGAGAGCGCATGAGAAAATTGGTTTTCTCGTACTACGTGTCACCTACTTAGGCTAATCATTTGAAATTTAGGAATTCCGCTTACAACTTTTAAGGCATGTGAGATACTGCTTACTGCCTACGAAGACCGCTCCCTCATTCCACATGTTTTCCACCCTTCTGTCGACATGTGACTTGATGTGATCCATCCATCTATTAACTTAATCTCCTATGATAAGATCTCTATCGCTCATCTTCTGTTAATCATGTTCGTTGATTTGACTGATCTAATGGTTCCTATGCATTGCTTCTTCATTACTTCTTCCTTTCACTGATTTCGATATTCGATTGCTCTTCTACTTCAATCCTTCCCGAACTTGATTCTGCGTATTATTTAAACGCTGCCACTCCTGAGCCTTGATTTTTTTATTCAATGAGACTCCAACATTGTCCGATCATCGCAATACTCCTCTGAGCATTGTCCTCTCTCTCAGATTCTTTTTGAATTCCTTGCACACTTATGTTATGAAGAATTACTCTAATCCACACACAATTTATAATTCAATTACTCAACAACACTATCCAAACACTCCATATACCTTCTAGCCATCCTCAACCACCTTCCATCCACCTGTCACGTCTACAAGAACAATTAAATTGCATGCTTGATTTTACCAAAAAAAAACCAAAAAGGTGCAAACAGATTTAGGTTAGTTTCCTTTCTTACACATTAGTTTGGTTTGATGCTCTTTATTTCTGTAACATAGATAACAACATTAGGTTAGTGTTGATTTAACAATTCTTCTTAGCATAGCTGTTTAAATGGTTAATTAGGATATGGTGTGATTTAACATTATATGTTTTTTTCTTCATTACTGCAGTAGAGTAGCTCTCTTAGAATAGATTTGCTCTTCTTCCATCAAAGAATCAAGCTTCTTCTGACTCTATAGAAGTCTGGCTTGGAACCCCTACGGTCTATCTCCAAATTAACAGTAACAATAGGCAAGACCTTCACTTTTACCTATGCATATAGCACTATCACCTCCAAATTTGCACGAACCCTGGGTTGATAAGTAAAGCAGGTAGCCCAAGAGTTGCATCATCCTTGCTCTAACACTGGTGCTCATCACATTTTGGCGCAAGTTAACCAAACCATCACCAATCTCAGGTAGAGGTTATACGCAAATAAGAAGATTCTTCATTATAGGTAGAGATAAAAAGCTTCATGACCATCAAATTATCACTTCATAGCCTCGACATTGTTGATTTTGCCTCTAATGAATGAATAATGAATTTCTCAAAAGAGAAAACATACCAAGATATGGTAATCCATACACAAATCCCAAATCCAACCCTTCATGTTGTTGTGATTTTGCTTCTACAAACTATGTGTTTCTATTCTCATCAAATCATTTTGATGTCGATATCCACATTGCCAAGTGAAACTCGTTGCTATTCTGCAAAGATCAATGCATTTACTAAACCATGATGATAGGGTCAATCTTATGAGAAGGTATGCATGTGTTTTTATTCTCATGATATCATTTGGGCCTCAATAACTATATTCCCCAGTGATCATGAACTTTATCTCCATTCTACAAAGATAATTGAATGCACTATCACACGAATAATGTTTATGAAATAAACATTTCCCTAGGCATTTAAAATTCTATGGAATGATAGAGGTTTATTAAGGAATTTAGACTTCTGTGATCCATAACATTGTTAAGATAATCTTCGGCAAAATCACATAACCAATCTTTTGTCGACGCGTTTCGAACCAACTAGTGTAGTTCATCATCAGGACAAGTTGAAGAAACAGATCCAGCTTAGCAAGTTAAATAGTCTGAGCAGAACCTCCAACGGCTAACTTGACCAACAGCTAGTTTGACTCTAGGACCGGGGTCAAAATTATTTTATTAATTTAATTAGTAATATTTAGGACCAATCCCTTAAATATATATATATAAATATATAAAATATTTTTAATGGGTATTTAGTTCAAAAAATAATATTAAAAATTATAAGTTAAATAGTATTTAAAAGGAAATTTAGTTAAATAAAGGACCTTATAATATATGAATAAATTAAGTGCCTAAATATAAATATATAAAGTAAAAAAGTATTATGAAAGATTATAAGTTAATTAATAATTAAATGGAAAATTAGTTACATAAAGGCCCTCAACCTTTAGGCCCCTCAACACCATTCGCAATTCCCTCCGATCGGTGAAAGATCCCATTAACCCAAGGACATGAAGGGCGTCTACTTGATCCCCTGTTCTTGTGGGACCCCCTGTATTGGGGAAATGGGGCGCTCCATCCATCAGAGGATCAGCGAACATGCAGCCGACCTAAGACATGGGAGATCCAAGTCTTCAGCTTTGGCGAAGCATGTAGAAAATACCAAGCATCAGGTGTGTATAGAGGAGGCCAAGGTTGTCGCCAAAGTTGCTCATTTCCATCATCGTAAATTTAGGGAAGCTATTGAGATTGAAAGAAGGCCAAAAAATCTCAATAGGGATGACGGCTGGAAGATCAGTAGATGTTGGATCCCCGCCCTTTCATCCTAGTCTTTCTCTTCCTCCCTCCCCCCCTCTTTTTTCTTCTTTTTCGCTGTCGTTAGTGCTTATCCTTCTTGTTTTCAGGCTTTTTCAGGCTCTTCTCCTTCTTTTCTGATGCTCTTTCTATTTGTTAAGATAATCTTCGGCAAAATCACATAACTAATCTTTTGTCGATGCGTTTCGAACCAACCAGTGTGGTTCATCGTCAGGACAAGTTGAAGATCAAATCAGGCTTAGCTCGATTAAATAGAGTGTGCAGAGACTCCAACGGCTATAAGATAACGACTAGTTTGACCTAATGAACCTGGTCAAACTACTCAAATAACTAATTAATATTTCAAGAAATAGTTAAAATAGGTAAATGAAGGAGTTTATTTGTTAATTTAAGGATAATATTATCCTTAAATTAACAAATAAACTCCTTCATTTACCTATTTTAACTATTTCTTGAAATATTAATTAGTTATTTGAGTAGTTTGACCAGGTTCATTAGGTCAAACTAGCCGTTATCTTATAGCCGTTGGAGTCTCTGCACACTCTATTTAATCGAGCTAAGCCTGATTTGATCTTCAACTTGTCCTGACGATGAACCACACTGGTTGGTTCGAAATGCGTCGACAAAAGATTAGTTATGTGATTTTGCCGAAGATTATCTTAACAAATAGAAAGAGCATCAGAAAAGAAGGAGAATAGCCTGAAAAAACCTGAAAACAAGAAGGATAAGCACTAATGACAGCGAAAAAGAAGAAAAAAGAGGGGGGGAGGGAGGAAGAGAAAGACTAGGATGAAAGGGCGGGGATCCAACATCTACTGATCTTCCAGCCGTCATCCCTATTGAGATTGTTTGGCCTTCTTTCAATCTCAATAGCTTCCCTAAATTTACGATGATGGAAATGAGCAACTTTGGCGACAACCTTGGCCTCCTCTATACACACCTGATGCTTGGTATTTTCTACATGCTTCGCCAAAGCTGAAGACTTGGATCTCCCATGTCTTAGGTCGGCTGCATGTTCGCTGATCCTCTGATGGATGGAGCGCCCCATTTCCCCAATACAGGGGGTCCCACAAGAACAGGGGATCAAGTAGACGCCCTTCATGTCCTTGGGTTAATGGGATCTTTCACCGATCGGAGGGAATTGCGAATGGTGTTGAGGGGCCTAAAGGTTGAGGGCCTTTATGTAACTAATTTTCCATTTAATTATTAATTAACTTATAATCTTTCATAATACTTTTTTACTTTATATATTTGTATTTAGGCACTTAATTTATTCATATATTATAAGGTCCTTTATTTAACTAAATTTCCTTTTAAATACTATTTAACTTATAATTTTTAATATTATTTTTTGAACTAAATACCCATTAAAAATATTTTATATATTTATATATATATATATTTAAGGGATTGGTCCTAAATATTACTAATTAAATTAATAAAATAATTTTGACCCCGGTCCTAGAGTCAAACTAGCTGTTGGTCAAGTTAGCCGTTGGAGGTTCTGCTCAGACTATTTAACTTGCTAAGCTGGATCTGTTTCTTCAACTTGTCCTGATGATGAACTACACTAGTTGGTTTGAAACGCGTCGACAAATGATAGAGGTTTATGTCAGAAGCAGATGGAAAATCAATAACCCATGAATACACTGAGTTCATCATGCTACCAATAACCCATGCTGAGGCCATCAAATCTCTTCTCACTCTAAAAGAGGTTTTCATCTTAAGAGATTTGATCCCTCTCGGTGCCGAAGCTAAAATGGATTTAGGCTGATTTAATTTCCCACTTTAAATAAACTATATTCCACATGTATACCATGAGTCAATACCATGAGTCATTTTTATTTTTATTATTATTTTATGTTTACAAGATTATTTTTATTTCCTTATTAAAAGGTTTACATTGCATTAATCTTTTTATTTAGTTTATTTTTTCTTTATTTATTTATTTTTTTAAATAATTTGACTTAGTTAAAACTATTAAACGTTACATTACAACATCTCTACCACAGTGGGTTGGAGAGCACCACTCAAGGCAATCACCATTATGGTGAAAAAAGTCGTTTGGTCTATAAGTTACACAGTGTCATTATAATATAGCTACTTTTTATTATTATAGTATTATTAATTAATAAAAAATATAAGTGGTTAATATTCATGAACTATAAATTACCTGTTTGAATAAAAAAATTTGTTTAAAAAAATATGCCAGAAGTCTTTTTTTTTCTTTTTTTTTTTTATGTGTGGTTCACGCACACCGGATATTATTGGTTGCTACAACCACAAAATCTATCCACATAGAATCCACCTGAAGCCCTAACTCATTAAAAGAGCTTAACCGCAAGAGTGTGGATGAAAATTAAATTGAGCCAACCACCTCTCATTAGCAAGGTTCTTTAACAAAGGGAACTCAACCAATTGCGATAATGATTGGGGCTATGGCTCAGTCTAATGAATAGATGAAATGGATTTTCTCACCGAAATCCAACAATGCAATTTTAAACAAGGTTGTGATTTCTTATTGTTTAAAATAAACTTTTGAATGCACAAGTAGATTCAACACCCTAAATTTTTTTAGAGCACTGGAACTTTGCAAATTAAATAGCTTAAATTTATGATTCTTAAAAGTCTTGGTTGGATTTTGAACAAAATTGACTAGAAAAAATGTCAAAAAAATATTTTATCTATTAATTAAAATATGAGAAGAAATATATGTTATTAATATTAATATAAAATTGTTATTAATATAATAATATTAATTAATAGAGGTTATTATTATATAGTAATATTATGTTTGTGAAAAAAAGTTTTATAGTTATTAGGTAATAAATAATAAAATATATAGAGTTACATTAAAATATTGATATAGTGCTATAATTATATTATTAATATTAAAATGTTATGATAATAGCATAAATAATTATTGTTGTAAGTGGGAAGAAGAGTTATAAAATAGTGATATTAATGATATAATCATCTTTATATTATTATTTAACAATTATTATAGTGTTATTATTATTAAAGAATTTTAATTATTTTATAATTATTGTTATTTTTGTATATTATAGGGTTGTGATTTAAGGGAGGAATAGTTTTATTAATATAAAGTATAATTATTTTAATAATTTTAATAATATAATTATGGGATTATTTGATGAGGTATAGTTTAACAAATAAATAAATTGGTTTTTTGAATGTATAAATGGGTTCATCACTCTAAAAGATACTCAATTGTTGCAGGGTAAATTTAAACTTATGATACTTAAAAATATCCACCAAATTTTGGGGAAAATGACAAAAAAGTACCTGAGAAAAAGTCATTTCATTTATTAGTGAAACAAGCTTAGATCCATCTTAACTCTAGATCTATCAAACACTGAGAGGGATCAAATCTCTTCAATCTCTTTTCACTCTAAAAGAGATTTTCATGTCAAGAGATTTGATCCCTCTCAATGTTTGGTAGATCTGGAGTTAAGATGGATTTAGGCTACTTTAATATCCCACTTTAAAAAGTTATATTCCATGTGATTACCATAGGTCTTTGTATTTTTATTATTATTTTATTTGTATATGGTTATTTTTATTTTATCTTGACCAAGTTAAAATGTTTACATTACATAACCAGATTTCTATCATAGTGGGTTGTAGAGTGTCTCTTGAGAACACTCAATTATTTTATAATATTGATTTAGAGACAAAAATATATTATTATGATAATGAACCCTAATATAATAATAAAAATGATCATAATTTCTAGAAACATTAATTAGTAAAATAAATTTTTTTTATTTAAATCATTAATGTATTGGGAATGTTATTATCATATAAATAAATTATATAGTAATGGTAATTGTGAGTAATGATTACTAAGGGGATGGATTCATCCTCATATACTAAGTGGGTTAAATGTTATTGGAATTGTATATTTTTATTAGATTAGAGTTATGATATTAGTGTGGTAATATCATAACTTAGGATTATATTATTGTATTATCATATAGTTATGAAATAAAAGAATAAAGGATTCAGTGTAGGAATTGCAAGGGAACCAGGTAGAAAAAGAAGTGGGTGGATGAGTCAGGAAATCATGAAGAGAAAAAGTAGAGTAAAAGGGAGAGATAAGGAAGTAAGACATGAGATTATGAGGAGAACACACAGAGGGAGCTTAAAGAGAGGCTAAAGAAATGTGTTAGAATTAGTGTGAAGGAGAAATGGTGGATCACCGGTTTTCATAAGTGACTTAACTTGTAGCCATCTTTATGATTGAGATTGTTTGGATACTTTCCAATTTCAAGGGCTTACCTAATAATGGAATGAAGGTAGAAATGAGAGGATGATATAATTTTAAAATTGTTTAAATTAATGAGGTGTTTGGATATGTGAGAATGTTCAACTATAGTTGATTTTTCAATTCTATTATGTTGGTTATCCACTATATGTTTTTTAAGATGGTCCTTGAAATATCTAGCTATCTTTCCTATGTAAGTTTCCTATATAAGCACGAGATTTGATAAACCCTTGGGCCAAGCATCGGGTCAACCTCACGGGGGCTTCATTGGAGGAGCAATATCTTACTACATGCCTTCATATTAGGGGATATATATTGAGGAAAAAATGACATAATATATTGAGCATATAATAGGGGGTAAAGGGTTTTTATATTGGCAGGTATAAAAAATGAAGCTCAAAGTTAATGAAAAAATATAAAGGGGTATAAAAAATGTTAATGAAAAAATGGATACCTACAATATCTAGTGAAAGTAGGGGTTTTTAAAATTGGGAAGGTGTATTGGTTATGTATTGGTAAGGGGTTAAATAATGTGTTTTTTAGAGGTTTTTTCCAATATGTAGTCAAATTAAGGGTATTGTTTAGTATGCGACGAATGCATGTATATGTCAAAGGTTCATTGAGTGAAGTCATCATGGTCAGCCTTGTCCTTAGTATATCAAAATATGTTTTTACACATCGTGTGGGATTTGAAAAGGGTCTTGATGTTATTTCTCACAATAATTTTTTAAATATGATAAGTGATCCCTTGGATGTAAGGAAATGCGACCATGGTTATGGGAGAGAAGAAGGTTTTATTTTGGCTTTAGGGTTGGTAATAGAGTGAAAGAAATTTTTGATGTGGGGGAGGCTATAGCCATTGGCTAGAAGGGTTTTTGTTAGATGTATATTTTCTTCTTCGAGGAATTGGGGGGGGGGTTGAATTCCAAAAGTCTCAAGTAGCTAACGTATTGAGAATGAAATTTTTTTGGGTTGCATGATGGTGAGAATTAGCATGAAGATACCTATCAGTATGGGTATTTTTTTGGAAGACTTGGTGCCTAAGGGAACCATCATATTGGCACGAGATGAAGGAAGTGACTTTGATTATTAAACTTCAATGGTAAATTGGATATTGGGGGTCATGTTGTTCAGGTGGTCCAAGAAAGAATTGAGAATTTGGAGGCCATGGTGCAAAATTAAAAACGTGTCATCTACAAGAGATTATGAGGAGAACAGATAAAGGGATTCTAAAGAAAGGCGCTAGAATTATCGTGAATGGAGGAGAAACGATGGATCATATGTTTCCATGAGTTACTTAACTTGTAGACATCTTCATGATTGAAATTATTTGAATTTTTTTCAATTTCACAGGCTTCCTTGATGATGCAATGGGGGTATAAGGGAGAGGACGACATAATTCTAAAATCACTAAAATTAATGAGGTGTTTGGATATGTGAGAATGTTCAGTTATAGCTAATTTTTTTATTCTAATGTTGGTTGTCCACTATATGTTATTTAAGATGGGCCTTGAAAGATATACCTATCTGGACTATGTAAGTTTCTTATATGAGCACAAGACTTGATAAACCCTTAGGCCAAGCATCGGGTCATAGTTATCCTTAGTAGATCAAAATCATTTTTTATGTGTCATGTGGGGTTTGAAAAGTGTCTTGATGCCATTCTCGCACGAAATTTTTAAATGTGATAAGTGATCCCTTGGATGTAAGGAAAGGAGACCATGGATGTGGGGGTAGAAGAAGGTTTGATTTTGGCTTTAGAGTTGGTATGATGTGGGGGAGGTTATAACCATTGGCTAGAAGGGCTTTTGTTTGTTGGGTATTTTATTCTTCGAGGAATTGAGGGGTTGAATTTTGAAATGTTCAAGTAGATAATGTATTGAGAATGACATATATTTGGGCTAGGTGATGGTGAGAATTAGCATGAAGGTACCTGTTAGTATGGATATTTTTTTGGAAGACTTGGTGGCTTAGGGAATTGTTGGATTGGCATGATATGAGAACATCTAGGAAAGGAAGTGAGTTTGATTGTTGAGTTTCCATGGTAAATTGGCTCTCGGGGGTTATTTGTTGAAGTGGTCTAGGAAGGTATTGAGGGTTTGGAGGCCATAAGGCCAAATTAAAATTGTGTTATCTATAAATCAAAACCAACATTTTTGTTTTAGATGGAAATTGTTTAATGCTTTAGTTTCAAAGTGTTCCATATATATGATCCAGTTTGATGTTGGTGGCCACCCACCTATTCCACTCAACCCCCCACCATTATCTCTTTCAATTTTTTAGTTTCCTTAATTGTAGCACATTTGACTATTTTTGGCATTTTTCGGGTCATGAACTTCCAGAGCCGTTTTGAGGCCCTAAACGATATGTTTTGGGGAAAATAGGGGCCAACATGGGGATTTTTACCCATTTTGGCCACTCAAAAGTTCTTTTCCTCAGATAGATCTTCCTAACGAGGTATTGTGTGCATCAAACAAAGATTGTATGCCAAATTTACGACCCCAGGAAGTTGATGTACCAATTTACCAGACAGGGCCCATAGTTTTGGCACTTCATATCCTAAGGTTAGGTTTTTGGATGTTTAGGGTTTTCCATTATTTCTCAATAATAAATAGGTCTTTGAGCCTCATTGTAACACAATTCAGATGTATGTATTCACCACTTCTCTCCTCAGAGATAAGCTAACATCTTCTGAGCTAGTTTTATTTCCTTTCTGTTTGTAAGCATATTTCAGTATTTGACATTAATGAAATGAAGTCTTATTTTTGTTGTGCCTTTGTATTTATGGTTATATTTGTAATATTTTGCATTCTTTCTTATTATTAGATCAGTGGTATCAAAGCGGTCTGATATTTCTTTTTTTTCTTTGCATGTCCCCAACAAGGTCAGGATATAAGGAGTTAGGGCTCGAACTGGTCGAACCTTTGCAAGACTAGCCTCGTAAATCCTAATGGCCTCCCATGGCGAAAGAGAAGAGATACGAGGAGCAAGAGATACTTTCAAAATCTTGCTTGAAGAAGCCCTCAAGCAACAAAGGAACGTGATGATGGACAACTTAGGCCAGATCCCTCAACGACTACCCAAAGGTGACGGATCTCCTTCCAGTAGCTACTTTGGAAGTGCCACATCCTTCAAGGTACAAGTTAACTTTGACATCCCCATATTTGAAGGTCAAATAGATGAGAAGACCGTAGATAAATGGTTAAATATGATAAAAGGATTTTTTTTTTTCATGGATTTTCCAGCCAGGAAAATATTACTTTTGAACTTCTCAAAGCAACCCCCCACATTAAGGACTGGTGGGAAACCTACTGTGAGAAGAAGGACGAAAGTACACCCTCATTATTTTCAGCCACACCCACTTTGAATTAATTTTAGGATGCCATCAAGGAGCAATATTACCCTGTCGAGAGCTATGAGGATGAGTACATAAATTGGACCACGTTGTGGTAGGGAAGGGACCAAGATGTGTAAGAGTTTACCAATGTTTTTCATACCCTTCTCATAAAGTTATGTATCAAGGATTCTGAGTGGAATTTGGCACTCAAGTACCGTGGCTATCTATACAGCTACATATAGGATGAGATGGAGTTCCTGGACATCTCCTCGCTCAGCACGACATACCGATACACTACCAAGATTGAGAAGAAGTTTAAACAGAAAAAGTGAGACTTTGGATCTACGGATTTGAAGCAGGGAAAAGGCACCCCCAAACTGCATAGCAAAGGAAAAAGTCAAGGAGGGGCGACCCAGGATAACCCGTCAAAGTCGCAAGCAAATAAAAACACCATGAAGACAAAGAAGGACACAGGAAAGTGGTGTGAGTTCCATAAAAGCTCCACTCACAACACAAGTGAGTGTCAGGCCAAGCAGTCACTCGTGGCTAAGGTGAGGCATCTGAATCAGATGCATGTTGCGACTCTGAGTCATAACCCGACAAGGGGAATGACAAAGGGAAGCAGATCATTGACGCATAGCCCAGTGCCACCATGTCCAGCACCAAGATCCAAAAGATTGAGCCTAAAAATCTAGAGGAGGGGGAATGCCTTTTCCACTCACAGATGTGGGTGAAGGGTTCTTCCTTGCAGTTCATTTTCGACAGTGGGATCCAAAATAACATCATTTCAATAGAGGTCATAAAGCTGTTGGGCATACTAACTACAACACATCCACAACCATACACCATCGGGTGGCTTCACTAAGGATGAGATCTTTGCGTCAGCCAACAGTGTCGCCTTCCCTACAGCATCAAGCCCTTCACGGATGAGGTATTATGTGATGTTGCTCCTCTTGAGGTTTGTGATGTATTATTAGAAAAACCATACTTGTAGAAGCAGCATGTTGTATATGAGTCTAGACCTCTCTTTGTTTTTATTTCTTTGGGTAATAACTTATGCAGGATATTGGAGGTAGCCCTGTGTGGTGAAGTAAAATTATAAGTGCGGACACGAAAGAATTCCTCTAGCCCAATAATGGGTCTAGCCACAAAAAATACATTCTATGGAAGATTTCCTTAAGTTAGAATAAATCAAGAGGGCCTACCTCATTATCGCTTATCCTGCTTGATGACGTCCTTTCTTGCTCACTCCAACAATCTCTCGCTTCCTTCTTCAAGATCCTGAAACAAGTAAACAACAACAGGCAACAAACATAATAATAGACAAATTGAAATTCAACCTACTTAACAAGTCAAGAAACATTAAGCCATGAATATGTAATATTACAAAACATGTAGGAAATCAATCGATAGTTGCATATATTAATATCAAAGAGAGATTACAACCATTCATCTTGATGTTGCAGTCTTCCTCTGACAAGACCAGGTTCCCACACACTTCTTCTAACATTTCATGATGGCCTCCATCAAAAATAGTTTTAAGGCTCTTCCCTTTAGGCTTCACTCCAAACAAAAACACACTTCTCCATCACACAACTAGATAGCTACAACTATTAATAACTTTCTTGTCTTCTCCAAACCAAAATAGCATCAACACTCAACCAAAACTATGCAACTAGTGTGTGCTTGGGAAGAAGGGAGGTTTATATAGGAAATATGGATGGGAGATGGATCCTCTTCTCATGGGAGAAAGACTTATCCCTTGAGGTAGTTCCATCATTATAGGGGAAAGGAGCCCAAACTGTCATCCTCGACCCCATCTGACCAAACCATTTACTAGACTTCCATTACGAAGCTTCTAGAGCTAGAAGCTTAGGCTCTAATTTTAAAAAATTTCCATAACATGACCGACGCGACTGGAACACAAATTAGTCACTCTGATCAGCACGATGAGTAGTGTTAATCTCTGCACATCAGCACGAGGGACACAAAGGCCATTAGCATTGGTATTGTAAACTGGGTAAAACAGAAGTTTTAGGGGAAATCGCGCAAAAGGGAATTTATCTGCTCATGAAGAAGGACACAATGGGAGTTTCTTCAGGAAGGAAAAGCATGCGGGGTTAATTATATAGGTATTCTAGGATCAAGGAACGGGGAGTATAGGGACAGTGACAAACTTATGTGTAACAAATGCCCCCTAAAGCGTGAATGATGAGCTAGAGTGAGGGATGAAATACTTTACAAATCAGTGCAGGGAACCGGTTTGCCGTCGGAAAACCTGCAATAAAGTAAAGATACATATACATAAACTGAGATCTCTATCAAATCATACATGAATCATGGCATGGATGCATCCATCCAGAGAATGATCATGTAAATGGATCTACGTATGGGCACAACCATCCGTCAAGGAGGATCATAACGAAACCAAGGTATCATCGCAGCCATCCAATAATGAGAAGGATCACATATGATAACTCATGGTCGGGTTGCAGCCAGCCATCTGAAAGAGACATGCATATCATCATAACCATGTCAAATCACTTCGCAACCTAGACTATTGTGATTTGATTCCAGGGTCTTGTGCTCCAACACGACCCGATCAAAGTATAGATTCTAGCATAAAAATAGACGTGTTGACATCGAACATGCTATAAAGTCGCTTGATTACTAGTCAATAATATAAATTGTTAACAAACGTGAGAGAAACCACCAATAATGAAAATGGTCCTCAAGGTACTATCAGCACAATTCACGAAATGTGAATACAGGAACTGAAGTCGAACATCCGCGAAATCACTCGATCGAAAGTCAATGATGTAAACTTGTTGTCGAGTGCGAAGAACTTGCCATTAGGGAATGTAAGCTCTAAGGTACCGGAAGGGAGTCTCTCGATCAACTTCCCAGATAATGAGCCGAAGTCGACGAAATGTGACTGTGTCGAAGGAGGGCCACTATAAATCCCACATCATCAACAAGAGACGAGAGGATGCAAAATGATTTTGGATGATACAGAGAATCAGAGGTAAGTGTAACTGCAGAAGGACAACTCTTGAACATATCAGTGACACAACTGGAAGTTTGGAAGCTTTTGGATCCATAGAATCATTGGTCATGATGATGTAGCAAAGATCGGATGGTAGGCAAAAAAGAACAGCCCAAGCCTAGGGAAGTCAACGATGCAAAGGAGGATGTCCCAACTCGACACAAATCAAAGAGTGTCATGTGCAAGAGTAAGCTGCCAACACGAATGATAGATTTCCAAATTTTCCCCCACCATTTCTAGCAATTACCCCAATTATTTTTTAATCGCAAGCTTGAAGGGGATAACATATTCTTGCACTGTAAGTTCATCCTTCAAACGAATCTGACCTAGTAAGTTTAATGAGCCCTAGGAAGGAGAAGCTCACATCCAACATGATGACGAATCCGATGTCATTTAATAGCTTAACGAGTCCGACAAAGGTGTAACTCAATATATTTTTCACGTTTAGAGAGTTTGAAAAAGACACATAAAAGAAAAATCCACATGGTCCCTTTTTGTACATTTGTGTCTCTTGAGCCTGAAAAGGTAGAAAACAATACTTGAGAGAACTACTTGACCATTTCAATCAAGGAGTACCTTTTTCGTAAATAGTGCCTCCCAGCCTGAAAAATGGGTAAACTTATACTGGGCACACGATGTTTCGCATCCGTTAATGAGTTCGAAACGACAAGAGATCGACCATATTTTTGCATTTAAAGGGTTGGAAAAGAGCTGAAAGTAGACCCCCCATTTTTATTCTCTTTAATGAGTCAAAAGGGAAAAAATACTCGGCAATATTTTCATATGAGCTTTATGAGTTGAGAAAAGAGTTGAAATATGACTCATCATCATCGTTGAACATCCATCACCTGTCGCTGCAAAAGTAAGGTAAAGTTTATTATTGAGTCCTTGAGGCAAAATAGGTCAAAATATTTGCAAAACCTGATATTTTCATGAAAAAAATAATTAAAAGGGGAAACGTAATATATTTTTACCATTTACCATTTTACCTTTGTTGTGAAGACATTTTACCCTTTTTTTCCTTAGTTATTTCGGAGCATATTGCAGGAGATGCAGGCGGTCAATTGATGAGTCGCCAGTTCCAGGTAACAGCCGAAGCCCCAAGCTCCATTGTCATGCTATTTATTTTTACTTTTAGCCATTTTTTTGGATTTTTAAGGAGGTTTTTGAAAATATTTTTCGCCCTCGGTCGATGCGATTTCTGGGCACGGAATCAAGTTGGTCGGGGGTGATTAACAAAGCCATAAACGCCGATCGGTGCAACTATTTTTAAAATAGGTGCGTTGGTGTCGTGGATAGGGAAAAACCCTATTTTCTAGAAAATTGACCGTTCAAACATGAATTTTATGTGCCAAGGATGATTATTGAGTCAAATTAATGGCTTTTGCAGGAGAGAATCACCAAAAGTGGTGGATTGGAAAGAACGAGAACATGAAGATGTTGACACCCAGGCAATGAATGACCCAAATTTCCCAGAGGCTTTGAGGGCTTGCAGGCTCCTCAAGTTCTTTCTTATGTCAGGGATGTGGGCCCAGCTCAAGTTGCTTCAATACTTGGTTAGCCTTTGGGACATTAATCGAGGGATTTTTTTCATTGGTTAATCCAAAATGGATCCTAAAAACCTCTAAGTCTTCATATACTTAAAACACTATCACAAAGGATAAACCTTCAAGAAGGGAGGATTACACTATCGAGCAAGAAAAACACGCAGAAATATTGAAAACAGAGCCTATCAGAGGCCAAAGCAACAATGCACAGGAGTCGTCAGATCTGGCCGATCAATGGTCCAGATCTGATCAACATATCGCAATTGGTGGTAGTAGGCATGGTTAATCAGGCACAGCCTTATGGAAATCGTGATAATGATCAAGCGTGATTAGACGAGGACTGTCGATCAAGGCGCACAGATCCGATGGTCCAGATATACCCGCACTATATCGCATCAATCATATGCATATGCAGAGGGACTTAACCCGCGGCCCAATATGTGTAGTATCGCATCGTAGTTATGTAAGGGGTGATGCCACAAGAGGCTAGCGACCATGCGATATGTGGATTGCCGATAAGGCTGATCAGAGAAATCGGCAATCAGAAGTCAAAAGCGATATGTAATAAGTGATATAACTAGACCCGATGGGATTTATATATGCAAATACATAATATTTGAAGTCCGATATGATGAGTTTTCTTGTGTATTTGGGGTTTCTCACTATAAACCCAAATACGAAGGAAACCATGACTAAGAAACTTGCGATAGCGATACAAAGGCAGAACCAATGGAGTTTAGGGCAGAATTGATAATATTTTAGGTCCGATAAAAGGCGTTTGGGCAGATTTTTATAGTGTTTCTGTGTATTTCTCTATGTAAATAGAGAACGACTATTTTTGGATTTCTAATGTGCTGATGATCCCTTCCGTTACAAAAAAGGTGGCCACCATCCGTGAAGATGTTTAACAATGATTGTTTAATGCTCAAAGGGGATTTAAGTTGATAGAGGCTAGGAGCCAGAGAGCCCTAAAGGGAAAACGAACAGACAAGTGCCGATTGGCTTAAAAGCCACTGAATGATAGAGACAAGAGCAAGCAGTGTTGAGACAGAGAGAAAATAGAGACAAAGAGCGAAAGGGAGAGCCCGTGTACTCAGAAAGACTTGAGGGATTCAAGCCAAAACCTGTTGTTTTTTCCTGTTGTGTTGAGACTCAATTTGAGCTCACATTTGTAAAAATTGTGCTCTTGAAGGCATAATAGAGAGGTCGCCACGAAAATCTGGACCAGGAGACGTAGCCCAAGAGTTTTGGGTGCACTCCTTGATTATTTGGTGTGTTATGTGTGTGTGTTTGTTATGTTTCTCTAACTGCTCATTGTCTATATTATTCGCAATCTTTTCGATCCGTTGAACTAAGTAATATATGCTAATCCTACACATGAGTCTGTAATACCTTAATATTAATCTAAGATCTCATTTTCAGATCAAGTGGTATTAGAGCTTTTGGTTTTTGGTTTTCTTAAGGTTAGACAAGCTTGTACTAGGTTTGAATGCTAACAAGGTTAAAGCTCAAACTAGGAGAAGGAAAATTTGTTGAGGCTAAACCAGAGATTGAAAGAGTATATCCTCGGAGGATAATGGAAAAACAAATTCCATTGCAATCAGAATATCAGTTCATGGACAGTTTTATGGCCATGTGAGCCATGGTGGAAGAGATGTATCGGGAATTTAAGAAGGGTCGAGGTGAAATCACTTCAACACCCAAACAAGGCAAAGGAGCAAAGGAACCTCTTCTAGTTGCCCATCTAGAAGGAAAAGGAAAAGGGGAAGATCCTCCTCCATCATCTCCTCCACCATCACCTCTGATGCGGGAGCACTCAGCAGCAAACGTGGACCAGAGGATCAAAACAGAGGAAAGTCTGCCTTAAATCATAAAATTAGATTTAAAGCAGATAAAGCAGATTTAAAGCGGCTTTAAAGCGGATAAAGGATACTTATCTGTCATGCATGCAGAAAAACAAAGGATAGGATCGATGCTTCCAATCTAACACTCTTGTATATATATGTGTAGTGTGATAGGGGTGAGATATCTGTTCTGGGAAGTAATTGTGAGTGATGAAGATGTAGCTGAGCGTGAGCTCGTTTCTAAGGCTGAAACGCCTTAGTATGTAACCGTTTTGTGTGATATATAAAACCTGGGTTTAGTGTTTACGTTTATGTGCATTTTATAATTGATTTAGTGCGTGTGTGTGTCTTTTGTAAGAAGTTAAATTCTGTATTGAGAAACTTGTGTAATTGCATCGGTTCTGTATTAAAAGTTGTTGACTGTGCCAGTAGTATTAAGTGACAGTGTTTGTATAAGTCTACATGGAGAGTAGGAATATGAACCTGTGTTTTAGCTTGTAAAATCGATGGAATTTGACATACATATTCTTGTTTTGTCATGCGTCTGAGGTTGCTGGAATATTAATTCATATGTGAGTTAAAAAGGACGCTCAAAAAGAACTAAGTGCAGAATCGATATCGCTTAATCGAATTTCCATTCAAATGCTTTTACTGTATGACAAAGGGTGTACTATGTGTGCTAAAAGCAAGCCCAGTAATAGAAAATTAGGCTTGTACACCCCATTTCCAGTTCCTTCTCATCCTTGGGAAGGTGTTTCCATGGACTTTGTTGGGGGATTGCCAAAGTCTAGAAAAGGTCATGATTATCTGTATGTTATTATAGATAGGTTCAGCAAAATGTGTATTTTGATACCTTGTAACAAGCAGGTTATAGCTGAATAAACAACGAAGTTGTTCTTTCAACATGTATGGGTTCATTTTGGATTACCCACTTCTATTGTATCTAATCAAGATTATCGATTTGTTGGGAAGTTTTGGTCGAGTCTATGGCAGTTGATGGAAACCAGATTGAAGAAGAGCACAACATTTCATCCACAAACACATGGTCAAACAGAGGTGGTCAACAAGACAGTGATCCAGTTGCTCAGAAGCTATTTCAGCAAGTATCCCAAGCTTTGGGATGAACATTTGTGTTATGTGCAACATGTTTACAACTGTGCCAAGCACTCTTCTACTCATAGATCTCCTTTTGAGACTTGTTTGGGTTTTATACCAAAGTATCCCTTGGATTTGGTCTTTGGTAAAGACATATCAGTTGATGGACACATTGATGTGGACAAAGCAACCAATTTCATTGAATAGATCCAAGAAATTCACCAAGCAGTGCAGGAATAGCTGGAAAGAAGCTAGGCCAAGCATAAGGCAAGGCATGACAAGCATCGAATTGAGCATAGCTTCCAAGTTGGTGATCAAGTCTGGATGTACATCAGCAAAGACAAAATGCAAGGTGAAGGTAAGAAGTTGAAGCCAATAAGGTATGGGCCTTTCAAGATAGTTGAGAAAATTGGTGAAAACGCTTTTCGCCTTGATTTGCCAGCTTATATGCATATCTATTCAGTCATTAATGCATAGAACTTGAGGTTGTATGAACCTTCATTGATTGAAGATCCCGAAGAGCAAATTCAGTTGCCTTCTATTGATGATCTATTTCCTGAATATCTCAATGAGTTGCAGGAAGACACAGTTCTGAACAGGATGGTGAGAACTACAGGCAGAGGGGATGTTGAGTACCTGAGAATTAGACTCAAAGGTTCAAAACCAAGCAATGCACGATGGATAGAGATTGGACAAGTGAGGAAGCTGTATCCTCACTTGATCGATGCTTAAAAACCAACTTTTGGTGGTCCAAAAGATTTTCAGTGGGAAGGCGTGATCCAAAATGGATCCTGAAAACTTCTAAGCCTTCATATACTTAAAACACTATCGTAAAGGATAAACCTTCAAGAATGGCGGATTACACTATCAAGAAATAAAAACATGTAGAAATATTGAAAATAGAGCCTATCGGAGGCCAAAACAACAATGCACAAGAGCCATCGGATTTGGCCAAACAACGGTCCAAATCTGATCAGCATATCACAATCGACAGTAGCAAGCGAGGTTAATCGGGTGCGGCCTTATGGAAATCGTGATAATGATCAAGCATGATTAGAGGAGGACCGTCGATCAAGCACACAGATCCGATGGTCTAGATCTACCCGCGCTATATCGCATCGCTCATATGCATATGCAGAGGGACTTAACCCGCAGCCTAATATGCGTAATATCGCATCGCAGTTATGTAATGGGTGATGCTGCAGGAGGCCAGTGACCATGCGATACGCCGATCGCCGATAAGGTTGATCAGAGAAATTGGCGATCGGAAGTCAAAATAGATATGCAATAAGCGATATAATTGGACCCGATGGGATTTATATATGCAAATACATAATATTTGAAGTCCGATATGACGAGTTTTCATGTGTATTTGGGGTTTTTCGCTATCAACCCAGATACGAAGGAAACCATGACTAAGCGGCTTGCGATAGTGATACAAAGGCGGACCCGATGGAGTTTAAGGTGGAATTGATAATATTTCAGGTCCGATAAAAGGCATTTGGGTGGATTTTTACAGTGTTTCTATGTATTTCTCTGTGTAAATAGAGAATGACTATTTTGGGATTTCTAATGCACCAATGGTCCCTTCCATTACAAAACAAGTGGCCACCATCCTTGAAGACGTTTAACAATGATCGTTTAACACTCAGAGGGGATTCGAGATGACAGAGGCTGGGAGCCAAAGAGCCCAAAAGGGAAAATGAACAGACAGCTGCCGATTGGCTTAAAATCCACTGAATGACATAGATAGGAGCAGGAAGTACTGAGACAGAGAGTGAAAGGGAGAGTCTGTGTACTCAGAAAGACCTGAGGGATTCAAGCCAAACCTTGTTGTTTGTTCCTGTTGTGTTGATACTCAATTTGAGCTCACATTTGTAAAAAATCTGCTCTTGAAGACATAATAGAGAGGTCACCACTGAAAGCTGGACCAGGAGATGTAGCCCAAGAGTTTTGGGTGAACTCCTTGATTATTTGTTGTAAATCATTAAAGCTATCACTCATACTTGCTTTATTCACTTATTTTACCCCCGTAAACTAGGTCAATGAGTCTAGGTTAGCTCATCTCCTCCTAGCAAGTATAGGTTAACCCCTGATCTAAACACAGGGGTATAGGTTAGCTCATTTTCTCGCTTTATTCACTGACTTCACTGATGGTGTTCTCCGGAGGCAGGGACTGGTGCGTCTCCTCTCATAAGCTGTGGGGTGTAAACCAAGCCCGGACCCACTCGGTTGAAGCCCGGTCTTCTACAACATGTGTGTGTGTCTGTTATGTTTCTCTAACTGCTCATTGTCTATATTACTCGCAATATTTTCGATCTGTTGCACTAAGTAATATAGGCTAATCCTACACGAGTCTGTAATACCTTAATATTAATCTAAGATATCATTTTCAAATCATTGGTGACCAGGAGCTGGAGTTGGAAACTTCAGATATTTACTTCATCACTGGATTGTCTCGCAGAGGTGAGCCATTGAACTTGTATGGGTCACGTCCGATCGAGGCAAGCATATCTTCCTTGCTAGTCGAGAACTACCTTGAGGCCCTGAAATCTAAGAGTGGGAAGATATATATTTCCAGTGTGTGGGATTTGACACTGAGGGTGCTTTTGTTGACTATCAATTGAGTGGCAGGGTCCCGAGCAGAACATGAGACTAACAAGTCAAAGTTACGTTATGTTATTGACTGCATAGCTCCTACGATCTTCAACTACGCAAAGGCCATGAATATGAAAATCAAGCAACAGTTGTCCAAAGCCAAGGCTGGGAATATGAAGCAATTTTGCTTCGAATATGTACTTGTGACCTTCTTCCTCGAATGAGTACCACTGTTCCTTTAGCAGCTAACTGAGGTAGATCCTCCTATGCCACATGATCTGTGGATGGCCTGCTCGAGTCGTTTGATTCCCAGGATCACTGGGGGTTAGTATATGTCATATCGACCTGCATTCTTTTCATGGCTACAATGACAGAAGATCATCGTGGAGGACTGGCCATACAGTGGAACTGATTTCTGTGGAGATCCAGACATGCCCTTACTAGATGGAGAGGACTTTGATGACAAAGGTAAAAAATCAAATTTCTAATTTTGATATTTTTTAATTGTTTTTGGTATATACGTGCTTATAACATTTCTCCTGTTTATGCAAATGTTGGACTAGAGCAGCCAGCTGGGATGTCCCCAATAGCCAGGCGCATCCCCTGACTTATTGATGTTGTCACCCGTTATCAGGAAGGGAGTGACAACGAGGAGGAGATCATGAGGAACCTTGCAGGGTTAACTCATGGTATCCCTGAGTATGCTCGGATAGGAGACATGCCCCTTCAGTACCAGAGACACACGGTGGGAGTCTCAGATCGAATTCACCAATTGTTGACTCATGCTGGATGAGCTGTCTCGTGCTACCATGACCACCATGATGATTAGTTCCTAGGTCCAACACTTACATATTGTTTGAGGCCTGCATGCCACGAATGTATGAGGCCTGCAAGCCGCTGATGTTTTCTTATACACACATATTTTTTTTTGGGTTCTAATGTATCAAAAATTCTCCCCATATATATATATATATATATGTTGTATTTTCCTGTCTATTATGGTACAAATGGTTTGTCTTATCTTTTACATGTTTTTTAAATTTCTATTCAACACGTAATTAGCTAATGCATCTGTCAATGTATTCATGCGTCTAGGAATATGATGATATGTAATATAATAAAAATGTCTTTCCAATAAACAGATACGGAGATACATTCTCAATATTTGATGGTTCTTGACAGAATATTTCCCGTTGAGTTGAAGGATGACAAGCCATGGATCCAAGTTGACAACCAATTCTCTGCTGCCCAAAGCGATGGCTTCTAACAACAGTTCAATGACTGCATTGTATTCAACAATGTTGTTGGTTGTGCGACTTAGGCAGATACCTTGAAGGTCAATCAAATCACCATTAGGGTCATAAATATCCCATGTTGCGGATGATAGGTTTCAGGTACTATGGCAAGCACCATCAGCGAAACCAACGTGAGGAGTCGCAGACATCTGAAAAGCAAGAAAAGCATAGTAAATAGGAAAGTTGTATGAAAACTATCACACAAAACCACATTGTAAAAAAGTGAATCACACACTAATGTACATAAGTAAGCATGCAGTATGACCTAGGCAAAGTAATTTTTGAGGTAAAGCCTATTTCGAAGCTTATCGAGAGTATTCCTTCATAATAAATAAGCTCATAGGCTCCTTTCTGCAAAATGCATTTCACGATATAAGGCCCATGCCACATAGGTTCGAACTTGCCTGCCCCCAACGTATCATTAGATTGTTCGTTTAATAAGACCAAATCACCCTCATAGAATGCACGAGGGGAGACCGACTGATCGAAATGGGATTTTACCCATTTTTTTTGTGCTTCGATGACCAAGGCAATGAGACGACGAGTCTCGTCTAATCATTCTAAATATAAGAGGCGTTCCTCTTGAGGTGATGTTTTGGGGAGGAGTTCAACACCTAACTTGAGTGAAGGAATCTCGCATTCAATCGACAATGTTGCTTCAAAACCATAGACATGCTGGAATGTTGTGAAACCAGTTGCGTCTTTGGTTGAGGTTCAGTAGGTCCAAAGAGCTAAAAAGAGCATGAGATGCCAATTTTACTTGTGCATCCCAATAGTGCACTAAAGCATTGTGACCAAGACCTTGTTCACGGCTTTAGCTTGGCCATTGGCCTGAGGTTAATATGGGGTCGAGCCATCATGGCACAAGCCCAATGCAGATGTCAACTCAGCCATCATGTAATCTCTCAAATGGGAGCCATGGTCTATGACAATGGCTTGGGGTACATCAAACCTAGAAATAACATGGTTGAAAAGGAATTGAGCCACCATCTGCAGAATATGTAGGCATCGCTTCGACCCATTTGGTGAAATAATCCACAGCGACGATAATATATCCATGCCCCCCGGTTGAATGAGGGTTACATGTTATATAACCTATACCCCATTTGGAAAAGGGACCAACGGTAATGACAAGGTGTAGGTGAGTGGGTGGGGCGCACATCTTGCATTGGTAGATCTGGCACTCATGGCACTTACAGACAACAAGAATGGAGTCCTCGAAGATAGACGACCAAAAATAACTAGCGCAAAGAATTTTTTGAGTTGTAGCGTAAGCAGACATATGACCACCACATGCCCTGAAGTGGCAATCATTGAGAGCTCTTTCAGCTTCCTCGATTTTAAGGCATCAACGAAGAACTGAATCAACACCGACACGGTATAAAGTATCACCAATAATACGGTATGGTTTGGAATGATGTCAAATCCTTCGATGATCATCCTTGGTCAACGCGGATTGAAATGTGGATGTTTGGAGATACACAATGATATCACCATACCATGGATCAAGGGTGCTAATCAGGAAAAGGGTCTCATCTGGAAGTTGTTCATCTACACCAGCAGGGAGAGCCTTGGAGGGAAGGGAACAAATCAATTCAGTGAAAACAAGTGCCTTCTTAGATTTGGTCATAGTGAAGACAAAATCGAATTCTTACAGGATGATGATCCATTTAGAATACTTTCCCCCCAGCAACTGACGAGTCAAGATATAGGTCATAGGGTTTCATTCATAAATCACTGTAGTCGTACGTAAAAGGACATAGTGCCAAAAGCATTGAACAACTTGAGTAACAGCCAAAGCCAACTTCTTAACATGTGCATAACGCGTTTCAGTGTCGAGGAGTTTTTGACTAAGGTAGTAGATTACATGTTCGCTACCTTCATCGTCATCTTGGATCAAGACCGTAGTAATGGTGCTAGGGGCTATGGCTAGGTAAAGGAAGTAATCTCAATAATAGTCTAACGAATGCAAAAAAGGAGCATTTATGAGGATGGCCATGAGATCATCAAAATATTTTTGGGCCACCTTGTCCCATACAAAGGGCGTTCCTTGTTTGAGCAACTGGGTAAATCCTGTGGCTAGCCCAACATAGTTGGGTATAAAACGCGGGAGAAAGTTGGCCTTTCCTTGCAGGTTATGGAGTTGGTGTAGTGAAGATGGAGGGGGTAAATTTAAAATGGCCTCAACTTTGAGCAGATCCAGGCGAATACTGTCCTTGGAAATGATGAAGCCAAGGGTTCGTCCTAATTCCACGTAAAAAACACATTTGTGCAAATTTAACTGAATGTTATAGTGTCTGTAGCGTAGAAAAATCTGCAAAAGATGGTTTGGGTGATCTTGGCGCTTATGAGAATGAGCGGGAAGGTCATCCAAGTAAGGCTGGAAAATGTTGTGAATATCATGAAATGTGTAGGACATTGCCCATTGAAACATGGCTCAAACATTTTTGAGGCCAAAAGGGAGCTTCTTGTACGTGAATGTACCCCACAAGCAAATAAAGGCTATCTTTTCTTGGTCGGCCAGTGTGATACTAATCTAGTTATAACTAGAAAAACCATACATAAAGGAAAAGATCTCACTCCTGGCACATTATCAATGATTTGATCAATGAAGGGAGTAAGATAATTGTCTTTAGGATAGGCACAATTAAGATCTTGGTAATCCATGCAAACGCGGATCGTGCCTTGTTTTTTAGTCACTAGGAAAATATTGGACACCTGATCTATAAGGGGGATGGGATAGATGAACCCAGCCTTGAGAAGATTTTCAACTTCACCATTAATAGTAGCAACCTTCCTAGGGTGCACCGAGTGAAGCTGTTGGCGATTGGGCTTCGCGTGTGGATACGTTGGTATTTTGTGCACCAAAATCCTAGGATCAATGCCAGGCATTTCTTCGTAAGACCATGCAAACACATCATAGAATTCATGAAATAGACGAGTATATGCCTTGATCTCATCCAAAGAACAAGATACCCCAATATGAACCTGTTCAACAATACCAGGTTTGATAGAAATGTCAATTGGCATCGTTTGGGTAATATTACCCAGATTTCCTTCTGACCATACTTCATGAGTAACAGTCAGTGGTGGAAATGGAGAAGAGGACTCTTTGAAAGTAATAGACATGACCGCAGGGCGAGGCAGGAACGTGGAGTGATGATGAGTATCGATCCATGGTGGTTCCTCGAGAGATATGATTTCCATGATACCTTCATTAGCAAGGAAGGTCTCAGCTAAGGGATCAAAGATTCTAGAGTTCCAAGCCAAGCGGATTGAGAGTACATATCGAGAGAGGTATTCGACATATGAGAATCAAAGGATGTAGAGTTCGAAGCCCAAACATTTTCCACATAATTGAGTTTTGCGGAACTAAGAGGCATAACCTCACCCCAAGTATCAACAAGATCTCATGTACGTATGACCCAGGGATCAGATTTGACCGAGTTCATGTTGACAGAGGCAACATGAGGTGGTGGGAGTGGAAAATTTTCCATTAAGGCAGAATCATTGAAGAGACCTGTCCCCACACTCTCATAAGGAGCACTAGAGTGCTTGACATATGGAACATTGCCATACAAGGAGGAAGAGGCAAAGAAAGACAATTGATCGACGGTGACAATTTTCCCTTCATGGGGAAAATGAATCATGTGAAACAAGGAGGAGGCCACAACATCCATGGCATGAGTCCAACTTCAGCCGAGTAGAAGATTGTAATTGAGATTGGCGTCAACAATTTCTACTTTGACTTGCACTTTCTTGCCTTCCAAGGTGATGGTAAGGTTAGGTAAGACACCGAAGGGTCGTGAATCATGCCCATCGAAAGCTTCCAAAGTATTCGGAGACTAGTTCAGTGTAGGGGAACCAATAGCCTTCCAAGATGCAGCTGACATGATGCAGGTGGAAGCACCTTCATCGACGATAGTGCAGTGGATGGTCTTCTCATTAATGATTACCTGAATAAGAAAGGAAATCTGATGAGGGAGTCATGCAACATGGTTCTCTAGATCAAAGTATATCAAATTGGAATCAGTGGGATCGATGCCCCCAATAGCTAACATCAAAGATTTCCACTGCGATGGACAGCTTTGGAGTACGTCGAGAACCGACATGGCTGATGGCACCTGAGCCAAATCCTCAATAATATTATAGTGTTGAGCAGCTTGAGTGTTGGGATTATAATAGAATTTCCACAATACACCTCGAGAGGGTGGCCACATAGCTGAATCAAGGTTAGGGCACTCAATTTGCAAAGGACTGGAACTCGAGGTAGAAGAAGAAGGTGTAGTTTCTTTCTCTATCCCAGCTGTCGGAGCTGGAGTTTGATAGTCTTTCGATCAGGTAGCCACAATAATAGGCGTGCTCATCATGAACACTTGAGATCCAGAGGAAGCAGATCAGGGTTGGTCTACCATTTGGGTCTGCTAAGATGGAAATGACTCTTTGAGGACAACAGGGGTCCCTTTGAGCAAGCTACTAACTTTGGATCATCGAGTACAATCCTTAGTGTAGTGATCATCCTCGCAAATGAGGCAGGGATACTTAACTTTCCGTTGCAAAGATTCTCCAGCAGACGATTTGGGAGAACCCTATTTCAAGGCATCAGTTTTAGCTTTGCCTTTACTTTTCTTTTTCCATTTCAGGGATTTGTCCACTGCGGTAGACTGGACAGTGTGGACCTTTGAGGTTTTACCAGGGCTAGGTGGATTCTGAGATGAACCATTAGGGACAGCATTCGAGACCGACTTCTATTTGGAAGAATTTTTAGCAGGGGTCTGTGATACTGAACCAATAACTCCATCGATGGTAAGTACTTCGAGGTAGCTCGATGTACCATTTTTCTGCAGCAATCGTGAGGGTTCATTGGGAAAGACGAAGACAAATCGAATCATCCATGTATGAGTTCGACAAGAACCAAAGGTGATATGTCATCATATGGGCCTCAGGTTCCTCTTTAGCTTTTCCATTGAACTTTGGGAAATAACTTGGTATCTTGGACGACACTGGAGGCCAGTACGGTGAATGAAGGATTGGATCATTCGTAAGGCGCGATACATATAGCAACTCAAGTGTAGCCAAGAAAGGTAATTGGGTGTTAAAAGGCATGGGAGGTTGATAAGCGGGCCCATAGGGAGGAGCCCATCCCTGCTGGTAAGGATTTTGGCCCCACAGTGGGGGATTTGGGCCATATGGCATCTGAGGCTGCCCCCATTGCGGATTACCTTGACCATAGGGATTATTTTGACCTTGAATACCTTGAAACTTCCCGAGCATAGGTTGTTGATAAGCAATGTACAGGTTAAAAGACTGTTGAGCTTGTTGACCTTGGACATATGGATATGGGACCTGTTGTCCTGGAACATACAACTGATGATCCTGTTGTCCCTGAACAAGAATATTATGGACTTGCAGTCATTGGGCATAAGGTTGATACACTTGTTGCCCTTGGATGTAGGGATTTTGTACCTGATGCCCTTGGCTGGCAAGATTTTGAACCTATTGACCTAGGACATGAATATTTTGGGTAGGCTTCTACAAGACTTGACCTTGACCATGCCCCTGCAAGGGTTGACCTTTTTTATATGTATACAAGAGTTGTTGCGGTTGCAAAATTTGTCCCTGGGATTGCAGAGGTTGGCCCTGCAGGACATGGGTTGAGAGGTGTGCAGAGCATATTTCATCTCCTGTTGCGCGGCTTGATGTAACTATTGTAAGGATTGACCTTGTGGTTGTTGCAGGTGACCTTGCTGTGGGATAATTTAACCTTGCTATTGCATGGAGAGCCCTTACTACAAAAAAGGTTTCTCTTGTGGTCAAAATGGCTACCCTTGTGGTAACAAAGGTTACCCTTGTTGTTGTAGAGATTGTCCTTGTTGTTGCAAGGGTACTTGAACAGTGCCTGGGAAATTACCAAACTGATTTTGGTCATAGCCAGGCTGGATGTACTACCCAGATTGGAGGGTCTAAGGTTGATTAACAAATCCTTAAGAACCATATGGAACATAAGGATTTTGGCATTGGACCTAAGCCCTATAGGGCTGCTGATACTGAACATTTCTCAATCCAGATGGACCAATGGGATTCTGAACCTATTGGTATTGGACATTGTTTGATCCAGTGGGATCAACAGGGTTGTAAATAATACCAAAATAATTTTGGTTTATACCAAGCATGTGAGCTTGTGATCCACTAACATTAGTGGCACCCGACAGCATAGAAACATTCAAGTTCTATCCCCCAAGCGGTGGCACAATCTGGCCACTGACTAGTGGGATGGAGGAACTGATAGAGACAATATTTGAAACTGATGGTTGTGTCTGGCGGGTAACTAGGATTGATGATACAAGAGTATTCGGAATGGTGGGTTGCATGGGGATTGAATTAACAACCTATTGGGAAGTCGTGTTTGTAATAAACGGACCTGACGTAGGTTTGATGCCTGACATCCATATAGGATTATGGTAAAGTGACGAGGCACTAGGTGTACTTGAAACCAAGTACACCAAAGACACATAGTTGGGCGGAAAACTGGCGCAAATACCTTCAAAAAAAGGGAAACCCTCAGGAGGAAACTACAATTACAATCTTCCCCTTCAACAGTGTGTGGAGTAGAAACTTCGGACTCATCCAGAGATGTGACTAGAGCATCACCTTCAAGTTCGATGTTCGAAAGCAAATGACAACAAATGGCCAAACGAGTACTGGGGGATAGTTCCAAAGGAACACCCGTCTAGTCGTACATACTGTAAGGACGCTGTAGTGATAACTCAAAAACATCAAAAAAAGGGTTCAGAGGATAGATAACCAGTCCAAGCTAACCATCAGTGGTCGACAAGTTCTCTAGAGTTCGAATGGGATTGTTCAGAGATTCCGGGCCAAGATCAACAGATGACCCAGTATCGAAAGTAGGTGGAGGATGAGATGACAATGGTTTAACACTCAAAACAATTGCAAGTTCAACATTTTGGTCCTCGAGTGACTCTGGTAACTCAAGAAATGACTCCTCAAACAATCTTTTGGACGGAGGAGAGGAAGAGGAATTGGGTGAACCAGATGGTTCAGCCACAATGACCTTTTCTTAGTCGACGGAACAAATAACTTCAAGGCTTTAAAATGTCCTTTTAAGGAAACTCACAATTTGGTCAAAAAGACTAATAGGATGTTTTGGATTGTGGGCAATCAATTATTAAGATGCATAAAAGACTAATGCTCTTTCATTTTTTAATAGTCAAGAAAGAAACAAGGATGACTCTATCACTTTCGATTGGAAACGAGCTCAAAAGGACAAGTGCTCGAATGATATTTTAAATTTAATGAGTCAAAAATATCCAATGACTGCTCAGGATGATTTAAGTAAACAGGATTACCAGGCAACCGTGAATTGCAGAATACCTCCCAACGAAAAAGATGAAAATTATCGTAACATAATGATGCAACAAGCTAGAATTTCATATTTTTTCATGAAGCAACAAAACGAACTTTTCGCATACAATATTTTAGTGAAAAAAATATCGAGACAATAAGATCTTCAAGCAGATGAAAACATGAAAAGAGAAGTTCATTCAGATCAATGAAATGCCGACTTTACCAAACAGAAGAGAAACAATGTAATCTATGCCGGAAAAGAAATGTTTATGCAAGTAAATGAAACTTTTTCAAACTTGTGCAAAAAAGAGGTCAAAGTCGTAAAAATGACCAAAAAAAAATGCAAAGAGTAAGAACACCTACAACTCGACTTAGTGAGTTCACAAACTGCTAAATGGATGACCAACTAGATGCCCTAGTGTCATTGGCCGCTCAATGACTCAATCAATCAAGTAGAAAGATGAGAAGCCAACAAGCAAACAAAACCAAATGAAAAGTAGCTTTCTAATCAGGGAGAAAACGGTCAAAAAGGCTTACGAGGTCAAACCCACAAGAATAGAACACACTGGCCAAGATTGGGGTCAAGCCCTAATCCTCACTTACAGGCATCGGCGCGACTGCCTAATTGACAACAAGTGCCAGAGGCTGGTCGGCATGACTGATTCTCAGCATCTCACGCTGGTCGACACAACTGTCACCAGATTAAGCACGTTGATCGAGGTAGCTAAGGAAAAAAAAAATGAAAACAGGGACTAGATCTGCTACTATGAATTTTAGACTCATACCAGTAAACAGGAGAAAAGAAACAAAACCAAAGGGAAAAAGTGAAACTAGAAATGTTCTCTTGAAATCATGAAATTGCAAACAAACAAAAGGATTGGGATCCCCAACGAAGTTGCCAATTTGTGGTGAAGTAAAATTATAAGTGCGGACACGAACGAATTCCTCTAGCTCGATAATGGGTCTAGCCACAATAGATACATTCTATGGAAGGTTTCCTTAGGTTAGAATCAATGAAGAGGGCCTACCTCTTGGTCGCTTATCCTACTTGATGATGTCCTCGCTTGCTCGCTCCAGTAATCTCTCGCTTCCTTCTTCAAGCTCTTAAAACAAGTAAAAAACAACAGAAAACAAACATAATAATAAAAAAATTTCAATTCAACCTACTTAACAAGTCAAGAAAAATTAAGTCATGAATATGTAATATTACAAAACATGTAGGAAATCAATCGATAGTTGCATATATTAATATCAAAGAGAGATTACAACCATTCGTCTTGACGTTGCAGTCTTCCTCTGACAAGACTAGGTACCCACACACTTCTGTTAGCATTCCATGATGGCCTCAATCAACAATACTTTTAAGGTTCTTCCATTTAGGCTTCACTCCAAACCAAAACACACTTCTCCCTCACACAACTAGATAGCTACAACTAGTAATATCTTGCTTGATCTACTCCAAACCAAAATAGCATCAACACTCAACCAAAACTCTACAACTAGTTTGTGCTTGGGAAGAAGGGAGGTTTATATAAGAAATATGGATGGGAGATGGATCCTCTTCTCATGGGAGAAGTACTTATCCCTTGAGGTAGTTCCATCATTATAAGGGAAAGGAGCCCAAACTGTCATCCTTGACCCCATCTGACCAAACCATTTACTAGACTTCCATTACGAAGCTTCTAGAGATGGAAGCTATGGCTCTAATTTAAAAATATTTCCATAATAGGACCGACACTTCTGGAACACATCTTAGTCACTTTGATCAGAGCGATGAGTAGTGCTAATCTATGCACATCGGTGTAGGGGAGAAAAAGGCCATTAGCGTCGGTCTTGTAAACTGGGCAAAACAAAAGTTTTAGGGGAAATGGTGCAAAATGGAATTTATCTACTCATGAGGAGGGACACAATGGGAGTTTCTTCATGAAGGCAAAGCATGCGGGGTTCACTGCAAACGTCCTCCAAGATCAAGGAATGTGAAGTACAGAGACAGTGACAAAATGTTGTGTAACACACTGCCTACCGCCATCTCTTTGACCTTTGCTAAGCAATGCAGTAAGATCATCTTCGAGACTAGGAAATTTGTTTTCTTTATGATTCACTCTCAAATCAAGGGGAATGGTGTAGCCACATCCACGGCCCCCAGGAAGGGTTCCTCCATGTTGCAAATCAGGTGGATACGATCATGGAAGAATACAAGGACATCTTCTCCTCACCCATAGGGGTACCCTTGCACTATTAGGTCAAGCATTCAATCAATCTGACTCCCGAAGCACCTCTACCCAATGGGCTTGATATATCATTTCTCCATTATGGAAAATTAAGAGATCAAGTGGCAAATCCAAGAGTTGTTGCAAAAAGCGCAATCCGACCAAGTTCCTCACCTTGTGGGAGCCCGATTGTACTTGTCTAGAAGAAGGATGGGACCTGGAGGCTCTGTATTGATTATCGATCACTAAACAAAATCATTTGCTAGGAACAAGTATCCAATGCCACAGATTGATGAGCTTCTAGACCAACTCAAGGGGGGCAATTATTTCAACAATATCGATCTAAAGTCTAGCTATCACCAGGTTCCAATAGAGCCCACAGATGTATGGAGGACCACCTTCAAATCCATGGAAATCAGTTTTGAATGGTTGTTTATGCCCTTTGGGTTGAAAAATTCCCATGCTACTTTTATGAGGCTAATGGATGACATCTTGCGGCCCTTCACCAACTCATTCGTGGTTTTTTTATGTGGACGACATCCTCATATTCAGCAAGATTTGGGAAGAACACTTGCAACATATGCAAAAGGTCCTTCAAACCCTTCCACAACACAAACTATGTGCCAACTTGGAGAAATGCACCTTTGGCATGAGCCAGGTCCAATATATGGGTTACATGATAGATTAACATGGCATGAATGTGGATCTGAATAAGATGCAAGTCATTCAGAATTGGCTAGCCCGGACCACCTTAACAAAGTTTTGCATATTTTTAGGCCTTGCATTTTTATTGAAGGTTCATATTGGGATTCTCCCATATCACTTGGCGTTTGAGTTAGATTACTAGGGGTGGGAAAAATCAAATTTTTACTGGTCTGAGTCCCAATAGAAGGCATTTTTTGAGTTGAAGCATTGCCTCTAGTTGGCACTGGTCCTCACATTGGCAGACCTACACTGGCACAACTCCTCACCTAGCACGAACATCCAATGGCCTATCATAGTGAGACACTTTCTGATACAATTTAGAAGCACCCCACCTATGATAAAGAGATGTATTCCATTCTGTAGGCTTGCTACCAATGGAAGAATTACATTTTGGGGAAGGAGATGATCTTCCACATCGATCACCAACCTCTATAGCTTATATAGACACAAGGGAAGTTTCAGAATGATCGCCATCAAAAGTGTTCTACATATCTGTAACAATTCCACTTGAACATTACATACAAAAAGGACAGCACCAATAATGTTGCAGACTACCTCAAGCGGCCCGCAGTTGCAGCACTAACTAATGTTCTCAATTCTTGTTTCCACGAGACCTCTAGATGGCTGCAAATATACAAAAATGATCCATATATCACCTCCAAATACCAGATTCGAGTACATGGAAAGTAAGTTCCTGATTTCCACCTCTAATACACATTATTATGCTACCTCGGCCACCTTTGTGTTCCTTCAAGTGAGCGTGCCAAGCTGATTTGGGAAGCACACTATAGTTAGGTCAAAGTACACTTTGGTGTGGATAAAACTATGGTTGTACTGTAAAATTACTTTTATTGGCCAAAACTTTGACTTGTTGTTGGGAAATATACAAGATCCTGCACTTCCTACGCCTTCGCCAGGCCAGCCATCGAGAAGAAAGACCTGTACACTCCTCTTCTACTCCCAACCATCCATGGGAATCCATCTCGATGAACTATATGTTTGGCCTCCCTTCTATCAAGCATGGTAATGAGTGTGTATTTGTGGTCATAGACAAATTTTCTAAGATGGCTATATTGGAAGCCTAGAAGAAGAGTATCACAGCAGAGGACACTACCAAACACTTCTTTGAACGAGTGTGGGTAAATTTTTGGATCTCGCAGACCATTATTATATCATATCGGTATAGCAAGTTCCTGAGCACATTATGGTCAAGCGTCTGGGTGCTATTGGACACCAAGCTCACCAAGTCGATTTCCCTCCATCCCTAGACTGATGTCAAGATGGAGGTCTTCGATAGGATGATAATGCATATACTTTGCATGTACAACTCCAAGCATCCACAAAATTGGGATGAGAATATTCCCTATGTGCAGCACAGTTATAATAGAGCTCTCCATATCTCAATTGGTCGTAGTCCCTTTCAAGTGGGTCTAGGATTTCAACCATTGTGTCTGATTGATGTTGTCATGCCTCATGCAACTACACAGACATAATTCACACATGTATTGTCTGGGGCTAATAAAGTGACCGTATTTATTGAATCCATCCAACACATCCACAAGTGAGTTCACGACATCTTGGAGAATTCAAATGCCAAGTACAAACAATGACATGATCAACATCGGGTGCTGCACATGTTTGAGGTGAGTGACAAAGTTTGGTTGCATTTGCAGAAAGAACGCCTTACCGAAGCCCATTGAAAGCTCAGACCACTTTGATATGTTCCTTACACCATTAGCAAGGTTGTGGGAGATAATGATTTTGAGCTCAAAATTCCCCCATTCCTTGGCTTGCACCCAGTGTTCAATGTGGATCGCCTTCGACCATACTTCCCATAATTAATGGACGCATCAAACATTGCATAACAACTCACATCAACAGAGTTAAATATAGAGTGCATGGAACATGCCACAATTGATTGGATTATGGACACACATATCAAGAACACTCGCCAACAAAAGATCCAACTATATCGGGTTGTCAATACTTCCCAACTACTGCATTAAGGCAAGTGGCTCACTAGGGACCAAGTTTAGCAGAAGTTTCCCCATCTCATGCAGGCACTCAACACAATGGGGACCATTAATTCCTAAGGGGGGAGGATTGGTCTAGGTGGATGTTGGTGTCTACCCTCCTATTCCACTAGGCCCCCCACCGTTGTCTCTTTTAGTTTTTTAGTTTCCTTAATTGTAGCATAGTTTAATATTTTTGGCAGTTTTTTGGGTCTTGAATTTCCGAACTATTTTGAGGCCCTAAACAACGTTTTTTTTGGAAAGCTGGGGCCACCATGAGTCTCTACCCAATTTTGGCCACTTGAAAGTTGTACTCATCGAATAGATCTTCCTAACAAGGTATTGTTTTTGTCAAACGAAGATCGTCTGCCAAAGTTACAACCCTGAGAAGTTGATGTACAAATTTACCCAAACGAGACCCATAGTTTTGGTGCTTCATCTCCTAGGGTTAGGTTTTTGGATGTTTAGGGTTTTCCATTATTTCTCAATAATAAATAAGTCTTCAAGCCTCTTTGTAACATAGTTCAGAGGCATATAGCGGCCACCTCTCTCCTCAGAGATAAGCTACCATCGCCCGAGCTAGTTTTATTTCCTTTATGTTTGTAAGCATATTTCAGTATTTGACATTAATGAAATAAAGTCTTGTTTCTGCTGATGAGCCTCATCATTGGGTAATTATATGTGCCTTAATTCACCTCCTAGCTTAGTCAAACCAACTATTCTCACAACTTATTGCATACTTTTGATTATATTTTTTTTATGAGATGAGTTAGAGTTGGATATTTTGCTTTGTGGTCTAATGTGCATTTAATGCAGGATTAAAGGATAAAAGCAAGGAATATTGGCAAAGGCCTTGGTCAAAACTTGAATGGGACAAGGGAGAGTAATTATAAGAGGTAAATCCTCCTCATTTACTACCCCGTCATTTGAATATTCCTCCATCAACTCAGAGTGCGAACAACCAAATCATGAGGACTAGAAGGCAGCGAAGCAAGTGAAAGTCAAAGCACCAATTTATCTCAAGTTTGGGAGCCTAGCCTCCCTAATTTTAAGGAAGTTTTTGGAGACTTCATATGTATAAGTAGAGAGGCCTAGGACCTCAGTAGGATTTAGATTTTTTATTGTAAAACTCTACTCTATTTTCGAGATGCAAGACTTGTGACGGTTTTTTATGTAATCCATGGTTTTGATAATAAGAATGAGTTTTTTTTTGAGCTGGCACTGAGTTAAATCAGAGGGCTAAAGCTCTTGGGTTAGTGTCCAACCCTAGCAGCCAAGGCTCCTCTTTATTGTACATGTATGCTAGCATAGATTCATGGATTAATCATTCATTTGCTTAAGTAGTTGCATTTCCATTACAGCAGTGTATAGTAGATTGATTGTCTTTTAGTTTGCTTCCATTTGTGCCTTCTTTCAACTAGGAAGTTAGCGAGGAGAAAATGATCACCATAAGGTTTTCAGCAGGTGTCTCAGCCTCACTTCCTCCCTGCAGGACCATGACTTGAGGAAGAGGCCCTTCAGCAACCCCAAAAACATAGATTTCTAGTTCTTGCATGAGCTTTGGAGTTTATTGTCTTGATTCAATACTTGGTTCATTTCATTGTCATCTTTTCCCATCACTCCCTTTTTGTAATAATATCTCACTCATATTCTCATTTCCCTCAACGCTTTCTTCATGCATAATATATGCGGAAGCTAATAAATCACATCTTAATCAGATTATACCCATGGATTTCCTTTCCGTCCGATCCACAACGAACCTAACCAATCACCATCAATCACGTGTCACATAACTGACATATTCATTTCAACATTTGACTTTAGGCACTCCAAATTTCCATCGTCGATCTATTTCGCTTGATCCAACGGCCATCGCGTCACCCACTCGCCAACTAGCTTGTCCGATCAACAACGTTGATCAATCCCGCATGATCCAACGGCTAGCATTCAATCTTGCATGAAGTCTTGCACGACCGATATCCAACCGAGAGCACACGAGAAAATTTGTTTTGTCGTACTACGTGTCACCCACTTAGGCTAATCATTTGAAATTTAGGAATTCCACTTACAACTTTTAGGGCACACGAGATACTGCTTATTGCCTACGAAGATCACTCCATCATTCCACATGTTTTCCACCCTTCTGTCGACACGTGACTTGATGTGATCCATCCACCTATTAACTTAATCTCCTATGATAAGATCTTTGTCGCTCATCTTTTGTTAATCCTGTTTGTTGAGTTGACTGATCCAATGGTTCCTATGCACTACTTCTTCATTACTTCTTCCTTTCACTGATTTTGATCTTCGATTGCTCTTCTGCTTGACTCCTTCCCGAACTTGATTTTGCGTATTATTTAAACACTGCCACTCCTGAGCTTTGATTTTTTTATTCAATGAGATTCCAACATTGTCTGATCATCGCAATACTCCTCTGAGCATTTTCCTCTCTCTCGGATTCTTTTTGAATTCCCTGCACACTTATGTTATGCAGAATTACTCTAATCCACACACAATTTATAAGTCAATTACTCAACCACACTATCCAAACACTCCATATACCTTCTAGCCATCCTCAACCACCTTCCATCCACCTGTCACATCTACAAGAACAATTAAATTGCATGCTTGATTTTACCAAAAAAAAACCAAAAAGGTGAAAACAGATTTAGTTTAGTTTCCTTTCTTACACATTAGTTTGGTTTGATTCTCTTTACTTCTATAACATAGATAACAACATTAGGTTAGTGTTGATTTAACAATTCTTCTTAGCATAGTTGTTTAAATGGCTAATTAGGATATGGTGTGATTTAACATTACATGTTTTTTTCTTCATTACTGCAGTAGAGTATCTCTCTTAGAATAGATTTGCTCTTCTTCCATCAAAGAATCAAGATTCTTCTGACTCTATAGAAGTCTGGCTTGGAACCCCTAGGGTCTCTCTCCAGATGAACAGTAACAATAGGCAAGACCTTCACTTTTACCTGTGCATATAGCACTATCACCTCCAAGTTTGCACGAACCCTGGGCTGATAAGTAAAGCTGGTAGCCCAAGAGTTGCGTCATCCTTGCTCTAATACTGGTGCTCATCACTTTTTGGTGCAAGTTAACCAAACCATCACCAATCTCAGGTAGAGGTTATACACAAATAAGTAGATTCTTCATTATAGGTAGAGATACAAAGCTTCATGACCATCAAATCATCACTTCATAACCTCGACATTGTTGATTTTGCCTCTAATGAATGAATAATGAATTTCTCAAAAGAGAAAACATACCAAGATATGGTAATCCATACATAAATCCCAAATCCAACCCTTCATGTTGTTGTGATTTTGCTTCTACAAACTATGTGTTTCTATTCTCGTCAAATCATTTCGATGTCGATATCCACATTGCCAAGTGAAACTTGTCACTATTTTGCAAAGATCAATGCATTTACTAAACCATGATGATAGGGTCAATCTTATGAGAAGGAATGCATGTGTTTTTATTCTCATGATATCATTTGGGCCTCAATAACTATATTCCCCAGTGATCATGAACTTTATCTCCATTCTACAAAGATAATTGAATGCGCTATCACACGAATAATGTTTATGAAATAAACATTTCCCTAGGCATTTAAAATTCTATGGAATGACAGAGGTTTATGTCAGAAGCAGATGACAAATCAATAACCCATGAATACACTGGGTTGATCATGCTACCAACCATGTATAAGATTGCAGACATATGTACCAAGATGTATAAAAGTGCTACGTGCATAAAAAAAATTGTAACAAGATTTAGCCTTACTACTTGAAAACTAAATAACCCAGTTGCCTCATGATCAAAAACCTAATAATCCAAATCACCATGCTAACTTGTGAATTAACAAGTGAAAGGATGAACTCTCAGAGTGAGACAAATTTCATGAACAATTTCATACTCAAAATAACTGATGACTATTTCTCACACTCATGGTCATCATCATGGATTCCCAGAATATATGACTAGACTTCTCCTTGCTCATAATTTGAACAAACAACTTTCTGTTGCTACAACATTATTTCTCCAATACAGACCATGTATCAAGCTTGGAAATCAATGGATGTAGGCTATGCAATGCAGAGTTTATACTAGCAAGACAATAGTGAAACATTATGACAGACCCTAGTAACACATGTTGAATATTTCAATAATCAAAATTTGAGAAAGGAACACCCAAAAATATCATAAAATTAGTGACTCAATCTAGAGCAGATATACTATTGTTATTAAAATACTATTACTAAAATAAATTCAATTTTCATTAAAAATAATATATATATATATATATATATATATATATATAAATAATTGAAACCATTAAATTCAATTTCCAATTTTTTTTAAAATTTTAATAATGATTTACCATAACCCTAACAAATTAAATATCCAACCATATAATTTTTTAAACAATAAAACTATATAAATTTTTAAAATATAAATAAATTAAAAAACAAAATATATTATATCGATCGAAATTAGATTTTAAAGTTAGAGTGAGCACACTTGACATGAATATGTCCCTAAAGTCCCAATCAACTTAATTGTCCAAGCAGAAAGAGTCCCTTACATACATTATAAATAAATAAACAAAGAGTCCCTTACATACATTATAAATAAATAAATAAGTAAAAGCCCCTTACATACCTTATAAATAAATAAACGAAATATATTATATCGATCATATCATCTCTGAAAAATAGGAAATTGGATTTTAAAGTTCGAGTGGGCACACCTGACATGAATATTTGTCCCCAAAATCCAAATCAACTTAATTGTCAAAGCTGCAAGAGTCCCTTACGCATCTTTGTCACAATTAACGTAAATAATTATCTATCTTACAGGTCACTGTCGCAATTAATATAAATAAAGAAAAATTGGTAATTATATTATCTATTACAAACCCGATAGTTATTAATATTTATATTTGTTGGTCAAATGTTTCCAGAGGATACTATATTATATTGTAGGTGGGAAATGTATGCTTCATTCATTTCCAGAGATAATTATATTATAGTTATAAGATAATTATATTATAATTTGGGATAGTGTTATAATTATATTATTAATATTAAAATGTTATGATAATAGGATAAACAATAATTATTGTTGTAAGTGGAAAGAGGAGTTATAAAATAGTGATATTAATGATATAATCATCTTTATATTATTATTTAACAATTGTTATAGTGTTATTATTATTAAAGAATTTTAATTATTTTATAATTGTTGTTATTTTTGTATACTATAGGGTTATGATTTAAGGGAGGAATAGTTTATTAATATAAAGTATGATTATTTTAATAATTTTAATAATATAATTATGAGATTATTTTATGAGGTATAGTTTAACAAATAAATAAAATGGTTTTTTAATTGAAATTGGGTAATATAATTTCTAATAAAATTATGAGTTCTTGTTATTTAAAACATATTTTTGAACGTATAAATGGATTCATCACTCTAAAAGATACTCAATTGTTGCATATTAAATAATTTAAACTTGTGATACTTAAAAATATCTACCAAATTTTGGGAAAAATGACAAAAAAGTCCGTGAGAAAAATTCATTTCATATATTAGTGAAACAAGCCTAGATCCATCTTAACTCTAGATCTACCAAGCATCAAGAGGGATCAAATCTCTTTAATCTCTTTTCACTCTAAAAGAGATTTTCATGTCAAGAGATTTGATCCCTCTCAATGCTTGGTAGATCTAGAGTTAAGATGGATTTAGGCTAGTTTAATATCCAATTTTAAAAAGTTATATTCCATGTGATTACCATAGGTCTTTTTTATTTTTATTATTATTTTATTTGTATATGGTTATTTTTATTTTTATTTTTTATTTTATTTTGACCAAGTTAAAATGTTTACATTACATAACCGGATTTCTATCATAGTGGGTTGGAGAGTGTCGCTTGACACAACTCAGTTATTTTATAATATTGATTTAGAGACAAAATTATATTATCACGATAGTGAACCCTAATATAATAATAAAAATGATCATCATTTCTAGTAGCATTAATTAGTAAAATACTTTTTTTATTTAAATCATTAATGTATTGGGAATGTTATTATCATATAAATAAATTATATAGTAATTGTGAGTAAAGATTACTAAGGAGATGGATTCATCCTCATATACTAAGTGGGTTAAATGTTATTGGAATTGTATATTTTTATTAGATTAGAGTTATGATATTAGTGTGGTCATATCATAACTTAGGATTATATTATTGCATTATCATATAGTTATGAAATAAAAGAATAAAGGATTCAGTGTAGGAATTGCAACGGAACCATGTAGAAAAAGAAGTGGGTGGATGAGTCAGGAAATCATGAAGAGAAAAAGTAGAGTAAAAGGGAGAGAGAAGGAAGTAAGACATGAGATTATGAGGAGAACACATAGAGGGAGCTTAAAGAGAGGCTAAAGAATTGTGTTAGAATTAGTGTGAATGAAGGAGAAATGGTGGATCACCGGTTTTCATAAGTGACTTAACTTGTAGCCATCTTTATGATTAAGATTGTTTGGATATTTTCCAATTTCAAGAGCTTACCTAATAATGCAATGAAGGTTGAAATGAGAGGATGATATAATTTTAAAATCGTTTAAATTAATGAGGTGTTTGGATATGTGAGAATGTTCAACTATAGTTGATTTTGCAATTCTATTATGTTGGTTATCCACTATATGTTTTTTAAGATGGTCCTTGAAATATCTAGCTATCTTTCCTATGTAAGTTTCCTATATAAGCACGAGATTTGATAAACCCTTGGGCCAAGCATCGGGTCAACCTCACGGGGGCTTCATTGGGGCAGCAATACCTTACTACATGCGTTCATATTAGGGGATATATATTGAGGAAAAAATGACATAATATATTGAACATATAATAGGGGGTAAAGGGTTTTTATATTGGCAAGTATAAAAAATGAAGCTCAAAGTTTATGAAAAAATATAAAGGGGTATAAAAAATATTAATGAAAAAATGGATACCTACAATATCTAGTGAAAATAGGGGTTTTTAAAATTGGGAAGGTGTATTGGGTGTGTATTGGTAAGGGGTTAAATAATGTGTTTTTTAGAGGTTTTTTCCTATATGTAATCAAATTAAGGGTATTGTTTAGTATGCAACTAATGCATGTATATGTCAAAGGTTCATTGAGTGAAGTCCTCATGGTTAGCCTTGTCCTTAGTATATCAAAATATGTTTTTACACATCGTGTGGGGTTTGAAGAGGGTCTTGATGTTATTTCTCACAATAAATTTTTAAATATGATAAGTGATCCCTTGGATGTAAGGAAATGCGACCATGGTTATGGGAGAGAAGAAGGTTTTATTTTGGCTTTAGGGTTGGTAATAGAGTGAAAGAAATTTTTGATGTGGGGGAGGCTATAGCCATTGGCTAGAAGGGTTTTCGTTAGATGCATATTTTCTTCTTCGAGGAATTGGGGGGGTGAATTCCAAAAGTCTCAAGTAGCTAACGTATTGAGAATGAAATTTTTTTGGGTTGCGTGATGGTGATAATTAGCATGAAGATACCTATCAGTATGTGTATTTTTTTGTAAGACTTGGTGCCTAAGGGAACCATCATATTCACACGAGATGAGAAGATATAGGAAAGGAAGTGACTTCGATTGTTAAACTTCCATGGTAAATTGGATATTGGGGGGTCATGTTGTTCAAGTGGTCCAAGAAGGAATTGAGGATTTGGAGGCCATGGTGCAAAATTAAAAATGTGTCATCTACAAGAGATTATGAGGAGAACAGATAAAGGGATGCTAAAGAAAGGCGCTATAATTATTGTGAATGGAGGAGAAACGATGGATCATATGTTTCCATGAGTTACTTAACTTGTAGACATCTTCATGATTGAAATTATTTGAATGTTTTTCAATTTCACAGGCTTCCTTGATGATGCAATGGGGGTATAAGGGAGAGGATGACATAAATTTAAAATCACCAAAATTAATGAGGTGTTTGGATATGTGAGAATGTTCAGTTATTGCTAAAAATTTTATTCTAATGTTGGTTGTCCACTATATGTTATTTAAGATGGGCCTTGAAAGATATACCTATTTGGATAAGTTTCTTATATGAGCACAAGACTTGATAAACCCTTAGGCCAAGCATCGGGTCATAGTTATCCTTGGTAGATCAAAATCATTTTTTATGTGTCATGTGGGGTTTGAAAAGTGTCTTGATGCTCATTCTAGCACGAAATTTTTAAATGTGATAAGTGATCCCTTGGATGTAAGGAAAGGAGATCATGGATGTGGGGGTAGAAGGTTTGATTTTGGCTTTAGAGTTGGTAATAAACTAGAAATATTTTTTGATGTGGGGGAGGTTATAACCATTGGCTAGAAGGGATTTTGTTCGTTGGGTATTTTTTTCTTCGAGGAATTGAGGGGTTGAATTTTGAAATGTTCAAGTAGATAATGTATTGAGAATGACATATATTTGGGCTAGGTGATGGTGAGAATTAGCATGAAGGTACCTATTAGTATGGATATTTTTTTGGAAGACTTGGTGGCTGAGGGAATTGTTGGATTGGCATGATATGAGAATATCTAGGAAAGTAAGTGAGTTTGATTGTTGAGTTTCCATGGTAAATTGGCTCTCGGGGGTTATTTGTTGACGTGGTCCAGGAAGGTATTGAGGGTTTGGAGGCCATAAGGCCAAATTAAAAATGTGTTATCTATAAATCAAAACCAACATTTTTGTTTTAGATGGAAATTGTTTAATGCTTTAGTTTCAAAGTGTTCCATATAACGTAAATAATTATCTATCTTATAGGTCACTGTCGCAATTAATATAAATAAAGAAAAATTGGTAATTATATTATCTATTGCAAACCCGATAGTTATTAATATTTATACTATATTATATTGTAGGTGGGAAATGTATGCTTCATTCATTTGCAGAGATAAATAAAATTTTATACATGAAGGTAAAAGAGTGTAGGATTATAAATAAATTAGTCTAGAATTATTTTAATTTTGGATTTATCAAGTGTCAAGAAGTATCAAATTTTTAACCTCTTTTAAAGTGAAAATAGAATTTATCTCTCTAGACATTTAGTAAATCTAGATTTAAGACGAATATAAGTTGATATTTCCACCTTTAAATAATCTATATTCCGCATGAACACTATGAGTCAATACTATATTTAATACCATGGGTCAATAAGTTTTTTATTTTTATTATTTTATTATTTTTGTTTACATAATAGGATAGGACAAGAGAGGACAAAATCTCTTTCATAGTGGGTTGTAGAGAGCCTCTAGATCAACTACCATAGATCAATATTAACTCTAGATCTACCAAGTGTCCAGAGGGATCAAATTTCATTTCATTTTAAAAGAGGTTTGCACCTCAAGAGATTTGATCCACCTGGTCGCTTGGTAGACCACCAGTGAAGATGGATCGAGGTGGGTAGGATATATATATATCTATCTATATATATATATATATATATATATATATATATATATATATATATATATATATATATATATATATATGAAAAACCATGGGTTGCTAAACCTAGAGCCAAAAACTCTCAAAAGTAAATTGACTAGTTTACCTCAATTTTGTTTTAATTAATAATTTATTTTATTTTCTTTTTAGTTTTACTATTATTGTTATGTAATTTGACTGAGTCAAAATACATGACAAGCCAAGACAAGACATGATAGGACATTACAACATCTCTTCCATTGGCTAGAGAGAAACCATTAAAAGGAGAAAACCCAAAAATGAATATTAAATTAAGAAAATTAAGAAATCTAAGAAGAAAATTAAGAAAATTTTACTTCATTCTAAAGTAAAAATATATATTTATTTGTTCCATTCAATAATAATATATTAATATTATGTAATAAATTTTATTACTATATAGTAATATATAATAATACCTAAGTTTATCTGTTATATATTTTGGAGGGTTTTCTGACTTGCTTTTATAGTCTAATATGCCTAGAATCCCGAATCACAAGTTTTGCCTAGGGACTTTTTAGGTGTTAATTCATATATGTAGTCAAAAACTGATTTTAAACAACAAAGATGAGGATTTGGCCAAAACAAATTTGTGAGATTCAAGCAAGAAACTCAAAAACATGTAATGTTTAGACAAGGCCTATAATAATTATTATTATGTAATAATAATGTTAAGAAAAGGCTTAAATAGAGAACAATGTAGAGAGTGACCATGGAAAAGGCTTAAATAGAGAGCAATGTAGAGACCATAATTTCAAGTAATGACTATGTTGTAAATATGAGATAATTCACTTATATTAGAGTTATAATTATAATAAAATAGTATTATAATTTTTATTTTAATATTAAAATATTTTGTTATTAGTGTAATTAATAATATTAATAATATTAATTAATCAAGGTTAATATGAAAGTTTTAATAGTGAAAGGATTTTAGTTTGAGTGGTTTGGTGAACAACAAGGGGGAATCTTAATGTTATAGTAATTATAATATGCATAGTCTAACTAATAGACGAAATGGTCTTTTAAGGGCATTTTTTCTAGTTAATTTTAACCAAAATCCAACAAAGATTTTTAAAAACTTATATTAAGTTACTTAATCTACAGAATTTGAGTGGGGATTTTCTCAAGGCATTGAATTCATTTATGCATACAAAAATGTATTTAAATGAAAAAAAATCAAAATCTTTCTTGAAATGATACAAGCCTAGATCCATCTTAACTAGGCCATGAAATCTCTTCTCACTCTAAAAGAGGTTTGCATCTTAAGATATTTGATCCCTCTCGCCACCGAAGCTAAAATGGATTTAGGCTGATTTAGTTTTCCCCTTTAAATAAACTATATTCCACATGTATACTATGAGTCAATACCATGAGTCATTTTTATTTTTATTATTATTTTATGTTTACAAGATTATTTTTATTTCCTTATTAAAAGGTTTACATTGCATTAATATTTTTATTTAGTTTATTTTTTCTTTATTTTATTTTTATTTTTAAGTAATTTGACTTAGTTAAAACTATTAAACGTTACATTACAACATCTCTACCATAGTGGGTTGGAGAGCACCACTCAAGGCAATCACCATTATGGTGAAAAAAGTCGTTTGGTCTATAAGTTACACAATGTCATTATAATATAGTTACTTTTTATTATTATAGTATTATTAATTAATAAAAAATATAAGTGGTTAATATTCATGAACTATTAAATTACTTGTTTGAATAAAAAAAAAATTCAAAAAAAATATAGCTAAGTTTTTTTTTTTTTTTTTTATGTGGTTCACGCACACCAGATATGATTAATCTCTACAACCACAAAATCTATCCACGTAGAATCCACCTGAAGCCCTAACTCATTAAAAGAGCTTAACCTCAAGAGTGTGGATGAAAATTAAATTGAGCCAACCACCTCTCATTATCAAGGTTCTTTAACAAAGGGAACTCAACCAATTGAGATAATGATTGGGGCTATGGCTCAGTCTAACTAATAGATGAAATGACTTTTCTCACCGAAATCCAACAATGCAATTTTAAACAAGGTTGTGATTTCTTATTGTTTAAAATAAACTTTTGAATGCACAAGTAGATTCAACACCCTAAAAGCTTTTAAAGCACTAGAACTTTGCAAATTAAATAGCTTAAATTTATGATTCTTAAAAGTCTTGATTGGATTTTGAACAAACTTGACTAGAAAAAATGTCCAAAAAAATATTTTATCTATTAATTAAAATATGAGAAGAAATATATATTATTAATATTAATATAAAAATGTTATTAATATAATAATATTAATTAATAGAGGTTATTATTATATAGTAATTTTTTGTTTGTAAAAAAAGGTGTATAGTTATTATAATAACATTAATTAATAGAGGTTATTATTATATAGTAATATTAAGTGTGTGAAAAAAGGTTTTATAGTTATTAGGTAATAAATACTAAAATATATAGAGTTACATTATTATATTGATATAGTGTTATAATTATATTATTAATATTAAAATGTTATGATAATAGCATAAACAATAATTATTGTTATAAGCGGAAAGAAGAGTTATAAGATAGTGATATTAATGATATAATCATCTTTATATTATTATTTAACAATTATTATAGTGTTATTATTATTAAAGAATTTTAATTCTTTTATAATTATTGTTATTTTTGTATATTATAGGGTTATGATTTAAGGGAGGAATAGTTTTATTAATATAAAGTATGATTATTTTAATAATTTTAATAATATAATTATGAGATTATTTTATGAGGTATAGTTTAACAAATAAATAAAATGGCTTTTTAATCGAAATTTGGTAATATAATTTCTAGTAAAATTATGAGTTCTTGTTATTTAAAACACATTTTTGAATGTATAAATGGATTCATAACTCTAAAAGATACTCAATTGTTGCAGGTTAAATCATTTAAACTTATGATACTTAAAAATATCTACCAAATTTTGGGAAAAAATGACAAAAAAGTACCAGAGAAAAAGTCATTTCATTTATTAGTGAAACAAGCCTAGATCCATCTTAACTCTAGATCTACCAAGCATCAAAAGCGGTCAAATCTCTTCAATCTCTTTTCACTCTAAAAGAGATTTTCATGTCAAGAGATTTGATCCCTCTCAGTGCTTGGTAGATCTGGAGTTAAGATGGATTTAGGCTAGTTTAATATCCCACTTTAAAAATTTATATTCCATGTGATTACCATAGGTCTTTTTTATTTTTATTATTATTTTATTTTTATAGGGTTATTTTTATTTTATTTTGACCAAGTTAAAATGTTTACATTACATAACCGGATTTCTATCATAGTGGGTTGGAGAGTGTCTCTTGACACAACTCGGTTATTTTATAATATTGATTTAGAGACAAAAATATATTATTATGATAGTGAACCCTAATATAATAATAAAAATGATCATCATTTCTAGTAGCATTAATTAGTAAAATACTTTTTATTATTATTTAAATCATTAACATATTGGGAATGTTATTATCATATAAATAAATTATATAGAAATGGTAATTGCCAGTAAAGATTAATAAGGGGATGGATTCATCCTCATATACTAAGTGGGTTAAATGTTATTGGAATTGTATATTTTTATTAGATTAGAGTTATGATATTAGTGTGGTCATATCATAACTTAGGATTATATTATTGTATTATCATATAGTTATGAAATAAAAGAATAAAGGATTCAGTGTAGGAATTACAAGGGAACCATGTAGAAAAAGAAGTGGGTGGATGAGTCAGGAAATCATGAAGAGAAAACGTAGAGTAAAAGGGAGAGAGAAGGAAGTAAGACATGAGATTATGAGGAGAACACATAGAGGGAGCTTAAAGAGAGGCTAAAGAAATGTGTTAGAATTAGTGTGAATGAAGGAGAAATGGCGGATCACCAGTTTTCATAAGTGACTTAACTTGTAGCCATCTTTATGATTGAGATTGTTTGGATATTTTCCAATTTCAAGGGCTCCCCTAATAATGCAATGAAGGTAGAAATGCGAGGATGATATAATTTTAAAATCGTTTAAATTAATGAGGTGTTTGGATATGTGAGAATTTTCAACTATAGTTGATTTTGCAATTCTATTATGTTGGTTATCCACTATATGTTTTTTAATATGGTCCTTGAAATATCTAGCTATCTTTCTTATGTAAGTTTCCTATATAAGCACGGGATTTGATAAACCCTTGGGCCAAGCATCGGGTCAAACTCACGGGGGCTTCATTGAAGGAGCAATACCTTACTACATGCATTCATATTAGGGATATATATTGAGGAAAAAATGACATAACATATTGAGCATATAATAGGGGGTAAAGGGTTTTTATATTGGTAAGTATAAATAATGAAGCTCAAAGTTAATAAAAAAATATAAAGGGGTATAAAAAATGTTAATGAAAAAATGGATACCTAAAATATCTAGTGAAAGTAGGGGTTTTTAAAATTGGGAAGGTGTATTGGGTGTGTATTGGTAAGGGGTTAAATAATGTGTTTCTTAGAGGTTTTTTCCAATATGTAGTCAAATTAAGGGTATTGTTTAGTATGCAACGAATGCATGTATATGTCAAAGGTTCATTGAGTGAAGTCCTCATGGCCAGCCTTGTCCTTAGTATATCAAAATATGTTTTTACACATCGTGTGGGGTTTGAAAAGGGTCTTGATGTTATTTCCTGCAATAAATTTTTAAATATGATAAGTGATCCCTTGGATGTAAGGAAATGAGACCATGGATATGGGAGAGAAGAAGGTTTTATTTTGGCTTTAGGGTTGGTAATAGAGTGAAAGAAATTTTTGATGTGGGGGAGGATATAGCCATTGGCTAGAAGGGTTTTCGTTAGATGTATATTTTCTTCTTCAAGGAATTGGGGGGGTGAATTCCGAAAGTATCAAGTAGCTAACGTATTGAGAATGAAATTTTTTTGGGTTGCGTGATGGTGAGAATTAGCATGAAGATACCTATCAGTATGGGTATTTTTTTGGAAGACTTGGTGCCTAAGGGAACCATCATATTGGCACGAGATGAGAAGATATAGGAAAGGAAGTGACTTCGATTGTTAAACTTCCATGGTAAATTGGATATTGGGGTCATGTTGTTCAAGTGGTCCAAGAAGGAATTGAGGATTTGGAGGCCATGGTGCAAAATTAAAAATGTGTCATCTATAGGAGATTATGAGGAGAACGGATAAAGGGATGCTAAAGAAAGGCGCTAGAATTATTGTGAATGGAGGAGAAATGATGGATCATATGTTTCCATGAGTTACTTAACTTGTAGACATCTTCATGATTGAAATTATTTGAATCTTTTTCAATTTCACAGGCTTCCCTGATGATGCAATGGGGGTATAAGGGAGAGGATGACATAATTTTAAAATCACCAAAATTAATGAGGTGTTTGGATATGTGAAAATGTTCAGTTATAGCTAATTTTTTTATTCTAATGTTGGTTGTCCACTATATGTTATTTAAGATGGGACTTGAAAGATATACCTATCTGGACTATGTAAGTTTCTTATATGAGCACAAGACTTGATAAACCCTTAGGCCAAGCATCGGGTCATAGTTATCCTTAGTAGATCAAAATCATTTTTTATGTGTCATGTGGGGTTTGCAAAGTGTCTTGATGCTCATTCTCGCACGAAACTTTTAAATGTGATAAGTGATCCCTTGGATGTAAGGAAAGGAGACCATGGATGTGGGGGTAAAAGAAGGTTTGATTTTGGCTTTAGATTTGGTAATAGACTAGAAATATTTTTTGATGTGGGGGAAGTTATAACCATTGGCTAGAAGGGCTTTTGTTTGTTTGGTATTTTTTTCTTCGAGGAATTGAGGGGTTGAATTTTGAAATGTTCAAGTAGATAATGTATTGAGAATGACATATATTTGGGCTAGGTGATGGTGAGAATTACCATGAAGGTGCCTATTAGTATGGATATTTTTTTGGAAGACTTGGTGGCTGAGGGAATTGTTGGATTAGCATGATATGATAACATCTAGGAAAGGAAGTGAGTTTGATTGTTGAGTTTCCATGGTAAATTGGCTCTCGAGGATTATTTGTTGAGGTGGTCCAGGAAGGTATTGAGGGTTGGAGGCCATAAGGCCAAATTAAAAATGTGTTATCTATAAATCAAAACCAACATTTTTGTTTTATATGGAAATTGTTTAATGCTTTAGTTTCAAAGTGTTCCATATAGATGATCCAGTTTCATGTTGGTGGCCACCCGCCTATTCCACTCAACCCCCCACCATTATCTCTTTCAATTTTTTAGTTTCCTTAATTATAGCACATTTTACTATTTTTGGCATTTTTTTAGGTCGTGAACTTCCAGAGCCGTTTTGAGGCCCTAAACGACATTTTTTGGGGAAAATAAGGGCCAACATGGGGTTTTTTACCCATTTTGGCCACTCAAAAGTTTTGTTCCTCGGACAGATCTTCCTAACGAGGTATTGTGTGCATCAAACAAAGATTGTATGCCAAATTTACGACCCCAGGAAGTTGATGTACCAATTTACCAAACGGGGCCCATAGTTTTGGCACTTCATATCCTAAGGTTAGGTTTTTGGATGTTTAGGGTTTTCCATTATTTCTCAATAATAAATAGGTCTTCAAGCCTCATTGTAACACAATTCAGATGTATGTAGTCGCCACTCCTCTCCTCAGAGATAAGCTAACATCTTTTGAGCTAGTTTTATTTCCTTTCTGTTTGTAAGCATATTTCAGTATTTGACATTAATGAAATGAAGTCTTATTTTTGTCGTGTCTCTATATTTATGGTTATATTTGTAATATTTTGCATTCTTTCTTAATATTAGATCAATGGTATCAAAGCGGTCTGATATTGTTTTTTTCTTTGCATGTCCCCAACGAGGTCGGGATATAAGGAGTTAGGGCTCGAACTAGTCGAACCTTTGCAAGACTAGCCTTGTAAATCCTGACGGCCTCCCATGGCGAAAGAGAAGAAAGACGAGGAGAAAGAGATACTTTCAAAATCTTGCTTGAAGAAGCCCTCAAGCAACGAAGGAACGCGATGATGGAAAACTTTGGCCAGATCCCTCAATGACTACCCAAAGGCAACACATCTCCTTCCAGTAGCTACTCTGGAAGTGTCACATCCTTCAAGGTACAAGTTAACTTTGACATCCCCATATTTGAAGGTCAAATAGATGAGGAGACCGTAGATAAATGGTTAAATATGCTAAAAGGATATTTTTTTGTTCATGGATTTTCCAGCCAGGAAAATATTACTTTTGCACTTCTCAAGGCCACCCCCCACATTAAGGACTGGTGAGAAACCTATTGTGAGAAGAAGGATGAAAGTACACCCTCATTATTTTCAGCCACACCCACTTTGAATTCATTTTAGGATGCCATCAAGGAGCAATATTACCCTGTCGAGAGCTATGAGGATAAGTACATAAATTGGACCACGTTGTGGTAGGGAAGGGACCAAGATGTGTAAGAGTTTACCAATGTTTTTCATACCCTTCTCATAAAGTTATGTATCAAGGATTCTGAGTGGAATTTGGCACTCAAGTACCGTGGCTATCTATACAGGTACATACAGGATGAGATGGAGTTACTGGACATCCCCTCACTCAACACGACATACCAATACACTACCAAGATTGAGCAGAAGTTTAAACAGAAAGAGTGAGACTTTGGATCTGTGAATTTGAAGTAGGGGAAAGGCACGCCCAAACTGCATAACAAAGGAAAAAGTCAAGGAGGGGTGACCCAGGATAACCCATTGAAGTCACAAGCAAATAAAAACACTATGAAGACAAAGAAGGACACAGGAAAGTGGTGTGAGTTCCATAAAAGCTCCACTCACAACACAAGTGAGTGTCAGGCCAAGCAGTCACTCGTGGCCGAGCTGAGGCATCTGAATCAGATGCATGTTGCGACTCTGAGTCATAACCTAACAAGGGGAATGACAAAGTGAAGCAGATCATTGACGCAGAGCCGAGTGCCACCGTGTCTAGCACCAAGATCCAAAATATTGAGCCTAAAAATCTAGAGGAGGGGGAATTCCTTTTCCACTCACAAATGTGGGTGAAGGGTTCTTCCTTGCAGTTCATTTTCGACAGTGGGATCCAAAATAACATCATTTCAATAGAGGTCATAAAGCAGTTGGGCATACTAACTACAACACATCCTTAGCCATACACCATCGGGTGGCTTCACTAAGGACGAGATCTTCGCGTCAACCAGCAGTGTCGCCTTCCCTACAGCATCAAGCCCTTCACAGATGAGGTATTATGTGATGTTGCTCCTCTTGAGGTTTGTGATGTATTATTAGAAAATCCATACTTGTAGAAGTGGCATGTTTTATATGAGTCTAGACCTCTCTTTGTTGTTATTTCTTTCTGTAATAGCTTATGCAGGATATTGGAGGTAGCCCTGTGTGGTGAAGTAAAATTATAAGTGCGGACACGAAAGAATTCCTCTAGCCCAATAACGGGTCTAGCCACAACAGATACATTCTATGGAATATTTCCTTAGGTTAGAATAAATAAAGAGGGCCTACCTCTTTGTCGCTTATCCTACTTGATGACGTCCTTGCTTGCTCGCTCCTACAATCTCTCGCTTCCTTCTTCAAGATCCTGAAACAAGTAAACAACAACAGACAACAAACATAATAATAAACAAATTGCAATTTAACCTACTTAACAAGTCAAGAAACATTAAGCCATGAATATGTAATATTACAAAACATGTAGGAAATCAATCGATAGTTGCATATATTAATATCAAAGAGAGATTATAACCATTCGTCTTGACGTTGCAGTCTTCCTCTGACAAGACCAGGTTCCCACACACTTCTTCTAGCATTCCATGATGGCCTCAATCAAAAATAGTTTTAATGCTCTTCCCTTTAGGCTTCACTCCAAACCAAAACACGCTTCTCCCTCACACAACTAGATAGCTACAACTAGTAATAACTTTCTTGTCTACTGCAAACCAAAATAGCATCAACACTCAACCAAAACTCTGCAACTAGTGTGTGCTTGGGAAGATGGGAGGTTTATATAGGAAATATGAATGGGATATGGATCCTCTTCTCATGGGAGAAAGACTTATCCCTTGAGGTAGTTCCATAATTATAGGGGAAAGGAGCCCAAATTTTCATACTCAACCCCATCCAGCCAAACCATTTACTAGACTTCCGTTACGAAGCTTCTAGAGCTAGAAGCTTAGGCTCTAATTTTAAAAACTTTCCATAACATGACCGACGCGACTGGAACACAAATCAGTCACTCCGATCGGCACGAAGAGTAGTGTTAATCTTTGCACATCAGCACAGGGAAGACAAAGGCCATTAGCGTTGGTATTGTAAACTCCGTAAAACATAAGTTTTAGGGGAAATCGCGCAAAAGGGAATTTATCTGCTCATGAAGAGGGACACAATGGGAGTTTCTTCATGAAGGAAAAGAATGTGGGGTTCACTATAGAGGTCCTCCAGGATCAAGGAATAGGGAGTATAGGGACAATGACAAAATTTTGTGTAACAAATGCCCCCTAAAGCGTGAATGATGAGCTAGAGTGAGGGATGAAATACTTTACAAATCAGTGCGGGGAACCAGTTTGTCGTCGGAAAACCTGCAATAAAGTAAAGATACATATACATAAACTGAGATATTTATCAAATCATACATGAATCATGGCATGGATGCATCCATCCAGAGAATGATCATGTAAATGGATCTAGGTATGGGCACAACCATCCGTCAAGGAGGATCATAACGAAACCAAGGTAACGTCGTAGCCATCGAATAATGAGAAGGATCACATATGATAACTCATGGTCTGATCACAACCAGCCATCTGAAAGAGACATGCATATCATCATAATATGTCAAATCACTTCGCAACCTGGACTATTGTGATTTGAGTCCAGAGTCTTGTGCTCCAACATGACCCGATCAAAGTACAGATTCTAGCATGCGAATAGACGTGTTGACATCGAACATGTTAGAAAGTCACTTGATTACCAGTCAATAATGTAAATTGTTAACAATCGTGATAGAAACCACCAATAATGACAATGGTCCTCAAGGTACTATCAGCACAATTCACAAAATGTGAATACAGGAACTGAAGTCGAACATCCGCAAAATCACTCGATCGAAATTCAATGATGTAAACTTGTTGTTGAGTGCTAAGAACTTTCCATTAGGGCATGCAAGCTCTAAGGTACTGGAAGGGAGTCTCTCGATCAAATTCCCAAATAATGAGTCGAAGTCGACAGAATGTGACTGTGTCGAAGGAGGGCCATTATAAATCCCACATCATCAACAAGAGACGAGAGGATGCAAAATGATTTTGGATGATACAGAGAATTAAAGGTAAGTGTAACTGTAGTAGGACAACTCTTGAACATATCAGCGACACAACTAGAAGTTTGGAAGCTTTTGGATCCATAGGATCATTGGTCATGATGATGTAGCAAAGATCGGATGGTAGACAAAAATGAACATCCCAAGCCTAGGGAAGTCAACAATGCAGAGGAGGATGTCCCAACTCGACACGAAGCAAAGAGTGTCATGTTCAAGAGTAAGTTGTCGACACGAATGATAGATTTCCAAATTTTCCCCCACCATTTCAAGCAATTACCCCAATTATTTTTTAATCGCAAGCTTGAAGGGGATAACATATTCTTGCACTGTAAGTTCATCCTTCAAATCAATCCGACCTAGTAAGTTTAATGAGCCCTAGGAAGGAGAAGCTCACATCCATCATGATGAAAAATCTGATGTCATTTAACAGTTTAACGAGTCCGACAAAGGTGTAACTCGATATATTTTTCACATTTAGATAGTTTGAAAAAGACACATAAAAGAAAACTCCACATGGTCCCTTTTCGTACATTTGTGTCTCTTGAGCCCGAAAAGGTAGAAAACAATACTTGAGAGAACTACTTGACCATTTCAGTCAAGGAGTACCTTTTTCGTAAATAGTGCCTCCCAGCTCGAAAAATGGGTAAACTTATACTGGGCGCACGACGTTTCACATCCGTTAATGAGTTCGAAACGACAAGAGATCAACCATATTTTTGCATTTAAATGGTCGGAAAAGAGCTGAAAGCAGACCCCCATTTTTATTCTCTTTGACGAGTCAAAAAGGGAAAATATACTCGGAAATCTTATCATATGAGTTTTATGAGTCGAGAAAAGAGTTGAAATATGACTCATCATCATCGTCGAACATCCATCACCCGTCGCTGCACAAGTAAGGTAAAGTTTATTATTGAGTCCTTGAGGCAAAATAGGTCAAAATATTTACAAAACCTGATATTTTCATGAAAAAATGAATTAAAAGGGGAAAAGTAATATATTTTTACCATTTACCATTTTACCTTTGTTTTGAAGACATTTTACCCATTTTTTCCTTAGTTATTTCGGAGCAGATTGCAGGAGATCCAGGAGTTCAATCGATGAGTCGCCAGTTCCAGGTAATAGTCGAAGCCCTGAGCTCCATTTTCATGCTATTTATTTATGCCTTTAGCCATTTTTTTGGATTTTTAAGGATGTTTTGAAAATATTTTTCTCCCTTGGTCGACGCGATTTCTGGGCATGGAATCAAGTTGGTCAGGGGTGATTAACAAAGCCATCAACACTGTTCGGTGAAACTATTTTTAAAATAGGTGTGCCAGTTTTGTGGATAGGGAAAAACCCTATTTTCTAAAACATTGACCATTCAAACATGAATTTTATGCGCCAAGGATGATTATTGACTCAAATTAATGGATTTTGTAGGAGAGAATGGCCGAAAATGGTGGATTGAAAAGAACGAGAACATGAAGATGTTGACACCCAGGCAATGAATGAACCAAATTTCCCAGAGGCTTTGAGGGCTTGCAAGCTCCTCAAATTCTTTCTTATGCCAGGGATGCGGGCCCAGCCTGAGTTGCTTCAATACCTAATTGGCCATTGGGACATTAATTGAGAGATTTTTGTCATTGGTTGATCCAAAATGGATCCTAAAAACCCCTAAGTCTTCATATACTTAAAACACTATCGCAAAGGATAAACATTCAAGAATGGAAACCACGACTAAGAAACTTGCGATAGCGATACAAAGGCGGACCTGATGGAGTTTAGGGCAGAATTGAGAATATTTCAGGTCCGATAAAAGGTGTTTGGGCAGATTTTTACAGTGTTTCTGTGTATTTCTCTATGTAAATAGATAACGACTGTTTTGGGATTTCTAATGTGTTGATGGTCCCTTCTGTTACAAAAAAGGTGGCCACCATCCCTAAAGATGCTTAACAATGATTGTTTAATGCTCAGAGGGGATTTGAGTGGATAGAGGCCGGGAGCTAGAGAGCCCTAAAGGGAAAACGAACAGACAAGTGTCGATTGGCTTAAAAGCCACTGAATGATAGAGGCAAGAGTAGGCAGTGTTGAGACAGAGAGAAAACAGAGACAAAGAGCGAAAGGGAGAGCTTGTGTACTCAGAAAGACTTGAGGGATTCAAGCCAAACCCTGTTGTTTGTTCTTGTTGTGTTGAGACTCAATTTGAGCTCACATTTGTAAAAAAATGTGCTCTTGAAGACATAATAAAGAGGTCACCACTAAAAGCTAGACCAGGAGACGTAGCCCAAGAGTTTTGGGTGCACTCCTTGATTATTTGTTGTGTTATGTGTGTGTGTCTGTTATGCTTCTCTAACTGCTCATTGTCTATATTATTCACAATCTTTTCGATTTTTTGCACTAAGTAATATAGGCTAATCCTACACATGAGTATGTAATACCTTAATATTAATCTAAGATCTCATTTTCAGATCAAGTGGTATCAGAGCTTTTGGTTTTTGTTTTTTTAAGGTTAGACAAGCTTGTACTGGATTTGAATGCTAACTAAGTTAAAGCTCAAACTAGGAGAAGGAAAATTTGTTGAGGCTAATATAGAGATTGGAAGAGTCTATCCTCGGAGGATAATGGTAGAAGAAATCCCATTAGAATCAGAATCTCAGTTCATGGACAGTTTTATGGCCATGCGAGCCATGGTGGAAGAGATTTATCGGGAATTTAAGAAGGGTCGAGGTGAAAGCACTTCAACACCCAAACAAGGCAAAGGAGCAAAGGAACCTCTTCTATTTGCCCATCTAGAAGGCAAAGGAAAAGGGGAAGAGCCTCCTCCATCATCTCCTCCACCATCACCTCCATCTAGCCCTCAAAAAAAAAGAAGAAAACTTCTTTGATTAAATTAGATGTAAAGTTTGGTTTACCAATTTATGATGGAGAATTAAATGTAAAAAATCTAGATAACTGGATTAGACAGATTGATGTATATTGCAGGTTGCAGAACATTGAATCATAAAGGAGAAAGATTCAACTAGCTAGCCTTTGCCTTGGAGGAATTGCACTAGTGTGGTGGGAAGGCAAGACACAAGCTGATGTGTAGAGACATGGTAAAATTCTTTCTACTTGGAATGAATTTTTTTTTGCCATTAAAACCCAGTTCTATCCTCTAGTTTATATGCAGAAAGCAATGATGAGTTGGCAAACTCTTCGCCAATTAAAGGGCCAAAGTGTACAAAGCTATACCTGGGAATTTAGAAAAAGAGCTTTAATTCTAGGCATATCTCTAGACTCACTTGAAACTTTGTTGAAGTATACAGCTGGTCTACATAGCTATTTGAAGCATACCATTCTCATGTTTAGTCCCGCTAGCCTAGATGATGTATCAGTTCAGGCTACACATCTAGAAGCTAAAGGCAAGAATGTGAACCCAGAGGTTAGGGGATCATCATAACCCTCTGCAAGCAAGAACAAGAAAAAGAAGAAGCTTAAATGGAAGGAGAGGAAGACAAACGTTGTACAGAAAGACAAAACTTCATGTAATCATTGCAGGAAGGATGGACATGATGATGAACACTGCTGGTCTTTGCATCTAGAGCTGAAACCCAAAAATTTCGGTGGTAAGAAGAAGAAGATTGCTACTGCTATTCAGAAATACTTGGGGTCAAACTCAGGTGATGAAACAACAATCATAGCCACAGGTATAAAAGGTTATCCACTTTATAGAATGCAGAGATCAAGAAGTAGGTACAAGAGCTACTTGATAAAGGGTTCATAAGACCAAGCACATCACCATGTGGATCTCCAATCGTATTGGTGAGAAAGAAAGATGGTTTGTGGAGGATGTGCATTGATTATAGAGCACTGAATAAAATAACGATCAAGAATCGTTATCCTCTTCCTCGCATTGATGATCTATTAGATCAGTTGAAAGGAGCAGTTTACTTCTCCAAGTTAGACTTGCATAGTGGCTATCATCCGGTCAAAGTAGCAGAACAAGATGCATGGAAGACTACTTTCAAAACAAAGCAAGGGTTGTATGAATGGTTGGTTATGCCTTTTGGCTTAACTAATGCTCCTGCCACTTTCATGAGAGTTATGAATGATGTACTCAGACCTTTTATTGATGATTTTGTAATTGTATATTTAGATGACATTCCTATTTTTAGTAAAACATGGGAAGAACATTTGAAGCATGTAAAGCAGACTTTAGATGTTTTGAAAAGATAAAATCTCTATGTGAAGTTATCAAAATGTGAATTTGGAAAAACATCTTTAAAATATTTGGGTCATATTGTAGGGGGTGGTGAATTGAAGATAGATCCCTGTAAATTTGAAGTCATTGTGAACTGGCCTAAGCCCAAATCTGCTACAGAAGTTAGGAGTTTCCTAGGAGCAGTGCAATATTGGAGAAAGATTATTGTTGACTTTTCCTTGATTGAAGCTTCCTTACATGCTTTAACAGGATTGAACAAGGTTTTTCAGTGGGGAGAGGAAGACAAACGTTGTACAGAAAGACAAAACTTCATGTAATCATTGCAGGAAGGATGGACATGATGATGAACACTGCTGGTCTTTGCATCTGGAGCTGAAACCCAAAAATTTCGGTGGTAAGAAGAAGAAGATTGCTACTGCTATTCAGAAAGACTTGGGGTCAGACTCAGGTGATGAAACAACAATCATAGCCACAGGTATAAAAGGTTATCCACTTTAGAGAATGCAGAGATCAAGAAGTAGGTACAAGAGCTACTTGATAAAGGGTTCATAAGACCAAGCACATCACCATGTGGATCTCCAATCTTATTGGTGAGAAAGAAAGATGGTTTGTGGAGGATGTGCATTGATTATAGAGCACTGAATAAAATAACGATCAAGAATCGTTATCCTCTTCCTCGCATTGATGATCTATTAGATCAGTTGAAAGGAGCAGTTTACTTCTCCAAGTTAGACTTGCATAGTGGCTATCATCCGGTCAAAGTAGCAGAACAAGATGCATGGAAGACTACTTTCAAAACAAAGCAAGGGTTGTATGAATGGTTGGTTATGCCTTTTGGCTTAACTAATGCTCCTGCCACTTTCATGAGAGTTATGAATGATGTACTCAAACCTTTTATTGATGATTTTGTAATTGTATATTTAGATGAAATTCCTATTTTTAGTAAAACATGGGAAGAACATTTGAAGCATGTAAAGCAGACTTTAGATGTTTTGAAAAGATAAAATCTCTATGTGAAGTTATCAAAATGTGAATTTGGAAAAACATCTTTAAATTATTTGGGTCATATTGTAGGGGGTGGTGAATTGAAGATAGATCCCTGTAAAGTTGAAGTCATTGTGAACTGGCCTAAGCCCAAATCTGCTACAGAAGTTAGGAGTTTCCTAGGAGCAGTGCAATATTGGAGAAATATTATTGTTGACTTTTCCTTGATTGAAGCTCCCTTACATGCTTTAACAGGATTGAACAAGGTTTTTCAGTGGGGAGGCAAATAGCATAAATCCTTCGACACCTTAAAAGAAAAAATTAGTATAACACCAGTACTAGCATTAGCAAATCTTCAACGACCATTTGAGATTGAAATAGATGCCAGTGACTATGCCATGGGATCAGTGTTGATGCAGCATGGTAAACCCATATGCTATCATTTTGAGGCAATTACTTCTGCAGTAGTTAATTATCCCACATATGATAAAGAATTGTATGCATTAGTACAGAGTGTGAAAATTTGGAAACATTATCTAATGGGTAACGAAACAATCATACATACAAATCATCAACCACTTCAATATTTGCACTCACAAACTGAATTGCAGCAATCAGGACATTATAGGTGGATGGGTTTTCTACAACAATTTCATCTTGTCATCACATATAAGAATGGCATACAAAATAAGGTTGTAGATATTCTATCAAGACCAATCACAAATGCATCTACTATACTTAAGCATAACTCAGTAATGCATGAAAGTTACATTGAAAAATATGCTCAAGATGTAGATTTTAAAGATGTATATGAAACTTTAAGTCATGGCAAAGGTTCTGTTATTGGCCAAGAATGCATGAAACAATTTCTAGATATATTAAAGGGTGTACTATGTGTGCTAAAAGCAAGCCCAGTAATAGAAAATTAGGCTTGTACACCCCATTTGTAGTTCCTTCTCATCCTTGGGAAGGTGTTTCCATGGACTTTGTTGGGGGATTGCCAAAGTCTAGAAAAGGTCATGATTATTTGTATGTTATTATGGATAGGTTCAGCAAAATGTGTATTTTGATACCTTGTAACAAGCAGGTTATAGCTGAACAAACAATGAAGTTGTTCTTTCATCATGTATGGGTTCATTTTGGGTTACCCACTTCTATTGTATTTGATCAAGATTACCGATTTGTTGGAAGTTTTGGTCAAGTCTATGGGAGTTGATGGAAACCAGATTGAAGAAGAGCACAACATTTCATCCACAAACACATGGTCAAACAGAGGTGGTCAACAGGACAGTGATCCAGTTGCTCAAAAGCTATTGCAGCAGGTATCCAAAGCTTTGGGATGAACAATTGTGTTATGTGCAACATGCTTACAACTGTGCCAAGCATTCTTCTACTCAGAGATCTCCTTTTGAGACTTGTTTTGGTTTTATACCAAAATCTCCCTTGGATTTTGTCTTTGGTAAAGACATAGAAGTTGATGGACACATTGATGTGGACAAAGCAACCAAGTTCATTGAATAGATCCAAGAAATTCACCAGGCAGTGCAGGAACAACTGGAAAGAACCAAGGCCAAGCATAAGGCAAGGCATGAAAAGCATCGAATTGAGCATAGCTTCCAAGTTGGTGATCAAGTCTGGATGTACATTAGCAAAGATAGAATGCAAGGTGAAGGTAAGAAGTTGAAGGCAATAAGGTATGGGCCTTTCAAGATACTTGAGAAAATTGGTGAAAATGCTTTTTGCCTTGATTTTCCATCTTATATGCATATCTATTTAGTCATTAATGCATAGAACTTGAGGCTGGATGAACCTTCATTGATTGAAGATCCCGAAGAGAAAATTTAGTTGCCTTCTATTGATGATCTGTTGCCTGAATATCTCAATGAATTGCAGGAAGACACAGTTCTGGACAGGAAGGTGAGAACTATGCGCAGAGGGGATGTTGAGTACCTGAGAATCAGACCCAAAGGTTCAAAACCAAGCAGTGCACGATGGATAGAGATTGGAAAAGTGAGGAAGTTGTATCCTCACTTGATCGATGCTTAAAAACCAACTTTTGGTGGTCCAAAAGCTTTTCAGTGGGAAGGCATGATCCAAAATGGATCCTAAAAACTTCTAAGCCTTCATATACTTAAAACACTATTGTAAAGGATAAACCTTCAAGAATGGTAGATTACACTATCGAGCAAGAAAAACATGCAGAAATATTGGAAACAGAGCCTATCAGAGGCCAAAACAACAATGCACAAGAGCCATCGGATCTGGCTAACCAACGGTCCAAATCTGATCGGCATATCGCAATCAACGGTACCAGGCAAGGTTAACCGGGTGCAGCCTTATGGAAATTGCGATAATGATCAAGCGCGATTAGAGGAGGACCGTCGATCAAGCGCACAGATCCGATGGTCTAGATCTACCCGTGCTATATCGCATCGCTCATATGCATATGCAAAGGGACTTAACCCGTGGCCTAATATGTGTAATATCGCATCGCAGTTATGTAAGGGGTGATGCCATAGGAGGCCAGCAACCATGCGATACGCCGATCACCGATAAGGTCGATCGGAGCAATCGACGATCAGAAGTCAAAATAGATATGCAATAAGCGATATAACCGGACTCGATGGGATTTATATATGCAAATAAATAATATTTGAAGTCCGATATGACAAGTTTTCCTGTGTATTTGGGGTTTTTCACTATAAACCCAAATACGAAGGAAACCACGACTAAGCGGCTTGTGATAGTGATACAAAGGTGGACTCGATGGAGTTTAGAGTGGAATTGATAATATTTCAGGTCCGATATAAGGCATTTGGGTGTATTTTTACAGTGTTTCTATGTATTTCTCTGTGTAAATAGAGAATTACTATTTTTGGATTTCTAATGTGCCGATGGTCCCTTCCGTTACAAAACAAGTGGCCAACATCCTTGAAGACGTTTAACAATGATTGTTTAACACTCAGAGGGGATTCGAGACGACAGAGACTGGGAGCCAGAGAGCCCAAAAGGGAAAATGAATAGACAACCTCTGATTGGCTTAAAAGCCACTGAATGACATAGAAAAGAGTAGGAAGTGCTGAGACAGAGAGCGAAAGGGAGAGTCTGTGTACTCAGAAAGACCTGAGGGATTCAAGCCAAACCCTGTTGTTTATTCCTGTTGTGTTTACACTCAATTTGAGCTCACATTTGTAAAAACTCTACTCTTGAAGACATAATAGAGAGGTCACCACTGAAAGCTGGACCAGGAGATGTAGCCCAAGAGTTTTGGGTGAACTCCTTGATTATTTGTTGTAAATCAGTAAAGCTATCACTCATACTTGCTTTATTCACTTATTTTACCCCCGTAAACTAGGTCAACGAGTCTAGGTTAGCTCATCTCCTCCTAGCAAGTATAGGCTAGCCCCTGATCTAAACACAGCGGGTATAGGTTAGCTCATGTGCTCGCTTTATTCACTGACTTCACTGATGGTGTTCTCCGGAGGCAGGGCCCAGTGCGTCTCCTCTCATAAGCTGTGGGGTGGAAACCAAGCCCGAACCCACTCGGTTGAAGCCTGATCTTCTGCAACATATGTGTGTGTCTATTATGTTTCTCTAAATTCTCATTGTCTATATTACTCGCAATCTTTTTGATCCGTTGCACTAATTAATATAGGCTAATCCTACACATGAGTCTGTAATACCTTAATATTAATCTAAGATCTCATTTTCAGATCATTGGTGACTAGGAGCTGGAGTTAGAAACTTCAGATATTTACTTCATCACTGGATTGTCTCGCAGAGGTGAGCCATTGAACTTGTATGAGTCACGTTCGATCGGGGCAAGCATATCTTCCTTGCTAGTCGAGCACTACCTTGAGGCCCTGAAATCTAAGAGTGGGAAGATACATATTTCTAGTGTGTGGGATCTGACACTGAGGGTGCTTTTGTTGACTATCAACAGAGTGGCAGGGTCCCGGGCAGAACATTAGACTAACAAGTCAAAGTTACGTTATGTTATTGACTGGATAGCTCCTACGATCTTCAACTAGGCAAAGGCCATGAATATGAACATCAAGCACTAGTTGTCCAAAGCCAGAATATGAAGCAATTTTTCTTCGGATCTATACTTGTGACCTTCTTCCTCGAATGAGTACCACAGTTCCTATATCAGCTAACTGAGGTAGATCCTCCTATTCCACATGATCCGTGGATGGCCTGCTCGAGTCGTTTGATGCCCAGGATCACTGGGGGTTAGCATATGTCATCTCGACCTACATTCTTTTCATGGCTACAACGACAGAAGATCATCGTGGAGGACTAGCCATACAATGGAACTGATTTCTATGGAGATCCAGACATGCCCTTACCATATGGAGAGGACTTCGATGACGACGGTAAAAAATAAAATTTTTAATTTGAGATTTTTTAATTGTTTTTGGTATATACATGCTTACAACATTTCTCTTGTTTATGCAAATGTTGGACTATAGAGACTAGCTGGGATGTCCCTGATAGCCAAGTGCATCCCCTGACTTATTGATGCTGTCACCCCTTATCAGGAAGGAGTGACAACGAGGAGGAGATCGCAAGGAACCTTTAGGGGTTAACTCATGGTATCCCGGATTATGCTCGGATAGAAGACATGCCCCTTCAGTACCAGAGACACATGGTGGGAGTCTCAGATCGAATTCACCAATTGTTCACTCATGCTGCACGAGCTGTCTCATGCAACCATGACCACCATGCTGATTAGTTCCTAGGTCTTACACTTACATATTTTTTGAGGCCTACGTGCCATGGATGTATGAGGCCTGCAAGCCGCTGATGTTTTCTTAGACACATATTATGTTTTTGGGTTCTAATGTATCAAACATTCTCACCATATATATATATATATATATATGTATATGTATATGTATATGTATATGTATATGTATATGTATATGTATATGTATATGTATATGTATATGTATATGTATATGTATATGTATATGTATATGTATATGTATCTATATGTATATGTATATATATATATATATATATATATGTATATATATATATATGTATATATATATATATGTATATATATATATCTCTATGTATATATATATATGTATATATATATATATGTATATATATATATATATATATATATGTTGTATATATATGTATATATATATATATATATGTATATATATATAGATATATATATATATATATATATATATATATATATATATATATATATATATATATGTTGTATTTTCCTGTCTATTATGGTACAAATGGTTTGTCTTATCTTTTACATGTTTTTTAAATTTCTATCCAACACGTAATTAGCTAATGCATCTGTCAATGTATTCATGTGTCTAGGAATATGATGATATGTAATATAATAAAAATGTCTTTCAAATAAATAGATACGGAGATACATTCTCAATATTTGAGGGTTCCTGATGGAATATTTTGCATTGAGTTGAAGGATGACAAGCCATGAATCCAAGTTGACAACCAATTCTCTGATGCCCAAAGTGATGGCTTCTGACAATAGTTCAATGACCGCATTGTATTCAACAATGTTGTTGGTTGTGCGACTTACGTAGATACCTTGAAGGTCAATCAACTCACCATTAGGGTCATAAATAGCCCATGTTGCGGATGATAGGTTTCGGGTACTACGGCAAGCACCATCAACGAAACCAACGTGAGGAGTCGCAGATATCTGCAAAGAGAGAAAAGCATAGTAAACAGGAAAGTTGTTTGAAAACTATCACACAAAACCACGCTGTACAAAAATGAATCACACACTAATGTACATAAGTAAGCATGCAATATGACCTAGGCATAGTACTTTTTGAGGTAAAGCCTATTTCGGAGCTTATCGAGAGGATTCCTTCATAATAAATAAGCTCATAGGCTCCTTTCTGCAAAACACATTTCATGATATAAGGCCCATGCCACATAGGTTCAAATTTTCCTGCCCCAAACTTATCATTAGATTGGTCGTATAATAAGACCAAATCACCCTCATAGAATGCACGAGGGGAGACAGACTGATCGAAATGGGATTTTACCCATTTTTTTGTGCTTTGATGACCAAGGCAGCGAGACGATGAGTCTTGTCTAGTCATTCTAAATATAAGAGGCGTTCCTCTTGAGGTGATGTTTTGGGGAGGAGTTCAACAGCTAACTTGAGTGAAGGAATCTTGCATTCAATCGGCAATGTTGCTTCAAAACCATAGACACGCTGGAATGGTGTGAAACCAGTTGCGTCTTTGGTTGAGGTTTGGTAGGCCCACCGAGCTAAAAAGAGCATGAGATGCCAATTTGACTTGTGTATCCCAATAGTGCACTAAAGCATTGTGACCAAGACCTTACTCACGGCTTCAGCTTGGCCATTGGCCTGAGGGTAATATGGGGTCGAGCCATCATGGCACAAGCCCAATGCAGATGTCAACTCAACCATGGTCTATGACAATGGCTTGGGGTACGTAGAACCTAGAAATAACATGGTTGAAAAGGAATTGAGCCGCTATCTTACCATCTGTAGAATATGTAGGCATCGCTTCGACCTATTTGGTGAAATAATCCACTGTGATGATAATATAACCATGCCCCCCGGTTGAATGACGGTTACATGTCATATCATCTATGCCCCATTTGGAAAAGGGACCAATGGTAATGACAGGGTGTAGGTGAGTGGGTGGGGTGCACATCTTGCATTGGTAGATCTGGCATTCATGGCACTTACAGATAACAAGAATGCAGTCCACGAAGATAGATGACCAAAAATAACTAGCGCGAAGGATTTTTTTAGCTGTATAGTAATGAGACATATGACCACCACATGCTGCGGAGTGGCAATCATTGAGAGCTCTTTCAGCTTCCTTGATTGTAAGGCACCAACGAAGAACTGAATTGACACCGACATGGTATAAAGTATCACCAATAATATGGTAGGGTTGGGAATGATGTCAAATCTTTTAATGATCATCCTTGGTCAACGCGGACTGAAATGTGGATGTTTGGAGATACACAATGATATCACCGTACCATGGATCAAGGGTGCTAATCAGGAAAAGGGTCTCATCTGGAAGTTGTTCATCTGCACTAGCAGGGAGAACCTTGGAGGGAAGGGAATAAATCAATTCGGCGAAAACAAGTGACTTCTTAGATTTGGTTGTGGTGAAGACCAAATCGAATTCTTGTAGGGTGACGATCCATTTAGAATTATTTCCCCCCAGCAACTAACGAGTCAGGATATAGGTCATAGGGTTGCATTCATAAATCGCTGTAGTCGTACGTAAAAGGACATAGTGCTAAAAGAATTGAGCAACCTGAATGGCAACCAAAGCCAACTTCTTAACATGTGCATAACGCGCTTCAGTGTCGAGGAGATTCTGACTAAGGTAGTAGATTACATGTTCACTGCCTTCATCGTCATCTTGGACCAAGACCATAGCAATGGTGCTAGGGGCTACAGCTAGGTAAAGGAAGTAATCTCAATAATAGTCTAACGGATGCAACAAAGGAGCATTTATGAGGATGGCCTTGAGATCATCAAAAGATTTTTGGGCCACCTCGTCCCATACAAAGGGCGTTCCTTGTTTGAGCAACTGGGTAAATCCTGTGGCTAGCCTGACATAGTTGGGTATAAAACGCCGGAGAAAGTTGGCATTTCCTTGCAGGTTCTGGAGTTGGTGCAGTGAAGATGGAGGGGGTAAATTTACAATGGCCTCAACTTTGAGCGAATCCAAGCGAATATTGTCCTTGGAAACGATGAAGCCAAGGATTCGTCCTAATTCCACGCAAAAAACACATTTGTGCAGATTTAACTGAATGTTATAGTGTATGTAGCATAGAAAAATCTACCGAAGATGGTCTGGGCGATCTTGGCGCTTGTGAGAATGAGCAGGAAGGTCATCCAAGTAAGGCTGGAAAATGTTGCGAATATCATGAAATGTGTATGACATTGCCCATTGAAACATGGCTCAAACATTTTTGAGGCCAAAGGGGAGCTTCATGTACACAAATGTACCCCACAAGCAGATAAAGGCTATCTTTTCTTGGTCTGCCAGTGTGATATTAATCTAGTTATAACCATAAAAACCATCCATAAAGGAAAAGATCTTGCTCCCGGCACATTCATCAATGATTTGATTAATGAAGGGAGTAGGATAATTGTCTTTAGGATAGGCACGATTAAGATCTCGATAATCCACGCAAACACGGATCGTGCCTTGATTTTTAGTCACTAGGAAAATATTGGACACCCGATCTATAAGGGGGATGGGATAGATGAACCCAGCCTTGAGAAGATTTTCAACTTCACCCTTAATAGTAGCAACCTTCCTAGGGTGCACCGAGTGAAGCCGTTGGTGATTGGGCTTCGTGTGTGGATACGTTGGTATTTTGTGCACCACAATCCTAGGATCAATGCCAGACATTTCTTCGTAAGACCATGCAAACACATCATAGAATTCCTGAAATAGATGAGTATATGCCTTGATCTCATCCAGAGAACAAGATACCCCAATATGAACGTGTTCAACAATAAAAGGTTTGATAGAAATGTCAATCGGCATCGTTTGGGTAATATTACCCAAATTTCCTTCTGACCATACTTCATGAGTAACAGTCAGTGGTGGAAATGGAGAAGAGGACTCTTTGAAAGTAGTAGACATGACCCCAGGGCAAGGCAAGAACGTGGAGTGATGATGAGTATCAATCCATGGTGGTTCCTCGAGAGATATGATTTCCATGATACCTTCATTATCAAGGAAGGTCTCAGCTAAGGGATCAAATATTCCAGAGTTCCAAGCCAAGGGGATTGAGAGTACATATCGAGAGAGGTATTCGACATATGAGAATCAAAGGATGTAGAGTTCAAAGTCGAAATATTTTCCACATAATTGACTTTGGTGGGACTAAGAGGTATAACCTTGCCCCAAGTATCAACAAGATCTCATGCAGGTATGACCCAGGGATCAGATTTGACCGAGATCATGTTGATAGAGGCAACATGAGGTGGTGGGAGTGGAAAATTTTCCATTAAGGCAGAATCATTGAAGAGACCTGCCCCCACACTCTCATAGGGAGCACTAGAGTGCTTGACATACGGAATTTTTCCATCCAAGGAGGAAGAGGCAAAGACAACTGATCGACGGTGACAATTTTCGCTTTGTGGGGAAAACGAATCACGTGAAACAAGGAGGAGGCCATGACATCCATGGCATGAGTCCAACTTTGGCTGAGTAGAAGATTGTAATTGAGATTGGCATCAATAATTTCTACTTTGACTTGCACTTTCTTGCCTTCCAGGGTGATGGTAAGGTTAGGTAAGACACCGAAGGGTCGTGAATCATGCCCTTAAAAAACTTCCAAAGTGTTCGGAGACTGGTTTAGTGGAGGGGAACCAATAGCCTTCCAACATGCAGTTGACATGATGCAGGTGGAAGCACCTTCATCGATGACAGTGCAGTGGATCGTCTTTTCATTGATGATTACCTGAATAAGAAAGGAAATCTGATGAGGGAGTCATCCAACATGGTTCTCTAGATCAAAGTATATAAAATTGGAATCAGTGGGATTGACGCCCCCGATAGCTAACATCAAAGATTTCCACTGCGATGGGCAGCTTTGGAGTACCTCAAGAACCGACATGGATGATGGCACCTGAGCCAAATCCTCAACAATATTATAGTGCTGAGCAGCTCGAGTGTTGGGATTATAATAGAATTACCACAATACACCTTGAGAGGGTGGCCACATAGCTGAATCAAGGTTAGGGCGCTCAATTTGCAAATGGCTGGAACTTGGGGTAGAAGAAGAAGGTGTAGTTTCTTTCTCTATCCCAGCTATCGGAGCTGGAGTTTGATAGTCTTTCGATCGGGTAGCCACATTAATAGGTGTGCTCATCATGAACACTTGAGATCCGAAGGAAGAAGATCGGGGTTAGTCTGCCATTTGGGTCTGTTGAGATGGAAACGAATCTTTGAGGACAGCAGGGGTCCCTTTGAGCAAGCGACTAAATTTGGATCATCGAGTACAATCCTTAGTGTAGTGATCATCCTCACAAATGAGGCAGGGATACTTAGGTTTCCGTTGCGAAGATTCGCCAGCAGATGATTTGGGAGGACCTTGTTTCAGGGCATCAAATTTATCTTTGCCTTTGCTTTTCTTTTTCCATTTCGAGGATTTGTCCACTGCGGTAGACTGGACAGCATGGACCTTTGAGGTTTTACCAGGGCTAGGTGGATTCTGAGATGAACCATTAGGGACAGCATTCGAGACCGACTTCTATTTGGAAGAATTTTTAGCAAGGGTCTGGGATACTGAACCAATAAATCCATCGATGGTAAGTACTTCGAGGTAGCTTGATGTACCATTTTGCTGCGGCACCCATGAGGATTCATTGGAAAAGACGAAGACAAATGGAATCATCCACATATGAGTTCGACAAGAACCAAAGGTGATATGTCATCATATGGGCTTGAGGTTCTTCTTTAGCTTTTCCATTGAACTTTGGGAAATCACTTGGTATCTTGGATGGCACCAGAGGCCAGTACGGTGAATGAAGGATTGGATCATTCGCAAGGTGCGATACATCTAGCAACTCAAGTGTAGCCAAGAAAGGTAATTGGGTGTTAAAAGGCATGGGAGGTTGATAAGCGGGCCCATAGGGAGGAGCCCATCCCTGCTGGTAAGGATTTTGGCCCCACAGTGGGGGATTTAGACCATATGGCATCTGAGGCTGCCCCCATTGCGGATTACCTTGACCATAGGGATTATTTTGACCTTGAATACCTTGAAACTACCCAAGCATAGGTTGTTGATAAGCAACGTACGAGTTAAAAGGCTGTTGAGCTTGTTGACCTTGGACATATGGATATGGGAGCTGTTGTCCTGGAATATACAACTGATGATCCTGTTGTCTCTAAACAAGAGGATTATGGACTCGCATTCATTGGGCATAAGGTTGATACACTTGCTGCCCTTGGACGTAGGGATTTTGTACCTGATGCCCTTAGCTGGCAGGATTTTGAACCTGTTGACCTAGGACATGAAGATTTTGGGCATTCTGCTACAAGTCTTGACCTTGACCACGCCCCTGCAAGGGTTGAACTATTTTATATGTATACAAGATTTGTTGCGGTTGCAAAATTTTTCCCTGGGGTTGCAGAGGTTGGCCCTGCGAGGACATGGGTTGAGAGGTGTGCGGAGCATATTGCATCTGTTGCTGCGCGGCTTGCTGCAACTATTGTAAGGATTGACCTTGTGGTTGTTTGAGGTGACCTTGTTGTGGGATAATTTACCCTTGCTATTGCGTGGAGAGCCCTTATTACAAAAAAGGTTTCCCTTGTGGTCAAAATGGCTACCCTTGTGGTAACAAAGGTTACCCTTGTTGTTGTAGAGACTGTCCTTGTTGTTGCAAGGGTACTTAAACAGTGCCCGGGAAATTACCAAACTGATTTTGGCCATAGCCAGGCTGGATGTACTACCTAGATTGGAGGGTGTAAGGTTGATTAACCAATCCTTGAGAACCATATGGAACATAAGGATTTTGGCATTGGACCTAAGCCCTATAGGGCTGCTGATACTGAACATTGCTCAATCTAGATGGACCAATGGGATTCTGAACCTGTTGGTACTGGACATTGCTTGATCCAGTAGGATCAACAGGGTTGTAAATAATACCAGAAGAAGTTTGGTTTATACCAAGCATGTGAGCTTGTGATCCGCTAACATTAGTGGCACTCGATACCATAGAAACATTCAAGTTCTGCTCCCTAGGCGGTGGCACAATCTGGCCACTGACTAGTGGGACGGAGGAACTAACAGAGACAATCTTTGAAACTGTCGGTTGTGTCTGACGGGTAACTGGGATTGATGATACAAGAGTATTCGGAATGGTGGGTTGCACCAGGACTGAATTAACAACCTATTGGGAAGTCATGTTCGTAATAAACGGACCTGACGTAGGCATGATGCCCGACATCCATATAGGATTATGGTAAAGTGACGAGGCACTAGGTGTACCTGAAACCAAGTGCGCTAAAGACACATAATTGGGTGGCAAACTGGCGGAAATACCTTCCAAAAAAGGGAAACCCTCGGGAGGAAACTGCAATTCCAATCTTCCCCTTCAACAGTGTGTGGATTAGAAAATTCGAACTCATCTAGAGATGTGACTAGAGCATCACCTTCGAGTTCGATGTTTGAAAACAAATGACAACAAATGGCTAAACGAGTACTGGGGGATATTCCAAAGGAACAACCGGCTGGTGTTACAGACTGTAAGGACACTACGGTGATATCTCAACAACGTCAAACAGAGGGTTTAAAGGATAGATAACCAGTCCAAGCTAACCATCAGTGGTCAACGAGTTCTCTGGAGTTCGAATGGGATTGTTCGGAGATTCCAGGCCAAGATCAGCAGATGACCCAACAACGAAAGTAGGTAGAGGACGAGATGACAATGGTTGAACACTCAAAACAATTGCGGGTTCAACATTTTGGTCCTCGAGTGACTCTGGTAACTCAAGAAATGACTCCTCAGACAATCTTTTAAACGGAGGAGAGGAAGAGGAATTGGGTGAACCAGATGGTTCAGCCACAATGACCTTGTCTTAGTCGATGGAACAAATAATTTCAAGGCTTTAAAATGTCCTTTTAAGGAAACTCACAATTTGGCCAAAAAGACTAACAAGATGTTTTGGATCGTGGGCAACCAATTATTAAGATGCATAAAAGACTGATGCTCTTTCATTTTTTAATAGTCAAGAAAGAAACAAGGATGACTCTATCACTTTTGATTGGAAGTGAGCTCAAAATAACAAGTGCTCGAATGATATTTTAAATTTAATGAGTCAAAAATATCCAATGACTGCTCAGGATGATTTAGGTAAACAGGATTACCAGGCAACCGTGAACTGCAGAATACCTCCCGGCGAACCAAAAAGAATGAGCAGGCAATCTCCGCAAATGCTGTGTTCGGTGTATAACATTTGCAAGGCAGCCGACTTGGCTTCCTAAGGATAAAAGGATTGCAGCCTAGTGGGGTCTCCTGTTATATACTCGATGGTATGGGGAGCACAAATCTGTACTAGCACTATCTAATGTCGAAGCTAACGACAGCTACTAGGTTTAAAGATGTCGGAACACATCTCTAGCCTAGACCTTCTAGATATGATCGTTAATGTCAAATGCACCTTAGGTTAATTGAATTCATTTTAAAGTTGATCTTGAGTTAAGTTTCAGTTTTCAGGTCTTAGTGATGCTACTCAAAAAACCTTAAATGCAACTAAATGAGACAAGACCCTTTCAATTCGATGAAATGCCTACACTAGAGAGGGTAGAAACTACTCAATCAAATGCAAACAATCAAGCAATTGAAAACGAAATGATATTTCACTACCTTACTTCTTAAAAAAATAAACTAATGAAAAATGCATTCCAATTCCTGATTTCCTGACAAGAACTTATCTATTAGTCCTTTAAAAAATAAAAAATTCTCTTCCTTTTTCAAATGTTGATGCAAATCTAGTCTTTTAAAAGATGAAAATTATCGTAACATAATGATGCAACAAGCTAGGATTTCATATTTTTTCATGAAGCAATAAAAAAAACTTTTCGCATACAATCTTTTAGTGAAAAAAATCTCGAGACAATAAGATCTTCAAGCAGATGAAAACATGAAAAGAGAAGTTCATTCAGATCAATGAAATGCCGAATTTACCAACCATAAGAGAAACAATGTAATCTATGTCGGAAAAGAAACGTTTAGACAAGTAAACTAAATTTTTTCAAACTTATGCAAAAAAGAGGTCAAAGTCGTAAAAATGACCAACAAAAAATGCAAAGAGTAAGAACACCTACAACCCGACTTAGTGAGTTCACAAACTGCTAAATGGATGACCAACTAGATTCCCTAGTGTCATTTTCCACTCAATGACTCAATCAATCAAGTAGAAAGATGGCAAGCAAACAAGCAAACAAAACCAAATGAAAAGTAGCTTTCTAATCAGGGATAAAACAATCAAAAAGGCTTACGAGGTCAAACCCACAAGAACAGAACACACTGGCCAAGATTGGGGTCAAGCCTTAATCCTCACTTACAGGCATCGACGCGACTGCCTAATTGACAACAAGTGCCAAAGGCTGGTCGGCACGACTGATTCTCAGCAACTCACGCTGGTCGACACGACTGTCACCAGATTAACCATGTTGATCGAGGTAGCTAAGGAAAAAAAAAAAATGAAAATAGGGACTAGATCTGCTACTATGAATTTTAGACTCAGACAAGTAAACAAGAGAAAAGAAACAAAACCAAATGGAAAACATGAAACTAGAAAAGTTCTCTTGAAATCATGAAATCCAAACAAACAAAAGGATTGGGATCCCCGACGAAGTTGCCAATTTGTGGTGAAGTAAAATTATAAGTGTGGACAAGAACGAATTCCTCTAGCTTGATAATGGGTCTAGCCACAACAGATACATTCTATGGAAGGTTTCCTTAGGTTAGAATCAATGAAGAGGGCCTACCTCTTGGTCGCTTATCCTACTTGATGATGTCCTCGCTTGCTCGCTCCAACAATCTCTCGCTTCATTCTTCAAGCTCTTGAAACAAGTAAAAAATAATAGATAGCAAACATAATAATAAACAAATTTCAATTCAACCTACTTAACAAGTCAAGAAACATTGAGCCATGAATATGTAATATTACAAAACATTTAGGAAATCAGTCGATAGTTGCATATATTAATATCAAAGCGATATTACAACCATTCGTCTTGATGTTGCACTCTTCCTCCGACAAGACTAGGTTCCCACACACTTCTGCTAACATTCCATGATGGCCTCAATCAAAAATAGTTTTAAGGCTCTTCCCTTTAGGCTTCACTCCAAACCAAAACACACTTCTCCCTCAGACAACTAGATAGCTACAACTAGTAATAGCTTGCTTGATCCACTCCAAACCAAAATAGCATCAACACTCAACCAAAACTCTACAACTAGTTTGTGCTTGGGAAGAAGGGAGGTTTATATAAGAAATATGGATGGGAGATGGATCCTCTTCTCATGGGAGAAGTACTTATGCCTTGAGGTAGTTCCATCATTATAGGGGAAAGGAGCCCAAACCATCATCCTCGACCCCATCCAACCAAACCATTTACCAGACTTCCATTACGAAGCTTCTAGAGCTGGAAGCTATGGCTCTAATTTAAAAATATTTCCATAACAAGACCAATGCTACTGGAACACATCTTAGTCACTTTGATCAGCACGAGGAGTAGTGCTAATCTATGCACATTGGTGCGGGGGAGAAAAAGGCCATTAGCGTCGGTCTTGTAAATTAGGCAAAACAAAAGTTTTAGGGGAAATGGTGCAAAAGGGAATTTATCTGCTCATGAAGAGGGACACAATGGGAGTTTCTTCATGAAAGAAAAGCATGCGGGGTTCACTATAGAGGTCCTCCATGATCAAGGAATGGGAAGTACAAAGACAGTGACAAAATGTTGTGTAACACCCTGCCTACCGCCATCTCTTTGACCTTTGGTAAGCAAGGCAGTAAGATCATCTCCGAGACTAGGAAATTTGTTTTCTTTATGATTCACTCTCAAAGTAAGGGGAAGATCATAGCCACATCCACGGCCCCCGGGAAGGGTTCCTCCATGCAGCAAATCAAGTGGATACGGTCATGGAAGAATACAGGGACATCTTCTCCTCACCCACACGGGTACCCTTGCACTATCAGGTTAAGCATTCAATCAATCTGACTCCTGAAGCACCTCTACCCAACGGGCTCGATATATCATTTCTCCATTATGGAAAATGAAGAGATCAAGTGGCAAATCCAAGAGTTGTTGCAAAAAGCGCACATCCGACCAAGTTCCTCACCTTGTGGGAGCCCGATTGTACTTGTCCAGAAGAAGGATGGGACCTGGAGGCTCTGCATTGATTATCGATCACTAAACAAAATCATTTTGCTATGAACAAGTATCCAATGCCACAGATTGATGACCTTCTAGACCAACTCAATGGGGGCAATTATTTCAACAATATCGATCTAAAGTCTAGTTATCACGAGGTTCCAATAGAGCCCACAGATGTATGGAGGACCGCCTTCAAATCCATGGAAATCATTTTTGAATGGTTGTTTATGCCCTTTGGGTTGAAAAATGCCCATGCTACTTTTATGAGGCTAATGGATGACACCTTGCGGACCTTCACCAACTCATTCGTGGTTTTTTTATGTGGACGACATCCTCATATTTAGCAAGATTTGGGAAGAACACTTGTAACATATGCAGAAGGTACTTCAAACCCTTCCACAACACAAACTATGTGCCAACTTAGAGAAATACACCTTTGGAATGAGCCAGGTCCAATATATGGGTTACGTCATAGATTAACATGGCATGAATGTGGATCTGAATAAGATGCAAGTCATTCAGAATTGGCCAGCCCTGACCACCTTAACAAAGTTTTGCATCTTTTTAGGCCTTGCATTGTTATCGCAGGTTCATATTGGGAGTCTCCCATATCACTTGGCGTTTGAGTTAGATTACTAGGGGTGGGAAAAATCAAATTTTTACTAGTCTGAGTCCCAATAGAAGTCATTTGTTAAGTTGAAGCATTGCCTCTAGGTTGCACTGGTCCTCACACTGGCAGACCTGCACCGGCACAGCTCCTCACCTAACACGAACATCCAATGGCCTATCATCGTGAGACACTTTCTGATACAATTTGGAAGCACCCCACCTATGATAAAGAGATGTATTCCATTCTGTAGGCTTTCTAGCAATGGAAGAATTACATTCTGGGGAAGGAGACGATCTTCCACATCGATCACCAACCTCTGCAGTTTATACAGACACAAGGGAAGTTGCAGAATGACCGCCCTCAAAAGTGTTCTACATATCTGTAACAATTCCACTTGAACATTACATACAAAAAGGGCAGCACCAATAATGTTGCAGACTACCTCAAGCGGCCTGCAGTTGCAACACTAACTACTGTTCTCAACTCTTGTTTCCACGAGACCTCTGGATGGCCACAAATATACAAAAATGATCCATAGTTCACCTCCACATACCAGATTCGAGTACATGGAAAGCAAGTTCCTGATTTCCACCTCTAATACACATTATTATGCTACCTCGGCCACCTTTGTTTTCCTTCAAGCGAGCGTGCCAAGCTGATTTGTGAAGCACACTGTAGTGAGGTCAAAGTACACTTTGGTGTGGAGAAAACTATGGTTGTACTACAAAATTGCTTTTCTTGGCCAAAACTTCGACTTGATGTTGGGAAATATACAAGATCCCGCACTTCCTACGCATTCGCCAAGCCAACCATCAAGAAGCAAGCCCTGTACACTCCTCTTCTACTCCCAACCATCCATAGGAATCCATCTCGATGAACTATATGTTTGGCCTCCCTTCTATCAAGCATGGTAATGAGTGTGTATTTGTGGTCATAAACAAATTTTCTAAGATGGCTATATTGGAAGCCTAGAAGAAGAGTATCACAGTAGAGGACACTACCAAAATCTTCTTTGAATGAGTGTGGGTAATTTTTTGGATCCCGCAGACCATTATTATATCATATTGGGATAGCAGGTTCCTGAGCACATTATGGTCAAGCCTCTGGGCGCTATTGGACACCAAACTCACCAAGTCGATTTCCCTCCATCCCTAGACTGATGTCAAGATGGAGGTCTTCGATAGGATGATAATGCATATACTTTGCATGTACAACTCCAAGCATCCACAAACTTGGGATGAGAGTATTCCCTATGTGCAACACAGTTATAATAGAGCTCTCCATAGCTCAATTGGTCGCAGTCCCTTTCAAGTGGGTCTAGGATTTCAACCATTGTGTCTGATTGATGTTGTCATGCCTCATGCAACTACACAGACATAATCCACACATGTATTGTCTTGGGATAATAAAATGACCATATTTATTGAATCCATCCAACACATCCACTAGTGAGTTCACGACATCTTGGAGAATTCAAATGCCAAGTACAAACAATGACATGATCAACATCAGGTGCCGCACAAGTTTGAGGTGGGTGACAAAGGTTAGTTGCATTTGCAGAAAGAACGCCTTACCGAAGCCCATTGAAAGCTCAGACCACTCTGATATGTTCCTTACACCATTAACAAGGTTGTGGGAGACAATGATTTTGAGCTCAAAATTCCCCCATTCCTTGGCCTGCACTCAGTGTTCAATGTGGACCGCCTTCGACCATACTTCCCACCATTAATGGTCACATCAAGCATTGCATAACAACTCACACCAACAGAGTTAAATATAGAGTGCATGGAATAGGCCACAATTGATTGGATTATGGACACACATATCAAGAACACTCGCCAACAAAAGATCCAACTATATCGGGTTGTAAAAACTACCCAACTACTGCATTAAGGCAAGTGGCTCACTAGGGACCAAGTTTAGCAGAAGTTTCCCCATCTCATGGAGGCACTCAACGCAATGGGGACCATTAATTCCTAAGGGGGGAGGATTGATCTAGGTGGATGTTGGTGTCTAACCTCCTACTCCACTGGGCCATCCACCGTTGTCTCTTTGAGTTTTTTAGTTTCCTTAATTGTAGCATAGTTTAATATTTTTGGCAGTTTTTTGGGTCCTGAATTTCCGAACTATTTTGAGGCCCTAAAAAACGTTTTTTGGGAAAACTGGGGCCACCATGAGTCTCTACCCAATTTTGGCCACTTGAAAGTTGTACTGATCGAATAGATCTTCCTAGCAAGGTATTGTTTTTGTCAAGTGAAGATCGTATGCCAAAGTTACAACCCCGAGAAGTTGATGTACAAATTTACCCAAACGAGACCCATAGTTTTGGTGCTTCATCTCCTAGGGTTAGGTTTTTGGATGTTTAGGGTTTTCCATTATTTCTCAATAATAAATAGGTCTTCAAGCCTCTTTGTAACATAGTTTAGAGGCATATAGCGGCCACCTCTCTCCTCAAAGATAAGCTACCATCGCCCGGGCTAGTTTTATTTCCTTTCTATTTGTAAGCATATTTCAGTATTTGACATTAATGAAATAAAGACTTGTTTCTGCTGATGAGCCTCATCATTGGGTAATTATACGGGCCTTAATTCACCTCCTAGCTTAGTCAAACCAACTATTCTCACAACTTATTGCATACTTTTGATTATATTTTGTTTATGAGATGAGTTAGAGTTGGATATTTTGCTTTGTGGTCTAATGTGCATTTAATGCAGGATTAAAGGATAAAAGCAAGGAATTTTGGCAAAGACCTCGGTCAAAACTCGAATGGGACAAGGGAGAGGAATTATAGGAGGTAAATCCTCCTCATTTACTACCCCGTCATTTGAATATTCCTCCATCAACTCGGAGTGCAAACAACCAAATCATGAGGACTAGAAGGCAGCGAAGCAAGTGAAAGTCAAAGCACCAATTTATCTCAAGTTTGGGAGCCGAGCCTCCCTAATTTTAAGGAAGTCATTGGAGACTTCATATGTATAAGTAGAGAGGCCTAGGACCTCATTAGGATTCAGATTTTTTATTGTAAAACTCTACTGTATTTTTGAGATGCAAGACTTGTGACGGTTTTTGATGTAATCCATGGTTTTGATAATAAGAATGATTTTTTTTCATTGATTTAACTCAGAGGACTAAAGCTCTTGGGTTAGGGCCCAACCCTAGCAGCCAAGGCTCCTCTTTATTGTACATGTATGCTAGCATAGATTCATGGATTAATCATTCATTTGATTAAGTAGTTGCATTTCCATTACAACAATGTATAGTAGATTGGCTGTGTTTTAGTTTGCTTCCATTTGTGCCTTCTTTCAATTAGGAAGTTAGCGAGGAGAAAATGATCACCATAAGGTTTTCAGCAGGTGTCTCAGCCTCACTTCCTCCCTGCGGGACCATGACTTGAGGAAGAGACCCTTCAGCAAGCCCAAAAACATAGATTTCTAGTTCTTGCACGAGCTTTAGAGTTTATTATCTTGATTCAATACTTGGTTCATTTCATTGTCATCTTTTCCCATCACTCTCTTTCTGTAATAATATCTCACTCATATTCTCATTTCCTTCAATGCTTTCTTCATGCATAATATATGTGGAAGCTAATAAATCACATCTTAATCAGATTATACCTGTGGATTTCCTTTCTGTCTGATCCACAACGAACTTGACCAATCACCATCAACCGCGTGTCGCATAACTAATGTATTCATTTCAACGTTTGACTTTAGGCACTCCAAATCTCCATCATCGATCTATTCTGCTTGATCCAACGGCCATCGCGTCACCCACTCGCTAACTAGCTTGTTCGATCAACATCGTTGATCAATCCCGCATGATCCAAAGGCTATCGTGCAATTTCACGTGAAGTCTCGCACGACCGATATCCAACCGAGAGTGCACGAGAAAATTAGTTTTCTCATACTATGTGTCACCCACTTAGGCTAATCATTTGAAATTTAGGAATTCTGCTTACAACTTTTAGGGCATGCGAGATACTGCTTACTGCCTACAAATATTGGTCCATCATTCCACATGTTTTCCACCCTTCTGTCGACACGTGTGTTATAGACATTTTTGTGCCTTACAACTTTGAGCATGAAATGTCCATAATCCAAGGGATCCAAAGTCCCTAAAAGTGTTGTTCCTGCCCCTAAAGGAACAAGTTCAACTAATGACAACTTCTCCCAGAAGTTCTCCACCAAAAACTACTCAGAATCAGTCAAATCAGGATCAATTCAGGTGCTCCACTAGCTGCCTGCATTGCAAAGCACCCCAGTACACTAGCTAGGTGTGTTGCAACGCACCTAAATGCACTACTAGGGTGCGTTGAGCGAGAAATGCCAAATGGCAGTGTCATTCCGCGAGGTGTACATACAATGGAAGCTTCCAGAATCTTCCTCAATGACACTTGCCTCACTGAGTTCGACCAAGGATGAGTAAGAGGCTCTCAGCCTCCAAGTGGAAGCAAGAACTGATAGAGAGAAGCCACAAGTCAAAACATAAGCTGACTCATCCTCTCTGCTTACATCTATATATGGATCCCTCATCCCAGAGATCCAGAGGCTGGAATTTTGTACTTTGCAGAGAATTGATGTTGGTTTGAGATTGAGATTAGTGCATTGGGTGATTTATGCTTTGTTGGAGGTGAGGAAGGGATTCCTTTGCTGGGAGGTAGATGCTAGATCGGGACTCACTTGGTTGTATCTCCTCTTGGACTTTCTTATTATATCAATAAAACTATTTGAGTTTCTCCTACATGCTGTGTATCAATGATGCTTTGTTATATTTGCATGTTTAGCTTAACTATGATCCTAAGCTAGTTATGAATGTAAATCTATGTCTTTTGTGTAGTTTTCCTCTTCTGTGATCTTGCAGGAACTTGGTGAAGCTGGACCAGTAAGGGAGCAGGCAGCGGGAAGCGAACAAAGAGGAGAGCGATTGGATCAACAAACTAGCAAAAGACACAGGTTAGTTACATCCTTCCTCTTCGTTTACATTTCATAAAGAAGAATACGAAAGTAGTTTTCCTTGTTTGTTGCTAAGGCACTGTCACACCTTAGAGTGGGATAGGGGCGTTCTGAATAGATACTTTTCCCAACAACAAAATGGCGACTCCGCTGGGGAGCGTATCTAGTTAGTTTATTTTTGTTTCTATTGTTGTTCTTCTCATAAACTTAGGAGTGGCGAATCGAACTGCATTTGCCATTTACAAATGCAAAGTAGAGATCTGCTACTCTAGTCCATTCACTGGGCCTGTTTATGATCTGAACAGCTGATCCACGAATGCTCTAATTGCCCTTTGTGATAGCTCTTAGTCCTCCTTTAAATAATCCCTCTAATTGTACCTTATTGATAGCTTTTATCCGGCCAAAAACCATAGATTAAACTGCAAACCGTGACCCAGAACCCAGAGAAAATTCTCGTTTCTGTTTCAGCGCAGGCTCTGTGAAGAGGTTCTGCATTTCAACGCAGGTCCCGAGAGGGCTACCTACGCTGCAATTCAGTTTCTCTGTGCAACAGGTGCGCTGATCAGCCTTTGCCCTGTGCAGCTATGGTTCTTTGCTTCATTTTGTTCAGTTTTATCTCTGATTTTTTCAGCCTGTTATCAGTGTGTGTACCTATCTGAAAACCCCTTTTCTTTTCCTTAATTCCGCCTCAGTTGTATAAAAGAAACTGTACTTGTTTTTGTGTATTTGTTACATCATTTGCAGTTTCCCATTACAAAAGTAAACTAGTCATACTGTCACCTAAGGATCTAGACCTGTCGTAAGTGTCGTTTTGATCTTAGGAGTAAGTTTGTTTGCTGTTGACAGTTGATTACGCTTTTACTTTTGTCTTTTGGTTTGAATTTGTGAATTTCTAGTGTCAAAAGAAGTGTTTACTTCAAAATCATAAAGTGTCGTAATCGTCTTTTTTATTTCAAAAAGAAGCTTGTTTGTGTTTTCACTTGAAATCGAATTCAAATTTGTACAACAACTTTCTTTTTAGGCATCAATATTAAGAAAGTGAAAACAAATACATGCACAAGTGCATTTGCATTTTGACAGTTTGTATGGTTTGATTTAGGAAAAGTGCATTTACAGTGTGCTTTATGCTCTTTGAGAAAAGATTGTGTCTTGCTTTTCCCCTTGTAGCTAGGATTTTCATTGTTGAAAAGAGATAAAAGCTTGCTTATCATCTTTAGACTGCATTTAGGAATTGTATCTACATCTCATGGTGATCCAAAAAGGCAAACTTCTAAGAAAGATCAACCTAAAATAAATTGAATGAACTTAACAATGCTTTGTAACTTAACGCACAACATAGAGGTCTAGGCTAGAGACGTGTTCCGGCGTCGTAAAGCCTGGTAACTGTTGTCCTCACTGTTGGTTGGGTGATTCCTCCACTGTGAGACAATAAGTGCCAGTACGGATTGTGCTCCCCCGTACTGTCGAGTATATATTGGGAGACCCCTATAGGCATAAAACCTTGATCCATAGGAAGCCATGTCGGCCGCCCTACTGATCGCAATGCACTGAACACAGCATTCGGGAAGATTGACCACCCGTACCCTAAAAAGTATTCTGCGGTTTTGCTATTGGTTTGGCACACCCTCTACCTAGATCTCCAGAGCAGTCCCTTTCATTCCTTTTCAGACTCCTTAACAGAAAAGGTCCATCTGAGCACTTGTCACTTCAGGCTCATTAAAAATCGAAGGAGACTAGAGTCATCTTTTGATTTTTCTCGACTCTTTAAAATTGAAAAAGCAAGTTGTGTCCAAGCGTCGTTAAAATTTATTTTAAACGGAATATTCATACCCTTTTTCCTGCGTTGATCTTTAGGTTGAGAAAATGGAGCCTACCAACCAAGGAATTCCCCTTGGTGGAAATCCTAGTCCCTTCTCCTCTTGGGGAGATGTTGGTGCACCCCATATGGCCACATTGTCGCTTCCAGGACTGACAATTGGCTTTCCAGTCTCGCTCTTCTCAACCAATGTCGTTCAGAACACCACTATTCCTGAACAGTCAAATTAGCAATTAGACGAGTCCAGAGTTTCCCATCAACCTTCTACTTCCTCTAATTCTTCCTCTCTTCCTTCCTCTTCGCATGACGGGACTGGTAAAGCTAAAAACCAAGTTCCTAAGGAGAAAAAGGAAAAGAAGAAGAAAGAGAAAAAGAAGAAGGAGCCAAAGGAAAATAAGGGAAGACAAGTGTCGTCTAATGAAAATCCACACACAGCACTGACCAGGCCTAAATCGCCATGTGTCATTTGCAAGGGAGACCACTTTCACAGAGATTTTCCTTGCATCCCTCGGATACTAAGGGACTAGTCTCCTCGTTTGCACAATCCGGTGTCGTCAACCTCTGATGGCCATGTTGAAAGCACACCGTCAACTAGCGAAAGTGAAGTCCCAGGACAAAAAGGGAGGACTAGACCTCCCTGTAGACTGTGCGAAGGCAACCATGCCCTCCACCGTTGTCCCTTCTTAGACAAGGCTAAAAGAGTTTTGGATGATCGTCCGGTTTCACCGTTACGACTTCCTCCTGGATATAAAAAGCTCTTGCCGAGTCCTTCGTTAGTTGAGAATCCAGCTGGCCCGCTCAAGTGGTCAGCTGAAGCGTCTATCATTGAAGATAAACCAACTGAATCCATACCAGACGAAAGTCAAAAGGTCGAGGCGGCAGTTGACCCGGTCTTGTCTTCAGAGGTTTTATCTTCGAATGATACAGTCATTGAAGAGGATAAGGATGACACCGTCCAAATTCTCTTCATCAACATAGACTCCGACGAACATGGGGGCAATCCACCCATTCCTTTATCGCGGGAAGGAAGTTTGTCAGAGCGATACCTGGCCGTCTACTCGGTCCCACCTCCAAGCAACCTAGTTGTATCCTTCGACTGGAACCAACTAGGCAGACCCTGTTTGCCAACAAGCATACCATTCCGAATTATCGTTCAAATATACAGAATGGTCATGGCTGGCACCATCATAGATGAGGGGGCATCTGTGAGTATCCCTTCCTCTATTTCTTGGAAAGCGCTTGGTTCGCCATCGCTTTTGCCTGAGATGAGAAATCTGACAGGCTTCGATAAAGGAACCAGTCGACCTTTAGGGATCCTCCCCAATGTGCCCATAACATTGAAAGGGAAGACCGTTCAAATGAATGTGATGGTCGTTCAAGGACCCTTGGATTATAACCTACTCCTTGGACGAGACTATATTTATTGCATGGGAGCCATCGTCTCCTCACTCTTTAGAGTAATGTGTTTTCCGCACGAAGGAAGAGTGGTCAAGCTCGTGGACCAGCTTTCATTTCCCGGATCACGCATCGCAAATAGTCATATACCATCCCTAAATGGTCTCTTCACGCAAGAAATGTCTCAACCCACGGTCCGTCCTCCCGATGAGCGCGAGTAATTCGGAGGGATATGACTGGAACCCAGGGGGCATGCGTCCTGGTCTGCTTCGGCAGGAAAACTTCAGGTATAGAGTAGGTTTCCGCGGGAGAATATGACTAGTCCGTACCCCGTCCATGATTGGAAGAGGGGTTGTTCTAGAATAAGATTCTCTTGTCAAAGTTATGCGTGTGGCGCTCGTTGTCACTCACCTTTGTCTGCTTCGGTAGGCATCGCCGAGGAAGTGTTTTGTTTGCACCGCGAATAGAACAATCCTTGGGTAACCTGTAAGAGGTAGTACCCTTCCTGATAAAACAAATGTTTTGTCAGCTCGAATAAAGGGTGACCCTTCCTGATAAAATGAAAGTTTTGTCAGCTCGAATAGAGGGAGATCTCGAAACTCTGTTTTATACCTGGGGGCATGCAAACCTTTTGGAGTGCAAGCAAGGGGCGACTATTTATTTTTTAAATTTTTAGGTCCTCCCTTTAAACCTGTAGGCTAACCCTTTAAACTCGTAGGATTAGTCGTCACCAAACTTGTATAAAGAAAGGATGTGGGGCAAAAATCTAAAAGTTGCCGTTTTATATGAGACATTCTTATCATATGACTGGATTAATCGAGCAGTTTTAGCACATAGTTCATGCTCGTTAAAAAATAAACATAAGATCGAGCAAGTGTTTCAACCCGCGTTTAAGCTCGTTAAAAAATGAACTATCCTCCGGTAAATAACCACCGTGAATGTAACATTATCATCCATTAAAGCCTTGGTCGTGTTTGCACCGTCACCTCCACTTTTCCATTGGCCGATCATTCACCTCCATTTGATTGTTTACCCATTTTGAGGAACAGCTGCGAAGAGTGATTTCACTAGCCATCCTTGTGACACTGCCGTGATTGTAAAATTCCAACCCTTACCTGGAATCAACTGCTACCCGTTTTATCACTCGTTCCTCAAAAGACGAGTCTTCTTTAAGCTCTTTTCATCTGACTCGTAAAATATGAAAAGATTGCCGAGTTTTTGCCTTCCAGCTCGTTAAAGTGACCGGAAGTGCTATCCCTCCTCTAGATTTTAATCTTTTTGGACCTGAGGGATTATTGCACAAAAAGATCGAGCGCTTGTTTTGTTCGGCTCATTAAAACTATCGAAAATTCATCCCTTCTGTATTGTTTTATACTTTTTCGGACTTAAGGGATTAGATGACAAAAAATGACTTTCGGAGTTACCTTTACGTTCCTTTTCAGACTCCTTAAAAAGGAAAAGGACCGAGTTATCTTTGTCATTAAACTCGTTAAAAACATTAATAGCGACAAACTTGTCTTTAGACGAGAACGAGTTTCACTATTGCTAGGCTCGTTAAAACATAGCGATGGGTTTGCCCGAAGGGCAAATTATAGAACAAGCATATGTTATCCTCCTCAAGCTTGACAAAAATAAAGAGGTACTGGTCAGCAATGACTGGGGAAAAATTGGGAAGAAACTCAAAGAACCTTTATTGGTAGCAAGTCGCTCTTGAACATGACACTTCCACTCCGTGCCTGAGTCGGGTTGGGTTGTTTCATTCACCGGTCACATCACCATGGTTTCGCCATACCATCCACCTTTGGGGTAAATGCTACCAATCCATCATATAAGTGTCGCCGATATGTTCAAGAGAAGTCATCCAGAGAAGTCACCCGTGTCCCATCCACTACCATACATTATACTTCATTCTTTCATGACCGCCACCCGGAACCATATATCATCAGATCGTTTTCACCTCCATCAAAATCATTTGCTCCGTTCCGTGTCACTGATGTGGGATACATTAAGGCCCTCCTTTGACGGATCGCTTCTTGTCGACATCAGCTCATTATCCAAGAAGTTGATCTAGGAACACCCCCTTCAGTACTTTGAAGCTTGCATGCCTCAATGGCAAGTTTCTCACTTCCGGCGACAGGTATACATCAATGACCTTCGACCGAAAGATTTTGCATGGTGTTCGACGCCAAGTCCTTTATTCACACCACGTGAATTGTACTGCAGTACCTTGAGGGTCATTATCATTATCGGTGATTCCTCTCGCGCTTGTTAACAGTTTACATCATTGACTGGTAATCAAGCGATGTCTTTCCATGTTCGACTTCAGAACATTTCTCACATGGATCGACTTGTACTTAGAGTGAATATCGGACGAGATTGAAGACCCTGGATCTAGTTTCATCCATCCGGGCTGCGATATATATTTAGGAAAAATAAAGACATTGACATGTATAGCATTATAGCACAGATAATCATCCTACCACAAGGATGATGACTTCATCAGAATCATCAGTCTACCATCAGACGATTGTCTGTCCTATGTACATAAAAATGAATTTATAAAGCTGAGCATGGGAATGCCCGCCTCAGCTAGATCATGAAAACAGTATGAAAATAATGTATTGTGTTGTATCTTATTACAGGTCTCCTCCCAGCATTGAAAAAACTTCGGATCCTCCTAATAAATCATTTCACCCGATAAACGGCCTCATACTTTAGGGGGCAACTGTTATAGACATTTTTGTGCCTTACAACTTTGAGCATGAAATGTCCATAATCCAAGGGATCCAAAGTCCCTAAAAGTGTTGTTCCTGCCCCTAAAGGAACAAGGTCAACCAATGACAGCTTCTCCCAGAAGTTCTCCACCAAAAACTACTCAGAATCAGTCAAATCAGGATCAATTCAAGTGCTCCACTAGTTGCTTGCGTTGCAAAGCACCCCAGTACACTAGCTAGGTGTGTTGCAACGCACCTAAATGCACTACCAGGGTGCGCTGAGCGAGAAATGCCAAATGGCAGTGTCATTCCGCGAGGTGTACAGATAATGGAAGCTTCCAGAATCTTTCTCAATGACACTTGCCTCACTGAGTTCGACCAAGGATGAGTAAGAGGCTCTCAGCCTCCAAGTGGAAGCAAGAACTGACAGAGAGAAGCCACAAGTCAAAACATAAGCTGACTCATCCTCTCTGCTTACATCTATATATGGATCCCTCATCCCAGAGATCCAGAGGCTGGAATTTTGTACTTTGCAGAGAATTGCTGTTGGTTTGAGATTGAGATTAGTGCATTGGGTGATTTATGCTTTGTTGGAGGTGAGGAAGGGATTCCTTTGCTAGGAGGTAAATGCTGGATCGGGACTCTGTTGGGTCCCTATAATACTAGTGATTACCCCATTACTATTGTAGTTATACCCCTTATTTATATTGATGTACCCATGTAGTGCCCATATTGTTACTATTGTGCCACATAGAAGCCCACTATTGTTATTGTTGTGCCCTACAATATTGTTGTTATGTAGGCTTTGATTGTATTGGGACCACTTAGACTCCTATATATAGAAAGGAGGTATTTTCATTTGTATCATCCAAGAATTGTTCATTTATGTAATGTAAAGGAGGTTGCCCCCTCGAAGAGGCTGAATTATAAGGCGTGGATCTCTCTTTTCTATCTTTTCGTGAGTTGGTTTCATAACATTTGGTATCAGAGCTTTGGATTCTAGGGTTTCGCTGCTCCAAACAGGTCATCGTGGCATTTTCGCTATCACTTTTTTTCTGTGACGTTTCAGAAGTTGCAAAAAACACCCATTTGAGAAGAATTGGCGCTGAACCTTGGGTCCGAATTTCAGAGATTTTCGCGTGATATTTTCGGAGATATGATCTAAGGAAGTTGGCCTTTTTGCAGACTCCTGAATTACATTCAAAACAGGTGACCTGGGGAAAATCGTCATAACTCTCTCTCTGAGGATCGGATTGAAATTTCGTAAAAAGGTGCAGAAAGAGGATGGACTGTAGTTTCTTGTATGTGTGTTTTAGATTCAAAGGTTGAAACAGTGGCTCGTGGCATGTCGTAAAAGTTCACTCTACTGAACCAGTCTAAAAGCAAGTCATTGTGGGAGATTTCACATAACTCTTCCTTGGAGAATCCAATTTGGCTCAGACTTGTGGCATTGGAAAGAGGACGCAGAAGGCTACTGCAGGTAGCAATTTCAGAACTGGATGATTCGAAATTACAGAGACACATCAGATTCAATATCAGGCTTCTATAAAGTGAAAAAAAGGTGTGTAGTTTTTTTTTAAATTTTTGTGTAAGCTTGGTTTAAAGGAATTCAAAGGGCATAGTAAAGAATTATTATCGGTAACTGATGCCCCGAGGAAAGAAAATGCAAACACCTAGTAAGTAACCTGAAAGCTCTAGCATGACTCATGAAGAAGAAGAAGAAATGCTACGTGATATATCAAAATTACAAGAACAAGTGCAACAAATGTCACGATCACAAAAGCTAACAGAAGCTAAGATAAGTGGCGTGGAATCTAAGATAAAGGGCATGGAAGCTAAGATGGATGATTCAAAGACAGATTTGAAGAGAGACATGGCAGATTTGAAGATAGATTTGAAGACAGATTTGAAGAGAGACATGGCAGATTTGAAGATAGATTTGAAGACAGATATGGAAGAATTGAAGAAGTTGCTACAAGAAAGTGTCACTAATGGTGAAAAGGTAGTAAAGGAAACTCATGATGAGAACAAAAGAAATGTTAATCATGATACCATAGACGCTAATGTTGGATCGAAGACTCATCATGTTCCAAAAATCGATATGAGGAAGTTTGATGGCAAGGATCCCGCCACATGGATATTACAGATGGAGCAATTCTTCGATCTCAATAATGTGCAAAACACACAAAAGGTACGTATGGCAACTTTATATTTGGAACCAAATCAGTTTGTATGGTATCAATGGCTTTGTTCTCGTAAACAATTTATCACTTGGGCAATTTTTACGGAAGAATTGATAGCACATTATGAGGATACAAAAAGCAACACTTTTTTTAGCCAATTGATGAATCTCAAACAAAAGGGTTCAATAATGGAGCACATTGAGGAGTTCCAAAAATTGAACATAAGGATAAAAGATATTCCAGAGGAGCATAGGATTGATGTGTTCATAGGGTCTTTAAAGGATAATATCCAACATGATGTGCGCCTTTGGGAACCTGATTCATTAGAGAAGGCATTCAGGTTAGCAAGAAAAATGGAAAGCAAAATTATGGCAACTAGGAAGCATACCATTCACAACTATAAAGATGGAAGTGTTGTTGCCCATAGTCTTCCACAACCTACAAGGTTGACACCGCAACAATTGGAAGAAAAAAGAGCAAAAGGGCTTTGTTACAATTGTGATAGCAAATACACAAAAGGTCATAAGTGTGCTGAGAAGAAATTATTCTACATAGATTGTGAAGAGGAAGAAGAAAAGGAGCAAGAAAGGTCAAAAGAAGAGGATATATTCCAGGAACAAAGCCTATATGAAGAACAAATAAATCCGACCATATCTTGTAATGCATTGGTGGGAATTACCACTCCTCAAACCATCAAGATAGAAGGACAAATCAAGAAGAAAAAGGTAATAGTGTTGATTGATTCAGGAAGCACCCACAATTTTATTCATTGTAGGGTAGCAAAAGAATTGAATTGCTTCCTATATCCAGCACCAGAGTGTCAAGTGATGATTGCAAATGGAGGAACAATAAATTGCTCTGGAAAGTGCCATAATATCAAGCTATCCATGGGAGAATATGTATTGACTAGCCCAATGCTTTCCATTCCAATGGGAGGTGTTGATGTTGTACTAGGAGTCCAATGGCTACAATCCTTGGGTACAATAGCTTTTAATTTTCAAGAACTTTTCATGAAATTTTCTGTGGAAGGAAAGGAAGTTGAATTAAGGGGTATTGCAGGGAAACCAGGAAAGATAATCAGCTCTAATGGTATGACAAAGCTTCTAAAAAAGGAGCAAAGGGGTGTAATTGCACAATTATGTTCGCTAGATGTTTCCACATTAGAATCATCTATTTCTCCAGATCTCCAAAAAGTCTTGGACAATCATTCCAAGGTATTTGAGACTCCCAAAGGTCTCCCACCTATGCGTGATCATGATCATGCTATTCATCTGATTCCAGGAAGTGTTCCTCCAAACATCAGGCCGTACAGATATCCCTATGTCCAAAAAAGTGAAATTGAACGTATGGTTGCAGAAATGCTAGAGGCTGGTATAATTCAACCGAGTCAAAGTTCTTTCTCTGCTCCAGTAGTATTGGTGCACAAGAAGGATGGATCATGGCGCATGTGTCCGGATTATAGGGAGCTCAACAAGCTCACTATTAAAGATAAGTTCCCCATTCCTGTCATTGATGAATTACTGGATGAATTGCATGGATCAATTTACTTCACCAAGTTGGATCTTCGTTCAGGATATCATCAAATCAAAATGAAGATTGAAGACATTCCGAAAACGGCATTTAGAACTCATGAGGGTCATTATGAATTTTTGGTCATGCCTTTTGGCCTTACCAATGCACCTTCAACATTTCAAGGTTTGATGAATTCAATTTTCAAACCATTCCTTAGAAAATTTGTGTTAGTATTTTTTGATGATATACTTATCTACAGCAAGTCTTGGAAGGATCATGTTGAACATGTTGACAGGGTGCTACAACTATTGGAAGAGAAACAATTATATGCCAAAAGATCCAAATGTTTCTTTGGAGTCCAGGAGGTGGAATATTTGGGTCATATTGTATCTCATGAAGGAGTTAAGGTAGACCCTACCAAAATTAAAGCCATTAAGGAATGGAAAATCCCCACATCCATAAAGCATTTGCGCGGATTTCTTGGGTTGACAGGGTATTATCGCAAGTTTGTTAAGAATTATGGGAGAATAGCAGCACCTCTAACGACATTATTGAAGAAAGATGCATTTTCATGGACTCCGGAAGCAACAAAGGCCTTTGAACATCTTAAAGAGGCAATGTGCCAAGCACCGGTCTTAGCTACATCGGACTTCACAAAAACCTTTATTGTGGAATGTGATGCTTCAGGAAATGGAATTGGTGCTGTTCTAATGCAAGATGAAAGACCCATTGCTTTTGAAAGTCGTCCAATCAAGGGAAAGTTTCTAAGAAAAGCTATTTATGAGAAGGAAATGTTGGCAATACTCCATGCACTTAAGAAATGGCGACCCTACCTAATGGGAAGACACTTCAAGGTAAAAACAGATCATGATAGCCTTAAATACTTTTTAGAACAAAGATTATCCTCTGAAGAGCAACAAAAGTGGGTCACAAAGATGTTGGGTTATGACTTTGAAATCATCTACAAAAAGGGAAGCAAAATGTGGTGGCAGATGCACTCTCAAGGAAGGATGAGGATGTGGAAGCATTGTTGTGCGCTATTTCTATCATCCAACCAGATTGGATAAATGAAGCAAGGGAGGAATGGAAGAATGACGAAGAAGTGTGGGCACTTATTCGAAAGCTACAACAAGATTCCAGTACGTCTGATACATTTAGCTGGAAAAATGATTCGTTATGGTACAAAGATCGCTTATACCTCTGTAAGAATTCCCACTAAAACAAAAGATTCTTATGGAATTGCACACTTCTCCCTTAGGAGGGCACTCAGGATTTTTAAAAACTTACCACAGGGTTAAGAAGGAATTTTTTTGGGATGGCCTTAAATCAGATATTCAAAAGTTTGTGGCAGAATGTTTGGTTTGCCAGCAAAATAAAGTTGAAAAAATTAAGACACCAGGTCTATTACAACCTTTACCCATTCCAAGCCAACGTTGGGAGGAGGTATCAATGGATTTTATCACAGGTTTACCCAAGTCTGAGGGAAAGAGTGTCATCATGGTGGTAGTTGACAGACTTACCAAGTATGCACACTTTTGTGCATTATCACATCCATTTAAAGCCAGTACAGTTTCTACTGCATTTATGGAAACAATTCAAAAGCTACATGGAAACCCAAAGATTATTGTAAGTGACAGAGATCCCATTTTCACTGGAAATTTTTGGACAGAATTATTTTCTTGTCTTGGTACTCAGTTAGCTCATAGCTCATCTTATCATCCTCAATCTGATGGGCAAACTGAGATAGTAAACAAATGTTTGGAAGGATACCTTCGTTGCTTTGTATCTGATAAACAGACACAATGGGTCAAATGGTTGCCTCTGGCTGAATGGTGGTATAACACTTCCTTTCATACAGCAACAAAAATGACCCCATTTATGGCACTTTATGGGTATCAACCACCATCCATCACATCATATTTAAGAGAAAATTCTAAGGTTCAGGCAGTGGAACATCACATCGAACATCAACAACAAGTCCTCCAACTCTTAAAGGATAACCTTGTGTTGGCACAGAATAGAATGAAACAACAGGTAGATTAGCATCGCAGTGAAAGAAGTTTTGATGTAGGTGATTGGGTATTCCTACGGCTACAACCATATAAGCAAATGTCCCTCAAGCAAGCTAAGAAGGATAATAAATTATCACCAAAGTATTATGGTCCGTACAAGGTGTTGCAAAAGATTGGTACTATGGCATACAAATTGGAGCTTCTTGCAACTTCTCGATTGCACCCAGTTTTCCATGTTTCATGCTTAAAGAAGGTTATAGGCGACAAGCTCCCAGTTCAAACAATATTGCCAGAACTTGACGAAGAAGGAAAAATTATATTGGAACCGGAAGCAGTTATAGAAACAAGAACTCGACAGCTACGAAATCGATCAATTTCAGAGTACCTTATCAAGTGGAAGAACTTATCCGCTGAAGATTCCACATGGGAGGACGATAATTTTATGCAGAAGTATCCTGAACTACTCAAGCGTTGAGGACAACACTTTTTTGAAGGAGAGGGGCATGTTGGGTCCCTATAATACTAGTGATTACCCCATTACTATTGTAGTTATAACCCTTATTTATATTGATGTACCCATGTAGTGCCCATATTGTTACTATTGTGCCACATAAAGCCCACTATTGTTATTGTTGTGCCCTACAATATTATTGTTATGTAGGCTTTGATTGTATTGGGACCACTTAGACTCCTATATATAGAAAGGAGGTATTTTCATTTGTATCATCCAAGAATTGTTCATTTATGTAATGTAAAGGAGGTTGCCCCCTCGAAGAGGCTGAATTCTAAGGCGTGGATCTCTCTTTTCTATCTTTTTGTGAGCTGGTTTCATAACAGACTCACTTGGTTGTATCTCCTCTTGGACTTTCTTATTATATCAATAAAACTATTTGAGTTTCTCCTACATGCTGTGTATCAATGATGCTTTGTTATATTTGCATGTTTAGCTTAAATCTGATCCTAAGCTAGTTATGAATGTAAATCTATGTCTTTTGTGTAGTTTTCCTCTTCTATGATCTTGCAGGAACTTGGTGAAGCTGGACCAGTAAGGGAGCAGGCAGCGGGAAGCGAACAAAGAGGAGAGCGATTGGATCAACAAACTAGCGAAAGACACAGGTTAGTTACATCCTTCCTCTTCGTTTACATTTCATAAAGAAGAATACGAAAGTAGTTTTCCTTGTTTGTTGCTAAGGCACTGTCACACCTTAGAGTGGGATAGGGGCGTTCTGAATAGATACTTTTCCCAACAACAACGTGACTTGATGTGATCCATCCATCTATTGACTTATTCTCCTATGATAAGATCTTTGTCGCTCATCTTCTATTAATCCTGTTCGTTGATTTGACTAATCCAATGGTTCATATGCACTGCTTCTTCATTACTTCTTCCTTTCACTGATTTTGATCTTCGATTGCTCTTCTGCTTGAATCCTTCCCAAACTTGATTCTGCATATTATTTAAACGCTGCCACTCCTGAGCTTTGATTTTTTTATTCAATGAGACTCCAACATTGTTCGATCATCGCAATACTCCTCTGAGCATTGTCCTCTCTCTCGGATTATTTTTGAATTCCCTGCACACTTATGTTATGCAGAATTACTCTAATCCACAAACAATTTATAATTCAATTACTCAACCACACTATCCAAACACTCCATATACCTTCTAGCCATCCTCAACCACCTTCCATCCACCTGTCACGTCTACAAGAACAGTTAAATTGCATGTTTGATTTTACCAAAAAAAAACAAAAAGGTGAAAACAGATTTAGTTTAGTTTCCTTTCTTACACATTAGTTTGGTTTGATGCTCTTTACTTCTGTAACATAGATAACAACATTAGGTTAGTGTTGATTTAACAATTCTTCTTAGCATAGCTATTTAAATGGTTAATTAGGATATGGTGTAATTTAACATTACATGTTTTTTTCTTCATTACTGCAGTAGAGTAGCTCTCTTAGAATAGATTTTCTCTTCTTCCATCAAAGAATCAAGCTTCTTTTGACTCTATAGAAGTCTGGCTTGGAACCCCTAGGGTCTCTCTCCAGATGAACAGTAACAATAGGAAAGACCTTCACTTTTACCTGTGCATATAGCACTATCACCTCCAAGTTTGCACAAACCCTGGGTTGATAAGTAAAGCTGGTAGCCCAAGAGTTGCATCATCCTTGCTCTAATACTGGTGCTCATCACTTTTTGGCGCAAGTTAACCAAACCATCACCAATCTCAGGTAGAGTTTATACACAAATAAGCAGATTCTTCATTATAGGTAGAGATACAAAGCTTCATGACCATCAAATCATCACTTCATAACCTTGACATTGTTGATTTTGCCTCTAATGAATGAATAATGAATTTCTCAAAAGAGAAAACATACCAAGATATGGTAATCCATACATAAATCCCAAATCCAACCCTTCATGTTGTTGTGATTTTGCTTCTACAAACTATGTGTTTCTATTCTCATCAAATCATTTTGATGTCGATATCCACATTGCCAAGTGAAAGTCGTCGCTATTCTGCAAAGATCAATGCATTTACTAAACCATGATGATAGGGTCAATCTTATGAGAAGGAATGCATGTGTTTTTATTCTCATGATATCATTTGGGCCTCAATAACTATATTCCCCAGTGTTCATGAACTTTATCTCCATTCTACAAAGATAATTGAATGCGCTATCACACGAATAATGTTTATGAAATAAACATTTCCCTAGGCATTTAAAATTCTATGGAATGAAAGAGGTTTATGTCAAGGGCAGATGACAAATCAATAACCCATGAATACACTAAGTTGATCATGCTACCAACCATGTATAAGATTGCAGACATATGTACCAAGATGTATAAAAGTGCTATATGCATTAAAAAAATTGTAACAAGATTTAGCCTTACTACTTGAAAACTAAATTACCCAGTTGCCTCATGATCAAAAAACTAATAATCCAAATCACCATGCTAACTTGTGAATTAACGAGGGAAAGGATGAACTCTCAGAGTGAGACAAATTTCATGAACAATTTCATACTCAAAATAACTGATGACTATTTCTCACACTCATGGTCATCATCATGGATTCCTAGAATATATGACTAGACTTCTCCTTGCTCATAATTTGAACCAACAACTTTCTGATGCTACAACATTATTTCTCGAATGCAGACCATGTATCAAGCTTGGAAATCAACGGATGTAGGCTATGCAATGCAGAGTTTATACTAGCAAGAAAATAGTGAAACATTATGACAGACCCTAGTAACACATGCTGAATATTTCAATAATCAAAATTTGAAAAAAGAGCACCCAAAAATATCATAAAATTAGTGACTTAATCTAGGACAGATATACTATTGTTATTAAAATACTATTATTGAAATGAATTCAATTTTCATTAAAAATAATATATATATATATATATATATATAACTAACATGGAAACCATTAAATTCAATTTTCAATTTTTTTTTGAACTTTTAATAATGATTTACCATAACCCTAACAAATTAAATGTGCAACAATATAATTTTTTAAACAAAAAAACCATATAAATTTTTAAAATATAAATAAATTAAAAAACAAAATATATTATATCAATCGAAATTAGATTTTACAGTTAGAGTGAGCACAGTTGAGATGAATATGTGTCCCTAAAGTCCCAATCAACTTAATTGTCCAAGCAGAAAGAGTCCCTTACATACATTATAAATAAATAAACAAAGAGTCCCTTACATACCTTATAACTAAATAAATAAATAAGAGTCCCTTACATAGGAAATTGGATTTTAAAGTTCGAGTGGGCACACCTGACATGAATATTTGTCCCGAAAATCCAAATCAGCTTAATTGTCAAAGCTGCCAGAGTCACAATTAACGTAAATAATTATCTATCTTACAGGTCACTGTCGCAATTAGTATAAATAAAGAAAAATTGGTAGTTATATTATCTATTGCAAACCCGATAGTTATTAATATTTATATATTATATTATATTGTAGGTCAAATGTTTCCAGAGGATACTATATTATATTATATTGTAGGTGGGAAATGTGTGTTTCATTCATTTCCAGAGGATACTATATTATATTTTAGGTGGGAAATGTATGCTTCATTCATTTCTAGAGATACTATATTATATTGTAGGTGGGAAATGTATGCTTCATGAAATAAAATTTTATACATGAAGGTAAAAGAGTGTAGGATTATGAATAAATTAGTCTAAAGTTATTTTAATTTGGATTTATCAAGTGTCAAAAAATATCAAATTTTTTGAGGTGTAAATCTTTTTTAAAGTGAAAATAGATTTGATCTTTCTATACACTTAGTAAATCTAAATTTAAAATGAATATAAGTTGATCTTTCCATCTTTAAATAATCTATATTCCGCATGAACACTATGAGTCAATACTATAGTTAATACCATGGGTCAATAAGTTTTTTATTTTTATTATTTTATTATTTTTGTTTACATAATAGGATAGGACAAGAGAGGACAACATCTCTTTCATAGTGGGTTGTAGAGAGCCTCTAGATCAACTACCATAGATCAATATTAACTCTAGATCTACCAAATGTCAGAGGGATCAAATTTCATTTCACTTTAAAAGAGGTTTGCACCTCAAGAGATTTGATCCATCTGGTCACTTGGTAGACCACCAGTTAAGATGGATCTAGGTGGGTAGGATATATATATATGAAAAACCATGGGTTGTTAAAACCTAGAGCCAAAAACTCTCAAAAGTAAATTGACTAGTTTACCTCAATTTTGTTTTAATTAATATTTTATTTTATTTTAATTTTAATTTTACTATTATTGTTATGTAATTTGATTGAGTCAAAATACAAGACAAGCCAAGACAAGACATGATAGGACATTACAACATCTCTTCCATTGGCTAGAGAGAAACCATTAAAAGAAGAAAACCCAAAAATGAATATTAAATTAAGAAAATTAAGAAATCTAAGAAGAAAATTAAGAAAATTTTACTTCATTCTGAAGTAAAAATATATATTTATTTGTTCCATTCAATAATAATATATTAATATTATGTAATAAATTTTATTATTATATAGTAATATATAATAATGACTAAGTCTAATATGCCTAGAATCCCGAATCACAAGTTTTGCCTAGGGATTTTTTAGGTGTTAATTCATATATGTAGTCAAAAACTGATTTTAAACAACAAAGATGAGGATTTGGCCAAAACAAATTTGTGAGATTCAAGCAAGAAACTCAAAAACATGTAATGTTTAGACAAGGCCTATAATAATTATTATTATGTAATAATAATGTTAAGAAAAGGCTTAAATAGAGAACAATGTAGAGAGTGACCATGGCAAAGGCTTAAATAGAGAGCAATGTAGAGACCATAATTTCAAGTAATGACTATGTTTTAACTATGGAATTATTCACTTATATTAGAGTTATAATTATAATAAAATAGTATTATAATTTTTATTTTAATATTAAAATATTTTGTTGTTATTGTAATTAATAATATTAATTAATCAAGGTTAATATGAAAGTTTTAATAGTGAAGGGATTTTAGTTTGAGTGGTTTGGTGAACAACAAGGGGGAATCTTAATGTTATAGTAATTATAATATGCATAGTCTAACTAATAGACAAAATGGTCTTTTCAGGGCATTTTTTCTAGTTAATTTTAACCAAAATCCAACAAAGATTTCTAAAAACTTATATTAAGTGACTTAATCTACAGAATTTGAGTGGGGATTTTCTCAAGGCACTGAATTCATTTATGCATACAAAAATGTATTTAAATGAAAAAAAATCAAAAACTTTCTTGAAATCATACAAGACTAGATCCATCTTGACTAGGCCATCAAATCTCTTCTCACTTTAAAAGAGGTTTGCATCTTAAGAGATTTGATCCCTCTCGGCGCCGAAGCTAAAATGGATTTAGGCTGATTTAATTTCTCCCTTTAAATAAACTATATTCCACATGTATACCATGAGTCAATACCATGAGTCATTTTTATTTTTATTATTATTTTATGTTTACAAGATTATTTTTATTTCCTTATTAAAAGGTTTACATTGCATTAATCTTTTATTTAGTTTATTTTTTCTTTATTTTTTTATTTAAAATATGGCTAAGTCTTTTTTTATTTTTTATTTTTTTATTTTTTTTATGTGTGTTTCACGCACACCGGATATCATTAATTGCTACAACCACAAAAGCTATCCACGTAGAATCCACCCGAAGCCCTAACTCATTAAAAGAGCTTAACCTCAAGAGTGTGGATGAAGATTAAATTGAGCCAACCACCTCTCATTAGCAAGGTTCTTTAACAAAGGGAACTCAACCAATTGAGATAATGATTGGGGCTATGGCTCAGTCTAACTAATAGATGAAATGGCTTTTCTCACCGAAATCCAACAATGCAATTTTAAACAAGGTTGTGATTTCTTATTGTTTAAAATAAACTTTTGAATGTACAAATAGATTCAACACCCTAAAATTTTTTAGAGCACTAAAACTTTGCAAATTAAATAGCTTAAATTTATGATTCTTAAAAGTCTTGGTTGAATTTTAAACAAAATTAACTAGAAAAAATGTAAAAAAAATATTTTATCTATTAGTTAAAATATGAGAATAAACCTATATTACTAATATTAATATAAAAATATTATTAATATAATAATATTAATTAATAGAGGTTATTATTATACAATAATATTTTGTTTGTAAAAAAGTGTATAGTTATTATACTAATATTAACTAATAGAAGTTATATAAAAGTGTATAGTTATTATACTAATATTAACTAATAGAAGTTATTATTATATAGTAATAATAGAAGTTATTATTATATAGTAATATTATGTTTGTGAAAAAAGGTTTATAGTTATTATAATAATATTAATTAATAGAGGTTATTATTATATAGTAATATTATGTTTGTGAAAAAAAGTTTTATAGCTATTAGGTAATAAATACTAAAATATATAGAGTTACATATAGTGTTATAATTATATTAATATATTAGTGTTATAATTATATTATTAATATTAAAATGTTATGATAATAGCATAAATAATAATTATTGCTATATGAGGAAAGAAGAGTTATAAAATAGTGATATTAATGATATAATCATCTTTATATTATTATTTAACAATTATTGCAGTGTTATTATTATTAAAGAATTTTAATTATTTTATAATTATTGTTATTTTTGTATATTATAGGGTTATGATTTAAGGGAGGAATAGTTTTATTAATATAAAGTATGATTATTTTAATAATTCTAATAATATAATTATGAGATTATTTTATGAGGTATAGTTTAACAAATAAATAAAATGGGTTTTTAATTGAAATTTGGTAATATAATTTTTAGTAAAATTATGAGTTCTTGTTATTTAAAACACATTTTTGAATGTATAAATGGATTCATCACTCTAAAATATACTCAATTGTTGCAAGTTAAATAATCTAAACTTATGATACTTAAAAATATCTACCAAATTTTGGGAAAAAATGACAAAAAAATACCTGAGAAAAAGTCATTTCATTTATTAGTGAAACAAGCCTAGATCCATCTTAACTCTAGATCTACCAAGCATCAAGAGGGATCAAATCTTTTCAATCTCTTTTCACTCTAAAAGAGATTTTCCTATCAAGAGATTTGATCCCTCTCAGTGCTTGGTAGATCTGGAGTTAAGATGGATTTAGGCTAGTTTAATATCCCACTTTGAAAAGCTATATTTCATGTGATTACCATAGGTCTTTTTAATTTTTATTATTATTTTATTTGTATAGGGTTATTTTTATTTTTATTTTTTATTTTATTTTGACAAAGTTAAAATGTTTACATTACATAACGGGATTTCTATCATAGTGAGTTGGACCAACTCAGTTATCTTATAATATTGATTTAGAGACAAAAATATATTATTATGATAGTGAACCCTAATATAATAATAAAAATGATCATCATTTCTAGTAGCATTAATTAGTAAAATACTTTTTTATTTTATTTAAATCATTAATGTATTGGGAATGTTATTATCATATAAATAAATTATATGGTAATGGTAATTGTGAGTAAAGACTACTAAGGGGATGGAATCATCCTCATATACTAAGTGGGTTAAATGTTATTGGAATTGTATATTTTTATTATAATAGACTTATGATATTAGTGTGGTAATATTATAACTTAGGATTATATTATTGTATTATCATATAGTTATGAAATAAAAGAATAAAGGATTCAGTGTAGGAATTGCAAGGGAACCATGTAGAAAAAGAAGTGGGTGGATGAGTCAGGAAATCAAGAAGAGAAAAAGTAGAGTAAAAGGGAGAGAGAAGGAAGTAAGACATGAGATTATGAGGAGAAAACATAGAGGGAATACTTAAAGAGAGGCTAAATAAATGTGCTAATTAGTGTGAATGAAGGAGAAATGGTGGATCATCGGTTTTCATAAGTGACTTAACTTGTAGCCATCTTTATGATTGAGATTGTTTGGATATTTTCCAATTTCAAGGGCTTCCCTAATAATGCAATGAAGGTAGAAATGAGAGAATGATATAATTTTAAAATCGTTTAAATTAATGAGGTGTTTGGATATGTGAGAATGTTCAACTATAGTTGATTTTACAATTCTATTATGTTGGTTATCCACTATATGTTTTTTTAAGATGGTCCTTGAAATATCTAGCTATCTTTCCTATGTAAGTTTCCTATATAAGCACGAGATTTGATAAACCCGTGTGCCAAGCATCGGGTCAACCTCACGGGGGCTTCATTGGAGGAGCAATACCTTACTACATGCGTTCATATTGGGGATGTATATTGAGGAAAAAATGACATAATATATTGAGCATATAATAGGGGGTAAAGGGTTTTTATATTGGCAAGTATAAAAAATGAAGCTCAAAGTTAATGAAAAAATATAAAGGGGTATAAAAAATGTTAATTAAAAATGGATACCTACAATATCTAGTGAAAGTAGGGGTTTTTAAAATTGGGAAGGTGTATTGGGTGTGTATTGGTAAGAGGTTAAATAATGTGCTTTTTAGAGGTTTTTTCCAATATGTAGTCAAATTAAGGTTATTGTTTAGTATGCGACGAATGCATGTATATGTCAAAGGTTCATTGAGTGAAGTCCTCATGGTCAACCTTGTCCTTAGTATATCAAAATATGTTTTTACACATCATGTGGGGTTTGAAAAGGGTCTTGTTGTTCTTTCTCGCAATAAATTTTTAAATATGATAAGTGATCCCTTGGATGTAAGGAAATGAGACCATGGTTATGGGAGAGAAGAAGGTTTTATTTTGGTTTTAGGATTGGTAATAGAGTGAAAGAAATTTTTGATGTGGGGGAGGCTATAGCCATTGGCTAGAAGGGTTTTCGTTAGATGTATATTTTCTTCTTCGAGGAATTTGAGGGGGGGGGGTGAATTCCAAAAGTTTCAGGTAGCTAACGTATTGAGAATGACAAATTTTTGGGTTTCGTGATGGTGAGAATTAGCATGAAGATACCTATCAGTATGGGTATTTTTTTGGAAGACTTGGTGCCTAAGGGAACCATAATATTGGCACGAGATGAGAAGATATAGGAAAGGAAGTGACTTCGATTGTTAAACTTCCATGGTAAATTGGATAATGGGGGGCCATGTTGTTCAGGTGGTCCAAGAAGGAATTGAGGATTTGGAGGCCATGGTACAAAATTAAAAATGTGTCATCTACAGGAGATTATGAGGAGAACAAATAAAGGGATGCTAAAGAAAGGTGTTAGAATTATTGTGAATGGAGGAGAAACAATGGATCGTATGTTTCCATGAGTTACTTAACTTGTAGACATCTTCATGATTGAAATAATTTGAATGTTTTTCAATTTCACAGGCTTCCCTGATGATGCAATGGGGGTATAAGGGAGAGGATGACATAATTTTAAAATCACCAAAATTAATGAGGTGCTTGGATATGTGAGAATGTTCAGTTATAGCTAATTTTTTTATTCTAATGTTGGTTGTCCACTATATGTTATTTAAGATGGGCCTTGAAAGATATAGCTATTTGGACTATGTAAGTTTCTTATATGAGCACAAGACTTCATAAACCCTTAGAAGCATCGGGTCATAGTTGTCCTTACTAGATCAAAATCTTTTTTTATGTGTCATGTGGGGTTTGAAAGTGTCTTGATGCTCATTCTCGCATGAAATTTTTAAATGTGATAAGTGATCCCTTGGATGTAAGGAAAGGAGACCATGGATGTGGGGGTAGAAGAAGGTGTGATTTTGGCTTTAGAGTTGGTAATAAACTGGAAATATTTTTTGATGTGGGGGAGGTTATAACCATTGGCTAGAAGGGCTTTTGTTCGTTGGGTATTTTTTTCTTCGAGGAATTGAGGGGTTGAATTTTGAAATGTTCAAGTAGATAATGTATTGAGAATGACATATATTTGGGCTAGGTGATGGTGATTATTAGCATGAAGGTACCTCTTAGTATGGATATTTTTTTGGAAGACTTGGTGGTTGAGGGAAGTGTTGGATTGACACGATATGAGAACATCTAGGAAAGTAAGTGAGTTTGATTGTTGAGTTTCCATGGTAAATTGGCTCTCGGGGGTTATTTGTTGAGGTGGTCTAGGAAGGTATTGAGGGTTTGGAGGCCATAAGGCCAAATTAAAAATGTGTTATCTATAAATCAAAACCAACATTTTTGTTTTAGATGGAAATTGTTTAATGCTTTAGTTTCAAAGTGTTCCATATAGATGATCTAGTTTGATGTTGGTGGCCACCCGCCTATTCCACTCACCCCCCCACCATTATATCTTTCAATTTTTTAGTTTCCTTAATTGTAGCACATTTTACTATTTTTGGCATTTTTTTGGGTCGTGAACTTCCAGAGCCGTTTTGAGGCCCTAAACGACATTTTTTGGGGAAAATAGGGGCCAACATGGGGTTTTTACCCATTTTGGCCACTCAAAAGTTTTGTTCCTCAGATAGATCTTCCTAACGAGGTATTGTGTGCATCAAACAAAGATTGTATGCCAAATTTATGACCCCAGGAAGTTGATGTACCAATTTACCAAACGGGGCCCATAATTTTGTCACTTCATATCCTAAGGTTAGGTTTTTGGATGTTTAGGGTTTTCCATTATTTCTCAATAATAAATAGGTCTTCGAGCCTCGTTGTAACACAATTCAGATGTTGTAGTCGCCACTTCTCTCCTCAGAGATAAGCTAACATCTTCTGAGCTAGTTTTATTTCCTTTATGTTTGTAAGCATATTTCAGTATTTGACATTAATGAAATGAAGCCTTATTTTTGTTGCATCTCTGTATTTATGGTTATATTTGTAATATGTTGCATTATTTCTTAATATTAGATCAGTGGTATCAAAGCGGTCTGATATTTCTTTTTTTTTCTTTGCATGTCCCCAACGAGGTTGGGATATAAGGAGTTAGGGCTTGAACTAGTCGAACCTTTGTAAGACTAGCCTTGCAAATCCTGATGGCCTCCCGTGGCGGAAGAGAAGAAAGATGAGGAGCAAGAGATACTTTCAAAATCTTGCTTGAAGAAGCTCTCAAACAACAAAGGAATGTGATGATGGACAACTTTGGCCATATCCCTCAATGACTACCCAAAGGCGACACATCTCCTTCCAATAGCTACTTTGGAAGTGCCACATCCTTCAAGGTACAAGTTAACTTTGACATCCCCATATTTGAAGGTAAAATAGATGAGGAGACCGTAGATAAATGGTTAAATATGGTAAAAGGATATTTTTTTGTTCATGGATTTCCAGCCAGGAAAATATTACTTTTGCACTTCTCAAAGCCACCCCCCACATTAAGGACTGGTGGGAAATCTACTGTGAGAAGAAGGACGAAAGTACACCCTCATTATTTTCAGCTATACCCACTTGGAATTCGTTTTGGGATGCCATCAAGGAGCAATATTACCCTGTCGAGAGCTATGAGGTTAAGTACATAAATTGGACCATGTTGTGGTAGGGAAGGGACCAAGATGTGTAAGAGTATACCAATGTTTTTCATACCCTTCTCATAAAGTTATGTATCAAGGATTATGAGTGGAATTTGATACTCAAGTACCGTGGCTATCTATACAGGTACAAACAAGATGAGATGGAGTTCCTAGACATCTCCTTGCTCGGCACAACATACCGATACACTACAAAGATTGAGCAGAAGTTTAAACAGAAAAAGTGAGACTTTGGATCTACGAATTTGAAGCAGGGGAAAGGCACCCCCAAACCGCAAATCAAAGAAAAAATTCAAGGAGGGGTGACCTAGGATAACCTTTCAAAGTCGCAAGAAAATAAAAACACCATGAAGACAAATAAGGACTCGGGAAAGTGGTGTGAGTTACATAAAAGCTCCACTCACAACACAAGTGAGTGTCAGGCCCAACAGTCACTCATGGCCAAGCTAAGGCATTTGAATTAGACGCATGTTGCGACTTTGAGTCATAACCCGACAAGGGGAATGACAAAGGGAAGCAGATCATTGACGCAGAGCCCAGTGCCACCATGTCTAGAACCAAGATCAAAAATATTGAGCCTAAAATCTAGAGGAGGGGGAATGCCTTTTCCACTCACAGATGTGGGTGAAGGGTTCTCCGTTGCAGTTCATTTTCGACAGCGGGATCCAAAATAACATCATTTCAATAGAGGTCGTAAAGCGGCTAGGAATACTAACTACAACACATCCACAACCATACACCATCGGGTGGCTTCACTAAGGACGAGATCTTCGTGTCAGCCAGTAGTGTCGCCTTCCTTACAGCATCAAGCCCTTCACGGATGAGGTATTATGTGATGTTGCTCCTCTTGAGGTTTGTGATGTATTATTAGAAAAACCATACTTGTGGAAGCAACATGTTGTATATAAGTCTAGACCTCTCTTTGTTGTTATTTCTTTAGGTAATAACTTATGCAGGATATTAGAGGTAGCCCTGTGTGGTGAAGTAAAATTATAAGTGCGGACACGAAAGAATTCCTCTAGCCCAATAATGGGTCTACCCACAACAGATACATTTTATGGAAGATTTCCTTAGGTTAGAACCAATCAAGAGGGCCTACCTCTTTGTCGCTTATCCTGCTTGATGACGTCCTTGCTTGCTCGCTTCAAAAATATCTCACTTCTTTCTTCAAGATCTTGAAACAAGTAAACAACAACAAACATAATAATAGACAAATTGTAATTCAACCTACTTAACAAGTCAAGAAACATTAAGCCATGAATATGTAATATTACAAAACATGTAGGAAATCAATCGATAGTTGCATATATTAATATCAAAGAGAGATTACAACCATTTGTCTTGACGTTGCAATCTTCCTCTAACAAGACTAGGTTCCCACACACTTCTTCTACCATTCCATGATGGCCTCAATAAAAAATAGTTTTGAAGCTCTTCCCTTTAGGCTTCACTCCAAACCAAAACACACTTCTCCCTCACACAACTAGATAGCTACAACTAGTAATAACTTTCTTGTCTACTCCATACCAAAATAAAATCAACACTCAACCAAAACTCTGAAACTAGTTTGTGCTTGGGAAGAAGGGAGGTTTATATAGGAAATATGGATGGGAGATGGATCCTCTTCTCATGGGAGAAAGACTTATCCCTTGAGGTAGTTCCATCATTATAGGGGAAAGGAGCCCAAATTGTCATCCTCAACCCCATCCGGCCAAACCATTTACTAGACTTTCGTTACGAAGCTTCTAGAGCTAGAAGCTTAGGCTCTAATTTTAAAAACTTTCCATAACATGACCGACGCGACTGGAACAAAAATCAGTCACTCCGATCGGGAACGACGACTAGTGTTAATCTCTACACATCAGCACGGGGGAGACAAAGGCCATTAGTGTTGGTATTGTAAATTGGGTAAAACTAAACTTTTAGGGGAAATCGCGCAAAAGGGAATTTATCTGCTCATGAAGAGGGACACAATAGGAGTTTCTTCATGAAGGAAAAGCATGTGGGGTTCACTGTAGAGGTCCTCCAGGATCAAGGAACGGGGAGTATAGGGACAGTGACAAAATTTCGTGTAACAGATGCCCCCTAAAGCGTGAATGATGAGCTAGAGTGAGGGATGAAATACTTTAAAAATCAATGCGGGGAACCGATTTGCCGTCGGAAAACCTGCAAGAAAGTAAAGATACATATACATAAACTGAGATCTATGTCAAATCATACATGAATCATGGCATGGATGCATCCATCCAGATAATGATCATGTAAATGGATCCAAGTATGGGCACAACCATCCGTCAAGGAGGATCATAACAAAACCAAAGTATCGTCGCAACCATCCAATAATGAGAAGGATCATATATGATAACTCATGGTCTAGTCGCAGCCAACCATTTGAAAGAGACATGCATATCATCATAACCATGTCAAATCACTTCGCAACCTGGACTATTTTGATTTGAGTCCAAGGTCTTGTGCTCCAACACGACCCGATCAAAGTACAGATTCTAGCATGCGAATAGACGTGTTGACATCGAACATGCTAGAAATTTTCTTGATTACTAGTCAATAATGTAAATTGTTAACAAGCATGAGAGAAACCACCAATAATGAAAATGGTCCTCAAGGTACTACCAGCACAATTCATGAAATGTGAATACAGGAACTGAAGTCGAACATCCGCGAAATCACTCGATCGAAAGTCAATGATGTAAACTTGTTGTCGAGTGCGAAGAGTTTTCCATTAGGGCATGCAAGCTCTAAGGTACTGGAAGGGAGTCTCTCTATCAACTTCCCAGATAATGAGCCGAAGTCGACGGAATGTGACCGTGTTGAAGGAGGGCCATTATAAAATCCCACATCATCAACAAGAGACGAGAGGATGAAAAATGATTTTGGATGATACAGAGAATTAGAGGTAATTGTAACTGTAGAAGGACAACTCTTAAACATATCGGCGACACAACTAGAAGTTTGGCAGCTTTTGGATCCATAGGATCATTGGTCATGATGATGTAGCAAAGATCGGATGGTAGGCAAAAATGAACAACCCAAGCCTAGGGAAGTCAACGATGCAGAGGAGGATGTCCCAACCTGACACGAAGCAAAGAGTTTCATGTTCAAGAGTAAGCTTCCGACACGAATGATGGATTTCCAAATTTTCCCCCACCATTTCTAGCAATTACCCCAATTATTTTTTAATCGCAAGCTTGAAGGGGATAACATATTCTTGCACTGTAAGTTCATCCTTCAAACGAATCTGACCTAGTAAGTTTAATGAGCCCTAGGAAGGAGAAGCTCACATCCATCATGATGACGAATATGATGTCATTTAATAGTTTAACGAGTCCGACAAAGGTGTAACTCGATATATTTTTCACGTTTAAAGAGTTTGAAAAAGACACATAAAATAAAACTCCACATGGTCCCTTTTCATACATTTTTGTCTCTTGAGCCCGAAAAGGTAGAAAACAATACTTGAGAGAACTACTTGACCATTTCAGTCAAGGAGTACCTTTTTCGTAAATAGTGCCTCCCAACACGAAAAATGTGTAAACTTATACTGGGTGCACGACGTTTCGCATCGATTAATGAGTTCGAAACGACAAGGGATCGACCATCTTTTCACATTTAAAGGGTCAGAAAAGCGCTGAAAGCAGACCCCCCATTTTTATTCTCTTTAACGAGTCAAAAAGGGAAAAAATACTCGGCAATATTTTCATATGAGTTTTATGAGTCAAGAAAAGAGTTGAAATATGACTCATCATCATCGTCGAACATCCATCACCTGTCGCTGCACAAGTAAGGTGAAGTTTATTATTGAGTCTTGAGGCAAAATAGGTCAAAATATTTACAAAACCTGATATTTTCATGAAAAAATGAATTAAAAAGGGAAAAGTAATATATTTTTACCATTTACCATTTTACCTTTGCTGTGAAGACATTTTACCCATTTTTTCCTTAGTTATTTCGGAGCAGATTGTGGGAGATCCAGGAGGTCAATCGATGAGTCGCCAGTTCCAGGTAATAGCCGAAGCCCTAAGCTCCATTTTCATGCTATTTATTTATTCCTGTAGCCATTTTTTTGGATTTTTAAGGAGGTTTTTGAAAATATTTTTCGCCCTCGGTGAACGGGATTTCTGGGCACGGAATCACGTCGGCCGGGGATGATTAACAAAGCCATCAACACCGATCGGTGCAACTATTTCTAAAATAGGTGCATCGGTGTCGTGGATAGGGAAAAACCCTATTTTCTCAAAAATTGACCGTTTAAACATGAATTTTATGTGCCAAGAATGATTATTGACTCAAATTAATGGCTTTTGCAGGAGAGAATCACCGAAAATCGTGGATTGGAAAGAATGAGAACATGAAGATGTTGACACCCAAGCAATGAATGACCCAAATTTCCCAGAGGCTTTGAGGGCTTGCGGGCTCCTCAAATTATTTCTTATGCTAGGGATGCGGGCCCAACCCGAGTTGCTTCAATACCTGATTAGCCTTTGGGACATTAATCAAGAGATTTTTGTCATTGGTTGATCCAAAATGGATCCTAAAAACCTCTAAGTCTTCATATACTTAAAACACTATCGCAAAGGATAAACCTTAAAGAATGGAGGATTACACTATCAAGCAAGAAAACACGCAGAATATTGAAAACAGAGCCTATCGGAGGCCAAAACAACAATGCACAGGAGCTGTCAGATTTGGCCGATCAATGGTCCAGATTTGATCAACATATCGCAATCGACGGTAGTAGGCAGGGTTAATCAGGCGCAACCTTATGGAAATCGTGATAACAATCAAGCGTGATTAGACGAGTATTTTCAATCAAGCGCACAGATCCGATGGTCTAGATATACCCGCGCTATATCACATCGATCATATGCATATGTAGAGGGACTTAACCGGCAGCTCGATATGCGCAATATCACATCGCAATTATGTAAGGGGTGATGCCACAGGAGGCCAGTGACCATGCGATATGTAGCAATCGACGATCAGAAGTCAAAAGCGATATGAAATAAGCGATATAACTAGACCCGATGGGATTTATATATGAAAATACATAATATTTGAAGTCCGATATGACGAGTTTTCCTATGTATTTGGGGTTTCTCACTATAAACCAAAATACGAAGGAAACCACGACTAAGCGACTTGCGATAGCGATAAAAAGGTGGAACCAATGGAGTTTAGGGCATAATTGATAATATTTCAGGTCTGATAAAAGGTGTTTGGGTGGATTTTTATAGTGTTTCTGTGTATTTCTCTGTTTAAACAGAGAACGAATTTTTTGGGATTTCTAATGCGCCGATGGTCCCTTCCATTACAAAATAGGTGGCCACCATCCCTGAAGATGTTTAACAATGATTGTTTAATTCTCAGAGGGGATTTGAGTGGATAGAGGCTGGGAGCCAGAGAGCTCAAAAGGGAAAACGAACAGACAAGTGTCGATTGGCTTAAAAGCCACTGAATGATAGAGACAAGAGCAGGCAGTGTTGAGACAGAGAGAAAACAGAGACAGAGAGCGAAAGGGAGAGCCTGTGTACTCAGAAAGACTTGAGGGATTCAAGCCAAACCCTGTTGTTTGTTCCTGTTGTGCTAAGACTCAATTTGAGCTCACATTTGTAAAAACTGTGCTCTTGAAAACATAATAGAGAGGTCACCACTAAAAGTTGGACCAAGAGACGTAGCCTGTTGGATACCTATACCAATAGGTTTCATATTTCATGATTGGCAAGAGAAAGGCCAAATATGCTCTGCTTTGGTATCCCAAAGATCCCATATTTCCTAGAAAGCAAGAGGTGGGTAAAGTGTTTCAAGTATTGAGGACCTTATTTCAATTTTGTGGATGATTCAACAGTCTAATCTGGATCATGCCATGTGTTCAATTTTGAGTTATAGAATAGAGAAAGAAGTCTGTCCAAACTGTTTAATCTTGGCAGACAAGTAGTTTAGGTAGAGAAGCAAAGGTTCCCAACAGCTTAATCTGGGACCTTGGAAGAGATAAGGGTAGAAGTAGATAGAAAAGAAAAAAGAAAAAGCCAAAGAAAAGAAAAGGCAAGTAAGGGTTTGCAAGTCCAAATGCACCCTCTATGGAGAAACAAAAAATGCTAGGGAAATAGCTGGGTAGGCAGTTGTGGTTGCAGAAAGGGTATTTTCACCATTACACATATGTCAACAGGTGTTTTGCCAAGGCAAAATCTATCAATAGAAAAAGTGGTTAATTCCATCATATTACAGCAAGGAGCATGACTAACTTCCCTCTTCCCCTTTATTCCATTACTAACACTCCCTTTCTTTCAGCTGAGATTTATGAAGAGAGATCATGGTTTTATGGTGGTTCTAGTTCATTCAGAATCCACATTTCTTGTCTAAGATCTTTTCATTTTGATCTACTCTCAAAACCAAGTCAATTTCAGATAAACTCAGTAAAATCCCTTTCATTTGCTCCCTTCATTCATATTAACCTCTAATTTTACTATATAGCTCCCCTATTTTACCCCTTCCCCTAATAATACTAACACTAAGGTGTATAAAGCCCCAAATCTTATATATAATCCCTCCCCTTGGCATTATAGCCATATGGTCTTCAAAAGGGACCAAAGTGACATCTGGTCACTTTGGTGAACCTGTCCCATCCCATTCCCCCTTGCTGCAAGTCAAACTGCTCCTCAAACCACCATTTGCATTGGAAAACCCTTACAAAACCCTATTCCGCCTTCAAATCCTTTGAAAAAATTACCAAAGTTAAAAAACCCGCCTCTGGCGCATTTCCAAAGGGTTAGCGCATAATTGGTTAAATAAAAAAAACATTCGGAAAACCAATAAAAAACCCATAAAACCTAAAGTTCCCCGCCCGCATATAACTCGAGCACCTCCATACTCCGCCCACCGTCGGATCAAGGCCTGAAGATCTGACGATCCACGTCAATATCGGAGCGGCTCCCACTGCTGTCCTTTACCGCCCGAGATGCTGACGTTGCGTCACGTCAGGGCCTCTCCACGCGTCAATCACTGAGGTATCTCGGAGCCGGGCCTGACAACTTCCGCGCCGTACCCAAACCGCCCCGAGAAACTGTAGCGGTTAGCTTTAACCGTAACCGCTACGGTCCTAACTGCCACCTATTTTCCGCTAACTCATCGCCACGTCGCGTCCGCTCGTACTCACCTCTGCCATTCGTCCACCTGTCCGCTGACGTGGTTGCCACCTCATCGCCCCTTGGACCAATAATCTACTGCCACGTCACCCGATGACGTCAGCTGACGTCACCTCACCGTGACCCACCAATGACGTCATGCTGACGTCATCACGAAAAAGCGCCAAAATGGTAAAAAACCCATATTTACCCAAAAAAGCCGTGTTTTTTCCCACTTTCGCTCCTGTCGCTATTGTTCTCCCTGCATGACCGTTTACGTTCGAATTTCCGCCAACCTGTTGATTTAACCCGGGCGACCTCCTCAGCAGCAAACGTGCACACCTGCTCGGCCTCTGCTCGCCAATTTACAGGTATTTACAGTTGTCTTGCCCTCCATACCACTGTTATCGAACTTTAATTTGTTCAGAAGGATAAAGGCACCTCAAAAACTATATTTACACCGCCCATTTCCCTCTGCAAGTCCACATTTGCCACTGTGAAGTCGAAAAACACCAGCCGAGCCATAATTCCGGTAAATTCACCCAAAAACAATACTCACTGTGTATTCTCGGAAAATTCCTTGTTGGTCTCAATTTACCCGCAAAAAGAGGACATAGTCAGACCTTAAGAGAAGCTCTGCTCCTAAAAAACAAACAGTATTTCAATTGCTGTTGAGTAAATTCCCCTCTGGTGTCCAAAATACAACTGTCTTTACAGAGAATCACCTCTATTCTGTGTTGCTTCCATTTTGACTATTCACCTACAATTGTTGCACTTTGAAGAACTATGGAGACTCCTATTGCTCTAAATATCAAGCCCCTCAATGCTCCTCACCAGGAATTAGCATGGAAACCCCTGGGAGACATGGATTACCAAATGCTGGACTGGTTCCCTATGGGAACCAAATACAATATCCAGATGATGAATGAGTTAAAAGCCCAGCACCTGAGTGGGGCAGACATCTTGGGAATTTGGGACTCAAATTTACCCATCTACAACCTTCCCCAAGTAAATCCTATGCCAGAACTCATCTACAGCTGCCAAGAATGTTATGACCCAAGCCAAAGAGCTGTCATCAGCCCCACAGGCTCAATCCTGTTCCAGATTACCCCAGAAAGTATAAATGGAATGCTGCACTTCCAAACTGCCAAGCAATTGACTCCCCTCTTTATGCAGAATTTGATAAACAAAGGGACCAAGCTGTCAAATGACCAAATCATTAAAATCAATCAGTTGTTTGTAAGACCAGGCTCTGAATCAGTCAGAACCCCTCCTATTGGGTATCACTACTTGAATGATTTGGGCAGGATGTTAGTGGATTTAATCAGTTATGTCCTAGGATTCAGGGGATAGAGGATGTGGATGATAGCCTAATGGCAATGCTGTCTATATTCTCTCCTGGTAAACCCCCAGCTGTACATTATGACTATGCAACCTACATTGCAGATAAAATCCATGAGCAGTTTATGAACTTGAAGAGGGAAAGACTATTCAGGTATACTTCATATATATACCATCTATTCTTGTTCTATCAGCCAGCCACCTTCTCTGTTCCTTTGAAACCACTCAATGCCCAGGGAATTCCAAGGTCAGTTGTGTTCTGGACTTCTGTTTTTCATCATATCTCTGTATCACCTTACACATACACTGAGTTCATTGACTTATTCATCTATCCAGTCATGACAGTATTGCATGGTACTCCTCCTCCTAGACTAACTGATGACATGAGGAGAATTCTCCATTTGAATAAGTCCTACAGCATTGGTAATTGGTACTTCTACCAAAACCACACAGTCATCAGGATATATGGCTGTGAGTTGAACCCATTTAGGTTGCCAAGGTATGTCCCCATGAGGCTTTTTGCCTTGGAATATTTCAGACAGTTTGGGAACTCAGACTATCTTCATTTTCAGAGCAACAACAAGAAGTCACAGTTGAAGGTAAGGAACCAGCTGGGTCCTTTCCTATATAACAAGAAAGAAGAGGGATGGAAAGAGGCAAACATTATCCTGGAAGGCCTCAGACTGCAAACCAGCTTTGAATGGATACCCTATGACCCCAATCATGCTATCTCCCTCAGGAGGATTAGATACAAATTGGGTAGCTATGCACACAAGAGACAACCCGAGATTGAACAGTATGCCAATGCATCAAATTGGGAGGAGGGTACCCTAGAGGAGGAAATTACTAATGAAGAGTTACTTGAGAGAGAGGCTAGAAATATGCAAAAGGAAGCTGACTTGGAAACTTGTGGACAGGTGCCCCTCTCCTACAAAAAGCAACTTGGAGCAGCTGCTACATCATCAACAGCACAGCAACAAACTGCCGAGAAAGCACCACAGACAGCAAGCAGAGATAAAGGGAAGCAGGTGGAACAGCCACCTCTATTGACAGAAGAACAAGTGGACACATTGCTACAGCAGCAAGAAGAGATGGAGCAGCAGGAATTCGGGCAGCAACAGGAAGAGGAACAGTTTAGTGAACAGCAGCCCTTGCAGCAAGAAAAAGTGACTGATCCTCCAAGCTCCACTGAGCAACAGGCTCAGACAGTGGTGCCTCCTAGAGCAGAAACCACTGTTGATACCTCAGTCCTCCAAACCCCACAAAAGGAGGACTTCACCAGGAAAAGGGATAGAGAGACTCCCCTGACTTCATCCATTAATCGGGGAGAGAAAAGACAAAGACTAAATGACTCCCAAGAGGATGACATAGCAGTGAGGCAAGCAATGGGCATGGGCCCACCCAGTGGAGAAGTTTCAGCCAGTTCATCTCAGCATGAACATGATAGAACTATAAGAGGAGAGGTCAGCTCCTCCAGCCAGCACAGAGAGGGACAGTCAAGCATCAAGCAGCAATTTATTGGCATTAAGAGGAGGAGTAATCCTATTAAAATACGGCTGTACGATCATTTGCTGAACCTGGCTCCTACAAATCAGCAAAGACTCATGTCTGCCTTTGATGTAAGTGAAGGCAAGATGATCATGAGTCACTTCATGCCCACAACACTGCATCCTCAATCTACCTCGGATTACCTAAGAACCAACATGGAGGTGCTGGCCAAAGACATACACCCTATGGATAAGATTGAATTACATAAACAAACTGGTGAAATGGTGTATGCCTCCTTGGCAGGTGAGACATTGGAGAACTACAAATTGAAGAGCAGCCTTGATAATACAGCCTCTCAGCTGGAATTGGAGAGAGCATCATCACAAGCCAAGGACAACTGGATCAAGTCCTTGGAAGAGGTAATTATCGAAATAGGACATGATCCTAAAGATGTTAAGGGCATCCAAGAACTCCTGAAGATAAGGGATGCAGACATGGCGGCTTTAAGAAAGAAAATCAAGCTCCCAGCTACCATCCATCCACAAACAGATGAGGTTGCCCAGCAAAGGCAGGAAAAGGATACTACATACCTGCTGGTATCCCTGTACAAGGAGCTGGTTCGAACTCAAGACCAGCTAGGACAATCAGAAGCTGCAAAGGCAGCACTACAAACAGCAATGAAGCAAAGAGAAGAGGGCCAACCCTCCTAGCCTCCTCCTGTGATAATTAATCTTGAGGAAGTCCCTCCAACAACTACTCCTCCTCCTCAGCAAACGGGAACTACAGCACCATCTACAGCAACGACTACACCAACACCAGGACAGACTCCCAGTCTGGATATGCAGAAGCTACAAGCTGAGATCCAAATTCTTGAATCCCAAATGAAAGAGCTTGATGAAGTCAAGAAGACTTTGGCCAAGGTGAATGAAAAATTTGACAAAAGCAAGCAGAATGAAGCAACAAAGGAGAGAGAGATAAAAGCTCTAAAAAAGAGAATAGCTGAACTAGAAAAAGAGCTTGCACTAGAGAAGGTAACAGCAGAACTAAAAGCAGTCCTCTGGAGTAACATCGGTCGATCCATCACCAATCAGTGGCAGTACATTGAAACTATGGATGAGCAAATAGCACTCATCACCAAGGCAAACAAGGAAATACACAGAGCAAGAGCAAGCCTTGGCCACATGCCAGATGCTGCCAGCAGAATGGTCAATGTTTTAAATAACAAAACTAGCTCTCAACTAGCTGCCATGGGAATTACTAACAGGACTGAAACAATCTTAGTAGTTAAACGAGTCCTGACACTAAGAAACCTAGTTGGAACACTGGAGAGGAGAACACAGGACATGCAGACTGAAATCAACAAATTCCTGGACAGATTCCTGGCATTACAGAACAGAGGCCTCCCCAGCATTTTAAGCAGTGTAGGAAGACTGCTCACCCTAGAAAATTACAACAAAAGGATTGATGCCTATGCGGTAGCACAAATTGCAAAACAGCCCAGTACCTCAGCAGACACAGGGCCAGCATCGGGGCAGAATCTGTATGATAGGGTGGATAATCTGTTTTTTATTATGAATGAAATTGATCATCTGTTTGATACACCACCGAATTTCTTTAAGTATACTGAGGCAGATGAGACTATGGGAGCAATCATAAGACACCAATTGCCCACACAGGAAGAGTGGAGGAATCTGACACAGGTAATCTTATCAGGTCCGAACCCGTGAGGTTGGTTTTTTCTCCAGCACATGAGCAGTCATACGCAGGCACAATTTTGATGAATAAAATCTACAAGGAAGAGGCAGAAGCTGAGCCAACTCAGCAGAGCTATTCTCTCACCACTGCAGCAGTCACAATCACAGGTGACAAACACAGCATACAGCGCACAAGCCATAAAGTCGGGTTCTCCAGCACTTAATCAAAATATCTCAACCGACTCAGCTGATCCCAAAGGCCAAAATATCTTCTGACAGAACATTAAAGCGCCTTTATTTGTATTCAATGCTGTAATAAATTTCTGATAATAATATCTCAAAGTTGGTAAGAGCATTAAGTCTGAGATAACTCAGGACTCAGATATTTTTGTAAACAATCGCAAGTATATATTGGCCCCTCACAGAAGCTTAAGGGGTTGTTGTTATTTTCCTTTTGAAGCTCTCACTTGCTGTAAAATTCTCAGAGAAATAATACAAAGGGAGAATGGAATTTCCAATGCGTGGTGTATTTGGTGCGTTGTGATGAATGGTGAATGTTGCAGGATTCCAGAGTGTTTCATAAAACAATAAGTTTTCTCAAATCTCTGTATTACATGTTTTCGAGTCTTTTGTTCTCTTTTATTGTTCAGATGTTTTACACTTAATAGCAAAGTAGAAGAATGGTTCCAGGACTTAATCCATGATTACCCTGAACTCAAACTGAGCTATTATCCATGTTTTCCTCAGATACAGTAACAGAAGTGTAATTCTTAGTTGCTGCACTTTGAAACTATATCTTTCGCTGTGATAGACATTCCCAGGGATTCAAGTTTGCCCCTGTGACATCTGTCTTTTCTCATAACCAGTTTGGTGGAAACAGTTAAAAACGAGTGAAAATTCTTGAATGCTTTCATTGTTTGTCTTACCTGTTTCCTGTTATTAATCAAAATTTGTTCTATGAAGCATCCAAATGGCCCTGTAAGTTTCACCGGTTCATCTTAAAGTTTCTAGACACCTACTGCTACAGACTCCATTGCCCAATGATACTTGACTCTCTGAATGTTACATCACAAGAGATCTGAAGGAAATTCTTCAACCAAAACATAAACGAAACCTGTGCATAATAGCTAGCCTAAAACCCTATCATAAACAGTTACAAATCATAAAGAGAGAGCCCTCTCTGATCACAGTTTGGCTAGAAACAGTGATCCAAAGATTGGTTAGTGGTTACCCCGGCCGTATTCCCTTGGGAGTCATAGGGAACAACCTGGGTGTTAACATAATTGGCGACTCCACTGGGGACTTCTTAAAAGTTTTTTTAGATACTATCTATCTTCCAAAGCTACCATCAAGCCTGAAACTAGCCAAGAGGCCTTAGGACTGTTTCTGTAAACACAGGGACAGCTTTAGGGAAGAGCTAACTAGGGAATCTTCATCCTAGCTTTGAAACATATATAGTCATTCCAGAATTCTTACCTAGTCCTTGTACATATAAAGCCTCCTGTATAAAGTTCTAAAAGAATACGTAGAAGCTGGCTCCCAAAAGAAACCCAAGGCACACTAGGGCAAACCCTGACCCTGATCAACCCATCATTGTTGATAACCCAAATATCATTCCAAAGAACATAAGGAGACAGCAAAAGCAGGAGAAGCCTGCTGATTCAGATATAAGTTCAGACCAACCTATCCTCATTCCTACTCCTTGCAAAGTCCTTTTTCGGTCCACCCCTAGTTCCCCTAGTTCATCATCAACACCTCAGAGCCCTCCTCTCCCATCTTCACCATCTGCACATACTCTTTCAACCAGTTTCCCGCTTGTTACCCATCCTATTAACCCTGTTACACCTGTAATCCCAGCTGTCCCATTTGTTCCTATTAACCCTATAAACCCCATAAACATGGCTAACAGATATGCACCTCTGCAGATACCAGCCAATGCACCGGCTCTACCTCAAGACTACCAAACCAAAATCTCATTTTTTGACTCCCATGGCCCTTTGACAGCTGTCCAGCATGCTAAGAAGATGCAAGACCACTTTGAAACCTATGAAATAGATGATGACAGTGTCAGGATGAGAATTTTTGTTCAAAGCTTAACCGGGGATGTCAGAACTTGGTTTAGATCCCTGAATGCAAATTCCATTGCAACCCCTGAGGTCCTGTACCAAGAGTTTACCAACAGATGGGAGAAGAAGAAAGATCCTCTACACATACTCGGTGAATATAACACTATCAAAAGAGGTCCCCAAGAAACAGTCTTGGAATATTGTGCTAGGTTTAACAATGTATATAATGCTATCCCCCAGAACTTAAGGCCCCCTCCTGATTTGGCCCTGTATAACTTCCCTGATGGTTTTGACTCTGATATGGCCTATCAGCTGAAAGAAAGAGATCCTCCAACCCTTGCAGAAGCTCAAAGAGTTGCAGTCACTGTAGAGGCCAACCTAATTGCCAAGAGAAACAGGGCAAAGCTGGAAAAGAAGGCTGGTTTGAGAGAAGAGCCCTCAGGCTTTGATCAAAAGTTGGATGCAATACTAAACAGCATGAAGAGACTGGGTGAAAGAGTGGAATCAGTTGAAAGAAAGTCATCATGGGAGGCATCACAAAGCAATCCTCCTAGAAACCCAAATTTTAGGAGAACGCAGAACCCAAACATAGGAAAAACAAGTGCAGACCAAGATATCAGACCCCCTTTTCAAGAAAACTATGCAGAAACTTCCTCAGCCAATCAGCTCAATGAAGATCCTGAAATCAACTTAATGGGTCTGGACGGTAAAAGCCATGTTTTCTTAACACAAGAAGACCATGAGGAGGATGAAAGCAAAACATTCCAAACAAAATCAGGAGAATCCTTTGACTTTAAACAAGGGTATGACACTGCTGTCTATGAAGTCGATAAACAATACAAACTAAGGAGTCGGACTGTAAATGTAAATCAGCCTGAAAAGGTAAAGGAGAAACAGCAATCTAAAGAAACCTTAGTCACTGAACCTAATGACAAAACAAACTTGCCTACAAAAGAAGTAGTGGTTGAGGAAGTCACTGAATTACTGTCCCCACTACAACAGCCCACGGCAACCTCATCCTCCCACCCAAATCCGAACATTACCCCTCAAGACATGGGTATGAGGGGCAGGTTCCAAAATCAAGATGAAATCCAACAAGAAGATTTAATGAACAGAGAAAGGACTGCTATCCGTGACTCTAAAATCCAAGTTGACAAACCCTTTGACCTAGGAGCAGAGATTGGCAAGTTAAAGATAGCAATTCCCCTTTCAGAGCTAGCCAAGCATGACATATATAAGCAACAGATCAAAAAATCCCTTCAGCTCACCAACAGCAAAGATGATGTAAATGTGCTAGATGACACTCCAGAATTACTGTTTGGCCCAGAGGTAGATGGAAAAACAGTAGTCACAGGGGTTTTACCTTTTTATGTCAGCCTGCATGTTCATGATAAAATACTGCATAATGCAATGTTTGACTCAGGTGCCTCTCACAACCTTATGCCAAAAGCTGTCATGGAAAGATTAAACTTGGATATAACAAGACCATACAAAGACCTGTTTTCTTTTGATTCTAGTCAAGTCAAATGTTTGGGCCTAATAAAAGATTTATGTGTGTCCCTGGTTCAATTTCCCAACAAAACCATACTAATGGATGTTGTAGTTGCTGATATCCCACCCAAATACGGGATGCTCTTATCAAGATCATGGGGAGCCAAACTCCAAGGCTCCCTGCAATTAGATATGTCATATGCAACCATCTCTGTATTTGGGCAACCAAAAAGACTTTATAGGGAAACACTCATGAAGTATATGGTCAGCAGTGAAGAAAAGCCTCAAAATTTTCCAATATATGCTGTCCATTCGGACATAGACTCCTTCATCCTCTTCAATGACAGCGCAAGCCTCTCAAACAATGACATTAAGACCGAAACACTCATACAAGAACAAAACATTGATCAAACAAGTAGCACCTGCCAAACTTCAATTAGCCCAACAATACACATCAACCCTCCTCTAGTTGTCAAAAACTGTCAAACAAGTGATGAAATTATCCCAGAAAACAAATGGGAAAAGAAACCTCAACTCATGCTCACATTGCCATCCCATGAACAGAATTTTAAATCTCCTGTTCAGCAAGATATTCTGTGGGCCCTAGAATTTGATGGCTCAGTTAACAAGTTAGGGGCAGGAGCTGGAGTATGGATACATAACAAAGAGAAAGGCTATGCAGAAGGCAGGGCTTACAGATTGAAGTTTAGATGCACTAACAACATAGCAGAATATGAAGCTCTGCTGTTGGGCCTAAAGCTAGCAAAATCACTACAAGCTCCTAAACTCTCCATCATGGGAGACTCTGATCTAGTGATTCAACAAGTGAAAGGAAATTTTGTTACCAATGACAAAAGATTGAGGTCCTATAGGTCTGCTGTAATTGAAATATTAGAGACTTTCTCCGAGTTTGTTATCACAAAAATTCCAAGGGGCCACAATCTCCATGCACACAGCCTGGCAACATTTGCCAGCACCTTCAAATTCCCATTAGAACCCAACAATTGTTTCAAGGCAGAGGTCAAATATAGGCCTTCTATTCCAAACAATGTCAAAGAGTGGCAAGTATTTGAGAATGACATGCAAATAAACAACTTTTTAACCTTGCAACAAGAGTTCACAGGATTAAATATTGACCTTGAGACAGCAAGTCAATCACAAATGCTTGATGGAGCAAGTCCATCACAATTACAGTTTCAACAGTCTGCCCACCCAATGTCACCTAGAACAGCCAAACAATTACTCAGTCCAACCATTTTCAACAAAGAAAACATTCACCAAATTCACCAAATTGACTGTGATGAGGTGAGCAGCGCCGAAGATGAAATCATACAACTCAAAGACAATCTCCTTCCAGCAGGGCGAGGACATTTTTGACTCAAATGATGTCCCCAGGAAACCAAAGATGCAGCCATTAGATGCAACAATTGAAGAATGTAACATTGGTACCACTGACAAGCCTAAAATAATAAAGCTATCTGCTGCTTTGCCCCCTGATCAAAAACCCAAATATATTGATCTCTTTAAAGAGTTCCAAGATGTCTTTGCTTGGGGTTATGAGGACTTAAAGTCATACGATACCTCTGTTATCCAGCATACCATTCCCCTCAAGCCTAATCAAAAACCATTCAAACAGAAATTGAGAAGAATCAATCCTGTGCTCCTTCCTTCCATTGAAAAAGAATTACAGAAAATGTTCAAAGCTGGTATCATAGCACCAATCAGGTTTTCTGAGTGGATTTCAAATTTGGTCCCTACAAGAAAGAAAACTGGTGAGATTAGACTGTGTGTAGACTTAAGGAATTTGAACCAAGTGTCACTCAAAGACAACTACCCCTTACCCAAAATGGATCACATTCTTCAAAGAGTAGTAGGAGCTTCAAGGATATCATTGCTGGATGGTTTCTCAGGTTTCAATCAAATCCTGGTACACCCTGATGATCAAGACAAAACTGCATTTACTACCCCATGGGGCACTTTCAAGTATGTGAAAATGCCCTTTGGATTGAAAAATGCAAGGGCAACATTTCAGAGAGCAATGGACATTGCTTTTGCAAAAGAGATTCATGACTTCTTGGTCATTTACTTAGATGATCTAACACCCTTTTCAAAATCTGACCAAGAACACTTGAAACATTTAAGACAGATCTTCATAACATGCAGGAAATATGGTATTTCCTTAAACCCCAAGAAGTCATTATTTGGCTTGGAAGAAGGGAAACTTCTAGGGCATATTATTTCAAAAAATGGCATAAGAATTGATCCAGATAGGATACAAGCTATCCTACAAATGCCTCACCCAAGGAATGTCAAGGAGCTGCAAGGATTCTTAGGAAAAATCAACTTTTTAAGAAGGTTTATCCCAAATTTAGCAGAATTAATCAGATTACTAAACAATATGCTAACGAAAGATTCAAAGGTCAAATGGACTGTTGAAGCAAAACAAGCTTTCGAAAGTATAAAATTGGCCTTGACTCAAACCCCAGTGTTAACTAATCCTCAGTTTGACAGAGACTTTATTATTTTCTCATTTGCCTCCCAGCACACTATTGCTGCTGTATTATTGCAGAAAGATGACCAAGGGAATGAAAAGCCCATTGCTTTTTTCAGCAGAGCTCTTAGAGATGCCCCCCTAAAGTATCAAATAATGGAAAAACAAGCCTATGCTTTGATCAAGGCTATTAAAGACTTTAGGATTTACATCCTTTACTCCCATGTTGTGGCTTATGTACCAAGTCCTATTGTCAAAAACATTCTCACCCAAGAAAACTTAGAGGGCAGGAGAGGAAAATGGATTGCCAATATACTAGAATTTGACATTGAAATAAAGCCTACAAAGCTGATAAAAGGACAAGGTTTGGCCAAGTTAATGACAGAAGCAAATTTCCAAGCCTTAGACATTAACCAACTGGACAGTGAAACAGAGCTGGCGACTCCAAAGATCAATGTAGCCTTTGAACAATCTCCTTGGTACTCTGATATCTGTTATGTGTTACAAAACCTGTGTGCTCCCCCAGGACTGTCCAGAACTAAGTGTAGGTTCCTAAAAATGAAAACATCTAGATTTTGTGTGATGGATGAAAATCTACTGTGGAAAAACCATGAAGGTATTTTGCTGCACTGTCTAATAGAGAATGAAACTAACAATATCATGCAAGACTTCCATGCTGGAGACTGTGGTGGACATTTGTACTGGAAGTCCACTGTGGACAAGATATTGAGGGCTGGTTATTACTGGCCTACTATGTTCTCTGATGTTAAGAAATTTACAGCCTCATGCCACAAATGCCAACTGTTTGAAGGCAAAAGACAGTTGCTGCCACTTCCTTTGAAGCCTATTGCAACAGAGAGACCTTTCCAACAATGGGGCTTGGATTTCATTGGGGAAATTCATCCCTCATCTTCAGGGCAACACAGATGGATTCTAACAGCAACAGACTACTTCACCAAGTGGATTGAAGCTGCCCCATGCAGACAAGCAAATGATTCAGTAATCATTCAGTTTTTGGAAAACAATATACTGGCTAGATTTGGCTGCCCAGACAAGATAATAACAGACAATGCTGCTGCCTTCAGATCCAAGAAGATGGTGAACTTCTGCCATAAATTTCACATTACTTTGGGCCATTCTACAGCTTACTATCCTCAAGGAAATGGCCTTGCTGAATCATCAAACAAAAGTTTGATAAATATCATAAAGAAAGTGCTGGAAGAGAACAAAAAGAACTGGCATAAGAAACTAGTAAATGCCTTATGGGCAGACAGACTAACAACTAAAAGATCAATTGGGACCAGCCCATATGAGTTAGTCTATGGATTAGAGGCCAGATTTCCTTCATCACTAGGAGTGCCGGTTATGAAACTTCTGCAAGAAAGCCAAGCAGAGCCAAATGACATGCAAAGAAGGATTAACCAGATAATTTGTTTACAGCAGACCAGAGAACAAGTTTTCAGCAGAGTGCAGATACTACAAGAGAAACTGAAAAGGGCTTTTGATAGAAGAACCAAAGCAGAAGATTTCAATGTGGGGGACAAAGTTTTAAAGTGGGATGCAAGAAGAGAAGAGAAAGGGAAACATGGAAAGTTTGACTCTTTATGGAAAGGACCATTTGCTGTCCAAGCAGTACAAGGTAACAACACTTATTTCCTCAAAAGTCTTACTGAAACTGACTTGGATGAAGGTCCTGTTAATGGCAGGATGCTGAAGCACTACTTTGACTATTCCCCATGAGTAGAACCTAAGGATTCTTTGTATATATGCAGATGTACATATTGTTTTCTGTTTTAGATTGTAAAAAGCAGTTTTCCCAAGTGATTTACCAAGCAGTAAAAGGCAAATAGAATCAGAGGTCTTCCAAAAGAGAAACACACTATTTTGACACATTCATGCAGCAGATTTCAAAGACAAAGATGGGCAGTCAAGGAACAAGGCAATCTGACCTGCTGTTCTTGGTCTTTCAAAAGAAAAACCATCCCCATGTGGAGCCACTGTTGGATACCTATACCAATAGGTTTCATATTTCATGATTGGCAAGAGAAAGGCCAAATATGCTCTGCTTTGGTATCCCAAAGATCCCATATTTCCTAGAAAGCAAGAGGTGGGTAAAGTGTTTCAAGTATTGAGGACCTTATTTCAATTTTGTGGATGATTCAACAGTCTAATCTGGATCATGCCATGTGTTCAATTTTGAGTTATAGAATAGAGAAAGAAGTCTGTCCAAACTGTTTAATCTTGGCAGACAAGTAGTTTAGGTAGAGAAGCAAAGGTTCCCAACAGCTTAATCTGGGACCTTGGAAGAGATAAGGGTAGAAGTAGATAGAAAAGAAAAAAGAAAAAGCCAAAGAAAAGAAAAGGCAAGTAAGGGTTTGCAAGTCCAAATGCACCCTCTATGGAGAAACAAAAAATGCTAGGGAAATAGCTGGGTAGGCAGTTGTGGTTGCAGAAAGGGTATTTTCACCATTACACATATGTCAACAGGTGTTTTGCCAAGGCAAAATCTATCAATAGAAAAAGTGGTTAATTCCATCATATTACAGCAAGGAGCATGACTAACTTCCCTCTTCCCCTTTATTCCATTACTAACACTCCCTTTCTTTCAGCTGAGATTTATGAAGAGAGATCATGGTTTTATGGTGGTTCTAGTTCATTCATAATCCACATTTCTTGTCTAAGATCTTTTCATTTTGATCTACTCTCAAAACCAAGTCAATTTCAGATAAACTCAGTAAAATCCCTTTCATTTGCTCCCTTCATTCATATTAACCTCTAATTTTACTATATAGCTCCCCTATTTTACCCCTTCCCCTAATAATACTAACACTAAGGTGTATAAAGCCCCAAATCTTATATATAATCCCTCCCCTTGGCATTATAGCCATATGGTCTTCAAAAGGGACCAAAGTGACATCTGGTCACTTTGGTGAACCTGTCCCATCCCATTCCCCCTTGCTGCAAGTCAAACTGCTCCTCAAACCACCATTTGCATTGGAAAACCCTTACAAAACCCTATTCCGCCTTCAAATCCTTTGAAAAAATTACCAAAGTTAAAAAACCCACCTCTGGCGCATTTCCAAAGGGTTAGCGCATAATTGGTTAAATAAAAAAAACATTCGGAAAACCAATAAAAAACCCATAAAACCTAAAGTTCCCCGCCCGCATATAACCCGAGCACCTCCATACTCCGCCCACCGTCGGATCAAGGCCTGAAGATCTGACGATCCACGTCAATATCAGAGCGGCTCCCACTGCTGTCCTTTACCGCCCGAGATGCTGACGTTGCGTCACGTCAGGGCCTCTCCATGCGTCAACCACTGAGGTATCTCGGAGCCGGGCCTGACAACTTCCGCGCCGTACCCAAACCGCCCCGAGAAACTGTAGCGGTTAGCTTTAACCGTAACCGCTACGGTCCCAACTGCCACCTATTTTCCGCTAACTCATCGCCACGTCGCGTCCGCTCGTACTCACCTCTGCCATTCGTCCACCTGTTCGCTGACGTGGTTGCCACCTCATCGCCCCTTGGACCAATAATCTACTGCCACGTCACCCGATGACGTCAGCTGACGTCACCTCACCGTGACCCACCAATGACGTCATGCTGACGTCATCACGAAAAAGCGCCAAAATGGTAAAAAACCCATATTTACCCAAAAAAGCCGTGTTTTTTCCCACTTTCGCTCCTGTCGCTATTGTTCTCCCTGCATGACCGTTTACGTTCGAATTTCCGCCAACCTGTTGATTTAACCCGGGCGACCTCCTCAGCAGCAAACGTGCACACCTGCTCGGCCTCTGCTCGCCAATTTACAGGTATTTACAGTTGTCTTGCCCTCCATACCACTGTTATCAAACTTTAATTTGTTCAGAAGGATAAAGGCACCTCAAAAACTATATTTACACCGCCCATTTCCCTCTGCAAGTCCACATTTGCCACTGTGAAGTCGAAAAACACCAGCCGAGCCATAATTCCGGTAAATTCACCCAAAAACAATACTCACTGTGTATTCTCGGAAAATTCCTTGTTGGTCTCAATTTACCCGCAAAAAGAGGACATAGTCAGACCTTAAGAGAAGCTCTGCTCCTAAAAAACAAACAGTATTTCAATTGCTGTTGAGTAAATTCCCCTCTGGTGTCCAAAATACAACTGTCTTTACAGAGAATCACCTCTATTCTGTGTTGCTTCCATTTTGACTATTCACCTACAATTGTTGCACTTTGAAGAACTATGGAGACTCCTATTGCTCTAAATATCAATCCCCTCAATGCTCCTCACCAGGAATTAGCATGGAAACCCCTGGGAGACATGGATTACCAAATGCTGGACTGGTTCCCTATGGGAACCAAATACAATATCCAGATGATGAATGAGTTAAAAGCCCAGCACCTGAGTGGGGCAGACATCTTGGGAATTTGGGACTCAAATTTACCCATCTACAACCTTCCCCAAGTAAATCCTATGCCAGAACTCATCTACAGCTGCCAAGAATGTTATGACCCAAGCCAAAGAGCTGTCATCAGCCCCACAGGCTCAATCCTGTTCCAGATTACCCTAGAAAGTATAAATGGAATGCTGCACTTCCAAACTGCCAAGCAATTGACTCCCCTCTTTATGCAGAATTTGATAAACAAAGGGACCAAGCTGTCAAATGACCAAATCATTAAAATCAATCAGTTGTTTGTAAGACCAGGCTCTGAATCAGTCAGAACCCCTCCTATTGGGTATCACTACTTGAATGATTTGGGCAGGATGTTAGTGGATTTAATCAGTTATGTCCTAGGATTCAGGAGGATAGAGGATGTGGATGATAACCTAATGGCAATGCTGTCTATATTCTCTCCTGGTAAACCCCCAGCTGTACATTATGACTATGCAACCTACATTGCAGATAAAATCCATGAGCAGTTTATGAACTTGAAGAGGGAAAGACTATTCAGGTATACTTCATATATATACCATCTATTCTTGTTCTATCAGCCAGCCACCTTCTCTGTTCCTTTGAAACCACTCAATGCCCAGGGAATTCCAAGGTCAGTTGTGTTCTGGACTTCTGTTTTTCATCATATCTCTGTATCACCTTACACATACACTGAGTTCATTGACTTATTCATCTATCCAGTCATGACAGTATTGCATGGTACTCCTCCTCCTAGACTAACTGATGACATGAGGAGAATTCTCCATTTGAATAAGTCCTACAGCATTGGTAATTGGTACTTCTACCAAAACCACATAGTCATCAGGATATATGGCTGTGAGTTGAACCCATTTAGGTTGCCAAGGTATGTCCCCATGAGGCTTTTTGCCTTGGAATATTTCAGACAGTTTGGGAACTCAGACTATCTTCATTTTCAGAGCAACAACAAGAAGTCACAGTTGAAGGTAAGGAACCAGCTGGGTCCTTTCCTATATAACAAGAAAGAAGAGGGATGGAAAGAGGCAAACATTATCCTGGAAGGCCTCAGACTGCAAACCAGCTTTGAATGGATACCCTATGACCCCAATCATGCTATCTCCCTCAGGAGGATTAGATACAAATTGGGTAGCTATGCACACAAGAGACAACCCGAGATTGAACAGTATGCCAATGCATCAAATTGGGAGGAGGGTACCCTAGAGGAGGAAATTACTAATGAAGAGTTACTTGAGAGAGAGGCTAGAAATATGCAAAAGGAAGCTGACTTGGAAACTTGTGGACAGGTGCCCCTCTCCTACAAAAAGCAACTTGGAGCAGCTGCTACATCATCAACAGCACAGCAGCAAACTGCCGAGAAAGCACCACAGACAGCAAGCAGAGATAAAGGGAAGCAGGTGGAACAGCCACCTCTATTGACAGAAGAACAAGTGGACACATTGCTACAGCAGCAAGAAGAGATGGAGCAGCAGGAATTCGGGCAGCAACAGGAAGAGGAACAGTTTAGTGAACAGCAGCCCTTGCAGCAAGAAAAAGTGACTGATCCTCCAAGCTCCACTGAGCAACAGGCTCAGACAGTGGTGCCTCCTAGAGCAGAAACCACTGTTGATACCTCGGTCCTCCAAACCCCACAAAAGGAGGACTTCACCAGGAAAAGGGATAGAGAGACTCCCCTGACTTCATCCATTAATCGGGGAGAGAAAAGACAAAGACTAAATGACTCCCAAGAGGATGACATAGCAGTGAGGCAAGCAATGGGCATGGGCCCACCCAGTGGAGAAGTTTCAGCCAGTTCATCTCAGCATGAACATGATAGAACTATAAGAGGAGAGGTCAGCTCCTCCAGCCAGCACAGAGAGGGACAGTCAAGCATCAAGCAGCAATTTATTGATATTAAGAGGAGGAGTGATCCTATTAAAATATGGCTGTACGATCATTTGCTGAACCTGGCTCCTACAAATCAGCAAAGACTCATGTCTGCCTTTGATGTAAGTGAAGGCAAGATGATCATGAGTCACTTCATGCCCACAACACTGCATCCTCAATCTACCTCGGATTACCTAAGAACCAACATGGAGGTGCTGGCCAAAGACATACACCCTATGGATAAGATTGAATTACATAAACAAACTGGTGAAATGGTGTATGCCTCCTTGGCAGGTGAGACATTGGAGAACTACAAATTGAAGAGCAGCCTTGATAATACAACCTCTCAGCTGGAATTGGAGAGAGCATCATCACAAGCCAAGGACAACCGGATCAAGTCCTTGGAAGAGGTAATTATCGAAATAGGACATGATCCTAAAGATGTTAAGGGCATCCAAGAACTCCTGAAGATAAGGGATGCAGACATGGCGGCTTTAAGAAAGAAAATCAAGCTCCCAGCTACCATCCATCCACAAACAGATGAGGTTGCCCAGCAAAGGCAGGAAAAGGATACTACAGACCTGCTGGTATCCCTGTACAAGGAGCTGGTTCGAACTCAAGACCAGCTAGGACAATCAGAATCTGCAAAGGCAGCACTACAAACAGCAATGAAGCAAAGAGAAGAGGGCCAACCCTCCCAGCCTCCTCCTGTGATAATTAATCTTGAGGAAGTCCCTCCAACAACTACTCCTCCTCCTCAGCAAACGGGAACTACAGCACCATCTACAGCAACGACTACACCAACACCAGGACAGACTCCCAGTCTGGATATGCAGAAGCTACAAGCTGAGATCCAAATTCTTGAATCCCAAATGAAAGAGCTTGATGAAGTCAAGAAGACTTTGGCCAAGGTGAATGAAAAATTTGACAAAAGCAAGCAGAATGAAGCAACAAAGGAGAGAGAGATAAAAGCTCTAAAAAAGAGAATAGCTGAACTAGAAAAAGAACTTGCACTAGAGAAGGTAACAGCAGAACTAAAAGCAGTCCTCTGGAGTAACATCGGTCGATCCATCACCAATCAGTGGCAGTACATTGAAACTATGGATGAGCAAATAGCACTCATCACCAAGGCAAACAAGGAAATACACAGAGCAAGAGCAAGCCTTGGCCACATGCCAGATGCTGCCAGCAGAATGGTCAATGTTTTAAATAACAAAACTAGCTCTCAACTAGCTGCCATGGGAATTACTAACAGGACTGAAACAATCTCAGTAGTTAAACGAGTCCTGACACTAAGAAACCTAGTTGGAACACTGGAGAGGAGAACACAGGACATGCAGACTGAAATCAACAAATTCCTGGACAGATTCCTGGCATTACAGAACAGAGGCCTCCCTAGCATTTTAAGCAGTGTAGGAAGACTGCTCACCCTAGAAAATTACAACAAAAGGATTGATGCCTATGCGGTAGCACAAATTGCAAAACAACCTAGTACCTCAGCAGACACAGGGCCAGCATTGGGGCAGAATCTGTATGATAGGGTGGATAATCTGTTTTTTATTATGAATGAAATTGATCATCTGTTTGATACACCACCGAATTTCTTTAAGTATACTGAGGCAGATGAGACTATGGGAGCAATCATAAGACACCAATTGCCCACACAGGAAGAGTGGAGGAATCTGACACAGGTAATCTTATCAGGTCCGAACCCGTGAGGTTGGTTTTTTCTCCAGCACATGAGCAGTCATACGCAGGCACAATTTTGATGAATAAAATCTACAAGGAAGAGGCAGAAGCTGAGCCAACTCAGCAGAGCTATTCTCTCACCACTGCAGTAGTCACAATCACAGGTGACAAACACAGCATACAGCGCACAAGCCATAAAGTCGGGTTCTCCAGCACTTAATCAAAATATCTCAACCGACTCAGCTGATCCCAAAGGCCAAAATATCTTCTGACAGAACATTAAAGCGCCTTTATTTGGTATTCAATGCTGTAATAAATTTCTGATAATAATATCTCAAAGTTGGTAAGAGCATTAAGTCTGAGATAACTCAGGACTCAGATATTTTTGTAAACAATCGCTAGTATATATTGGCCCCTCACAGAAGCTTAAGGGGTTGTTGTTATTTTCCTTTTGAAGCTCTCACTTGCTGTAAAATTCTCAGAGAAATAATACAAAGGGAGAATGGAATTTCCAATGCGTGGTGTATTTGGTGTGTTGTGATGAATGGTGAATGTTGCAGGATTCCAGAGTGTTTCATAAAACAATAAGTTTTCTCAAATCTCTGTATTACATGTTTTCGAGTCTTTTGTTCTCTTTTATTGTTCAGATGTTTTACACTTAATAGCAAAGTAGAAGAATGGTTCCAGGACTTAATCCATGATTACCCTGAACTCAAACTGAGCTATTATCCATGTTTTCCTCAGATACAGTAACAGAAGTGTAATTCTTAGTTGCTGCACTTTGAAACTATATCTTTCGCTGTGATAGACATTCCCAGGGATTCAAGTTTGCCCCTGTGACATCTGTCTTTTCTCATAACCAGTTTGGTGGAAACAGTTAAAAACGAGTGAAAATTCTTGAATGCTTTCATTGTTTGTCTTACCTGTTTCCTGTTATTAATCAAAATTTGTTCTATGAAGCATCCAAATGGCCCTGTAAGTTTCACCGGTTCATCTCAAAGTTTCTAGACACCTACTGCTACAGACTCCATTGCCCAATGATACTTGACTCTCTGAATGTTACATCACAAGAGATCTGAAGGAAATTCTTCAACCAAAACATAAACGAAACCTGTGCATAATAGCTAGCCTAAAACCCTATCATAAACAGTTACAAATCATAAAGAGAGAGCCCTCTCTGATCACAGTTTGGCTAGAAACAGTGATCCAAAGATTGGTTAGTGGTTACCCCGGCCGTATTCCCTTGGGAGTCATAGGGAACAACCTGGGTGTTAACATAGCCCAAGTGTTTTGGGTGCACTCCTTGATTATTTGCTGTGTTATGTGTGTGTGTCTGTTATGTTTCTCTAACTACTCATTATCTATATTATTCGCAATATTTTCGATTCGTTGCACTAAGTAATATAGGCTAATCCTACACATGAGTCTGTAATACCTTAATATTAATCTAAGATCTCATTTTCGGATCAAGTGGTATCAGAGCCTTTGGTTTTTGGTTTTGTTAAGGTTAGACAAGCTTGTGCTGGATTTGAATGCTAACTAGGACAAAGCTCAAGCTAGGAGAAGGAAAACTTGTTGAGGCTAATCTAGAGATTGGAAGAGTTTATCCTCAGAGGATAATGGTAGAAGAAATTCCATTGGAATCAGAATCTCAGTTCATGGACAGTTTTATGGCCATGCGAGCCATGGTGGAAGAGATGTATCGGGAATTTAAGAAGGGTTGAGTTGAAAGCACTTCAACAACCAAACAAGGCAAAGGAGCAAAGGAACCTCTTCTAGTTGCCCATGTAGAAGGCAAAGGAAAAGGGGAAGAGCCTCCTCCATCATCTCCTCCACCATCACCTCCATCTAGCCCTGAAAAGAAAAAGAAGAAAACTTCTTTGATTAAATTAGATGTAAAGTTTTATTTGCCAATTTATGATGGAGAATTAAATGTAGAAAAGCTAGATAATTGGATTAGACAGATTGATGTATATTGCAGGTTGCAGAACATTGATTCATAAAGGAGAAGGATTCAGCTAGCTAGCCTTCGCCTTGGAGGAACTGCACTAGTGTGGTGGGAAGGCAAGACACAAGCTGATGTGTAGAGACATGGTAAAATTCTTTCTACTTGGAATGAATTTGTTTTTTCCATTAAAAACCAGTTCTATCCTCTAGCTTATATGCAGCAAGCAATGATGAGTTGGCAAACTCTTCGCCAATAAAAGGGCCAAAGTGTACAAAGCTATACCTAGGAATTTAGAAAAAGAGCTTTAACTCTAGGCATATCTCTAGACTCACTTGAAACTTTGTTGAAGTATATAGGTGGTCTGCATAGCTATTTGAAGCACACCATTCTCATGTTTAGTCCCACTAGCCTAGATGATGTATCAGTTCAGGCTACACATCTAGAAGCTAAAGGCAAGAATGTGAACCTAGAGGTTAGGGGATCATCAAAACCCTCTACAAGCAATAACAAGGAAAAGAATAAGCTTAAATGGAAGGAGAGGAAAACAAATGCTATACAGAAAGACAAACCTTCATGTAATCATTGCAAGAAGGATGGACACAATGATGAACACTGCTGGTCTTTGCATCTAGAGCTAAAACCCAAAAAGTTCGGTGGTAAGAAGAAGAAGATTGCTGTTGCTATTCAAAAAGACTTGGGGTCAGACTCAGGTGATGAAACAACAGTCATAGCCATAGCTATTAAAGGTTATCCACTTTAGAGAATTCATAGATCAAGAAGTAGGTACATGAGTTTCTTGATAAAGGGTTCATAAGAGCAAGCACATCACCATGTGGATCTCTAATCTTACTGGTGAGAAAGAAAGATGGTTTGTGGAGGATGTGCATTGATTATATAGAACTGAATAAAATAACGATCAAGAATAATTATCCTCTTCCTCGCATTGATGATCTATTAGATCAGTTGAAAGGAGCAGTTTACTTCTCCAAGTTAGACTTGCATAGTGGCTATCATCCGGTCAAAGTAGCAGAACAAGATACATGGAAGACTACTTTCAAAACAAAGCAAGGGTTGTATGAATGGTTGGTTATGCCTTTTGGCTTAACTAATGCTCCTGCCACTTTCATGAGAGTTATGAATGATGTACTCAGACCTTTTATTGATGATTTTGTAATTGTATATTTAGATGACATTATTGTTTTCAGTAAAACATGGGAAGAACATTTGAAGCATGTAAAGCAGACTTTAGATGTTTTGAAAAGATAAAATCTATATGTGAAGTTATCAAAATGTGAATTTGGCAAAACATCTTTAAATTATTTGGGTGATATTGTAGGGGGTGGTCAATTGAAGATAGATCCCTGTAAAGTTGAAGTCATTGTGAATTGGCCTAAGCCCAAATCTGCTACAGAAGTTAGGAGTTTCCTAGGAGAAACACAATATTGGAGAAAATTTATTGCTAACTTTTCCTTGATTGAATCTCCCTTACATGCTTTAACATGATTGAATAAGGTGTTTCAGTGGGGAGGCAAATAGCAGAAAGCCTTTGACACCTTAAAAGAAAGAATTAGTATAGCACCAGTACTAGTGTTACCAAATCTTCAATGACCATTTGAGATTGAAACAGATGCCAGTGACTATGCCATGGGAGCAGTGTTGATGCAACATGGTAAACCCATATGCTATCATTTTGAGACATCTACTTCTGCAGTAGTTAATTATCCCACATATGATAAAGAATTGTATGCATTAGTACAGAGTGTGAAAAAGTGGAAACATTACCTAATGGGTAAAGAAACAATCATACATACAGATCATCAACCACTTCAATATTTGCACTCACAAACTAAATTGCAACAATCAAGACGTTATAGGTGGATGGGTTTTCTATAGAAATTTCATCTTGTCATCAGATATAAGAAGGGCATACACAATAAGGTTGTAGATATGCTATCAAGACCAATCATAAATGCATCTACTATACTTAAGCATAACTCAGTAATGCGTGAAAGTTACACTGAAAAATATGCTCAAGATGTAGATTTTAAAGATGTATATGAAACTTTGACTCATGGCAAACAAGTATAAGAATTGGATTATTATGCTAAGGACCAACTCTTGTATCATTTGGGAAAGTTATGCATTCCACAAACTAAAAGAGTTAACATAATCTGAGAAGCACATACTTCTCTTATATCAGGTCATTTTGGTGTAAGTAAAACAGTTGCACAGTTGCGAAGGTTCTGTTATTGGCCAAGAATGCATGAAACCGTTTTTAGATATATTAAAGGGTGTACTATGTGTGCTAAAAGCAAGCCCAGTAATAGAAAATTAGGCTTGTACATCCCATTTCCAGTTCCTTCTCATCCTCGGGAAAGTGTTTCCATGGACTTTGTTGGGGGATTCCCAAAGTCTAGAAAAGGTCATGATTATTTGTATGTTATTATGGATAGGTTCAGAAAAATGTGTATTTTGATACCTTGTAACAAGCATGTTATAGCTAAACAAACAACGAAGTTGTTCTTTCAACATGTATGGGTTCATTTTGGGTTACCCACTTCTATTGTATCTGATCGAGATTCCCAATTTGTTGGGAAGTTTTGGTCAAGTCTATGGGAGTTGATGGAAACCAAATTGAAGAAGAGCACAACATTTCATCCACAAACACATGGTCAAATAGAGGTGGTCAACAGGATAGTGATCCAGTTGCTCAGAAGCTATTGCAGCAAGTATCCCAAGCTTTGGGATGAACATTTGTGTTCTATGCAACATGTTTACAACTGTTGCAAGCACTCTTCTACTCAGAGATCTACTTGTGAGACTTGTTTCGGTTTTATACCAAAGTCTCCCTTGGATTTTGTCTTTGGTAAATACATAGCGGTTGATGGACACATTGATGTGGACAAAGCAACCAAGTTCATTGAATAGATCCAAGAAATTCACCAGGCAATGCAGGAACAACTGGAAAGAAGCCAGGCCAAGTATAAGGCAAGGCATGACAGGCATCGAATTGAGCATAATTTCCAAGTTGGTGATCAAGTCTGGATGTACATTAGCAAAGACAGAATGCAAGGTGAAGGTAAGAAGCTGAAGCCAATAAGGTATGGGCCTTTCAAGATACTTGAGAAAATTGGTGAAAACGCTTTTTGCCTAGATTTGCCAGCTTATATGCATATCTATTAAGTCATTAATGCAGAGAACTTGAAGTTGTGTGAACCTTCATTGATTGAAGATCCCGAAGAGCAAATTAAGTTGCCTTCTTTTGATGATCTGTTGCCTGAATATCTCAATGAGTTGCAACAAGACACAGTTCTGGACAGGAAGGTGAGAACTACGTGTAGAGGGGATGTTGAGTACCTGAGAATCGGACTCAAAGGTTCAAAACCAAGCAGTGCACGATGGATAGAGATTGGACAAGTGAGGAAGCTGTATCCTCACTTGATCGATGCTTAAAAACCAAATTTTGATGGTCCAAAATCTTTTCAGTGGGAAGGTGTGATCCAAAATGGATCCTAAAAACTTCTAAGCCTTCATATACTTAAAACACTATCGCAAAGGATAAACCTTCAACAATAGCGGATTACACTATCGAGCAAGAAAAACACGCAGAAATATTGAAAACAGAGCCTATCGGAGGCCAAAATAACAATGCACAAGAGCCATCGGATCTGGCCGATCAACGTCCAAATATAATCGGCATATCGTAATCGACGGTAGCAGGCGGGGTTAATCGGGTGCGACCTTATGGAAATCGCGATAATGATCAAGCACAATTAGAGGAGGATCGTCGATCAAGCGCAAAGATCCGATGGTCTAGATCTACCTGTGCTATATCGCATCGCTAATATGCATATGCAGAGGGACTTTACCCGCAGCCTAATATGAGTAATATCGCATCGCAGTTATGTAAGGGGTGATGCCACAAGAGGCCAGCGAGCATGCGATACGCTGATCGCTGATAAGGTCAATCGGAGCAATCGACGATCGGAAGTCAAAATAGATATACAATAAGCGATATAACTGGATCCGATGGGATTTATATATGCAAATACATAATATTTGAAGTCTGATATGACAAGTTTTCCTATGTATTTGGGGTTTTTCACTATAAACCCAAATACAAAGGAAACCACGACTAAGCGACTTGCGATAGTGATACAAAGGCATACCCGATGGAGTTTAGGGTGGAATTGATAATATTTCAGGTCTGATAAAAGGCGTTTGTGTGGATTTTTACAATGTTTCTGTGTATTTCTTTGTGTAAATAGAGAATGATTGTTTTGGGATTTCTAATGCGCTAATGGTCCCTTTCGTTACAAAACAAGTGGCCACCATCCCTGAAGACGTTTAACAATGATTGTTTAACACTCAGAGGGGATTTGAGACGATATAGGCTGGGAGACAGAGAGCTCGAAAGTGAAAATAAATAGACAAGCGTCGATTGGCTTAAAAGCCACTGAATGACAGAGACAGGAGGAGGAAGTGCTGAGATAGAGAGTGAAAGGGAGAGTCTGTGTACTCAGAAAGACTTGAGGGGTTCAAGCCAAATCCTGTTGTTTGTTCCTGTTGTGTTAAGACTCAATTTGAGCTCACATTTGTAAAAACTCTGCTCTTGAAGACATAATAGAGAGGTCACCATTGAAAGCTGGACCAGGAGATGTAGCCCAAGAGTTTTGGGTGAATTCCTTGATTATTTGCTGTAAATTAGTAAAGCTATCACTCATACGTGATTTATTCACTTATTTTACCCCCATAAACTAGGTCAACGAGTCTAGGTTAGCTCATCTGCTCCTGGCAGGTATAGGTTAGCCCCTGATCTAAACACAGAGGGTATAGGTTAGCTCATGTGCTCGCTTTATTCACTGACTTCACTGATGGTGTTCTCTGGAGGCAGGGCTCGATGCGTCTCCTATCGTAAGCTGTGGGGTGGAAACCAAGCCCGAACCCACTCGGTTGAAGCCCGATCTTCTACAACATGTGTGTGTGTGTGTCTGTTATGTTTCTCTAACTGTTGATTGTCTATATTACTCACAATATTTTCGATCTGTTGCACTAAGTAATATAGGCTAATCCTGCACATGAGTATATAATACCTTAATATTAATCTAAGATCTCATTTTCAGATCATTGGTGACCAGGAGCTGGAGTTGGAAACTTCAGATATTTACTTCATCACTTGACTATCTCGCAGAGGTGAGCCATTGAACTTGTATGGGTCACGTCTGATCGGGCCAAGCATATCTTCCTTGCTAGTCGAGCACTATCTTGAGGCCTTGAAATCTAAGAGTGGGAAGATAGATATTTCCAATGTGCGGGATCAGACACTGAGGGTGCTTTTTTTGACTATCAATAGAGTGGCAGGGTCCCGAGCAGAACATGAGACTAGCAAGTCAAAGTTTTTCTATGTTATTGACTGCATAGCTCCTACGATCTTCAACTAGGCAAAGGCCATGAATATGAACATCAAGCACCAGCTGTCCAAAGCCAAGGCAGGGAATATAAAGCAATTTTGCTTCAGATATGTACTTGTGACCTTCATCCTTGAACGAGTACCAATGTTCCTATATCAGCTAACTGAGGTAGATCCTCCTATGCCATGTGATCCATGGATGGCTCGCTCGAGCTGTTTGATGCTCAAGATCACTCGGGGCCAGCATATGTCGTATCGACCTACATTCTTTTCATGGCTATAATGATAGAAGATCGTAATGGAGGACTAGCCATACATCGGAACCGATTTCTGTGGAGATCTAGACATGCCCTTACTAGATGGAGAGGACTTCGATGACAAAGGTAAAAAATCAAATTTTTAATTTTGAGATTTTTTAATTGTTTTTGGTATGTACATGCTTATAACATTTCTCTTATTTATGCAAATGTTGGACTAGAGCGGCCAGCTGGAATGTCCCCGATAGCTAGGCGCATCCCCTAACTTATTGATGTTGTCACCCCTTATCAGGAAGGGAGTGACATCAAGGAGGAGATTGCGAGGAACCTTGAGGGGTTAACTCCTGGTATCCCGAAGTATCCTCGGATAGGAGACATGCCCCTTCAATACCAGAGGCACACGGTGGGTGTCTCAGATTGAATTCACCAATTGTTGACTTATGCTGCACGAGTTGTCTCGTGCTACCATGACCACCATGTTGATTAGTTCCTAGGTCCAACACTTACATATTTTTTGAGCCCTGGTGCCACGAATGTATGAGGCCTGCAAGCCGCTGATGTTTTTTTAGACACACATATTATTTTTTTCGATTCTAATGCATCAAACATTCTCACCATATATATATATATATATATATATATATATATATATATATATATATATATATATATATATATATATATATATATATCTATATATATATATATATATATATATATATATATATATATATATATATATATGTATGTATGTATGTATGTATATGTATGTATGTATGTTGTATTTTCTTGTCTATTATGGTACAAATGGTTTGTCTTATCTTTTACATGTTTTTTAAATTTCTATCCAACACGTAATTTACTAATGCATCTGTCAATGTATTCATGCTTCTAGGAATATGATGATATGTAATATAATAAAAATGTCTTTCCGATAAACAGATACGGAGAGACATTCTCAATATTTGAGGGTTCCTGACAGAATATTGCCCGTTGAGTTGAAGGATGACAAGCCATGAATCCAATTTGACAACCAATTCTCTGATACCCAAAGCGATGGCTTCTAACAACAGTTTGATGACCGCATTGTATTCAACAATGTTGTTGGTTGTGCGACTTAGGCAGATACCTTGAAGGTCAATCAACTCACTGCTAGGGTCATAAATATCCCATGTTGCAAATGATAGGTTCCGGGTACTATGACAAGCACCATCAGCGAAACCAACGTGAGGAGTCATAGACATCTACAAAGCAAGAAAAGCATAGTAAACATGAAAGTTGTTTGAAAACTATCACACAAAACCACGCTGTACAAAAATGCATCACACACTAATGTACATAAGTAAGCATGCAATATGACCTAGGCATAGTACTTTTTGAGGTAAAGCCTATTTTGGAGCTTATCGAGAGGATTCCTTCATAATAAATAAGCTCATAGGCTCCTTTCTGCAAAACGCATTTCACAATATAAGGCCCATGCCACATAGGTTTGAACTTGCCTGCCCCCAACTTATCATTAGATTGGTCATATAATAAGACCAAATCATCCTCGTAGAATGCACGAGGGGAGACCAACTGATCGAAGTGGGATTTTACCGATTTCTTTTGTGCTTTGATGACCAAGGCAGCAAGACAACAAGTCTCATCTAATCGTTCTAAATATAAGAGGCGTTCCTCTTGAGGTGATGTTTTGGGGAGGAGTTCAACAACTAACTTGAGTGAAGGAATCTCGCATTCAATCGGAAATGTTGTTTCCAAACCATAAGCAAGCTGGAATGGTGTGAAACCAGTTGCGTCTTTGGTTGAGGTTTGGTAGACCCATAGAGCTAAAAAGAGCATGAGATGCCAATTTGACTTGTGCATCCCAATAGTGCACTAAAGCATTGTGACCAAGACCTTGTTCACGGCTTCAGCTTGGACATTGGCCTGAGGGTAATATGGGGTCAAGCCATCATGGCACAAGCCCAATGCAGATGTCAACTCAGTCATCATGTAATCTCTCAAATGGGAGCCATGGTCTATGATAATGGCTTGGGGTACTTTGAACCTGGAAATAACATGGTTGAAAAGGAATTGAGCTACTGTCTTACCATCTGAAGAATATATAGGCATTGCTTTGACCCATTTGGTGAAATAATCAACAAAGATGATAATATAGCCAAGGCCCCCGGTTGAATGAGGGTTACATGTCATATAATCTATGCCCCATTTGGAAAAGGGACCAACGGTAATGATAGGGTGTAGGTGAGTGGGTGGGGCGCACATCTTGCATTGGTAGATCTGGCATTCGTGGCACTTACAGACAACAAGAATGCAGTCCTTGAAGATAGACGACCAAAAATAACTAGCGCGAAGGATTTTTTGAGCTGTAGCATAACCAGACATATGACCACCACATACCCCGGAGTGGCAATCATTGAGAGCTCTTTCAGCTCCCTCGATTGTAAGGCATCAGTGAAGAACTGAATCGACACCTACATGGTATAAAGTATCACCAATAATAAGGTAGGGTTGGGAATGATGTCAAATCCTTCGACGATCATCTTTGGTCAACGCAGACTGAAATGTGGATGTTTGGAGATACACAATGATATCACCATACCATGGATCAAGGGTGCTAATCAGGAAAAGGGTCTCATCTAGAAGTTGTTCATCTGCACTAGCAGGGAGAGCCTTAGAGGGAAGGGAACAAATCAATTTGGTGAAAACAAGTGACTTCTTAGATTTGGTTGTAGTGAAGACCAAATCGAATTCTTGCAGGATGATGATCCATTTAGAATACTTTCCCCCCAGCAACTGACAAGTCAGGATATAGGTCATAGGGTTGCATTCATAAATCACTGTAGTCATACATAAAAGGATATAGTGCCGAAAGCATTGAACAACCTGAATGGCAGCCAAAGCCAACTTCTTAACATGTGCATAACGCATTTCAGTGTCGAGGAGATTCTGACTAAGGTAGTAGATTACATGTTCGCTACCTTCATCGTCATCTTGGACCAAGACCATAGCAATGGTGCTAGGGGCTACGACTAGGTAAAGGAAGCAATCTCAATAATAGTCTAACGAATGCAACAAAGGAGAATTTATGAGGATGGCCTTGAGATCATCAAAAGATTTTTGGGCCACCTCATCCCATACAAAGGGCATTCCTTGTTTGAGCAACCGGGTAAATCCTGTGGCTAGCCCGACATAGTTGGGTATAAAACGACGGAGAAAGTTGGCCTTTCCTTGCAGGCTCTGGAGTTGGTGCAGTGAAGATGGAGGGGGTAAATTTACAATGGCCTCAACTTTTAGTGGATCCAGGTGAATACCGTCCTTGGAAACGATGAAGCCGAGGAGTCATCCTAATTCCACACAAAAAACACATTTGTGCAGATTTAACTAAATGTTATAGTGTCTGTAGCGTAGAAAAATCTATTGAAGATGGTCTGGGAAATCTTGGCGCTTATGAGAATGAGTGGGAAGGTCATCCAAGTAAGGCTGGAAAATGTTGTGAATATCATGAAATGTGTAGGAAATTTCCCATTGAAACGTGGCTCAAACATTTTTGAGGGTGAAAGGGAGCTTCTTGTACGTGAATGTACCCCACAAGCAGATAAAGGCTATCTTTTCTTGGTTGGCCAGTGTGATATTAATTTAGTTATAACCAGAAAAACCATCCATAAAGGAAACGATCTCGCTCCCGACACATTCATCAATGATTTGATCAATGAAGGGAGTAGGATAATTGTTTTTAAGACAGGCACGATTAAGATCTCAATAATCCACGCAAATGCGGATCGTGCCTTGTTTTTTAGTCACTAGGAAAATATTGGACACCCAATATATAAGGGGGATGGGATAGATGAACCCAACGTTGAGAAGATTTTCAACTTCACCCTTAATAGTAGCGACCTTCCTAGGGTGCACCGAGTGAAGTCGTTGGCGATTGGGATTCTCATGTGGATACATTGGTATTTTGTGCACCATAATCCTAGGATCAATGCCAGGCATTTCTTTGTAAGATCATGCAAACACATCATAGATTCCTGAAATAGACGAGTATATGCCTTGATCTCATCCCGAGAACAAGATACCCCAATATGAACGTGTTCAATGATACCGGGTTTGATATAAATGTTAATCGACATAGTCTGGGTAATATTACCCAAATTTCCTTCCGACCATACTTCATGAGTAATAGCCAGTGGTGGAAATGGAGAAGAGGACTTTTTGAAAGCAATAGACATGACCGCAGGGCGAGGCAGGAACGAGGAGTGATGATGAGTATCGATCCATGGTGGTTCCTCGAGAGATATGATTTCCATGATACCTTCATCAGCAAGGAAGGTCCTAGCTAAGGGATCAAAGATTCTAGAGTTCTAAGCCAAGGGGATTGAGAGTACATACCTAGAGAGGTATTCGACATATGAGAATCAGAGGATGTAGAGTTTGAAGCCGAAACATTTCCACGTAATTGAATTTTATGGGACTAAGAGGCATAACCTCGCCCCAAGTATCAATAAGATCTCGTGCAGGTATGACCCAGGGATCATATTTTACCGAGATCATGTTGACAAAGGAAACATGAGGTCGTGGGAGTGGAAAAATTCCGATTAAGGTAGAATCATTGAAGAGACCTGCCCCTACACTCTCATAGGGAGCACTGGAGTGCTTGACATATGGAACATTGCCATCCAAGGAGGAAGAGGCAAAGAAAGATAACTGATTGACGGTGACAATTTTCCCTTCATGGGGAAAACGAATCACGCAAAACAAGGAGGAAGCCACGACATCCATGGCATGAGTCCAACTTCGGCCGAGTAGAAGATTGTAATTGAGATTGGTGTCAACAATTTCTACTTCGACTTGCACTTTCTTGCCTTCCAGGGTGATGGTAAGGTTAGGTAAGACACCGAAGGGTCGTGAATCACGCCCACTGAAAGCTTCCAAAGTGTTTGGAGACTGGTTCAATGTAGGGGAACCAATAGCCTTCCAACATGCAGTTGACATGATGCAGGTGGAAGCACCTTCATCAATGAAAATGCAGTGGATGGTCTTCTCATTGATGATTACCTGAATAAGAAAGGAAATCTGATGAGGGACTCGTGCAACATGGTTCTCTAGATCAAAGTATATCAAATTGGAATCAGTGGGATCGATGCCCCTGATAGCTAACATCAAAGATTTCCGCTGCGACGGGCAGCTTTGGAGTACCTCAAGAGCCGACATGGCTAATGGCACTTGAGCCAAATCCTCAGCAATATTATAGTGCTGAGTAGCTCGAGCATTGGGATTATAATAGAATTTCCACAATACACCTCGAGAGGGTGGCCACATAGCTGAAATAAGGTTAGGGTGCTCAATTTGCAAAGGGCTGGAACTCGGGGTAGAAGAAGAAGGTGTAGTTTCTTTCTCTATCCCAGCTATCGGAGCTAGAGTTTGATAGTCTTTCAATCGGGTAGCCACATTAACAGGTGTGGTCATCATGAACAATCCGGAGGAAGCAGATCGGGGTTAGTCTACCATTTCGGTCTGCTGAGATGGAAACAACTCTTTGAGGACAACAGGGGTCCCTTTGAGCAGGCGACTAAATTTCAATCATTGAGTACAATCCTTAGTGTAGTGATCATCCTCGCAAATGAGGCAGGGATACGTAGGTTTCTGTTGCAAAGATTTGCCAGCAGACGATTTGGGAGGACCCTGTTTCAGGGCATCAACTTTATCTTCACCTTTGCTTTTATTTTTCCATTTCGAGGATTATTCTACTGTGGTAGGCTGGATAGCGTGGACCTCTGAGGCTTTACCAGGGCCAGGTGGATTCTGAGATGAATCATTAGGGAAAACATTCAAGACCGACTTCTATTTGGAAGAAGTTTTAGCAGGGTTCTGGGATACTGAACCAATAACTCCATCGATGGTAAGTACTTCGAGGTCGCTCGATGTACCATTTTGCTGCGGCACCCATGAGGGTTCGTTGGGAAAGACGAAGACAAATGGAATCATCCACGTATGAGTTCGACGAGAACCAAAGGTGATATGTCATCATATGGGCCTGAGGTTCTTCTTTATCTTTTCCATTGAACTTTGGGAAATCATTTGGTATATTGGACGACACCGGAGGCCAGTACGGTGAATGAATTATTGGATCATTCGAAAGGCGCGATACATCTAGCAACTCAAGTGTAGCGAGGAAGGTTAATTGGGTGTTAAAAGGCATGGGAGGTCGATAAGCAGGCCCATATGGAGGAGCCCATCCCTACTGGTAAGGATTTTGGCCCCACAGTGGGGGATTTGGGCCATATGGCACCTGAGGCTACCCCCATTGCAGATTACCTTGACCATAGGGAGTATTTTGACCTTGAATACCTTGAAACTGCCCAAGCATAGGTTTTTGATAAGCAACGTACGGGTTAAAAGGCTGTTGAGCCTATTGACCTTGGACATATGGATATGGGACCTGTTGTCTTGGAACATACAGCTGATGATCCTGTTGCCCCTAAACAAGAGGATTATGGACTTGCAGTCATTGGGCATAAGGTTGATACACTTGTTGTCCTTGGACATAGGGATTTTGTACCTGATGCCCTTTGCCAGCAGGATTTTGAACCTGTTGACTTAGGACATGAAGATTTTTGGCATGCTCCTACAAGACTTGACCTTGACCGTGCCCCTGCAAGGGTTGACCTTTCTTATATGTATACAAGAGTTGTTGTGGTTGCAAAATTTGTCCCTGGGGTTGCATAGGTTGGCCCTGCGAGGACATTGGTTTAGAGGTGTGCAGAGCATATTGCATCTGCTACTACACGACTTGCTACAACTATTGTAAGGATTGACCTTGTGGTTGTTGCAGGTGACCTTGCTGCAGGATAATTTACCCTTGCTATTGTGTGGAGATCCCTTACTACAAAAAAGGTTTCCCTTGTGGTCAAAAGGGCTACCCTTGTGGTAACAAAGTTTACCCTTGTTGTTGTAGAGACTGTCCTTGTTGTTGCAAGGGTACTTGAATAGTGCCCGAGAAATTACCAAACTGAATTTGGCCATAGCCAGGCTGGATGTACTGCCTAGATTAGAGGGTGTAAGGTTGATTAACCAATCCTTGAGAACCATATGGAGCATAAGGATTTTGGCATTGGACCTAAGCCCTATAAGGTTTTTGATAATGAACATTGCTCAATCTAGATGGACCAATGGGATTCTGAACCCATTGGTACTAGACATTGCTTGATCCAGTAGGATCAACAGGGTTGTAAATAATACCAAAATAAGTTTGGTTTATACCAAGCATGTGAGCTTGTGAGCCGCTAACATTAGTGGCACCCAACAGCATAGAAACATTCAAGTTCTTCCCCCCAGGCGGTGGCACAATCTGACCATTGACTAGTGGGAAGGAGGAACTAATAGAGACAATCTTTTAAACTGATGGTTGTGTCTGACAGGTAACTGGGATTGATGATACAAGAGTATTCGAAATGGTGGGTTGCACCGGGACTGAATTAACACCTTATTGGGAAGTCGTGTTCGCAATAAATGGACCTAATGTAGGCCGATGCCTGACATCCATATAGGATTATGGTAAAGTGATGAGGCACTAGGTGTACCTGAAACCAAGTGCGCCAAAGACACATAGTTGGGTGGCAAACTGGCAGAAATACCTTCCAAAAAAGGGAAACCCTTGGGAAGAAACTGCAAGTGAAATCTTCCCCTTCAACAGTGTGTGGAGTAGAAACTTCGGACTCATCCAGAGATGTGACTAGAGCATCACCTTCGGGTTTGATGTCTGAAAACAAACGATGACAAATGGCCAAACAAGTACTGGGGGATAGTTCCAAAGGAACACCCAGTTGGTCGTACAGACTATAAGGATGCTGCGGTTATATATCAATAATGTCAAACAGAGGGTTGAGAGGATAGATAACCAGTCCAAGCTGACCATCAGTGGTCGACGAGTTATTTGGAGTTCGAACAGGATTGTCCGGAGATTCTGGGCCAAGATCAGCAAATGACCTAGTATCGAAAGTAGGAGGAGGACGAGATGACAATGGTTGAACACTCAAAACAGTTGCGAGTTCAACATTTTGGTCCTCGAGTGACTCTGGTAACTCAAGAAACGACTCCTCAAACAATCTTTCAAATGGAGGAGAGTAAGAGGAATTGGGTGAACTAGACGGTTCAGCCAAAATGACCTTGTCTTAGTCGACGGAACAAATAACTTCAAGGCTTTAAAATGTCCTTTTAAGGAAACTCACAATTTGGTCAAAAAGACTAACAGGATGTTTTGGATCGTGGGCAATCAATTATTAAGATGCATAAAAGACTGATGCTCTTTCATTTTTTAAGAGTTGAGAAAGAAATAAGGGTGACTCTATCATTTTCGATTGGAAACAAGCTCAAAAGGACAAGTGCTCGAATGATATTTTAAATTTAATGAGTAAAAAATATCAAATGACTGCTCAAGATGATTTAGGTAAACAAGATTACCAAGCAACCGTGAACTGCAGAATACCTCCTAGCGAACCAAAAGGAACGAGCAGGCAATCTCCGCGATGCTGTGTTTGGTGTATAACATTTGTAAGGCGGCTGACTCAGCTTCCTAAGGATAAAAAGATTGCAGCCTAGTGGGGTCTCCTATTATATACTCGATGGTACGGGGAGCACAAATCCATACTAGCGCTATCTAATGTCGAAGCTAACGACAGCTGCTAGGTTTAAAGACGCTGGAATACATCTCTAGCCTAGACCTTCTGAGCGATGCTACTCAAAAAACCTTAAATGCAACTAAATGAGACAAGACCTTTTCAATTTGATGAAATGCCTACACTAGAGAGGGTAGAAACTACTCAATCAAATGCAAACAATCAAGCAACTGAAAATGAAATGATATTTCACTACCTTACTTCTTCAAAAAATAAACTAATGAAAAATGCATTCCAATTCCTAATTTCCTGACAAGAACTTATCTATTAGTCCTTTAAAAAACAAAAAATTCTCTTCCTTTTTAAAATTTTGATGAAATTCTAGTCTTTTAAAAGATGAAAATTATCGTAACATAATGATGCAACAAGCTAAAATTTCATATTTTTTCATGAAGCAACAAAACAAACTTTTTGCACACAATCTTTTAGTGAAAAAAATCTCAAGACAATAAGATCTTCAAGCAGATGAAAACATGAAAAGAGAAGTTCATTCATATCAATGAAATGCCGACTTTACCAAACACAACACAAACAATGTAATCTATGCCGGAAAAGAAACATTTAGGCAATTAAATAAAACTTTTTAAAACTTGTGCAAAAAAGAGGTCAAAGTCGTAAAAATGACAAAAAAAAATGCAAAGAGTAAGAACATCTACAACCCGACTTAATGAGTTCACAAACTGTTAAATGGATGACCAACTAGATGCCCTAGTGTCATTGGCCACTCAATGACTCAATCAATCAAGTAGAAAGATGACAAGCCAACAAGCAAACAAAACCAAATGAAAAGTAGCTTTCTAATCAGGGAGAAAACAGTCAAAAAGGCTTACGAGGTCAAACCCGCAAGAACATAACACACTGGCCTAGATTGGGGTCAAGCTCTAATACTCACTTACAGGCATCGGCGCGACTGCCTAACTGACAAAAAGTGCCAGAGGCTGGTCGGCACGACTGATTCTCAGCAACTCGCGCTGGTCGGCATGATTGCAGCAGATTAAGTGTGTTGATCAAGGTAGCTAAGGAAAAATAAATTAAAAAATTTGAAAACAGGGACTAGATCTGCTACTATGAATTTTAGACTCAGACCAGTAAATAGTAGAAAAGAAATAGAACCAAAGGGAAAACGTGAAACTAGAAAAGTTCTCCCGAAATCATGAAATCCAAACAAACAAAAGGATTGGGATCCCCAACGGAGTCACCAATTTGTGGTGAAGTAAAATTATAAGTGCAGACACGAATGAATTCGTCTAGCTCGATAATGGGTCTAGCCACAACAGATACATTCTATGGAAGTTTTCCTTAGATTAGAATCAATGAAGAGGGCCTACCTCTTGGTCGCTTATCCTACTTGATCATGTCCTCGCTTGCTCGCTCTAGCAATCTCTCGCTTCCTTCTTCAAGCTCTTGAAACAAGTAAACAACAACAGACAACAAACATACTAATGAACAAATTTCAATTCAACCTACTTAACAAGTCAAGAAGCATTAAGCCATGAATATGTAATATTACAAAACATGTAGGAAATCAATCGATAGTTGCATATATTAATATCAAAGAGAGATTACAACCATTCGTCTTGACATTGCAGTCTTCCTCTGACAAGACCAGGTTCCCACACACTTTTGCTAGCATTCCATGATGGCCTAAATCAACAATAGTTTTAAGGCTCTTCCCTTTAGGCTTCACTCCAAACCAAAACACACTTCTCCCTCACACAACTAGATAGCTACAACTAGTAATAGCTTGCTTGATCTACTCCAAACCAAAATAGTATCAACATTGAACCAAAACTCTACAACTAGTTTGTGCTTGGGAAGAAGGGAGTTTTATATAAGAAATATGGATGGGAGAAGTACTTATCCCTTGAGGTAATTCCATCATTATAGCGGAAAGGAGCCCAAACCTTCATCCTCGACCCCATCCAACCAAACCATTTACCAGGCTTCCATTATGAAGCTTCTAGAGCTGGAAGCTATGGATCTAATTTAAAAATATTTCCATAACAGGACTGACATGACTGGAACACATCTTAGTCACTTTGATCAGCACAAGGAGTAGTGCTAATCGATACACATCGGTGCGGGGGAGAAAAACACCATTAGCATCAGTCTTGTAAACTGGGCAAAACAAAAGTTTTAGGGGAAATGGTGCAAAAGGGAATTTATCTGCTCATGAAGAGGGACACAATGGGAGTTTCTTCATGAAGGCAAAGCATGCGGGGTTCATTGTAGAGGTCCTCCAGGATCAAGGAACAAGAAGTACAGAGATAGTGACAAAATGTTGTGTAACACCCTGCCTACCGCCATCTTTTTGATCTTTGCTAAGCAATGCAGTAAGATCATCTCCAAGACTAGGAAATTTGTTTTCTTTATGATTCACTCTCAAAGTAAGGGGAAGATCGTAGCCACATCCACGGCCCCCGGGAAGGGTTCCTCCATGCAGCAAATCAGGTGGATACAGTCATGGAAGAATACAGGGACATCTTCTCCTCACCCACAGGGGTACCCTTGCACTATCAGGTCAAGCATTCAATCAATCTGACTCCTAAATCACCTCTACCCAACGGGCTCGATATATCATTTCTCCATTATGGAAAATGAAGAGATCAAGCGGAAAATCCAAGAGTTGTTGCAAAAAGCGCACATCCGACCAAGTTCCTCACCTTGTGGGAGCCCGATTGCACTTTTCTAGAAGAAGGATGGGACTTGGAGGCTCTGCATTGATTATTGATCACTAAACAAAATCAATTGCTAGGAACAAGTATCCAATGCCATAGATTGATGACCTTCTAGACCAACTCAAGGGGGGAAATTAATTCAACAATATCGATCTAAAGTCTAACTATCACCAAGTTCCAATAGAGCCCATAGATGTATGGAGGACCACCTTCAAATCCATGGAAATCATTTTTGAATGGTTGTTTATGCCCTTTGGGTTGAAAAATGCCCCTGCTAGTTTTAAGAGGCTAATGGATGACATCTTGCAGCACTTCACCAACTCATTCGTGGTTTTTTTATGTGGACGACATCCTCATATTTAGCAAGTTTTGGGAAGAACACTTACAACATATGCAGAAGGTCCTTCAAACCCTTCCACAACACAAACTATGTGCCAAATTGGAGAAATGCACCTTTGGCATAAGCCAGGTCCAATATATGGGTTACATCATAGATTAACATGGCATGAATGTGGATCTGAATAAGATGCAAGTCATTCAGAATTGGCTAGCCCCGAACACCTTAACAAAGTTTTGCATCTTTTTAGGCCTTGCATTTTATCAGAGGTTCATATTGGGATTCTCCCATATCGCTTGGCCTTTGAGTTAGATTACTAGGGGTGGGAAAAATCAAATTTTTACTGGTCTGAGTCCCAACAGAAGGCATTTGTTGAGTTGAAGCATCGCCTCTAGTTGGAACTAGTCATCACACTGGCAGACCTGCACCGGTACAGCTCCTCACCCAGCACGGACATCCAATGGCCTATCATAGTGAGACACTTTCTTATACAATTTGGAAGTACCCCACCTATGATAAAGAGATGTATTCCATTATGTAGGCTTGCTAGCAATGGAAGAATTACATTCTGGGGAAGGAGACGATCTTCCACATCGATCACCAACCTCTGCAGTTTATACAGACACAAGGGAAGTTTCAGAATCATCACCATCAAAAGTGTTCTACATATCTGTAACAATTCCACTTGAACATTACATACAAAAAGGGCAACACCAATAATGTTGCAGACTACCTCAAGCAGCCCGCAGTTGCAGCACTAACTACTATTCTCAAATCTTGTTTCCATGAGACCCCTAGATGGCTGCAAATATACAAAAATGATGCATAGTTCACCTCCACATACCAGATTCGAGTACATGCCGGAAAGCAAGTTCCTTATTTCCACCTCTAATACTCATTATTATGCTACCTGGGCCACCTTTGTGGTCCTTCAAGTGAGCGTGCCAAATTGATTTGGGAAGCACACTATAGTTAGGTCAAAGTACACTTTGGTGTGGACAAAACTATGGTTGTACTACAAAATTACTTTTATTGGCTAAAACTTCGACTTGATGTTGGGAAATATATAAGATCCTGCACTTCCTACGCCTTCGCCAAGCCAACCATCAAGAAGCAAGACCTACACACTCCTCTTCTACTCCAACCCATCCATGGGAATCCATCTCGGTGAACTATATGTTTGGCCTCCCTTCTATCAAGCATGGTAATGAGTGTGTATTTGTGGTCATAAACAAATTTTCTAAGATGGCTATATTGGAAGCCTAGAAGAAGAGTATCACAGCAGAGGACACTACCAAACTCTTCTTTGAACGAGTGTGGGTAAATTTTTGGATCCCACAGACCATTATTATATCATATCAGGATAGCACATTCCTGAGCACATTATGGTCAAGCCTCTGGGCGCTATTGGACACCAAGCTCACCAAGTCAATTTCCCTCCATCCCTAGACTGATGTCAAGACGGAGGTCTTCGATAGGATGATAATGAATATACTTTGCATGTACAACTCCAAGCATCCACAAACCTGGGATGAGAGTATTCCCTATGTGTAGCACAGTTATAATAGAGCTCTCCATAGCTCAACTGGTCGCAGTCCCTTTCAAGTGGGTCTAGGATTTCAACCATTGTGTCTGATTGATGTTTTCATGCCTCATGCAACTACACAGACATAATCCACACATGTATTGTCTGGGGTTATTAAAGTGACCATATTTATTGAATCCATCCAACACATCCACCAGTGAGTTCATGGCATCTTGGAGAATTCAAATGCCAAGTACAAACAATGACATGATCAACATCAGGTGCCGCACAAGTTTGAGGTGGGTGACAAAGTTTGGTTGCATTTGCAGAAAGAATGCCTTACCAAAGCCCATTGAAAGCTTAGACCACTCTGATATGTTCCTTACACCATTAGAAAGGTTGTGGGAGATAATGATTTTGAGCTCAATATTCCCCCATTCCTTGCCCTGCACCCAGTGTTCAATGTGGACTGCCTTCGACCATACTTCCCACCATTAATGGACACATAAAACATTGCATAACAACTCATAGCAACAGAGTTAAATATAGAGTACATGGAATATGCCACAATTGATCGAATTATGGACACACATATCAAGAACACTCGCCAACAAAAGATCCAACTATATCGGGTTGTCAAAACTGCCCAACTACTGCATTAAGGCAAGTGGCTCACTAGGGACCAAGTTTAGCATAAATTTCCCCATCTCATGGAGGCACTCAATGCAATGGGGACCGTTAATTCCTAAGCGGGGAGGATTGATCTAGGTGGATGTTGGTGTCTACCCTCCTATTCCACTGGGCCCCCCACCGTTGTCTCTTTTAGTTTTTTAGTTTTCTTAATTGTAGCATAGTTTAATATTTTTGGCCGTTTTTTGGGTCCTGAATTTCCGAACCATTTTGAGGCCCTAAACAACGTTTTTTGGGAAACCTGGGGCCACCATGAGTCTCTACCCAATTTTGGCCACTTGAAAGTTGTACTCATCGAATAGATCTTCCTAACAAGGTATTGTTTTCGTCAAACGGAGATCGTATGCCAAAGTTACAACCCCGAGAAGTTGTTGTACAAATTTACCCAAACGGGACCCATAGTTTTGGTACTTCATCTCCTAGGGTTAGGTTTTTGGATGTTTAGGGTTTTCCATTATTTCTCAATAATAAATAGGTCTTTGAGCCTAGAAGAAGAGTATCACAGATGGATATATTGGGAGCCTAGAAGAAGAGTATCACAACAGAGGACACTACCAAACTCTTCTTTGAACGAGTGTGGGTAAATTTTTGGATCTTGCAGACCATTATTATATCATATCGGGATAGCAGGTTCCTGAGCACATTATGGTCAAGCCTATGGGCACTATTGGACACCAAGCTCACCAAGTCGATTTCCCTCCATCCCTAGACTAATGTCAAGACAGAGGTCTTCGATAGGATGATAATGCATATACTTTCCATGTACAACTCAAAGCATCCAAAAACTTGGGATGAGAGTATTCCCTATGTGCAACACAGTTATAATAGAGCTCTGCATAGCTTAATTGGTCATAGTCCCTTTCAAGTGGGTCTAGGATTTCGACCATTGTGTCTGATTGATGTTGTCATGCCTCATGCAACTACACAGACATAATGCACACATGTATTGTCTGGGGCTAATAAAGTGACCATATTTATTGAATCCATCCAACACATCCACCAGTGAGTTCATGACATCTTGGAGAATTCATATGCCAAGTACAAACAATGAAATGATCAACATCGGGTGCCGCACAAGTTTGGGGTGGGTGACAAAGTTTGGTTGCATTTGCAGAAAGAACGCCTTACTGAAGCCCATTGAAAGCTCAGACCACTCTGATATGTTCCTTACACCATTAGTAAGATTGTGGGAGACAATGATTTTGAGCTCAAAATTCCCCCATTCCTTGGCCTGCACCCAGTGTTCAATGTGGATCGCCTTCGACCATACTTCCCACTATTAATGGACACATCAAACATTACATAATAACTCACACCAACAGAGTTAAATCTAGAATGCATGGAACAGGCTACAATTGATCAGATTATGGACACACATATCAAGAACACTCACCAACAAAAGATCCAACTATATCGGGTTGTCAAAACTGCCCAACTACTATATTAAGGCAAGTGGCTCACTAGGGACCAAGTTTAGCAGAAGTTTCCCCATCTCATGGAGGCACTCAATGCAATGGGGACCATTAATTCCTAAGGGGGGAGGATTGATCCAGGTGGATTTTGGTGTCTACCCTCCTATTCCATTGGGCACCCCACCATTATCTCTTTTAGTTTTTTAGTTTCCTTAATTGTAGCACAGTTTAATATTTTTGGCAGTGTTTTGGGTCCTGAATTTCCAAACTATTTTGAGGCCCTAAACAACTTTTTTTGGGAAAACTGGGGCCACTATGAGTCTCTACCCAATTTTGGCCACTTGAAAGTTGTACTCATCGGATAGATCTTCCTAACAAGGTATTGTTTTCATCAAACAGAGGTCGTATGCCAAAGTTACAACCCCGAGAAGTTGTTGTACAAATTTACCCAAACGGGACCCATGGTTTTGGTGCTTCATCTCCTACGGTTAGGTTTTTGGATGTTTAGGGCTTTCCATTATTTCTCAATAATAAATAGTTCTTCGAGCCTCATTTTGACACAGTTCAGAGGCATATAGCGGCCACCTCTCTCCTCAGAGATAAGCTACCATCGCCCGAGCTAGTTTTATTTCCTTTCTGTTTGTAAGCATATTTCAGTATTTGATATTAATGAAATAAAGTCTTGTTTCTGTTGATGAGCCTCATCATTGGGTAGTTATATGGGCCTTAACTCACCTCCTAGATTAGTCAAACCAACTATTCTCACAACTTGTTGCATACTTTTGATTATATTTTGTTTATGAGATGAGTTAGAGTTGGATATTTTGCTTTGTGGTCTAATGTGCATTTAATGCAGGATTAAAGGATAAAAGCAAGGAATTTTGGCAAAGACCTTGGTCAAAACTCTAATGGGACAAGGGAGAGGAATTATAGGAGGTAAATCGTTCTCATTTACTACCCCGTCATTTGAATATTCCTCCATCAGCTCAGAGTGCAAACATCCAAATCATGAGGACTAGAAGGTAGTGAAGCAAGTGAAAGTCAAAGCACCAATTTATCTCAAGTTTGGGAGCCGAGCCTCCCTAATTTTAAGGAAGTCGTTGGAGACTTCATATGTATAAGTAGAGAGGCCTAGGACCTCAGTAGGATTCAGATTTTTGATTGTAAAACTCTACTCTATTTTCGAGATGTAAGACTTGTGACGGTTTTTTATGTAATCCATGGTTTTGATAATAAGAATGAGTTTTGCTTTGAGCAAGCACTGAGTTAACTCAGAGGGCTAAAGCTCTTGGGTTAGGGCCCAACCATAGTAGCCAAGGCTCCTCTTTATTGTACATCTATGCTAGCATAGATTCATGGATTAATCGTTCATTTGCTTAAGTAGTTGCATTTCCATTACAGCAGTGTATAACAGATTGGTTATGTTTTAGTTTGCTTCCATTTGTGCCTTATTTCAATTAGGAAGTTAGCGAGGAGAAAATGATCACCATAAGGTTTTCAGTAGGTGTCTCAGCCTCACTTCCTTCCTTCGGGACCATGACTTGAGGAAGAGACCCTTCAACAACCCCAAAAACATAGATTTCTAGTTCTTGCATGAGCTTTGGAGTTTATTGTCTTGATTTAATACTTGGTTCATTTCATTGTCATATTTTCCCATCACTCCCTTTTTGTAATAATATCTCACTCATATTCTCATTTCCTTCAATGCTTTCTTCATGCATAATATATGCGGAAGCTAATAAATCACATCTTAATCAGATTATACCTGTGGATTTCCTTTCCGTCTAATCCACAACAAACCTGATTAATCACCGTCAACCGTGTGTCGCATAATTGACGTATTCATTTCAACGTTTGACTTTAGGCACTCCAAATCTCCATCGTCGATCTATTTTGCTTGATCCAATGGCCATCGCGTCACCCACTCGCCAACTAGCTTGTCCGATCAACATCGTTGATCAATCCCGCATGATCCAATGGCTATCGTGCAACCTCACATGAAATCTTGCACGACCGATATCCAACCGAGAGCGTACGAGAAAAGTGGTTTTCTTGTGCTACGTGTCACTCACTTAGGCTAATCATTTGAAATTTAGGAATTCCGCTTACAACTTTTAGGGCACGCGAGATACTGCTTACTACCTACAAAGACCACTCCATCATTCCACATGTTTTCCACCCTTCTATCGACACGTGACTTGATGTGATCCATCCATCTATTAACTTAATCTCCTATGATAAGATCTATGCCACTCATCTTCTGTTATTCCTCTTCGTTGATTTGACTGATCCAATGTTTCCTATGCACTGCTTCTTCATTCCTTCTTCCTTTCACTGATTTCGATCTTCCATTTCTCTTCTACTTGACTCCTTCCCAAACTTAATTCTGCGTATTATTTAAATGCTACCACTCCTAAGCTTTGATTTTGTTATTCAATGAGACTCCAACATTGTCCAATCACGACAATCTGAGCATTGTCCTCTCTCTTGGATTCTTTTTGAATTCCCTGCACACTTATGTTATGCAGAATTACTCTAATCCACACACAATTTTTAATTCAATTACTCAACCACACTATCCAAACACTCCATATACCTTCTAGCCATCCTCAACCACCTTCCATCCACCTGTCACGTCTACAAGAACAATTAAATTGCATGCTTGATTTTACCAAAAGAAAACCAAAAAAGTGAAAACAGATTTAGTTTAGTTTCCTTTCTTACACATTAGTTTTGTTTGATGCTCTTTACTTCTGTAACATAGATAACAACATTAGGTTAGTGTTTATTTAACAATTCTTCTTAGCATAGCTGTTTAAATGGTTAATTAGGATATGGTGTGATTTAACATTACATGTTGTTTTCTTCATTACTGTAGTAGAGTAGCTCTCTTAGAATAGATTTTCTCTTCTTCCATCAAAGAATCAAGCTTCTTCTGACTCTATAGAAGTCTGGCTTAGAACCCCTAGGGTTGCTCTCCAGATGAATAGTAACAACAGGCAGGATCTTCACTTTTACCTGTGCATATAGCACTGTCACCTTCAAGTTTGCACGAACTCCGGGTTGATAAGTAAAGCTGGTAGCCCAAGAGTTGCATCAACCTTTCTCTAATACTGGTGCTCATCACTTTTTGGCACCGTTGTCGGGGAGGTGTCTAAGTAGAACGTGATTACTGCTTTCTTTTCTTCTATTTCTAGTCTTCAATTTTCTGCAATTAGTTTATTTATGCAAAAGTAATATAGTAGCTTCCTTTCTTTCAGTTGTCATTATCTGCTTTCCTTTCCATTTTGCAAGTAGAATTTCAATTTAGCAAGTAACTTTTCTTTCTGTCAGTAGTTTTCATTCAATCAGCAATTTCATTTCTGCAAAGTACTTTCCAGCTAAAAAATAAATCTTATAAAAACCAACCCAAAAACATTTCCTTTCATGCCTCGTAGGAATAGGGACAATTTAGGGAAATTCTTGCCAAATACCCCCACTGCATCCAACAACCAACCTTCTCTCTTCTTCAGTGGCTGTGAACTAGAGGAACCTTTAGGTGAGAAACCTGACATATTTGAAGAACCTACAGGGGAAGAAGAAGAAGAAGAACCCATTCCTACTGAACCAATGGCTGAAAACTGAAATGACAGAGGGAATAGAGAGAGAGTTGAGGGTGCCTTCCCCATCAGGGAAACCAACGGGGACACTAAGATGAAGAATATAAGCCCCTCTTCTCTACCTCATTTCCATGGCCTGACCACAGAGGACCCTGACACTTTCCTATTTGATTTTGTCGTTATATGCCAAACCTATGACTATACAGATGATGAGAAAAAGTTAAAACTATTTCCATCTACCCTCAAGGATGCATCATTGCACTAGTTCATGTGTTTACCTGGAGATAGCGTCACAACTTGGGCTCATATGCAACAGGATTTTAACAACAAATATCGAGACTACTGTAGGTCAAAGGATACTAAATAATAGATTTTCAGGATGACCATGGGCCAGGATTAATTCTTAGAAGACTACGAAGAAAGATTCCAGCTCAGTTACAAAAGGGCCAATTTCACACTTGACCCCGAGTCACTAAAGCTGGTCCTGCTCAGAGGAGTAAGGGAAGATCTTATGGGTACATTACATTTGTTAGCAAGAGGATATATCTACCAATTACCCTATGAGGATATCAAGATTGTATTTAGAAACCATTCTAGGGTAGCAAAGAAAAAGGGTAGGAGTAGTTAACCTGTGGCCAGTACATCATCTTCCAACTCATCCATCAAGAGTGAAATTGGAAATATGTTGGAAGATTTCAAAAGTGAGATGCTGCAAACCCTTGCCTTGCAATTGGACATCATAAACATCAAAAGGAATTAAGAGGAAGTAGAGAGAGCCTTGGCCATATTTTGTCCTAGATGCACCAGGGGCATCCTAGGAATGAATTTCCATTGAACTGCATTGAGATTTGCTCGGTCTATGAAGAAAACCACTCCACAAACAAGTGCCCTTCTTTACCCGGACTCAAAGATATATATCAAGGAGTTGAAGGGGTCACTAAGCAGCTTTGCTACATCAACCAAAGAAGACCTCCTAGGCCTAGACCATACTAGCAGGGTATGCAAGGGTCATCCCATGCATATTACAACCCTAACCAAACCACAACTATACCTTCTTGGGGACCCCCTTCTCATCCTTCTTGGTCTACACCCCCTCCTTGGTCCTATGCATCTCAGTATCATTCTCAGCTAGCCAGCTAGTCATTTCAACCTTGTGTTCTGCCACAACCTCAGTGGAATACCCCACTCCAGGGGTGGAGGCCCCAATACAACAATGCTCTAGCTCTATTTCATCCACAACCTATCCAATGAAAACTCCTACACTTTGCTCCACCCAAGCAACCCCAGATGCCTACCTAGCCAAATCCAAACCTGAACAATAGGTAGGATCAACAAGTACACAGTGGAGAGACATCATACCCAACTTATGCTGCAGAAATCCAGGAGATCAACCTGAGATCTGGGAGAATTCTCCCGGATAACCAACCTCCCTCTCCACATAGGGAGGTTGAGGAAGAAAGAGAGGAAAGAAACCTTAAATTAAATCCACCCTTTCCTAAGAGATTAGCCCAACCACTCCAGCCTACCCCAGAAGAAACTGAACTTCTGGAAGAATTGAAAATTCTATGTGTAAAGATCACGCTTCTCCAGGCAATAAAAGATGTTCCCATTTACAATAAGTTTATTAAGGAGAAATTCTTCAAGCATCCAGGAATAATAAAAAGGGATGCCCCTACCATTAATGTCATTGGGCAACTGTCTGACTTAATGCTAGGACAGGTAATATGTCCGAAATATTTGGATCTTGGAAGCCCTATAGTAGATGTGCACATAAATGGCACCATCATCCCACACACTCTGATCGATCCTGGGGTTTCCATTAATGTGATGACCAAGGACACCATGCTCAAGCTCAACCTCCAAGGGTCATTGAGGAAGACCACAATAGTTCTGCAACTTTCTGACCATTCCACAGTCACCCCTGAGGGAATTGTGGAGGATGTGATGGTTTCCATTGACTCTTGGGAGTACCCTGCAAATTTTCTAGTTCTCCAACCTAAGGCTAAGCTTACTGGTTACCCTCTCATCCTTGGGAGGCCATGGTTGGCCACAACCGATGCTTACATTAGCTACAGAGCTGGGAATATGACCATCAAGAATGGGCATATGTCCAAACAGTTAGTCCTATACCCTCCTACTCAACCTTCTCTAGAGCATGATTTACCTTTATGGTTGGAGGAGGAGGAAGAAGATGAGGTTTATTCCACCCAACTTTATGCTTTGGAAGCAACCATAGGAGGAGGACAGCAAGATGAGGATGACTTAATTGAACACCTGCTCCAAAGTCCAACTCCTAGTTTGTTACCATTAGAAGAAGAAGTAAGGGAAACCCAGAACAATCATCCAATTGACTTATGCTTGGCCAATTCAAACCCACTCTGTCTCAAAACCATAGAATTCGGCCCAGAGAAAACTTTGAAAAATAATCCATTTCTTTCTACTCTTGAAGAGGAAAATCTATGAGACATGTTGAGAGAAAACCTAGAAGCCTTCGCTTGGAGTTACAAGGAAATGAAGGGAGTACACCCCTCAGTTTGTGCTCACAACATATACATCAAAGATGGTTGCAAGCCAGTCTGAAACCACAAAGGAGGATCAATCCAGCTCTTAAAGATATATTCAAAGAAGAACTGCAAAAACTGCTAGATGCAGGATTCATTTACCCTATCTTCGACAGTGAGTGGGTCTCTCCTTTAGTGTTAGTTCCCAAGAAAAATGGTAAGTGGAGGATTTGTGTCGATTATAGGGAGTTGAAAAAAGCCACAAAGAAGGATCTTTTTCCCCTACCCTTCATTGACCAAGTGCTAGATGGCATGGCAGGGAGAAGTTTTTTTCTTTCATAGATGGATTTAGTGGGTACAACCAAATCCAAATCTGCCCAGAAGACCAGGATAAGACCACATTCACCTGTCCTTGGGGTACTTTTTCCTATAGGGTCCTTCCTTTTAGCCTATGCAATGCTCCTACCACTTTCAAGAGAGAATTCTTGATTATTTTTGCCAAATTATTACATGATGTGGTGGAAATTTATATGGATGATTTTACACCTTATGGCTGTGATTTTCAAGAAGCCCTAAATAACCTAGCAAAGTATTGTACAATTGCATTGAAATGAACCTGTCTCTCAGTTCAGAAAAATTTGAATTCTTAATGAATGAAGGGATCGTTCTAGGTCATTCAATATCTCAGCAAGGACTACAGGTGGACCCGAACAAAATAGCAATCATCCAAAGGGTCCCACCGCCACAAAAGTAGAGGGACGTTAGGAGTTTCTTGGGTTTAGCTGGATACTACCGAAGGTTCATAAAGGACTTCAGTAAGTTGGCCTCTCCTTTATTTGGGTTGTTGGCCAAAGATTCTGAGTTTATATGGTCAAAAATATGTCAAGAGGACTTAGACATTTTAAAGGGTAAGTTAACCACTACACCAATTCTTCGAGGCCTAATCTTGGCTCTCCTTTTTCATATTCATGCTGATGCCTCACACAAAGCCATAGGAGTAGCCTTAGGTTAGGTAGAGGAGAAATTTCCCTATGCTATCTATTTTATCAGTAAGAACCTGTCAAAGGCTTAGCTAAATTATACTATGACCGAAAAGGAACTCCTGGTTGTTATGCATTCAATAAAAAAAATTAGGCATTAAATTATAGGCTACCAAACATTTGTGCATACTGACCACGCTGCAATCAAATATTTAATGAAAAAACTAGATGTGAATGATAGAATTATAAGATGGTTGCTTTTATTATAGCAGTTTGATCTCACTATTGTTGATAAGCCTGGTAAGGAAAATGTTGTTGCAGAATTTCTATCTAGGATGAATCTGCCTACAGGTGAAGAAGGAATGGTGGATGACCAATTACCAGATGAGCATTTGTTTGCTATTTCAGTTCTCTCCACATGGTTTTCTGATATAGCAAACTATTTGGTATCAGCACAGTTCGCACCAAATGTTCCCTCCAAAGAAAAGAGCAAGATAGTCAGGAAAAGAGCCTCCTTCACCTGGATTGGGGGCAATATTTTCAAACTTGGCCTACATCAAATCTTGAGAAGGTGTGTAAGGGAAGAGGAAGTTTTTGACATCCTTCTAACCTGTCATGATGGGCCATGTGGAGATCACTTTGCAGCAAAGAGGACAACATTCAAAGTGTTACAAGCGGGCTATTATTGGCCCACTCTTCATCAGGATGTGAAGAAGTACATTAGTCAGTGTTATCGGTGCCAGAGAATGGGAAAGCCTACTCCAAGAGATGAAATTCCCCTACAACCTCAAGTGACTTTCAAGCCACTTGATAAGTGGGGCATGGACTTCATTGGGCCTATCAACCCTCCTTCAAAGAAAAAACAACACATTATTATGTGCCCGATTATTTGACTAAGTGGGCTAAAACCAAGGTAATTAAGGCAAAAACATAAGAGAAGGTGTTTGAGTTCCTAAGGGAGAATGTATTCTACAAATTTGGGTACCCTAGAGAGCTAGTCATAGACCAAGGTAGCCAATTTACCTCCAACATGATTGAAGAATTGCTTATCCATCACAAAATCAAGCATAGGACGTCCACTCCTTATCATCCACAAGCTAATGGGCAAGTGGAGGTGACCAATAGGGAACTGGAGAGCATCTTAACTAAGGTAGTGAGTAGCAACAAGAAGGATTGGGCAGAGAGACTAGTCGAGGCTACCTGGGCCTATAATACAACATGGAAGACAACCACTGGATTTACACCCTATGAGCTGGTCTATGGGAAAAAGGATTTATTGTCCATTGAGTTTGAATATAACACATTGAGGATGGCAGCCCAACTAGATTTGGATCTCAGTCATGCATAGAAAGAAATATTGTTCCATTTGAATGGCTTGGATTAATTCGAAATGTAGGCCCTCCTACATACAGAGATGGTTCAGCTTTAGAGGAAGAACTGGCATGATAGACATATTAAGGAGAAGTAATTTCAAGAGGGATATTTGGCATTGTTATATGATTCTAGGTATAAAGACTACAAGGGCAAGCTAAGGAAAAGATGGCTCGGACCTTATATGGTGGAAATATGCCATGATAATGGTTCAGTGCAAATCAGAACTATAGTTAAGAAGCCATTCCATTGCTTGTTAATGGACACAAATTGAAAATGTACAAGAGGCCTTTATCAAAACAAGAGTTCATTGACAATATCGATAAGATAGTGATGATGGCGGAGCAAGTTCTAGCTCCTACCTCATCAGGCCACTGAAAAAGAGAAAAAAAAGAATAAGGATTCAGGTGAAAACCTCCATGAGGCACCTGAGTCCATCTTTGGGTTGAAAACCTCGTGAGGTGGCCCAATGATGAAAAAAATAAATAAGAAGATCCCTGGGTGAAAACCTTCCTTGAGGCACCCAGGGCAAACATCTAGGGTGAAAACCTCTTTGAGGCAGCCTAGGTGTTTTTCAAAAAAAGAAGAAGAGGAAAAAGACATAATTGTTATTTGCAGGTGGGCGAGAAAGACAATCAAGGAGAAAAGAGAATATCTAAAGAGAACCCTACCTCACACATATTCATCTCCTCCACTCCGCATCATGCATCCCTCCATCAATTCCATTATTTTTCCACTTCACTGCTTCAATTTAGGCAAAGACTGTGTTTTCTACAGGATCCCCTGTATTCCTACAGGATCCCCTGAAAACCTACAGGATGATCTTGTAGGAATTACAGTGGCCCAGAAAACCTACAGGAAGCAATCTGAGGGTGAATGGTAGGTTGGTTAGGTCCCCAAAATTCATTCTAGACATGATCTAACCCCTCACCTCATCCATTACCATCATCCCTGCACTCACCATTCAAAACAAAAAGAGATCAGTTTCTGCCAGTTATGAAAAAAAAAGGAAAAAAGGGAAAACAAAGGAGAGTAAGAGCATTACCTAAATGTCCCTTGCTCCACACACACTCCTACTCCCTCTATCCATTCATTGCAACATCCTCATAGCCCAAGCCAGCAACATGATTAAGAAATTCTAAGGGAGAAGAAGCGACAAGACATCCTGTAGGAAATCCTGTAGCAGCCTATCCCACAGATTATTAATCATTAGCTACAGGTCTTCACTAGGATGATTCAGGAGCTCCAGACAACAAACAATAGACAGTAGAGGAGGAAGAAGAATGACCATGTAGCAAATAAACAACGCAGCACCTTTTATCTTTGACAACTGCAACACAACATCGAGACCATAGGTAAGTATCCCGCTCACTCACTCATATGCATCATTCGATCAAAAGTTGTAAGGGTTATGGGGTAGTTGGTTATAAGTGAAAAGGTGGCCAGTTAACTTGGCCACCTTCGTTTAGTCATCACATACAAAACTAGGTGTCCTCTCACACGTGGCTGCAGTCAACTCAAAGACAGAGGAGGAGTATGATAAGAAGTGGTTAACTACGGATCTACGAGCTGGGAGCTAATTACGAGGAGTGGGAATGATGAGGTGTTAGTGGGGACCAACGGTCCAAAAAAGGCAACATACCTCTGCTGCCAACACACCACCTCACCCCGAAAAGCCATAAAGGGAAACAGAACATCATTTTCATGCATTCATGCATTCCACCTCCTCGAAACTCCCTCACTCAAGTCACTGTCATAACTCTGGCCACTCACCGAAAGCAAGGATCCATCGTTCTGCAAGAGAATTTATATAGGATCATGCATAGGAATTCCTATATGAATAATCTACAGGAGCAGTCTACAGGATACACAGAGGCAATATACAGGATAGGAAGAGAGGGGTTCAAGAGAGAATATCATGAGAATTGTCCACTGCCACCATTCTAAAGAGGTAGGATCTAAAAATCCATCCCCATTTACAAGAAAATGAACTAGAAATGCTTTAAAATCTAGTGGATATAACAATTGTGGGAGGTGAATTACATACATAGGAAACTCTATTTTCTCCTAAATTTAAAATTCTTGTGTCAACCCTCTCATTTCCTCCTCAAGCCTCACAAGCAAGATGACAGGAGGGTTTAATAGGAGAGAACCCACAAACACTATGAGGATACAACAACACCCTCAAGTTCTTGAAATCTTTATAAGACACCAATGGATGAGGCTTTTCGAGAAATTCACAGGGTATGTTGATGAGGTCACTCAAGAATATTCTCATTCCCTCACTCCACACAACAGAATCCATGCCACTGTTATAGTTAGAGGGCTCACTACATATCTCACCCCAGAACTCATCAGTTGGGTCACCACATTTCCCCTAGGAATTCCATGGAGAAAAGAAGACAAAGAAGATAGTCAAGTGGCAAAAAGGAAATTCTTTTTAGAAGGTGAAGAACCCACAAAGGATAAAAATTGAGTAAGGAGGGACATTATACCATACCCATGGAGTGAAGTAGGTTACCAAATCATCAAATATATCTCATGTGAAGATAGATACTGTGTAGTTTATGTCTACCATTTTAGGATGCTTGAAGAATTAAGATTTGGGGTAGAAACACCAGTTCACCAAATACTCGGCATACCCTATTTCTTGATGTAATCACTCATAGACTCCAGCAATAAAGTAAAGGAATGGAATTCCCAACAATTGGCTTACCATGGGTTGATCAGGATCCTCATTAAGGATGCCCTCCAAAACCTCAGGATCCCTATAACATGGTAGTCTTCAATGACTTACCAGTAGAGGATGACATCACAACCCTCACCTATGATGTTAGTCCTGCTGTGATTGAGGAGGAAGCAAAACAAGAAGAAGAAGATACAGAGCTATATGGGGATGAGATGGATGAAGAAGAAACTAATACAGAGGAACATGATGAAGTAGAATAAGAAGGGGAGAAGAGAAGGAGGAGGATGTTGAAACGAAGGAAGAAAATGATGGAGATGAGAAAGAACATCAAGAGGAAGAAGATAAGAAAAATAGAGAGGAAGAAGGCATTGAAACAAAAGGGAAAGAACACAAGGAGGAGTCACCTAGGGTGTCTCCAGAGGCCCCTGAGAGGGAGGTAGCAGCTTCCCTCACTGCTCTCAGCACCCCAGTCAAGCAAAAAGGGAAAAGGAGGAAACCCCTCTATATTTCAGAACAAGAAAGAGCACAAGAATCAAACAAGGGAAGCCACAAATATCAACAAAAATCCCTATTGAGATTGAAGATTCCCCTACACCAAGAGACAAAATGCCTTCCCCTAAGTCACCAATCACCTATCTAAGGAGGCCTAGTACCAGATTAACTTCCTTAAGGGGTAAGGCCATCCTACATGATCCACAACAAAAACTACAAGAAGCACAAAAATGGGAAAGTAAGGTAGGGGAGCAGCAAGAAACAAAAGAGGAAGCCCCTTAGACAAAGGAACCAAGTCCCCAACCTAACCTAGACTCCTTCTACCAATTTATTGAAGGAGGCATGGTGATACCTCAAAAAGGGATGGAAGACATTGGGCACATGGAAGAGAAGTTCAAGGAAATGGGCAAAGAGCTAAGTGGCTTAAGGGACAACGAAGCAATAATGAGAGATCAACTCAAGAGGGAAAATGCATGCATGAGAGGACAACTGCAGGAAAGGGAAAACCAGCTAGCATGTATGGCCAGCCTCTCCTTGGAGGCCATCCAGTGTAGGATGCCAGCGAAATCCTATGCTCTTTACCTCAGATAACAATGGCTGCAATAGCACAAAGGGGCACCATGCCATTTCAGGACTACAGGCAATTTATTGATCTTTGTGATCAAAGTACACTAGAGGATAGGGATAAAATGGCTAAGTTTTACTTGCATAACATGGCCCTCACAGACATGAATGTTTGGGATCCTAATGCTGAGCAAGGAGATCTACAATTAATGGCTTTGGCATCATGGATGACCCATGAGGAGTCAAGGGCTACAGAGATGAAAATAATATTGGCCAGAGAGAAAAATAAACCTATTTTCATCAGAGTTGAACAATCAAATACTATGGCCCTAATCAGCACCCATAATCTAATTGTAAATGATCCTCAGCTGGCACCTAGATATCTTGCTGCCCAAGAGCAAGCAATTTCACATTTTGAGGATATGTTTAGGCTGCTAGGAGATGATAGTATACATGCTTGCTTAAGGAGATGGACAAACACTACCACACAACTTGAAGATCAAAGAATATCACTCCCCTCAAAGGTTGAGAGAGGCACTCAACAAGACACCTATGTATAAGAAATCAATGCAAAGGTTGAAGGTCAAATAGATAGGCCTAAAAATCAGTCCACCACTACTCCTAGGGATGCTAGAAGGGAGAAAAGAAGAAGAGGAAAAGAGGTAGTGGGAAGAAGTAGAAAGGAAAGTAGGCTTCTAAGAACAAGAAGAAAATACCACAACAAAGGCATGGGATGTCAGAGAGGCTACCAGAGCCATGAAGGACATGGACATTGACTAAGTTACTCAGAGGATGAGCAACACTTTTGTTAGGGGGGTGATGATGAGCCTCACCATTAGGTAATTATATGGGCCTTAATTCACCTCCTAGCTTAGTCAAACCAACTATTCTCACAACTTATTGCATACTTTTGATTATATTTTGTTTATGAGATGAGTTAGAGTTGGATATTTTGCTTTGTGGTCTAATGTGCATTTAATGCAGGATTAAAGGATAAAATCAAGGAATTTTGGCAAAGACCTTGGTCAAAACTTGAATGGGACAAGAGAGAGGAATTATAGGAGGTAAATCCTGATTCCTCCTCATTTATTACCCCCCATTCGAATATGCCTCCATCATCTCGAAGTGCAAACAACCAAATCATGAGGACTAGAAGGCATCTCATCAAGTGAAAGTCAAGGAACAGGTTTATCTCAATTTTGGGAGCCGAGCCTCCCTATTTTTAAGGAAGTCATTGGATACTTCATATGTATAAGTAGAGAAGCCTAGGACCTCAGTACGATTCGGATTTTTGATTGTAAAACTCTACTCTATTTTTGAGTTGCAAGACTTGTGACGATTTTTGTATGTAATCCATGGTTTTGATAATAAGAATGAGTTTTGTTTTGAGCCAACACTGAGTTAACTCAGAGGGCTGAAGCTCTTGGGTTAGGGCCCAACCCTAACAGCCAAGGATCCTCTTTATTGTACATGTATGCTAGCATAGAATCATGGTTTAATTGTTTGTTTTCTTACGTGGCTATATTTCCATTACAACAGTGTAGAGTAGATTGGTTTTGTTTTAGTTTGCTTCCATTTTTGCCTTCTTTCAATTAGTAGGTTAGTGAGGAGAAAAATATCACCATAAGGTTGGTAGCAGGTGTCTTAGCCTCACTTCCTCCCTCTGGGACCATGAATTCAGGAAGAGACCCTTCAGCAACCCCAAAAGCACAGATTTCTAGTTCTTGCATGAGCTTTGAAGTGTGTTGTCTTGATTTAGTACTTGGTTCATTTCATTGTCATATTTTCCCATCACTCTCTTTCTGTAATTATATCTCACTCATATTCTCATTTCCTTCAGCACTTTTTTCATGCATAATATATGCGGAAGCTAATAAATCACAACTTAATCAGATTATACTTATGGATTTCCTTACCATCAGATCCACAACGAACCCGACCAATCATCATCAAACACGTGTCGCATATTTGATGTATTCATTTAAATGTTTGACTTTAGGCACTCCAAATCTCTATTGTCGATCTGTTTCACTTGAACCAACAGCCATCACGTCACCCACTCGCCAACTAGCTTGGCCGATCTCCACCATTGATCAATCCCGCATGATCCAACGGCTATCACGCAATCTCACGTGAAGTCTTGCACGACCGATATCCGACCGAGAACATGTGAGAAAAGTGGTTTTACCGTGCTACGTGTCACCCACTTAGGCTAATCACGTGAAATTTAGGAATTCCTCTTACAACTTTTAGGGTGCGCAAGATACTGCTTACCGCCTACGAATACCACTCCATCATTCTGCACGTTTTCCACCCTTCTGTCGACACGTGACTTGATGTGATCCATCCATCTATTAACTTAATCTCCTGTGATAAGATCTCCGCCACTCATCTTCCATTAATCTTGTTCATTGATTTGACTGATCCAACGGTTCCTGTGCACTACTGCTTCATTCTTCTTCCTTTAACTGATTTCGTTCTTCAATTGCTCTTCTGCTTGACTCCTTCCCAAGCCTTGTTCTGTGTATTATTTAAAAACTGCCACTCCTGAGCTTTGATTTGGTTATTCAATCAGACTCCAACACTGTCCGATCATCGCAATACTCCTCTGAGCACTATCCTCTCTCAGATTCTTTTTGAATTCCCTGCACACTTATGTTATGTAGAATTACTCTAATCCACACACAGTTTATAATTCAATTACTCAACACACACCACACTATCCAAATGCTCCATAGAACGTCTTACCATCCTCAACCACCTTCCATTAACCTGTCACATCTACAAGAACAATTAAATTGCATGCTTCATTTTACCGAAAAAAAAAACCAAAAAGGTGAAAATAGATTTAGTTTAGTTTCCTTACTTACACATTAGTTTGGTTTGATGCTCTTTACTTCTGTAACTTAGATAACATCATTAGGTTAGTGTTGATTTAGCAATTTTTCTTAGCATAGTTTTTTAAATGGTTAATTAGGATATGGTGTGATTTAGCATTACATGTTGTTTTCTTCATTACTACAGTAGAGTAGCTCTCTTAGAAAAGATTTTCTCTTCTTCCATCAAAGAATCAAGCTTCTTCTGACTCTATAGAAGTTTGGCTTGGAACCCCTGGGGTCTCTCGCCAAATGAACAATTACAAAAGGCAGGACCTTCACTTTTACTTGTGCATATAGCAATGTCACCTCCAAGTTTGTACGAACCCCGAGTTGATAAGTAAAGTTGGTAGCCCACGAGTTGCAGCATCCTTGCTGCAATATTGGCGCTCATCATCTACTTCATCTCTATATTTATGGTTATATCTGTAATATGTTGAATTATTGTTTAAGTTTGGGTCAATAGATGTTAGAAACAACATGGGATAACGAGGATCCCATGGAAGTACCTTTTGTTTTCTCATGGAGAATCCCTTGGAAGGTAAAGAAGGTGGAGAAAAGGAAAATGTTAATGAGTTCGAGGATTTCATTGTCAACTAACCCTACAATAAGATTGATGGATTTAGGGATGGGGATGTGTTGTGGCCACCAACAACCCCCCTCTTTGTTTGGTATTAGCAATAACACCAAGCAAATGGGGACCCTTAATAAAAATCCAAAAAAACATTTTATCAAAATTTTTGTATTTTGACTCCCTAAAAGATGTATCGCATCGCAAGAAGAGAGTGAAATGTTTTCCTATGCGCACAATAAGTTGCAAAGAAGCGACGCGAAATTCATCGCATCGCATATATTATGAAGCACTCTTAAATGAAAAAACTTAAGGAATCTCCGACGGCCGATACGCGACGTCGCATATCGCAACATCGCATAAGCAGCACACAATGATTGGATGACTAAGCGCGATTTGCGATTTGCGATCTTCGATTTGCGATCTGCGATGAATGCGATCGTCAATTCCTGCAATGACACATCTTGATGACACGATCCTTGATACTGCGATGCAAGTCGCAGAAATCACCCATCGCAAAATTTCCTCGGCACAATATTCAAGGAAAGCTATCTGTAGACCAAAATTAGGCGCGCGCCTTAAAATAAATTAATGATTGTACCCAAAGTATCCAAGAAGGATTGCATTGTGTTTTTCGAAGAGTCAGTTCATTATGGGTGTCATGATTATGCATTCATTAGAGCTTAAAGCTTTCATGTCAATCTTTTCATCATTTACTCTTTTCCTTTGCGTAAACTGTAAGACAACAAATAACATAAAGCAATGTGCAGGAAACATCTAAGGAAAAGGGGAAAGCATCGATGCTCAGAGAACAGAGAAGAGATGCCTTCACAAACGGATGCCGAATGCAACAGGACCACAGACTCCAAAGTATCACTCAATAGATACTAATGTCAATAGGCCATCCAAAACTCAGAATCAAAGGCGCACAAAAGCAGCATGTTTACAAAAGATCCTGAAGCTTACGCCCGGTAAAGCAAAAAGAAAAAGGCGCTAAAGAGGGAAAACGCACCAGAAAAGCCCGGAACAAAGAACGGAGGCATTTTTCAATACAGAAAATTGTTCAGAGAGCAAAGTCCCTGACTTATTCAGTCATTCGCAAGGCTGGAAATCGAAATAGCAAAAGCAGAATCAGTTTGAGAGAAAATTGGGTTATTACCAAGTATACACACAGTGGATACACCAAGCCAGAGGAAGATTTTTGAAAATATCTTCTAGTTTGCCAGAAAGTGGTGCCAGCGCTTGTTATTTCTATTTTCGTAGCTCAAACAAAAGGAGAAGACGACCAGCCGACTCTTCCCAGGCAAATGTTGCATGCTTACAACACTAAGGAGCAAATACAGAAATGGTTAGGAATTAGATTCAATTTTTAGAAATAATTTTGCTTTAGTAGAAGGGCGGTCATTTAAAACCGTGTCCTAAATTTATGTAATTAACATTAATTAGTTAGCAGTATTTAAACCCTTCTCAGGCATTTGGAGAAGGGTCCAAAATTTTTTCAAAAAACTTGTCCTTAGAACATGCACTTTTGCACCCTCGGAGGGGGTTTTTTTATGAATGGTTGGATCGAGATTTATCAATATTTACATTTGATATCTGCTACTAATGTTGCGCTTTTGTACTCTTAGTAGATGTTAGAACAAGTAGAGATAAATCGTTGTTGCTTGAAGCTTATGAGTGGAACCAGTCATAAATGGTACTTTTATCTCTTGATCATTTCTGCTTATATTCTTAAAGTGATATACAGTTTTCAGTTGTTTATATGTTAATGCATGAATGTGTGGGTTACCATTTGTCACTTCTGTATGGTGGAGTCATTTATTTGTGTTTGATATATGAATAACTTATTATGCGATATGTTGTTCACAACTATTTTGCTTAACTTTTTATGCAGAGTGGTTTATCTTAATTGATTTCTATTCTTATGATAGCTGAATTATCTTTATTACCAGTTATTGTTCGAAATCTCTTTAGATCGCATAATAGAAGAAATACACCCCGGGTTAGCGTAGATTAGATGTGTTTTTTCTCATTAGATTACAATAGCATAGAGTTAGTTTAGAAGTTTGAAATAAATTAGCTTTAAGTACTCCGAGATCAGCATCATCCAACTCTACACACACACATCCCTTAGATTGGGAAACTGGTCCCATTATCCCCAGTCGGACCTGCTATACCAAACGGATAAGGAGCTGCCAGCCAAGGTCCGGACCGGGTGGGTATCCCCTTTGTTGTCGACCCGATTTTCGGGGCTTCAACATATTTGGCGCTAGAAGGAGGGCCCGAACTATGAATGGCACCTAAATCAAAATCTAAATACCATTCTGAGAGTAAATAGCCCTCATCAACTCCCCCGACTTCCCCAATACGTTTAAATCCAGAGTCAGAAGTCGCTCGAGTATCAACTGATGTTACATACCCTAATATTTCAGACCAATTTACCATTGAACCCCCTGAAGTTCAAACTCTAATTCGCAAACTCCAGGGATTTTCTATTTTTACACAGAGGTCTGATAAATCTCAAAGCAGCGTGACTTCGCAGTACAATCCTGCTCATCCCCTGACCAGATTAAAGAGTGAAAAATTTGGCATCCAGCCAACTGAATTCCCTCTCCCCACCAGGAAAAGAGCAAGGAAAACACCACCAGAGTCTGACAGTGAGACTCTTTCATCTACGTTGTCCATTTCAACTCCCTCACCGTGAAGTCAACCACCCACATCTTCATTCCAAACCACTCATCCATCTTCCACAATCCCTCCTCTTCAATCATCAAAGATCATAGTATCTTCATCTTCCCAGCCTCAGGGATCATCCTCTGCACTTTCATTTACTAGCAGCTCCACGATGGCCCAGTCTCCATGGAACAATCCTGGGGCAATTTTAATGCCTCCACCCCTGAGCCAAATACCGGCCCATCCTGAGAAATGGCTACCCAAATTCAATCCAGAAGCAGGCATGCTAGCTGAAGAGCATATTAATAATTTCATGCTTTCTGTCAATCTCAACGGAGTTACCAACGAGGATGTTGTTGTTCGGCTTTTTCCCTATACAATGCAAGGAACAACCGGGTCATGGTACTTTTCATTACCTTCCGAGTCTATCACAAGTTGGGACATTTTTCAAAGTCAATTCCTTAACAAGTTTGGTGATGACAGATCAACGACGACGTTAATCAATGACCTATCCAATCTTAAAGCCGAGGCTAGAGAACCCATCGAAGATTTCAATTTACGGTTCAATAAAATCCTCAACAAAATTCCCACTGCTTCCCAACCCAGCGAAGAAGTAAGATGAGAATGGTATATTACGGCCTTACCATCAAACTTGGCAATCTTCGTGGATAGGGCAAATAAGACAACCTTAGTTGAAAACTTGACAGAGGTGATAGCAGTAGAGAAACGCGTAGTAGCCCTGGAAAAAAGATCTGCGATAGAGGAACGCAAATCTAAGAAAATCTCCTTCAAGGAAGACCCCAAGGAGAAACAAACGAAAGACCCTTTCAATTTGGAAGGATTACAAAAAGTGTTAAAAACCATGTCCAATGAGATGATTGACATAAAAAAACAAGTAGCAGAAACTTCTTCAAAAAATCCGTACAGAACTTTTAAAAGAAGTCCTTTAATGGATGTGTAACCACCCAACGCTATCTCAAACGTCAAATCCAAAGAAGAGGAAGAAGAAGAGAATACCACTGAAGGGCAGACCGATGACGAAGAAGTTGTGGAACTACAAGGAATGTGGGATTTCATCCTCCCGCAAGAAGAAGATCAAGAAGCATTTCCGGTTAGCACACGAAGCAAAAATCAACTTGATCCTCCCCAAACTACCCCCAAGCAGAAGGGCGCAAGCCCTGCAGCAAAAGATAAAGTCGCAACAAAGAAAACTACCGCTAAAGCGACTCAATCTAGCCCAGTCCAATCAGACCAAACACCTCCATCAAGAACACTGATTGTGTCGGATGAAATGGAGTACAATATTATTGATGACATGAAAAAGACTAGGGCTAATATCACTCTTTATGAATTGAGCAAATTGAAACATCAACAAAAGATAATGATGAAAGAATTACATGCCATGCCTACTACATCTTTGCCTACGACTGTAGCTTCCCACAACATGGGAAGACCTCCAACCAACATGATCAATAAGGTTGATCCAAATGACATCGCTTTGATTGGAGGAAGATCAAGGTCTCACACTCCCCCTTTTCTTCTCACTTATGAAATTTTCAATAAAAATGTGCACAATTGTTTGGTAGATTCTGGTGCTTCAACGAATATTTTACCCAGATCAATATGTGCCAAGTTGAATGTTCAACCACAAAAATCCGCAGTGCGCATAGTTCAGCATGATCGATCTCAAGTCGAAGTGATTGGTGAACTTAATCAAGTGACCATAAGATTGTCGTCTAACCCGAAGGTATGTCAGGTTATTGACATTCTAGTAGTTGATATCCCATAATTCTATGGTTTGATTCTTAGCAGGGATTGGTCCGAAAAACTCCATGGCTACTTCTCAAACGACTGGTCGCACATGTGGTTACCCTACAATGGTAAACCGAATCAAATAAAGGTTGAACGAGAGTTACACCAGAAGTACATAGTAACGGAATTGGAGGGAGAAAATGAAGCAATAGAATACAACAACAGTATCATAGGCAATTACTCAGTAGATTCTTTCCTCGGCAATTTCAATGCTCATACCTCACCTTACTTGGAAAATTTAGTTTTGTCCCAAGTCGAAAATTTTTCACAAACTAATGATTCAAAGTGTGTTAATTTTTTAGATAAACCTGTAAATACATCTTTGTTTTGAAAATTATATTTTGATGGCTCTAAATCTAACGAAGGAGCAGGAGCAGGATGCGTCCTGATTAGCCCAGAAGGAAATAAGACCATGCTTACGTGCAAACTTGAATTCGATTGCACAAACAATACAGTGGAATACTAGGCCTTGGTGCAAGGCCTATGCAAAGCAATCGGGTTGAACGTTAAGTACCTTCAAGTCTTTGGAGACTCTGAGATTGTCGTCAAACAGGTACATAACACCATACATTGCCTATCAGGTCATTTGAAACACTATCAATATTTAGTACAAGATCTGACTGCACATTTCATAACATTCAATATTTCATCAATCCCAAGACTCCAAAATGCAAGCGCAGACCTGTTAGCTAACATAGCCTCTAGACTTATTCCCTCCGAAGATTTTAGTCCAGATAGATTATCAATAGAATTAATCTTTAGACCGTCCATCCCTAACAACATTACAAACTGGAGAGTATTCAATGAAGATCCTGACATTGTAAATTTCCTCACTTCTGAAGGATCCTACTCCAATCAAATAATTGACGAAGACCATCATGATCGACAAATACAACAAAACAGCACAGATAATGCTATACCTAAATCGGTGGTTAAGTTAGAAGACTTATATGATTTGAAAAGTCGGTTTAAAAGGTCTACCAATTCTAAGCTCTACAGCTCAACTCTGAACTATGAATTAGCAAACCTAGGAACCGATGATAAACCACAAAACGTTAATCTAGGCCACGGCCTAGCCCCTGAAGAAAAATTAGCGTATATCCGTCTTTTGAGACAACACAAAAATGTTTTTGCCTGGAATTACGATGAGCTGAAGACATACGACACTTCTATCATTCAACATACTATCCCTATGATTGATAATGAAAAACCTGTCCAATAGAAACTCAGAAAAATTCACCCCGATTTAGAAAATCAGATAAAAACTGAGCTAAATAAGTTATTAAGAGCCAGAATAATTTTCCCCGTCAGACATTCCAAATGGGTCTCCAATATGGTACCCGTTAGAAAGAAAAACGGAGATATTAGAATCTGTATCGATTTTCGGAATCTCAACAAAGCCTGTCAAAAAGACAATTTTCCCCTCCCACCTATGGAGCAGATATTACAGACAGTAGCAGGCTCAGAATTAATGTCATTTTTGGATGGATTTTCAGGATACAATCAGGTGCTGGTACATCCTGATGATCAGTTAAAAACCACTTTCCGAACTAAATGGGGCACATACGCATATCGGAAGATGCCATTTGGTATGATCAATGCCGGCGCTACATTTCAGAGAACCATGGACATTGCATTCAAGGGTTTAGTCAATAAATCTGTAGTGATTTACCTGGATGATATAACAGTGTACTCCAAGAAGCGAAGCGACCATCTCAAAGACTTGAAACAAATCTTTCAACGATGCTTAAGGTATGGGATTTCACTTAACCCAAAGAAATATTTTTTCGCATTAAGTGAAGGAAAACTTCTAGGATTCATAGTGTCAAAATCTGGTATTCACATTGAGCCTGACAGAATCAAAGAAATTTCTGAAATATCCATACCTCATAACAAAAAAGCCATGCAATCCTTCCTTGGTCAAATCAATTTTGTGAAGAGATTTGTCCCAGATTTTTCACGGATTGTTTCTCCTTTGCAAAACATGATTAAAAAGAATTCAAATTTTAAATGGGGTCAAGATTAGCATGAAGCATTCAACCTGATCAAACAAGCTATCATTAACACTCCATCTTTAGCAACCCCGAATTTTTCAGAATCTTTTATCTTATACACATTTGCCTAAGAGAAATCATATGCCACGATTCTAACTCAAGCAAATCAAGAGAAAGCGAAAGCCCCAATCGCATTTTTTAGCTCGAGTTTACAAGGTGTTGAACTTAACTATTCAGACGTGGAGAAACAGGCATATGTTGTTTTCAAAGCGATCAAATATTTCAGACCTTTCTTACTTAAAGCCCATACTAAGGTCATAGTACCATTTCCAGTGGTAAGAAATATTCTAATACAGAAGGATGTGGGTGAAAAAAGAGCAAATTGGATCACCGCTTTACAAGAATATGATCTTGAGATCAAACCAACAAGCATTGTAAGAGGTAAAGGCTTCTGCAAAATGTTGGCTGGAGCATCGCAAATTCCTGAGAATCCATCTGAAGAGGTACAGACGTATGAGGTAAGCCTAAACAATGCAGAATCATTATATGCTGACATCATTTATTATCTTAAGAACGGGTATGCTCCATCACACCTGGATCACACCAAGAAAAGAGCTCTGAGATTGAAAGCTAAACAATACCAGCTCATAAATGATGTTCTGTTTAAAAGGAATTATGATTCTATGCTCCTTAGGTGTCTTGAGAAAACTGAAGCCGAAAAGGTTTTGCAGGAACTCCACGATGGACCAGCAGGCGGACACTATGCTGGAGATGCTACTGCACATAAAATCTTACGTGCAGGATATTATTGGCCCACGCTATTCAAAGACTCACACAGTTACGTGAGGAAATGCCAAGTCTGCCAGACTGCTGCAGGGAGACAAAAGAAACCGTCCATGCCACTACAGCCGGTAAACATCGAGCAACCATTCAGTCAGTGGGGCTTGGACATAATAGGTGAGATCGTTCCTCACTCTTCTAAGTAGCATAGGTACATCCTCACAGCAATAGATTATTTTACTAAATGGGTAGAAGCAGTTCCTCTCAAGACAGCTAATTATGAAAACATTATTGAATTCATAGATCAATTTATAATCACTAGGTTTGGATTGCCAATGGCCTTAATGTTTGATAATGCCTCGTACTTTTTTGGAAATACAATGACTGAGTTTGCACTTAAAAGAGGGTTCAAGCTGAAATATTCAGCCAACTACTATCCGCAAGGTAATGGATTGGCTGAATCGACAAATAAAACCTGATCAGGATTATTAAAAGAACAGTTGACCAGAACCAAAATAATTGGCACAAAGCATTGGTAAATGCTTTATGGGCAGATAGGCTAACGAAGAAAGCTTCAATCGGCACTTCTCCCTTCAATTTAGTTTATGGGAAAAAAGTGGTTCTTCCAACTCACTTAGTCATCCCCTCTTTGTCTTTAGTACAACACATCGATGAGGTATCTACTTCCTCCATACAACTAAGACAAATGGAAATAATTAAATTAGAAGAATGACGAGAACAAGCTAAGAAAACCCATGCTCATCACCAAGCGCTGATAAAATCCTCTTTTGACTCAAGCATAATGACCAGAAAGAATTTTCAGATGGGAGATTTGGTTTTGAAATGGGATAAGGCTCATGAAGAAAGGGGCAAACATACAAAATTTCAGAAGATGTGGCTTGGTCCTTTTCAGATTGTAGAAGTCATAGGCCCATCAACGTTTGTGTTGCAGGATTTAGCAGGTCGAAGGGATTCTTTGCCTGTTAATGGATAGAACCTTAAAATATATTTTCCATAGAAGATCACTCTTCTATTTTGTAGGATAGTTTTCGTTTTTATTTGTTTTTCTCTTTCTTATAAATAAAACCAGTTGTAGATGGTTACTAAAGGGGTTCATGAAAAAGGCACCAATTCTCTATCAGATTTTGAGCTTTTTCGCTTGTATAAGTAGCAAAATTTTTCGAAAAATCTGATCTTTATTATTGACAGGTAGAGTTAACTTTAGCCTAGATATGATACTAGTCTCAACTTCAAAAACTTTGATGAAAGCAACCTCTGGTAAAAAATAAATAAATAAATAAATTGTTTTATATCAGCACAATGAAAGGTATCAATAATAAAATAAATATTCTCTGTAAAACTGCTGTTTTCAAACTCTATTATTGTCGTCCAGAGCTTTCTTAAGGAAAAACAATGACTTCCTCCCTGCTAAAGGAAATCGCAGCATTCAGAGAAACAATCCGAGAAAACACTGTATCTCAAAGAATAAGAGGTCTCATCACGAGCCAGCTTATCATGATCACAGATATTATAACTTGCTGACTTTGCCAATACTGTCCACCAAAACAGGGCAACGACTCAAGATTGTTGCAATCAAAAGACAAGGGGTCTCATCACGAGCCAGCTTGTTCAGCAAAAGTGTAAATCAAGTGAATGACTGTGTCATAATTTGGCCACCAAACCAAGACATTGTTCTTTAGAGAATAAAAAGGGAAAAAGTGTCAAAAGGGGTTTTTCTCTGAAAAGTTGTAAATAGCCTTAAGCAGGATAAAGGATCATTGCTGGGTAACAGGTAACCCTGTCGAGGCTATGGACGCTTGCGGGCAGCAGAGGATCTACCTACGACAAATGAGCATATTTTAAAAGCCAGCACGCAGAGAAGACATTATTTTTTTCTTTAAAATACCAAGTAATGTCTGATGTGAATACAAGGACTAAGCCTAAGGAAACAAACAATTGGAATATGAAAAGGTTGAGACAAAATATCATTGATAGGATAGGGCGTAATGTACTCTATCTGTCCATAACAAAATTTAGACGTATGAAAATTTTTCTGCTTTGGAAGTTAAAATTCAATAGAAAAGCAGAGATAACTGGTCCTTCACAGTGAATCTCCATTGTTGTGGCCACCAACAACCCCCCTCTTTGTTTGGTATTAGCAATAACACCAAGAAAATGGGGACCCTTAATAAAAATCCAAAAAAACATTTTATCAAAATTTTTGTATTTTGACTCCCTAAACGCTGTATCGCATCGCGAGAAGAGAGTGAAACGTTTTCCTATGCGCATAATAAGCTGCGAAGAAGCGAAGTGAAATTCATCACATCGCATATATTATGAAGCACTCTTAAATGAAAAAACTTAAGGAATCTCCGACGGCCGATATGCGACGTCGCATATCGCAACATCGCATAAGTAGCACATAATGATTGGATGACTAAGCGCGATTTGCGATTTGCGATCTGCGATTTGCGATCTGCGATGTTGCGATCTGCGATGAATGTGATCGTCAATTCCTGCGATGACACATCTTGATGACGCGATCCTTGATACTGCGATGCAAGTCGCAGAAATCACCCATCGCAAAATTTCCTCGGCACAGTATTCAAGGAAAGTTGTCTGTAGACCAAAATTGGGCGCGCGCCTTAAAAGAAATTAATGATTGTACGCCAAAGTATCCAAGAAGGATTTCGTTGTGTTTTTCAAAGAGTCAGTTCATTATGGGTGTCATGATTATGCATTAATTAGAGCTTAAAGCTTTCATGTCAATCTTTTCATCATTTACTCTTTTCCTTTGCATAAACTGTATGACAGCAAATAACATAAAGCAATGTGCAGGAAACATCTAAGGAAAAGGGGAAAGCATCGATGCTCGGAGAACAGAGAAGAGATGCCTTCACAAACGGATGTCGAATGCAACAGGACCACAGACTCTAGAGTATCACTCAACAGATACTGATGTCAATAGGCCATCCAAAACTCAGAATCAAAGGCGCACAAAAGCAGCATGTTTGCAAAAGATCTTGAAGCTTACGCCCGGTAAAGCAAAAAGAAAAAGGCGCTAAAGAGGGAAAACGCACCAGAAAAGCCCGGAACAAAGAATGGAGGCATTTTTCAATGTATAAAATTGTTCAGAGAGCAAAGTCCCTGACTTATTCAGTCATTCGCAAGGCCGGAAACCGAAATAGCAAAAGCAGAATCAGTTTGAGAGAAATTTGGGTTATTACCAAGTATACACACAGTGGATACACCAAGCCAGAGGAAGATTTTCGAAAATATCTTCTAGTTTGCCAGAAAGTGGTGGAAGCGCTTGTTATTTCTATTTTCGTAGCTCAAATGAAAGGAGAAGACGACCAGCCAACTCTTCCCAGGCGAATGGTGCATGCTTACAACACTAAGGAGCAAATACAGAAACGGTTAGGAATTAGATTCAATTTTTAGAAATAATTTTGCTTTAGTAGAATGGCGGTCATTTAAAACCATGTCCTAAATTTATGTAATTAAGATTAATTAGTTAGCAGTATTTAAACCCTTCTCAGGCATTTGGAGAAGGGTCCAGAAATTTGTCAAAAAACTTGTCCTCAGAACATGCACTTTTGCACCCTCGGAAGGGGTTTTTTGATGAATGGTTGGATCGAGATTTATCAATATTTGCATTTGATATCTGCTACTGATGTTGCACTTTTGTACTCTTAGTAGATGTTAGAACAAGTAGAGATAAATCGTTGTTGCTTGAAGCTTATGAGTGGAACCAGTCATAAATGGTACTTTTATCTCTTGACCATTTCTGCTTATATTCTTAAAGTGATATACAGTTTTCAGTTGTTTATATGTTAATGCATGAATGTGTGGGTTACCATTTGGCACTTCTGTACGGTGGAGTCATTTATTTGTGTTTGATATATGAATAACTTATTATGCGATATGCTGTCCACAACTGTTTTGCTTAACTTTTTATGCAGAGTGGTTTATCTTAATTGATTTCTATTCTTATGATAGCTGAATGATCTTTATTACCAGTTATTGTTCGAAATCTCTTTAGATCGCATAATAGAAGAAATACACCCCGGGTTAGCGTAGATTAGATGTGTTGTTTCTCATTATATTACAATAGCATAGAGTTAGTTTAGAAATTTGAATTAAGTTAGCTTTAAGTACTCCTAGATCAGCATCATCCAACTCTACACACACACACACCCCTTAGATTGGGAAACTGGTCCCATTATCCCCAGTCGGACTCGCTATACCAAACAGATAAGGAGCTGCCAACCAAGGTCCGGACCGGGTGGGTATCCCCCTTGTTGTCAACTCGATTTTCGGGGCTTCAACAGGATGTTAGTAAATCAGGAAATGACATAAAAACTAACCATGATGTCATGATCATCAAAGTGCAGATGTCTAGTATTTTTACTAAATTTAGAGGAATATTTGATAAAGGAGGAGGTATGGCATATAAAGGGCTTGATAATTTGGGCTAGAAATCAAAATATGGCATAGGTGTGTTTGTCAATGGAATCGATAATGGGTCTTAGGAGGACATATCTTTTATGAATTTTGGGTTTTCCATATATTTTAGGGGTATGAGGGTTATGAGGAATGAGTTTTTTTGAGTGGTAGATTCAAAGGATGAGGATTTATAGCCTTGAATATAATTATTGAGATGGAGAGGATAGGGGATTTTTGGAAAGGGGTTTATAAGAAGATGTAGATAAGAGGGTCATCATTTTTGCATTGCAGTCAATTTAATTCATGACCATGGTGGAATTTCCCTTATCCGATTTTAAAATGATAGTGTGAGGGATTCTTTTTGGGTTTTGAATATCCATGGATTCTTCCTTTTTGAAGTTGGTTTTGAGAATATTGGAGTTGTGAAGAATTCAACAAAATTCTTGGCATATTTCTTCAACTTCATGAAAGGGGAGTTAAGGGGATATGGATTCAATGAAAAAAAAAAAAATCCTCAAAGGGAATGAAATAGGAACTAAAGAAAAGTTAAATTCTTTTTCGAGAAGGCTTAAGGCTGAGGGGTTGAGCTCAAAAGAAGAAATATTAACTACTCTAAGGGGTAAGGATATTCTTTCCTTGGAATATTTGGAGCTGGTTTGAATAGGAATGAGTTATATAAATGATTGAGAGGGGTATCCAGAGGTAGGAAAATTTTTAAAGGGAGAAAATCCATGGAGGTTTATCAAGTTGAGGAATCAGATTCATTGTCACTATGACAAATACCCTCCAAAATTTTCCTACACTTGAATTTTGGAGCCTACTATGGATCTTGTGATCAACCGTTCCATTGTCACTTCTTGTTCATTGATTCTTTTGGGATCCCTTCTTGGATTAGAGGGTCAAAGTCACTTTCTCACACATGCTCAGTCCGCAACAAGTGCATGAGAGCATTATTTTACGTCATATTGAATTAACATAGCACAGTCCATAAAGAATGTGCATGTGTGATGTTCAATCCAGGTCAACATTCAGTATGCACTGACATTAGTAGTTTCTCACTTCTATTTGTGTTTGTATTTCTATTTGGATGAGTTTCTTAATGTAGGTTTGAACCTCGTACAAAAATTACCTGCATACGAATTCTAAAAACAAAACATAAACAATGGAGAGAGCATAAAACATAAGACATATATACACAGATATTTTCCCCTCGATCCCAAAACTGGGACTACTAGATTTATTTTTCATTATTTTCCTTTCAATGTTACAATACATATGTTATCACCTAGATTGACCTCAGGCTGAAGGGAGGCAACTTCCAGGGTAACCACAAACCAAGCTTAGCCTTGTAGCTAGACTTGCAAGGCCAAGAGAGGGCTCTCTCCTTTAGAATCTCAGTCGAGATGACTGGATCAGGTAAGAATTTTAGGCTAGGTATAGTAGCACAAGAGTTTTGATTGAGTTTTTTTGATGTTTTGCTGGATCAGGAGGAGTTGGGAAATTTAGGTCAAAGGAATTAAGTCAGAATTGCAATGTGTTCTATGGGGCAAGGTAGGCATAGGTTATAGCATTCTTAAGCTTGATGAAATGAAGTGTTTGACTGGTGAGAAGCTAAGGAGGGCATGTGGAGATCATGGATCCTTCTTAAACAGTAGAAAAAACATGAAATATTGAGTGTTTTCCCAAGGCAGAGCATTAAATACAATGGATTCTACCTATCTTACTTGAAAACATTCAACTAGAAGCATTCAGATGGTTGAGAGCATACATAAAACAATTAAACAAATGATCATATAAGGAAAAACTATGCTAGAACTCCATACCACAGGGATCCCATAAAAATAGCTACAATTCTTATTAATGGCCTGCCAAAACTGCTTACAAGAGAAATACAATCAAGTGTTGAGCATCCAACTGAGTCCAACCTCAACCAATGTCTAAGAAAATACATAATATAGGCATCAAAACCACTCATCCTAGCCTCAGGGGTCGAATCCATGAGAGGAGGAGCAGTTACAAAACAAACTGAACTGAAAGCTAAAGACTAGGGAGGTCAAACTGACTCATCCCTAAGGTGAAGGAAACTGATTCATTACATGCCACCTTGGCCATTTACCTGATGTATCTATCCTAAATAACCAAAATATACATTAATTACAACATGATTTTACATTACATCAGTAAAAAGATCAAAATCCCAAAGATGAAAGCAAATTCTGGAAGAAACAGTGAAAAATTGAGCAATCTGTCAAGTGCGCAACACCAGTATCAAATGCGCAATGCTTGAAGGGAGTGCGCAACGCCAATTTCTAGCTAAATTTTGATTGCCTTCCTGACCTCCAAATCTGGCTCATGATAGCTCATTGGAAAGCTTGTCCTATCCACTTTTCAAATATACCCTTAGTTTCAAATTTGACGTCCCTCCAAAATTGCAATCTCCCAAGACTTCTCAAACGCATAGTGCCAGGCTCCAAAAACAGGCAAAAACATGAAATTTTGGTGGTTTTTTGGCCTTTTCACCTAGAAAAACTAACTTTCTCACCTGTAAACATGGTTTTCTAAATGTACATGACCTTTTGAATCCAATGGCAGTGTCCATTTCTCCAAAAAGTGTCCCAAAAAAGTGTGTAATGCCCTAGGCGCTATGCATTTGGCCAATGGACTGATTAAATAAATGCCTGAAAATGACAAGAAATGCTAACACTTCAAGCACACTTTTTATTGCCTTCCCGATGTCCAAATTTAGCATGGGATAGCTAGTTGGAAAGCTAGTTGAGCCTACTTTCCAGACAATCTTGAATTTTTCAATTTGGAGTTTATTTTCCATGTCAAAATCCCAATCTCCCAAGACTAGTCAAACGCGCAACGCCTTAAGGGAGTGCGTAGCGCCACTTTCAAGACAACGTTTGGAGATCTTCCTCAACTCCAAATTGAGCTCATGATAGCTCATTGGAAAGGCCTCTGTGTCTGGTTATCATTTTACTCATCAAGAAAGTCATTGGGTCATCCTAGCTAGGATAAATAGTGATTTTCCCAAGTTCACTCCAGAAGTGAATCAACTCTCCTAAGGCAAATGATGTTTTGGCCATTTCTCCCACACCATGAGACTTGTGTAAAAATTATGGAGATTTTTCTTCTTGAGTCTATTATGGACAAAAACCTCTCTCACTTTTGTCAAATTCATCTTTTCTTGCTCAGAAACATCATTTGAATAAAACCTATCCCAATGTGTGGAACAGGGGATTTGTAGAAATGAAGGGAAATGAAGGGGATGAGGGGCTTCTAATTTCTTGAGAAAATTTTTTGGAAGTAGGGAGGGATGTTAGGAAGTAGGGGAAAGTGGAATTTCAAATATTGAGTGAGGGGAAGGGGTCCAAAAGGGAAAAACATAGGCCTAACCTAGAAAAGTGTCAAATTGTAGCAATAGGCTAGGGTTTGTGGGAAAATGATGAATTTAAAGGATATCAGTGATGGAAAGTGTTTAAGAAGGTATTTTAAGGGTAGGGGAAGGTGTATGAGCATCAGGATACAAGTTTTTTTGATGATTTGACCATCCAAGGAAAATTACCTTCAAAACCCTAGGAGAGGGAAATGAGCCTTACCTAAGCACAACTGAAGCACAAACAAGGTGTAAAATGACCCATTGGAACTTGAAATAATGATGACAAATATTTGAATGATGGTACACTCAACCAAATGGTGACATGAACCAATACTTGAAAGACTTTGGAAGGAGTGAAAACAATCCTAGACCTAATACCTAGTGACCAAATTTTACTTGAAGACTCAATGAAAGGACAAAATTTGACTTTGACACCCTAAGACCACTTTGTAAGAGCATGTTTGATCACTGGTGGAAGTCTGCAAAGACTGACTCTAACATTGGCTCCATTGGGGATGGTAGCTCCTTGGAGGTGCCAAGAACACCGTAGACCAAGTAGCCTTATCCATTGGGCATGGAGTAAAAAAAAACTCAATCTGAAATACATGACTGAATATTGATGACTCAAAGACACAAACTAACTTTTACTCAACTAAAAACTGACTCAATACTAAAACCCAACTGACAAACTAGAAAAGACGCTCGAAATGGAGCTTATTCAATAAAACCTACTCTAACTGTTCCATTCATCACCTGATCAAGTGAAATGGAACAACCAATGCAACCAAGTAAGCATTCTGGCTGCTTTTTGAATTGTCCGCAAGTGCTTGTTTATGAACAACAAGAGAGAACTACTGAAAGGCAACTCCCATGAAAACTTGTAAACAGATCCAAATTTTCCCAGGTTGAATAATATGGATTCTCTATCTGACTCCAGAAATACTGCATGAGGATCCTGAAATTCATGTGCACTAGGACATAGTCCATCCAATGGATTACTTTTCTTCTCCTCATACCATGAATGCAAACTTTCATTTGAGCATTGTGACGAGACTCTTGCTGAAAATGACAAAGCAACAGGCTGCCGGATCAATTTTGGATCAATACTTTTTTCAAGCTCACAGTTAGCTAATGGAGAAGTACTTTGACAACAAATATCATCCAACACATTAGCTATTAGATCATGAAAAACTTGAAAAGACTGTTGCAACCCATTTTCTTCTGGTTCCAATGAGATTACATGATTTTCTACAGGCTGCTCGTTTGAAGATATACTATGCACAATTTCCTTCAAAAACTAAAATGATTTAGAACATAATGGTACAGAATCATCTTGCATCATTTGATCATATGTTCCAGCTTCCAAGTCTTCATCTGCAACCTGACATTTAATGGCATTCGGGGGTTGCAAATCTAGATATGAGAAGTCTTGAACAAGGATTTCATTGCCCTCTAGATGGTCAAGATCAAAATTTATCGACAGTTGATTTCTGATTGCACGAAAGTTGTTTCTAATGATCTAAAACGAAGTAAAACAAAAAAGCAAATATCCTTCACTTACTTCAAAATTTTCTGCACTTTCCTCCTCACTTCCATAGCTGATATGCATCGGATGATCATTGTATTTGAGCTGCTGAAAGTGAACTTCCTCCTTCCACAAACCAACTGTTGATTTGTATGTAAGACTAGCTTTTGTTTGGAGAACATAACCATCATCATACTGATCAAACTTAGGCAAATCATCAGCATAAAACACATCATCAAGCATACATGTCAGATCAACAGATCTCTCTTCTCCAAGATGATCTATAAAACAATCATTATCAGATCTATGACGACTAGGATAAGAAATAAATTTTTTTGGATCAACCACTTGTTTTTCTTCAATTAGCGAGTCATGGTCTTGAACATCATACTCATTCCTTGTGGTGATCTTTTGCATCATCTCTTCCACTACATTTACCAAAATGTCGAGCTTTACCTCTAAATATGTCGATTCCTCTGGATCTATGTTCTTCATCTCTTCTTCCTTCAACTTTTCCCTTCTGATCAGCAGATTAACCTCTACATCTAGTGCACTATTTTGTATCTCTTCAAGTGTTGCCAAGTTCCTTTCCCTTAGCTGAAACTCCATTTCTGGATCAAAGTATTTCGGGTAGTGCAAGAGAGTGGATCCAAGAGGAGGTCTTGTATTAATAGGCATTGAAAAATAGACTTGGTTAAACCTGGCAGAAAACTGTTGTACTGTCTCCCCTAGCAGTCTTTTCAGCTAGTTATACTCTTCTAGAATCAAGAAAGGGTTCTGTCTAACCACCCACTAGTCGAGGAAAACTTTGATGAACTGCTAGAAATCTGAGATGCTCACATCAGGAAGGGTTTTGAACCAACTCTTGACTTTGCCTTGCAAAGAAAGAGAGAAAAGCCTAATACTGACATCCTCTTCATCAACTTCAAAAAGGTCAAGAAAAGACTCAAAATTCAGTACATGTCTATTAGCAGTGATGTTATCACATTCACCATCAAATCTTTGTAGATATAGGTAATGATTTTTAGGGAAAGCATGGGATATAGGAGGTAAAATCATAGGCTTGTATTTATCTGGAACTTTACAAGGTATAGGAGTATATACAAAAGATGTAGAATTAGTCTTGCTCTCTTGAGGTTCATCAGTTTGGAGGCCCTCATCATAAGATTCAGAAGAAGGGTCTTGATCAAGATCAAAGGCATGCGAATATTTTGTATTCACAATCTTCAAAGGGAAAGAATCAAATGTAGGTTTAGGATCTTTTCTCGAATACAATACATTTTGTAAAGCCTCCTTGACATTCTCATGAAAAGAGAAAAAATAATTTATAACAAAGAACATAATGTCTCAGATGAAATTCCAACTTGAATACCTAATATTTCCATATTGTCCTTTCATGTTTCTGCTGGTTAGGTTCATCCTCCAGCGGAGTCCTTGGATCTGATCTTGAAACTGATTTAGAGTTGCCAGGTGAATGATTTCAGCCTTTTGGTGTCTGATTGTTGTCCACCATCAACAATCATATCTAAACTTGATACATTTTACTGAGGGACATAAAACTACGTTCCCTAGTATGGTTGCCACTATGTTATCACCTAGATTGACCTCAGGCTGAAGGGAGGCAACTTCCAGGGTAACCACAAACCAAGCTTAGCCTTGTAGCTAGCCCTACAAGGCCGGGAGAGGGCTCTCTCCTTTAGAATCTTAGTCGAGATGACTGGATCAAGTAAGGATTTTAGGCTAGGTATAGTAGCACGAGAGTTTTGATTAGGTTTTGTTGATGTTTTGCTGGATCAGGAGGAGTTGGGCAGTTTAGGTCTAGGGAATTAGGTCAAAATTGCAATGTGTTCTATGGGGCAAGGTAGGCATAGGTTATAACATTCTTAATCTTGATGAAATGAAGTGTTTGACTAGTGAGAAGCTAAGGAGGGCATGTGGAGATCATGGATCCTTCTTAAAAAGTAGAAAAAGCACAAAATATTGAGTGTTTTCCCAAGGTAGAGCATTAAATACAATGGATTCTACCTATCTTACTTGAAAACATTCAACTAGAAGCATTCAGATGGTTGAGAGCATACATAAAACAAGTAAAAAAATGAACACAGAAGGAAAAACTATGCTAGAACTCCATACCATAGGGATCCCATAAAAACAACTACAATTCTTATTAATGGCCTGCCAAAACTGCTTACAAGAGAAATACAATCAAGTGTTGAGCATCCAGCTGAGTCCAACCTCAACCAATGTCTAAGAAAATACATAATATAGGCATCAAAACCACTCATCCTAGCCTCAAGGGTTGAATCCATGAGAGGAGGAGCAGTTACAAAACAAACTGAACTAAAAGCTAAAGACTAGGGAGGTCAAACTGACTCATCCCTAAAGTGAAGGACACTGATTCATTACATGCCACCTTGGCCATTTACCTGATGCATCTATCCTAAATAACAAAAATATACATTAATTATAGCATGATTTTACATTACATCAGTAAAAATATCAAAATCCCAAAGATGAAAGTAAATTCTGGAAGAAACAATGAAAAATTGAGCAATCTATCAAGTGCGCAGCGCTAGTGTCAAATGTGCAGCGCCTGAAGGGAGTGCGCAGCGCCAACTTCCAGTTGAATTTTGACTGCTTTCCTGACCTCCAAATCTAGCTCATGATAGCTCATTGGAAAGCTTGTCTTATCTACTTTCCAAATCTGCCATTAGTTTCCAATTTAATCTTCATTTGCCCCTCCAAAATTGCAATCTTTCAAGACTGCTTAAACACGCAGTGCCAAGCTCCAAAAACAGGCAGAAACATGAAATTTTGGTGGTTTTTTGGCCTTTTCACCTAGCAAAACTGACTTTCTCACCTAGAAACATGGATTTTTTGAATTTACATGGCCTTCTGAATCCAATGGTGGTGGCCATTGCTCCAAAACGTGCCCCAAAAAAGTGCGCAACACCTCGTTTGTCTAGTGGACTGATAAAATAAATGCCTGAAAATGACAGGAAATGCTAATATTTCAAGCCCACGTTTGATTACCTTCCCGATGTTGAAATTGAGCATGGGATAGCTCGTTGGAAATCTGGTTGAGTCTAGTTTCCACAAAATCTTGAATGTTTCAATTTGGAGTTCACAAGCCTTGTCAAAATCCCAATATCCCAAGACCGGTCAAATGCGCAACGCCTAAAGGGAATGTGCAATGCCACGTTCAAGACACATTTTGGAGGTCTTCCTCAACTCAAAATTGAGCTCATGATAGCTCATTGAAAATTTCTCTATGTCTAGTTATCATTTTACTCATCAAGAAAGTCATTTGGTCACCCTAGCTAGGAGAAACCTTGATTTTCCCAAGGTCACTCTAGAAGTGCATCAACTCTCCTGAGGTAAATGATGTTTTGGAAATTTCTCCCACACCATGAGACCTGTGTAAAAAATTAAGGAGGTTTCTCTTCTTGAGTCTATGATGGAAAAAATTCTCTCTCACTTTTTTCAAATTCGTATTTTCTTGCTCAAAAACATCATTTGAATAAAACCTATCCCGACATGTGGAACAGGGGATTTGTAGAAATGAACGGAAATGAAGGGGATGAGGAGCTTCTAATTTCTTGAAAAAAAAATTTGGAAGTAGGGAGGGATGTTAGGAAGTAGGGGAAAGTGGAATTTCAAATATTGAGGGAGGGGAAGGGGTCCAAAAGGGAAAAACACAGGCCTAACCTAGAAAAGTGTCAAATTGTAGCAATAAGCTAGGGTTTGTGGGAAAATGATGAATTTAAGGGATATCGGTAATGGAAAGTGTTTAAGAAGGTATTTTAAGGGTAGGGGAAGGTGTATGAGTATCAGGATACAAGTTTTGTTGATGATTTGACCATCTAAGGAAAATTACCTTCAAAACCCTAGGAGAGGGAAATGAGCCTTACCTAAGCACAACTGAAGCACAAACAAGGTGTAAAATGACCCATTGGAACTTGAAATAATGATGACAAATATTTGAATGATGGTACACTCAGCTGAATGGTGACATGAACCAATACTTCAAATACTTTGGAAGGATTGAAAATAATCCTAGACCTAAAACAATCCTAGACCTAATACCTGGTGACCAAATTTTACTTGAAGACTCACTAAAATGACAAAATTTGACTTTGACACCGTAAGACCACTTTGGAAGAGCATGTTTGATCGTTGGTGGAAGGCTACAAAGTCTAACTCTAACAACATATATATACATGTTGAAGCATCCATTAACCTTAGATTAGAACATATTTGTAATTCCCTTAACCAGATATACAAAATATAATGGACAAAAAACCATCATGCCCAAAACCATGTGTTAAAACCATGAAAAAAACCATAGGTGGGTCCACCTACCTAATATAGTGTCCAAAAAATTCCCTAGGGAATTTCCCCGAATCCCGTAAAGGGGGGCTACCGCCCCCCTTGTGACCCCCCCGATGCAATGGAGGGTGGTCTGGCTGCCCCCCCTCTAACCCACCGGCTTCACGCTTGGGGATAGTCATGTAAAGAATAAAACACAGAGAAAAAATTCTCCCACTTGTTGCTTTGTTTCCACGGGTGGCCACAAATCTTAGTCATAGGTCCAACCCAACAATGCCTATTGTTTCTCTACACCAACGGAACTTCTCAGTGCTCATAGACTTTGTCAATGCATCTGTAGTATTCTTAAATGTCCACCTTTACCAATAAATCCTTTTTGTCCTCAAGCATATCCCTTAAAAATTGATACTCAACATCAATGTGCTTTGTCCTTGAATGATAAGCAGGGTTCTTTGCCAAGAAAATTGCACTCTGGCTATCACAGTCTATCCTTATAGCTCGTTGTACTAACCCCATACTTGAACACAATATCTGCAACCAAATTTCTTCCTTGCTTGCATGAGTGGCTGTCATGTATTCTTCCTCCGTAGTTGAAAGGGCCACTAAAAACTATCTCTTACTCATCCAACTAATTTCACCTCCAAATAGGTTAAACACATACCCACTTGTAGATCTCCTCTGATCCAGATCTCCAACCCAGTTTGCATCAACGAAGCCACAAATGTCCAAAACTTTGTCCAATTATGGTCTTCCTTGGTAGCATAAACCATAATCACTAGTGCCACGCAAATACCTAAAAACCCACTTCACTGTTGTCCAATGCTCCTTCCTTGGTTTTGACATAAACCTGCTCAATACTCCCACTATATGTGCAATGTATGGTCTAGTACATACTATTGCATACATTAGGCTATCAACTGCACTTGCATATGGAACACAGGACATGTCCGCTTCCTCTTCGTGTGTCTTGGAACATTGTTCAACAAATAACATTATACCTACAGGAATAGGAACCTTCACCAATTTACTATCCTACATGTTAAACCTATGCAGTATTGTCTCGACATACTTCCTCTAGTTTAACCAAAGATTCCTCTTTGCCCAATCTCATTTAATTTCGATGCCCAAAATATAGTTTGCAAAACCAAGATATTTCATGTCAAATTTGGAGGACAATTGAGTCTTCAAATACTAGATAATTTCTTTGTTATTTCCAATCAGCAACATATCATCCACATATAAGACCAAATAAATAACAAGATCACCAATTAATTTAAAATACACATAGTGGTTTGCTTTGCTTCTAGTGAAGCCAAGTCCTCGTGTATATGTATCAAATTTCTCATACCACATCCTTGGTGACTGTTTTAACCCATACAGAGACTTTTTTAACCTGCATATCAATTATTTCTTACCCTTCATTGCAAAGCCTTCAGGTTGATTCATGTATATCTATTGTTCCAGATCCCCATGAATAAATGTTGTCTTCACATCCATTTGTTCTACCTCATAATCAAAAGCAGCAACAACAGATAAAAGTAATCTAATAGAGCCTACCTTGGCAACAAGAGAAAAAATATCACCAAAATCGATTCTCGACACCTCGGAATAACCTTTTGCTACCAACTGAGCTTTGTATTTCTCCACCTTGCATTTTACATTCATCTTTCTCTTAAACACCCATTTGTTTCCAATGGGTTTCCTTCTAGCGGGCAACTCCACCAGATCCCAAGCCTCATTTTTGTGTAAATATGCCATTTCATCAACCATGGCCTCTTTCCAGAGTTTTCCATCCTCTGAATCCACTGCCTCCCTAAAAAATCTTGGATCATCATCAGTAATAGATAAAGAAAAATTTGAATATAAATCAGATGGACTATACCTTTCTGCCTGCCTTCTTTCTCAAACTGATCTTCTCACAACTAGAGTCTTCAGCTCTTCATCTTCGGATTCCTCTTCTGTTGTAGATTTTGATTCTTCCTCCTTTAGATCAAACTCTATCTTCTCAGGTTCCTTTGGTAGGACTTCATGTTTAATAACATCTTTCACCTCTCTAAACACCACATCGTGGTTGTACACAACCTTCCTTTTTTCTGGGTTCCAAAGCTTATAACCTTTTAAACCATCCTTTTACCCAATAAAGATGAACCTTTCATATTTACTCTCCAACTTTGTTATTTTCTCCTTTCGAACATGTACATATGCATCACAACCAAATACCCTCAGATGTGAAAGAGAGGGATACTTACCAATCCATACCTCTTGTGGAGACTTATCCTCCAACGTTGATGAAGGTGATCTATTAACTAGGTAACATGTAGTATCCACCACCTTTGCCCATAATTCTTGTCCTAACTTGGCATCACTGAGGATGTTTCTTGCCTTTTTCATCAACATCCTATTCATTCTTTTTGAAACTTTGTTTCGCTGAGGTGTGTATGGAGTAGTCTTCTTCCATGATATGCCAAAATTTTTACAGAACTCTTCAAATTCCTTCTTGCAAAACTCTCCACCGTTATCTGTCCTCATCACTTTTATCTTCTTCTTTGTCTAGTTTTCCACTAGAGCCTTAAATTCTTTAAACCTATCAAAGACTTCAGATTTCTTCCTCAGGAAATATATCCATGTATTCCTTGAGAAGTCATCTATAAATGATACATAGTACATAGAATTACCAAATGATTGAATCGACACAGGTCCAAACACATCACTATGCACAAGCTCTAATACTTGTTTTGCCCTCTTTGAACCAGAGGGGAAACTCACCCAATTATGCCTCCCATATACACAATGTTCACAGAAATCAAAATATATAGAGAAATTGAAAATACCTCCTGCCATACCATTACCATGAAGTATTCGAAGGCCCTACTCTCTAATATGTTCAAGCCTTTGATGCCATAGCATGGTCTTTTCTCTAGAGACCACAAGGTTTTCTGCTACACTTTCAGGAACCATAGAAATGTTGCACCCATCAATAACAATGCTACATAGAAGCTTGTACAGAGTTTCAATCTGGACTCCCTGCATCAATAGGAGTGCTCCCTGAACCATCTTGCAGGTATCTTTCTCAAACATTATTTTTACACTTGCATCATCCAACTTTCTTACAAAAATATGATTTCTAGCCAATGTAGGAATATGAAGAACACCTGAAAGTGTTCTAATCCTTCCACCTTGCAAATTCAACTTGACTTTTCCACGACCAATGATTCTAACCTTCTTGTCATCCCCTAAGAATACATCACCACCATCATATTCATCATACTTGCAGAACCACTCCCTATGGGGAGTGAAGTGAAAGGATGCACATGAGTCAATCAACCATGCCTCATGATCTACATGTTTACTTGAAGAAAAATACAATTACACATCCCCACCTTTATCTAAGGTGGTTTTGGCCTCAACACAAGGAGAATCATCAGATCCCTTTCCTTTCTCAAGAGATTTAGGTCTATAATCCTTTTTGAAGTGCCCTTTCTTTCGCATTTCCAGCACACCTTTAGAGGTTTTCATGGAGATTTAGATCTCCCTCTAGATTGATATCTCCCACTTGAGGACATATTTTTGTTTCCATTCTGGGACCATCCTTGTATAGACAAGGCATCTCCATTATGGTCCTCCATATTTTTCTGTCTCATCTCCTCTGACAACAAGGATGAGACTAATTCATCAAACTGCAAGGTAGTTGTATTACTACCTATTGCAACAACTAGACTATCCCACGAATTTGGTAGAGAACACAACAAACTGATGCACTTATCTTCATCTAAATTTTTTATATTAACAGATAAAAACTCACTTAACATAGTGTTAAAGGCATTCAGATGCTCTGTCACTGAGTCTCCACCCTTCATCCTCAGGTTATACAACTTTTTCCATAGGAACAATTTATTCACCAGAGACTTAGATTGGTACAAAGTCCCTAACTTGTCCCACAAAGCCTTCATCGAAGCTTCCTCTGACACATTTAACAATACTGAATCTGAGATACGTAATTGCATTGTATTGTTTTCTTTCCAATTCAACTTATTCTAGTCTTCATCAGAAATTTCTATTGGTTTAGTACCTGGATCTATCGTGATCCATTGATCTTTATCCACCAATAGATCCTCCATCTTGAGTTTCCACAACTCAAAAATCTGACCATTAAATTTATCGATCTTTATCTTTCCACTGCTCGCCATCTTCTTTCACTACAAGGATCAATCCCAAAGATCTCCCATTAAACAAGGTCTACTAATGGGTTGAGAAAAACCCCTCAGCAGCGAAGGTGTCCCCTTGAAGCCAAAACAACTCTAATACCAAATGTAGGTTTTAACCCTGTATAAAAATTACCTACATACAAATTATAAAAACAAAAAATAAACAATGGTGAAAGCATAAAACATAAAACAGATATACACAAAGATTTTCCCCTAGATCCCAAAACTGAGACTACGAGATTGATTTTTCATTATTTTCCTTTCAATGTTACAATACATATATATACATGTCGAAGCATCCATAAACCCTAATCCATTAACCCTGGATTAGAACATAATTGCAGTTCCCTTGAATGGATCTACAAAATACCATGGGAAGAAAACCATTATGCCTAAAACCATGTGTGAAAACCATGCACAAAACCATAGGTAGGTCCGCCCACCTAATATAGAGTCCAAAAAATTTCTTGGGGTATTGCCTCAGACCCTATAAAGGGGGGCTATCCCCCCTCAAACCCTCCAACAATGGGGGATTTTTCCCCCCTGTGACCCCCCCACTGCACTCGACACAACGAAGGTGGAACTAATCACCCCCCCGAACACGCGTGTGGCTAGTCGTGGAAAGAATATAACACACACCCAACATGAAAATTTTCTATTCCGTGCACCTTTGTTTTTGTGAGTGTCGTTTTCATGTTTTTGGTTGTCTCTTTCACTTTAATTAGTGTTTTTTTCATGTTATCTTTGCTCTAGCATGTGTTACTTTCACTATAGTTCACATATCACAAGTGTCGTTTTCACTGTAGTAACTGTCATATTTTCACATGTTAAGTGTTGCACGGTGTACATGAGATGATTTTGGTGGTTTCAAGAGGTTATCCTTTTTCAAATGAGTTGAACTTACCATGTATACATATGTCACACTCATTTCCAAAGTCTTAATCATTGTCGCACAAGTGTCGTCATTTTCATCGCAAAGTGTATCTTTAATGTCGCACTTGTCGTAAGTTTTCACAAAGGTTGTCACATTAAGGGAAGTATGTGCTCATGTGATCCATATGATCTATTTCGTGTCATCAAATTTCCAATTGTGTGATCATGGTCAAGTACTATCACTATTCACATTAGTTTCACTGATCCGACACTTAGCCAAATTTCTGAAAATTCCCAGCAACTTAGCCTCATCTAGTCTTCCTGAACTGTGCATTATGTATTCCAGTCCTCAAGCTACAACCTTTCCTCTTGAAACTACACAATTCATAGTTCTTTCATCCCAAGGTTGTGCACTACACAGTTTCAGTGCTCAAGCCCAAGCCTTGCCTCCAAAATTGCGCAATTCATCCCTCTAGCCTGGCCCCAACTGTGTATTGTGCAATTCATCCCTCCAGCCTGGCCCCAATTGCATATTGCACAATATCTAAGCTTAAGATCAAACCCTGAGATCTTGAAATGCACAACTGTGAAATCACCAGGCCTTATTTACCTCCCATAACTACACAAGTGGCTGAAGAAGTGAAAAATCCCTCAGCCTGGCTGATTGACTCCCAAAACTGTGCAATTTCTCTCTCCTACCTAGTCAATACTGCCATTACGCAGTCTCAAGCCTGAGACCTAAGATCTTGAACCATCTAATTATGCAATCACCTGAGCTCCTCTTTCCTCCAAAAATGTGTAATAAGATGATTCAATTCCCATCCCCTCATCCTATTACAATGAGCTCCCAAATTGCACAAATTTTGTTCCTCAATCCAACATGAACTGCGCATTGTGCAATATCAAACCTCAAGCCTAACCCTTGATTACCTAAGTTGCACAATTGCATTGTCATTGAACCTATCCCTCAGCCTGCCACCTATTTCTAGCCCAATTTATGGATTATCATGCAACATCTTATATTATGGGTTTATTGTACTAATGTCATCTTGTCATCAGTGGATTGTAGATGCAGGTGCTCTATCATGATATGAAAAGATTATGAAGAAGGACATGGAGAAGGAGGACATGCTAGAAGACACATATGGAGCTGAAGAGATAAGATGATTATCAGGCGATAAGGCAAAGGATCACCGAACTATAATAAAATATGAAAAATCAAGATCGCATCAAAGACTCCTCATTTTCAATTCATAAGGAGGAGGAAGAAGAACATGCACCATATTTTCGAGAAGACACAAATAAAGAAACAACAAGGAATTGATTGGAACTGCCACGTCATCATGCAATCCATGTCATCAGTTTCATATCATGTCCTGTCATGAGTCATTGTGTGCCACATCATTTGTGGATTATATAATTCTATAATGGAAAATGTATTGTAAAGTGTAAGTCCAAAGGACACATTCAAAATATGAAGAGTCATGTAAAGTTGAAAAGTCATAGGAAGTCAACAGTAATGGGGGTAGTCAAAGATTCACAAGGAAGATGAAGCATCACCTCTTTGTTATATATACACCCTCATTGAATGAGCAAAGGACTTTTCACCTTGGCTCCTCCCACAAGGAATTAGAGAGACAAACCCATTATTTTGGGGAGCAATGAGTGGCTCCAACACTCCACTATTGGAGCTAGTGGTGTTTATTGTATAAATGTGGCTTGGAATGTTTATTTAATATCAGAAGCCTTATGTCCAACACGTTATTCATGGATGGATTATGAGTATTTGTAGCACTATTCTGTGAATGTTTGTAATTCATATTTGTTTTCATCTATGACAAAGTAGTTGAACTATTTTGGTTATTTTGGTACTTATTGAGAATGTGTTGTAATGGTAATTATCATTGTCATATCCTCATGGACTATTAAACTGCATATTAGACATATATTTCTTATTGTAATGGTTGCAATGACTGTCGTATTTTTTGGACTATTCCACTAGATGTTGAATGAATTATTCTTGTTTATGTGTGTCTCTACTAGGGTGGTACTATTACCTCTCTCTTAGAGGCTCACTTCTCTTCCCCCTCCATAGTAAAAGAAATTTGACACACATACAACCACACACTCACCAAGAACACCCCCTTACTTTTCAAAGGCACATTTGCATTCCTCTCTCTTGTTGATAGTTAGAGCCAAGGACAATCTCTAAGAATATATGGCAGCCAAGTTGATACCTCGAATGGGGCTCCTATTCTAAATAGTATGAGGTATAATTGGGAATTTACATCAGGGATACCCCCTTGGTGATGGATTTCCAACAACGTCAACAAGATCAGAAGATGAGAAACTATTTTCAGGAGGGTTGAATGAGGGGTAACTTCTAAGAGGGGGATTTTTTTGTTAATGAAAATATGGGTCAGTGTAACAAGAGAAATAACACTTAGATGTTTGAGGCAGGGTAGGTTTCGTAGACAATGATCCGGTTGGGAGTAGGTGAGGGTAAGTTAGATGAGGTGAGGGGTTGGCATGGAAAGTTGTAAGGGGTTGGAGGTGGAGTAAGAGCTATAACTATTGAATACAAATCTTGAGGTGATCAACATATCGTGAGAGCTTAGCACAAAGGTCAAGGTGTAGAAGGAAATGTATGCGTTATTTAAGGTAGAGGAGGTGGAATCACATGTTTTGGTCTTGTATACTATGATCAAGGTAGTGGAGATGGGGTTATGTACGTTGGTCAAGGTAGTGGAGCTATGTGCGTTGGTTGAGGTAGTGAAGGTGGAGTTTTCTATGGAGTTTAGGTTCGAGTTGTAATTGGGTTCAAGATAGATCTTCAAGTGGCAGTCAAGATAGAGTTGTAGGAGGGGTGCAAGGTGTCTGAGGGGGAGCATGAATTGAATTTTCGGGGAGGATAAGGTTGTATAGGAGTGTTTGAGAAGTTGGCTGGATTAGAATAGGAGCAGGTACCATGGTGGAATATGTCATGCTCAAGCAAGTTTTTCAAGTGGCTCGAAACCTTAGATGAAGGACCATTGTTAATCATGGTTCTATTAGCTGAACTCAATAATGATGAAGGAAAATTTATAGGGGAGCATTAGGAGGGTAAGACTTTTCATTCCAAACTAATACGTTTTTGGGAATAGATGGAGGATTCGAGGGAACTTTGTGAGGGAGAAGAGGCATCAAGGATAAGAGAAAGTGACATGGAGGTGGCAGTATAAGGAGAAACACAAGTAGAAGTGGGGAGGAGTACTTTAGGATGAGAAAATTTTTATCTAGGACTCTTAAGGAGAGAACATGGAGGATTCGAGTCATGGGTTAAGGTATGGATAAGAAATTTTTGCCTGAGGGGGAATGTCGTAGGGGCAGCTAGAACAAGACTTTAACAAAACCAATTTTGAAGGGGAGGTACAACGAGGCTCAGAGGTTGGGGATGAATTAGAGGATAACTTTGAATACTATTTTAGTTTTTTAAATAAGGTCACATAAAATAAATTGGAGGTAGAGATATACGACCTTCTTTTAAATAAATTCCAAATGTTGAAATAAATACAGTGAGAAATCTTAAGATGTAAATAGAATAGCTTAAAGGAGAGACAATATAATTCTAACCCGATAAAGTGAATTTTGGCTCGAAGGATGGTTTTACTAGTGTTCAATAATATCTTATCTAGATCAAGTTTGCGATGTTAATGACTACTAGAGTTAACGTAGGGTAATTGAAGAATCTTGACAGTTTTAAGAAGGGCAGGTCTACAAATCTTTTAGAATTTTTTTCTTGAAGCTTTTAAAAGGTCCTCATCTCCTTGAGACAATCCTCGTCATAGAGGTTGAGAATTTGAGAATGAAGGTTTCAACAGTTTGAACTTTGAATTCATGTTGTTAATAAAATGCTTCTGGAGGAAACTATGTTGCATGTGAGAGATGTCTAACATTTCGAGTCGATGCTCCACCCATGTATAAGGAAAAACAAAACACTAGACACAAATGTAAAAGAATGTAGGACTAGGAATAAATAAATGGAAATTGGAACATATAATTTGAAACAATTAAAAGGTCAAAACCTAAAAATAAATATTAAATTGTAAACTTAAAACTCATTAAAAGAAGAGAACTTGAAAATGAGAATTAAATTATAAATATACGAGGGATAAGAGAGGGAGTTTGACAAAAAATAATAATAAAATTTTACATATTTTGAAGGTAAAAATATATATTTATGTTTTCAGTTCAATAGTATTATTATCATTATTAAATAATATATAATTATTATTATTATGTAACAATATGTTGTAAATATTAGATTATTTAATTAAATTGCGATTATAATTATAATAAAATAATGTTATAATTCTAATACTAATATTAAAATATTATGTTATATAGCCTAAATAATAATAATAGTAAGAATTTGATTGACAACATTAATTTATATTGTGAAAACCTTCATTCTCAAAAGATTTGCAATATTAATATTAATGGTAAGATGTATGAGTGTTAATGATCACATTATTAATATTAAGTTCGTTGTGAGATCTAATAGTCAAGGTGTACAGAGTGTTTTCCACATTTAAAAAAAAAAACCATAATTTTCATTTTTTCAAAAAGATATAAAATTACATTTTGTAGATGCACCTATAGTTCATTTCAAGCAAAAATACAGATTTGAAACCTGTTGTTGAGTATTGTTAGAAAACCTTATTGGAGAAGATCTTGTTAAGCCATGATATATTTAAATATAAATTTTATATTTACATCAAAAAATCAGCGAAGTAAAATCATGCTTTCACCCTATTTAAGAGATGAAAAACTAAACATATGATCTGAATACATCAACATATTCTATGTAGAAATATACATTAGATAAAGATAGAGAAATAAATGCTAGAATATGTTGTCATTGATGGCAAAGGAGAAGAAGAAAATGGGAGATTGTTAAATATGTTGTCCAAGGAGGTGTTCATTGATGTCAAGTATTGATATGTTTTCATTGTCAAAGGTGTTGTTGGCATGAGGAGGATGTTAGATATGTAGTGACAAAGGTGTTTTCATTAGTTCATTTATGTCACAAGTGTCAATGATGTTGTATCCAAATCAAAGGTGACAGGAAAAAAAGAGAATATTGCAAAAAGCATGGTCAGAGGATGAAGATCATCTCAAGGTATGTAAAAGGAAAATATAGAGAAGGTTCAATGAAGTTGGAGATATTTCTATTATAACATATCACTCTAATTACTTTTGGGACCCACATAGATGGATAGAGATCTAAAAGAGCTTTCCGGTGGTATATGGAAGTTCTAAAATGGCCTCCTGGATAGCAAGTTATTTCCAGTCAAAGTTTAGGATTCCCAATGTCAAAGTTACAGAGTTAAATTGGTGGACACTTTGGAGCAAGCTAGTTTGGTGACATTTCCAAACATAGAAGAGTAGTTTGGTGGAGTTGTTATCCAAAGTTTCAAACAAATGTGGTAGAAAACAACTTAGTGGAAAACATTTTGATTGGCCAACGGTGGAGCCTCCATAATACTTCAGCCCAACAAAGGTAGCTCATAAGGAATTAAAGTTGAGCATAGAAGGGAAGCTTGGGAAGATTTCAGGTCATGCAGAAGTGGTCAAATGGCAATAGAGATTAATAACAAAGCATCAAGATAGCGTAGCAAAGCATAACAACATGAAGAACCAATGAGCTGGGAGTTGAGATAACATGGCAGTTGACAGTGAAGCCACATGGTGCAAGGTGATTAGTTCATGGATGAATAGGTGGATGATGATGTCATCATGATGTCAATACAAGGAGGACACGTGGCATGCATTTTCATTGTTTTCACGTGGAGGGGCCAAATCAAAGTGGCATGTGTCACCACTCATATCGCACCACATGGCCTCAGCAATGTAAGCATGACATTATCCTGGATGGTCAATCCTAAAAGATTTATAGGTGTGCAGGGAAAGTGCTCTGAGTTGACTAAGCATCGGGCATATGTGGCAGTTATCAGAGGCAACTTATCTTGTCCTACATTTGATTGGTGAACAAGAGAAGCATGTGTCCCACCAAAACACATCATCTTGGAGGCTTAGCCCAAAAGGGAATAGAAGGTGCAACAGAGGAGACCCTCTAGGCTGACAGAGCACCGAGACATGATGAAGTACAAAGAAAAAAAATGCGTAATGGAAAACCCACTTGACATGTGATCCCATATGGAAGACTAACTACTAAATTTTATTTCCAGAACATGGCTTTGTATGATGGTGAAGACCAAGGGCGCGAGACAATTTAAAAAAAAATAATCCCTCGAGACTTAAGGTAAAATGGGCCCGACAATGTCATATTTATTATTGTTTCAACAACATTTTATATAAAAGTGCTCAACCTTGAACAAATTATAGTATTTATGTCAATGTTATGGGCCTATGCTACTGGGCTTATGGATGGATGGGTCGATGGCACAAATTTTGGAGTTATATGCCATATTTGGATGAATGAGACGTCAATTTTGGATTTTGGTGTTTATGTCAAATATAATAAAGCACAGAGTTAGAGTTAAAGAAGGCATGAAGGGGTTTGTGATAGTGTTTGGCATCATGAATTTGTTTGGAGGAAAATTTGGCCAAAATTCTAAGTTTGGAGATTCGCCAAATTTAGAAAAGCTCAACTAAAACTTGTAAAATTCCAAAACACATATTTAAGCATTTAAACTCAGAATTTCTTGTAGTAACAGGTAAGGAGAAGTAGATGACTTGGAGAGAAAGTTTAGAAATAATATTTTGAGCAAGGAAAAAGCAAAAATAAGAGATTCATGAGAGAATTAAAGAACAAGGAAGTTGAAGATAACAAAAGTTTCAGTCGAAAATATCAGTATGAAATTCTTTATAAGCATAATCGAATTTGCAAGGTATATGTGTGGAACTATGTTGGTGTGAGAGGTTGTTGGTGAAACAAGATGCATAGTGTTAGTATGCATCAGAGGTGAATCATACATCAATTTTGTTGTCTCAAAGGTGTTTGAAATGGCATAGAATTAATAATTGGTGAATGGTGTTGCGGTGTGATTAACAAACAATTTTCATGGTGAAACTAGTAATTTCTAAGGATTGAGAGTCGGCTGGTGTGTTGGTATTTTATAAGTAATAAAATATTTTTGAAGATGTTTTTATGGTGTTTGAGGTGAATGGTTAAGATGAGAAGTTTATTTGTTTATGAAAGAAGTTTCCTATTGATTTGATTTTGAAAATTGATGAAATATGGATCAATAGGGCTAGCATATAGTAGCTTGCATTACAGGGGCAATAGTCCCTTTCAATATTGGTTGATAAATGAGCAGGGGCAACAATCCATTTAATTGAAAACTAATAAATGTGGAAGGACAATATTCCCTTTTAGCAGTGGATGATAAACAAGCAGATCCAGCCATCCCTTTCAATAAATATTGACAAATGAGCGAGGATATAAGTTCCTTTCAGTAGAAAATTATAAACCTACAAGTAATATCTTGTGGGGAAATGATGCAATAGCTAAGTTGAAACCTATTTTTATTAAAGAAAAAAAATTGATGTCTTATATATATGTTCCACTTGTGTATGAAAATGGTTATGATGTTACGTTTTACATGATTGAGTTATGTTGTTGATTACATGAGTAGTTTATAAAGTGATTGAAAAGTATAAAATGTCAAGAGTTGTATAAACTAGTCACACTATTGATTCACCCTCCCAATCAGTAGTATCTTGGCTTCCATTAATTCTAGCAAACAACAAATTTCATTTTTGGCATGCTTGCTCTATGAATGACCAATGATAGAATTCATATGATGATCCCTCATGCTGCTCCTGAATGTGCCATCAACCTTGTTCCATATTTAGACTTGGATTCAAAATCTTGTTTCGTATCCCATTCTACTACTTGTATATATGAGAACATTTGAAGGAATTAAATGAGTCTTTGATCTGCCATAAATATTCCAAAATAGGAATTAAGAGTATATTCTTGCATGCTTGATATATATTTAACCAATTTATAACAAGCATTGAGTCTCTGAAAACTTGATTTTGGGTACATCATTTTTCTTTTGCATAAACTAGTGAGTTTTTACATGCTGTTATAGACATATTTGGACACTGCAACCCCAATCTTATATGTCGATAAACCAAGGGCTCTTTAACCCTTAAAAGTGTTGTTTCATACCCTAAAGGATCATGGTCAACTGATTACATCATTCCCCAAAAGTTCCACCTGGAAAACCACTCAGAACTGGCCAAAAATAGACCATACTGACTGCTCCACTGTCAGGGAGCGATGCATACTAACTTCTACACTGGCCAGGTGTGATGCATACTAAAGATGCCTTCTATGGGGTGCAATGAGCGAGGATGGACAAATTTCCGAGACAGTTTGCTAAGTGGATGCTCATGGAATGTTCTAGAAACTTCTCCTATGACACTTGCCTCTCTGAATTTGCCTAGGGATGAGTAAGAGATCCAAGAAATCTCCAAGTGGAACCAAGAACAACAAGTGGAATGACACTAATAAAAAACGCAGAGATGACTCACACCCTTGCAGACATCTATAAATGGATCCCTCATCTGAGAGATCTAGAGGCTGAAATTTTGTAATTTGTAAGGAAGTGCTTATAGTTTGTCTTTGAGAAAGATCATTGTATTGTTCGGTGATTTTTCTTGTCATGAGGTGAAGAGGGCTTTTATGCTAGGAGGATGATGCTAGATCAGACAACTGGGTTGTAATTCTCCCTTCTATTTTAATAAAGTTCTTTGAGTTTTCCTCCATACAATGTAAACTTTGAAACGGGAACTATAAACTCAAAACGGGAACTCTGGCCAAAAAACCCCAAAAAAACATCAAAAACAATGCTAAAAACGAAAAGTGTGTATACTGGAACGATGTTTTTTTTTTTAGGTGTCAATTTTGTACGTATTTTAAAAATGGCAGTGACTACGAAATTTACTACGAAATTTTCGTGCAAAATATAGCTTCAAAACGAAAGTGTTGATACTGGAATAATGATTTTTCTTTTAGGGTCAATTTTCAAACTTTTTAAAAAATGCTAATAAAACCAATTTTTTATGTCTCAAACAAAGTTAAATTTTAAGGAAAAAACACATTAATGTTTCTGGTAGAATATCATTTTTCTTTCCTAAGTATAAATTTTAACATCTTTTCAACCACAACATGCTAGATACAAAAGAAATTGAAATTTTTTCAACTATAAAACTAAAAAAACATGACATTATGAACAAATTATATCACTGAATGAATTCAAAAGTCTTTATTTGTATACTGAATAAAACATACATTATATCTCTAATTTGATATTGCATTGTAGATATTTAAACAATAAAATTTATCATACTTAAGACATAATCCAACAACATAAAAATGCTTCATAACTTCTCATTTAACAAAATATGGAAAACATTAATTTTATTTGAAGATATGATGCATACATCAGTTATATAAACTGTCTTAAACAATTATTCAAACTCAATCACCCAATAACCGTGGGTAGGCCGTCATCGTGCCCCCTTCCCCCAACCCATTACCGATCTTTCCCATTCACCCATGCCCTCTTCCCCCTTCTGCCCTACCCATGCGCCAGCCCTTGCTACCCCCAACTCACCCACCCATGCACCATTTCCCCAACTCTTCCTTCCCTACCCCACAACTCTCCTCCCCATAAGCCCACCCCCTAACTCCCATTCCCCTCCAATCTCAACTCCTCCCCCCCTTCCTTAACACTAGCCCCATGGGCCTCGCGCCCTAACCCCCTCCACCCTACCCTTACCCCTACCCCCTACCTTCCCGCACCCCCCACCCTTACCTACACTAACCCTACCAATGAATATATTAAAATAAACACCCTCCTTTTGAATATGAGATATTTAAATGATTAAGTTTCTAAAATGAAAAAGAGAAGACATTTATTTATTTATTAATTCATGCATGATTTTAATTGTTTACATTTAAGTGATTACTTTTTTTTTTATATTTGTGAATATCAAATTCAATATTAATCACATAAGAATACAAAATAAACTTATATGTAATAATTTATTTAACAACAATTAAATAAAAGAAATTATAATCTATTTAAATTCTAATTAAAATATAACTAACTATATACAAAGGGTTTATATGAAGAAATAAAATAAAACAAAAATTGTATTTACATAACACCCTGAATGCATATAAATGATTATATAATAAAATTAATCAAAGAAGAAAAGGTGGTCGCATTAATGCATAAGAATTACATTTTCTATATATATTTAAATAAAAAATTGCATTGTTTGATTACTATAATGAAAATAAAATTTAAAAAGTTAAACAACAATACAACACATATGAGTTTAAATTATAACTCAAAACAAATGAAAGATAAGGAATTAAAACCTAACATAAATATCATAATTGAATATAAGGTTGGGTTTTAGTAATGAATCAATACATAAGTCAATAAAGTTAAAATGCATGACAACGAACTCGATGTGCACGTAATATACAATTGTTCTCTTTCTATTATTACATTTTCATTGGAAAACTTTGGGTTATAATTTCCTGCGTGTGCAGTGAATCGTCCGTTGTGGAATTATGATTCCCGGAATGTTGGGAATGTTTGGATCGTCCGCTGTGGGCACGGTGAGAGCCACTGCCTCGATCGGGGACTGGCCAACTGAATCTTTCCCGGATCTCCCGTTGCAATCCAAGACGATATGTGTTTCTCGTCTCCATCATTTCTGCGGCGTGATGATTTGGTTGCAAGATCAACAATTACAAAATTCAAATAAGTTTTCTTTTATAAAATGCAGATGAAAATTTTATCATACTGTGGGATCTTAAACTAAATATCTGCCATTCCTCTCAAATATAAAGCCAGACAAAAAAGGAAGGCTATGTACCATGGAGAATCTGAGGAGTTTCATTATCCATATTATCAACTTGTCAGCAATACTAATTTATTTTCTATAACTCATTTTCCTATCTCCTCGTCTGCAATACTAATTTATTTTCTATAACTCATTTTCCTCTTGTTGCAGCAGCAACGTTGAGCGGTATAGTTTTTTGTTTTTTCAAATGCTCGAGGAGGTCCCACGCTTGGGATGGGATACTCAACTGATTCTTTTTGGAGAGACCATGCTAAAGTTCAGACAGAGTGTACGGAGTGGGAGAATCATAACACGATATCCAGTATGCCAGTGGCACCCACGGGCTGCCCCGCCCCGCCCGACCGGCGCGGGTCGATTCCGGGAATCGACCCGCCGCCGGTCGGGCGGGGTGGGGCGGCCCGGGGGTGCCGCTGCGGGCTGGCATACTGGATATCGTGTTATGATTCCTCCCACTCCGTACACTTTCCCAACCCATTTCTTAATATTTCAACGACTTTGTAAAATTTTGAACTATATTTTACGAGCAAATCAACAGTGACCAACAAATTGCTCGTTAAATTCCATCCCTGGGCCCGCCTTCAAGTTGTTGGAACTACCTGGAATGGGTTAATTAGGTGGCAGAGTAAATGGACGATTCCCTGCTTATGTTGCAAGCGGTAACCCCCTCAATAATCCAAGATATCCTTAAATTTTTGTGTCAATCCGCCCATCTTGGGGGATGAAAAGGATTTTGTCAGTCTTTTCTTTTCTGTAAATTCGGTTGTGGTTGTGAGAATTAGGTGCTGTTGTTGGACGGTCGAGCGCCCTGAATCCCATATCAAATTGAAAGTCGATCGAGCAGCCGAGAAGGGACAAGGGGATGGCCATTATCATGGCCTCCCACGACGTCAAATAGATTCAGAGAATCGCTGACCTCGTCTTTCTGGTGGTCCATGGGCAGATTGCGGAGACTGTGAAACCCGACCAACTCTACAATGCAAACCATCCCATGGAAAACAATGCAATTAAATGAATCAAATTTGATGAAATGAATTCTAAACAATGCAGTAGAATGAAATTTGATGAGATGAATTCCTTTCTAGTTATTTCTTTTGTAGTGTGGACTCGAGTTAGAAAGCAATTGCAAATTTTATGCTATTTCCTGTTAGTAAAATGAGGATGCGTGGGATTATTGAAATCCAACATGCGAATCCAAACCACGGGGTCGTCGTAATTTGTGAGAATGGAGAAATAATTTATAAAAGTCTTAAGTTTGAATAGTCATGGGTTCGTGCCTCACGGTGATTGAAATCCGTGGGTGAAACGTCAGCATTAATAATGCACAGTCCAAACGAAAAAACAGACTATCGAATGCCTTAAAAGAGACCCGTTGCACCGTCAGCAATAATAATTAAAGAAATCTATTCATATATGGAATGAAAAAATTTTCAGCCAAGCGTTCTTACCCGTGGAACTTCTAATTTATTTTCTTCTATCACTCTGAAAATATTATGGCCATGCAGTCTCTGGTTGTCTACAAAACTCAAATTTTGTATTTGAGGAGCAGATTTTATGAACTTTTATTTTGAGAGTTATCAAAAGTGACCAATTATGGACAGACGAGAACAATCTCCCTCTCAGTAGTATTAAAATAAAAAAATATGAAATTTTTATTTATAAAATCTAAAGAGACCGGAACCTTCTACGTCTTCAGTTAACATAAGGAAGAGATTACTTACCCTTGGTGGGACCTTGACTGTCTAAAATAACGAACTCTTCTAGCTTTTTTTTCAACCATAAAGCCCAAGTTGCAAATTCAACGCCATTAAGCTTCAAAGTGACTCAAATTTTTCGTATCGCATGAGAACTCGTAATAAGATTCGAATGCATTGCCTTCTACTGCAATTTAGAAGGTCTTCTCGCCTTTCATTGTCTCTAAAGTAGTTATGAATTTTGGTTAAGATTCGAATGGATTGCCTACTATTGCAATATTTTTCCGTAGCGCCACCCTCAGGCCGCCCCGCCCCGCCCGACCGGCGGCGGGTCGATTCCGGGAATCGACCCGCCGCCGGTCGGGCGGGGCGGGGCAGCCCGGGGGTGCTGCTGGCATACTGGATATCGTGTTATGATTCCTCCCACTCCGTACACTCTGTCTGAACTTTAGCACGGTCTCTCCAAAAAGAATCAGTTGAGTATCCCATCCCAAGCGTGGGACCTCCTCGAGCATTTGAAAAAACAAAAAACTATACCGCTCAATGTTGCTGCTGCAACAAGAGGAAAATGAGTTATAGAAAATAAATTAGTATTGCAGACGAGGAGATAGGCAAATGAGTTATAGAAAATAAATTAGTATTGCTGACAAGTTAATAATATGGATAATGAAACTCCTCAGATTCTCCATGGTACATAGCCTTCCTTTTTTGTCTGGCTTTATATTTGAGAGGAATGGCAGATATTTAGTTTAAGATCCCACAATATGATAAAATTTTCATCTGCATTTTATAAAAGAAAACTTATTTGAATTTTGTAATTGTTGATCTTGCAGCCAAATCATCACGCCGCAGAAATGATGGAGACGAGAAACACATATCGTCTTGGATTGCAACAGGAGACCCGGGAAAGATTCAGATGGCCAGTCCCCGATCGAGGCGGTGGCTCTCACCGTGCCCACAACGGACGATCCAAACATTCCCAACATTCCGGGAATCATAATTCCACAACGGACGATTCACTGCACACGCAGGAAATTATAACCCAACGTTTTCCAATGAAAATGTAATAATAGAAAGAGATCAAATGTATATTACGTGCACATCGAGTTCGTTGTCATGCATTTTAACTTTATTGACTTATGTATAATATTTTGTGTGTGATTCATTACTAAAACCCAACCTTATATTCAATTATGATATTTATGTTAGGTTTTAGTTCCTTATCTTTCGTTTGTTTTGAGTTATAATTTAAACTCATATTTGTTGTATTGTTGTTTAACTTTTTAAATTTTATTTTCATTATCGTAATCAAACAATGGAATTTTTTATTTAAATATATATAGAAAATGTAATTCTTATGCATTAATGCGACCACTTTTTCTTCTTTGATTAATTTTATTATATAATCATTTATATGCATTAAGGGTGTTATGTAAATACAGTTTTTGTTTTAATTTATTTCTTCATATAAACCCTTTGTATATAGTTAGTTATATTTTAATTAGAATTTAAATAGATTAGAATTTCTTTTTTTAATTGTTGTTAAATAAATTATTACATATAAGTTTATTTTGTATTATTATGTGATTAATATTGAATTTGATATTCACAAATATAAAAAAAAGTAACCACTTAAATGTAAACAATTAAAATCATGCATGAATTAATAAATAAATAAATGTCTTCTCTTTTTCATTTTAGAAACTTAATCATTTAAATATCTCATATTCAAAAGGAGGGTGTTTATTTTAATATATTCATTGGTAGGGTTAGTGTAGGTAAGGGTGGGGGGTGTGGGAAGGTATGTGAAAGAAAGAGAGAGCACAACTGTGATTTTCGCATTGATTTTTAAGTTAATCATTATTTTTTGAAAAAAAAAGTTGTTATTATTATTTTTTTGACATGAAATTCATAAAAAAAATTATTATTTGACCATTTTTAGTTAATATTTTTGTATAAAAATTGTGATTTTGACATGTTAATTCTAGCAAAAAATGATCAAAACGTTTAGTTTTTTTGTTATATTTATGTTAAAAATGGTTATTTTTATGTCTATTGTTAAAAAATGTTGTTTTTTAGAAACAATTATTTCATGTGGATTGAAAAATTAATTAAGGATGTATAAATATGTAGATTATTTAAAATTCATACTATCGACTTTCTAATTTAAAAACGCAAAACAATAAAAACCCCCCTAAAAAAAAAAAATTAAGATAGAGAACAAGAAAATATGAATAAAATGACGACTTCAAAAACTATCAAATTTAGAAAATAATTTTTTACATTTCACACACTAGAAAATTAAAAGTCAAAAAATAGGTCTTTTAAAAAAAGGGTGTGATGCAGAATACTCACTTTTTAAAATCAGCATGAAAATCACTACCATTCTAAAACTTGATTTCATCCTTGAACATGAAAAAAAATTAAAGTTCCAAAAACCATGTTCTAAAAAAAACATGTGTATTCTGCATCACCACTTTTGAAAATCGGGTCATTTTTTTGCTACCTCTACGAAACGGGTAACAGTATCAGTTCCCGTTTCAAAGTTTACATTGTTTTAAATGACAAATAACAAGATTCTATTTGTGAATCTTGTTATTTGTGAATGTTATTGTATGTTCAATGTGTTTCTGATTTTGCATTGTTTATGATATAATAGATCGAGATGCTTTGATGGTGTTTTGTTACTTTGTTTCTACAGGTATTCTCTAAGTAAGACAAGTAGGAGAGGAGTTGCAAACTCTATCAAAGGGGAGAGAAATCAAGCGAGGAGTCAAGAGGAAGATCCAGGTTGGTCCCTTTTCTTCTCCCTTATCTATCATAGATATAGGAAATCACAAATTTCTTTGATTGTTTGTTTCTAGGATAGCTGCCAATCCTAGTGGGACTAGCAGATCAAAAAGACACTAGTTTTCCCGGAAACACATGCCAATAATTCTTCTTGGTTATTTGTTCCTAGAATGAAACCCAATTTCACCTAAAAAGAGTGTGTGGCAAACAAGAAAAGTACAAAACCACCACCACTCATGTTTTTTGTGTCACAAGAAGCACCATAAAAATATGTCCATGGCTTAGTGGGATTAGGATTTTCATCTACTATAATTCTGGGTGCGCATGTGCCTTTTTCTTAAGGAAAATGGGCCAAAATTGCAAGAGCTTCAACAAAAATATTCTCAAGTACTGCCAATTTGTCTTGAAATATGGCTTTGTTACATGCTACCCAGACACCCCAATAAATAATTAGTGGAAGTGCTCTATATGCACGAGGGATCATATCAAAGTACCAATATTTCCATTCTCTTTCCAAGTTTTCCCCTTCCCACATATATTTGAAACATGACACTGACTTGCAAACATCCCATACCTTCTTAAAGAAAGGGAATTCCTTGAACAAGTGTTTTTTGGTTTATTCATCCCCCTTATAGAGGGAGCACCATACCAACTGATGAGCCTAGGTATTGCAACAAGAATGTTGCAACTCCCAGGGCTACCAGCTTTACTTATCAACCCAAGGTTCATACAAACTTGGAGGTGACAATGTTATATGCACAAGTAAAAGTGAAGGTCCTTCCTATTATGACTGCTCATCTGGCAAGAGACCCTAGGGGTTCCAAGCCAGACTTATATAGGGTCAGAAGAATCTTAGTTCTTTGATGGAAGAAGAGAAATTCTATTCTAGGAGAGAGCTACTCTACTGTAATAATGAAGAAAACAGAATGTAATGATAAACCACACCATAACCTAAATAACCATCTAAACAGCTATGCTAAACAAAATTGTTAAATCAGCACTAACCTAATGCTGCTATCTAAGTTGCAGAGGTAAATAGCATTAAACTATACTAAGGTGTAAGCAAAGGAACTAAACTAAATCTGTTTTCAAGCAGAAGAGCAGTTGGAGATCGAAATTGGTGAAAGGAGGACGTAAGGACGCAGTGGTGCATAAGGACCATTGGATCGATTAATCAAAAGAATATGGATGGCAGAGATCTTATCGCGGGGACTTAAGTGAATAGATGGATGAACAGGGTTAATGAATAAGATGAACGACAACGATCTTATCACAGGCGATTTAGGGAATAGGTGAACGAATAGGGTAACAAAGAAAATGAACGACGGTGGTCTTATCACGGGGAATTAAGTGAATGGATGGATGAATAGGGTAATGAAGCAGATGAACAACGAAGATCATATCATGGGTAGTTTAGTGACTAGATGAACGAACAGGGTTAACAGGAGATGAATGGTAGAGATCTTATCATGGAGATTAAGTCAAGAGATGGACAGACAGGATTAATCGGAGGATGGATGGTGGAGATCATATTGTCAGAAGAAAACGTGCGGAAATGATGGAGAGGGTTTCGAAAGCGGTAAGTAGTTTCTCGCGTGCCCTCAAAGCTGTAAGTTGTATTTCTGAATTTCACACAATTAGCCTAACTGAGTGACACGTAGCATGAGAAAACCACTTTTCTCACATGCTCTCGGGCGGATAACAATCGTGTAAGAATCCATGCAATATTGCGCGATAGCCGTCGGATCAGGCAAGACAGATCAACGGTGGAGATCGGCCAATCTAGTTGGCGATTGGGTGACACGACAGTCATCAGATCAGGTGAGGCAGATCAACAATGGGGGTTTAAAGCGCATAAAGTGTTGAGGTGACGTGATAGTCGTCAAATCAAGTGATGCAGATCGATGGTGGGGATTTAAAACGCATAAAGTAGCTGGAAGAGTTCACACTAGGTGGTAGTTGGATAAACTAATGAATCAAGTAGTGATTGGGCAGGTTTGTTGAGGATTGGATGGTAAGGGGATTATGCATGAAGAATGTGCTGAAGGAAGTTTCAATGAAAATGACAGAAAAACCAGTGAGGGTGAAAAAGTAACTGCATCAAACAACAAACTCCATAGCTCATGCGAGAACCAGAAACCTGTATTTTTGGGGTTGCTGAAGGGTCTCTTCCTCAATTCATGGTCCCAGAGGGAGGAGATGAGGCAGAGACACCTGCGGTCAACCTTATGGTGATATTTTCTCCTAGCTAACCTGCTAATTGAAAGAAGGCACAAATGGAGGTAAACTAAAGCACAATCGATCTACTCTACACTATTGTAATAGGAATGCAGTTACTTAAGCAAATGAACAAAAGAACCATAAATCATCTACGTTATCCTGTTGTAATGAAAATGCAACTACTTAAGCAAATGAACAGAACCAGAAATCTATGCTAGCATACATGTAAAATAAAGAGGAGCTTTGGCTGCTTAGGTTGGGCCCTAACCCAAGAGCTTCAACCCTCTAAGTTAACTCAGTGCTGGCTCAAAACAAAACTCATATTTATTATAAAAGCCATGGATTACATAACAAACTGTCACAAATCTTGTAGCTCAGAAATACAGTAGAGTTTTACAATAAAAATCTGAATCCTACTAAGGTCCTAAGCCTCTCTACTTATACATCTGAAGTCTCCAATGACTTCCTTCCTATTAGAGAGGCTTGGCTCCCCACTCAAGATAAACTAGTTTTTGTCACTTTCACTTGTTGAGCTGTCTTTTAGTCCTCATGATTTGGTTGTTTGCACTCTGAGCTGATGGAGGAAAATTTAGATGGAGGGGTAGTAAATGAGGAGGATTTGCCTCCTATAATTCCTCTCCCTTGTCCCATTCAAGTTTTGACCAAGTTCTTTGCCACAGTTCCTTGCTTTTATCCTTTATTCCTGCATTTTTCCTTGCTTTTATCCTTTATTCCTGCATTACATGCACATTAGACCACAAAGAAAAATATCCAACTCTAACTCATCTCATAAACAAAATATAATCAAAAGTATGCAATACGTTGTGAGAATAGTTGGTTTAACTAAGCTAGGAGGTGAATTAAGGCCAATTAAGGCCCATATAATTACCCAATGATGAGGCTCATCATCACCCCCTTACTGAAAGTTTTGCTCACCCTTTGAGCAACTTAGTCAATGTCCATGTCATTCATGGCTCTAGTAGCCTCTCTGACATCCCATGCATCTATTGTGGTCTCTTCTTCTTGTTTATAGAAGCCTACTTTCCTTTCTACTTCTTCCCACTGCCTCTTTTCCTCTTCTTATTTTCTCCCTTATAGCATCCCTAGGAGTAGTGGTGGATTGAGTTTTAGGCCCACCCAATTGACCTTCAACCTTTTCATTGATTGCTTATACATAGGTGTCTTGTTGAGTGCTTATCTCAACCTTTGAGGGGAGTGATATTCTCTGATCTTCAAGCTATGTGGCAATGTTTTCCATCTCCTTTAGCATGCATGTATATTATCATCTCTTAGCAGCCTAAACATATCCTCAAAATGTGAAATTGCTTGCTCTTGGGCAACAAGATATCTAGGTGCCAGCTGAGGATCATTTGCAATTAGATTATGGGTGCTAATTAGGGCCATGGGATTTTATTGTTCAGCTCTGATGAAAAGAGGTTCATTTTTCTCTCTGGCCAATATTCTTTTCATCTCTACAGCCCTTGACTTCTCATGGTTCATCGATGATGCCAAAGCCATTAATTGTAGATCTCCTAGCTCTGCATTAGGATCCCAAATATTCATGTCTGTGAGGGCCATGTTGTGCAAGTAAAACTCAACCATTTTGGCCCTATCCTCTAGTGCACTTTGATCACAAAGATCAAAAAACTACCTGCAGTCTTGAAATGGCGTGGTGCCCCTTTGTGCTAGTGTTTTAATCTGAAATTGCTGCCATTTTTCTCTGAGGTCAAGAGCATAGGATTTAGTTGGCATCCTACACTGGATGGCCTCCAAGGAGAGGCTTTCCATACATTCTAGTTGGGTTTCCTTTTCCTACAGCTGTCCTCTCAAGGGCCTCTGGAGACACCCTAGGTGACCCCTCGTGTTCTTCCCCTTCTATTTCAATTCCTTCTTCCTCTCTGACAGAAGGACTAACATCATAGATGAGGGTTTTGATGTCATCCTCTGCTAGTAAGTCTCTTAAGACTAACCATTTTATAGGGATCCTGAGGTTTTGGAGGGCATCCTCAATGAGGATTCTGATCAAACCATGGTGAGCCAGCTATTAGGAATTCCATTGCTTTACTTTTTTGTTGGAGTCTATGAGTGATTGCATCAAGAAATAGGGTATGCTGAGTCTTTGGTGAACTCGTGTTTCTACCCCAAATCTTAGTTCTTCAAGCATCCTAAAATGGTAGCCATAAACAACATTGTATTAACCTCATATGAGATATATTTGATGAGTTGGTAGCCTACCTCACTCCATGTGTATGGTAGACTGTCCCTCCTTACTCCATTTTTATCCTCTTTTGGTTCTTCACCTTCTAAAAAGAATTTCCTTTTTGCCACCTGACTGTCTGCTTTGTCTTCTTTTCTCCATGCAATTCCTAGGGGAAGTATGGTGACCCTACTGATGAACTCTGGGGTGAGATCTATAGTGAGCCCTCTAACTATAACAGTGGCATGGATTCTACTATGTGGAGTGAGGGAATGAGAAAATCCTTGAGAAAACAAAGTTTCTTGTGTATGTAATCCACTAGCTTTTTGGAGGACTTCTAGTTCATTTTCTTGTAAATGGGGATGGATTTTTAGATCCTACCTCTTTAGAATGGTGGCAGTGGATAATTCTCTTGATATTCCCTCTTTAACCCCTCTCTGCCTATCCTGTATACTACATCTATATATCCTATAGACTACTCCTGTATACTGTTCTTGTAGGAATTCACTTGCAGAACGATGGATCCTTGCTTCCAATGGGTGGCCAAAGTTATGAGAGCTACTTAAGTGAGGGAGTTTTAAGGAGTTGGAATGCATGAATGCATGCAAATGATGTTTTGTTTCCCTTTATACCACCTCATCATTCCTACTCCGTGTAATCATCTCCCACAACTGTTAAATCCATAGTTAACCACTTCTTGTCCTACTCCTCTTTTGTTCTTTGATTTGACTGTAGCCATGTGTGAGAGGACACCCAGCTTTGTATGTGATGACTGAATGAAGGTGGCTAAGTTAACAGGCCACCTTTTCACTTACAAACCAACTATCTCGTAACCTTTACAACTTTTGATCAAATGATGCATATGAGTGAGTGAGTGGGATACTTATGTGTGGTCTCGATGCCATGCTGCAGTTTGTCGAGGATCAGAGGTGTTGCGTTGTTTATTTGTTGCATGGTCATTCTTCTTCCTCCTCTATTATCTATTGATGGTGTCTGTGACTATAGATTTGATGATGTTGCTACTGTGTAGCTCCTAGATTACCACTTGGCAATGTTTGATGTCTCCCTTAGAATATCTCGATCATGCTGCTAGATGGTGTTGTGAGGATGTTGTAATGAATGGAAAAAAGCATTAGGAGTCTATGTGAGTGCAGGGATGATGGTAATGGATGAGGTGAGGGGTTAGATCATGTCTAGAATGAATTTTGGGGACCTTAACCAACCTACCATTCAGGGGATCCTGTAGGAATATAGGGGATCCTGTAGAAAACACAATCTTCACCTTAAATTAAAGCAATGAAGTAAAAAAAAATGGAATTGATGGACGGATGCATGGTAAGGAGTGGAGGAGATGAATATATGTGAGGCAGGGTTCCCTTTGGATCTTGTCTTTTCTCCTTGATTGTCTTTCTCACCCACTAGCAAATAACAATTATGTCTTTTTTATTTTTTTTTCTTTTATTATTAGAATTTTCTTTTGAAAAACAGCTAGGTTGCCTTAGAGAGGTTTTCACCCTAGATATCTGCCCTGGGTGCCTCAAGGAAGGTTTTCACCTAGGGATCTTCTTACTCTTTTTCATTTTTTCTCATCCTTGGGCCCCCTTACAAGGTTTTCAGCCCAAAGATGGGACTCAGACGCCTCATGGAGGTTTTCACCTGAATCCTTATTCTTTTTTCTCTTTTTCAATGCCCTGATGAGGGGGGAGCTAGAACTTGCTCCACCATCATCACTCTCTTATTAATATTGTCAATGAACTCTTGTTTTGATAAAAGCCTCTTGTAAATTTTCAATCGGTTTCCATTAACAAGAAATGGAATGGCTTCTTCATATATAGTTCTGATTTGCACTTAACCATTATCATGGCAGCTTTCCACCACATAAGGTCTGAGCCATCTTGTACTTATCTTTCCCTTGAAGTCTTTATAACTAGAATCATATAACAATGCCAATTCTCCCTCTTGAAATTGCTTCTCCTTAATATTTTTGTCATGCCATATCTTCCTCTGAAGTTGAACTATCTCTGTATGTAGGAGGGCTTGCATCCTGACTTCATCCAAGCCATTCAAATGAAACAATCTTTCTTTTTGTGCATGACTGAGATCCAAATCTAGTTGGGCTGCCATCCTCAATGAGTTATATTCAAATTCAATGGACAACAAATCCTTTTTCCCATAGACCAACTCATAGGTGTAAATCCAGTGGTGATCTTTCATGTTGTATTATAGGCCCAGGTGGCCTCAACTAGACTTTCTACCCAATCCTTCCTACTGCTTCTCACTACCTTGGTTAAGATGTTCTCCAGTGCCCTGTTGGTCACCTCCACTTGCCCATTAGCTTTTGGATGATAAGGAGTGGAGGCCCTATGCTTGATTTTGTGATGGCTTAGCAGGTCTTCAATCATGTTGGAGGTAAACTGGCTTCCTTGGCTAGGGTACCCAAATTTGTAGAATATATTCTCCCTTAGGAACTCAGCCACCTTATCCTCTATTGCTGCCTTAATCACCTTGGTTTCATTCCACTTAGTCAAATAATCAATGCAAAAAATAATATACTACTTTTGCTTTGAAGGAGTGTTGATAGGCCCAATGAAGTCCATGTCCCACTTGTCAAATGGCTCGAAAGTCACTTGATGTTTTAGGGGCATTTCATCTCGTGGAGTAGGCTTTCCCATCCTTTGGCACCAATCACACTGACTAATGTACTTTTTCACATCCTGATGAAGAGTAGGCCAATAATAGCCTGCTTGTAACACTTTGAATGTTGTCCTATTTGCTGCAAAGTGACCTCCACAAGGCCCATCATGACAAGTCAGAAGGATGTCAAAAACTTCCTCTTCCCTTACACACCTTATCAAGATTTGATCTGGGCCAAGTTTGAAAAGATTTCCCCCAATCCAAGTGAAGGGGGCACTCTTCCTGACTATGTTTCTCTTTTCTTTGGAGGGCAAGTTTGGTGGGAACTGTGCTGATACCAAATAGTTTGCTATATCACCAAACCATGGGGAGAGAACTAAAATAGAAAACAAATGCTCATTTGGTAACTGGTCATCCACCATTCCTTCTTCACCTACAGGAAGATTCATCCTAGATAAAAAGTCTGCAACAACATGTTACCAAGCTTATCAACAATAGTCAGATCAAACTGCTACAATAAAAGTAACCATCTTATAATTCTACCATTCACGTCTGGTTTGTTCATTAAATATTTGATTGCAGCATGATCAGTATGCACAAATGCTTGATAGCCTATAATGTAATGCCTAAATTTGTTTAATGAATGCACAATAGCCAGGAGTTCCTTTTCGGTCACAATATAGTTTAGCTCAACCTTTAACAGGTTCTTAGTGATAAAATAGATGGCATATGGCAATTTCTCCTCTTCATGGCCTAATGCGGCTAATATGGATTTGCGTGAGGCATCAACATGAATATGAAAAGGGGGGGTCTAGTTTGGGCCTCTAAGGATTGGTGCAGTAGTTAACTTACCCTTTAGAATTTCTAAGGCCTCTTGACAGTGCTTTGACCATATAAACTTAGAATCTTTGGCCAACAACCCAAACAAAGGAGAGGAAAACTTGTTGAAGTCCTTTATGAACCTTCGGTAGTATCCAACTAACCCTAAGAAACTCCTGACATCTCTCTGCTTTTGTGGAGGTGGGACCCTTTGGATTTTTCTATTTTGTTTGGGTCCACCTGTAGTCCTTGCTAAGGTATTTAATGACCTAGCACGATCCCTTTAGTCATTAAGAATTCACAGACTGAGAGACAGGTTCATTTCAATGCATTTGTGCAATACTTTGCCTAGGTTAGTTAGGGTTTCTTGAAAATCACAGCCATAAGGTGTAAAGTCATCCATATAGATTTCCACAACATCATGTATTAATTCAGCAAAAATACTCAAGATTCCTCTCTGGAAAATGGCAGGAGCATTGCATAGGCCAAAATGAAGGACCCTATAGGAAAAAGTACCCCGAGGACAGGTGAATGTGGTCTTATCCTAGTCTTCTTGGCAGATTTGGATTTGGTACCCACTGAATCCATCTAGGAAGGAAAAAAACTTCTTCCCTACTAGGCCATATAACACTTGGTTAATGAAGAGTAGAGGAAAATGATCCTTCTTTGTGGCTTTGTTCAGCTCCCTTTAATCAACACAAATCCCCCACTTACCATTTTTCTTGGGAACTAACACTAAAGGAGAGACCCACTCACTGTCAAAGATAGGGTAAATGAATCATGCATCTAGCAGTTTTTGCAGTTCCTCTTTGAATATGTCTTTAAGGGCTGGATTCATCCTCCTTTGTGGTTGCCTAACTGGCTTGCAACCTTCTTTGATGTATATGTGTTGAGTACGCACTGAGGGGTGTACTCCCTTCATTTCCTTGTAACTCCAAGCGAAGGCTTCTAGGTTTTATTTCAACATGTTTCATAACTCTTCCTCTTCAAGAGTAGACAGAGATGGATTAAGTTTCAATTAGGACAAATTCTATGGTTTTGAAATGGAGTGGGTTGGAATTGGCCAGGCATAAGTCAATTGGATGATTTTTCTGGGTTTCTCTTCCTTCTTCTTCTAATGGTAGTGAACTAGGAGTTGGACTCTGGAGCAAGTGTTCAATTAATTCATCCTCATCTTGTTTTCCTCCTCCTATGGTTGCTTCCAAAGCATAAAGTTGGGCAGAATAAACCTCATCTTCTTCCTCCTCCTCCAACTATAAAGTTAAATCATGCTCTAAGGTAGGTTGAGCAGGATGGTATAGGACTAACTGTTTGGACATATGCCCATTCTTCATGGTCATATTGCCAGCTCTGCATCTAATATAAGCATCATTTGTGGCCAACCATGGCCTCCCAAGGATAATAGGGTAACCAGTAAGCTTAGCCTTAGGCTAGAGAACTAGGAAATATGCAGGGTACTCCCATGAGTCAATGCAGACCATCACATCCTCCACAATTCCCTCAAGGGTGGCTGTGGAATGGTCTGCAAGTTGAAGAACTATTGTGGTCTTCCTAAATGACCCTTGGAGGTTGAGCTTGAGCATGGTGTCCTTGGTCATCACATTAATGGCAGCCCCAAGATCAATCATAGTGTGTGGGACATTGGTGCTATTGATGTGCACATCTACTACAGGGATTCCAGGGTCCAAATATTTTGGACATATTACCTGCCCCAACATTAAGTCAAACAACTGCCCAATGCCATTAATGTTAGGGGTATCCCTTTTTCTTCTTCCTGGATGCTTGAATCACTTCTCCTTAATTAACCTATTATAAATGGGAACATCCTTGATTGCTTGGAGAAGGGGGATCATTACACATAGATTTTTCAATTCTCCCAAAATTTCAGTTTCTTCTGGGGTAGGCTAGAGTGGTTGGGCTAATCTCTTAGGAAAGAATGGATTTACTTTAAGGTTTCTTTCCTCTCTTTCTTCCTCAACCTCCCTATGTGGAGAGAGAGGTTGGTTATCAAGGAGAATTCTCCCAGATCTTAGGTTGATCTCCTAGATTTCTACAACATAAGTTGGGTATGATGTCTCTCCCCTGTATACTTGTTGAGCCTACCTATTATTTGGGTTCGGATTTGGCTAGGCGGGCATCTGGGGTTGCTTGGGTGGAGCAGAGTGTAAGAGTTGTGGTTGGGTAGGTGGTGGAGGCAATAGGGCTGGAACATTGTTGAACTGGGGCCTTCACCCCTGGAGTGGGGTATTCCACTAATGTTGTGGCTGAACATAAGGTTGAAATGACTGGCTGGCTGGCTGGGAATGATACTGATATGTATAGGACCAAGGAAGGGGCGTAGACTAGGAAGGATGAGCAGGGGGTCCCCAAGAAGGTATAGATGTGGTTTGGTTGGGGTTGTAATATGCATGGGATCCCAGGAGGTCTCCTTTGGTTGATGTAGCACAGCTGCTCAGTGACCCCTTCAGCTCCTTGATATACAAATTTGAGTCCAAGTAAAGAAGGGCACTTGTCTGTGGAGTAGTTTTCTTCACAGACTGAGAAAATCTTAATATAGCTCAGTGGGCATTCATTCCTAGGATGCCCCCTAGTGCATCTAGGACAAAATATGGCCAATGATCTCTATTTTTCCTCTTTCTTCCTTTTGATGTTCATGATTTCCAATTGCAAGGCAAGGGTTTGTAACATATCACTTTTGAAATCTTCTAGCATATTTCCAATTTCACCCTCGATGGATGAGTTGGAGGATGATGTATTGGCCATAGGTTGAATACCCCTACCCTTTTTCCTGGTTGCCCTAGAATGTTTTCTAAAGATAGTCTTAATATCCTCATAGGGTAATTGGTATATATCTCCTCCTACTATCATATGTAAGGTATCCATAAGATCCTCCCTCACTCCTCTAAGCACGACCAACTTCAGTGACTTAGGGTCAAGTGTGCACCTGGCCCTTTTGTAATTGAGCTGGAATATTTTTTCATAGTGTTCTAAGGACTCATCCTGGCCTATGGTCATCTTGAAAATCTCTTCTTTAGTGTCCTTTGACCTAAAGTAGCCCCTATATTTGTTGTTAAAAGCCGGTTGCATCTGAGCCCAATTTGTGATGCTATCTCTAGGTAAACCCATGAACCAGCACAATGTTGCATCCTCGAGGGTAGATGGAAACATTTTTAAGTTTTTTTCATCATCTGTATAGTCATAGGTTCGGCGTATAATAGCAAACTCAAATAGGAAAGTGTCAGGGTCCTCTGTGGTTAGGCCATGGAAATGAGGTAGAGCATAGGGGCTTATATTCTTCATCTTAGTGTCCCCATTGGTCTCCCTAATGGGGAAGGCACCCTCAATTCTCTCTATTTCCTCTATCATTTCGGTTTTCAGCCATTGGTTCAGTAGAAATGGGTTCTTCCTCTTCCTGTTCCCCTATAGGTTCCTCAAATATGTAATGTTTCTCACCTAAATGGTCTTCCAATTCACTGTCACTGAAGAAGAGAGAAGGTTGATTGTTGGATGCAGTGGAGATATTTGACAAAAATTCCCTGAATTGTCCCTATTCCTACGAGGCATGAAAGGAAATGTTTTTGGGTTGGTTTTTGTAAGTTTTTTTTTCTTTTCTTTTTTAAGCTGGAAAGTACTCTGTAGAAAGGAAATTGTCGATTGAATGAAAAACCACTAACAAGAAAAACTACTTTTTGAATTGAAATTCTACTTGCAAAATGAAATTGTTGATTGAAGGAAGACTACTGATAGAAAAAGACTACTTGCTGAATTGAAATTCTATTTGCAGAATGAAAGGGAAAACAGATAATGACAAATGAAAGAAAGGAAGCTACTAACAAAGAAACTACTTGCTGAATTAAAATTCTACTTGCAGAATTGAAAGGAAAGAAGATAATGACAACTGAAAGAAAGGAAGAAACTAGATTAATTTTGCAAAAATAAACTAATAGAAGAAAATTGGAGACTAGAAATAGAAGAAATCAGCAATCACATTCTACCTAGACACCTCCCCGGCAACAGTGCCAAAAAGTGATGAGCCTAGGTATTACAACAAGAATGTTGCAACTCCCATGGCTAACATCTTTACTTGGAGGTGAAAGTGCTATATGCACAAGTAAAAGTGAAGGTCTTTCTTGTTGTCACTGCTCATCTGGCAAGAGACCCCAGGGGTTCCAAGGCAGAATTATATAGGGTCAGAAGAATCTTAATTCTTTTATGGAAGAAGAGCAAATCTATTCTAAGAGAGAGCTACTCTACTATAGTAATGAAGAAAACATCATGTAATGCTAAACCACACCATAACCTAACTAACCATCTAAACAGCTATGCTAAAAAGAATTGATAAATCAACACTAACCTAATGCTATTATATAAGTTGCAGAGGTAAATAGCATTAAACTATACTAAGTGTAAGCAAAGGAACTAAACTAAATCTATTTTCCAGCAAAAGAGTAGTCGGAGATCGAAATTGGTGAAAGGAGGACGTAAGGACACAGTAGTGCATAGGGACCATTGGATTGATCAACGAACAGAAGATGGACGACATAGATCTTATCACGGGGGCTTAAGTGAATAGATGGATGAACAGGGTTAATGAACAGGATGAACTAGTGAGATTTTATCGCGTGCAATTTAGGAAATAGGTGAATGAACAGTGTAACAAAGCATATGAAAGACGAAGATCTTACCGCGGGGAATTAAGAGAATGAATGGATGAACAGGGTAACGAAGCAAATGAATGATGGAGATCAGATCGCGGCCGATTTAGTGACTAGATGAATGAACAGGGTTAATAGGAGATGAATGGCAGAGATCTTATCACAAAGATTAATTCAAGAGATGGACGAACAATATTAATCGGAGGATGGACTATGAAGATCGTATCGCGGGAAGAAAACGTGTGGAAATGATGGAGTGTGTTTTGAAAGTGATAAGGAGTTTCTCATGTGCCCTCAAAGCTGTAAGCTATATTTCTGAATTTCATGGAATTAGCCTAACTGAGAGACACGTAGCACAAGAAAACCACTTTTCTCGCATTCTCTCGGGCAGATAACGGTCATGCAAGAATCTGCACAAGATTGTGCGATAGCTGTCGGATCAGGCTAGATAGATCAACGGTGGAGATCGGCCAATCTAGTTGGAAATTGAGTGACGTGACAGTCGTCGAATCAGGCGAGGCAGATCGATGGTGGGGGTTTAAAGCACATAAAGTGTTGAGGTGACATGATAACCGTCAGATCAGGCGAGGAAGATCGACAGTGGGGATTTAAAGCGCATAAAGTAGGTGGAAGACTTCACGCGAGGTGGTAGTTGGATAAACTAATGAAGCAGACGGTGATTGGGAAGGTTTGTTGTGGATGAGAAGGTAAGGGGATTATGCATGAAGAACGTGCTAAAGGAGGTTTCAATGAAATTGATAGAAAAACTAGTGAGGGTGAACAAGTAACTCCATCAACCAACAAACTCCATAGCTCATGCGAGAACTAGAAGCCTGTGTTTTTGGGGTTGTTGAAGGGTCTCTTCCTCAAGTCATGGTCCCAAAGGGAGGAGATGAGGCTGAGACACCTGCGGACAATGTTATGATGATTTTTTTCTCCTAGCTAACTAGCTAATTGAAAGAAGGCAAAAATGGAGGTAAGCTAAAGCAAAACCGATCTACTCTACACTACTGTAAGCGGAATGCGGCTAATTAAGCAAATGAATAGATAACCAGGAGCTACTTAAGAAAATGAACAGAACCAGAAATCTATGCTAGCATACATGTACAATAAAGAGGAGCTTTGGCTACTCGGGTTGATCCCTAACCCAAGAGCTTCAGCCCTTTGAGTTAACTCAGTGCTAGCTCAAAACAAAACTCATCTTTATTATAAAAACCATGGATTACATAACAAGCTGCCACAAGTCTTGCAACTCAGAAATAAAGTAGAGTTTTACAATAAAAATCCGAATCCTACTGAGGTCCTAAGCCTCTCTACTTATACATATGAAGTCTCCAACGGCTTCCTTCCTATTAGGGAGGCTTGCCTCCCCACTCAAGATAAACTGGTTTCTGTCACTTTCACTTGCTTGGCTGTCTTTTAGTCCTCATGATTTGGTTGTTTGTACTCTGAGCTGATGGAGGAATATTCGAATGGAGGGGTGGTAAATGAGGAGGATTTTCCTCCTATAATTCCTCTCTCTTGTCCCATTCGAGTTTTGACCAAGGTCTTTGCCATAGTTCCTTTCTTTTATCATTTATTATTGCATTTTTCCTTGCTTTTATCCTTTATTCCTGCATTACATGCACATTAGACCACAAATAAAAATATTCAACTCTAACTCATCTCATAAACAACATATAATCAAAAGTATGTAATAAGGTGTGAGAATAGTTGGTTTGACTAAGCTAGGAGGTGTATTAGGCCAATTAAGGCCCATATAATTACCTAATGATGAGGCTCATCATCAACCCTATGGCATAGTACCTCTAAAGGATTTCCCATGTGGGGACCTTATTCTCCATAAGGCACCACATGAATGTTTTTTCTTTTACTAGAAATTTTAATTTCCATACCGTCCTCCACCACCACTCTACAAGCGCTTTTTCTACATTTAGAACTATATAACCAATATTTTGGAGCTGATTTAAACCATCTCATCCTCTTAATAATTGATCCTCATGTGACTGCTAGCTAAGGCATTTAGATAGCCATTCCAGGCCTCGAAAAAATCAGAATTTATCCATAACTTCTTTGTTATTTTCTGCCCTTGAGATGCCTATATCATGTAAATATACAATAATAGGATGGGTGGGGATGTGGCCTGCTCCACTCTCTAACCAAGCATCACAACCAATTTTCACTCTTTCACGATTTCTAACTCTCCATGCCAACCATTTTCCAAATATTTTGAGTTGTGAGTATTCTTTATCTACATTTTTCTGCCACTTCTTTGTGAACTTGAATATATTTTTAAGCCCCCATCCTCCCAAGATATTTGGAACTACTATTTTTCTCCATTTGACCCAAGGAAGGACCCTCTTTTCATGATTCTTGGATCAAAGGAATTTGAAACATAACCTTCTAATGTTTTCCAAAATGCATTGTAGGACCCATCCGAGAGACATCCAAAAGGCCAGAATTGCTTCCAAAACATATTTTATCAACATTGAAAAGGTGACCTGCTCTAGATAACCACTTTAGACTCAAACTTTTTATTCTTTTACTAATATTATCAATGAGCTAAGACCAATCTTTCTTACTATAATAGTTTGGCTTAAGATTGAACCCTAAATATTTTAGGCCTTCTTCCAGGGGCTTTGTCGTATAAGGAATGTGTTGGTTGATAATACTTATTTCCTCCTCTGCTATATTTTGATGAGAAAGAGTAGAATTTCTATTTTTAATAGAAATTTTTGTGGCTCTTCCATAGAGTGAAAAAATATCAATTAACTTACCAGCTTCTCTTACATGACCATTGTAGAAAATAAGAATGTCATCAATAAACAAGAGGTGAGTTAATGTCAAAGTTCTGACCATAAGAGTTCCCTAGAAATATTCCATTCATTTAGCTTCTAGTGAGAGACAACTTAGACGCTCTGCTATAGGAAGAAATAGAAAATGAGATAAAACACACTCTTGTCTAAGCCATCGTTGAGAATGAAAAAAGCAGAGGTTAAGCCATTTATCAAAATCATAAAGGAAACAATCTAGATGCAGCTCATGACCCAAGAGATGAAATCTTGAAACCAACATGAGTAAGAAGGAATCATATATATATAGTTTACCCTGTCATAAGATTTTGAAAGATCTATCTTAATAATAGCTCCTTTGAGGTTCTACATCTTTATACTATGGAGGCCTTTCTGGGCCACTCCAATCACCTCATGGATTTTCCTTCCATCTAGACAATCAAATTGTTCCTTTGAGATTGCTTTACATAATATGGGCTTCAACCTATTTTCAACCAATTTTGCAACCACTTTGTAGATCACATTACAACGAGATAGACCTAAATTCAACGAACCCATAGGAATCCACTTTGGGGATGAGTACTAGAAAAGTAGAATTGAAATATAGAAGCATTCTTTGTTCCCTCCTAGATTGTTCTATGACTGATAGTAGATCACTCCTAATAATTCCATTCAGACCCATGAAAAATTTTACTATCCATACATTTGACCTTGGACTTTTGTCCTTTTGAAAATTGTGTAATACAATTTTGAGCTCAGCCTCACATACTTCTTCCATTAGGTATCTTCTCTCATCTTCATCAAAAGACCTAGGAAAAAGAATTTTGTTCTAATAATTTTGACCATAGAGGTATCTTAAGGAGCATGAAAGAGGCTCTGGAAATAGTTATTTCCTATATTTGCAAGCCCATTTAAATTTGAGACTTCTCTACCCTCAGCATCCTTGAGGCTCCATAAAGTGTTGCACACTTTTCTACCTTTGACATAAACGTGGAAATTTTTTTGTGTTATCATCCCCAAATTCCAGCCATATAGCCATTCTTTTGAGTCAACATTCATCCTCCTTATCCTTAAAAGTCTCATTTATCCTTTTCTCCATTTTGTTTAACTCTACTCTAGCTTCATCTGATTCAAAACCTTCCCCTTCCTGACTGGAAAACAACTATAATTGAGTCTATATACCTTCCATCTCCTTACCATTTTCTAAATTAATTTTTTTGTCCCATTCCTTAGATTTTTGTTTGATGAACTCTATATTAGCTTCAAACTATTCGGTTGTTAAGGGTCCTTCTTGGGGATTGAATACTTCCCAGTGGGATTTGAAAAGGTTTATAAAATCCTTCTTCTTTTGACTAACTTGAGTTCATTTTAAATGTGTTGGCTAGCTTCATGAAAGCTCCCTTTATCTCTAGAAATATTGGGGAATGATCTGAGACACCCCACAATCCTACCTATTGTTTCATAAGATTGAATTTTTCAATAGGGATTCAGAGATAAGAAATATATCGATTCTCTTTGCAGCTTTGTCTTCCCTTGTATGCCAATTTCTCCATGATGAGACTATTTTGACAATTTCCACATCCACCAGCCTACTCCTGTCAATTTTTTTATGGAAGTATTTGATAAGGGGATATGGCCTAGCTCTAGGACCCAAATATTCCGCTTTTCCCAAAGAGGAGTTCAAATCTCCTCCTAAAATAAGATTATTTAATTTTAAGAAGAAGGAGACAAAAAAACGGTTCCATATCTCCTTTCAATTTATAAAAGGACTATATATATCAAGGATAGAGATAAAAGTGCCAACCTCCATAGAAACAACATCCGTCCTTAGGCCCAGCTCCATACTCCAAAAAAAAATCACTTGAATGACCCTCCCATTCCAACCCACATCCAAACCACTTGACCTTACTCTTACATCTGATTTGATGAATGATCATCCACCCATAAGAGATTCAAGACATCTGGTAATAAAATTTTTGTCTCCTATCGTTTTTTGCAAGGAAATTAGATCAAGGGAGTTGGTATCTACAAACCTCTTCAAAGCATTCCTTTTGGAGGTGTATGCTAACCCTCTATAGTTTAGAGAGAGAAGTTTCATTTGGAAACCCATCTGGGGGATTTCACAACTCTAAGTGCCACTTGAATAGTTTGTTGTTTCCCATAGCTAGGTCCTCACAAGATTTCTCTCTTTCTTTTTAAAAACATTATTTTCTACCCCTACCTTTGTTTTCCTCAGAGGATATACAAAGCTTCCTTATACCCTTCAATAAAATGTTAGGGTGAGGAAGAATGGAGCAGGATCGTAGGTTATATATTATGCCATGCACCTGAGTTCGCACATGGGGATATGGGTTTTCATGTCATAGGAAAAGAGAGGCTTTCTAGTGAAAGCCAAAAAATTCAAAGGATATTGGACAATGGAAAGGAACCCGAGGGGGAGAGACCCAATGTGAAAATATTTAGTGGAAGGACATGACCCATAATTTGTTGTAACATTGTGTGCATCATGTGAATCAATAAGTATAGGGGAGAGGGGACAAGGAAGAGAGAATGACAGAGTAACTTCAATTTATGTGTCCTACTCTATGTGTGGTTTTCCTACTATCAGTCATCCACTTTGCGCTTTGATTTCACTCGACCAAGAGAGATCATATGACAATTGCACGACTAGATCCTCTACCATGGGCATAAACTCCTTTCTCCTTGGACCATAATTCTTTCTCTTAATGGGGGTTATCTAAGCCCTTTCATGGAATGGGAGCTCACATTCTTTCACTAGATGCATGTATCTATGGCATCTCCTGCATCAAAATGGCACCCCCTCATAGTCCAACATTTGTATTTTTTCCACCCCTTTCCGAATGTCAATGTCTTTTGATAACCCCGTGTGGAGGTCTATGAGAAACAAAATGTGAGCTATGGTTCTAATCCCTATCAAGAGGAAGGAGGAATCATGTTCAAGATACTTCCTTGAAGATTTCCCTAGGTCCACGAAAACTAAAGCATCCAAATAATTTGTTAGTATACCTAGAATCCTTACCTAAATTGGGACCTTACTAGTCTTTCCCTCTAAGTATCAAATAAAGGAGACTAGAATTTAAAGAGGAGAGGTGTAGAATCCAATTTCCATACCTTTGGTGCCATTTGTTTGGCCTCTACTTCCTACTTTAAAATCAAATGTATCCAAACCCTCATTAATAGAACCACCTTTGGAGGTTTCTTTACAATGGGCAAGATTTCCTTCTCAACCCAAGCCTTTATGAAAGCTAAGTTGAACTTCCTACATATGGGATGCCCAACCAAATACTATGCACCATTTATTTAGTGTTTTGAATTGGAACATCCATCCCAAGTACTACTGATAGTATGGCCTTACTAACAATTTTGATGAAGTGTTTCTTCTTCAACTTGAAACCCTTCTCCCACAACTCTGTTGACCTGTACCTTATGGTTGAGGCAAATTGAGGGTTTCCCACTAGATATTTTTGCCCAAATCCTCTCGGGGTTGACCCTATTATTCATCTAATACTAAAAAACAATGTAAAAGATTGTTTCTTGACTGCTGAGGTGATGACTCCTTTTGGGATAACAGGTTTCTAGATCAACCTAAGGTCTGGAGCTCCCAGTAACTGTTATAGACATTTTTGTGCCTTGCATCACTGAGCATGAAATATCGATAATCAAGGGATCCAAAGTCCCTAAACATGTTGTTCCTACCCCTAGAGGAACAAGGCCAACTAACCACAGCAATTCACTGAAGTTCTCCACCTGAAAACACTCAAAAACAAGCCAATTCTGGATCATGTCAACTGCTCCACTGAGCATCTGCGCTGAATGTCAACTGCTCCACTTTCTACCTGCGTTGAATGTCAACTGCAACAAAGGCTACCTGCGCTGAGCGAGTTTGGACAAGTGGCAGAGTCATTTCTCAAGGTGTCAATGCCCAGGAAGCTTCCAAAATGACACTTGGATCAGGGAATTCGACTAGTGATGAGTAAGAGGTTCCAAATCTCCAAGTGGAAGCAAGGACCTCCAAGTGGACTCAAGAACTATGAGAGGCAGAGGACACTAGTCAGTTTCATACCAGTCTCAAGCTGACTCATCCTCTCTCCAATATCCCTATATATAGATCTCTCCTACAAGAGGTCAGGGAGGCTGGAATTTTGTGAATGTAAAGAATTGTTGTTGGTTTGTGGCTGGATACATTGGGTGTTTATGCTTTGAAGGGAGCTGAAGAGGGAATTCCATTCTACTGGGAAGGAGATGCTGGATTGGAGCCCCATGGGTTGTATCTCTTCCTGAACCCTGTTACTTTCAATAAAGCTATCTTGATTCTTTCCTATATGCTGGTGTATTTTGTATGATTGCATTAGTGTATTTGATTTACTTCTAATCCTGAATCATTTATGAATATGTATATGTGCCTTTGTATTGTGTTCTTCTCTTGTCGCAAGTAGTTGTTCTCTTGTCGCAAGTAGCTGTTCTCTTGTGACCTCGTGGGATTCAAGTAGCTGTTCTCTTGAGCAAGCGAGGAGGCGAGTAGCTGTAGACACATAAAGGGAAAGAGGATCTAGATCGAGGGACAACCGGAAGACAACGGTAAGTCTGCCAATCTCCCCTCTTTCACATTTCATAAAGGAAGAAATCATAATAGCTGTATTCGTTTGTTGCTAAGGCGCTGTCACACCTTAGGTGGATAGGATCGTCCTAAATAGGCATTTTTCCCCGCAACAAATTGGCGACTCCGCTAGGGAAGGACTTGTTTATTCATTTCATTTGTGTTTCCGTCATTTGTTTACTTCATAGACTTGACAGCAATTCTTGAACTGCATCTTTCCCGGATGCAAAGTAAAAGTTGCTGCTTTGATCCAGTATGTTGGACTTGTCTATGATCTAAACTAGATCCACAAACGATTTGATTGATCCTTGTGATAGTCTTTAGTACCCTATCAAAGCATCCCTCTGTTTATACCTTTCTTGTGTTTCTGATTTGGCCTGAAACAATTGATTTTTGAGCATTTTGTGACCCAGAAACCAAGGGAAACGAGAGTTTTCCCTTTCAGCGCAGACACTATGAAGGCAGTCTGCATTTCAACGCAGGTCCCGAAGGGGCTACCTGCGCTGAATGTCAAACTGACAGTGTTAGACCTGCGTTGAACCAGTGTGGCCTTGTGTAGCTGGGGTTCTTTGTCCTTTGTTGCCCTGTTTTGATCTCTATTTTTGTAGCCTTTGACCAGCATAGGTGCCAGTCTGATAAGCTTTTCTTTACTTGATTCCGCCTCATTTTTTGTACAAAAAAATTGTGAATGTTTTTATGTGTTTGTGGCATCATTTACAGTCTTCCTTTGCATGAGTAAAGTAGTCTTTCTGTAGCCTTTGATTCAGATCTGATTGAGAGTGATCTTAGAAGAGAGTTCATTGGCTGTTTGTTCAGATTGATCATAGTTTTACTTTTTGCTTATTGGTTTGAGTTTGTTCTTTTCAAAGTATCAAAAACGAGTCTTTATTTCGAAAATCGCAAAGTGATTGTAATCTCTTCTACCCTTGTTGATTTTGAAGAAAGAGAACTGGTTTATTTTGATCATTGTAAAAGCAAATTCAAAGTTGTGCAAAAAGCTTTCTTTGTAGGCATTTATACTAAGAAAGTGAAAATAAACACCTGCATTGTGCATTTTGCATTTGATAAGTTTGCATGTTGGATTTAGGGAAAGTGCATTAGAGTGTGCTGATTGCTCTTTGAGAAAAGATAGTCGCTCTCTTTTCCCTTAGTAGCTAGGATTTTCAAAGTTGAAAGATAATAAAGCTTGCTTATCATCTTAGACTGCATTTAGGAATTTGTATCATACATCTCGTGCTGAAACTTGAAAGGCAAACTTTAAAAATATCAACCTAAAATAAACTGAATGAACCTAAAAACGCTTTGTAACATAACGCACAACATAGAGGTCTAGGCTAGAGACGTGTTCCGGTGTCGTTAAGCATAATGACTGTCGATCTCGAAGAAGGTGGGTGGTTCCTCCTGAGAGACGGTAGCGCTAATACGGATTGTGCTCCCACGTACCGTCGCGTATATATTGGGAGAGCCCTATAGGCATATATATTTTATCCTTAGGAAGCCGTGTCGGCCGCCCTACTGATCACAATGCAATGAACACAGCATTCACGAAGATCGACCACCCGTACCGTAAAAAGTATTCTGTGGTTTTGCGAAAAGTTTGGCACACCCTCTGCCTAGATCTCCAGAGCAGTTTCTTTTGGTCTTTTTCAAACTCTATAACAGAAAAAGTCCATCTGAGAATTTGTCACTTCGGGCTCGTTAAAACATCGAAGGAGACTAGAGTCATCTTTAGCTTTTTCTCGACTCTTTAAAACTGAAAAAGCAAGTTGTGTCTGAAGCGTCTAATAAAATTCATTCAATTCAGAAACACCAAATTCCCCTTTTGTATTTTGGTTGATCGAGTAATCCACAATCGTGGAAGAAAGTCAATTGAAACCCCATCGTTCGCGGAGGCTTACGAGTCAACCGTCTTTGTCTCCGGAATCGAAAACAGTACGGACAAAGCGAACTCATTTAACCGGTTCAAAATCTCCTATCTGAGATTCCGGTTACTCCAAACATTTCTGGAAACCCTGCCTCTATAGAAGAAGTTCAACAGCTGCAGAAGGACAGTAATACTGATCCTAGTCTGGGGGCAAATACTTGTGCTACTGAGCCAGTTCCATCTGTAACCGATTCAGAAAGTCTTGCTCCTCAAACAACTGTCGCTGTCGAAACAACCCCTTCTTCGGCACCAGAAATATTTTACGGACCTGACGGTCTTCCTCTTCCACCTGGTTTGATTGCGATAGAGGAAATTGTAGAGGACCCGCAAGCAAATACTCCAACCCATTTTGGAGTCGGAGTCACTCTTTTTCCTTCATCAGAAGTTAATCCACCACAAGTGGAAGTTCCTGTAGAATCGCTAGGCAATCTATTGGATAGACTCAAAATGTCTGAACAACCATCAACATCTAGGACTGTGTCAAACGACACAGCGACAGCACAAGCCCCTGCCGTCACTCCGACAATGTTTGCCGGCATACCATCTGTCCCGACTAGCTCGCAACCGCTAGAAGGAGTCCACCAAGGGACTATTTCGACAGTGTGGTCTGTTCTAGTTTGTTCATCCGGAATAATATCCGGCAACTCTTATGTTGAGACTCGCCAGATTGATCCATTTGGAGGTCAGTTTGGGCAATCCAGTCCACAAGGACAAACAATCCCCTTGAGTTCTGGGTTGCTACCATATGGGGGGCAGTATTCCCTTTCATTACCCCCTCCGGGAGGGTACCCATACGGGAGTTCACAAAAGTATTCAGGTTATACTGGAATTACATCAAGTGGTTGGGTACCTATGCTACCTCAACAACCAAGGGTTGTATATTCTATGCAACAGTGCGTACCTATGACGAATATCCCGACCACACCGGCTATTGTAACATTGTGACAAGTTCAAGCGATGCCTGTTGCATGTCAACCTCAGATTTCTCAGGTTGTAATGCAACAGCCTCTTGACCATGGGTCACAATCACAATCGCCAACTGGTGGGGCGACACAGGTCCAAACGGGTACAATTACCCCACACCTTGGTCCAACGGTTAGCATAGCGCAACAATCTTTGCGAACAGTGGACAACCGTATATTCAAAACGGTCAAAACCAACCGCTTTACAGTGGTCAAGTCCACCAACCGTATCAGTCATACCAACATCAATTACATTATGCCGGTATGCAAAGACCCACTGCTCAAGCGATTCCATCGTACCCTGGTTATGCTTCGGCTAACCTGAACCAACAGTTGCCGTTTGTGGCAACTTTAGAGTTACCCGATTTACACCGGTTAACCAGCGATCCGATTGCTTATGCCCCTTGGTGGCCAGCGATTCCTCACAAACTTCCATCTGACATTCCTAAATTCAACGGAAATCCAGGTGAAGACCCATCGAATCACGTGATGACTTTTCATCTGTGGTGTTCGTCGAACACCCTGAACGATGATTCAATAAGGCTTCGCCTTTTTCAGAGGACATTGACAGGTCCAGCGGCTAAATGGTATATTGAATTACCTAGAGCCTCTTTCGAATGGATCATAATGTATTCAATGGGAAAAATGCCTATTTAGGACGATCCTATCCACCTAAGGTGTGACAGCGCCTTAGCAACAAACGAATACAGCTATTATGGTTTCTTCCTTTATGAAATGTGAAAGAGGGGAGATTGGCAGACTTACCGTTGTCTTCCGGTTGTCCCTCGATCTAGATCCTCTTTCCCTTTGTGTGTCTACAGCTACTCGCCTCCTGGCTTGCTCAAGAGAACAGCTACTTGAATCCCACGAGGTCACAAGAGAATAGCTACTTGCGACAAGAGAACAACTACTTGCGACAAGAGAACAGCTACTTGCGACAAGAGAAGAGGGGCTGGAATTTGGTATTTGCAAAGAATTGTTGTTGGTTTGTGGCTAGAAACATTGGGTGTGTTATGCTTTGAAGGGAATTGAAGAAGGAATTCCATTCTGCTGGGAAGGAGATGCTGGATTGGAGCCCTCTGGGTTGTATCTCTTCCTGAACCTTGTTATCAATCAATAAAGCTATCTTGGTTTTCTCCTATATACTGGTGTATTTGTATGATTGCATTAGTGTATTTGATTTACTTCTAATCCTGAATCATTTATGAATATGAATATATGCCTTTGTGTTGTGTTCTTCTCTTGTCGCAAGTAGCTGTTCTCTTGTCACAGGTAGTTGTTCTCTTGTGATCTCGTGGGAATCAAGTAGTTGTTCTCTTGAGCAAGCGAGGAGGCAAGTAGCTGTGAACACCCAAAGAGAAGAGGATCTAGATCGAGGGACAAACAGAAGACAACGGTAAGTCAATCGATCTCCCCTCTTTCACATTTCATAAAGGAAGAAACCAGAATAGCTGTATCTGTTTGTTGCTAAGGCACTGTCACACAAACAGATACAACCGTAATCTGGCGGAAGTGGCCACAGTGGAATATGAAACCTTCTATATCTAATGGATCTAGACTCCGAGGACGGTTCTTATCTCGTGTCAACCTCGTTAAAAAATGAAACAAGGAGTCATGAGGATAGTTATTTTACTGTGTCAACCTCATTAAAAAAAAAAATGAAACAAATCCCCTTTTCAAATCTCAAAGGTAAACCTTCATTCCAACCACCGAGTTGAATGCAATGAAGCTTGGGGGGCATGCACCTTGATTTGCGTTATTATGCTGGAGGCATGCAAACTTATCATCGAGCAGTTTTAGCATAAATTTCATGCTCGTTAAAAAATAAACGCAAGATCCGAGCAGTTTTAACGCGGTCTTCATGCTCGTTAAAAAATAAATATAAGCAGTGAGCAATGTTTCCTCCAGTGTTTAAGCTCATTTTTAACTAAAAAATGAACCTATCCCGGTAAATAACCACAGTGATCGTAAATTTATCAGCCGTTAAAGCCTTGGTCGTGTTTGCACCTGCCACCTCCACTTTTCATTTGGCCGATCGTTCACCTCCATATGATTGTTTACCCATTTTGAGGAACAGCTGCGAAGAGTGATTTCACCTAGCCATCCTTGTGACACTGCCGTGATTGGAAAATTCCAACCTGTACCTGGAATCAGTTGCTATCCCTGTTTATCACTCGTTCCTCAAAAGACGAGTCTTCTTTAAGCTCTTTTCAATTGACTCGTAAAAAATGAAAAGATTGCCGAGTTTTGGCCTTCCAGCTCGTTAAAGGACAGGAAGAGCTATCCCTCCTCTACATTTTAATCTTTTTGGACCTGAGGGATTATTGCACAAAAAGGTCGAGCGCTTGTTTTATTCGGCTCGTTAAAATTATCGAAAACTCATCCCTTCTGTATTGTTTTATACTTTTTCGGACTTAAGGGATTAGATGACGAAAAAGGAATTTTGGAGTTAACTTTGTGTACCTTTTCAGACTCTCTAAAAATGAAAAGGACCGCGTTATCCTTGTCGTTAGACTCGTTAAAATTATTAAATAGCGACAAACTTGTCTTTAGACGAGAATGAGTTTCACTATCGCTAAGCTCGTTAAAACATAGCGATGGGCTTGCCCGAAGGGCAGGTTATAGAACAAGCATATGTTATCCTCCTCAAGCTTGACAAAAATAAAGAGGTACTGGTCAGCAATGACTGGGGAAAAATTGGGAAAAATCAAGAAAACTTTGATGGTAGCAGGTCGCTCTTGAACATGACACTTTTCCTCCGTACCACATTCGAGATGGGTTGTTTCATTCACCGGTCACATCACCATGGTCTTGCCATACCATCCATATTTGGGGTAATGCTACCGATCCATCACATCAGTGTCGCGATATGTTCAAGAGAAGTCGTTCAGAAAGAGTCAACCAGGTTCCATCCACTGTTAGAAAATTATATATTACGGAGCAATGGAACACATATAATATTGCAGAAATATAAACACAGAAAACGCACAAAACAAGAGAGACACAGATATACGTGGTTCACCCAGTTTGGGCTACGTCCACCCCGAACAGCCAGTCCTTCCTTTCTATTATCCAGCAAAATGAAGAGATACAACCTACAACAAAACCGCTGTAATATCCTCTGTTTTCTCTCACAGTCTCACCTCTATGTTTCTCGCTCACCGAATACACATCTATATTACAGCCTCAAATACAATGCCCTCATATAAAGAGAGGGGTTGCCTTCTAGGGCAAAAAACCCTAAACTAAACATAAGTTCTACCGTCAGATCATCCGCCTAATGAACGGCCCAGATTGACTAGAAATTACTATACTTTTACAAGGCAATTTTACAGCTGTTTTTAGCTTCGGGGGCGCTGCCCCCGAAACCCCCCGCCATGGGGGGCTCCCAAAAGTCACTGCCGCCCCCCCTTGGACCCCCCACGGCAGCGATCATTTTACGGGCAGCGTTGCCGCCCCATTTTGAACTAGGGTCCAATATGCCGGTACTATAGAAGATAATCAGGCTCCACACCCAACAATCTCCCACTTGGAGACTGATTGTAGCAACTCCACCGCTGCTCCATTTGCTGGACAATGACTCCTCTTTGGACCTGGCTGTTTCTCATCTTCATCGTCATCCTTGAAGACCAACTGAAACTGAGCATATTCTCAGTTTCTCCCTGGTTACAACTTTTGTTAGCATATCTGCAGGGTTCTGGCTAGTGTGTATCTTTTCCAGCTTCAACTCTCCATCTTCCAACACTGATCGTATGAAATGGTACTTGAGCTGTATGTGTTTTGTCCTGGAATGAAATGCTGAGTTCTTTGCAAGATGAATGGCACTTTGACTATCACTGTATAACGTGCCCATATCATGCTCCTTACCCAATTCACCCATAAACCTTTGTAACCAAATCATTTCTTTACTAGCCTCTGTAGTAGCAACATACTCTGCTTCTGTTGTTGAAAGTGCAACAACACTTTGGATTTTTGAAACCCAATTGACAGCTGTTCCTCCGACAGTAAATACATATCCTGTAGTGCTCCTCCTATTATCTCTGTCACCTGCCATATCTGCATCAACATATCCTTGTAGGGATATGTTTGAACCACCAAAGCATAATGCCTGATTTGTGGTACCTCTCAAATATCTGAGAATCCATTTCACTGCCATCCAATGTTCCTTTCCTGGATTGTTCATGTACCTGCTTACAACTCCCACTGCATGTGCAATATCAGGCCTTGTGCAGACCATTGCATACATTAAACTTCCAACTGCTGATGCATATGGAACTTTAGACATATAATCCATGTCTTCTTGGGTCTTTGGGCACATTTCTTTGCTAAGTTTGAAATGGCTAGCAAAAGGTGTACTAACTGGTTTTGCATTTTGCATGTTAAATCTTTTCAACACCTTTTGTATGTACTCATTCTGAGACAATGTTAATTTTCTATTTTTCCTGTCTCTAGTTATTCTCATACCAAGGATTTGTTTTGCAGCACCCAAATCCTTCATTGCAAATGAATTTGCCAATTTTCTTTTGAGCACATTTATTTCCTGCATGTTAGATCCTGCAACAAGCATGTCATCTACATACAATAACAATATAATATAGCTGCCATCATTTTGCTTTTTCAGATAAACACAATGATCAGAGTGACATCTAGTATAACCTTTTTCAGACATAAACTTGTCAAATTTTAGATACCACTGCCTTGGAGCCTGTTTTAAACCATACAAGCTCTTCTTCAACCTGCACACAAGTTTCTCCTTCCCTTTCACCTCATATCCTTGTGGCTGCGGCATATATATCTCTTCCTCCAAATCCCCATGGAGAAAGGTTGTCTTTACATCTAACTACTCAAGATGCAAATCTTCAGCTGCTACAAGACTTAAAATAGTTCTGATTGAAGTCATTTTAACAACAGGAGAAAATATTTCATCAAAATCAATACCTTTCTTCTGTGCAAACCCCTTCACCACAAGTCTAGCTTTGTACCTTTGCTTTCCTCCATCTTCTTCCTTCAGCCTGTAAACCCATTTATTCTTCAATGTAGTTTTTCCTGCAGGCAACCTGACTAAATCCCAAGTCTGGTTATGCATTAAGGAGTCCATCTCTTCTTCCATGGCTACCTCCCACTTCTTCTTGCTTTCAACCTGCATTGCTTCTTCATAACATTCAGGTTCACCAGAATCAGTCAACAATAAATAATATAATGAAGGAGAGTATCGTTCAGGAGGTCTACTTGTCTTGGTAGATCTTCTAACACCACTTTCAGGTGTTTGGGGTGCCTGTTGTTGTTGTGATGGTTGCTGGTGTTGTGGTTGTTGATTATTATTATTTTCAGGCACCTTTACTTTTTCAGTAATTTCATCAAGAACTGTGTATTCCTTGTTTTCTTTTTCTTGTTTCTTTTCCTGCAACTGATTCTTATACAAGACCTTTTCATTGAATATTACATCTCTGCTCCTAATGATTTTGTGATTTTCATAATCATATAAGCGATAACCAAAATCATTAACACCATATCCAATAAAGGTACATTTCTTTGACTTTGCCTCAAGCTTTGTTCTATTTTCTTTATAAATATGGACAAAGGCCTCACAACCAAAAGGTTTTAAAATAGAGTAGTTTACCTTTTTCCCTGTCCATGCTTCCTCTGGAACACCACCATCCAAGGAACTTGAAGGTCCTCTGTTTATTAAATAAACAGCAGTATCTACAACATCTGCCCAAAACTGTAAAGGCAATCCTGCATGCAATCTCATGCACCTTGCATGCTCCATGATTGTTCTGTTCATCCTTTCTGACACACCATTTTCTTGTGGTGTTCTTGGAACTATCTTCTCTCTGCGAATTCCATGCTCTGAACAGTACCTATCAAACTCTTTGCTGCAATATTCACCTCCATTGTCTGATCTAAGACACTTCAATTTCTTTCCTGTCTCAATCTCAACCAAAGCTTTCCATTTCTTGAAAGTATTAAATACATCAGATTTATTCTTAATACAATAAATCCAAGTTTTTCTAGTTGCATCATCAATAAAGGTAACATAATAACGAGAGCCACCGAGAGATGATACCTGAGCAGGTCCCCATACGTCTGTATGCACAAGCTCTAATTTTTCATTCTTCTTTTCTTTCCCAACTCTGAGAAATCTGACTCTCTTCTGCTTTCCATAAATGCAGTTCTCACAGATATCCAAATCAACATTCTTCAAACCTGGCAACAAATTCCTTGAGTGAAGAATCTTCATCCCTTTTTCACTCATGTGTCCGAGCCTATGATGCCATAATGTTGCATCTGCTCCTTTGGAAGTCAAAGCATTAACAGAGTTAGAAATACCATTGCATAAATACAATGTACCAACCTTTTCACCTTTTGCTATTACCAGGGCTCCTTTTGTGACCTTCCAAGCTTTATCTGTGAAAGTTGTCACACAACCTTCACTGCCTAACTGCCCTGTTGAAATCAGATTTTTCTTTAGATCTGGAACATGCCTTACCTCCTTTAGTAGCCATTGGTTTCCATTCTGCTGTTTTACAAGAACCTTACCCATTCCAACGATTTTACAGGGTTTATCATCACCCAAACGAACTTGTCCAAAATCTCCTTGAACATAGTCATAAAAGTATTTCTTTTCAGGTGTGGCATGGAATGAGGCCCCTGAATCTACCACCCAGGAATCAGTAATATTTTCAAAAGAAAGAATCAAAGCATCTTGTAACACCTCACCTGTCACATTTGCTTCATGATTGTTTTCTTGTTGTGCATCTCCTTCTTTTCCCTTCCGAGATCTACAGTCTTTCTTTAGGTGTCCTTTCTTTCCACATTTCCAGCACACTATCCCCGATCTGGACTTGGATCTGCCTTTCCTTGATTTACTGCGATATCCTGAGCTCTTTCCTCTTTCCATTTTTCTTCCTCTAGACTCTGCACTCAAAGCATTTCCCGATGTCTCACCAGAGCTTTTCCGTCGCATTTCCTCGCTAAGGATAGCACCGACAACATCATCAAACTTTAAAGTACTAGATCCAGAAACGGAGTTACTAATGGCCATTACCAAACCATTCCAACTTTCTGGTAATGAGCACAAGAATAACAGAGCTCTAACTTCATCATCAAAGTTTACCCCTACAGAACTTAACTGGCTTGTAACTGTATTAAAATCATTTAAATGGTTTGCAACAGATCCACCTTCCGACATATTCATATTAAATAACCGTTTCATAAGAAATACCTTGTTTGAGGCTGAGGGTTTTTCATATAGTTTCGACAACGTCTGCATCAAACCCTCTGTCGTGGTTTCCTTCGAAATGTTGAAGGCGACTGACGCAGCAAGGCACAACCGTATTGTTCCGAGTGCCTTTCTATCGAGAAGGTTCCATTCTTCGTCTTTCATACCCGTCGGCGTCTTTGTTTTTCCGCCCAATGGTAGGTATAGATCTTTCTGATACAGATAATCTTCCATCTGCATCTTCCACAGCGAGAAGTTTTGGCCGTTAAATTTCTCGACCCTAAACTTACCATCTTCTGCCATTGCTCCCACTCGAACCAGGAACCCTTCTTTCCTGCGAGTTTATCAGCCAAATAGACCTTCGGCTCTGATACCAGTTGTTAGAAAATTATATATTACGGAGCAATGGAACACATATAATATTGCAGAAATATAAACACAGAAAATGCACAAAACAAGAGAGACACAGATATACGTGGTTCACCCAGTTTGGGCTACGTCCACCCCGAACAGCCAGTCCTTCCTTTCTATTATCCAGCAAAATGAAGAGATACAACCTACAGCAAAACCGCTGTAATATCCTCTGTTTTCTCTCACAGTCTCACCTCTATGTTTCTCGCTCACCGAATACACATCTATATTACAGCCTCAAATACAATGCCCTCATATAAAGAGAGGGGTTTCCTTCTAGGGCAAAAAACCCTAAACTAAACATAAGTTCTACCGTCAGATCATTCGCCTAATGAACGGCCCAGATTGACTAGAAATTACTATACTTTTACAAGGCAATTTTACAGTTGTTTTTAGCTTCGGGGGCGCTGCCCCCGAAACCCCCCGCCAGGGCGGGGCTCCCGACCCCCCACGGCAGCGATCATTTTACGGGCGGCGTTGCCACCCCATTTTGAACTGGGGTCCAATATGCCGGTACTATAGAAGATAATCAAGCTCCACACCCAACATCCACTGCCATACATTATCCTTCATCCATTCATGACTGCCACCCTGAATCATATGTCACAGATTGTTTTCACCTCCATTAAAATCATTAGCTCCGTTCCGTGTCACTGATGTGGGATTCATTAAGGCCCTCCTTTGACGGATCGCTCCTTGTCGACATCAGCTCATTATCCAAGGAGTTGATCTAGAAACAACCCCTTTCAGTACTTTGAAGCTTGCATGCCTCAATGGCAAGTTTCTCACTTCCGGCGACAGGTATACATCAATGACCTTCGACCAGAATATTTTGCGTGGTGTTCGACGCCAAGTCCCTTATTCACACCACGTGAATTGTACTGCAGTACCTTGAGGGTCATTATCATTATCGGTGATTCCTCTCGCGCTTGTTAACGGTTTACATCATTGACCGGTAATCAAGCGATGTCTTTCCATGTTCGACTTCAGCGCAATTCTCACATGGATCGACTTGTACTTAGAGTGAAGATCGAACGAGTTTGAAGACCCCGGATCTAGTTTCATCCATCCGGGCTGCGATATATATTCAGGAAAAATAAAGACATTTGACATGTACATCATTGCAGCAGAGGATCATCCTATTCAAAGGATGATAATTTCACCAAAATTATCAGTCTACCATCAGACGATCGTCTGTTCTATGTACAAAAAATGAATTTATAAAGCTGAGCATGGGAATGCCCGCCTCAGCTAGATCATGAAAGCAGAATGAATCATAATGTATTGTATTGTATTTTATTACAGGTCTCCTCCCAGCAGATGGATGAACTTCGGACCCTCCTGGATAAAGCATTTCACCCGATAAACGGCCTCTTACTTTAGGGGGCAACTGTTATAGACATTTTTGTGCCTTGCATCACTGAGCATGAAATGTCGATAATCAAGGGATCCAAAGTCCCTAAACATGTTGTTCCTACCCCTAGAGGAACAAGGCCAACTAACCACAGCAATTCACTGAAGTTCTCAACCTGAAAACACTCAAAAACAAGCCAATTCTGGATCATGTCAACTGCTTCACTGAGCATCTGCGCTGAATGTCAACTGCTCCATTGTCTACCTACGTTGAATGTCAACTGCAACAAAGGCTACCTGCGCTGAGCGAGTTTGGACAAGTTTCAGAGTCATTTCTCAAGGTGTCAATGCCCAGGAAGCTTCCAAAATGACACTTGGATCAGGGAATTCGACTGGTGATGAGTAAGAGGTTCCAAATCTCCAAGTGGAATCAAGGACCTCCAAGTGGACTCAAGAACTATGAGAGGGAGAGGACACTAGTCAGTTTCATACCAGTCTCAAGCTGACTCATCCTCTCTCCAATATCCCTATATATAGATCTCTCCTACAAGAGGTCAGGGAGGCTGGAATTTTGTGAATGTAAAGAATTGATGTTGGTTTGCGGCTGGATACATTGGGTTTTTATGCTTTGAAGGGAGCTGAAGAGGGAATTCCATTCTGCTGGGAAGGAGATGCTGGATTGGAGCCCCATGGGTTGTATCTCTTCCTGAACCCTGTTACTTTCAATAAAGCTATCTTGATTCTTTCCTATATGCTGGTGTATTTTGTATGATTGCATTAGTGTATTTGATTTACTTCTAATCCTGAATCATTTATGAATATGTATATGTGCCTTTGTATTGTGTTCTTCTCTTGTCGCAAGTAGTTGTTCTCTTGTCGCAAGTAGCTGTTCTCTTGTGACCTCGTGGGATTCAATTAGTTGTTCTCTTGAGCAAGCGAGGAGGCGAGTAGCTGTAGACACACAAAGGGAAAGAGGATCTAGATCGAGGGACAACCGGAAGACAACGGTAAGTCTGCCAATCTCCCCTCTTTCACATTTCATAAAGGAAGAAATCATAATAGCTGTATTCGTTTGTTGCTAAGGCGCTGTCACACCTTAGGTGGATAGGATCGTCCTAAATAGGCATTTTTCCCCACAACAGTAACCTTGATGACTTTGGTTTTGGATAACTTTGCAGCTGGGAATAAAAAAATATTGAGGGCAACCAAGGAGAACAATTCCCTCTCACCAAACACTACCTAGATTTCCCCGATAATGCTTCAGTGATCCGACTTCAGACATGGCATTGACGACAACTGCCAAAAATTAAAAACCTAAGCCCTCAAAACCTCAGGGGTCGTAGGTCATTCGAAGTTGCAGGCCCCATCCCCGACTGACCAGGTGTATAGAGAGTTGAGTTGCTTACTAGAATTTTATTTTGTTAAAAATTTATTTTATTATTATATTTATTTAAATGACTTATGAAAAATGATGAAATGAGTGGCAAAGAAATGCAAGTTTCAAGTAAAATGATATTTACCTTAATTAGCTTTTAAATTAAATTGTGTAATTAATAATTATTACAAGAAATTTAAATTAGTTTTAAAATTAACTTCTATAGTTAATAATTATTACAAGAGATTTAATATTAATCTAGCAAACACTTATTATAGAGAAATTTATACACCCTATCTAAATACTTTATTTTCTTTTTGACATTTTCATAAAATTCTTACAACATAAGTATTTTCATTATTTATTTAATAATTAACAATTTTCTTGTATTGATTCATATCTAAGTCACATGACATGATGACACAAGATATGGAGGACATGAAAATATGAGTATTCAACATGTCATATGGCAAGCCCTGAAATATGACACAAAGGATATATATATATATATATATATATATATATATATATATATATATATATATATATATATATATATATACACACATACATATATATATACACATACATATATACATATACATTAATGATGAAAATTGACAAACACACAAGAAATCAAAACCATAAAGTGTAGTTTTCTCATTAAGTCCTCAAAATCAAAATGTATTACACATAAATTGACTCAATGATTAATTGCTACTATAGGTGGGGAATTCTAATGCAAAATATAATATAGGGTAGATACTATAATCATATATCAATATGGAAGAATCTCGTAGCTCATGATTCATGACTATCAATAGTCCCGCATGTCATCAACATCAAAATAAACATCACTACCACCAATGCTCTCTCCTCCATCCTCCTCCACCACTTTCTCCCTAACCATTGGTGTCTTGTAACATACTTCCACAAGGGATATTTCTATGCTTGAGCTTTTTATCTTGCTAAAAGAATGTTTCTCTCAACATTTGAAGATGTTGTTGCACCCTCACTTCCAACAAATGGAGCACTTACAAACCCTAATGAAATTGAAAGAGGGGGGACATAATTAGTGGGGGAAATCCTCCCCTTATTTTTCCTTTTTATAGCTACCATTAATTAAGCCATGAATTGTTAAAAATATTCATAAGAAAACTATCTATGAAGTTTAGCTTGTATGAATTTTCGGGTGGACACTCCACACATCATCAAGAAATATAAAGCTTGATGATGATGGGTGGAGTGTCCACCTGAAATGTTGAACAAGCTAAACTTCATACACAATTTTCTTCCGAAAGTTTTTAACAATATGAACAACTACGAAAGTCCACACTCTATTATGAGTCATGAATGTTATGACATGAAAAAAAATAGACTTGAACAAAAAATGGATTGTTGTAGAAAAAACTAAAAAATTTAGAATGAAAATTCACTTACCTACACTTCAAATCTCCTCTAAAACACATTTTTCTCCCTTGCTCATTTTCCAAATCCTCCCACAACTCCAAAACAACGAATGAATGAGTGAAAAAACAGCCCAAAAGTGAATTATAAACCATGCAGATGGATTTTTTTAGGAGACACATGTCACAAAATCATGATAAACTAGCACATGCATGACATGATTTTTACTCATTTAGTACACCCAATACACGAGCTAAACTCGTGTTGGGCACATGCCATAGTGGTGTGGTGTCTGACACAAATGGGGAATGTCATGTTACTTAGATGCATATATATGTAATAGAAAGAGACATATATATAATGAGTTAACTTGACCTTATCAATTGGATGTAGCTTCGGTGGTGGGGAGAAATGTCATTATCCTGCCCACCTGGGTTCAATTCTCACATGTGAAATGCCCAACATGTAATCAATGCATCCTTGTAATGGATTCAAACCTTGTTATTTGAGAGTGCCTCAAGGACTTAAACATGTATCTTGTCGTATGGAATATAAAGATATTTCTTCAAGTAAAACTATAAGTATTAATGTGATCTTAAATTTTTTGTTCTAGGATTAACATTATTTATAATAGTCTCAGTTTCTTTTTTCCTAGAAAAAAAAGCCCTTATTTTCATTTGTATGATTGATCAAAAATCCATTCTCCATATGCACTCATATTTGCATTCACTGAAATCTTCCCTGATTCCACAAGAGACAAGAAAATGTCATGTTGTTACCTAAAGATTACAATTATGTTCATAAAAAAAAACGGGTCAACAAATAAGTTGTATAAAAAAAATTGCATATATGTTCGGTCATTGTTTTTTTTTTTCCACTGGAAAAATCGTAATATTTCATTAAAAGTTGAAAAATTACATGTTGTAGATGCATTGGCATATGATGTATATTCTTCCACTGCATGTGGAAATCTGTGAAGCTGTTAAAGTCTGATCACAAAAGGCAAAATGAACCATCACGCAGGATTTTCCTTAATCTATCTGTTAAAAATATGAAACATATTGCCACGCAAGGCATCATATATTGTCTGTTTCAGCTATGTACAGGAGTTCAAAAAAGTATCAAAAACAGATCTATATCTCATGGGTTGTCCGCCCTATAGTAGTGTGTATCAATATATGGTCGATGATAGTAATGGTAAAAATCTGTGCCTCGCTGCTCCTCGATCAGCCACACGCCTCTGGGAAGTGTCGTAGCCTCCTTGGAAAGTTGGTCGGCACTGCTGTTGTGTTCCCTGTAGATATGTTGACAAGTGATGTCAATAAATTGAGGCTTCAGTATATGAATATCATCCAAAATGGTTCTGAGAGTGTGTGTGTGGCATTCTGTATTATTGTTGAACCAATCAATGATAATCTTAGAGTCACCAAATATATGGATATGCATGCAGTTGTGCCCCAATGCAAAATGCAAGAGATGACGAAGAGAGATAATCTCAGCAAAATTGTTTGTGCCAGGTCCCAGCCCCAGTTTGGCTTTGTAGAAATGCTGGTCATTGATGAATAATATAAAACCACCCCCACAACCCTGTTGTTGTGCTGAGCCATCAAAGAAATCCCATGGAGTGCTATGTTCAATTTGTGGAGGGTCACACGGGCTTCTATTCCTAAGCTGTGGAGGGTCAGGCAGCGCGTTATAGGCAGCAATAATGAGAGAAATAATGTGTGGCCAGATAGCTGGTTTGTCATCAAAGATCAAACGATTCCGGGCTAACCATATGTACCAGCATGTAATAATAGGCAAGCTTTGAAGTTTTGAATTTTTATGGTTGTAAAACCAAGATTCCCATGAACGAATAATATCGTCACCCTCCCATTTGCCTGTATGCTGGATAGCATTTGATATGGCTTGCCAAATTGCAGTTATAGAGGGACAGTTTAAGAACAAATGTGTGCAGGATTCAGATGATTGTTTGCAGAAAGTGCACCAGGTCGGACCGTATACAGCGCGGCACATAAGATATTCCCCCGTGGGGACAACTCCTTTTAGTATGCACCAAAAAAATAATTTTTGCCTGGGGGGTGTAGTGAGTTTCCATACAATATGCCACCAAAAGGAGATCGTGTCCGGGACTTTATGCGAAATCAGTGTAAGGTACCCCGACTTTGGGGTGTATATACCATTTCCTGTGTGGTACCAAATGAGTTCATCCTGTCCCTGTTTGATCCTTATATGTGATTCTGCTAAGGCATTGATATATTCCAGCCATTCCTGATGCCAAACAGGTGGAAGATTGATTTGATTAGCTGTTTTCCAGCACTGTTCAAAAATGGAGGAGTTTTATGGATCAGCAATGTCTGCCAAAACTCTTATCTCCTGTGAGTGGAGATGTTGTATGAGGGAATCAGGTAATATATGTCTACCTCCACAACTAGACCAGGGGTCCATGCCAATACGAGCTAAGGTTCCATCATTGACCCTCCAAACCAGATTGTCCCTGATGAGAGGCAGAGAGTTTAGGAGAGCTTTCCAAACAGAGGATATGCCTGTTTTTGGCCAGGTGGGGAGACGAACCCAATCTAGGATATTTTATGGCCAAATGTATTTGTTGTATGAGATGTTGGTCCATAGATTGTTACCAGTGAGAAGAGTCCACCCCATTTTTGCAGCGAGAGCTTGGGCAAAAGAAGGGAGATCTTTTAGCCCCCATCCTCCCCATTTTTTGGGAGTGGCGATCTTCTTCCATCCAACCCAAGCAAATATGTGTTTTTCCTGATTCCCATTCCATAGGTACCTGTTGCAAATTTGATGTAGCCTTGCCAAGATGCTTCTCGGAATCCAGGCTAAAGCCATCCAGAACACCGGAGTAGCCTCTAGTACAGCTTTTACCAGGACGAGCCTGCCAGCTCTGGAGAGGTATCGATGGCTCCAGATGTTAAGTCTCTTCTCCAATTTAGCCACTAGCCAGATCCAGTCGGTGATCTTAGAGCTGACGGGCTTAATTCTAAATCCCAAATATTTTAGACCATGATCTAATGGGAGGATGGTATATGGAAAAAACTGTTGAGCCAGGTGAGATTCATGGATGGAGGTTCTGGATAAAATGATAGATGATTTGGAGTGATTTGCAAGCATACCATTAACGAATGAGAAAAGATTGATAATGTTAGAGAATGACCGAGAGTCACGAATGTTGCCATCTAGGAAGATCATAACATCATCCACAAAGAGAAGGTGGGTAAGGAAGCATTCATCAGTAATCCTGAGACCACTAAATTCCCCATTTCTTTTAGCAGAATCGATAAGCCGACTCAAGGCATCCATGACGATCAAGAAGAGGAGGGGTGATAGTGGACATCCTTGTCTCAGTCCGTGTTCAGAGTGAAAAAAATGGGATGCAGAGCCATTTATCAAAACACTAAAAGTCGGGGTGGTAATACAGGCCATAATCCAAGAAATGAAATTTTGGGGGAACCCGAGATGTATAAGGATCATTTTGAGATAGAGCCAACTGACTCGGTCAAAAGCTTTAGCTAAGTCAATCTTGAGGATGATGGCCTTCTGGTGCTTGGTCCATATAGAATGAAGAGCTTCCTGAGCTGCACCAATAGCTTCATGGATCTCTCGATGTTCCAGGAAAGCAAATTTATGAGGAGCAATATGACGTGATAGAATAGGGTGGATGCGATTAGCAATGATTTTAGATATGATCTTGTATAGCACGTTACAGAGGGAGATGGGACGGTAGTCATCAAAGGAGGAAGGAGAATCGGATTTGGGAATCAAGGCGATGAAGGTGGAGTTGATGGCATTGTACATGGATCTGATCTCCCGACATTCCTTAATCACCCTCAATAAATCATAGCTAATAAGCTCGTAGAAAGCAATGTAGAATTCAATGGACCATCCTGTTAGCTACCTATACCAATAGGTTTCATATTTCATGATTGATAAAGAAAGTTCCAAATATGCTCTGCTTTGGTGATGCAAAGATCCCATATTTCCAAGAGAAAACAATGTGTGTATATAGCTTAATGTTGACTCAATTTTGATGGATGGTCCAACAACCTAATCTGGATCATGCCATGTTTTAATTTTCTGTTGTAGAATAGAGAAAGAAGTTTGTCCAAACTATTTAATCTTGGTAGACCAGTAGTTTAGGTAGAGAAAGTAAGGTTCCCAACTACTTATTCTGGGACCTTGGAAGCAATAAGGGTAGTTCTAGATAGAAAATCAAAAGAAAAAGCCAAGAGAAAAGAAAAGGCAAATAAGGGTCTGCAAGTCTAAGTGCACCCTCCATGAAGAAACAAAAAATGCTAGGCAAGTAGATGGGTAGGCAGATGGGGTTGCAGAAATGTCATTTCTTTCAAATGAATCTTGCTGGTCTAACACAAAGCAAACATCAGTGCATAGAGAAGCTCCTCTTCTCCATCATGTTGCAGCAAAGCAAAGGAGCATGACTAACTTCCTTCTCCCCCCTTTCACATTCATTACTAACATCCCTTCATCAGTTGTGTTCATGAAAGAATTTAAGGTTTTATGTTGGTTCTTATTCCTTTAAAAGCCACATTTCTTGTCTAAAATTCTTTTCATTTTGATCTACTCCCTAAGCTAAGTTGTTTTCATATAAACTTAGTGATATCACTCCTCATTCACCTCTTCCATTCATATTAACCCCTAACTTCTTATTATCTAAAATCCCCTATGTTACCCTTTCCCTATTATTATAAACACTATGGTGTATAAACCCCAAGCATTCTATAAATATCCCTTCCCCTTGGCATTATAGCCATATGTTCACTGTCAGGGATTAAATTGACATCCGGTCAGTTTAAGAACCCAAACCCAACCCCTCTTTCCCCTTCAGAAGTTATCTAAACCATTAACCCCTTCATTTGCAAAAGAACCTTGTAAAAAAACCCATTTTCACCCCTAACCCGCTTTATTTGCAAAAACACATAAAAAACCCACTTTTTCATTATACCCAAAGTTTGGGCGCTATGCGCGTTTTTATAAAAATACATTGGAAACCATATAAATTTTCCAAACTCCAAAGGTTCCCGCCGGGCACATTTTCCAAAAAATATATTATTTTAAACCCCGCCCACGTCCGTATCAACCTGGCACCTTAACGATCCGCCGACCGTCGGATCTGGCCCTTTTCATTCGACAGCTCTCATACATTTCGGACCGGGCCCGACATCCGTCAGTTACCTTCCGAAATTTGTCAGAGGGTGACGTCAGGCCTCTGCCACGCGTCACCCCCAAATCGTATCGGAGTGCCCTCTGACAATCCTGCTTCCGTATATAAGGCGGTGTGATATTATACCGCTTACCGTTTCCGGTTTTTGTGAACCCGCCTTGCCAACGTCACTACCACGTCATTACCGCGTCACTGCTACATCACCGCCGCGTCAGCGCCCCCGTCCGCCACTGCTCTGACCTGCCCGCCACCTCACCATCCCCGTGGACCACTCTTAAGCCGCCACGTCACTCAATGATGTCATGCTGACGTCATCCGACCTTGACCCAACCTGATGACGTCATGCTGACGTCATCCAAAAAAAAGCGCCAATGTTCCAAAAAATCCATATTTTGGCCAAAAACTGTGTTTTTCTCACTTTTTGCAAAAACGACTGTTGTTCGCCCTGCATGCATTTTACGTCCAAACTGTCGCCAACTTGCAGAAATCGACCCGAGGACCGTTGGCGCGCCAAATCCACCTGCATTTGTGACTATTGCCGACGGTTTATCAGGTATTTATCCCAGTCAAATCCTCCTGCGCCTGGTTTTGTCTATAAATCTCCAAGAATAGCTTAAAGAGGTAAAAAAAAAAAACACAGTTTACCGGCAAAATCCCCTGCGGCTAGCCTCCATTTTCAATTGTAAAGTCGAAATTCACCTGCAGAGCCTTGTTTAGCCAAATTCTCACAAAACATATAGTTAGTTCGCGCATTCGTGAACTAAGAACCCAAGCTGCACCAATTCACCCTGAAGAGAGTTTTTTAAGGCCAAGCATTTGCCCTATCAGTGCTCTGTGCAGTGTTTCAATTGCTGCCATTGCCATTTTATCCTCTATTCCTCAGTAAATCACCTCTCTTTCCAAGAAATACTCCTTTGTGTTGCTCTGCATAGTAACACCAATGCATACAAACAGAATCCTAAAGCAACCATGGATGCACCAATAGCTCCTGTAGCCTTGAATATTGCTCCATTAAATGCCCCTCAGAGAGAATTAGAATGGCAACCATTAGCAGATCTGGATTATCAAATATCAGAAGAAATGCTAATGCACAGCAAGTACCACATCCACTTTTTAAACGAATTGAAGATTAAACACGAGGCTGGAACAGATGTATTGGGCATTTGGGATTCTTTCCTCCCTATCTTCAAGCTCCCTCAGGTCAACCAGTTTCCTGACCTAATCCACCTATGTGCTGACTGCTACGACGCCACTCAGAGGGCTGTGATTGACCCTTCAAGCTCAGTTGTTTTCTATGTCACCCCTGAAGCCATCAGAGAGATACTGCACTTCAAAACTGAGAAGAAATTAGTTCCTTTATCACTAATTGATCTGATAAAGCAAGGAGCTAAATTGACAGATGCTCAGGTCACCAAACTAAATCAATTGTACATTGACTCTAACACCGTGAAGTACCCTCCCATTTCTCATGTTTACCTCAACCAATTGGGCAGGGATCTTGTGGACATGATCAGTCCCATTCTGGGCTATAATTCAATTGAGTTTGTTGATGAAACTGTGCTAGTGATGATGCTCATGTTTTCCCTTGGCAAGTCTCCCATCTGCTATGACTATGCCACCTACATATCTGACAAAATACATGAGCAACTAATGAACTTGGCAAGAGAAAGGGTGTTCAGATACACCTCCTACATCTACCACTTAATTTTGTATTATCAACATCAGAAATTTCACTTTGTTGTGAAGAGAGTGGATGCACAAGGCAATCCAAGGTCAGTAGTCTATTGGTCCTCCGTTTTCCACTGCAGATCTTGCTCTCCATACACTTATTGTGAGTTCATAGACCTTTTCATCCACCCAGCCATGTCTCTGCTTATGAGCTCACCTCCTCCTAGACTAACTAATGAGATGCAGAGAGTTCTTCAATTGTCTAAGGTATACAGCATTGGGGATTGGTACTATTACCAAAACCACACAGTCATCAGAATATATGGGTGTGAGTTGCCCCCATACAGATTGCCCAGATATGTGCCCATGAGATTGTTTGCCCTTGAATACTTCAGGCAGTTTGGGAATGTTGATGTGCTACATTTTTCAGGCAAAGGCAAGAAAGCACAGCTCAAAGTAAGAAACCAATTAGGCCACTTCATTTACAACAAAAGGGAGGAAGGTTGGCAAGAAGCAGACAGAATGGTAGAATCCCTTGGCCTACAGACCAGTTTCCTTTGGAAACCTTATGACCCCAATCACTTCATAAGCCTAAGAAGGGTCAAATATAGGCTGGCCAATTATGGCCACTTAAGCTTGCCTCACATAGAAAAATATGCAAATCAAATAAAGTGGAGGAGAGGAACCTTAGAAGAGGCTGCCACACAAGAAGAATTAAATCAAAGAGCAGTAAAAAACCTCCAAAAGTTGGCTGACTTGGAGCTTTGTTCACAGGTATTTGCTCTTCCAGGCACTCCAGTGGGAGCAACTGCCTCGTCCTCTACAGCACATCAGCAAGCAGCCAAAGCTACTGATCAAACTGCTAGCAAAGGCAAAGAGAAAGAGATGGAGCCAGAGCAGCCACCTCATGAAGAGGTGCAGCAAGAAGAGCAACATCAACAGGTATAACAGCAACCAGAGGGGCAGCAAGAAAAAGAGCAGGCAGTGCAACAAGAGAAAACAATTGAAGCCCCAATTTCCACTGAGCAGCAGCCACAATAAATTGTGCCTCCTAGGCAGGAGACAACAGTGGAGGCCTCAGTCCTCCAAACCCCACAAAAAGAAGACATAAGTAGAAAGAGGGACAGAGAGACTCCCCTCACAACATCAACAACTCAAGGGGAGAAAAGACACAGGATGAATCCCCTCTCTGAGGAGGAAATGCCTATGGGACAGTCTTTGGGCATGGGCCCACCTAGCATGGAGGCATCTGCAAGTTCCTTCCAGCAGGAACAAGAGAGGACAGTGGGAGGAGAAGTCAGCTCCTCCAGCCAGCAAAGAGAAGCTGAAGCAGGCATCAAACAACAATTCATTGATATCAAAAGGAGGAATGAGCCACTCAAGATACAGCTCTATAATCATTTGTTGAAAATGGATCCTACTAACCAACAAAGGTTGATGTCTGCATACGATGTACATGAGGGCAAAATGATCATGAGCCACTTCATGCCAACCGCGTTGCAGCCACAGTCCCCTGCAGACTACTTAAGGACCAATCTTGAGGTCCTTGCCAAGGACATCCACCCGATGGATCAGATTGAATTACATAAGCAAACGGGTGAGATGGTGTATGCCTCCTTGGCAGATAAGACATTGGTGAACTACAGGCTAGAAAATAGCCTAAACAACACAACTGCCCAACTTGAGTTGGAGAGAGCATCCTCCCAAGCAAAGGACAACCGAATCAGAGCGTTGGAGGACATCATAATAGAGCTTGGGCATGATCCCAAGGACATCAAGGCTGTACAAGCACTGCTGAAATTGAGGGATGCAGATATGGCAGCATTGAGGAAAATGATCAAAATCCCAGCAACTCTTCATCCTCAAACAGAAGAGGTTGCCCAGCTTAGGCATGATCAAGATGCAGCATCTATGCTGGTATCATTGTATAAACAGCTGATCCAGACACAAGAAAAATTGGGAGAATCTGAGGCTGCACTGTAAGCAGCACTGCAACAAAAGGAAGGAGGCCAAACTTCTCAGCCCCCTCCAGAAATAATCAATCTGGAGGAACCTCCTCAGACTACTGCTCCTCCTACTGAACAGACAGCACCATCTACATCAGCACCAGCACCAACAACAGAGCAGGCTCCAAGCCTGGATATGCAGAAGCTAAGGAGTGAAATCCAAGCCTTGGAAGCCCAAATGACAGAACTTAATGAGGCCAGGGAGAATTTAGTCAAGTTGAATGAAAAATATGATAAATCAAAACAAAATGTAGCTGAGAAGGGAAGAGAGATAAAGGCTCTCAAAGAGAGGATAAAGGAGCTGGAGAAGGAGCTCACACTTGATAAAGTAGTGTCTGAACTCAAGACAGTCCTGTGGGCCAACATTGGCCAATCCATCACTAATCAATGGCAATACATTGAGACCATTCATGAGCAGATGGAGCTCATAGGGAAAGCACAGAGGGAAATCCAGAGAGCAAGGGCATCTCTAGGCAATATGCCTGAGGTTGCCAATAGAATGATTAATGTGCTTAATAACAGAACAAGTGCTCAGCTGGCAGCAATGGGAATTCCAAACAGGACCGAGACCATCCAACTGATAAAGAGGGTCCTGACATTAAAAAGCTTGGTACAGACATTGGAAAGAAGAAGCCAAGATATGCAGACAGAGGTTAATAAGTTCATGGACAAATTTACAGTACTACAAGGCAGAGGCCTCCCTGGCTTACTGAACAGCACAGGGAGACTACTTTCACATGAGCATTATACCAAAAGGGTCAATACATTTGCTACTAATCAGATCACTGAAAGGCCCAGTACCTCAGAAGAAACAGGACCAGCAACAGGACAAAGTCTCGACAACAGGGTAGAGAACTTATTTTTTATTTTGGATGAGATCAAACATTTGTTTGAAGTGCCTCCAAACTTATATAAATACACAGAGGCAGATGAGACTTTAGAGGCAATTCTAAGACATCAATTTCCCACACAGGAATGGTGGACCAAGACCATACAGATGATATTATAGAAAAGAAGCCATTCACCAAGTTTTTCATCAAAAAATATAAGTTATCATGCACAGGAAAATTTGATAAGTTCAGCATGTATGGAGAAGAATGGGCTGAGCCAACTCAGCAAAACTATTCGGCCACCAAGGCAGCACTAACAGTCACAGATGACAAGGCCGAGAAATCTACAGGATGAAAGCGACATAAAGACACATCATTCAGCATTTATAACAAAGCGTTCAACCGACTGAGTGGCCTCCAAAGGCCAAAAATTCTTCTAACAGAATTAAAGAGCATTTATTTTGTATTCAAAGTTGTAATAACTTCTTATCTGTTGTTCTGTACAAGTTGGTGAACATATTTATTTCTCAGATGATTCAACGCCTCAGATATTTTGTATCACCGTTTGTATATATTCCCCCCTCGCATAAGCTTGCAGGTGTGGTTGTTGATTTCTCTTCTAGAGTTCTGATGCTGTAAATTTTTAGAGAATTAATACAAAGCTGATGAAATTTCCAAAGCTCTGCGTTATTTGAGGCATTGTGGTGTCTAGCTAAATCTTACAGGATTCCTGCGTATTTCATGGCTCAATAAGTTTTCTTAAAACTCTTCGTTATGTGTTTTGTTATCTTTACATATCTCATTCCTGTTTCTGTGTTTTGTAGTTAATGGCAAAGAAAAAGAATAGTTCTAGGATTTAATCACAGATTACCCTGAACTCAATCTAAGCTATTATAAATGTTTTTCTTCAGTTATAGTAATAAAGGTGTAATTCTTAATTGCTGCACCTTCACACTATATCTTTCACAGTGATTATTGTTTCAGGAATTCAAGTCTGCTCCTGTGCAGTATATCTCTTTCTCACACTCCCAGCTTAGTGGAAAATTCTTAATTGCTTTTCACTGGTTAAACACACTTCACCATCACAATTTCAAGTTTGTTTCATGAAGTATTTAAATGGCCCTGTAGTTTCAGCAACTCAACTCAATATTTCAAACAAACTGTAGCCACAGACTCCATAGCCCAATGGATTAACACTATCTGAAGACTTCCACCTTAGGGACAGAAAGATATCCCTCAACCAAAACATAAACCAAACCCTGAACTCATAACTAGCCTAAAATCTTCACAAAACAGAGACAAACCTTAAAGAGAGAGCCCTCTCTGATTACAGTTTAGCTAGAAGCCGTAATCCAAAGATTGGTTAGTGGTTACCCCGGCCGTATTCCCTTGGGAGTCAAAGGGAACAACCTGGGTGTTAACATAATTGGCGACTCCACTGGGGACTTCCTCAAGATTTTCTAATTTCTGTATATTTCTTAAAGCTGCTTCAGTCAAGTTTCATGCTAGCTTTAATATATACACAGTCACTCCAAAATCTTGTCTGGCCCTTGTAGACACAAAAATATTCCAAAAAGCATACTCAAAAACATGTTCAGAAGCTGGCTCCCAAGAAGAATCTGCGATATACAAGGTCAAATCCTGACCCCAATCCACCAACTGTTTTTGAAAATCCTAACACAATCCCTAAGATCATTAGGAAGCAGCAAGGACAGGAAAATCCTACTGATTTAAGTCCTGAGACAGCTTATCCAAATCCTGTTCCAACTCCAATCAAAGTTCTATTTCGATCTACCCTTGATTCCCCTAGTTCACTATCCACATCTAAAAGCCCTCCTTTCACACCTCCATCCACTGCACATATTCCCTTGACCAACACTCTAGTTTCTACCGTTCCCACTACCCCTGTTGTACCAGTCATTCATGTTATCCTAGTTATCCCTGTCAACCCTATAATTCCTGCAAATATGGCTAATAGATATGCACCCCTGCAGTTGCCTGCTAATGCTGCAGCTCTACCTCAGGACTACCAATCCAAGATCTCATATTTTGACTCCACTGTCCCTTTCACAGCAATTCAGCATGCCAAGAGGATGCAAGACCATTTTGAGAACTATGAAATAGATGATGATAGTGTGAGAATGAGAATCTTTGTTCAGAGCCTGACAGGGGATGTAAGAACTTGGTTTAGATCACTAGCTGTAAATACCATCACAACTCCTGATGAGCTTTATCAAGCCTTTACTAACAGATGGGAGAAAAAGAAAGATCCCCTGCACATACTTGGTGAATATGATACAATCAAACGAGGTCTGCAAGAGACCGTTTTGGAGTATTGTGCAAGATTCAACAACGTATATAGCGCAATACCACAGAATTTAAGACCTCCTCCTGATTTAGCCTTGTACAAATTTCCTGATGGTTTTGACCCTGATATGGCATATCAATTGAAGGAAAGAGCCCCTGAAACCCTTGAAGATGCCCAAAAGGTTGTTGTCACAGTAGAGGCTAACCTGATTGCCAAAAGAAACAGGGTAAGATTGGAAAAGAGAACCACCTTAAAAGAAGAACCCTCAGCCTTTGATCAAAAACTGGATGCAATACTCACTGGTATGAAGAGATTGGGGGATAGAGTAGAATCAGTTGAGAGAAAGTCATCATGGGAAGCACCACAAAATAACCCTATCAGGAATCCCAATTTTAGGAGAAATCAAAACCCAAACGTTGGCAAGGCCGTTTCTGATCCAGACATAAGACCTCCTTTCCAGGAAAACTATACTGAGACATCCACTCCGAATGAGCAAACAGATGACACCCACATTAACCTGATGGGCCTGAATGATGAGCAGCAAGTTTTTCTGAGTCAAGAAGATCATAAGGATGATGACATTCAGCAATTCCAAACCAGGTCAGGTGAGTCATTTGACTTTAAACAAGGATATGACACAGCTGTTTATGAAGTTCATAAGCAATACAAGCTAAGAAGCAGAACTATAAATGTGACACAGCCTGACAAGACAAAGGACACTCCACAGCCTAAGAAAGCTATTGTCACAGAACCAAGTGACAAAACTGGTCCAATTACAGATGAGGTAACAGTTGAGGAAATAACTGAAACATCCCCCTCAAAACAGCAACCAGTAGATACAACACCCTTCCAACACAACCCAAGTAATACTCCTCAAGAGATGAGTAAGAAGGACAAGCCTCAAGATCAAGAAAAGAATCAAGAAGAAGACTTAGCGAACAAGGAAAAGGCTGTCACCCACAACACCAAGATCCCATCTGAAAGACCCTTTGACTTAGAAGCTGAAATTGGCAAATTGAAGGTAGCTATTCCTCTTTCAGAACTAGCCAAGCATGACATTTATAGACAACAAATCAAGAAGTCCCTTCAACTTACTCGTAATAAAGATAATGTCAATGTGTTGGATGACACCCCAGAATTGCTTTTCGGTCCAGAGGTTGATGGAAAGACAGCAGTTACAGGGATCTTACCTTTCTATGTCAGCCTGCATATTCATGATAAGATACTACACAATGCAATGTTTGACTCAAGTGCCTCTCACAACTTGATGCCTAAATCAGTCATGGAAAGATTGAATCTAGATATTACAAGACCATATAAGGACCTATTCTCATTTGACTCCAGCCAAGTTAAGTGTTTAGGTCTCATAAAAGATCTCTGTGTCTCACTCGTCCAATATCCCAATAAGACAATCTTGATGGATGTTGTAGTTGCTGATATCCCACCCAAATATGGGATGCTGTTATCAAGATCATGGGGGGCTAAACTCCAAGGTTCCCTACAATTAGACATTTCGTATGCAACCATCTTAGTCTTTGGTCAACCCAAGAGGTTATATAGAGAGTCACTTATGAAATACATGGTCAGCAGTGAAGAAAAACCTCAAAACTTTCCCATATATGCTATCCATTCTGATATAGATTCATATATTCTCTTCAATGATAATTCAGGTCTTACAAATGATGATGAAACCGAGACACTCAAACAAGATCAGGACATTAATGAACAAGTTGCTGCTCTAGAAATAAAGCTGATCCAATCAAGTGATGAGATTGTCCTAAAAGACAAACTAAATGAAAAACCAAAACTTCAACTCACAATCTCAGATCACAGAGAAGTTATTAAGTCTCCCCTAGAACAAGATATCTTATGGTTCCTTGAATTTGATGGGTCAGTCAACAAATTAGGGGCAGGAGCTGGAGTTTGGATACATAATGAACTAAATAGTCATGCACAAGGTCGAGCCTATAGACTAAATTTCAGATGCACTAATAACATGGCAGAATATGAAGCTCTTTTACTAGGCCTCAAACTAGTAAAATCCTTACAAGCCACAAAGGTTTCAATCATGGGAGATTCAGACTTAGTTATCCAACAAGTAAAGGGAAATTTTGTCACTAATGATAAAAGGTTGAGATCTTATAGGTCTGCTGCTGCTAAAATACTAAACTCCTTCACCGAATTCCAAATCACCAAAATCTCTAGAGACCATAATCTTCATGCTCACAGTTTGGCCACATTTGCAAGTACCTGCAAGCTACCTTTTGAGCCCCACCATTGCTTTACAGCTGAGGTAAAACACAGACCTTCTGTCCCAAACAATGTCAAGGACTGGCAAGTATTTGAAGATGATACACAAATAAATAATTTCTTGACTTTGCAACACGAGTTTGCAGGACTAAATATTGACATTGAGGGAGCAAATCAATCACAAATACCTCAGGGAGCAAGTCAATCACAAATACTTGAGGGAGAAATTCAATCACAAATACTAGATCAACAGAACCACAAGCCAATATCACCCAAAACAGCTAACCAAAGGCTACATCCAACAATTTTCAACAAAGACAACATACAAGAAATTCAACAAATCAGTTGTGAAGAAATAGTTGGTGCTGAAGCTGAAGTGATACAATTGAAAGACAATTTTCTTCCAACAGGCCTAACTCCATTAGAGGATATTTTTGACACAAATGATGTCCCTAGAAAACCAAAAATGCAGCCCCTTAACTCTGCCATTGAAGAATGCAACATTGGAACCATTAAGAAACCCAAGATAATAAAATTATCTGCATCCCTACCTCCTTATCAGAAGCCCAAATACATTGACCTTTTCAAAGAGTTTCAAGATGTCTTTGCATGGAGTTATGAGGACTTAAAATCCTATGACACCTCTGTTATCCAACATACCATCCCTCTCAAGCCAAATCAAAATCCATTCAAGCAAAAATTGAGAAGAATAAACCCTATGCTTCTCCCTGCAATTGAGAAAGAGGTACAAAAAATGTTTAAAGCTGGTATCATAGCACCAATCAGGTTTTCTGATTGGATCTCAAATTTGGTGCCCACAAGAAAGAAAACTGGTGAGATAAGACTTTGTGTTGATCTTAGAAATCTAAACCAAGTGTCCCTCAAAGACAACTATCCCTTACCTAAGATGGATCACATTCTCCAAAGAGTGGTAGGAGCCTCAAGGATCTCATTACTTGATGGATTCTCAGGCTTTAATCAAATCCTAGTGCACCCTGATGATCAAGACAAAACTGCATTCACAACCCCATGGGGAACTTTCAAATATGTAAAAATGCCTTTTGGATTGAAAAATGCAGGGGCAACATTTCAAAGAGCAATGGATATTGCTTTTGCCAAAGAGATTCATGACTTCCTTGTCATTTATTTGGATGACCTCGCACCTTTCTCAAAATCTGACCAAGAACACTTGAAGCATTTAAGGCAGATCTTCTTAACATGTAGGAAATATGGAATTTCCTTGAATCCCAAGAAGTCTCTATTTGGTTTGGAAGAAGGTAAGTTGTTAGGTCATATCATTTCGAAGGATGGCATTAGAATTGACCCACACAGAATACAAGCTATCTTGCAAATGCCCCACCCAAGAAATATCAAAGAATTACAAGCATTCTTGGGAAAGATCAACTTCTTAAGGAGATTTATCCCAAATCTGGCAGAATTGAGTAGATTACTCAATAACGTGCTTAAAAAGGATTCTAAAGTAAAATGGAAAGTAGAAGCAAATCAAGCTTTTGAAGGAATAAAATTGGCCCTTACCCAAACTCCAATCTTAACAAATCCTCAATTTGATAGAGAATTTATCATTTTCTCTTTTGCCTCCCAGCATACCATTGCTGCTGTTCTATTACAGAAAGATGACCAAGGAAATGAGAAACCCATTGCTTTCTTTAGTAGAGCTCTTAGAGATGCACCTCTGAAATATCAGATCATGGAAAAACAAGCTTATGCTTTGGTCAAAGCCATTAAAGACTTTAGAATTTACATCCTTTATTCCCATGTTATAGCTTATGTGCCAAGTCCCATTGTGAAAGACATACTCACTCAAGAAAACTTAGAGGGCAGAAGAGGAAAATGGATTGCCAACATTTTGGAATTTGATATTGAAATAAAACCTACAAAACTAATAAAAGGGCAAGGTTTGGCCAAACTAATGACAGAAGCAAACTTCCAAGCCTTAGACATAAACCAGCTGGACAATGAACCGGAGCTGGCGACTCCAAAGATCAATGTAGCCTTTGAACAATCCCCTTGGTATTCTGATATCTGTTATGTGTTACAAAACCTGTGTGCTCCCCCAGGATTGTCCAGAACTAAATGTAGGTTCCTAAAAATGAAAGCTTCAAAATTTTGTGTCATGGATGGTAATTTATTTTGGAAAAACCATGAGGGTATATTGTTAAACTGGTTGATTGAGAATGAGACTAACAATGTCACCAAAGAATTTCATGCAGGTGACTGTGGTGGACACTTGTATTGGAAGTCCACTGTGGATAAGATACTGAGGGTTGGTTACTATTGGCCCACTGTTTTCTCTGATATCAAGAAATTTACCACCTCATGTCATAAATGTCAAGTGTTTTAGGGAAAGAGAAAGTTACTGCCACTTCCTTTGAGGCCTATTGCAACAGAGAGACCTTTTCAACAATGGGGCTTGGATTTCATTGGGGAAATTCATCCCTCATCTTCAGGCCAACATAGATGGATTCTAACAGCTACAGACTACTTTACTAAATGGATTGAAGCTGTCCCATGCAAACAAGAAAATGATTCCACTATCATTCAGTTCCTTGAGACCAATATCCTTGCTAGATTTGGTTGTCCTGATAAAATAATAACAGACAATGCTGCTGCTTTCAGATCTAAGAAGATGGTTAACTTCTGTCATAAATTTCACATTACCTTGGGCCATTCTACTACATACTATCCCCAAGGAAATGGCCTAGCAGAATCATCAAATAAAACTCTTGTAAACATCATAAAGAAGGTGTTGGAAGAAAATAAGAAGAATTGGCATAAGAAGCTGGTCAATGCCTTATGGGCAGATAGACTAACAACCAATAGATCAATTGGGATCAGCCCATATGAGTTAGTTTATGGATTAGAAGCCAAATTTCCTTCATCACTAGGGGTTCCTGTCATGAAACTTCTTCAAGAAAGCCAGGCTGAACCAAATGATGTGCAAAGAAGGGTAAATCAAATTATATGTTTGCAGCAAACTAGAGACCAAGTCTATCACAGAGTTCAAGTTTTACAAGAAAAGTTAAAGAAAGCTTTTGACAGAAGGGCTAAGGCAGAAGATTTCAACATTGATGACAAAGTCCTCAAGTGGGATTCAAGAAGGGAAGATAAAGGAAAACATGGAAAATTTGATTCCCTTTGGAGAGGACCATTTGTTGTTCAAGCAGTGCAAGGAAATAATACTTACTTCCTTAGGAATCTTGATGAAACTGATTTGGATGAAGGTCCTGTGAATGGCATGATGTTGAAGCACTATTTTGACTACAATCCATAAGTGCAACCTGAGTTTCCCTTGTACATATTCAGATGTATATATTACTTTCTGTTAAACATGTAAAAATGCAGTTCCTCAAGTTTTATAAGTTATCAGCAAAAGGCAAGTAAGTTCAGAGATTTACCAAGATGGGAAGAGCACAATTTTGGCATTTCAAAGAGGAATACTCCAAGTTTTGATACAAGAAGTCAAGGGCCAAGGCATTCTGACCTGCTGTTCTTGGTCTTTCAAATGGAAAAACCATCCCCATGTGGAGCCACGGTTAGCTACCTATACCAATAGGTTTCATATTTCATGATTGATAAAGAAAGTTCCAAATATGCTCTGCTTTGGTGATGCAAAGATCCCATATTTCCAAGAGAAAACAATGTGTGTATATAGCTTAATGTTGACTCAATTTTGATGGATGGTCCAACAGCCTAATCTGGATCATGCCATGTTTTAATTTTCTGTTGTAGAATAGAGAAAGAAGTCTGTCCAAACAATTTAATCTTGGCATAACAGTAGCTTAGGTAGAGAAAGTAAGGTTCCCAACTGCTTAATCTGGGACGTTGGAAGCAATAAAGGTAGTTCTAGATAGAAAATCAAAAGAAAAAGCCAAGAGAAAAGAAAAGGCAAATAAGGGTATGCAAGTCTAAGTGCACCCTCCATGAAGAAACAAAAATGCTAGGCAAGCAGATGGGTAGGCAGATGGGGTTGCAGAAATGTCATTTCTTTCAAATGAATCTTGCTGGTCTAACACAAAGCAAACATCAGTGCATAGAGAAGCTCCTCTTCTCCATCATGTTGCAGCAAAGCAAAGGAGCATGACTAATTTCCTTCTCCCCCCTTTCACATTCATTACTAACATCCCTTCATCAGTTGTGTTCATGAAAGAATTTAAGGTTTTATGTTGGTTCTTATTCCTTTAAAAGCCACATTTCTTGTCTAAAATTCTTTTCATTTTGATCTACTCCCTAAGCTAAGTTGTTTTCATATAAACTTAGTGATATCACTCCTCATTCACCTCTTCCATTCATATTAACCCCTAACTTCTTATTATCTAAAATCCCCTATGTTACCCTTTCCCTATTATGATAAACACTATGGTGTATAAACCCCAAGCATTCTATAAATACCCCTTCCCCTTGGCATTATAGCCATATGTTCACTGTCGGGGATTAAATTGACATCCGGTCAGTTTAAGAACCCAAACCCAACCCCTCTTTCCCCTTCAGAAGTTATCTAAACCATTAACCCCTTCATTTGCAAAAGAACCTTGTAAAAAATCCCATTTTCACCCCTAACCCGCTTTATTTGCAAAAACACATAAAAAACCCACTTTTTCATTTTACCCAAAGTTTGGGCGCTATGCGCGTTTTTATAAAAATACATTGGAAACCATATAAATTTGCCAAACTCCAAAGGTTCCCGCCGGGCGCATCTTCCAAAAAATATATTATTTTAAACCCCGCCCACGTCCGTATCAACCTGGCACCTTAACGATCCGTCGACCGTCGGATCTGGCCCTTTTCATCCGACGGCTCTCATACATTTCGGACCGGGCCCGACGTCCATAAGTTACCTTCCGAAATTTGTCAGAGGGTGACGTCAGGCCTCTGCCACGCGTCACCCCCAAATCGTATCGGAGCGCCCTCTGACAATCCCGCTTCCGTATATAAGGCGGTGCGATATTATACCGCTTACCATTTCCGGTTTCTGTGAACCCGCCTTGCCAACGTCACTACCACGTCATTACCGCGTCACTGCTACATCACCGCCGCGTCAGCGCCCCCGTCCGCCACTGCTCTGACCTGCCTGCCACCTCACCATCCCCGTGGACCACTCTTAAGCCGCCACGTCACTCGATGACGTCATGCTGACGTCATCCGACCTTGACCCCACCTGATGACATCATGCTGACGTCATCCAAAAAAAGCGCCAATGTTCCAAAAAATCCATATTTTGGCCAAAAACCGTGTTTTTCTCACTTTTTGCAAAAACGACTGTTGCTCCCCCTGCATGCATTTTACATCCAAACTGTCGCCAACCTGCAGAAATCGACCCGAGGACCGTTGGCGCGCCAAATCCACCTGCATTTGTGACTATTGCCGACAGTTTACCAGGTATTTATCCCAGTCAAATCCTCCTGCGCCTGGTTTTGTCTATAAATCTCCAAGAATAGCTTAAAGAGGTAAAAAAACACAGTTTACCGACAAAATCCCCTGTGGCTAGCCTCCATTTTCAATTGTAAAGTCGAAATTCACCTGCAGAGCCTTGTTTAGCCAAATTCTCACAAAACATACAGTTAGTTCGCGCATTCGTCAACTAAGAACCCAAGCTGCACCAATTCACCCTGAAGAGAGTTTTTTAAGGCCAAGCATTTTCCCTATCAGTGCTCAGTGCAGTGTTTCAATTGTTGCCATTGCCATTTTATCCTCTATTCCTCAGTAAATCACCTCTCTTTCCAAGAAATACTCCTTTGTGTTGCTCTGCATAGTAACACCAGTGCATACAAATAGAATCCTAAAGCAAACATGGATGCACCAGTAGCTCCTGTAGCCTTGAATATTGCTCCATAAAATGCCCCTCAGAGAGAATTGGAATGGAAACCATTAGCAGACCTAGATTATCAAATATCAGAAGAAATGCTAATGCACAGCAAGTACCACATCCACTTGTTAAACGAATTGAAGATTAAACACAAGGCTGGAACAGATGTATTGGGCATTTGGGATTCTTTCCTCCCTATCTTCAAGCTCCCTCAGGTCAACCAGTTTCCTGACCTAATCCACCTATGTGCTGACTGCTACGACGCCACTCAGAGGGCTGTGATTGACCCTTCAGGCTCAGTTGTTTTCTATGTCACCCCTGAAGCCATCAGAGAGATGCTGCACTTCAAAACTGAGAAGAAATTAGTTCCTTTATCACTAATTGATCTGATAAAGCAAGGAGCTAAATTGACAGATGCTCAGGTCACCAAACTAAATCAATTGTACATTGACTCTGACACCGTGAAGTACCCTCCCATTTCTCATGTTTACCTCAACCAATTGGGCAGGGATCTTGTGGACATGATCAGTCCCATTCTGGGCTATAATTCAATTGAGTTTGTTGATGAAACTGTGCTGGTGATGATGCTCATGTTTTCCCCTGGCAAGTCTCCCATCTGCTATAACTATGCCACCTACATATCTGAGAAAATACATGGGCAACTAATGAACTTGGCAAGAGAAAGGGTGTTTAGATACACCTCCTACATCTACCACTTAATTTTGTATTATCAACATCAGAAATTTCACTTTGTTGTGAAGAGAGTGGATGCACAAGGCAATCCAAGGTCAGTAGTCTATTGGTCCTCCGTTTTCCACTGCAGATCTTGCTCTCCATACACTTATTGTGAGTTCATAGACCTTTTCATCCACCCAGCCATGTCTCTACTTATGAGATCACCTCCTCCTAGACTAACTAATGAGATGCAGAGAGTTCTTCAATTGTCTAAGGTATACAGCATTGGGGATTGGTACTATTACCAAAACCACACAGTCATCAGAATATATGGGTGTGAGTTGCCCCCATACAGATTGCCCAGATATGTGCCCATGAGATTGTTTGCCCTTGAATACTTCAGGCAGTTTGGGAATGCTGATGTGCTACATTTTTCAGGCAAAGGCAAGAAAGCACAGCTCAAAGTAAGAAACCAATTAGGCCACTTCATTTACAACAAAAGGGAGGAAGGTTGGCAAGAAGCAGACAGAATGCTAGAATCCCTTGGCCTACAGACCAGTTTCCTTTGGAAACCTTATGACCCCAATCACTTCATAAGCCTAAGAAGGGTCAAATATAGGCTGGCCAATTATGGCCACTTAAGCTTGCCTCACATAGAAAAATATGCAAATCAAATAAAGTGGAGGAGAGGAACCTTAGAGGAGGCTGCCACACAAGAAGAATTAAATCAAAGAGCAGTAAAAAACCTCCAAAAGTTGGCTGACTTGGAGCTTTGTTCACAGGTATTTTCTCTTCCAGGCACTCAAGTGGGAGCAGCTGCCTCATCCTCCATAGCACATCAGCAAGCAGCCAAAGCTACTGATCAAACTGCTAGCAAAGGCAAAGAGAAAGAGATGGAGCCAGAGCAGCCACCTCATGAAGAGGTGCAGCATGAAGAGCAACAACAACAGGTACAACAGCAACAGGTACAACAACAACAAGAGGGGCAGCAAGAAAAAGAGCAGCCAGTGCAACAAGAGCAAACAGTTGAAGCCCCAATTTCCACTGAGCAGCAGCCACAACAAATTGTGCCTCCTAGGCAGGAGACAACAGTGGAGGCCTCAGTCCTCCAAACCCCACAAAAAGAAGACATAAGTAGAAAGAGGGACAGAGAGACTCCCCTCACAACATCAACAACTCAAGGGGAGAAAAGACACAGGATGAATCCCCTCTCTGAGGAGGAAATGCCTATGGGACAGTCTTTGGGCATGGGCCCACCTAGCATGGAGGCATCTGCAAGTTCCTTCCAGCAGGAACAAGAGAGGACAGTGGGAGGAGAAGTCAGCTCCTCTAGCCAGCAAAGAGAAGCTGAAGCAGGCATCAAACAGCAATTCATTGATATCAAAAGAAGGAATTAGCCACTCAAGATACAGCTCTATAATCATTTGTTGAAAATGGCTCCTACTAACCAACAAAGGTTGATGTCTGCATACGATGTACATGAGGGCAAAATGATCATGAGCCACTTCATGCCAACCGCGTTGCAGCCACAGTCCCCTACAGACTACTTAAGGACCAATCTTGAGGTCCTTGCCAAGGACATCCACCCGATGGATCAGATTGAATTACATAAGCAAACGGGTGAGATGGTGTATGCCTCCTTGGCAGATAAGACATTGGTGAACTACAGGCTAGAAAATAGCCTAAATAATATAGCTGCCCAACTTGAGTTGGAGAGAGCATCCTCCCAAGCAAAGGACAACAGAATCAGAGCGTTGGAGGACATCATAATAGAGCTTGGGCATGATCCCAAGGACATCAAGGCTGTACAAGCACTGCTGAAATTGAGGGATGCAGATATGGCAGCATTGAGGAAAATGATCAAAATCCCAGCAACTCTTCATCCTCAAACAGAAGAGGTTGCCCAGCTGAGACATGACCAAGATGCAGCAGCTATGCTGGTATCATTATATAAACAGCTGATCCAGACACAAGAAAAATTGGGAGAATCTGAGGCTGCACTGCAAGCAGCACTGCAACAAAAGGAAGGAGGCCAAACTTCTCAGCCCCCTCCAGAAATAATCAATCTGGAGGAACCTCCTCAGACTACTGCTCCTCCTACTGAACAGACAGCACCATCTACATCAGCACCAGCACCAACAACAGAGCAGGCTCCAAGCCTGGATATGCAGAAGCTAAGGAGTGAAATCCAAGCCCTGGAAGCCCAAATGACAGAACTTAATGAGGCCAGGGAGAATTTAGTCAAGTTGAATGAAAAATATGATAAATCAAAACAAAATGTAGCTGAGAAAGGAAGAGAGATAAAGGCTCTCAAAGAGAGGATAAAGGAGCTGGAGAAGGAGCTCACACTTGATAAAGTAGTGGCTGAACTCAATAGAGTCCTGTGGGCCAACATTGGCTAATCCATCACTGATAAATGGTAATACATTGAGACCATTCATGAGCAGATGGAGCTCATAGGGAAAGCACAGAGGGGAATCCAGAGAGCAAGGGCATCTCTAGGCAATATGCCTGAGGTTGCCAATAGAATGATTAATGCCAATAGAATGATTAATGTGCTTAGTAACAGAACAAGTGCTCAGCTGGCAGCAATGGAATTCCAAACAGGACCGAGACCATCCAGCTGATAAAGAGGGTCCTGACATTAAAAAGCCTGGTACAGACATTGGAAAGAAGAAGCCAGGATATGCAGACAGAGGTTAATAAGTTCATGGACAAATTTACAGTACTACAAGGCAGAGGCCTCCCTGGCTTACTGAACAGCACAGGGAGACTACTTTCACATGAGCATTATGCCAAAAGGGTCAATACATTTGCTACTAATCAGATCACTGAAAGGCCCAGTACCTCAGAAGAAACAGGACCAGCAACAGGACAAAGTCTCTACAACAGGGTAGAGAACTTATTTTTTATTATGGATGAGATCAAACATTTGTTTGAAGTGCCTCCAAACTTCTATAAATACACAGAGGCAGATGAGACTTTAGAGGTAATTCTAAGACGTCAATTTCCCACACAGGAATGGTGGACCAAGACCATACAGATGATATTATAGAAAAGAAGCCATTCACCAAGTTTTTCATCAAAAAATATAAGTTATCATGCACAGGAAAATTTGATAAATTCAGCATGTATGGAGAAGAATGGGCTGAGCCAACTCAGCAAAACTATTCGGCCACCAAGGCAGCACTGACAGTCACAGATGACAGGGCCGAGAAATCTACAGGATGACAGGGACATAAAGACACATCATTCAGCATTTATAACAGAGCGTTCAACCGACTCAGTGGCCTCCAAAGGTCAAAAAGTCTTCTGACAGAATTAAAGAGCATTTATTTTGTATTCAAAGCTGTAATAACTTCTTATCTGTTGTTCTGTACAAGTTGGTGAACATATTTATTTCTCAGATGACTCAACGCCTCAAATATTTTGTATCACCGTTTGTATATATTCCCCCCTCGCATAAGCTTGCAGGTGTGGTTGTTTATTTCTCTTCTAGAGTTCTGATGCTGTAAATTTTCAGAGAATTAATACAAAGCTGATGGAATTTCCAAAGCTCTGCGTTATTTGAGGCATTGTGGTGTCTAGTTGAATCTTACAGGATTCCTACGTATTTCATGGCTCAATAAGTTTTCTTAAAACTCTTCGTTATGTGTTTTGTTATCTTTACATATCTCATTCCTGTTTCTGTGTTTTGTAGTTAATGGCAAAGAAAAAGAATAGTTCTAGGATTTAATCACAGATTACCCTGAACTCAATCTAAGCTATTATAAATGTTTTTCTTCAGTTGTAGTAATAAAGGTGTAATTCTTAATTGCTGCACCTTCACACTATATCTTTCACAGTGATTATTGTTTCAGGAATTCAAGTCTGCTCCTGTGCAGTATATCTCTTTCTCACACACTCAGCTAAGTGGAAAATTCTTAATTGCTTTTCACTGGTTAAACACACTTCACCATCACAATTTCAAGTTTGTTTCATGAAGTATTTAAATGGCCCTGTAGTTTCAGCAACTCAACTCAATATTTCAAACAATCTGTAGCCACAGACTCCATAGCCCAATGGATTAACACTATCTGAAGACTTCCACCTTAGGGACAGAGAGATATCCCTCAACCAAAACATAAACCAAACCCTGAACTCATAACTAGCCTAAAATCTTCACAAAACAGAGACAAACCTTAAAGAGAGAGCCCTCTCTGATTACAGTTTGGCTAGAAGTTGTAATCCAAAGATTGGTTAGTGGTTACCCCGGCCGTATTCCCTTGGGAGTCAAAGGGAACAACCTGGATGTTAACACATCCATCCGGCCCCGGGCTCCGGTCCTTCTTGAACCATTTGATGGTGCTCTCTAGCTCTTCAGGAGAGACAGGATCAAAGAGATTTTCCGCCTCTTCCTCATTTACGAATCTGGGAAAATAACCCGCTATATTAATGATCTCATCAATGGAAGAGGCCTGGGGTTGCTTGTATAGATTTCTGAAATGGGAGGACCCCAACTGTGAGAGCTTTGGGAAAGTATCAGCAACATCTCCTTCAGGTGTAGGGAGACTCAATATAGTGTTATTAACCTTCCTACCCTTTGCAAAGTTATGAAAAAATCGGGTGTTTTCATCACCAGCTTTTAGCCATGTATCTCTACTCCGTAGACGGATGGATTCTTCCCTCTCCCTTAAGATTTTTTGTTTCTGTACTTCGAGCTCTACCAGGTGTACTTTGTCTGCAGCAGTGATGAAGCCCAAACCTCTTTCATCAGTAAGGGAGGAGATTTCAGATTCAATGTGCATGAGCGCAGTATTATCCTGTTTGTTCTTTTCTCTGGCCCATTCTATTGACAGATGTTTTAGCTGTGAAAGGTTCATGCAGAACCCTTTTGCCAGTGAGTCCACTCTATCAATAGGATTTTGTGTCCAGAAGTCCTTGACCAGCTTGATGTAGGAGGGGTCCTGTAACCATCCGTGATTAAATTTGAAGGGAGCTTTTGGCTTTTTGTTTGGCCCCGATAGCTCCAGATAGATAGGATAATGATCCGAGATTCCTCCAGTTCCCACCCATTGCTTGTATAAGTGAAGCTGTCGAAACATAGTGCCCTTCATAATGAATCTGTCCAATCTGCGTGCCAGTGCAGCTTCCCCAATGCGTCTGTTCCTCCAGGTAGGAAGGGATTTGATCATGGGGACATCAATCAAGTCATGGCGCTCCAGAAGATCAGTCATGAAACCAGTGATTGGGTCGATCTGCGCAGATGAACCCCAGGATTCACTGTATCCCAGGGAAAAATTTAGATCCCCTCCAATGATAGTATTCTCTGCCGAGAGAATGTGTAGGCTCAGGAGGCGATTCCAAAAGGCTTCCCTTTGTTGGCAAGGACCATATATGTTTATAACCCTGAGCTTGGTACCCAAGTTTGCCGAGAAGAGGTCGAGACCCAAAAACCCGCGTCCCCCCCATGTCCCATGTGGCTTGATAGATGCAGGGTTGTATCCAATTGCAAGGCCCCCCGAACGACCCGATGAGTCCAATGCCGTAAAGCGCCAACCCGGGGAAATGGAGGATAGGGCAGCCGAAATGGAGTCAGCAGGACCGAGGGTTTCCTGGAGGAGGATAATGTCAACAGGCAATGTATCCATCATCCTTTTTAGGGCTAGTTTCTTGGAGGCACTAGCTAAGCCTCTGCAATTGAAGGATAGGCATTTCATGGGGGAAGGTTGCCAGGGGTGTTCATAGCTCTAAGAACCCCAACAATGGTGGATTGTCGCCCGGAGGCAACCTCTACACCCGCCTTCCTGATAGCCTTTGTAAGGTGAGATTTTCTACCACGAGCAGATAAAGGGATCAGGCTGGGTGATGTGGTACCCAGCCCAGCAATCTTCAAGTGTGAGCCAATTGCGAGAGGGCGAGGACGAAGATTGTAATTATGATATGCACCCCCGGATGACGAAGTGCAAGAGAGAGGCGAAGTGACCATGTGAGAGGATGGAATGGAGAGGGCAATAACCGGAGAGGAGGGTAGAGTGCAGTGAGCCACAGACAGTGAGGGAGCGAGAGAGGATGCACCAAATGTGAAAATAGATAAAGAAGGGAAAAGAGATGTACCCGGAGTGGATGTAGATGCTGAGGCCGCCCGAGCTCTGGTGACCGGAGATGGTGCGATGCAATGCGTCGATCCAGGAACCTGTGAGGGAGAGCTGGAGGGTATACCTATAACCGGAGTGCGATGTGCAGGCGGAGATGTAGGCCTCGATGGTATGGTGGATGCCACAGGGGTCTCCTCTTTTTTTTTATTGAGAGGGCAATCCTTAAAAATGTGACCAACCCTGTGACAGCGACGGCATCTGAAAGGCACTCCTTCGTAGTCTAGGATTTGAATCTGAGTATATCTGCCCCAGTGAAGTGTTATCTTCTCCTCTAAACCATCACGAGTGTCCAGGTGAACTAAAATACGGGCTAGTGTTCTACTCCTGGATTCAACGAAAGTTATATCGTGATCCAGGTATGTACCCAGCGCGTTCCCTATGCGCATGAAAACCTCTTCATTCCAATACTAGAGAGGGAGGCCAGGGAGCCGAACCCATAGTGGCCCTGCCCCTATCTGCTCACGTTTAGGGTCGAAAAGGGGGCTCCACCTTTTCAGCAACACCAGCGCCATCTCAATGTGCCAATATCTGGCCAGCACCAAATCAGTATAATTTTCCTTGGCAAAGTGAAGGGCGAACCATCCTCGAGGAAGGACCTGCACTTCAGGGAGTTCTTTAAGAACACCACCCCAAATCTCCTTTACCCAAAGGGTAAGCCGAGTAGCTGAGTATGCGCGCCCTCGGACATGCCCAACCAGAATGGTATTAGCCATTTTTGCTACTTCCCCTATGGCAGATGTCTCGCCAAACCGGATGGATATATCCCTGGAAGTAGCTTTGACGCACTTATTCCTCTTCTTACCCGTGCGCGGAGTAGAAGGATGATCTGCAAGGGGGTCCGGAGAGCTATCCTGGGGGGGCGACTTCGATGAACAGACCCTCACGGCAGGGGTCTCAAAACATCCAGATGGGGAATGTCGATAGGCAGAAGGCCCAGCCCCCGACGAGAGAGGCGGATCGGTCGGTGCGGCAGCAAGGAAGGAGGAGGACGGAGGGTGAGGATCAAAAGATGGCGACGGGGGAATAACGGAGAACAGGAAATGTAGGGTTCCTGGGGATAGCGGGGGAAGATCGAGACCAGGAGATGCAGTAGGCAAGGAACCCTCGGGCACATGTGAGGGGGAGGTAACCGGGATAGTGATCACCGGGGAGGGATGAGAGGAGGGGAGCGACGAATAACCAGAGGACGGCGGAAGGAACGACGGACGGTCGAAAATAACCTGAGAATGAAGAGGGTCCTCTGTATAGTCTACCTCCTCTTCTGTTTCCATTACATCACCGACAGAAACGGATGCCATATTGAAAATGACAGGTGGCCTGAAAAGTCGGGCCAGGTGAAACAGGTAGCAGGATCACGGTTACCTCAGACGCGCGGAAATCCTCAGGCATGAAGAGTTAGGGTTTCTGAAGCCCTAACCGAAACCCTCGCGGTTAGCCGCAGTGCGCTCCATCCGTCTCTCCCAAGATTATTTCTTGTTACTCCTGCACAATGTATAATATGATAAAACCTATGTTCGGTCATTGTGCATAGAGCACCAACATATATAATATTGTGACTAAAAGTAAATATAAAATATAACTACCATGATGTCCATATGAAATATAAAAATATGTAAAAAAATAAACATGAATGAATGAAATTAGACATGATCATCATAGATAGGCTCCTCCATATAATGACGATTATAAAACTAATATCGAGCAACACTGCCAAACTTAGTCACTTGAAAAATCCTACTATCCATGTGCAATCCTTCCCTAGAAATCATGTCAGAAACCTTGTTTTGTTCCTTGAAAACATGATTAACAACCATGGAAACAAAAGAATCTTTTAGTCGAAAAATATCTAGCAATATATGAGAAAGAGATATAGAATGTCACATTTGGGTTGAGTTAACCCAATTCACCACCAAATCTGAATCCTCGAAAATATGAAGATGATCACAATATTTTTCCAAAGCGAAGGCTATCAAGGATCTACAAGCCAATAACTTGGCCCATTAATTTTTTTCCCCTCCCAATACCCATACTTATATGGAAATAAACCTGCTCTGTGAGATGAAGGATAAATCCACCACCACAAGAATCCCCACCATCCTATGAAGCCCCATCGAAATAAACACAAGGAAAAATGACATCAGGAAACTTTGTAAGAACCAACTGGCCCCTATCCATAGCCCAAGAATGAGGATAGTGTTCAAGAATGGAAAGGCAATCAGCATCAATTTGGACCGGGAAAGAAGGGGAGCCCTGGAAAATTGTCTGATTTCAAGCAACCCATATACCCCATGAAATGATGAAGGGTAAAGACCAGAAAGAAAAAGTGGCTCTATCATTTAACCAACCCCATCAAATAGCTTCAAAAGAAAATTCATCCTACCTACATGCATCTCCTAAGACATTGTGGCAAGATGACCACACAAGTCTAGTGAAAGGGCATTGAACAAAGAGATGAAAGATCAATTCCTCATTGTCCGTACATAACATACACCAACCTAGCCAAATTTTATGTTGCCTTTGCATTACATCACTAAGTAGGAACCTTATCCCTGAGAATGCACCAGGTAAATATTCTTTATTTGTATGGACATTTCATACACCACAGAACTCGCCACCACCATAATGGTTCCACTGTCTAAGCAATAATATTCAAGTGAATATATCAATGTTTTGGAGTGTAAACTCCATGCACATTAATAGACCATAGAAATGAGTCCTCAATAATTTGTAACTGAATATGAAAAGAGTAAAAATAATTTAAGTATAAATCTCATTCCCTATGAAAACATCCCCTGAATTATAACTGAGCAGTTGAAAGCCATCTGTGTCGCCACATGGAAGTACATTGTGGAATGTTTATGTGTGCAAGTATTGTAATACCCCAATCTCTGAGCTAGTCGATCATCATCATAGATAATAAATGGTTCGTACCACTACTTGCCCATGGGTCCATACCCAACCAAACCTTTTCTCCATTTCCAAGCCTAAGGAAAACACATGAAAAAGAGTTTAAAATGACCCTTCATAACATATAAATACTAGCCCTTGGAAAATGATTAATGTAAACCCACTCTTCTAGAATGTAAGGGACTAAATATTTTTGAGAGATAACCTAAGTCCATAGGTTATGTGAAGCTATAAGACGCCAACCACACTTTTCATTCAACACCTGTGAGAAAAGAAAAAAGTTTTTTAAGCCCCATCCCCCCATGTGTTTTGGCACATTAATGTGAAACTATTTGACCCATGGTAGAACATAATGATCCTAAAAACCTTCTCACATAAATTTGAAACACATTCTTCACTCTTATTCTAGAACCACCTTGGGGATCCAAGCTAGGGACACCCAATAGACTAGAATAGATTCGAGCACAGTTTTGACCAAAACCAGATGACCAACCCTTGAAAGCCAATGAAAACTCCAAATTTTGAAATGTTTCTCCAATTTTGAAATCAACCATCTCCAATATTCTTTCAAATAACATTTTTTCTTGATATGGAAGCCTAAATACTTAAGTGCATTATCAGGAGGTGATATCTCATATGGAAACATTTCACGGATATGTTGTGAGACATGAGAATTTAAGTTGATAATGGAGATCAAATATTTTCTATCATTCATTACCACACCCATAGCCTTATATAAGAGATGAAGGATCTCCTGGAGAGTTTCCAAGTCACGAACTAACCCATTTGAGAAAATGAGAATATCATTGACGAATAGTAAATGGGTGATAGTGAGTTGTTGTGCAACAATCACACCCATGAAAGCACCTCTCCCTTTTGCCTTTGCAATCATACGACTCAAACCCTCTGCAATTAAGAGAAACAAGAGTGGAGAAAGACGACATCCTTGTTGAAGAGTCCTTTGGGCCAAGAAAAATGGAGAGGCCAAACCATTGATAAGAACTGCAAAGGAAGCAATCATCACATAATTCATGATCCAATTCAAGAATGGAATTTGAAACCCCGCCTATGTAAAAAGAAGGTACAGGAAAATCCAATTGACCTAGTCACTTGCCTTCAAGAGATCTAGTTTGATAACCACCCCTTTGGAATTGAGATTTTTTAGACTATGGAGGCATTCATGTGGAACACCAATTGCTTCGTGAATTTTATGGCCCTCCAAAAACCCAAATTGGTTCGTAGATATACATCTAGAGAGTATAATATTTGTCCTTCTTGTGATAACCTTAGAGTTGACTTTATACACATAGTTGCATAAGGAAATAGGAAAAAATTCCTCAAATGAGGTGGGGTTTTCAACCTTTGGGATTAGAGAAATGAAATTTGCATTGAAATCAAGATGGATGTGCCCTCCCTCCCTGGCTTCATTCACCACCCTGAGAAGGTTAGGGCCCACAAGATCATAAAAGGCACTAAAAATTTCCACTTCCCCACCATCCGGCCTAGGGATTTTATCTTTTTGAAAACTGATGAGAACCTCCTTTAGTTATCCCTCTGAAACCACTGCCATCATATCCCTCTTATCTTCATCCCATGCAAAATTTGGAAAGAATTATGCAACCCTAATGGCTTCAAAAATATTTTTACCAGTAGGTTCTAAGTAAATAGTAATAAAATGTTTCCTTCCCAGAGAAGATAAGACCTCAAACAAAGTAACAGGAATACCCGTAGGCCCCTCCATCCTCCAGATAGTGTTTTAAATCTTTCTCCCCTTTACCTAAGAATGAAAGAATTTAATGTTTTCATCCCAATAGTCAAACCAGATGGCCCTTCTCTTTTGTCTCCAAGTAACCTCCTTTGCATCCAAAAGCACCTTTCTACATGAGCATTGATGAATAACATTATCCTAAGACTCTAGAGAAGGATCACCCTCTTCTAGAAAGGAAAAGTAATACTCAATCTATTGTTAAATCCCAATTAGCTCTTCAACCTCCACCTTCTTGAGTTTCACAATCTAGTCCTTTGCCAAAGTTTTAATATTTTTTAGATTAAGAAGAAAATTTATTGTTGCCAACTGGCCAGACCCCTCAGAGAAAAGATGTCAGTTTTCTTAGAATAGGTTAGAAAAACTTGGAACAATGATCCACCTAGAGTTCATTTTTAAGGGACAAGCCATTTTTTGAGAGGCACCCCGAATTTCAAAAAATATTGGAAAGTGATCAGATATCCCCCCTAAACCCATCCTCTAGTGCAACAAAGAAAAATGTTGAATCAAGGGGTCCACAATCAAAAATATATTGAGATGCTTTGCAACAAATTCATCCCCAACCATCATGTTCTTCCATGTTGGTGTGATACATCTAAGGGCCAAGTCAAGAAGGTTCCTTGATGCAATATTTTTGAGAAACAATTAGGCAGTGGATCAGCCCTTGCATGAGCACACGAGGAATCCAACTCCCCAATAGAAAAATTAAGGTATCCCCCCATAATCAGGTTATCCCATGTAAAGAAAAATTTGTTGAATATGTCATCCAAGAATTCCACCTGATCCACATGAGTACCATAAATATTTATAGAGTGATATTGGAATCTAGATCCATAAAAATCCCCACGACACCCAAACCATGCGTAAAAATCTAAAAGTTTTCCATATGGAACTTTCGAGTGTCCCATCCCACAGCTAAGCCACCTTATCTACCACGAACATCATCCACAATGAAACACTAGGATAGAAAAATGGATTCAATATATAAAGATACATCCACAACTTCTCCAAGGGTTTCTTGGAGGAAAATAATATCAAGAAGTTCAACTTGAAACAAGCAACATAAGGCAATTTTTTTAGGATCACTTTCCAAAAATCCTACAATTGAAAGAGAGTAATTTCATTTGGAAACTCCTTGGAGGGGAAACAATTCTCTAAGTGCCCCATTGATAGAATTTTTATAGCCCACAACCATATCCTCAGAAGCCTTGTCTTTAGCCTTAGAGATATTTGATTTCCCGCCCCTCCCCCTATATTTTTTGATTGATACAGGAAAGTGCCCCAACCCACATGATATACCCTCAGACATGGAAACTACGATTATAGACTTGAGGTTGTATAGGAAATCCCCGCCATAAAGGATCCCATATAAGCTCAAATAAATTGAAGCCCTAAGGGAATAATAACCTAGAGAAGTAAGAGGGATAGTACAAATAGCCTTGGCAGGGGAAATGTTTGTGACCTACTTCAATGACCCATTCACACCACATCCAGAATAGGAGACCAATACATCCATGCCAAGTTCAGATAAAGTAGAAGCAAGTAAAGATATAGTAGGGAGAGGAGTAGATGTACCCATAGGAGCAGGTGGTGTCACCAATAAATATTCAAAAGAAGAAGTGGTCACCTCTGATACAGTTGATACCGCAACCATGGGATTTATATACATGTCGCTAGGATCCACTAAGCCTAAAGAAATATGTTTTTCACCCACCAACCCCTCCTCTGATAAATTATCCTCAAACTCATCCACCCTTTCCGCCACACACTTCTTTTTGGATGCCAAGGTCGGGTCCACGCTCTGCCAAAGCAGAAGTGTATAGATTTGGACTAAATTACCATATTTATGGCACCTCCTCTAATGAAATGGCATCCCATCATAGTCCAAAAGTTGAAGACGATCCCCATCAAATCCAATATTAATTTACCTCATGTAATTTCTTATGCAAGTCCTAACTAACTAGGATATGAGCCATTGATAGATCTCTCAACTCCTTGAAAGAATAACCAGCTTTGAGGAAGCATCCAATATTGTTCCCTAGGTTAGCAAAAATTTGAGGATTCCACATATGGGTAGGCAACATTGAAAAATAGACATAAATAGGGACCAAATCACACCGCTCTCAACTGGAATGAAAGGTGGGAGCCCATAATTTAAAAATAATATGAGTAGTATCAATATACCAGATTGTATTTGCAACCTGTAAAGTCGCCTCATGGGATTTAAAGATGAATTGAATCCAACCCTTGACTAGCATAAAAATCTCAGCGCATTTTGAAACCCTGACATGGAGAATTTGATTGTGCCAAGTAATGATGGTCTCCTTGTTGAATTTGGGACCCTACACATGCCTAACCAAATATTTCTTTGTAAGGTCCGCAACTTTGGCCATTTTGATGTTGTTCCCTAAACATAAATTGTATGGGTCTGGGACTGCTTCACTCTTCAAGATCCTGAATTTCTTATGCATATCACTTAAAACCTCACGAACCCAAAAAATTTGTAGATTTGGGCACTCTTTATCGGTGTCACAAGCCACCTGACATGACCCATGCTCTGCAAAAACCCCTTTAGGCTGAGAGTGTTGGCTTGACAATAAAAATTCTCTAGCCTCTTGTGGATGCACAAAGTTAGTCGATGCATTTGAAAATTCCTCTGAAGCCCCTGGTAAGCTCCCTCTAGTAGAAAAAGGAAATAGGGAAGTGAAACCCTCATAGTATGATGGAAGTGGGGTGCCAAAATCCGAAAAAATAGATGGAAAGGAACCGAAGAATAAACAAACTGTATAACCATAGAGGGTTATAATGGAGTTGAAAAACCACCGAAGAAACTGCCTGAACTAAAGGGCACAATAGTGAACTTTACCTGAGATATGGACTATGAAGTGAATGGTAAACATATCAGAGATAATAATGGAACCTCGATAGGGAGATGATATTCTGTCCATGCTAGACCACAATGCACCAAAAGTCCCTTCTTGATGCTACCAACATGTTGCATACTACTTTCCCCATTGTCCGAAAAAACCATGGGACTCGAGAAGATGAAACCCTGAAATAGAGTAACCTAGTCATAGTCCACTTGTTCGATGTCGGCCATGATGCCACAAGAAAACTCCCAGCTTAGCACCAAAAGAAACCCAACACCAAACCCCCATGAGCACCAGGTAATAGGAGGAGAAACCCACCAACTGAGAATGGACCAGGTAAAACCCCCTTGACAACCAAGTAAAATCAGTGCACCCAAGTAAAATATCAATGAGAATCCAGTAAATAAAAATAGTGAAAACCCACTAGGTGAAAATAAGAGCCACCACCAGAAGATGACAAGCCATGTTCACACCATGTATATACCCCCTAAAACTAGAAGGCCAACCTGTTATCGAGAAAACTAGTGTCCATTCAGAGCTGCTAGTCCCCTTAAGACGGGTAGCTATCTTAGAAACAAACAAATTAAAGTTACTTGTGTTTTCCTTTATGAGAGATAGATGAGAGAGAACCAGAGAGTACCAACCTCAGTCTTTCGCTAGTCTCCTTGCTCATTTCCTCTCTCCCTTGATAGAGCTTTTGCCACTCCTTTCTCACTTGTCCTACTTCAAATAACACCTGTAGAGTCAAGACAGCAAAATACCATCAAAGCATAGAGATCTATAACCATAAACAATGTAGGATCAGATGTACATTAACCATATAAATGCATATACAATACAAGATTCAAAGATATACAAGCATATGGAGGAAAACTCAAATAGATTTATTGATATAAGTAGTAGAAGAGAGGATTACAACCAAGCTGTCTAATCTAGCATCATCCTCCTAGCATGAAAGCCCTCTTCACCTCATACAAAGCAAGATCACCTAACAATGTCTTCAAAGAGAAACCAATAACACTTCCTTGCAAATTACAAAATTCCAGCCTTTGTATCTCTTGGATGAGGGATCCATATATAGATTTTTACAGGAGAGTGAGTCAGCTTCTGGGATTTTGATTAATTTCAGTTCACTGATAGTTCTTGGTTCCACTTGGAGATTTCAGATCTCTTACTCATCCCTGGGCGAATTGAGAGAGGTAAGTGTCATATGAGAAGTTTCTAGAAGATTCTCTGGGTTTCCACCTAGCACATTGCTTCTACCATTTGTCTGCTCTCACACATCACACCCTACAGAAGGGCTTTCCAGTATGCATTGCACCCCCCCGTGTGTAATAGGTGAGATGCATCACACCCTATGCATGGAGCAGTCTGTATGGTCCTGTTTTGACCAGTTCTGAGTAGTTTTTCATGGAGAACTTCTGGGAGATGATGTAATCAATTGACCTTGTTCCTTTAGGGTATGAAACAACACTTTTATGGTTTTAGAAGCCCTTGTTTTATGGACATATGTGATTGGGGTTGCAGTGCCAAAATATGTCTATAACCGTTGCCCCCTAAAGCATGAGGTTGTAAATCCTTTTGATGTCGGGTGAAATGCTTTATAATGAGGATCCGAGGTTTTTCGAACTGGAAGGTGACCTGTAATAAGATATAATACAATACATTATCTTCACAATAGGTTCATGACCTAGATGAGGTGGGCATTCCCATGCTCAGTTTTATAAATTCATATTCATGTACTTAAGACAGACAATCGTCTGTGTGGCAGAATGATGATTCTGGTAGAGCCATCATCCTTTAGTTTGGATGATTATCTGTGTAGCAATGATGTAAATTTGATGTCTTTGTTTTCCTGAATATATCGCAGCCCGGATGGATGAAACTAGATCCGGGATCTTCGAACTCATTCTATCTTCGCCCGAAGTACAAGTCGATCCATGTGAAAAGATGTTCTGATGTCGAACATGGAAAGACATCGCCTGATTACAGCCAATGATGTAAGCTGTTAATAGGTGCGAGAGGAATCACCGATAATGATGATGGCCCTCAAGGTACTACAGTACAATTCACTGGAAAAAACATCACTCGAAAGAGTGAAGAAATGATAGCTCCCATGCTATAAATGTAGTCACGCCCAAGGAGTAGATTGTAATCTAGAGGTCCTTGAACTACCATCACGTTTAGATGAACGGTTTTGATTCTCAAAGTTATAGGCAAATTTGGAAGGATCCCTAACGGTTGACTGGTTCCTTTGTTGAACCCTGTCAGATTTCGAATCTCAGGCAGAAGCGATGGCGAACCAAGCGCTTTCCAAGCAGTTGAGGAAAGGATACTCACAGAAGCCCCTTCATCTATAATAGTACTGACCATGATCATTCTATAATCTTGTACTATGATTCGAAATGGTACATTAGATGGTAGGCAGGGTCTGTCTAGAAGATTCCAATCGAAGGAAACAACTAGATTGCTTGGAGGTGGGACCAAATAAATGGTCGGATACATCTCTGACGAAATTCCTTTCTGCAGTAAAGGAATGGGTAGATTGCCCCCATGTTCATCGGAGTCCGTGTTTATGAAAAGAATTTGAATAGTGTCGTTCTCATTCTCTTTGGTGACAGTATCATTTGAAGGTGGGTCCTTTGAAGACAAGATTGGGTCGATTACCGTCTCGACCTGTTGACTTTGGTCCGGTGTGGACTCAGAGGGTCTATCTTCAATGATAGGTGCTTCGATTGACAACAATGGTGTGTCAGTTGGATTTTCAACTAGCGATGGACTCGACGAGAGTTTCTTATATCCAGGAGGAAGTCGCTGAGGTGATGCAGGATGGTTATCCAAGACTCTTTTAGCTTCATCTAAGAAGGGACAACAGTGGAGGGCATGATCACCTTCACACAGTCTACAAGGAAATTTGGATCTTCCTTTTTATCCATTGACTTCGTTTTCACTAGTTAACAGTGTGCTTTCAACATGATCGTTAGTGGTTGAAGACACCGGATTGTGCAAGCGGGGAGACCAGTCCCTTAAGATCCATGGGATGTAGGGAAAATCTCGATGATAATGGTCTCCCTTGCAAATGACACATGGAGATTTAGGTTTGGAAGGTGTAGTGTGTGGATTTTCACTAGATGATTTATGGTTTCCCCCTTTTTCTGTTGGTTTCTTCTTCTCCTTCTCCTTCCCTTTCTTCTTCTTCTTAGTTACTTGGTTTTTAGTGTTACTATGTTCACCAAGTGAAGAGGAAGAAAGAGACGGAGAAACAAATGAAGTAGAAGGTTGGGGAGCAACTTCATCTGGTTTCTGATTTGATTGCTGAGGAATTGCGGTGTTTTGAATGACAGAGGTCGAGAAAAGCCACACTGGCAGGCCAACTATGAGTCCTGGAAGGGACAATGTGGCCATGTGTGGAGCACCAACATCCCCCCAAGAGGAGAAGGGACTAGGGTTTCCCCCAAGGGGAAATCCTTGATTGGTGGACTCCATTTCTCAACCTAAAGACCAATGAGGGAACAGTGATGTTATTCCAATTAAAATAAATTTTATGACGCTTTGACACAACTTGCTTTTTCAATTTTTAAGAGTCGAGAAAAATCTAAAGATGACTCTAGTCGCCTTCAATTTTTAATGAGCCTGAAGTGACAAGTGCTCAGATGGACCTTTTCTTTTAAGGAGTCTGAAAAGGAACGAAAGTGACTACTCTGGAAATCTAGACAGAGGGGATTACCAAATCAATTGCAAAACTGCAGAATACTTTTTACGGTATGGCAGTCAATCTTCCCGAATGTTGTGTTCAATGCATTGCGATCGATAGGGCGGTAGACACAACTTCCTAAGGATAAAGGATGTAGCCTATTGTGGTCTCCCAATATATACTCGAAGGTATGTGGGAGCACAAGTCCGTACTGGAACTTGTCATCTCAAAGAGGAGGAATCACCCAACCTACGATGAAAGCGATAGTTACCAAGCTTTAGGATGTCGAAATACGTCTCTAGCCTAAACTTCTAAATGTTGTGCGTTAGGTTCCAAAGCATTTTTATGTTCATTGAAAGTGATTTACAGTTGATCTTTCTTAAGGAGTTTGCCTTTAAGGTTCACCGCATGATGTAGATATACAATTCGTAAATATGCAATCTAAGATGATAAACAGTCGTTTACTCTCTTTTTGCAATGAAAATACTAGCTACTAAGGAAAGAAAAATGAAATTCTTTTAACATAGAGCAGAGAGCACACACTACATGCACTTATCCTAAATCAACTTCAGCATGTAGTCTTAATGCAAATGCACATGCATGTATTGTTTTTCAGTTTCCTTAATGTGAGAATGACAAAAAGAAACCAAAGTATAGATCTGAACTATCTTCTTTCAAAGCGATAGTACTAACAATTTTCTTTTCAAAAAAAGAAAGTAAAGCCAAGACGAAACTTTGCAATTTTCAATTTAAACTGCTTTCGACACTTGAAATACTAATGATTCAAATCAAATACAATGGCAAAAGTATAATTGACTATCTAAAAGAGGAATGCTTTGTAATACTCTTTTTCTTGACTGAAAATGACACTTGCGACACTTTCAAATCAAAAGACGACAGTTCGATTAAGCTACTATTTGCACAAGAGAACTGTAAATGATGAAAAATACATAAAAAAACATTCACAATTCCTTCTGATGGAGGCTGAATAATGCAAAGGAAGATGGTTTCAATAGTGATATACTGATCACAGACAACAAAACTACTGAATAAAGCTAAAGACAATGAAAAAAAAAACCAAAATCTGGAGGCAGAAACAGTCTCATCTGATCATCGCACCTGTAACACAGGGAAACAGGGATGCATCTCACCTACAACACATGGGAGGTGCGATGCATCCAGACTACCAAGAAGAGATAGTGCGATGGTCCAGGGACAAGACTGAGCTTGGTTTTTGCTCACAGTTTGCAGCTAAGTTCAGGGATTTAGGTTGAGCTAATGATTGTCAGTAAACACAAAGTATAGGGGCTGATCTAATGAGGTTATTTGAGCTACCACCAGGGCACTTAGGATGTTTGCAAGCTAGATGTTCAGTCCATAAACCAACCTAGAGATTGACTGAAGCAGCGTTGATCTACTTTGTAGTTTCATAGCAAAAGTAGTTCGAAGGCTAGCTGGCTTAATTTCAGGCTCCATCTGTGGTTTATAAATCAAACAACAATAACGAAACAAACAAACTATTCGCTCCCCAGTGGAGTCGCCATTTTGTTATCGGGAAAACTAGTGTCCATTCAAAGTTGCTAGTCCCACTAAGATGGGTAGCTATCTTAGAAACAAACAAACTAAAGTTACTTGTGTTTTCCTTTATGAGAGATAGATGAGAGAGAAGCAGAGAGTACCAACCTCAGTCTTTCGCTAGTATCCTTGCTCATTTCCTCTCTCCCTTGATAGAGATTTCGCCACTCCTTTCTCACTTGTCCTGCTTCAAAGAACACCTGTAGAGTCAAGGAAACATAATACCATCAAAGCATAGAGATCTATAACCATAAACAATGTAGGATCAGATGTACATTAACCATATAAATGCATATACAAATACAAGATTCAAGATATACAAGCATATGGAGGAAAAATCAAATAACATTATTGATATAAGTAGTAGAAGAGAGGATTACAACCAAGCTGTCTGATCTAGCATCATCCTTCCAGCATGAAAGCCCTCTTCACCTCATACAAAGCAAGATCACCTAACAATGTCTTCAAAGAGAAACCAACAGTACTTCCTTGCAAATTACAAAATTCCAGCCTTTGGATCTCTTGGATGAGGGATCCATATATAGATGTTTACAGGAGAGTGATTTAGCTTCTGGGATTTTGATTAGTGTCATTTCACTGATAGTTCTTGGTTCCACTTGGAGATTTCAGATCTCTTACTCATCCCTGGGCAAATTCAAAGAGGCAAGTGTCATATGAGCAGTTTCTAGAAGCTTCTCTAGGTTTCCACTAGCACACTGCTTCTGCCATTTGTCTGCTCTCGCTCATCGCACCCTACAAAAGGGCTTTCCAGTATGCATCACACCCCCCGTGTGTAACAGGTGAGATGCATCGCACCCTATGCGTGGAGCAGTCTGTATGGTCCTGTTTTGACCAGTTCTGAGTAGTTTTTCATGGAGAACTTCTGGGAGATGATGTAATCAGCTGACCTTGTTCCTTTAGGGTATGAAACAACACTTTTAGGGGTTTAGAAGCCCTTAGTTTATGGACATATGTGATTGGGGTTGCAGTGCCCAAATATGTCTATAACACAACCCCAAATCCTCCATCTGAATATGCCAATAGTTATACGAGCCCCCCACGACCATCATAAAGGCTCCCATATAGAAAAATATTATAAAATATACTAGGGTTCTCTGCCTCCCTTAAAATTGCCATGATTGTTGCAAAGAGCTTCACGGGTACCCTCATAAAAGCATATTGCATATTGCATATTGTATTTATATGCATGTCAACATGTGTTAATGCATGGAATTGGTTAGCAACTAAAATGATGCCACATTTTCATCAATGTCTTAATGGCCCAAGGTGGCTCTATGACATGCCTCCAAGGATTGGATAAATTTTTCATACATACTCTTGTCACACGGAATCAGTCAAAAGTGCAGACACAACCGACCTTCCTAGAAGTCTAAGACATTCTAATGACAAACAAAACAAACTGGAGCTATCCTTCTCTAAACATGCATTATGATATGAGAAATCAAGTGTTTCGTTCTTACCTTTGTCCAAACGCTGTTGTAGAAGTCCAAGATTTGTTGATCTGGATGAGCTCCTCCTTTTCTCCAAAACCTGCAATCACCAACAGTCAAACAATTAAATAGCACCTGATTATAACATAAAACAAATCATATCCAACATATAGACCAAGGAGTACATGAAATAACCCATAAACAACAAGTTATTGAGAAGAATGGACCAATTTGCATTAAAGGTAATCAAAAGGAACCATTACAACCTGAGCCTTGGTGTTGTGCAAGCTCCTTCCAGGGTCCACAAGAGTCTTCCTCTACTTTGACAAAGCTCACCCACTTCCAAATAGAACAAGCAAAGATGACAATCTCTCCTCACAAGTTTCTAAATGGGAGTCCTAATTCCTGCAGCATTTACCCTTAGAAAATGTATAGCTTCAACCTCTCCTCCTTCTGGCCCAATGCCTGTATTTATAGTACTCAAGAGGAGGTTAATCAGGTCCACCATCAATGGGATAGTCCCCTCTTTGGATGGGATCACTCCCTTATTGATGGGATAAGTTCCTCTTTGATAGGAGTGCATGAACCATCTGGAGGCGCCCAATACACGTCGAACAACCTTCTAGAATGCTCTAGAAATGACCACAAGTAACTTTTTAAAGATGAAACTTGCGCATTCTAACTTTTACAGGGGGACGCACCTGTCCCTTTACATACAGAGCGTCTTTGGATGCAGCTTTTGTGAACATTGGGAGCGTCCCCGCAGGTAAGTTTGAGAGAACCTACGTCCCCAGAGATAAATACATTTATACAAGACTTTCTCTCTTTTTGGAGTTTGACATGGAGAGCAGAGGCATAAGACTTGCCTAAGAGGGTAGCATGACTGTCGATTGAGCCATACTAACTGTAAATAGTCATGGTGACATTTTTTAGTGTAACAGATTGCCCCCTAAAGTGCGAAGCCTAGAATAGATTAGGGTTTGTAATATCTAGGAAGGGTGAAGCGCTTTATCATTTCAAGGATTATCCCGTGGAGAGCCTGGTCAGAACCTGCAATTTTCAACACAAAATAAATGTATAAGATTATATCATCACTGAGGAATCAGTCAAAAGTGCGGACACAACCAACCTTCCTAGAAGTCTAAGACATTCTAATGACAAACAAAACAAACTGGAGCTATCCTTCTCTAAACATGCATTATGATATGAGAAATCAAGTGTTTCGTTCTTACCTTTGTCCAAACGCTGTTGTAGAAGTCCAAGCTTTGTTGATCTGGATGAGCTCCTCCTTTTCTCCAAAACCTGCAATCACCAACAGTCAAACAATTAAATAGCACCTGATTATAACATAAAACAAAGCATATCCAACATATAGACCAAGGAGTACATGAAATAACCCATAAACAACAAGTTATTGAGAAGAATGGACCAATTTTCATTAAAGGTAATCAAAAGGAACCATTACAACCTGAGCCTTGGTGTTGTGCAAGCTCCTTCCAGGGTCCACAAGAGTCTTCCTCTACTTTGACAAAGCTCACCCACTTCCAAATAGAACAAGCAAAGATGACAATCTCTCCTCACAAGTTTCTAAATGGGAGTCCTAATTCCTGCAGCATTTACCCTTAGAAAATGTATAGCTTCAACCTCCCCTCCTTCTGGCCCAATGCCTGTATTTATAGTGCTCAAGAGGAGGTTAATCAGGTCTACCATCAATGGGATAATCCCCTCTTTGGGTGGGATAGCTCCCTTATTGATGGGATAAGTTCCTCTTTGATAGGAGTGCATGAACCATCTGGAGGCGCCCAATACACGTCGAACAACCTTCTAGAATGCTCTAGAAATAACCACAAGTGACTTTTTAAAGATGAAACTTGCGCATTTTAACCTTTTCAGGGGGACGCACCTGCACCTTTACATACAGAGCGTCTTTGGACGCGGCTTTTGTGAACATTGGGAGCGTCCCCGCAGGTAAGGTTGAGAGAACCTGCGTCCCCAGAGATAAATACATTTATACAAGACTTTCTCTCTTTTTGGAGTTTGACATGGAGAGCAGAGGCATAAGACTTGCCTAAGAGGGTAGCATGACTGTCGATTGAGCCATACTAACTGTAAATAGTCATGGTGACATTTTTTAGTGTAACAGATTGCCCCCTAAAGTGCGAAGCCTGGAATAGATTAGGGTTTGTAATATCTAGGAAGGGTGAAGCGCTTTATCATTTCAAGGATTATCCCGTGGAGAGCCTGGTCAGAACCTGCAATTTTCAACACAAAATACATGTATAAGATTATATCATCACTGAGGTAGGCATTCCCATACTCAGATCAAAACTTTAACTAACAGACTAACTATTCTGATACAGGAATGATTTTGCAGTACATCACAATCATAGACTTTTGTAGACACAGTATGGACGCAGCCATCTGTTTATGATTAGTCTACTTAGATAATGAATACAAAACTCCTCGCAGCCTGGATGGTGGAAACTAGATCCAGGGTCTTCATTTCTACTTCCCGAATTGGTACGATTCTAGCCATGCGAATAAATGAGTTGATGTCGAACATGGTAGAAACCACTTGATTACCAGTCAATGATGTAAACTGTTAACAAGCGTGAGAGAGACCACCAGTAATGTCAATGGTTCTAAAAGTACCCAGTACAATCCACGAGATGTGAATGAATGAGTTGATGTCGAACATTTCACGGAATCCTTCGATCGAAAGTCAATGATGTAAACTGACGTCAAAGGCGAGAAACCTGCCATTGATGCATGCAGACTTCAAGGTACTGACGATTTCTAAGTCATCTCTCTAGATAATGTGCTGATGTCGATACAAAGCGACCCGTTGCAGGCAAGCCCGCAACACGAAATCATTGTTCAAGTTGAAGAAATGTTGCTGTAAGGACTGACTCAGGGATGGTCAAATGGATGACAAGTATTTTGCGGATGAAAGTTTTACTTGCAGACCTCTTGAACACATAACGACACGACAGATGGCTTGGTGACGAATAACTCAAAGTTAATCCCTGAAACCCGGTTAAAGACTTTCAAAGTGGTTTGATCAACTGTGAGGTAAAAGATTTCCCAACCCAGGTGAATGAAAAGTGTCGTGTTCAAGAGTGGTAATAAAGTTTCTTTTGAGACAAAAGGTAACAAACAGGTTCATTCTTCTCTCTTTTCCCCCACCATTTCTGGCAAGTACCTCTTTATTTTTAACAAGCTTGAGGAGGATAACATATGCTTGATTATAAGCTCATCCTTCGGATGAGTCCAACCTAGTTTTGATTCGAACCCTAGGAAGGAGTGGTTCGTTCCTGTTTGTAATTGAACAGGTCCTTTACTGTGAAATGTTTAACGAGCCCAGTATAGGAGAAACTCGGTGTTTTTCAATTTTAGAGAGTCTGAAAAGCTTAAGAAGACTCCAAGTTGAACTTTTTCGTAGATTTGTGTCCCTCAAGCCCGAAAAAGTATAAAATAATACCTGGGGGAACCGCTTGATCTTGCGACCAAGGAGTACTTTCATAATTAGTGCCACTGACCTGAAAAGTAAAAAGCGATCAAGGACACGTCGTTTTATTTCCGTATCGAGTTTGAAACGACAAAAACCCGGCAATCTTTTCCTGATTTTACGGTCAGAAAAGAGCTATAAGGGGACCGTCTTTTAATTCTGTTTTAACGAGTGTAAAAGAAACGCTCGGCAATCTTTTCATATTTTAGGAGTCAGAAAAGGGCTTAAAAGATGACTCTGAGGTTTTCACTTTTTCGTAAGTTTTAACGAGTTCGAAAAAGGGATAAAAATGTACTCATGGTTTTCACTTTTTCGTAAGTTTTAATGAGTTCGAAAAAATGATAAAAATGTACTCATATGGCCGACTTTCAATTTAATTTACGAGCAAGAAAAGACGGAAAGAACTCGGCATTTTCATTTATTTTACGAGAATGAAAGATAGCAAAATAATCTCGAGATTTTCATGAGTTTAACGAGTCTTGAAAATAACGGAAATTGACTCGAGATAGGTTTCATTTTTACAAAAGCTTGAAACAGAGAAAAACTATGCTTCATAGTAGTTTCATTTTTACACAAGCTTGAAACAGAGATAAAACTGTGCTTGATGCCCCCTAAGCATAACTGTTAGAGCGCATGCCCCCTCAGCTTCATTTCATTCAACTAAGTACAAGCTGGATGGAGTGAAGGTTCATGAACGAGATCATTTGAAAGACTCGACCTAAAATTGTAAGAAAATTATGCAAAAAACTGAAATAACTAACCTAAAAATACAACTTAACATCTATGAGATCTAGTCAATCTCTCGACTCAAGTAGAGGAGGATTTGTTTCATTTTTTAATGAGCTTGACACAGGAAAAGAACTATGCTCAGATTCGGTTTCATGTTTACGCAAGCTTGAAACGAAAAACTATGCTTCTTAAAAGTTCACATGCCCCCAGCATAAATGACGCAAAACGAGGTACATGCCCCCCAAGCTTCATTGCATTCAATGAGGTGGATGGAATGAAGCTTTACTTTCAAGATATTGGAAAGACTTGTGGGAGATGTTTCATTTTTTAGTGAGGTTGACACAAGAAAAGAACTATCCTCAAAACCCTTGTTTCATTTTTTAAACGAGCTTGACACAAGATAAGGAACTATGCTCATAACTATTCTCTACAATCTACCTAACAAAAACTCTACTCTAAAAACCTTGATTCATTTTTTAACGAGCTTGACACAAGACAAGGAACTATGCTCTAAAATCCTTGATTCATTTTTTAATGAGCTTGACACAAGACAAGGAACTATGCTCATGACTACGCTCTACAATCTACCTACTTAACCTACCCTTGTTTCATTTTTTAACGAGCTTGACACAAGACAAGGAACTATGCTCAAAAAGTTCGCATGCCCCCAGCATAATGATGCAAAGCGAGGTACATGCCCCCCAGGCTTCATTCCATTCAACCGGCTGGATGAAATGAAGGTTTACTTTCAATATTTAACTTGAAAAGGGAGTTGTTTCATTTTAAGGAGGTTGACACAAGAAAAGAACTATCCTCATACCTGATTCATTTTTTAACGAGGTTGACTCAGTAACAGGAACTGTCCTCAAACTTGATTCATTTTTTAATGAGGTTGACTCAGTAACAGGAACTGTCCTCAAAATCCTACTTTCTACAATCTACCTACATAACCTAAAATCTACCTGATTCATTTTTTAATGAGGTTGACTCAGTAAAAGAACTATCCTCATGCTAGCCTGTTTCATTTTTTAACGAGGTTGATACAGGAAAAAACTATCCTCGTACACACTGATTCATTTTTTAACGAGGTCGACACAGTAAAAGGAACTTTCCTCGTACCTGATTCATTTTTTAACGAGGTTGACTCAGTAACAGGAACTGTCCTCATTACAGCCTATTTCATTTTTTAACGAGGTTGATACAGGAAAAAACTATCCTCGTACTCACTGATTCATTTTTTAACGAGGTCGACACAGTAAAAGGAACTTTCCTCGTACCATCCAGTTTCATTTTTTAACGAGGTTGAGAGAGGAACAAACTATCCTCGTACTCACTGATTCATTTTTTAACGAGGTTGACACAGTAAAAGGAACTTTCCTCGTTACAACCTATTTCATTTTTTAACGAGGTTGATACAGGAAAAAACTATCCTCGTACACACTGATTCATTTTTTAACGAGGTTGACACAGTAAAAGGAACTTTCCTCGTACCATCCAGTTTCATTTTTTAACGAGGTTGAGAGAGGAACAAACTATCCTCGTAACATTGATCATGGCTTCCAACTGGAAGAAAGACATGTCAATGGACACACCTTGATCATGGCTTCCAAAAGGTCTTCATCCGAAGGAAGAATAGTTTTTTGGAAGGAACACACGTCAAGGGACTCAAAAGGGATAAGAACATCGTGTTCAAATAATCCCATAGAGTTTTCCATGTCAGTTACCGGATCTAAATCAACAGTGAGAGGCTCACTTACATCGGTAACTGAAAACATGGGACCAGTTGCCACATAATTAACCCGTGGCAGGGTAGATACCACTTTAGAATCAGGAACATTTAGGGGTGTCATATTATTGGTAGTTGAGACAAGACTAGGGAACGAAAGCTGGTCTACAGTCACAATACTGCCATTGTGAGGGAAAGACATCACGCGAAAGAGTGTCGATACGACAGCTTTCATTGCATAAACATAGTCTCGCCCAAGGAGTAAATTGAAATCCAAGGGACCTCGAACTACCATAAGATCAATACAGACAGTTTTACCTTCCAAGGTAATAGAAAACTTAGGAAGAATCCCTAAAGGTTCACTGATGGTTCTGTTAAAAGCTTTCAGTTTCTGCGTAATAGGCGCAAGCTAAGGGGAACCCAAAGCTTTCCAAACAGTTGAGGATAAAATACTAACAGAAGCACCTTCATCTACCTGAGTACGATGTATGTCCCTACCACCAGCCTTGACAATGATTTGGAAAGGGATGGAGGAAGGAAGACGAGGTTCTGTCAGTCTATTCCAATCAAAGGAAAAGACCTCAGTACTTGGAGGGGGTTCTGTATGAACAGGTGAAATGCCCCCCGGCATAGAAGAATCTGACGTAACAAGAAGAACCTGAGCGGTATGAAGTTCACTCTCTAAATGGAAAGTGGGATCGACCGAATGTGAAATTGAATCGACCACTTGATCAACTAATGGATCATCAACCTGAGTAACATGAGTTTCACTCTCCAATGGAAGAGTGTGATTGAATGTACTTGAAATGAGATCAATCACTCCGTCAGTTGACGGTAGGTTGGGAGAAAGTTTACGGTAACCAGTTGGAAATTCTTGCTGTGGAACAGTAAGGTTTTCCAACAATGTTGAGGCTTCATCCATGTGAGGGCAAATGTGAGTTTGATGACTCCCTTTGCATAACTTACAAGGAAACCTAACTTTACCCTTTTTCCCAGGAACCTGACTATCACTGATTGATGGATCAATGAAAAGTTGATGAGATTTTTCTGACCATACTTCCAAGACTTTTGGTATACCAGGACAATTGACAAGGAAGTGGTCACCCTTACAAAGCCTGCAAGGGTATTTGGGTTTACGGTGCATGTCGGAATTTTCCTCAACACAACTAACACTTACAGCCATGGCTGGTTGGTTGACTTCTTTCTTATCTTGCTTCTTCTTCTTCTTCTTCTTCTTCTTCCCTTTCTTCTTCTTCTTAGCCTCCTGGTTACTAGCATCAAGGCTTTTACCAGGTGAAGAGGAAGAAATGGAGGAAGAAAAATTAGGCGAAGAAGGTAAAGGGTCAACAGAAGGTTGGTTATGTTGAGATGGTGAACTCTGTGAAGCATTTGGTTGAGGTGGAACAAATGGAGTATTTTGGGCCAACGAAGTTGAAATTAACCATATCGGTAATCCTATTGTAAATCCAGGTAATGACAAAGTAGCCATATAAGGAGGACCAATATTTCCAAAGTAAGGAAAAGTACTAGGATTCTCGTTAGGAGGGGTTCCTAGGTTGATAAATTCCGGAACATTTGCCATTATATTCAACTTCAGTGAATTTTATTACAATTTATAACTAAAATTAACAATTCACAATTCACACCTAACAACTAAAATTCACAATTCACACCTATGGTCTCTAAAAGTAAAAAAAAACAAATTAACACGCGCTATCAAATCTAGGAGTCAAACCACACACAAACAGTAAGCTCTCCGGACCGAAAACACTAGTTGGTGATTAAGCCCAACCTCGCAGAATTCAGTACAGAAATGGCGGGTGGAACAGTTACCCCGGCAACCTGCTTAATGAATAGACCGACACAAGTTCCTCCACTTTAACCGTCTCGAGTGAAGTGAACCCCCCGGAAAATCCAAGTGAGTATAACCGACGTCTGCTCCAGGTACAGTGGGACCTTTCCTCCACCGTCACCTTGGATATAATCCTAAAGATAATGGTCACTAAGGTCACCAACAGTAACAAATACACCTGGGGGAACAGTCTACGCTCCGACAGCACGCAAGGGCAGAGTATCAAGCTCAATCCCCTTACCGGCTCCTTGACAATAATCCAAGGTTTACCGACAAGTGACCCCTGGCTCCTCGACAATGGTTAATCCGAGGTTTACCGTTTGTAATACGTGCGTGTCTGGCGTCGTTCCCAACGAGGGGGGAATGATCCCCTCACTGGTTCGGACACGAGCTCGTGCTTCTCCTTTAAGAGGAGCTTTCCCAGAGTACAAGTGAGACAATTGGATTTATTCTATCACAAGATAAGCTACTTGTTTGGTTTTGTTGTCTTGGAGAGTTAATTACTCACCTACTCCAAGACACTAGCCTGATCTAAATTGGTGCTTCAGAGCCCTAGTAAATAAAAGTTACTATTTCAATTTTACTTTAAGCGTTACTTTTATGGTTGTTCTTTAAAATCACAAGGTAGTGGAAGTGAAACCAATGGTGTGTAGACTCGACTCCAACCACTACAAAGATGCACCTAAGATGATTTACGCTACTTTCCTTTTTCAATGAAATTCTTAACTAAGAGAGTTGAGAGAATGCAAATTTTTAGAGAAAACAACTTCCTTAGAAAAGACAATCAAAGAAACAATTCTCTTTTTCTTTTCAACCACACAAACATGACCACTCTTTACTTGCACGAAAAACTCTTTTTCTTTCAAAACTTTCAAAGCTACTTGAAACAAGACTTTTAAAGAAGATGTTTTTGTATTTTTCTTTTAATAAAGCAAATAAATCTAATTTAACAAAAATCAATCTTTACAACTATTAAAATCTACGAAAATTCACTCACGAGCAAACTAAAAGGTAAATTTACTCTAAGCAAACTTAACGAGGCCAAAACCTACAAGGATGTTTCTAGGTTGTTTTACTTGACCAAAATCAAATCAAGGACCAGCTATTGCAGAATCAAGAGCTGATCAAAACAAAACTCAAATCTTTTTGTTCTTTTTGTAAAATGGAATTCAAGACTTAATCAACAAGCACCTTGAAATTTGACCAAAGAGACAACTCAACAGGTTGGTTGCTCACACGGGTAGACTTACGACAGATCCGACTCTTAAGAAGGTTGACCAAACCAAAGAGATCTAAGGCTTGACAACTTCCACCATTAAATTCACTACAGGATCTACTCAAAAATCAAACCCTAGGCTTAAATTTCAATGAAATCCACTAAAACACTTAATGCTATAAAAACAAGTTCAGGTGAAGATTCTTGGCAAGGGACTAATGAATCTGGGTAGAAAAAACTAAGAAACAACAAAATCTAAGAGTAAAAAAGCAAAAAATGGAGTTTTCTCAAATTTTAGCAGGGGGACGCAGGCAACCCGTTAGCACAGGTGCGGGCCCGCTCTGTGCACACAGCAAAAGTGCGTCCAGGGACGCACTGTGCAGCACTCAGAGGGTGCGTCCTACTGAAAAACTCAAGAAAATGCAAAATAAAACTAATCCTAAGCTAACCCACCCAGAGACAGAATCACAGAGCCAAAACCAGAAAAATAAACCAATTTTCTCAAAGCAAAGTTCACACAAAAGAAAAGATTCTTCTCGACAATGGATCCCCAGCGGAGTCGCCAATTTGTCACACGGAATCAGTCAAAAGTGCAGACACAACCGACCTTCCTAGAAGTCTAAGACATTCTAATGACAAACAAAACAAACTGGAGCTATCCTTCTCTAAACATGCATTATGATATGAGAAATCAAGTGTTTCGTTCTTACCTTTGTCCAAACGCTGTTGTAGAAGTCCAAGCTTTGTTGATCTGGATGAGCTCCTCCTTTTCTCCAAAACCTGAAATCACCAACAGTCAAACAATTAAATAGCACCTGATTATAACATAAAACAAAGCATATCCAACATATAGACCAAGGAGTACATGAAATAACCCATAAACAACAAGTTATTGAGAAGAATGGACCAATTTGCATTAAAGGTAATCAAAAGGAACCATTACAACCTGAGCCTTGGTGTTGTGCAAGCTCCTTCCAGGGTCCACAAGAGTCTTCCTCTACTTTGACAAAGCTCACCCACTTCCAAATAGAACAAGCAAAGATGACAATCTCTCCTCACAAGTTTCTAAATGGGAGTCCTAATTCCTGCAGCATTTACCCTTAGAAAATGTATAGCTTCGACCTCTCCTCCTTCTGGCCCAATGCCTGTATTTATAGTACTCAAGAGGAGGTTAATCAGGTCCACCATCAATGGGATAGTCCCCTCTTTGGATGGGATCACTCCCTTATTGATGGGATAAGTTCCTCTTTGATAGGAGTGCATGAACCATCTGGAGGCGCCCAATACACGTCGAACAACCTTCTAGAATGCTCTAGAAATGACCACAAGTAACTTTTTAAAGATGAAACTTGCGCATTCTAACTTTTACAGGGGGACGCACCTGTCCCTTTACATACAGAGCGTCTTTGGACGCAGCTTTTGTGAACATTGGGAGCGTCCCCGCAGGTAAGTTTGAGAGAACCTGCGTCCCCAGAGATAAATACATTTATACAAGACTTTCTCTCTTTTTGGAGTTTGACATGGAGAGCAGAGGCATAAGACTTGCCTAAGAGGGTAGCATGACTGTCGATTGAGCCATACTAACTGTAAATAGTCATGGTGACATTTTTTAGTGTAACAACTCTTCCAATATTACTTAAAATATGTTTTATTGTCTCTTCTCCTACATAATGGGTACATTCCATATGTGATTTTGAATTTGGTCCATTGAAACTTAGGTGGGAAAGCCTCGATAAATTATTATCCACTCAAAAGATCTTAACTAATTAGAAGCTTACAATATTAAAAACTTCTCATCCTAGTTATCTACCTAAACTCATCACCTTAGCTACTCTATTTGTCCCCAACAAAGGTGCATAATTGTACATGATTTGTGAAAGCTTCATATTTCTTATCTCAAAAATAACATTGTCATAATACCATTACGAATCTCTCCAAATGATGCCTGGTATATAATCATTCATCTTCCAAGATCCTTGTTTAAGTGTTGAAAATATCTAAGAATGTTCTTATCGAATGCTAAAAGACCATGATTGTGAGTAAAATAAATCCATTCTCTAGTATCATCATCGTATAAACCCTTTTGAATAAAAATGCCATTTTCATTCATCTTACACATAGTGAGTAAAATAAATTTAATTATTTACTTCAATGAAATAAATAACATCCTTATCATTCTAGATAGAAAGTTCAACCGCATGGGCATTGAATTAAAATGCATAGATTTATAGGATAGAAAGTGACATTAGTAAATGGGTTTTATAAAACGAATCCAAGTTAATAGTGTAAAAACAAATCTAAAATGTGAAGGCATATAAGGATTGTATGAATCTAGATTAATTAGGAGGAAAGTGTGTCACGGAAGAATATGATAATGTCGGGCTACAATGGAAGGGTATGAAAATGTCCAAACAAAGATGTGTGCAGTTTAGGAGCAAAAGAAAGGTATAGAATCTGGGAGAAATAAGGTGTGTGATATTAAAGGAAGGAAAATCAATGTTAAAGATGAAAGTCAGCAAAATATAAAAGGGTATGAAAATGTCCAAACAAAGATGTGTGCACTTTAGGAGCAAAAGAAAGGTATAGAATCTGGGAGAAATAAGGTGTGTGATATTAAAGGAAGGAAAATCAATGTTAAAGATGAAAGTCAGCAAAATATAAAATTATAAGATATGGAGATATGGAAGTCAAATAATCAAAGAGGCAATTCTTATAATAAGTTTAGAAATTTAAAGGATATCTAGATAAATAGTTAAATAGAAAGATTAGAAACCATTAGAAAGATTAAAAAAATAATTAGAAAAATAAATTAGAAAATTATAATTTGTAAATTAGGGGATTTTGGTCATAGTTACCACTTGTTGTTGGGATAGCATATCATAAACATCGTGTAGTATTGTATATCTACTAGTATATCAAACATGTTTATGGAATAATTCTCTGATATTGTATTGCACAAGTCATTCTTATTGATTGAGAGACTAGCAAGCTACATCAAATTATGGCCAATTTTTTCTGGTGTACACCCACTGAAATGATTTTCAGACAGCCAAAGTTGGGTTAGGCTTGAGTTCCACAAGTATACCACCATTTAAGTTGTGTTAAAATGCTAGGAATCTAGTGATTTATTTTAAGTTGTCATAACATCTGGGTATACTTCTTGTTAGTAAATTAAGCCTAACATTTAGGTATTGGATGTTTATAAGATTTTGAGCTAGCGCAGAAGGGTACCCTTGAAGAAATTGGCACTTATCAAGAAATAATTCACATTAGAGAGTTGTTTAAGATATTTTATGATTTTTCCCATCACAAAGTTACGTTAAATGGCAAGGAGTCTATGTATAGTGACATTCCCAAGTGTACTAGGCATCAAACCTTGAAAATTGATACATCTATGTAGAGCATCTCAAAGTAGCGTAATTTTCCCAATTCTATAGGAATTTTAGCAAGCATGTGGTTGTTTCCAATCATCAATACCCTTAGTTTGAGTGCATAGTTAGCAAGTTCTAGTTTGAGTCTAAGTTCGAGTTTGAATTCAAATTCGAATTTGATTCAATACAAAAAAAAAAATTAGTTATTTGAAATTCAATATAAGAAAAATTCGGAAGTATACCTCTTACAAATATTCAAATATATTATTTTCCAATCTTTTAAATCATTGAAATGGACAATTATAACATTGAAAACCTTATAAAAGCTTTTAAAATTGTTTTCAATCAATATTACAAATAAAATTACATATTGGACTAAATCTCGTAGTTTTACATTTAGAATAGCAAGTAGGATAACAAGTTTTAAGAATTTTTGTATTCATCCATACACCCAAATACACCATAAATTATATGATACTCAATATAAAATCAATTTCCATGCAAATTCCGCATTAAAATGAACCATACAAATTCCACATTATCAAGAATTTTAGGTTTGGAATGAAGTCATATGTTAAGTGTGTGCAAACATTCTTTCAAAATATTCAATTGTATTCTCAATTGCCAATTACTCATTAACCAAACAAAATCAAAATCTAAATTACAACATATGTTATTTTGTATAATACAAAAGGTTAACCCTTATAATTCTGTGCTTAATCAAAATCCCATTCAGCAAAGTCCGCATTGAAAAAAAGTGATGAATTTTTTTCATTCACGAAGATAATTCACGAAAAAAATCTCCTTGCTAGAATTTCTAATTAAATTTGATAAATTTTCAAATTATAAATTTATAAATTGCATAAATACATATGTTCTTCTCTCTACAAACACATAATCTTTGTGCACATCATAAGTCATAGATTTCTATAGATTTCATTAAAAAACGTGTTCAGAAATTTCTTGTACAAAATCTTATTGCATAAAAAAACAACGAGCATTAGCATTTATTGACCATAACCATATGCCATTTCCTAAATCCAGAAGGGGTTTTTGAAGAGTAAATGGGATGGTATAATTTATAATTCTCACTAGAAATATGCCCTCGTCTTCCTATATTAATTTATGAACCTATTACCCTGTGCACCATACCAAACTTTGAATCAATATATTAACACAAACTAAATTGAACAGTTGAATTTTTAATTTTTTTTTGGCAGTAAAACTAAATTTCGTAACTATAGTTGAATGCAGTTGGAGGGAATTGATGTGAGAATAGTACTAGTGAGGTCATTAAATTCTAAACATAGATATTCTAATCTAGACCAGAAAGCCAACTCTATAGTCAAATATCATATTAGTTGTTGATGTGCCCTAACGGGGAGTAAGGCGACTGGAACCCTAGTTGCCCTTGCTCCCCAATTTTTTTCCTTCTCCATGATTGTCGATGGGTTTTCTCATGTTTCCTTGGTGGGAAATTTGTTTCTATAGAGGTTCTCTCGTTGCACAGTGTTGGTGTGGTGTTTTCAGGCTTTTGTCGTGGTTCTTGGGTTTCTGAATGTTAGCATTTTCTTCATTGTTGTTGTCTCTCCCTGGTTGACCATTGTTCATCAGGTTCTAAAGTCACTAGTGGCAGTCTACTGGGCTTCATGGCCCATCCATGTCGCTTGGAAATTAGTCTGGCATCGCCTTGGTTCATGGTTATGGTCTTTGGCAGTCTCTGTCAATTTTCCCTGTGCCTGTGACTTGTTTTATTTTTCAACAAGTCTGGCTTTAGGTTTGGTTATGTGGCTTCTATCAGCGAATTCTTCTAAGTTTCGTTCTTGGAATGTTGGCTACCCTCTTGGGTTTATTTCTGGGACTTAGTGTTGGATTTGGGGTTTCGATCGGTATTCTCAAAGCTTTTAGTTTCATTATCATGCTGCCCATTTTTGGGTTGGTTTTTTTAGGTGGGGTTTGCCTTGGTGGACTTTTTTGCATGTATGGGTGTGATGAGGTCTATCAGAGCATCTACAGGCATGTCCAAGATGGTCAAAACATCATCCAACTGTATTTTTTTATGATTTTTCACATGTGTGTGTGTGTGATGAGCCTATCAGACCATCTCCAGGCGCGTCTGAGTCGATCATAGAATTTTTCAGCTTTTTCTAGTTTGTGGGCCTTGGGCCCTTTTTTCTTAGGTTTTATGATGGATTCTATTGGCCCACATTGTAATGACCGGTTTCCTGATTGTTGGACCATATTTGGTATTCCATACGGGGATCTTATGCAGGTCTGTGCACCCTGCTATCTTGCTTTTGGTATTCTATGATTAATTCTACATGAGATATGGGATATGACTTGGAAATTATGCATATGTAAACAAATTTTATATTAATAGAAGATTGTTTGTTTGTTTGTTTTTAAAAAATCTATAGTCCCATTTAACAAGGAATTATAACACAAGTCCAACACAATAAGCTTTGTATTGTTAGATAGAGCCAGCGAAATTTGACAGATGAAATTTTTCTAATGTAAGTTGAGATGATGGAGATTAGGAAATAAAACAAGACAAGGAGGAGTGAAGCCACCAAGGTATCACTCTTTAAATGATGAGTATGTATATAATGTAAAAAAATAATATCCCTCAGTTTCAAGAGATAGTGTACTTATAAGAAGCGTGCAATTTAAAACTGAAATATAGGAAGGAGACCATGCAAACCTCTAAACACAAAGTAATACACATATAATAACAATAAAGATCATATGTCTTCCTTCATAATCTTCAAGCTTCAATAGACCACCTCACATTCACCAAGTTAGAAAATATATATACACACACAATTCAATATTAGTTTATGACATTTGACTTAGACACCATAATTTGATATGATGTACATGAAGTTAGTAGCTTGTATAGAATATTTGAGTATAATTGATATAAGGAATCTAATATTAGCTTATAACATTTGACTTGACACTTGAATTTGATATGATGCACATGAAGTTAGTAGCTTGTATAGAATGTTTGAGTATAATTGATACAAGGAGTCTAATCATAGCTTATAACATTTGACTTGACACCTGAATTTGATATGATGCACATGAAGTTAGTAGCTCGTATGAAATGTTTAAGTATAACTGATACATGGAGTGATGTTTTCCATATATTCTATTCTCTTCTCTATTGGTGGTTGAGTTGTGGTTCAACATTAGTTGAGATGGATGTACTTTGATCATGTAGCAGTGGTTGAGATGGATGCACTCTGGTCATGTAAAAAAGGAAGGATGGCCTTAAACATAAATGAGGGAGTTAATTGGTTCAATCCTTGTAATTCTTAGATTCTTGTTACATCACCAAATTCTGATATCCAAAATTAAGTTATGCAGGGATAGCATAATGTGTTATGTAGGGAAACTATTGAAAACAATAATTGGGTGGTTTCAATATGTGTTATACAAGGATAAGTATTGAACAATGATGAGTAATATATGTTACCTAGATGTGAGGTATATGTGCTATGTAGCGATAAGTATTGGAAAAGTGAGGTAGTGAGAAACAAGTATCAGATAATTACTTTGGTTAACTAACATTAACAAAAGGAAAAAATTGTTTTATTTAAACTTTGTAAAAATTTACATAATGTAAGAATATTTTATTTAGAGTAAAAAGCTTTATTCAAACTTAAATGTATTTTGTCAAAGTTTGGAAAATTTTGCATAAATGTAAGAATATTATTTTTAGAGTAATGAAATCCTTATTCAAAATTTACATAATTGCCACACTTTGCATAATTATATATATATATATATATATATATATATATATATATATATATATATATATTTATATATATATATATATATTTAGAGTAATGAAACCTTGCTAAAACATTGCATAATTGTGAAGCCTCCCATAAGGCTTCGGAAGTAATTTTCCAACTAAACTTGAACAAATATGATTTTTATTTCTTTAATTATTATGATGATGAAGATGATGGTGGTGGTGGTGGTTAACGTCCACTGAGACCAAACTTTGGTCTATCGGACCTAAAGGAACAAATTATTTAGTTTGATTTAAGATTTTATTCGTATGCTCAAAAAGCTTGGAGAGAAGCCTTCCGAGCTCAATATAATTTTGACATCGTAAAAGGTTAGGAAGGTCAGTATTGCGATAGAGATTATGAAACTGAGATCTAATGTGGTTGTATGTGGGGCACTCTAAGAGGAAGTGGTTTTCATCCTCGATGTTCTTATTCTCACAAAGATGGCAGATCCTTTCCATCCATGGTGTTTCAGGGATTGCCCAACGACCTGTTTCACTATGGAGCTCATGAGAGTTCATTCTAATATTAATTTTCTTCTTTGAGCTATTTAAAATAGAGAGATACTTTTGATCTTCTAGGGTGGGGTTGATGACCTTCTTATAATACCTTAATTTTCTTTTAGCTGCTAAATCTTTCTCACACCACATTTTTATTTGAACTTAGAAGTAACAATATTTTTAATGTTATTAATGTTTTGCAATGCATCATTCTCGTTGATCTCTCAATGGTTTAACCATGCCCTCGTGTCTTTATACCACCCCTGCTTGAGCCTTAGGCGGTTTTGGTTGGAAGTTAAAGCTAGCTTAGGAAGTCTATGATCTCCTATGTTATTGAGTTTGTGATTGTACACCAGAAGCCTAGTCATAGCTAGGCTCTCGATAGGGGAAATACCTACTTCTATAAGGAGAATAGGATAGGGTGTATTGCTTTTAATTTTCAGATTATACGTTATAAAATGCTTCTGGATTTTCTCAATCTTTCTCCAGGATTCTCTAGAGATGCTGCAACCCCAAACCTCACATCCATATAAGATAACAGGAGTGACTAAAGTTTCAAAGAGGAACTTCTTTTTATCCCACATTACGAGGTTTGCCATTTTAAAATTATTTTCAAGACCAAAATAAGCTTTCCACCCTCCATTAATCCTTTTCTCGATGCTATAGTTCCATTTGAGCTTGTGATGAATATCAATTCCTAGGTACTTGTAAGAATACACTTCCTCCAAGTTATTATTGTCATACATAAAATTAGCGTAAGTGTCCTTCTTGGATTTGATAATCATAACTTTTGTTTTGTCAGTGTTAATAGTCATACCCATGGTAGAGCAGAAATCCTTAAGAAGCCTAAATTGCTTATCAAGATCAGATGAGCACCTTGCAAGAAGAAAAATATCATCAAATTATATAAATGTGTTTGTTTTTCCTAACTTAAACATTGTTATTTCTAAAATAATATAATCAAACTCAAAAGTAATAAGAGGAACTAACACATTGAATTATGATTATTTCTTAGCTATGGGTTCAAACTGGGATGATCCAACGTGTCATAACTATGTGTAATATCTTTTTTGGTTTTGATAGACATTGGTCTTGGTAAGTCACCTCAATTGAGGTGTCATAATTATGAGCGTAATTCCCTTTTTTGGGTTTGATGGATTTATTGGTTTCTTTTGTAAGTCACATGAGTTAGGAGTTGTTTTGGTGGATGTTTGAAGAGAATAATTTGATAAACACAACATTAATAATAAGAAGGGAGTTGAATGAGTGTATGATATTTTTTTACTTATTTAAGTTTGATTATTATAATAAAAAAATCATACACAAAATACAAAATATGTAACAAAAAATGGAGAAAAATATAAAAATAATTTTAATTATTACAATAAAACAATTATGATATAATTGTAAAATACAAAACAAGTAATTTTTTTCGAGAGAACACAAAAATCAATTTTTATTTATAATTTTTTATAGGCACCAATCTATGGGAGATGCCAATTCCCGTGCTAAATTTACAACTTCTTAAAAATTGATAAACATTCACATTGTCTCCTTGTCTCTTGCTTGCTATCTTTTCAAATATATATTTTGGAATGATATTCAATATTCACTCATATATTTATCTATTTTAGAGAGGATCCTTTTTATACTTAGTCATTTTTCCCTCCAATTCTCTCATACATTATTATGACCCTTTATAAATAGATGTGTTGATTCATTATATATATATACACACAACTCCTCCTTTTTGGAATGATATTCAACATTCACTCATATATTTATCTATTTTAGAGACGATCCTTTTTATAGTCATTCACTTTTCCCTTACTTTTCCCTGGTACATCATTATGACCCTTTATAAAGAGATGTGTTGATTCATTAATTAAATATTTAATATTTTTTTTATTTCATCTTTGCAAATACCATGGTTTTCAATTCCACGGGCTTGAAACCATTAATGATAAAAGACAATTATAAAATATTATTTCACTTATTTAGTAAAATTCATTTTTTAATTTTTATTTTCTTATTATTATTATGTACACACTCTTTTTTGTTATACTTTTTCTTGTGAACCTTAAAATATCTTTTGACTTCTTTACCTTTACTTTTAAGTAAAATTCAATTTTTTTTCTTTATTATTATTATTATTATGTACACTCTCTTTTTTGTTATACTTTTTCTTGTGGGCCTTATTTTATTATATTTTTCATGTGCTCCTTCCTTTTTATTACACTTTGAAACTTTTATGTATGATTTATAGTTATTATATCTTTTTTTACATCAATAACAATATATTCAACATACTTTAAATGAGTTTATTTATTTGCCACAAAATTAGCATTGGGTTCCATCTTTAGAGTGTTTTTATGTTAATTGGTTCTTAGAATTGCTCATTTTTCTCTTGAAGATGAATATCTCCTTCCTTGTATTGAGATAGGAGGAGGTGAAAATTTAACCTGGTTTTCGAAATCTTTATTCTAAAATTATTTTAAGTATGTTGAATTTATTTTGATTTAAATATATTATTTATTTTTAAATTGAAATTAGCATACAATGTTTCTATTTTCTTTTGGTATCATAAAAGATATTACCATTATGAAGGCAATACTAATTGTTTTAATATAAAGATGCCATTGTATGTCATTGTCTTTGTTGATAGAAAATTGTGTAAGCTTGAATGATTTTGATAAAATATTTTAGGCTTTTATATTGTAATATTGATAATGCATTATGTTCTTATACATATTATAGTGTTTTTTTAATTAATTGTTTTCCTGATGGGGTTATATTTTGGGGAAATTCTTCGTACTTGTAGAGAAAACCAATTAATTGTAGTTATGGCAATCTAATTTGGCAACCTAATCTAGAGGGGACATCAAGTGAGGCTCTATAATATCCATAAAGACAATAGGCCTATGAACTTGACCTAAGACCTCTTGCTTGTAATATGGAGACCTCTTGCTCGTAATATGAAACACTAAATCACTCAAACTAACCCATTGGACTAAAAAATTTGAGCATTAAAATCTGTTCATGAGTATAATTCATTACACTCTCTAACCCAATGCAAAAATAGAAATATTAGTACCTTGCCAATACCACATACTATACTCATATAAAAGTTCAACATATTGCTTGTATAAATAAAAATTTAAATAAAAAAATAACAATCGTTAATATAATAAAAAAACATTACACTAATCACTTATGCTAAATCCAATTAATAAAAAATTAATCAAATTAAAAAATAATAATATTAACAACAAAACTTCTAACAAACTAATGTGAATATTTTCGATACATCTATGATAGAGAGACATTGGGAAGAAAAGTAGGTAACTTTCAATAGTTTTATCAATTGAAAGTAACACTTTCCATACCGACTCAATTGAATTCAACATAAAACTAATTTAATCATTGTCATGATTGGAGATATCACAGGAACATCTTTTCATGAATATTTTACATATAGATCGTGGGATTTGGCATGAGTCGATGGACTAACAACGTGTCATATCATGTAATGATATTAATTTTTACAATGTTTTAAGAGATTTGTATGGTGAAAAATGGTTTTTATTTATTTGTACATAATTTGGGCATGGACTAAGAGCATGTTATATCATATCATGTAATGATGTTCATTTTCACAATGTTTTAAAAAAAAAAATTGTGTAAGTAAAAGTGGTTTATTAAATAAATAAATAAATATATTTTTATTAAATAAATATGCTTTTATTTATTAGTAAGTAAAAGTGGTTTAATAGTAAGTATAAGCTCTGAGTAATTTTTTTTTTCCATGAAAAAGCTCTGAGTAATTATATATAGAGTTATTTTATATTATATTTAAAAAATAAGTTCAATTATATAATATTTTTTATTATTAATAAAAATATTTTCTCATAAAAGTTTTTATTAAACATTTTAAAGTAATCATAACGTATTTAAAGATGGTGGTCAAAAGTGTGAAGCACACATAACATTAACCGCATGCATGTGCATTAAATAGAATTAAAAGCCTACTTCTATATATATTTACTCAATACCTTATATTATCCATGAACATATATAGAGATATTGGTGGAAAGTGTGAATCAAGTATATATTTACCGAGTACCTTAAGTTATCCATAAACATATATAGAGATATTGGTTGAAAGTGTGAATCAGGTATATACTACTCAATCATATACTTACGCAATTACATATCTATGGACCAAATTCTACCCTTAAGCTCCCTTTAAGACTTATAAAAATTTTTCTAGATTAAATTATTAACTCGTAATAATATATTTTTTCTTATCTGAGAAAAGGTTCAGATCTCTATCATAAAAATTTATATTTATTAATGTGAAGTTTTAGTAAAAGTTTACAAATCTATATTATGAAATAATAATTTAATAAAGAAAATAAAAAATAAATTCATTGTTAATATTTTAATTTTCATCACCCGGATGCAGGTGTATAAGGTGGAATGCAGCTCGACGGCGGCGAGGAAGGACGACACGTGGCTCTTCATTTACGCCAACCGGCCTCGCATGAGAATTGTTTTAATGATGCAGGACCTCTAAGTAAATGCCGCATTAACGCAACTTCTCTCGATCATTCAGCCCATCAGTTTATTTGTAATGGCACTCGTTCGGCTCTCCATTCTTTCTCCTCCCCTATGCTTAAGCGGTTCCAGCGAGACTCATACTCCTGGCACTCATAACAAGATATTAATCTGTCATGCTTGGGTTCCATACACTGCCCTTCATCATAGCTTCCATCCTCCTGTGATTCAAACCAGCTCCATCTCCGGTTATCCCCTCACTGTCTCCTCTGCCACTGTTTGTTCCGCCCCTCCTGCGCTTCTTATCATGCCTAGAGTTCGCCCCAGGATGTGCAGTAGGAGAGGCAGCTCTCGTGGCCAAGTCTCCCGCCAGCCATCCTCCACGACTTCAGATCCCTTGTCTGATGCTTCGGATTACAGCTTCAACAGATACCCTGTCACTAGAAGTGGCCATGGCAGAGGAAGAGGGCAATCTATCTCCGAAGCTGGCTTTTCCCACTCCCATTCCCATACGGCTCGCTTCCGCTTCCCCTACTCCCTAGGAAACTCCTCCTTTATAGCGTCAGTCACAGTTGAGTTATGTGAAGACATTGCTGGTTCGGGAGCTGTTGGTTTGGGGGATGCTGTTCCTGACTCTCCCTTGGAGCCGAAGACAGCAGACAAGATAGCTTCCATGCAGACTGAAGATCCTCAGTGAAAAGATCCAGGCGACGCAGTCATTCCGAAGTCCACCACTCTTGCAGAACCCAGCACTCCAGTAAGGGATGGTTCATCAGGTAAAGAAGATCTTCCCTCAGATTCGGATGGTTCTGACCATTTTGGCTGCCGCATCATGGAGGAATCGCCTCCAACCTCGCCTGATGTTTGAACAGGTCTGCTCTTTTTGTTTGGTTCTGCAGTGGCCAGGAAACATTCTTCCAAAATCTTTTCTAGCCTAGCAATCCTCAATATCAGATCTTTTGTCAACATTGTCTTCTCGGTTTCCCCTGTGTAGGATGTGTTCAACGCTTTTTTTGGTCACTATCATATACACTGTCTTAAGGTCTCTGTCCTCTTGGATTTTGTTCTGGGTTAAAATGTTTCTGGGTCATCCTCTGGTTAGGGAGAGGCTGCACGGTTTTGAGTTTTTGATTGGGACCAAACACTCTGTCCCAGCTTTCGGTTTCAGTCCACAGACACATCATGTTTCAAAGCAGGTCACCATGAAGATTTTCTGGACTGGTTCTCAAGGGATTTTTGTAAGCATGCCCTCTCTGAGGCAAGAACTCTAGAGGCATCAGCCTCCATGTAATTATATTTTGTATCAATATATAAGTAGTTAAATTCAGGAAATATATATATATATATATATATATTAATTTTCATATGATAATTTTTTTTTTTAGATTTTGTTTTTCTATATAATACTACCTAAGCATCCACGGGGATTTGAACCAGTGACCTATCACAAGGAGTACCTTAACAGTACATCCATTCACCGTCAATCCAAAGCCCCATGGGCATTTTATTTTGGATATTAGTAGTATTAGAGAAATATATCTGATTTTCCAATTTAAGGTTAATCATTTGTAATAAATAAATTTTTTCTTGTTTTCAATCTTATTATAACATTATGGTTTTTGAGGAGGGACGCGCGCGCGCTCTGCTCTGAATAGCGGAGCTGGGATTAGGTTTGTCGCTGCCATCAAGCTTGGACGCAGCCATGAGCGGACCTGGGGGTGGGGAGTTCGCTCCCACCCCTCCATCATCCTCTGAAGAAGCATTTCGCAGACTCTTAACGCAGAAAGGGAAGAAGCACCAGAATTCTGAGGTGCCGAAGTTCATAAAAAAGCTTGAAGAAATACCAGAGATAGCACTTCCAGAGGAACAACCGATTAAAATCGCTCTTGCTCTGTCTGACAGAGGCCTGGTAGGGCAGTTTATGGGCCGCTGGCCTTCCACTAAATCCACGGACGAATGGATTCAGTGAAACTGGAGACCGCAGCTGAAAAACAACGTGATTTGCTATGCTGTGGGACGAGGCTATTTCATTTTTGAATTTACCACCAAAGAAGATCACGATCTGGTGTTCAGAAACGGGCCGTATTTCATGGGAAATCAGGGACTGTATCTTGACAAATGGAGCCCTGACTTTGACCCATCTGTAGATGTCCCCAAGGAGGCGCCGGTCTGGGTTCGATTACCTAATCTCCCGATGCACTGTTGGACCTATCAATCCCTGCAGAAGATTGGTAATAGTCTGGGTCGCTTCATTGACAAAGCTGATCACAAGGGCCAATATACATGCGCTAGAATATGCGTGGAAGTCGATTTGGAAGCCGGTCTGCCAGAAACGATCAAACTAAAAGTTGGAGAATGGAAGCACTACCAGAAGCTGGACTACGAGCAGTTACCTTTCAAATGCCGAACCTGCCATGAGCATGGACACTTCCAGCGAAACTGCCCAAAAGCTTCATCAGGGAACACGGTTGAGAAGAAGGATGGAAAGAAATCAGAAAGGGAAAGGCTGTTCCAAAGCCTTCGGGGCAGAACAACTCCGTTCCAATGGGGAAGCCTTAAACTAATTCAAAAGCCGTTGCTGCTTCTAAAGATGGCTCCTCCTCAGGAGAAAAGATGGATGTCAAGGAGACCCAAGAGGAAACAGAAAATAAGGAGAAGCAAGTGAAAGTAAATGAAGTTGAATCAACTGTTCCACCAGCTGAGGATTGTCAGAGGGGAAATGAAGGCAACGAAGAGCACATCAGTCTAGCCTCAGACTCTGAGGGAGAATCAGAAGAGAGAGATTCTGAATCTGACAACTTGCTAGTCACTCCTATCAAGACGACTAGAGGGCGGAGATCCAAGAAAAAACAGAGAGAGGAAAAAACTTATATAGATGTCCTCCAAGGTTCCCAAAAAACCCTCAAAGCAATGATGAATACCAGATCTGGGCGCAAGAGTAACAGGGCTCCAATAGGAGCCTCATTCCCCCAAGTCAGTAAATAATGAAATACGTCTCCTGGAACTGCAGAGGTTTAGGTAGTAGGTTGAAAGAGGAAACCTTGAAAGATATAGTGAGAATATACTCGCCTGAAATCCTCCTCATCCAGGAGAAAAAGCTGGAGGATCTTCCTCTCCTCCATTCTAGTAAAGCTTTTTGGAAAAAAGGCCATGGAAGAGCAGTTAGTGCAAGAGGCGCTTCTGGTGGAATAGCCACCTTCTGGAACAGCGCCATATATGATCTTATTCAAGAAAAAAGTAGCCCCCACTGGCTTTTCACTCAGCTCCTCCACAAGGATTCTGGTCAGCAAGTAAGTATGTTTAATGTTTATGCTCCTGTATTGCCAAGCGAGAAAAAAATCTGTTGGAACTCGCTTCATTCATTTCTTTTAGAGCAAAATCCTGGAAACATCATTATTGCAGGTGACCTGAATGTCACCCTTGCTCTTGATGAGGAAAAGGGAGGTTCCATTGTCAGGGACCCTGCCAGAGAATGGGTTGAAGATATAATGCTGGGCTGGGACCTGGAGGATATTAAACCATATTCCGGTAAATACACCTGGTCCAACAAAAGAATAGCCCCCAATCACATTGCTGCCCATTTGGATAGATTCCTTGTCCACACTACTTTCCTGACATGCGGTCTTATGGCCACCTCTAAAATTCTTCCAAATCTCACTTCTGATCATAAGCCCATCCTCCTCGAGCTTTCCCTGGATAGCAATCTAGGTCCCATTCCTTTTCGTTTCAGCCCTCTTTGGATCCAACAAGAAGGATTCCAAGAGGTGGTCTCTGAATCCTGGAATAGGCCCGTCCACGGTTCTCCATTCTTTGTGTGGGAAGAGAAAATCAGGGTCCTAAAAAGAAACCTTAAAGAGTGGGCTAAAAGATTGAAATCCCCTACTGCCAAAAGAAAAGAAACTCTAAACAGGCTTGCTGCTCATCAATTAGATATGGAGCATAGTCTTGTTTCTCATAGTCTTCTCCAAAAAGAAGTCGAGCTTCAAAAAGAGGTTCATAGATCTAGCAGAGAGGAGGAAGAATTTTGGCGACAGAAGTCTAGGAATCTATGGTTGCAGTCCGGAGATAAAAACACCAGCTTCTTTCATAAGCAAGCCGAAGCCCGAAAGAATTTCAAAGCAGTTTCAGAGATACATTACCAAAATACTGTGATTAAGGATTTCGAAGGCATTAAGAGAGCTGCTTATTCCTTCTATCAAGATCTTTATTCGGCTCCTGAAGAACCAGCTATTGATCCTCATGCCTATCCGATTGAATTAATCCCCAAGTGCGTTCAGGATTCGGATAATGCCATGTTGACAGCTCCGATTAGTATGGAAGAGCTAAAGGATGTTCTGGACAGCATGGAGCCTGATAAAGCCCCAGGCCCAGATGGGTTCTCTGTCAGGTTTCTATTGACTTGCTGGTCAACAATAAAAAAAGACCTATTGAGAATGGTCAGAAAGTCCCAGAACTGTGCAAAGCTGGGCGGTGGCATCAACTCGGCCTTTCTCGCCTTGATCCCAAAAGAGAAAGGCGCCTCAGACTTCAGCAGATTTAGGCCAATATCCCTGTGCAATTCCAGTTATAAGTTGGTCTCCAAAATAATAGCCAATAGGCTTAAAAACATTCTGCCAGACATCATCCCTGAAAATCAAGGCGGATTCATAAAAGGAAGAAAGATATTGGACAACATTGTGCTGGTGCAAGAAGCAGTTCACTCTAGCTGCCAAAGAAACGAGAAAGGTATGGTTATTAAGGTCGATCTGGCTAACACATTTGATAGGGTGAGACACGAATTTTTGGTCACTGTGATGAAGAAGCTAGGCTTCTCAACAGACTTCATAAACTGGGTGAAAGCCTGTATTGCCTCACCATGGATCGCGCCATTGGTCAATGGTCGTTCTACTGACTTCTTCCAAGCCTCTAGGGACCTGAGACAAGGATTTCCTCTGTCTCCGCTCCTATATGTTGTTCAGGCCTCGGTGCTTAGTTTCCAACTCGATCATAATCAGCAGAATCAAACTCTGCCTGGCCTCAGAACTACTCACAAGGTGAAAGGCATTAATCATACCCAGTTCGCCGATGACACCTTGTTGCTCGGAGGAGCCAGCATAATCTCTGCCAGATCCTTCAAGAGGGAGCTGGACATTTACAGGTTGATCTCGGGCAGCAAAATCAACTATCGAAAATGCTCTATCTATGGCTGGAACTACTCGATCAAGGAGCTGTCTGATATTGCAAGAATTTTAGAAATGGATGGAATCCGAAATTGGGAGTCATTTAAATACCTCGGGATCCCAATCTTCAAATCTAAGCCTAAAGTTGCTCATTGGCTGCCACTGCTCGATAAGATAAAGAATAGAATCCAAGCTTGGGGTGCCTCTTGGCTGAATAATGCAGGGAAAGTCACCCTTATGAAATCGGTCCTTATAAGTATGCCTCTATATCAAAACTCTATTCTCCTTGCCCCCAAAACCTTTCTCAACAAATTTGACAGTCTGTTGAGACGATTCCTGTGGGAAGGTGGGAATAACAATGATATAAGGATCCATTTAGTGAATTGGGAAACTCTCAAGAGACCATATCTGGAAGGAGGCCTCCATCTGCGTAACTTGGCTGCTCAAAATCTTGCTTTGGGATCCAAGATTCTGTGGAATTTAGTCTCTGGAAAATCTAGCTGGAGTAAAAGAGTCATTTGGAAGAAATACTTCCAAGGGCAACGCTTGAGATGCCTGGATAAGCCCCCAAGATCTCTAAAAGGATCCCCGATCTTCAATCTTTGCAGTTCTGCTAGGGAGCAATTCAGCCATTATCTTTATTGGATCCCTGGTAATGGAAGAAAAATCAAAATCTGGGAAGACTCGATTTTGGGTGATCAACCATTGAACCAAGTGGAAGGTCTTGCAAACATCAAAGATTGGCTTCAGTCTTGCAATTTGCACACTCTGTGGGATATATCGAATTGGAAGGAAGCTCCTGATAGAACCTGGGACTGTTGGAATCTGGGGGAGGTCCCCATTATGCTGCAGGGGGAAGCTTCTTTACTGTTAGATCTGCTCCAAGGAAAATCTCCTTCAAAGGCCACTACTAAAGACAAAAGAGGCTGGGGCTCTCTCTCCGGCTCTTACACTGTTTCCGAAGGTTATAAAAGAATTATGGCTATCCCATATGCTCCACCTAATCCAGCTCAATGGAAATTTATATGGGATTTCCCATCTCTCCCCAATATTGACTTCTTTTTTTGGACTGTTGCACACCAAAGCATTCTTACCAGAGATAATTTGCGTAGACGAGGGATGGAAGGGCCTTCCAGATGTCCACTTTGCTTGTCTGATGAAGAAACTGTCAATCACCTGTTGCTGCTCTGTCCCTTTGCTCAAGAAGTCTTGAGGGGAGTTCTGTTGTTAGACACAGCTAACCTTGATTACCCAGATAGCATTCCTTCTCTGTTCCGAAATTGGGCCAGTTTATCTCCCTTTTGCCTTAAAAAAAAAAGTATTCTTAAAACAAGTTGGATGTGGATCCCTAAATTCATCTGCTGGAAACTGTGGTTGGAAAGGAATAATAGAATTTTCCGAGAAGAAAGCTGCACTTCTATAAGAGTTATTTCTAAAATCAAAGCTTTGATGAGCAAGGCTTTGGAAGCCAATACTTCCCCAAGGATTGAAATGAGTCTGGTCAAAGAGGAGGAGCATTGGCTCAAAAATCTGGTTCCAAATCTAAAGTAAAGGTCCATGCCTCCTGCATTTGCCCATGCCAACTGGGAGATTAGGCTGGAAGAACTGGAGTTCATTAAGTGGAGATCGGCCCTACATGATTACTGTTTATTCTGCGACGGGGCCTCTAAAGGAAACCCTGGGGTTGCTGGCAGTGGTGGAGTTCTACTGAGTCCTAGAGGTTCTCCAGAATTGCGGTTCCATTGGGGTCTGGGAATCGAAACCAACAACAGATCGGAGGCTCTTGCACTGTGGCAGGGGTTGAATCTGGCGATTAATAAAAATATCCTCTCTCTCATTGTCTTTGGAGATTCTAGACTTATCATCCAGGCACTGCTCTACCCTAAGACCTCCCATCAGGTTCATTTAGCTACTATTATCAAAAAAATCTGGCTATTACTGCCCAAGTTCAATAAAATTTCCTTCTTCCACATTTTAAGGAATCTCAACACTCAAGCTGATATGGAGGCCAATTTAGGCTCCCTCTGTACTCGGAGATCTCTGGTGGTCAACTCGATTGAATCTTCATGCTCCATTCCTTAATGTTTCTGCTGTCCAGACCTCCTATTTGATCTAAAGGCTATCTCCTTTCTCCTCATTACTCTGCTCTACGGGACCTCATCTCACTGTACATTCAAACTAATTAAAATGGGGGTCTCGGGCCTGATCTCAGTCTTCCTTTCAATGGCCTCTGTTTCCTGTCGAGTACCTGCCTTTTAAGAGCCCACAAAGGACCTTCAAGGGGGCAACTCAGTTCCAGTTTTGATCTTTACTCTACTTTCAAATCTGAAGGCCGTGCTCAGCATAATCAGAGATTCTCATCTCTGAAAGGCAGCAACCTTTGTGCGATGCAAAAACTGTGATGAATCTCCTCGTTGCGGAAGGAGTCTCTCCAAAGTAGATGTGGATAATCAGGTTCCTCCACCAATCAATAGCACTGATGCCCTTATGTACAGCAAGATCAGGATTCGCCCAAGGAAGTCCTCTGGCTCTGTGCGATGTTCCACCCTGTCCAACAGCCAGCTCTGAGGGAACTCAGGTCAAATTCGACAAATCGCTCAAAAGACGGATTCCGAACTTCGGGCGGACTGGTAAAATTCTGGATGAGAGGCGAACAAACCCACACCCAAACATATTTCTTCAGGACTCTGTCTCTAACTTCGCTGTTTTGTAAAAGCATGCGGCAGCTTGTTTGCCGCCCTAAATAGAATTAACCATTATTGTCCAAAAAAAAACATTATGGTTTTTGAGATTTTTCTTCCGAACAAGTCACATTATTCGACGTTTCGAAACATCTAATGTGGTTCATTCTAAGGACAAAGATCCTATCTTTGTCTTGAAGATGAACCACATTAGATGGTTTGAAAGACCAATGAGTAAAAACTGATGTGACTAATTCGGAAGAAAAATCCCAAGAACAAGATGGATCACAGAATCTTGAAATCAAAGATTATGATTTTTATTTAAAGTTAGTTATGTCAATATTTTTAATGATGTTGTATTTTGAATGACTTTTTCTTCTATCATGCCTGATAATGGAGCCGAAAGAAACACCTTGAGTCCACTTTCTCTTCAACCTCGAATGCCTTTCACTAATGTTCAAAATGTTTATAAGAATAAACTCTTTTTTCATGTTAGTCAGGTTATTCTTGGATAATAAGTACTTTATTATCACCTTATTCCCTGTGGGTGCAACACTAATGTAAACAATAAAAAATGGGTAAGATGCATTCCTTTAAAGAATAATCCTAAGTTTTTTAAAGAAAAACTTCAAACATGTATAGATGCATGATCTAACATACAAAATATGTTGTTTTCCATAAATCTTAGACTTGTTAAATAATTTTCATAATTATATGTTTTTAATAAAGAATACTAAATTTTAAATAATTGTAATAGAGAATTCTCAAAGTTAATTTGGTCTAGTTAGGGTGATTGAGAGGAGTGCAATCTTACCCACCTAGAATCATTTATTTAAACTGAAATGTTGAGCTCTTTAATGAGTAGGTTATTATATTGGACTTAATCCATAAAGAATTTGGTTTACCTTGGTTATCATCGTTAATATGAGGGGAAGTGGTTGATGGATTTCCCAAGGATGTATATTTTAGGGGGAAAAGGAATTCTTAATCAATTTAATATAAAAATTATTTAAGCTTGTCAAGGGTAGCCAAGTAGTTTGGATTCACAGTGTTAATTCCACCCACCTCACTCTTAATCCTAAGTAATATAATCGATAGGTTTGCAAGCTATTCTACTAAGCCAAGCAGTAATAGTGGTAACAATGCAATACAAATTCTAATAGGGTGGATGATATTGTGTTCTAGTCACTGATTTCCAAGGATGTCATATATATATATATATATATATATATATATATGTATATATATATATATATATATGTATATATATATATATATATATATATATATATATATATATATATATATGTATATATATATATGTATATATATATATGTATATATATATATATGTATATATATATATATATATATATATATATATATATATATATATATATATGTATGTATATATATATATATATATATCTATATATATATATATATATATATATATATATATATATATATATATATGTGTATATATATATATATGTGTATATATATATATATGTATATATATATATATATATAGAGAGAGAGAGAAAATTTAAATTAAACATTGATTTACAAGTCATTATATTTTCTTAAAATACATATAGAATATTGTTGACAATTTTAAAATGATTTAAAGAAAGAGAATAAATATATTAAGGTTGAGTTTGAAGAAAATGAAAACAATAAATAAGTATGACTTTGAATTTGATTCAATGTATATGAAAATAAAAATTATGCATAATATTAGTCTCTCTTAACATTTAAATTGGAGAAAGCCCCCTACGGTTGGGGGGGAGTGCGAGGCAAATCAATTGGTGATGGTTGTAAGTATTATGTAAACTGTTATGAAACCAACTCACAAAAAGATAGAAAAGATATATCAACACCTTAGAAATAACCCTCTTCGAGGGGGCAACCTCCTTTACATTACACAAATGAAAAATTCTTGGATGCTACAAATGACAAGACCTCCTTTCTATATATAGGAGTCTAAGGGGTCATAATATAATCAAAGCCGACATAAAAATAATAATGTAAGGGCACAATTATAACAATAGTGAGTTTCTATAGGGCACGATAATAACAATATGGGGACTACATGGGCACAACAATATAATAAGGGGGTTGTACAAATAAAAATAAGGGGTTACACTAGTAGTATAGGGACTTAACATGCCCCTCTCCTTCAAAAAGTGTTGTCCTCAATGCTTGGGTAGTTCTTGATACTTCTGTATAAAATTCTTGTCCTCCCATGTGGAATCTTCAACGGGTAAGTTCTTCCACTTGATGAGATACTCTGAAATTGATCAATTTCGTAACTGTCTGGTTCTTGTTTCTGTGACCGCTCCAAGTTCCAATATGATTTTTTCTTCTCCGTCAAGTTCTGGAAATATTGTTTAAATTTGGATCTTCTACAACTTTTGAATGAGTGGCCACACTTCTTCATCCTTCTTCCATTCATCCCTTGCTTCGTTTATCCAATCTAGTTGGATAAAATAAATAGCACAAAACAATGCTTCCACATCCTCATTCTTTCTTGAGAGTGCATCTGCAACAACATTTTGCTTCCCTTTTTTGTAGATGATTTCAAAGTCATATTCCAACATCTTTGTGACCCATTTTTTTTGCTCTTCAGAGGATAATATTTGTTCTAAAACGTATTTAAGACTATCATGATCTGTTTTTACCTTGAAGTGTCTTCCCATAAGGTAGGGTCGCCATTTCTTAACTGCATGTAGTATTGCCAACATTTCCTTCTCATAAATAGCTTTGTGTAAATATTTTCCTTTGATTGGATGACTTTTGAAAACAATGGGTCTTTCATCTTGCATTAAAACAACACCAATTCCATTTCCTAAAGCATCACATTCCACAATAAAGGTTTTTGTGAAGTCCGGCGTAGCTAAGACTGGTGCTTGGCAAATTGCTTCTTTAAGATGTTCAAAGGCCTTTATTGCTTCTAGAGTCCATGAAAATACATCTTTCTTCAATAATGTTGTTATAGGTGCTACTATTCTCCCATAATTCTTAACAAACTAGCGATAATACCCTATCAACTCGAGAAATCCTCGCAGATGCTTTATGGATGGGATTTTCCATTCCTTAATGGCTTTAATTTTGCTAGGATCTACCTTAACACCTTCATGAGATACAATATGACCCAAATATTCCACCTCTTATACTCCAAAGAAACATTTGGAGCTTTTTTCATATAATTGTTTCTCCTCCAATAGTTTGAGCACCATGTCAACATGTTGAACATGATCCATCCAAACTTGTTGTAGATTAGTATATCATCAAAAAATACTAACACAAATTTTCTAAGGAAGGGTTTGAAAATGGAATTCATCAAACCTTGAAATGTATAAGGTGCATTGGTAAGGCCAAAAGGCATGACCAAAAATTCATAATGAGAAGTTCTAAATGCTGTTTTCAGAATGTCTTCAATCTTCATTCTGATTTGATGATATCTTGAATGAAGATCCAACTTGGTGAAGTAAATTGATCCATGCAATTCATCCAATAATTCATCAATGACAGGAATGGGAAATTTATCTTTAATAATGAGCTTATTGAGCTCCCTATAACCCGGACACATGTGACATGATCCATCCTTCTTGTGCACCACTACTACTGGAGCAAAGAAAGAACTTTGACTAGGTTGAATTATACCAGCCTCTAGCATTTCTGCAACCATACGTTCAATTTCACTATTTTGGGCATAGGGATATTTTTACGTCCTGATGTTTGGAGGAACACTTCCTGGAATCAAATGAATAGCATGATCATGGTCACAAATAGGTGGGAGGCCTTTGGGAGTCTTAAATACCTTGAAATGATTGTCCAAGACTTTTTGGAGATCTGGAGAAATAGATGATTTCGATGTGGGAACATGTAGCGAACATAATTGTGAAATTATGCCTCGTTGTTCCTTCTTTAGAAGCTTTGTCATACCATTAGAGTTGATTATCTTTCCCGGTTTCCCTGCAATACCCCTTAATTCAACTTCCTTTCCTTCCGCACAAAATTTCATGAAAAGTTCTTGAAAATTAAAAGCTATTGTACCCAAAGATTGTAGCCATTGGACTCCTAGTACAACATCAACACCACCCATTGGAATGGAAAGCACTGGGATATTCAATACATATTCTCCCATTAATAGCTTGATATTATGGCATTTTCCAGAGCAATTTATGGTTCCTCCACTTGCAACCATCACTTGACACTTTGGTGTTGGGTATAGGAAGCAATTCAATTCCTTGGCTATCTTACAATGAATAAAATTATGGGTATTGCCTTAATCAATCAACACTATTACCTTTTTCTTCTTGATATGTCCTTCTATCTTGATAGTTTTACGAGTGGTGATCCTGGCCAATGCATTACAAGATATGGTTGGATTCATTTCTTCTTTCTCGATGTGATATTTCACTTCTCGAACCTTTTTCTTCTTGATATGTCCTTCTATCTTCAGAGTTTGAGGAGTGGTAATTCTTGCCAATGCTTTACAAGATATGTTCGGATTCATTTCTTCTTTCTCTAGGGTTAGTTCCTAGTGTATATTCTCTTCTTTTGATGTTTCTTGATCCTTTTCTTCAACCTCTTCACAATCTATGTAAAATAAGTTCTTCTTAGCACACATATGATCTTTAGTGTATTTTCTATCACAAATGTAACAAAGCCCTCTTTCTCTTTTCTATTCAAATTTTTGTGGTGTAAACCTTGTAGGTTGTGGAAGGATAGGAGAAAAAACACTTCCATATTTATAGTTGTGAGTGGTGGGCTTCCTTGTTTCCATAATTTCACTTTCGATTTTTCTTGCCAACCTGAATGCCTTCTCCAATGAATCAGGTTCCCAAAGATAAACCTCATGTTGAATGTTATCCTTTAAAGTCCCTATGAAGACATCAATCCTTTGCTTCTCTAGAATAATTTACCCTTATATTCAATTTTTGAAATTCCTCGATGTTCTATACCATTTAACCCTTTTGTTTGAGATTTATCAATTAGCTAAATAAGGTGTTACTCTTTGTATCCTCATAATGTGCTATCATTTCTTCCGTGAAAATTGACCAAGTGACAAGTACTTTACAAGAAAAAAGCCCTTTATACCATAAAAAATGATTTGGTTCTAAATATAAAGATGCAATATGTACCTTTTGTAACAGTTGAACCTCATGTAAATCAAAATATTGCTCCATCTATAGTATCCAATTTACTGGATCCTTGCCATCAAACTTCCTCAAATTGCTCTTTCTTGATTTTTGGAGCTTGATCTTGAAACGACTGTAACTCGGCAATTTCAGATCTCGAATTTTAGAAATTTCACCCTGCAGTAGCCCTATGAGTCCTCTTTCTAACCCCGCAAGTCTAATCAAAATTTGATTCTCCAAGAAAGAGTTATGCCCAATCTCCTAAGATGTATGGATTATATAATCTTTCAGTAGAGCGAGCTTGTACGATGTGCTGCGTGTCACTAGTTTTACCTTCATATCTGAAAAATATACACATACAACTAAAGTCTGTCCTCTTTCTGTAACTTCTTACAAAAGTTTAATTTGTTTCTTAGAGAGAAAGTTATGACGATTTTCCCAAGGTCACATGTTTAGAATTTGATTCAAGAGTCTACAAAAACCCTAACTTCCTTAGACTATATATCCTAAACTATAGCAAGAAAAGATATGATATTTGAACCTAAGTGTCACCGAGATGTCGACTCAAATGGGTTTTAATTTCAGAGTCTGAACCTTTGTATAAAAAGTATTATAGTGAAAATTCCACGATGACCTGTTTGAGATGAAATTCTGGAGCTTGCAAAAATGCTAACTTCCTCATATCACATCTCCAAAAATATAGCGAGGCAAGATCTAAAATTCGAACTCGAGGTTCAGATCGATCTCTTCTCAAATGGGTTTTTGTTTGAGCTTCTGAAACTTTATCGTGAAAACTCCACGATGACCTGTTTGAAGCAGAGAAACCCTAGAATCCAAAGCTCTAATACCAAATGTTATGAAACCAACTCATAAAAAGATAGAAAAATATATTAACACCTTAGAAATAAACCTCTTCGAGGGGGAAACTTCTTTTACATTACACAAATGAGCAATTCTTGGATGCTACAAATAACAAGGCCTCCTTCCTATATATAGGAGTCTAAGGGGTCATAATATAATCAGAGCCGACATAACAATAATAATGCAAGGGCACAATAATAACAATAGTGGGCTTCTATGGGGCACAATAATAACAATATGGGGACTACATGGGCACAACAATATAATAAGGGGGTTGTACAAATAAAAAAAAAGGGGTTACACTAGTAGTATAGGGACTTAACATAAACTATGAGATTCGAGGTTCAAATCTCCATGTTTAATATGTATTTATAGAATGACTGTATCTAGGCACCTATAGGTTATAGTGGTAGTAATCATGCCAGTATGAAACCTGCCTAGTTTCCAAATCCTCTAAACACCAAAAAATTATTTAGATTGAAAAGATGGAGGTTATTTATGAACCTAAGGGACAAAATGAAATAGATATCACCTAGAGTTTAGTAAGTTATACAACAAACAAAATTGAAGAGTTGAAATTATTTTAAAATATAATCATTATTATAAATAAATAGTTTAGAAAGACAAAAATTATTGATGACTCAATGTTTATTCTCTAATACCTCCTCCATATAATTCTTCCCCCAAACCTAAAGTTATTAAGACTAAACTAATGAAAATGACAGAAACCAACAATGAAGAGATCACTGAGTTAGAGCCCCAACTAAGCCCTTATCCATTTAGAATGGTTATTATGACTAGTTCAAATGGGTCGAGTTACCACTCACTCTCCACGTTGACTTATGGTGTCTCTAATTTCTATCAACAAGAAGAAGCAATCAAACTTACCCTCTTGTAGCTAGCTTGCAAGAAATTAGTCCTTAAGCTGACACAAGGGCTCAACGAAGCAACCAATATACTTGCTCCTTTGAAAGGAGACTTCTAAAAATTGAGAACTAAATCTAAATCCAAATCTAAACTAAATGTAAACCTGCGCACCCACAAAGAACACAGTTAAATAATTTCAAAGAAAGAGACTATATGGATGAGGAGGGATGAACGAAGGTCGGGACATGAAATTCCAAGTGGCCTTATGTCACCCTAGAAGGGAAAAATAGGAAGAACCAAACAGAATCGCTTTGCGATTTCATCGGAGTAATGTAGTCAGGATTATGTGGTGCAGTAAAGTGATGGTTATAGTTTGGAAATGACACTTGTAATGTGTACAAGGAGGATACCATGGAGGAAAGGGGCCCGCATATCCATGTCGCCCCAAAAGGAAAAAATCCCAGCCAAAATGAGGGTATATGCGAAGGATTTCATCAGGGAAACATTTTTGGGAATATGTGTAAATTGGGGGACATAAGGCACACTGTGGATGAATATGATGCACAAAGTGCATGGAAACTCGAAAAATAAAAGTTTATAATGACCCATGTGGGAGAATGAGTCACCCCAACTATAAAATACTAGCTTATTTAAATGAAGCAATTATGGAAATATCTAGGGGAAAATGTCCTAGAGTGATGTAGAAGACAGAGGGAATGTGGTTTGAATGTGACTGAAAAAAGCGACAAGTGGGAGGAGGTGGAACCACAAGTCTTGGTAGATAACTTAAATCACCTTGGGAATAACCAAAGGAGCATCCACTAGGAGGGTAAATACCTCTAGGCGGATGTGTAAAGCGAGGAAATCAAGATCCAATTAAATAACTAGAAACGTTAAGTGGTAAGGGGGACCCATATGCATATGTGTATTGTCACATTGTCTCAGAGTTTATAAAAAGTGCACAATAAGAAACAAAATGGGGTAATTACCTCGAAGATAGGAAATGGTGACGTAAAAAATGACAACTACTGTTGTGAAAAGTCTAAACAGCCCGACCTTTGCAAATGAGTAGTTTTAGAATGCACAAGGGTATGGTTCTGCCAAGTAATGTATTTCTCTTTCTAATTTTCATTTGTCCACAAGAACCCTTGTTTAATTAGCCAGTTAACACTTTAGAAAAATCAAATAGGTAGAAGTTAAGCATTTTGTTTCTCTGTTTAATTTTCTAACATTGATTCTCAAACTTGGTTGCATCAATAAAAAGAATGAGATCATTATAAACTATCTCATAAGTTTGTGTTGTGAAGTAAATATAAAGCAAGGAACTTGTATAAAGCACATCTTAGAAATTAAAAATTTTGATGAATTGATTAATACTTCCATAAACATGTTCATGAGAAAATTTTGTTGGAATAACATTGAATCATTCTTTTCAAGGAAAATTAAAGGCTCCTTGCTCGCTTATTTGATACCTGCATTATTAGAAAACAAAAATAAAATTAAGCTAAACTAAAATATTCATACTCCTAGTCTAATCTAATATAACAGGGTAGACTAAAACTAAGTAAAATCGTACTTCCAATGGAGTCAATCAAGCTCTTTTATTCCTACACATATGTACGTATAAAAAATTAGTAACATAAATAAAACTATTATTAAACTACTAAAAGAAAACTTCAACCAACTATGTACATGAATTTCTAATAAGTTTAGTAAAATAAACTTATCATCTACAAGAAACGTTGCTAGAAATGAAATTTCAAGCCACATTTCAATCTTGTCACAAAAACCATTATGTAACTGTTGAAAGGAAATCATGGTTGGAAAAGAACTTTGCTTAGCAATGTCATGAATTTCTCCCAGTAGAAACAAGTCAATAGCATGCACAATAAAAGGGGTATTAGAGATATTTTGTGTGATTGATTTTTCCAAATAATTTTCAAATGAATCGTTAAAATGAGAGTGGAAATCAAATGAATTTTTTAGAAGATTAGATGACAAATAAGATTGTTGGTTAAAATGAAATGTTGAATTCTCAAGTGCCAACATTTTTGGAATATTTATTTGAGAAAAAATGATAACCTAGTATGATATGAGCATCAAATGAAATCGAAATACTTGAAGTTCAAGATGCTCATGATCCAGGCCTTGAAATTCATTATGATGTGTTTCCACTAATACACTAGGTGATTGTTCAATGCTTGATTGTTGAATATGTCATCATAAAATATCCAAAATTTGAAAAATAAAAGATAAATAAAAATATGAAACAAACCAATTGAAGAATAAACAATAAAGCTACATTACCATTTTCACTATTGTTACAAGTAATATTACAAGAAAATTGGGATTTATTTGAAAAAGGTTCCTCCTCACAATTATTGGCTAAGAAAGAATATCACAATTATTGGAAGTGAAAGAGGCTCAAAGCTATAAGAAAGAATGGAAACTTGAACAATGTCAGGATCAAGAATTTGAATAGATTTGGTTTCTTGAAAATCACAGTCTTTATGGCATTTTGGGGATTCAAGATGAGAATCTGTTGTAGCAATACGATTATAAGAATATCTCTCATCTTGAGAAATAGATTGACTTTGAATATCGGGATCACGAGAATTCAATGATGTGTGAGATAACTCAATATTCTCAAATTCAAAATCATCATTATAAATGACTTGACAATTTACATTAGCACTCTCTTCATTTTCATAAGGAACATTAGGAAAAGAAGAATAATTAAATGAATTTTTAACACTCTTGAAAAAATGGTCATTATATGACTCTTTGTCCTAATCAAAATTAATTGGAAATTCATTATTTGTTAAATTTATTGAAGCTCCCATGTTTTCTAAAATAGGATATGTGCAAAGAGGAATCATTTAATGATTACCAAATGAATTAAAATTAGCAAAAATATTAGAATAAAGAGATAAAGGCCCTTATTTGAATATATGAATCTGAAAATTTCTCTACATGTAGATTCTCCTTTACTTTCCATAATGTAAATTTAAAATTCTTCATGTATTTGGCTGATCACATTTTCTTCAAAATTAATGTTTGGTTGCCCCAGAATTTGTGGCTGAACATTATCTATAACATGAGGAAACTCAAAGATATTTGCAACATATTACACATTGCTGAAATTTTCAATTTGCATTGTTTCCTATTGATTAGATTTTTTCTTGTTTCCTGCTAATTTTATTTCTTTCTTATTTTCTTCTCTGTTATGAAAAATAGCTATATTTTGATTTTGAGCAGTTGATTTATCAATAGTAGCATTTTCAAGATCAAATTTATTTTTCTTGAATACAGTTATGCTTTCCTAAGATAGCTCATTGATAATTTCTGCATTTTTTGCTTGAACATTCTCAATCATGCTATCAATAACAAGTGGCTCTTCAATAGTGGAAAATGTGCTAAGATAAATAATCTCTTTATGTTTATTGTTTTATTTCAGAATACAATGAAGAGAGAGTAGATATTTTTTTTAGCAATCATTTATAGATTATATTAACTGAAAAAAATATACATCACATAGAACTGTGAGGTCCATCTCTGCCTCAATGTTAGGAGACAAGAGTGAATGATCAGGAGATCTCTACCCCTGAGAGGAGAAACCAGAGTTTACATTTTCTAGAGAATTTAGCAGAAAAATGTAGTCATTCAAGTTACAATGAAGGGCTAAGCCTCATGACGCCTGGACAATTGATTAAGGGATAGAAATAGTGGCAAACTACAACGAAATTCGGAGCTCCTTGGTATCAAACTTGGCACCCTTAGGTAGAATAGGAAGGGTGTTTTCACACTAGTGTGTATTGATCCGAATTGGATCCATAAAAGATTGTCAAAGAACCTGACTATATCAAGTCAGAACAAATCTCTAAATAAATCCAAAACAGTGATCAAAAACACCCTGAACCAGTGGCAATGGCAGCCAACATGGAACGACGAGGACTTTGGTCAAAGCACGCTGACTGAGGCCCATGGAGACCACGCGGGAGGCCAAAGTAGCCCCTGGGAGCCCCGAAATGGGAAAAAGAGGTGATTTTTGATGCGCGTTAATTGCGCATCGCTAAGTGAACAGGGCCATGAAGGAAGAGCCCGAGCACTCAGTCGCGTGGGGGAACCGGAGGATTGCAGGCGGAAAAAGGAAAAAGCGGTAAACACAAACGACGGGACCCACGCTCTGGAAACCGGCAATTTTGTTCGAGGTGCCCTTAAACAGTAAGAGGTTTTGGATGAGAGCGAAGCGATTCCATACATCGACCAACACGTGGCAGATGGAGGGGAGAGAAAACCGTCGTTGATCACGCGCTATTAGTTGAGCAGGTCAACCGCACGAAATGTGCGTATGGCGTCGGATCTAGAGGGCCCAGATCGAACGGCTGAGATCGCGCCCTTTGGAGGAAGCAGAATCGACAGGGAAATAAGTCACGTTTTAAAGGGATTTGGAATCTGTTTGACCACCATGGTGGAGGAAGAACGCATCGACGATGTAACTGAAGAAATGAACCGATGAAGCAATTTGGTGATGTTTAGAGGAGGAAAATTGGCCACTCCCTGAGCGTTCATGATGATGCCGAACAAGGAACTCCAAGCGCAGCTGCAGAAGGTGAATCGACAGAGGTGGAAGAGGAACCGAACGGGCATAGGGATTGAATGGCTAAAGTCATGAATAGAGACAGTCGAATCAGTCAAGTTAGACACAAAGAGACGAAGAAGTGGAACAGTGAACCCTGAGAGGAGGACTGAACACAGAGAACAGTAAAGCAAAGCAGAAGAGACAGAGGGCCGAGCTAACCAAAGGCAGCATCGTGCACCAAAGAGCTTGAAGATTCAAGCCTTCCCATAGAGGAATCTGTCTAGACTGAGCATCACATTTGGCTCTTTCCACTGTAGACCTGTAGTTCACAGAGCTGCTAGGAAGTAGAAGAGTCTGTGTAGTCCAGTGGCTTGGGGAATCCAAGAACCACCTTGCCAAGCAAGACCTGCTTCAGGTGAACTTATGTTGAGTCCCTGTATTGTAAATTCTCTACCCAAAGGCACAATAAAACAAGGCCACCATTGAAAGCTGGACTGGAGATGTAGCCCTGGAGAAGAGGGTGAACTCCTTATTAAAATTGCTTGTGTCTTTGTGTTTGCTTGTTGTGTTTCTCTATTGTCTATCCATTTTATTGTCTGTGTATTGGCAATCTAATCGATCCATTGCTTCAATAACACAGAACACACACTAGCACATGAGTCTGTAATACCTTAGTTTAATAAATCTTCAACTGATGTCACTCATAGGGTGAATATCAAATCAAGTGGTATCAGAGCTCTAGGCTATAAGGTTAGACAAGCTTGTGTTGGTTTAGCTGTGAATGCTCACAAGATCAAAGCTCAAATTAGGAGAAGGAGAGTTAGTGGAAACTAATCCTAAAATTGGGAGAGTCTATTCTCGAAAGACAATGTTAGAGGAAGGTTCTGCAGGGCCAGACCCTCAATTCATAAAGAGTTCCCTAGCTATAAAGTCTATGGTTGAAGAAATGTACAGAGACTTTAGAAAGAAAAAGGTGGAAGATGCATTAGGCTCTAAGCAAGAGAAAGAAGAAATGAGTCTCACTTCCATGACCACTCCAAAGGAAAGGGGAAAGAGGAAAGCTTTCTCACACCTCCTAATAGCCCTGTGCATAATAAGAAAACATCTTTGATTAAGCTAGCTGTTAAATTTGATTTGCCTATCTATGATGGAGAGCTAAATGCTGAAAAATTGGACAATTGGATTAGACAAATTGATGTGTATTGCAGGCTACAGAACATAAACTCAGACAAGAGTAAGATTCAGCTGGCAAGCCTACACCTAGGAGGCACTGCCTTGGTTTGGTGGGAAGGTAGAACTCAACTTGATATGAAAATAAATGGCAATAGCATCTCTGTCTGGAGTGAATTTGTTGTTGCAATCAAAAAGCAGTTCTATCCATTGGCCTGCATGCAACAAGCCATGATGAGTTGGAAAACTCTTCGACAGTTGAAAGGGCAAAGTGTGCAAGGGTATACTCAAGAGTTCAGAAAGAGAACATTGATGTTGGGTATCTCACTAGACTCACCAGAGACTCTTTTGAAGTACATTGGTGGTCTACACAGCTACATGAGGCACTCCATCCTCATGTTTAATCCCACCAGTATAGATGAGGTATCTGTACAAGCTACTCATCTAGAGGCTAGAGGAAAGAATGGCAATCCAGAAGTTGTGGGACCATCCCAACCCACTGTAAGCAAGAGCAAGGAGAAAAGAAAGCAGAAGTGGAAAGAAAGGAAGGCTAACACTGCACAGAAAGCCAAAGCCTCATGCACTCACTGTAAAGAGGAGGGGCATGATGATGAGCATTGTCGGATTCTGCATCCAGAGCTGAGACCTAAGAATTTTAAGGGCAAGAAGAAGAAGACAGTTGCAGCTATTCAGAAATATTTGGGGTTAGACTTGGGAGATGAAACAACTATAGCAGCCACATGGTATAAAAGGTAAGAATTCTGAAGCATCTACTAGTAATTCTGCTCAATCTGTTATTGATGTAGAAAATGAGAGAAAAAGACATCAGCTTTTTCATATTCGAGTTATTTCCAAAAATCAAAAGATTGATACTTTGTTTGATAGTGGCTCACAAGTAAATTTGATTTTTGAAGCAATCGTAAAGAAATTGGGATTAAAAACTACACCTCACAAGAAACCATACCCATTAGGATGGTTGAATGATAAAGCATAACTACAAGTGACTAGACAGTGCAAACTCAAGTCTTCTTTTGGGTCAGCATTTGTAGATGAGATTGAGTTAGACATAATTCCTTTGGATATATGTGGAATTGTTTTAGGAAGCCCTTACTTGTATGATAGAAAGGTTGTTTTCTATAGAGCTGAGAACAAGTATCTACTTATTAAAGATGGAATCGAATACTTTGTAAGAGCTCATAAGCTCAAGAATAATTACACTCTCATAAACTCAGGACAGATGAAAAGAATGATAAATTCATGCAAACAATTCTTATTGATGGTTATAAAGGAAAAGAAACCTGATAAAACCAATGTATTTGAGGGCTGTAATGCTGAACAACAAGCTGATATAGAAAAGATTGTTTCAGAGTATGATGTTTTATTTCAGGAACCTAAAGGTCTGCCACCCAAAAACGGAATAGTACATGATATTATTTTGCAGCAAGATGTTCCATTGCTTAACATTGGGATGTACAGGTTGTTTGCTTTAGAGAATGCTGAAATCAAGAAGCAGGTGCAGGAGTTGCTCGAGAAGGGCTTCATTAGGCCTAGCACATCACCATGTGGATCACTAATCGTTTTGGTGAGAAAGAAAGATGGCTCTTGGAGAATATGCATTGATTACTAAGCACTAAATAAGATAACAATCAAGAATTGTTATCCCCTTCCTCGCATAGATGATATTTTAGATCAATTGAAGGAAGTTGTTTATTTCGCCAAGCTAGATTTTCACAGTGGATACCATCAAGTCAGAGTTGCAGAGCAAGATGCATGGAAGACTGCTTTCAAAACAAAGCATGGATTGTATGAATGGCTGGTTATGCCTTTTGGCTTAACTAATGCTCCTGCTACTTTCATGAGATTAATGAATGATGTACTCAGACCTTTTCTTGATGATTTTGTTATTGTGTATTTGGATGACATTCTGATTTTTAGTAAAATGTGGGAAGAACATTTAAAGCATGTTAAGCAGACATTAGATGTTTTGAAAAGAGAAAAAATTTATGTTAAACTGTCAAAATGTGAATTTGTCAAAACATCTCTAAACTACTTGGGTCATATAGTAGGGGGAGGTGAATTGAAAATATATCCCTCTAAAGTGGCAGTCATTTTGAACTGGCCTAAACCCAAGTCTGCTAGAAGTGAGAAGCTTCTTAGGAGAAACACAATATTGGAGGAAGTTCATTTCTAACTTCTCCTCAATTGTAGCTCCCTTACATGCTTTAACAGGATTGAATAAGGTGTTTCAGTGGGGAGGCAAGCATCAGAAAGCCTTCGACACCTTGAAAGGGAAAATTAGTATAGCACCTGTACTAGCAATGCCAAATCTACAAAGACCATTTGAGATCCAAACTGATACCAGTGACTATGCCATGGGAGCAGTGTTGACACAGCACTACAAACTCATATGTTATCATTCTGAGACTTTTAATCCTGCAATAGCTAACTATCCTACATATGATAAAGAATTGTATGCATTAATTCAGAGTGTGAAAAAGTGGAAACATTATTTAATGGGCAAAGAGACAGTAATACATACTGATCATCAGCCACTTCAATATCTACACTCCCAAACTAAGTTACAGCAATCAACACATTACAGATGGATGGGTTTTCTACAACAGTTTCATTTATTCATCTTATATAAAAAGGGCATACATAACAAGGTTGCAGACATGTTATCTAGACCCATTATAGATGCATCTACCATACTTAAGCATAATTTTGTGCTACATGAAAGTTACATAGAACAATATGCTCAGGATATGGACTTTAAAGATGTATATGCAACTTTGAGTCAAGGCAAAAGAGTAGAAGAATTGGACTATCATATAAAAGATCGACTCTTATACCATTGTGGGAAACTATGCATTCCACAAACTGAGAGGATAAAGATAATTAGGGAAGCACACACTTCTATGATATCAGGTCACTTTGGGGTAAGTAAAACAGTTGCATAGCTGCAAAGATTATGTTATTGGCTGAAAATGAATGAGAAAGTTTCTAGATATGTAAGTGGGTGTGCTATGTGTGCTAAAAGCAAGCCCAACAATAAAAAACTAGGCTTGTACACTCCATTACGAGTTCCTTCTCACCCTTGGGAAAGTGTTTCCATGGATTTTGTTGGAGGACTTCCTAAATCTAGTAAAGGTCATGATTATCTATATGTTGTTGTGGATAGGTTCAACAAAATGTGTATTTTAATACCTTGTAGTAAATAGGTCACAGCTAAACAGACTGCAAAATTGTTCTTTGAACATGTATGGGTTCATTTTGGATTACCCACTTCCATTGTATCTTATCGAGACACCCAATTTGTGGGGAAGTTTTGGTCAAGTCTGTGTGAACTGATGGACACCAAGTTGAAGAAAAGCACAACTTTTCATCAACAAACAAATGGCTAGATAGAAGTAGTAAACAGGACAGTGATCCAGCTACTGAGAGGGTATTGCAACAAACATCCTAAGCTTTGGGATGAAAACTTGTGTTATGTGCAACATGCTTACAATAGAGCCAAACACTCTTCTACACAGAGATCTCCTTTTGAGACTTGTTTTGGTTTCACACCAAGGTCTCCTTTGGATTTTGTCTTTGGTAAAGATACCATGGTTGATGGACACAGTGATGTGGACAAGGCAACTAGGTTCATTGAACAGATCTAGGAGATCCATCAGGGAGTACAGGAACAACTGGAAAAGAGCCAGGCCAAGTATAAGGCTAGGCATGATAAGCATCGGATGGAGCATAGTTTTCAAGTTGGAGACCAAGTCTGGCTGTACATCAGCAAGGAAAGGATGCAAGGTGAAGGTAAAAAGCTAAAGTCAATCAGGTATGGACCTTTTAGGATAGTTGAGAAGATTGGTGAAAATGCTTTTCGCCTTGATTTACCAGCTTACCATGCACATCTACTCAGTCATAAATGCAGATTGCTTGAGGTTGTTTGAACCTTCAATGATTGAGGACCCTGACGAGAAAAGTAAATTGCCTTCTATTGATGACCTGCTACCTGAATACCTTAATGAGTTGTAGGAAGACACAGTGCTGGATAGGAAGGTGAGGACAACGCACAAGGGAGATGTTGAGTACCTCAGGATTGGGCTTATAGGTTCGAAGCCAAGCAGTGCAAAGTGGATTGAGATTAGACAAGTGAAGAAACAGTATCCTCACATAGTTGATGCTTGAAAACCAACTTTTGGTGGTCCAAAAGCTTTTTCAATGGGAAGGCCGTGATTCGAATTAGATCCATAGAAGACTGTCAAAGAACCTAACTGCATCAGGTTGGAACAAATCTCTAAACAAATCTAAAATAGTGATAAAAAATACCCTAAACTAGTGGCAATAGCAGCCAACGTGGAACGATGAGGACCTTAGTCAAATTACATTGATCGAGGCCCATGAAGACCACACAGGAGGCCAAAGTAGCCCCTGGGAGCCCGGGAATGGGAAAAAGAGGTGATTTTTGATGCACGCTAATCACGCATCACTAAGCGAACAGGGCCATGAAGGAAAATTCTAAGCACTCGGTCGCGTGGGGGAATCGGAGGACTGTGGGCAAAAAAAGGAAAAAGCGCTAACCACAAACGGCAGGACCCGCGCTTTGGAAACCGGTTGTTTTGATCGGGGCGCCCTTAAACGATAAGAGGTTTTGGACGAGAGCAGAGTGATTCCATACATAGATCGACACGTGGCAGATGGAGGTGAGAGAAAACCATCGTTAATCGCGCACTATCAGTCGAGCAAGTCAACCACGTGAAACGTGCATATGGCATCAGATCTGGAGGGCCTAGATCAGACGGCTGAGATCGCGCCTGATGGAGGAAGCGGAATCGACAGGGAAATAAGCTGTGTTTTAAAGGGATTTGGAATCCATTTGACCGCCACAGTGGAGGAAGAACGCATCCACGACGTAACTGAAGAAATGAACCGACGAAGCATGCTGGCACCATTTAGAGGAGGACAAGTGGCCACTCCTTGAGTGTTCATGATGACGCTGAACAGGGAACTCCAAGCGCAACTGCAGAAGGTGAATCGACAGAGGCAGAAGAGGAACCGAATAGGCATAGGGATCGAATGGCTAAAGTCATGAATAGAGACAGTCGAATCAGTCAAGTTAGACACAGAGAGAAGAAGTCGAGAGACGAAGAAGTGGAACAGTGAACCTTAAGAGGAGGATTGAACACAGAGAGAAGTAAAGCAAAGCAGAAGAGACAGAGGGTCGAGCTAACCAAAGGCAACATCGAGCACCAGAGAGCTTGAAGATTCAAGCCTTCCCATAGAGGAATCTATCTGGACTAAGCATCACATTTGGCTCTTTCCACTAAAGACCTGTAGGTCACAGAGCTGGTAGGAAGAAGAAGAGTCTGTCTACTCCAGTGGCTTGGGGAATCCAAGAACCACCTTGCCAAGCAAAACCTGCTTCAGGTGAACTCACATTGAGTCCATGTATTGTAAATTCTCTGCCCAAAGGCACAAAAAAACAAGGCCACCATTGAAAGCTGGACCGGAGATGTAGCCCTGGAGAATAGGGTGAACTCCTTATTAAAATTACTTGTGTGTTTGTGTTTTCTTACTGTGTTTCTCTGTTGTCTTTCCATTTTATTGTCTGTGTATTGGAAATCTAATCGATTTTTTGCTTCAATAACACAGAACACACACCAGCACATGAGTCTGTAATACCTTAGTTTAATAAATCTTTAATTGATGTCACTCATAGGGTGAATATCAGATTAGGTACTGAGCCAAAACAACATCATTCTGCAAGCCATCAACCAAAATGAAGGAGAGGAAATTGACCTTGTGTTGCTTATGTTGTCGGTGGATAGCCACTGTGGAGCCATATTTTTGTCGAGCATGAGCCTCATTTGCCGACAAGGAAATGAGGTGTCAGGAGGGAGGAGGAGTAACTTTTTGGGGTGGGAGGGGATGAGCTAATAGGAGGGGAGTGTGAGGGAGACACAACAAGGGAATGGACATTGGGAGGGTAGACAATGCAGGGGTCTCCAGCCAATCTTTTCAGTAAGGAGGAAAAATGACTAATATGTGCGGAGAGATATGAAATCACGTTGGTAGCCTTGAATTTTTCCTCTTCCTTGTCCTTTATATATTGGTCTAGGAGGTTATGAAGAGCACAAAGGGATTATCATCCCCTATGGGTCTCCTCTTATTCCATAGTCACCACCCTTTTGTGGATGTGTTCAGGAATGTTGTGGCCAAACAGGGTCGAAATGGAAGTGTCATCCAAGATGGTTGGGGGTCGTCCATGACCTCTGCCCTTACTTGGGGTCATCCACAACCTCATGATTTAGTTGTAGGGGATGGTAGGCATAAGGTTTAGGTCAAAAGGAGTAGTGTGGAGCGTGTAGGAGGATGACTAGAGAAGGACTAGCCGGGAAGCCAAACAATTGTAGTATATAATGTTGTAGTTGACAAGGTGCATTGCATATTCGAAGGAGAGGGTACAAGTGTAGTAATGAGTATGGGTGTCTGTCATGTGATGAAGGACCCACTCCACATGCCTAATGTCATTAGTTTTCCAAGGAGATCAGCCTCTAGTCACTCGGATCCAGGGGAAGAGAGAGTAGATATTTATGGCATTTCATTAACTCAAGTTATGATGTTTCGTCTTTAAATTTAAATTTTAGGCACATTAACTTGGATCTACTTGTGAAATCTATTACAGACTCATTTTTAAACTATTGTAAATGTTCAAGTTCATGACATACCTATTCATAGTCATACTCATCAAATGCATGAAGGAACTTTGTAATAAATTTGTCCCAAATGTGAATAGAGGAAACTGGAAATGATTGGCACCGTCTTTTGGTTTTTCCTATGAAAGTTAGAGTAAATATCATGCATAGAATACCTTCATAAATATTGGGAAAAATAGAATTTTAAAGTTTTTTAATAAATTGAAAAAATGATCAAATGTGGAAACTTTGCTCTTACTATCAAACTTTACCTTTGACAAGTGTCTTACAATTTGCATGGGAGTGGTGGCGGATGCACATATGGAGATACAACTCCAAATTGAAAGTTTAGAAGAAGCCATTATAAATTAATAAAAAAATTAAAATACAAAAATCCAAAAATACAACTTATCGTTAGCCCTCCTTCTAACACCAAGCCAAAATTGTTGATGGTCAAAAATGACTGAAATCAAGAATGGGAAGATCACTCGGTCAAAGTCCCAACTAATCCATTATCCATTTGGAATTGTGATTTTGATTGTTTCAAATGGGTATAGTTACCCCTCACTCTCCTTGTTGACTTTTGATGTCTCTAATTGCCATCAACAGGAATAGGCAACCAAACTTACCCTCTTACAACTAGCTTGCAAGAAAGTAGTCCTTAAGCTGATACAAAGGCTCGACCAAGCCACCAATGTAGTCACTCATATGAAAGGAGACTTCTAAAAAAAAATCTAAATGCAGGCCTACTTACTAATGCAGAAAAACAAAGCAAACTACTCTAACTCGACACAAAGGAAATAGTTCCTAAATACCAAGTGAGAGGGTTGAAATATGATGAAGACTTAACATGCATTTTTCAGATAAATATCAAGTTGTTGAAGCAATTCGAACAACTGATATTTTTAATGCATGACATAATATGTTTTAGAGATCAAAATAGTAAGAGATGAGTCATTACAATGTGGAAATAGTTCACACAATTCAATGGCAATTAAATTGATTTATGATGGACAATTTTGAAGTAAGTAGTTACTCAAAAATTTGATTAAATGCAAGAGAAAATCAACAAATTAATAGCTGATCAATATAACTAAATATTAGATAATTGATCAAATAAACAACAATTCACATATTTAATAGAAGTGAAAAACATGGAATTATTGGCACAGATCTACCATCACAAAATAAAATTTACATTGAAAAATAATAGTATTTGAATACAAACAAAAACTTGTGTATCTTGTGCTCTATCTTCATAAGGATCTCCAACATTCCTCTCAAGACAATCAACTCTACCAATATAAAATGGAGTTGCAATAGTGTTGGGCATTGGATAATCCAAAGCTTCCCGTGTGTTTCACGACATGGATTAACCGCCTCTTGTGGATCCGTTAACTCTACCGATGCATATGTTTACTAACACTTGTGGATTTTGGTGTAATGCAAAATTGTGATTCCAGCAAGCGTTATCAGAGCCAAAGGTGTCAAGTTTGAATCACACCCAACTCGCGCTGGGGGGGAGATTATTCAGCATTGGATAATCCAGTGCTCCTTGTGTGTTTCACGACATGTCTTAGCCACCTCTCGTGGATCCGTTAACTCTAGCGATGAATCTTTTTACTAACAATTGTGGGTTTTGGTGTAACAACAATCGTGATTCCAACAAATCGTGCATGATATATCTCCACAACAGAGATGCAGTCTCCAAAGGAAATTCCCCAAAAACTCAGATTTGAGTATTCTTCATAATCCTAGAACAATAAATCCTCTTGAAATAGTGCAAAAAGTATCTAATTTGCAGAAAAGAGGAACTCTTTCTCCAATCTCCAAATTGTTATTTATAATTTACAAATGAATTTCCAAAAAGGGGAGTTCTTGAAGAGAAATTTAGATCGCTGATTTTCGACTAAGAAAAATCCCACTTTCCTCTTTGTTGGTGCAATTGTATTGCTCAAAGACTCCTGGGTCTCGTCCTCTACAACAATATCTGCAAAAAATCATCCAAAAAGAAGAACAAATTAAATCTGCATACAACACAAAAATACAAAACTATCACAACAAATTCCCAAATTAAAATTAAATTTAATAAATTAAATAAAATAAAACCCATTTTTCTTTATTGTTTCATGTGGATATTTCTCTAGCAAAATTAGTAATCCAAAAAAAAATTGCAACATCAAGTACTTTTGGGAAATTGAAAACTCTCCAAACAAAGTTAGAAAACTAATTTTTTGTTGCAAATTTGGAGCTTTAACTTTTGTTAATGTTTTGTAGTTAATAACCAAATATGGTCAAATAACTACTTCCAGACCCTTCCCCTTGAAAGTAGCTTTCCAAGAAGCATTCATTGCCTCATTTGGTTGTGTAAAACTCAAGATATCGCATGCCAAAATATGGATTCCAAAATTATTTATTTGCTGAAAATTTAGCAATTATGGGCAATTTTATTTATGTTTTATATATTTTAATTTTAATAAATTTTAAATTTTAAAATATTATTTTAAAACGAAAATATATAAAACAAACAAAATGTAATAAAAATTACAATAAAATAAATAAAAACAATTTTTATGGGCACTTTAATGGTCTTAATATATTAAAATTAAAAACCCAAAGGAAGTCAGGCAATATTATGTACATGGAGAGGGATGAGGAAAGCCTCACATGGAGGAGAGGGGCCCGCAAATGGTGGGTATAGCATTGACCCTGCATATATTAAATTTAAAATTTAAAACTTGCCCTCATTTATATATACTCCTTCATGGGACTTTCGTAAAGTTATATGAATACCCCTCAAAGCCTCCCATGTCACCCCGGGTTGATTTCCCTGGAAGAATTCATGTGAGGCATAACAACAATCTCTAGTGACTCGAGGAACTGAGGAATCAGAATATGGAATTTTCATTTGAGGTGTCTAATTCCATCTTCACTAATTAGAATTATTTTTCTATTTTGACGAATGTTAAAAATAAAATGAATATTGTAAAGATAGGGACTAATTCTCACGAGCTTCAAAGTGAAACTGGGTGTTGGTTTATTCCCAAAACACCTTGGGATGAAATAATTTGTCAATTGTTTTATACTTAGAGGGTTGAATATGAAAAACACTTTGTCTTGGACTACTCGACTCTTACTCACATATGTTCTTATTTTCAAAACATTTTCCACACTACCAACCTTCTTGACGTGCTAAGTCAACAAAACTATAGTGATCTAGAAACCTTGTTTACCTTCACTTTTATCATAGAAATAAAATATTAAAACATCTCAATTAATCTCTTACTTTCTTAAGGTTCGATAGACCTCATTAGCCTCAGTAGACGTTAATCATCATCATCGTCATCATTTTATATTTTATATTTTGCTTTAATACAAATATATATAAAATGCTTGAATCCAGTGGTTTTGATTTACATATTAATTAATAAAGTAAATATTTAATATATTAATTAATTAAAACAAAATAAAATTTTATTAGTAAACGATTAAATTAATTAAACCAATTAAAAAATTAAAATGGTATTTACGGTTAGTTAAAAATCAACTTAAGTAACTTTAATTAACAAACAACAATTAACTTAATGGTTTAAGACCCCTTCGAGGCTTTGATTACGTGAGAAGGGGTGACGTGAACCTCTGGTGAGACTCGGACTTAGGAGTTGGAGCTTGAGGAAGTGGGTGTTATTTTGTCGAGGAATGACTCCATATCTACCTTATTTGTGGGGGTCTCTCACATGATGAATTAAGGAAACATAATGTCGACGATTTGGGAGGGTGGTCAGGTGATAATTCTCGTGGAGTGGAAGCTTACCCTAAAGTGGGGAAAGGGAGTAGGGGTAATGGTAAGAAAGTTAAATGTACAAAAGTTAAAGAGGCAACCAGGAAGTTGATTATGAGAGAAAAGGAATTCGATGTGATGAGATAATGGAAAGGACATGGAAAGTGTTAGTAGGGAGGGTTAGAGGTATGAATTACTCTATGGCCTGCTGGAGGAAGTGGATTCAAGAATAATTGGTTCAGAATATCACACATGTTCCACAAGTGCATATGTTAATGAGGGGTTGGTTTTCCATCCAGTTTAGGGAAGAAGTTGAAGTCAGTTGGGCGTTTTTCATATAATGGAGCATCGACTCGGCTCGGCTCCAATTTTATTTACATAGTGGTCTTCTATAATCGACTCAAACAAAGAAAAATTGGGGGCAGGGCCTGTGTGGATGAGGCTTTTTTGTTTACTATTACAGCTATGGACAAAAGATGTATTCATAAGTACTAGGAATGACCTAGAGTCTTTTATGTACTATGATCACTCATATTAGAGTCGGGGAAGATGGCCTTTGCGAGGATATTAGTTATTTTGGACACTAAGGAAGGACTGGTTTCTAGCTTGGATAACCATTACAAAAGGTATGTGCATCATGAAATCCTAGACTATGAGGGGGGGTAGCTTTCCATTTCCATCAGTGCCATGAAGTTGGGAACATCTTGAAGGATTTCCCTTTACCTTATTTTGGTAAAAGGAAGGGTTCCTTATCCTTGGCAGGAGTAGGAAAGGGTAGTGATGGAATAGTTGAAGGGTTGGAAACTTCGAAGCCTGGGTGAAAATTAGAAGTTGGGGGAGTTCCAATTTTGATTGTTGGGGCAAGTTCATCGGGTCTACAGAAGGACGACAAGGAATGACATTGGGATTCAAAACATATGGATGTTCGCTTGACATCCTTTTCCTCGGGTACTCTATCTCTTTCCTTCCCTATTTCTCTCTTGAAAACATCTTGTATATTTATGTTTGTATTCTCAAATGCTTCGTTTGTTGATTTTCAATTGGGGAGGATTGGGGTCTATAATTGTTCGAGAGGTTTTTTCTCTTGTCATATTCCACTTGAACCAACATGTTGTTTGGAACCTACCTGTTCTATCTTGGTATCCGCACAAGGAAGTTACTGCTCAAATATGGAACCCAGATACAATCTCCATTCGAAATCTAAACTGCATTCCAAACCCTATCTCCCACTTGAATCCATGGTAGGACTCAACCCTCCTTCTTAGTCAAAAAATTTAAAAAACCCTAGAGGATACTAATCTTATTTGACCAAGGAAATTATATAGGCTAGTTAGGATGTAGCAGTGGGTAGGAAACTTTACTTAGAAGGGGTTCTTAGAACTGTGAACGCCCCTACATCTATTATCAAATGAAGTGCCTCTTGTTCAATTGTCGAGGGTGAGCTAGCTCCCTAACAAATCTAGCCTTTAAGCATTTAATTTCATCAAATAAGTTGGATATTGTATTCTTACAGGAGACGCTTGGAAGGAGTGTTGATTTAGAGAGATTGTTGGAAGGTTTGCTCCTAGGGTGGTATTTCACCACAATTTATGTTAAAGGTAAATTGGGTGGTTTGGTTCTAGAGCTGAATTGTAATTCGGTCAGGGTTATAAGTTATTGGGGTCATGAGTGTGTAATTGGAGTGGATATTTTTGTTGATGAATTAGGATGTGAGCTCCACGTTGTTAATTTCTATGGCCCATGTCATGACAAAGGGGAATTTTGGAGCAAACTCATGAATTCTGAGTTAATGAGGAAAGATTTACTAATTCTATGAGGTGATTTAAATTTCTTATTGGGAGTTTCAGAGATATGGGGGAGAGCACTATGGTGGATCCCCTTGCGGGTTTTTTCTCCAACCTTTTAATGTCTCCTAACCTTGTATATGTTGAACCTACTAGAATTAAGCCCACATGGCAAAATAAAAGAACTGGGAATGCGATGATTGCTCATTGTTTGGATTGTTATTTGATAAGATCATGGTTGCTAGATAAATTTTCTCTTTTTAGCAATGAGCCAGCGAGGGAGGGATCTCAGATCACCATCTATTTTTTATGGAAATCATGGGAGAATTTAGAAAACCAATGTCCCCTTTCAAATTTAACATGATATGGCTAACAAAGGAGGCCTTGCGTGAGTTGGTGTGAGCCAATTGGCGTCCATGTGTTAAGGAGGTTGGGAGATCTCATGCTTCGCAGTTTGCAAAAAACCTTAGCAAATTTAAACGGACAATGATTGTGTGGATCAAGGATAAAGCAAAGAAGAAATATGAGGCTCTTAGAAAATTGTTCAGGTTTTTATGGACAATCGACAAATAAAAGCTGATAAGGGACCCGCGTGGGAGAATGATTCACCCCAGCTATAAATTCGTGACTTATTTTAATGAAGCAGTTATGGAAATATCTAGGGAAAATGTCTTGGAGTGATGTGGAAGACAGAGAGAATGTGGATTGAATGTGATTGAAAAAGGTGACAAGTGGAAGGAGGTGGACCCACAAGTCTTGGTGGATGAATTACATCACCCTGGGAATAACCAAAGGAGCATCCACTAGGACTTTTGGGGTAAATACCTCCAAGGTGATGTGTAAAACGAGGAAACCAAGAGCCAATTAAATAACTAGAAACGTTAAGTGCTAAGGGAGACCCATATGCATATGTTTATTGTTGCAATGTCTCAGAGTTTATAAAAAGTGCACAATAAGAGAAAAAAATGAGTAATTACCTCGGAGACAAGAAATGGTAATGTAAAAAATGACAAGAACCATTGTGAAAAATTCCGACCCAACCTGAACTTTTCAAATGAGGAGTTTTAGAATGCACAAGGGTATGGTTCTTCTAATTAATGTATTTCTCTTTCTGATTTTCATTTGTCCACAAGAACCCTTGTTTAATTAGCCAATTAACACTTTAGAAACTCGAACAGGCATAAGTCAAGCATTGTTTTTTGTGTTTAATTTTCTAATAGTGATGCTTAGACTTAGCTACATCAATATAACAAAAACGAGACCATTATAAACCATCTCATATATCTACGTAGTGAAGTAAATATAAAGCAAGGAACTTGTACAAAGCACATCTTAAAAAACAATTTTTTTGATGAATTGATTAATACTTCATTGAACATGTTCATGAGAACATTTTATTGGAATAACATTCAATCATTCTTTTCAAGGAAAACTAAAGGCTCAATGCTTGCTTATTTGATACCTGCATTATTAGAAAACCAAAAGGAAAGGAAGTTAAACTAAAATAGTCCTACTGCTAGTATAATCTAATCTAACAGGGCACACAAAAAATAAGTAAAATCATACTTCCAATGGAGAAAATTAAACTCTTTTATTCCTACGTATCAAAAATTAGTAACATAAATAAAACTATTATTAAACTACTAAAACAAAACTTCAACCAATTATGTACATGAATTTCTAATAAGTTCAGTAAAAGAAACTTATAGTCTATAGGAAACCTTGCTAGAAATGAATTTTCAAGTCACATTTCAATCTTGTCACAAAAACCATTATGTAATTGTTGAAATGAAAGCATGGTTGAAATAGAAATTTTCTTACCAATGTCATGAGTTTCTCCCTGTAGAAACAAGTCAATAATATCTACAATAAAAGGTGTATTATAAATATTCTGTGTGCTTGAATTTTCCAAAAACTTTTCAAATGAATCGTTAAAATGAGAGTGGAAATCAAATGAGTTTTTCAAAGGATTTGCAGAAAAATAAGATTGATGGTTAAAATGAAATGTTGAATTCTCAAGTGTTGGCATTTGTGGAAGATTTATTTGAGAAAAAATAATTAGTTGGTATGAAATGAACATCAAATTAAATCGAAAGACTTGAAGTTCAAGATGCTAATGATTGAGGCCTTGAAATTAATTATGATGTGTTTCCGCTAATGCACTAGGTGAGTGTTCAATGCTTGATTGCTCAATATGTCAGCATAAAATATCCAAAATTTGAAAGATAAATACAAATATGAAACAGACCATAATAAATGAAGAATAAACAATAAAGTTACATTACCATTTGCACTAGTGTTACAAGTAATATTACAAGAAAACTAGGATTTATTTGGAAAAATATTCCTCACAAGTATTGGCTGAGAAAACACAATTAGAATTAATACCAACATCTACTTGTGGAAGTGAAAGAGGTTCAAGACTATGAGTAAGAATGAGAACTTGAACAATTTCAGGATCAAGAATTAGAATAGATTTGTTTTCTTGAAATTCACAGTCAATAAGGCATTTTAGGGATTCAAGATGAGAATCTATTGCAGCAATATGATTATAAGAATATCTCTCATCTTGAGAAATATATTGACTTTGAATACCGGAATCATGAGAATTCAATAATGTGTGATATAACTCAATATTGTCAAATTCAAAATCATCATCACAAATGACTTGACAAACTTCATTACCACTCTCTTCCTTTTCATAAGGCACATTAGGAAAACAAGACTAATTAGATTAATTTTTAGCACTGTTGAAAACATGGTCATTATATGACTTATTATCCTGATCAAAACTAATTGGAAATTCATTATTTGTTAGATTTGTTGAAGCTCCATGTTTTCTAAAATAGGATTTGTGCAAACAAGAATCGTTAAATGATTACCAAATGAATTAAAATTAGAAAAATGTTAAGGATAAAGAGAGAAGTGGCTGTTTGAAGATATGAATCTGAAATTTTTTCAACATGTAGATTCTCCTTTACTTTCCATAGTGCAAATTTCATATTCTTCCTCATGTATTTGGCTGACCATATTTTCCTTAAAATTAATGTTTGGTTTCCCTTAACTTTGTGGCTGAACATTATTTATAACATGAGAAAACTCAGATATATTTGCGGCATATTGCACATTGCTAAAATCTTCAATTTTCATTATTGCCTATTGATTAGCTTGTTGGTTGTTTCCTACTAATTTTGTTACTTGCTAATTCTAACTCATAATGAATGTTTCATCATTAGTAAAGAATAATTTAAAAAATTAGTAGATATAAAAAGTAGGTCTCATAAATTAAAGCTTAGTAATAAAGAACCAAAATAAAAAAGAATTACTATTTCACATTTCTAATTAACAGAGAATAGCTATATTCTAATTAATTAAATATGACTCATTACAAAAATATCTAATAAACTTAACATTAATTTATTTATAAATCATACGCACTTAGATTATTGTTTCATATTATAATGTTTTTACATTATTAAAAAAATATTATAAAGTAGTTTTTTTAATAAGGTATAAATCATAATTAATTATATATTAATATTATGAGAATAATAGATACAAAGAATTAATAAATTAATCAATCTATAAAAAGAAATATTTATTCACGCATCTAATTTGTAGAACAATAAATTATATCCTAATTAAATAAATTTATCTTTTAAATTAACCTAATAAGTTATAATAAAAGATAAAATTAAAATCCCTAACAATTGACTCAAGAATACTCCCTTCATCTATTATTAAATATATCTTTGCAATTCCTTGCCCTAATCCACACCAATATTCCCAAGAATTTGGGAGTTCCCTGAATATCGACTCACATAGAAGTCTGAAATGTTGGGTTTAATAAAAAAACTTTGAACAGATTATTCCAAAACATTTTTACAAATTTTACTCCCCTGTATGGGCTCTCTCTTGTTTTATTTTTCAAGAAGCTCATCTTTAGGCTTGGTTATATGGCTTTTATGGTGGCTTGTTCTAAGTTTTGTTCTTGGAATGTTGGCTACCCTCTTGGGCTTGTTTCTGGGCCTTAGTGCTAGATTTGGGGTTTCAACTAGTATTCTCAAAGCTTTTAGGCTCGATATCATGTTGTCAATTTTTGGGTTGGTTTTTTTTGGGGGGTTTGGCCGTAGTGGACATTTTTTTTATGTATGGGTGTGATGAGGTCTATCAGAGCATCTCTAGGCATGTCCAAGTCAGTCAAAGCATCTTCCAATTGTAGTTTTTTTATGATTTTGCGTGTGTGCGTGTGATGAGGCCTACTGGAGCATCTCTAGGCACCTTCGAGCTGGTCAGAGCATTTTTTGGATTTTTTTAGCTTGCGGGTCTTGGGCCTTTTTTCCTTAGGTTTTATGATGGATTCTATTGGCCCACATTGTAATGATTGGTTTCCTGAGTGTTGGGCCATATTTGGTGCTCCATACGAGGATCTTATGCAGGTCTTTGCACCCTACTATCTTGTTTCTAGTATTCCATGATTAAGTCTACATGAGATATGGGATATATCTTGGAAATTATGCATATATGTAAACAACTTTTATATTAATAGAAGCTTGTTGGTTTTTTTGTTTTTGAAAAATAAGGTATAGTCCCATTTAAAAAGGAATTATAACACAATTCCAACATAGTAAGCTTTGTATTGTTAGATAGAGCCAGTGAAATCTGACAAATGAAATTGTTCTAACATAGGCTGCTATGGTGGAGATTGGAAAATAAAACAAGCCAAGGAGGAATGAATCCACCAAGGTATCACTCTTTGAATGATGAGTATCTATAGAATGTAAAAAAATAATATCCCTCATGTTGAGATTTTTCTGTTTTAGTCAAAATAGGCAAAATCCCAGTGTGTGACAACAATGGAAAATCTATTGCTGGATTATCTCCAGGTTGTTGGGAGAGATTTAATGCATCCTAAATTTGATGTGAGAAGCAATTAGATTCTCCTTGCTATAAAATAAGTAGTCATACGGATAGCTGAGTGTAGTGTGTGTGAGAATTGATGTAATCTCCTGTTTGAAAAATAAAATATTGCCGATGCCTTAGTTGTGTGGACGTAGCCCAGATTGGTTGGGTGAACCACGTTAATTCCTGTGTCTTTATGTGCTTGAATTTCTGCTGTGTGTTTATTTAATTTAGCTGTGTATCTCTCCAACAATTGGTATCAGAGCATGTTGGAGGTGCTGAGACTTGCATACTGGAGGTGGATTGGCGTGATCGTGGATGTTTGCTGCTGCGTATACGTTGTTGTGCATTGTGATTGGAGGTGCGCTGTGTAAAGTGATTCGGTAGCACATGATCAGCGTTGGATTCGGTGGGCGCTCTTCAAACCATTCCGATGCGGAGAACAGCGTGTATTGAAAACGGTATGAATTAAATTTAAAACCAAAACCTGCGTGAGCATTTGTTATAACGGTGCGGATTTACGTTTTGAAACCGGCGTGGATAGATTTAAAAACGGTGTTGATATATTATCAAAACACCCTGGGTATGTTGTTTAAAACAGCGTGAATTATATTTCCAACAGCGTGGATGTGTATTGAACACGGTGTGAATTAAGTTAAAACCGGCGTGGATCTGGTATACACAAACCAGCATGGATCTGGTATACACAAACAGCGTTGATACATATGAACATCGGTGCAGATATACATCAGCTTGGCGTGGATTTGATGTGTTTTAAACCAGCGTATATATATATATTGGAAAACGGCATGGATATATATGTTATAAACAACGTGGAAATATCTATTTGAAACAGCGTGGAAATGGTATTTAAAATTGCGTGGATAGATTAAATCCATGCGCTGTGTTGTTTTTTAAATATATGCGTTGTTTATATGGTGTTTTGGGATTGGCGCGGGATTGATGAAAACAGTAGCGCCAATATCCTGACATAGCGCGGAATCGAATTATTTAAGTGCGCCAATGCGCCAATTCTATGGTTAGCGCGGATTTTGAAGGTATAAACGCGCCAATTTGTCATCACTTAAAGCGTTTTTTAATTGGCGTGGTTCTTGTAATTATTAGCAAGCGCCATTTGTATTTTACATGCTAATCTGAGTTTCATACAGCAAAGCACAGAGGTTTGTTTCTTTTGTTTTCAAAAAGGCGAAGATAATCTGAGGCACAGGCATTTATTGAGATTCAATTTTGTTTTTATTAAAATTGAAATTGGTGATTCTTTGTTTTAGACGAGATGGCAAAAACTCAGAGTGCCCGATTCGAAATCGAGAAATTTAATGGCAAAAATAATTTCGAGATCTGGAAGGTAAAGATGCACGATGTGCTAGTTCAACAAGGTGTGGCGAAAGCACTGTTGGGGAAAAACAAAAGGCCTCCTTCAATGACGGAGGATGAATGGGATGAGATGGACGATAGAGCTCTGAGCGCAATTCGGTTATGTCTGGCGGACGATGTTCTGTTCAACATTGTGTCAGAGAAAACCGTCGCAGGCTTGTGGTCAAAGCTTGAGAAGCTCTATATGACGAAATCTTTGACAAATCGGATTCTCCTAAAACGGCAGCTTTATGGTTTGCGGATGAAAGAAGGTACCTCAATTACTAATCACCTGAATGTTTTTAATACCTTACTGGTGCAATTAGACAGTCTAGATGTGAAATTTGATTCAGAGGATAAGGCAATAACTCTATTGTGTTCATTTCCCGAATCCTGGGATCACTTTGTTACTTCCATAAGCTTTAGTACATCAAACATCCTTGAGTTTGACGATGTTGTTGGAGCCTTGTTGGCTGAGGAGATGAGGAAGAAGTCGAATGCAGACACCTCTACATCAGAGGTAATGATGGCCAGAGGTTGCTCAAGAGAAAGACACTCCGGGGGAAAGCATAGCGACTCTCGTTCAAAGTCCAAAGGAAAGAAGCCAAAAGTGAAGTGCTGGCATTGTGGCAAGGTTGGACATCTGAAAAAGGATTGCTGGAAGCGAAAGCAGGCTGCTAAAGAAGGCTCTTCGACAGAAAAGAAGGAAGCCAACACCACAGATATAGGTTCAGTATCTGGTTCAGGTATGAGTGATGAGGTATTGTCAGTTAATATGTCAAAACATGATCAACATTGGTTGTTAGATTCCGGGGCATCTAACCACATGTGTATTCATAAAGATTGGTTTAAAACATATAGATCAGTTGATGATGGAGTCGTGTACATGGGTAATGATGTCACTTGCAGTATTGTTGGAATAGGAAGTGTACAACTACAAATGTTTGATGGCACAACCAAAATGTTAACTGATGTGAGACATGTACCAGATCTAAGAAAAAATATAATTTCATTAGGAGCACTGGATACGAATGGATGTAAAACTGTAATTCAAGGTGGAGTTATGAAAATCTATAAAGGTATCTTACTAGTGATGAAGGCTAAGAAGGTAGGAAATCTTTTTCAATTAGAAGGTAGAACTGGGTCAGATCATGTGTCGGTGTCTGAACAGGACAGTAGTTCCATTCGCCTATGGCATCAAAGGTTGGGCCATATGAGCGAACGAGGGTTGAAAATTTTGGCTGACCGTAAGTTACTTCCTAATCTAAGATCTGGAAAGTTAGATTTCTGTAAACATTGCTTGTTTGGAAAACAAAGTAAACAAAAGTTTAAAACAGGCAAACATACTAGTAAAGGGATACTTGATTATATTCATTCAGATGTTTGGGGTCCAGCCCCTACAGCGTCGTATGGTGGCTCGTCGTATTTTGTGTCGTTTATTGATGACTTTTCTCGGAAAGTATGGGTCTACATGTTGAAAAAGAAGTCTGATGTTTTTACAGTTTTCAAGCAATTTAGAGCATTGGTAGAAAACAACACTGGTAGAACTATAAAATGTTTAAGAACTGACAATGGTGGTGAGTTTACTTCCAAGGAGTTTGACAGCTATTGCAAGGATGCAGGGATCGAGAGACATAAGACCACGGTTTATACTCCTCAGCAGAATGGAGTTGCTGAACGCATGAACAGGACTCTTCTAGAAAGAGCAAGGTGTATGCTGAGTAACGCCGGGTTGCAAAAGGAGTTGTGGACGGAAGCAGTGGCAATAGCTTGTTATGTGATAAACCGATCTCCATCAACGGCGATAGGCTGCAAGGTTCCGCAAGAGGTATGGAAAGGACACCCTTGTGACTATTCTAAACTCAGAGTGTTTGGTTGTGATGCTTATGCTCTAGTGCCTAAACATCAGCGAACTAAACTAGATCCGAAATCGAAAAGGTATGTCTTTGTTGGGTATGGTGATGGAACAAAGGGATTTAGGTTGTGGGTTCCTACTACCTGCAAAATCATCATCAACAGAGATGTAAAGTTTGATGAATCCTCTCTTGTACAGTTAGATGTATATAGTAGATTGAAACAGGATGATGTATCTGATTTCCAGCATATTCAGTTTGACAACATTTCTAATGATAGTCATAACGACCATAGTTCAGATTCTAGTCATGAATAGGTTTCAGAATCAGATTATGAACAGGGTTCAGATGGAGGTCATGAACAGGTCTCAGATGGCGATCATGAAGAAGTTCCTACAGATGATAGACAGCCAATTGTGGAAGCACCAGAAACATTCTTAAGGAGGTCTGCAAGGATCAAACGCCCTCCGAGAAGGTATGATGATCATGTTACTTCAGTTGCTTTGATCGCTAATGATGATGAACCTTTGTGTTATCAGGAAGCTGTAGAAGGTTCAAATAGTGACAAGTGGAAAGCAGCCATGAAGGACGAAATGATGGCTTTAAGTAAGAATGGTACATGGGATCTGGTTGAACTTCCCAAGGGCAGGAAAATTGTGGGATGCAAGTGGGTGTTCAAGCTGAAACGGGGTGTGAATGATACGGAAGACAGGTACAAAGCGAGATTGGTTGCAAAAGGGTTTTCTCAGAAAGCTGGCATAGACTTTCATGAGATATTTTCACCAGTGGTTAAAATTGTTTCAATTCGAATTGTGTTAGCATTAGTGGCTTTGTTTGATTTAGAGTTGCAGCAATTAGATGTTAAGACTGCATTTCTACATGGTGATTTAGATGAGGAAATATATATGGAACAACCGGAAGGGTTTGTTCAGCATCGCAATGAGAAATTTGTCTGCAGGTTCAAGAAGTCATTATATGGCCTGAAGCAGTCGCCTCGGCAGTGGTATAAGAAGTTTGATTCTTTCATGTTGAGTCAGAAATATGTAAGAAGTGAATATGATCATTGTGTTTACTTTAAGCAGTTAAATAATGGCATGTTCATTATCTTAGTGTTGTATGTTGATGATATGCTTTTAGCAAGCAAAAGCATTGAAGAAATCAACAGGTTGAAGACTCAGATGGCAAGGACGTTTGATATGAAAGATCTAGGAGTGGCAAGACAGATTTTGGGCATGGAGATTTTCAGAGACAGGAGTAATGGTAAGCTATGGCTTTCACAACAGAAGTATGTTGAGAAAATACTTTTGAGGTTTGGTATGAATAATGTGAAGCCTGTGTCAGTCCCTTTAGCTTCCCATTTCATGCTTTCTTCCAGTTTATGTCCTAATACAGATGAATAAAAGGATTATATGTCTCGAATTCCGTATGCCAATGTAGTAGGATGTTTGATGTATGCGATGGTGTGTACGCGACCAGATATTTCTCATGCAGTTGGGGTTGTCAGCAGGTACATGGCAAATCCGGGTAAAGAGCACTGGTCATCAGTAAAATGGGTGCTTCGGTATATGAGAGGCACAAGTAGTTATTGTATTACTTACAATAAAAGTAGTGAATCTGTTTGCGGATATGTTGATTCTGATTTTGCAGGTGACTTGGATAAGAGAAGGTCAACTTCAGGGTATGTCTTTACTCTTGCAGGTGGAGCTATTAGCTGGATGTCAAAGCTACAAAACATTGTTGCTTTATCCACTACTGAAGCAGAATACATTGTTGCTTCGCATGCTTGCAAAGAGGCGGTTTGGTTGAAAGGTTTGCTTGGTGAATTTGGTAGGTTACAGGACAACATCAAGTTACTTTGTGACAGTCAAAGTGCAATACATTTGGCTAAGAATCCGGCCTATCATAGTAAATCAAAGCATATTCCAATCAAATATCATTTTGTAAGACAGGTTATCACTGAAAGGGGAGTTTCTCTTGAAAAGGTGCATACAAAGGAAAACTGTGCAGACATGTTCACGAAATCAGTTTTGTTAGAGAAGCTACGTTGGTGTTTGGCTTCTCTTGGCTTGCAGAAAAGATGAAAATAATAAACAAACTGGGCATCAGGCTAATTATTGTCAAGGTGGAGATTGTTGAGATTTTTCTGTTTTAGTCAAAATAGGCAAAATCCTAGTGTGTGACAACAATGGAAAATCTGTTGCTGGATTATCTCCAGGTTGTTGGGAGAGATTTAATGCATCCTAAATTTGATGTGAGAAGAAGTTAGATTCTCCTTGCTATAAAATAGGTAGTCATACGGATAGCTGAGTGTAGTGTGTGTGAGAATTGATGTAATCTCCTGTTTGAAAAATAAAATATTGTCGATGCCTTAGTTGTGTGGACGTAGCCCAGATTGGTTGGGTGAACCACGTTAATTCCTGTGTCTTTATGTGCTTGAATTTCTGCTGTGTGTTTATTTAATTTAGCTGTGTATCTCTCCAACACTTCAGTTTTAAGAGACATTGTACTTACAAGAAGTGTTCAATTTACAACTCACATGTAGGAAGGAGACCATGCAAACCTCCAGACACAAAGTAATATGTAGATAATTACAATGAAGATCATATGTCTTCCTTCATACTCTTCAAGCTTCAATAGAGCACCTTGCATTCACCAAGTCAGGTAATATATATAAACAAACAATTCAATAGTAGTCTATGACATTAGACTGACACCGGAATTTGATATGATGCACATGAAGTTAGTAGCTTGTATAGAATATTTGAGTATAACTGATACAAGGAGTCTAATATTAGCTTATAACATTTGACTTGACACTTGAATTTGATATGATGCACATGAAGTTAGTAGCTTGTATGAAATGTTTAAGTATAACTGATACATGGAGTAATGGTTGCCATACATTCTATTCTCTTCTCTATTGGTGGTTAAGTTGTGGTCCAACATTGGTTGACTTGTGGTTTAGATGGATATACTTTGATCATGTAGCGGTGGTTGAGATGGATGCACTATGGCCATGTAGAAAAAGAAGGATGGCCTTAAACATAAATGAGGGATTTAAGTGGTTCAATCCTTGTAATTTTTAGATTCTTGTTACATCAATGAATTCCCATATCCAAAATTAAGTTATGCAAGGATAAAATAATGTGTTATGTAGGCATAACTATTGAAACAATAATGAGGAGGTGAGGCGATTTCGATATGTTTTATACAAGGATAAATATTGAACAATGGTGAGAAATATATGTTACCTAAGGGTGAGCCATATGTGTTATGAAACGATAAGTATTTAAAAATGGTAATGGAGTGAGAGATAATTATTGCACCTCCCTTAAAGTACTAATCAAATTACTTTGGTTAAATAGCATTAACAAAGAAAAGAAAGTGTTTTATTTAAACTTTGTAAAACTTTACCAATGTAAGAATATTTATTTCGAGTAAAAAGCTTTGTTCAAACTTAAATGTATTTTGTCAAGTTTGGAAAACTTTGCATAAATGTAAGAATATTTTTTTTAGAGTAATAAATCATTTGTTCATAGTAAGACTTTTCATAATTCATAATTGTAAGCATTTTTTTTTGGGAGTAATGAAAATTTTTCAAAACTTTGCATAATTGTGAAGCCTCCAATAAGGCCTCGGAGGTAATTTTCCTTTTTAAAACTTTGCATAATTGTGAAGCCTTCGAAGGTAATTTTCCAACCAAACATGAACAAATATGATTTTTATTTTTTTTAATTATATAAATGTGTGTTTGTTTTCCTTAACTTAAACATTTATTATTTCTAAAATAATACATTTTGAAAGTAATGCTTTCCATGTCATGTATAATTGTTGTTATGAGTTACGAGGAGTCAATCAAGAAGTTGTTGATTTCTTATACTATGAGTTGGAGTCATAATCTAGATGTATCAAGTGTGTTATGTCCTATATACGTAATCTCTGTGAGATCAATAAAATTATTTGAGATCGATAAGATTATGGTGGTGTGATTTGTGTTGTGAAAACAATCTCTTGTTCTCTTTCATATTTCTAACATGGTATCAGAGCTAGATCTGGCTTGATTCCCTCATGGGAAAAGCAAGAAGATGTGAGAGAGACTTGAGTGTTATTGTTTTGTAAATAGATAGATTAAAATAGAGTGTGTGAAAATAATTTTGGGACAGTGAAAATATAATTTGTTGTGTGAGTGTTTTGAGTGAACATTTGATTGGTGTGGATCTGCATTCTTGTGTGCAATTTGTTTTTGTGTGTGTGGAGATTCGTGAGAGTTGTGTGAATAAAAGGTTTGCATCATGTTTTGAAAGTAGGAGGGTTGCCACATTTTCATTGTTGCCAACAGAGATAGGCCTGCGCAGAGACAATGTGGTTGGGTTGGATAATGGATCAGTGTGAAGGCGTCAGAGCCAGCATTCCTATTGTCTTGGAATGCCCCCAAATTGTCGGTCAATTGGAACTGTTGGGTTGGAATTGTTGTACAGGAAGCCAGATTGTTTCAAGCACCATTCCCGAGATCGAAACCCAAAGGTTGCAGATTTGATGGAAGATTTATTATTATGTGTGGGTTCGTGGATCGAGCAGTTGGTCGCTGATCTAACTGTTATTTTTTTTTGGGTTTCCACTTTGCAGAGACCATCCTCAGCAGCGGAGAGAAAGACAAGTCGACATCGGCATGAGATATTATTTCAACTTTTGAAAGGAGTTTGAATACATTCTGGCGTGCGTTCTCATCGAGAAATACATCCAACCGCTGGATGTAACCCTGGAGATCCAGTGAGATCCGGCTAGGGGACCACGATAAAAAGGCAACAATATTAAAACCCCATTCAACACAAACATGATTGCTGATGTCTAAACAGATGCATTGAATGATGCATCTGTTGGCAGCAAGGATTAACTCTTATAAAATCCCATTGTCACCTTGTAAATTCCAACATTTTGCTTCCTTGCTGCTTCAACTGAAATATGCTTGCTATGGCCTGGGTATGAGCTATATTATTATTCTTAATTCTGTAGTCAGAGCGCTGTTTTGAGGTCTACATGTTAGATTCCCATCTGGTTGGCAGTCAAGAAATCGCTGTGAATGTTCAGATTTTCATGTCATAGTGGTGCACTTGGGTTCCTCAGCATAACGTATATGTTAATGGTTATTTGATCATTATCTAGTTACAGTGTGGTGATATATGTGTTATTTAGTGATGAAGATGGAGTGATATGTGTAAATTTTTTTTGTATTTATGAAGTTCGGTGTCTCACACATTTATAGTTGTGAAATTATCTATATAAAGAACCACAAAGAATATACTGATTATTCAACAGATTAATGTGATTTATAGTGCTTAGAGAGCATTAGTCACAGGTAGTTCTTAATAAGGTCAAGATGGTGTAACCTGTCGTGTTCTTAGAGTGTCAGTACACAGTATTGTATAAGGTCAAGTTGTTGAAGACATTTTGTACCGAGAATTCTATCCTAGATAATTGATAAAGGCTGCGGAGGACCTTGGATTCAAGGATGGTGGTAGTTCTATAGGATGGTTTAGTATCGAGATTGACCTGTTGTGCTCTGGGAGGTTGAGAAGCGTCAATTCTGCAAATTTCATCAACGATGGTCAGAGGCGCTTACGTTTTAAATGGAGGTCAAATGAAAGCTCGATGATGTGGTGGTTAAAGAGCGTGTTTGCGAGATTCCATATTGGGTGTGGGTGTTGATGATGACCATATCAGACAAATCTGACAAACATATATTTATTTTTGTAATATGTGTATTTAATGTTTTGCATGTAAGCATTAAGGGAAGGTGTTGGAAGTAATGCTTCCATGCCATGTGTAATTGTCGTTATGAGTTAGGAGGAGTCAATCTAAAAATTGTTGATTCTTATACTATGAATTAGAGTCATAATCTAGATGTATCAAAATAAGTGTGTTATGTCTTATATATGTAATGTTTATGAGATCAATAAAATTATAGTGATGTGATTTGTGTCTCTGGCTCTTTTTCATATTTCTAACAATACAGTCCAACTCAAAAGTAATAAACTATCAACAATCAATCAATTGTAATAGTTCCACAGTCTTGAGCTAATAAAAGGAACTAACAGAAATTGAATTATGATTATTTATGAGCTATGGGTTCAAACTTGGATGAGCCAACGTGTCATAACTATGAGTGTAATATCTTTTTTGGTTTTGATATACATTGGTCTTTGTAAGTCACCCTAATTGAGGTGTCATAGCTATGAGTATAATTCTCTTTTTTGGTTTTGATGGACTTATTGGTTTTTTTAAGTCACAAGAGTTAGGAGTTGCTTGGGAGGATCTTTTAAGAAAATAATTTGATAATCAGAACATTAATAATAATAAGGGAGTTGAATCAGTGAATGATAATATTTTACTTGTTTAAGTTAAATTATTACAATTTAACAATCAATTACTATAATAAAACAATCACATTGTAAAATATAAAACATGTAAATCTAGAAAAAATACAAAAATCAACTTTTTACTAGTTTAAATTCAATTATTACAATAAAACAATCACACATAAAATTATTTGTAAAATATAAAACATGTAAACTTTTTTGGTAGAAAAGCACAAAAATCAACTTTTATTTATAATTCTTTATAGGTATCAATCTATTAGAGATGTCAATCATCTAGGTAACCACCAATTTAGCAAAAAACATTAATCTCTTCTTTTTAGAAGCACATTGTCTCATGTTTGCTATTTTTTTAGATATATATTCACAACTCTTCCTTTTTGGAATGATATTCAATATTCACTCATATATTTATCTATTTTAGAGAGGTTCCTTTTTATACTCAGTCACTTTTCCCTTTCCCTCCAATTCTCTCTCTATATCATTATGACCTTTTATGAAGAGATGTGTTGATTCATTAAATTAAATAATTAATATTTTTTTGTTTCATCTTTGCAAATACCATGGTTTTCAATTCCATGGCTTGAAACCATAACCATAAAAGGCAATTATAAAATATTCTTTGACTCCTTTATAGGTTCTTTCTAGTAAAAGTCACTTTTTCTTTTTTTCTTTTCCTTTTTATTATTATTATTATTATCACGTACATTCTCTTTTTTGTTATATTTTTCTTGTGAACTTTAAAATATTCTTTGACTTTACATGTACTATTAGTAAAATTCACTTTTTTTTTTTTTTTTTTTTCTTTTTATTATTATTATTATGTACACTCTTTTTTGTTATACTTTTGTTATGAACCTTAATTTATTATATTTTTCATGTACACCTCCTTTTTTATTACACTTTGAAACTTTTATGTATTATTTATAATAATCTTATATGGTTTTTGACATCAATGACAATATATTCAACATTCTTTAAATGTGTTTATTTATTTTCCACAAAATTAACGTTGGGTTCCGTTGTAGAGTGTTTTTATGTTAATTGGTTCTTAGAATTTCTCTTTTTTCTCTTGAAGTTGAATATCTGCTTTCTTGGATTAAAATAGGAGGAGGTGGACATTTAACCTTGTTTTGGAAATCTCCATCCTAAATTATTTTAAGTATGTTGAATTTATTTTGATTTAAATATGTTATTTATTTTTAAATTGAAATGAGCATAAAATATATATTTTTCCTTTTGGTATCATAAAATATATTACCATTATGAAGAAGGGACTAATTATTGTAATATAAAGATGGCATTGTATGTCATTGTCTTTGTGGATATAAAGTTGTGTAAGATTGAATGATTTTGATAAAATATTTAAGGTTTTGATGTTGCAATATTGATAATGTATTATGTTCTTATACTAATATTATAGTGTTTTTTTAATTAATTGTTTTCTTTTTTTTGACGAGATATATATTTTGGGGAAATTCTTCAAGTACTTTCTCTCATTTTGAGGATGGTATGTAAGGCAAATCAATTAGTCGCAGCTATGGAAACCTGATCTAGAGTGGACATCGAGTGACGCTCTATAATATCCATAAAGACAATAGGCCTACAAAATTGACCCAATACCTCATGCTTATAATATGGAGCACTAAACCACCCAAACTAACCCACTGGGCTAAAATTATGGGCATTGGGATAGGCTCATGAGCATAATTTCATTACACTCTCTAACCCAAAAGCAAAAGTGAAAGTACTAATACGTTGCCAATACCACATATTATACTCATATAAAAGTTCAACATATTACTCCTAAAAATGAAATTTAAGTAGGAAAATAACAATTGTTAATATAATAAATAAGACATTACACTAATCACTTATATTAAATTCAATTAATAATTGTTTAATTAAATTAAAAAATGCATATTAAAGAAAAATGTGTTAATAACTAAACTTCTGAGAAACCAATGTGAATATTTTGAATACATCTATTACAGGGAGACCATGAGAAGAAAATTAAGTAACTACTAATAGTTTTCTCAATTGAAAAGAATACTTCCCATAGCCTAAGATGACATATAAAATGACCAGGATGAAGGCAATTGAATTCAACATAAAACTAGTTTAATCAATGGCATGATTGGAGATATTACATGAACATATTTTTATGAATATTTTACATACAGATCATGTGGTTTGGCATGAGTCCATGGACTAACAACGTATGTAATGATGTTCATTTTTACAACGTTTTAAGAGATTTGTACTGTGATAAATGATTTTTATTTATTAGTAAATAAAGATGGTGTCATGAATATTTTAAATAAAGATCAAGGGATTTGGGCATCATCCCATGGACTAAGAGCTTGTTATATCATGTAATGATGTTCATTTTTACAATTTTCAAAAAAAAAAATTGTGTTGTGATAAATGATTATTTATTTACTAGTAAGTAAAAGTGGTTTAATAGTATGTGTCGATGGAATGATTTATATTAATATTTAAATTTTAAATTTTTTTTTTTTTAAAATAAGTATATAAATTTTGAGTATATATATATATATATATATATATATAAAAGTTTTGAGTAAATATATAAATAATATTTTTGTTATTAATAAAAATAAAAATTATGAAAGTTTTTATTAAACAGTTTATACTCATTCTAAGATATTTGAAGATAATGGTCAAAAGTGTGAAGCACGTATAACATTACCGGCATGCACATTAAATAGAATTAAAACCCCGCTTATATATATATAGATAGATATTGGTTAAAAGTGTGAATAAGGCATATATGTACCCATTACCTTAAATTATCCTTGAATTATCCATGAACATATATAGAGATATTGGTGAAAAGTGTGAATAGGCATATACTAGTCAAGCACATATCTATCCACCAAATTATACCCTTGAGCTCACTTTGAGATTTACAAAACGTTTTCGAGATTAAACCATGAATAAGTAATAAAGGTTCAAATTTCTCCCATAAAATTTAAATGAATGTGAAGTTTTAGTTAAATGTTTAGAAATCAATATTATGGAATAATAATTTAATAAAGAAAATTAAAATTGAATTTATTGCTAATATTTTAATTTTCATATGATAATTTTTATTTCATTTTGGTTACTCGTAGTATTAGAGAAATATATTTGATTTACCAATTTAAATTTAATATCTTATTTTTTTTTTAAACTGTGGTTCACGATCACTGAATGGTCGCTACATCCGCGGGAAAATATCGGGGCAGTTCCACCCGAAGGGATCTGCCCGTCGGCCAATTTTAACAGGCCTAACCCCGAGGGCATCGAGGAGATTTGACCCCGTGACCTCCCAACTGGGAAAGTACTTTAGCAACGGGAACTCGACCAATTGCGCTATCCCTTAGGGCTTTTAATATCCTACTTGTAATAAATCATTTTTTCTTATTTTCAATCTCATTATAAAATTATGGTTTTTGAATTTTTTCTTGTGGATAAGTCACATCAGTTGACCTTTTGAACCATCTAATGTGGTTCATCCTCGGGGCAAATATTTTTGTCCTGAGGATGAACCACATTCGATGGTTCGAAACGTCGATCGTAAAAAATGATGTGACTTATTTGGAAGAAAAATCCAAGAACAAGATGGATCACACAAGCTTGAAATTAAAGATAATGATTTTTATTTAAAGTTAGTTATGTCAATATTTTTAATGATGTTATATTTTGAATGGCATTCACTTTGATCACCCCTAATAATGGAACTGAACGTAGCATCTCGAGTCCATTTTCTCTTCAAACTGGAGTGCCTTTTACTAATGTTCAAAATGTTTATAAGAATCATCTCTTTTTTCATTTTAATCAAGTTATTCTTGTATAATAAGTACTTTATCATCAGCTTATTCCTTGTGGGTGCAACACTAATGTAAACAATAAAAAATGGGTAAGGTGTATGCAACACTAATGTAAACAATAAAAATTGGGGAAGATGTATCCCTTTAAAGAATAATCCTAAGCTTTCTAAAGAAAACTTCTAACATGTATACATGCATGATCTAATATGCAAAATATATTGTTTTTCATAAATATTAGATTTGTTAGATAACTTTCATAATTATATGTTTTCAAGAAAGAATATTAACTTTTAAATAATTGTAATAGAGAATTCTCAAAGCTAAATGGGTCTAGTTCGGGTGATTGAGAGGAGTGCAATATTACCCACCTAGAATCATCTATCTAAAATGAAATGTTGAGCTCTTTAATGAGTAGGTTATTATATTGGACTTGATCCATAAATAATTTGGTTTACCTTGGTTATCATCCTTAATATGAGGGGAAGTGGTCAATGGATTTCCCTAGGATTTATGTTTTGTGGGAAAAATGAATTCTTAATCAATTTAATAAAAAAATGATGTAAGCTTTTAAGGGGTAGCCAAGAAGTTGGGATTCACAATGTTAATCCCACCCACCTCAATTTGAACCCTTAGTAATATAATCGATAGGTTTGCAAGCTATTATACTAAGCTAAGTAGTTATAGTGGTAACAATGCAATGAGAATTCTAATGGTGTGGACGATAGTGTGTTATAGTTATCAATTCCCAAGGGTGTTATATATCTATAAAATTTAAATTAAACATTAATTTACAAGTTATTATATTTGCTTAAATACATATAAAATATTGTTGAAAGTTTTAAAATGATTTAAAGAAACAGAATAAATATATTAAAGTCGAGTTTGAAAAAAATATGAAAGAAATAAATAAAGATAACTTTGAATTTGATTCAATGTTTATGAAAACAAAAATTATGTATAATATTAATCTCGCTTAACATTTAAATTAGAGAAATCCCCCTTAAGGGTGGGGGGAAGTGTGAGGCAAATCAATTGGTGATGGTTGTAAGTATTATGTAAACTATGAGATTTGTGGTTCAAATCCCTGTGTTTAACATGTATCTGTAGAATGGGTGTATCTATGCACATATAGGGTATAGTGGTAGTAGTCATGTGAGTACGAACCAGCCCAATTTCCAAATCCTCTAAACACCAAAAAAATATTTAAATTTGAAAAGGTGGGGGTCATTTATGAACCTAAGGGAAAAAATGAAATAGAGTTCACTTAGAGTTTAGTAAATTCTACAATGAATGAAATTGAAGTGTTGAAATTACTCAAAAAGCTAATCATTCTTATAAATAAATGGTTTAGAAATACCAAAATTATTGGTGCCTCAATGTTTATTCTCTAATACCTCCTCCATTTAATCCTTCCCACAAACCTAAAGTTATTAATACTAAACTAAGAAAAATGAAAGAAACCAAAAATGGGAAGATAACCAAGCTAGAGCCCCAACTAAACCCTTATCATTTGGAATAGTGATTCTAACTGTTCAAATGGGTCTAATTACCCTAACTCTCCCTATTGACTTGTGATGTCTCTAATTTCTATCAGTAAGAAGAGGCAATCAGACTTACCCTCATGCAACTAATTTTCAAGAAGGTAGTCCTTAAGCTAACAAAAGGGCTTAGTGAAGCTACCAATGTATCACTCCTATGAAAGGAGACTTCTAAAAAATGAGAACTAAATCTAAATCTAAATTCACACCTACTCACCCACGAAGAACACAATTAACTAATTGCGAAGAAAGAGACTATGTGCATGAGGAGGGATGAACAAAGGTATGGACACAAAAGTCCAAGTGGCCTTACGTCACCCCGAAAGGAAAATATAGGAAGAACCAAACAAAGCCGCTTTGTGATTTCACTAGAGTAATATAGACAAGATTATGTGGTGCAGTTAAGTGACAGTTATAGTTGGGAAAGGACACTTGTAATGTGTACAATGAGGATACCATGGAGGAAAGGGGCCTACATGTCCATGTCATCTTGAAAGGAAAAAATCCTAGAATAAATGAGGGGAGATGCAAAGCATTTTTCCAGGGAAACATTTCTAGGAATACGTGTAAAGTGGGGGACATGAAGGCACATTGTGGGTGAATAAGACGAAAAGTGTGCATGGAAAATCGACAAATAAAAGTTGATAAGGGATCCACATGGGAGAATGAGTCACCTTGGCTATAAAATCTCAACTTATTTCAATGAAGCAATTATGGAAATATTTAGGGAAAAATGTCCTAGAGTAATGTAGAAGACAGAGGAAATGTGGATTGAATGTGACTGAAAAAGTGACAAGTGGAAGGAGGTGGAACCAAAAGTCTTGGTGGATGACTTACATCACCTAGAGAATAACCAAAGGAGCATCTCTTAGGCCTTATCGGGTAAATACCTCTGTGGTGATGTGTAAAGTGAGGAAACCAAGAGCCAATTAAATAACTATAAGTGTTAATGGGGGACCCATATGCATATGTGTATTTTCACGTTGTCTCAAAGTCTATAAAAAATGCACAATAAGAGAAAAAATTGGATAATTACCTCGGAGATAGGAAATGGTGACGTAAAAAATGGTAACAACTGCTGTGAAAATTTTGACCCAACCTGACCTTTGCAAATGAGGAATTTTAGAATGCACAGGGGTATGGTTCTACCAAGTAATATATTTCTCTTTATAATTTAGTTTGTCTACAAGAAACCTTGTTTAATTAGCTAGTTAACACTTTAGAAAACTCGAACAGGAAGAGGTCAAGCATTTTGTTTTTGTGTTTATTTTTTTACGAGTGATTCTCAAACACGGCTGCATCAATATAACACAAACATGATCATTATAAACCATCTCCTAAAATTGTGTATGTAAAGTAAATATAAATAAAGGCACTTGTACAAAGCACATCTTAAAAATTAAAATTTTTGATGAATTGATTAATACTTCCTTGAACATGTTCATGAGAAAATTTTATTGGAATAACATTGAATCATTCTTTTCAAGGAAAACTAAAGGCTCGTTGATTTTTTATTTGATACCTGCATTATTATAAAACCAAAAAAGGAAGGTAAACTAAAATAGTCCTACTCCTACTCTAATCTAATCTAATAGGTCAGACTAAAACTAAGTAAAATTGTACTTCCAATGGATTATGTTGCCACTTTTTCGAGCACCTATAACACAAGTGCTTCAGGAGATATAGAAAGCTTCCTAGAGACAACCTCGAGTTTAAGTGAAAAACCAATGCCTAGGAAAACTTAAAGAGTGCTTGACATATTTATATTAAAGACTTGTAGCACTTTGGTTTATCACAAAGAATGCAAATGGGTTTGATTAAGAACCATTCGTAAAGGTACAATATATGAAGTAGCTTGTACACATGAGTACTCAGGAAATAATATTCAACTCATAGGTGGCTAAATCATATTAGGAATGTGCAGTGATTTAATTTTTGAAACATAGGTAATGGGAGAAGACAATAGAAGAGGAGTCCATCATATAAAGCTTAAGGTCTAAGAATTATATATATCAAGACTCGGAGAGAAATGAGTGAGAGAGAGTGTTGTGAAATGCTAAGATGTATGGAGCACCTTTTAAAGACTTGATTTCCACCATGAAACAAGCATTATCCATTAATTTTTTATTTAAATGAATCTGTATCTGAAGGGAAATACAGTTAGCTGCTACTTGACATGCAATATATAAAGAATTTTAAATATATATGAAGAAACAAAGAGATAAGAACATACTAAAAATCTAATAAGTTGGAATCACCTGGAACTTTGTATTAATACTTTGAAGAAAGCCAACATACAAAAAGCTTCAGACATGTCTTTAGGAAAACATGAAAAGGTCCTGTAAGAGAGAAGTCTTTCCCAAAAATTCTGAAACTTTCTTAAGTGTTTCTTCCTTCCTTTTATAAGGAGAGGGAGAACTTGGAAATCAGTTACAAAAATATCTCAGGCCTGAGCCTCTAGCTGTCTCAGTGTGCAAGCTCTATCACCCCAAATTATTACAACAGAAATATGCCTTTCCTTTAAAACAAAATAAAAGCAGAATAATAAAAAACAACAGACTTATAACATAACAAAATTAATATGTGAAACTGAAATGATGGTCCTGTAAAAATATATCCACGCCACTTCCTTTGTTGGCATTTGTTCCAACCATGTTTTTGCCACACTACGCCTCATACACTCTTGGTTGGTTCCCTGATGCTTTTGGTCTCAACCACTTTAATTCTTCCCTTTACAGAAACTGGGAGTGATCACCCATGATGACCATTTTTGAGTGCAGCTGCCAAGTCATTCGTCATATTTCATTTCTTTAACAAACTATCAGAACCAGTCATGCCCTGTGAAACAATCATACAAGTGTATCGGATTTCATATTGTTTGAGGACTTTAAACTGAACAGTATCTGCAAAACTATGAACGTCGATCACCGATTGGCCCGCCTATCTTAGCCCCGGGGCTTAGGTAGAAACTACGTGATAGAGGCCTAGGGAATCAAGGCCTAAGCCTTCAAAGGCTTAAAATCCTTTAGCTGGGATGGAGGCCGATTCTTTGAAACATTGCATTATAAACAGTCCCATTGCATAATACATGGGACCACAATACATATGGGCCTAGGCATTTTATAATATAAGAGCTTTCTAATCAGCGATTTCTTAATGATGAATTGGGTTGCACCCCCTGGAGACTTGTGATCTCCGATATATGACCTGCCCTGGTCCATGTGGAGAGGGAATAAGAGAGGGCCCGCACTAGGTTTTAACATATAAAACCTTTGTTAAACCTTTTCCTATTTATAGAAATCTTTATTAACCTTTCGCCCAACCATTGATCAAAATGCATGAAACACGCATAATTATGTCGCACGCCTCATGGCACCTATCCACATCACCTTTGGGCCCACAATATTGAATGTTTCCCTGGTGTGCTCCTTTATAAACATTGATTACATTTTTCTTACAATCGTTGATCTGCGAGATGACATCATCCTTTGCCATGTGTCACTTTGTGAATGGTGACACGTGTCACCCTATTTTGGTCCCTTATGACCGCTAAAAAATCCAAATCTACATGCCATATTTCCTCCATACTCCCACGCCATGATGGCATCAGATGCCACATGGCTTTATTGGAACCAATGATATTCAGCCACGTGGCCCTCTAGAGGAGTGAGAAAAGGCCAACCCTCTCCTATTTTTGCGACTGATTTCCTTTGTTAAATGTTTCAAGGCATTCCCCTCATAGTTTATACTATCAGTGATTTTTCTTGCAATTTCTTAATAGAGGTCACTTGAAGATCGTCGATTGTTGACTTGCGAATTGCATAGACTCATTGTATAATATATTCTTAATGTCACGAATGTGCAATTGTCGATGTGTGATTTGCGATATCGGAGCTCTGCTACACGAAGCACCGAATGCCATGCTTCCAGACCCTCCGATATGCGATTTTTGATGTGTCGGGACCTCCAATTAGCCTCATTGCTGCCAGGGACCTCGAATCTCTAATGTACCATATGCCTCCACTTCCGTTCCCTGATTACTGATTCGACACGTGGAGGATGGACACGAACTCAAACTTAGAATTTTCAAGTTTTCCCTTTGTTTTCTAGTTTTGAGAGGCAGAACTCCATCTTTCTCTAATTTCTCATCCAGAATTCCATTCTGGGTCTTCTACATAACATTGGAAATCTTGTTCATAGCACTATCCTTTGGAGAGGGTCCGATTGGGGCTTTCTGTGCTTATATGGCTTTGAATATGTCTACAAACCTATCTTCTCCTTTGCACTCTTGTTTACAGTTGGAACACTTTTTGTAGAAGGTGACAACATTTGTTCCAACTGGTGACAATGCGTTGCTAGAAAGGTGCTGAGAACCTACAGACTAGCGACCTTCTATCTATTGGGCATGGAGTCATTTTATTCATGTATATAAAAATAAAAATAGAAATCTAAAGAAATGAAAGAATTGCTGATATTTTACAATGACTCACCAGTATGTACAATGGATGAGAACTGAACCTCTTAGTGTTGGAAATAAAACTTGAGGAATTGCTCATTTACAGGCAACTCAAGCATTTCACTCTCCAAGTTCTCCAACACAAAAGTATTGTTTCCTTTAGTCTTAGAAACCTTGAAGTGTCCAAACCATAAGGGATCAAATTTACCATGTTTCCCTTTGTCTTCTCTTCTCACATCCCACCTCAGAACTGGATCTCCTGGTTGGAGAGGCCTGTCTTTAGCTTTATTACCAAATAAGGATTTTATTCTTTGTTGGTAATTATCTAATCTATGATTTTCCTGTTCTCTGGTCTCCTGGAGCTCCACTAATTGATTTATCCTTCTAGTCAAGGAGTTGGGTTCTTCTTCCACATCTTGTAGCATCTTAGCAACCGGCATAGAAACCTATATAGGGAATACAACTAATTTTCCATAGACCAACTCAAAAGGCAACTTACTAGTAGATATTTTTAGAGTGACCATGTTTTCTCATAGTGTAAATTTTAGTTGAGAATCCCAGTTCCCCTGGATTTATGCGATTGCCTTCTTCAGGATTCTCACCACCGTTTTGTTGGAAGATTCAGCGAGTCCATTTCCTTGAGGATAGTAGGTAAAAGAGTGGCCAACTATGATGTTAAATCTCTGACAAAAGGTACTAAATTTTGTAGACTTAAAATCCTTGGCGTTATCAGTGACAATATTCACAGGACATCCAAACCTAGCCAAGATATTCTCCTCCAAAAAAATTATTACCACAGTATCAGTTTCATTCTTGGCTGAGATAGCTTCTACCCACTTGGTGAAATAGTTGATGGCTGTGAGGATCCACCTGTGTTGGCCACTGGAATGGGGGTGTATCTCTCCGATTAAGTCCAATACCCATTGCCTGAAGGGTTCTCTATACAAACAAGTATCAAGGAGAGTGGAGCTAATTTTTTCTTTTCAGTGAACACTTGTCACTGCTGATAGGACCTAACATAAGAGTGAACATCTCTGAATAGTTTGGGCCAATAGAAACATGCTTTAAATATCTTATGCGCAGTGGTATTCCAGTTGTAGTGCCCCCCACAAATGCCCCTATTGAACGGATCCATCACTCTTTAATTTTTTGTCTCAACCAAACACAACAGTAGAATTTCCACCAGGTCTTTCCAATACAGTTCCCCATTGGATATAACAAACTTCTAGGCTTGAGCACTTACTGATCTGTACTTGGATTTTTACATCTTTGTTGGGCACCTCAAAAACAGGAGATAGTGGATGACATTTTGATACCAGGAAGAGGTTTCATATTTGATATGAATATTTTGGACTGAAATCTTGATCCTAGGTTGTTTCCCTTCTTCATCTTCTTCTATTAAAAGTTTGATCCCCAAGGCCTAACAGTTAGACTCTAATAGGATTTTTGCCAATCCTTGTCCTTTAACGAGTCATTAGAGGAATTTTGAGGTCTAAAATGGGCCTCCTAAGAAAAATGTACAACCGAAATAAACTTTATAAGAACCAATAGGATTCAAAAATGATGATGTCAGCCATGGGGGATGATTCATCATTTTTGAAGTAAAAATGTAAAAATATAAAAAAATAATAAAACTACTTTTTCAACTTATCTCACTAAGGTTTTACTCAAATTTTGAGAGGGAGTACTCATTGGATGAAAAATTTAAATCCTCATCCAAGGAGTACCCATGTTCCATACTTTTGATGGACCCTGTTACACAAAAAATGAGAAATACATGAAAAGAACTGATTGTAATAACATTTTTCATGTATTTCACATTTTTTTCGTAGTAGGTTCTGTTAGCCTTGAGGTGTAGTGCTGCTATTTTGAAGGCTAAAGGAAGGAAATGACCCATTTTGTTGTCATGGAGAGGTTCCCACATGGGCCATCACCCCACTTTCCTCACTCTTCCACTTCCACTCATCCGCTCATATCCTAACCCGACCCTCACATCATAACGAAACCCTCTTTCGTCTTGGCCTTACGTAAATTAACCCATTTTTACCCCATAAACCTTACCTTTCCACCCATACATGCCCTTCACACATTTCTGTAGGACATCTCGTACCTCCGTGTCCTCCCCCTGTCAATCTCCCCACTGACCTAACGGCCCTCACTTCACCCGACTGACGAGATATGCTCGATCAATCTTCACCGTTAGATCACCCCCGCCAGATCTAACGGCTGTCGTGCATATCGTGCGGGAAACTAGCGAGAGGGATACCTGCCCGATGAAGGCGGTTTCCTCTCTCTCCCTCGCTGCTGTGTGGCGTGCAATGAATGGCATCGAGAAGCCTCCGACCTTTACCGCTTATTGCCCAATGACCGCCCGATAGAAACCATTTCCGCTCAAATGAAACCAATCCTGGGTGTTATCTTTCGAGCACCTCCTTCGCCCGATAGCCGTTTGATTTTCTCACCTGAGATCTGACGGCTCAGACTTATTCCGCTCCCACCACGTTTTCAAGCCTCAAGCGATTGATCTCCACTGTCCATTTCCCTTGATCCAATAGCTCTCGTTCACCACCACCATAGTCCACCGTCCACCGTCCACCGCCTGACCACCATCCTGACCGTCGATCCATCCTATCCAACGGCCCAGATGCCTTGTGCCCTGCTTCCTATCAGTCACCCAGGGAGGAAAGTAGTTGGTTCTGTCAGTATCTGTGGTAGCCAGATAGTTGAACTAAAATAACGGAAGGCATGGCCGAGAGGGGAAAAAACAGCAGCACGATGCAGTCGAATTAACAAAAATGATCGTGGAACATCATAGCACGTTCGAGCCACCTGACAGAGCGGCGAAGTGACCAGAATCAGTTACTGTGTTGGTTAGAAACAGTGCCCTTGTGGTCATGCCTGTCTAATTATGGCATCAAGCAGTTAGAAGCCAGAGGGGATATATTAAGACATCTCAAGCCCTAGAGAGCTCAAGCGCATTGTAAAAGCCTATAAATGGCTGAATGTTAGAAGGAACAAGGGTTCAACTTTTGGAGACTGTAGATACTCTGTTCCTTGCAGTTTCTCATCTTCATTCCAGTAATACAAGCTTCTTTTGCTGTTACATGTTCAATTCCCATTTTCTCTTCTGTCATAAGCTTGCACTTGGATAGTCTATTCATGATTTCTTCTGTGTCTAATGCCAGATAACTGTCATCTTATCTCTGCATTGATAAATTGGATTTGCAATTGAATAGGTTATTCATGTTTTCTTCTATGTCTAATGCCAGATAACTGTCATCTTATCTCTGCGTTGATAAATTAGATTTGCAAGCTTCATTTACTTCCTGTATCTAGCCATTCATATATGTTTATGTATGCATCTTCCGGTACAGTCAGCATTCTCCATGTATCCATTGAATCTATAAACTATTGAGCATTAGTGGTCTAAAGCCTTGTCAAGTTGAGGGTGTTCATGCATGTCTGGAGTGAAAACAGAATTGAGACAGTTATCTGGCTTGATCCAAACCATCATCCATTCCAATAGTTCAGAGAACAATATTGAAGATTATATGTTACCAGGCATCTCCAAGCTACAACCTAGGAGAGCTTCCTAGAGTGATAACATAATTGGTGTTGTTGCCGGGGAGAGGAAATTGAAGCTCAGCTTCCCTAGGAGATGACACAGATCCAGCTTTGATGATAGACAAATTCTGGACACTATTTTGGTTGTAATCATTTATCTGGCGACTCTACTAGAGGATGAACCTCTTGGCGACTCCACTCCATAGTTCTGGCTCAGTTTGGGAGGCATACTCGGAGAAATCCTCAGAATCCACAAGCTGATCCAGTACCTGACCCTGAAAATATCATCAAAGAAAGAAAGGCACTGTAGAAAGGAGCATCAGGTTCAGGTAGCTCTAAACAATATTCTATATCTCTTCAAGAAAATCCTATAATAGAACAAATACATGTTGAGAGTATAGCATCTAATACTAGCAGTGAAGAAAAAATCCCAAAGATTCATAATGCTCCTTATTCTTTAGGTTCTCCTTTTGTTGCATCCCAAAGGAAACCTCACCTCCTATCCATCAGACTCCTCTAGTCCCATCAGTCACCCCTCAACTCTCTGTCATTTAGACTTCCAATACCCTTATAGCCACCACAGGTATGGCAGGTCCACAACCACCTACTAAAATGGAAATAATTATAGCTGGTAGGTATGGGCCTCTAGTACTGCCCACTCCTTTGAATGCCATGCCTACTGGAGAATATCAGAAGTATATGCCTAAATTCACTAGGACTGACGCTATTACAGCTGAAGAACATCTTGAATCATTCTATAGTTATGCTAATAACCTGGACATTAGTGAAGATGATGTATGGATGAGAGTCTTTGCCCAAAGCCTAGATGGAGAGGCTAGAAAATGGGTCAGAGAACTGACCCCAAGATCTATAGCAGATATTGAGGATTTAGATGATGCATTCCTAAAGCATTGGGGGGATAAGAAGGATCTACTCTACCACCCCACCGAGTTTGGCAACTTAAAGAGGGAAAATGGTGAGTTGTTGTCTGATTTTAATAAATCGAATGTACAACAAGATACCAGCTGAAGTAAAACCCACCACTACCTCTGTTAAACTCACCTATGCCAGTGATTTTGATTCTGACTTTTGTCTACTACTGAGGGAGAGGCGATGTGCTACCTTGGATGATATGCAGGATGCAACCTTGGAAGTAGAATCAAATATCATGGCTGTATAGAAGCTCAAGGGGAATGTTGATAGAAGGAGACAGAGGGGCGAATCTTCATCCTATTTAGACCCCAAGATAGATAAAATGACCAAGATGATAGAGATATTAGCCTCTAAAATCTCCAAAATAAAGGTGGAGCGGCACCCTGGGAAAGGAGGAGTTCCTAATACCTTTGCTCCTAGAAATCCAAATCCATATAGAAGAGCTAATGAGCAGTTGCATATTCTGCAAAGTAGCAAAGATGCCAATGAAGACCAAAGGGTGAAGACCCATTTCCAGAATGTAGTCATGGAAGAGGAGTAGTTTGAAGAAGATGATGAGATCCATTGTATGGAAGACAAAGGATAGTGAAGCTGTTCTACAAACTGAATATCAACAAAGATATAATCTGAGGTTGAAGATGAATAATGCTAAGGAAGCCCCTATTCAAAAAGTTGATGTCCCTGCAAAATAGCAAGCTAATAAGCAGAAGCGACCAACGGCTGATCCTATCATCCTCAAAGCTCCAGCTCACAAGGTAAGAGGCCTTGACAAGTCCCCTTCTTTTAGTTTTCAATCAAAAATTCAAAAGAAAAGAATACCTATACCTCCGATTGAACTAGTGAAGAATGAGTCCTTCAAGAGATCTATCCTCGAGGCCCTTGAACCCAATTCCATCAAAGCCTCCACTAACTATGTAAAATTGCAAGATGACAAACCAGCTGTTGTTCTCAGCCCAATGATTGAAAATTGTGAAGACAGCTCCCCATCATTCTATGTCTCTCTGACTATTCATGATAAAATCCTTCACAACTGCCTTCTGGACACTGGAGCTAGCCATAATCTAATGCCCAAGGCTTTCATGGATGAGTTGGGTCTTGACATTACCAAGCCTTATCATGACCTGCTTTCTTTTGACTCTAGAAAAGTGAAATGTTTGGGATTAATCAAAGACCTAGCCATCACCTTGTCTCAGCTTCCTATGAAGTGCATGATGATGGATATTGTGGTAGCAGATGTGTCCCCCAAGTTTGGCATGTTGCTTTCTAGAGGTTGGATCAAGAGATTAGGTGGAACATTGCAAAATGATCTCTCCTATGCTACTGTCCCAATTTTTGGAGGTGAGAGTAGGAGATTATAAAGAGAAGCTCAGTTGGCTTATATCATTAGTGATGAGAAGAATCCTACTAATCCTCCCATCTATGTTGTTGACACTAATTTTGGAGCATGTATTCTTCAAATTGAAGAATCCCAGTTGGCCTCCATGTAGCTTGGGAAACTAGTTTTCCAGATCACAAAGGAAGAAGGCCCACAAATTTGGGACATGTTCTTTGATGGAGCTTTCTCTAAGGAAGCTGCAAGGGTAGGTGTAGTCCTTGTATCCCCCACACAAGAATGCATTCATTTATCTTTACAGTTAACTTTTCAGGTCACCAATAACATAGCAGAGTGTGAAGCTTTGATATTGGGCTTAAATGTTGCTAAATAAATGGGCATAAAAGGTCTAAAGGTGTTTGGAGATGTAGACCTTATCATTCAACAGGTGAACAAAACTTTCCAAGCAAATCATCCAAGGTTGAAAGCATACAGAGATGAGGTATGGAAGCTCAAGGGTTCTTTTAATAGTTTTACTATTTCTTACATCCCTAGAATGAAAACCAACTTGTTGATTCCCTTGATGCGTCTGCTACCACGTTTATCCCTCCTTTGCCTCCTAAATTGACTTATGAAGTTTAGGTGAAATATAGACCATCTCTACATGACAATGTCAAATACTGGAAAGTTTTTGAAGATGATGATGAAATTAATAGGTTTTTACAAGTCATTGATGAATTTTCTGAAATTCACATTGACCAAGAAAACGAAACCATTGAAGAATGCAACCAGTTCGAGCTAAAGAACGAGATTGGCAAGGATAACATTGTCCAGCTGCCTAGTAACCATATACCTAAAGGATTCGTGCCCCTAGAGAAGTTGTTTGATCATAATGATGTACCTTATAAGCCTGCCAAAAAATAAAATGAGTCTGCAGTTCATAGACATAATATAGGGAGCCCAGATCATCCAAAGCACATAAGTTTGTCCGCCCACTTGTTTGCTACCCAAAGTTGTGAGTATTGCACCCTGATGAAGAAATTTGCTGATATCTTTTCCTGGGAGTACAATGATCTTAAGAACTATGACACAAACATCATTCAGCATAAGATTCCACTGGAGAAGGACACCATCCCTTTTAAGTAGAAGTTAAGGCCTATCAGCCCTCTCTTACTGCCTTTGATTGAAAAGGAAATTAAGAAATTGTTGGATGCCAAGATCATAGTTCCCCTAAGGTATTCAAAGTGGATAGCTAACATCGTGGTAGTCAGAAAGAATAATGGAGAAATCAGGCCTTGCGTTGACTTTAGGAATCTAAACAAATGCTCTAGATAAGACAAATACCCCCTGCCTAAGATGGAACACTTTCTACAAAAAGTTTCAGAGGCTAAAGTCATGTCTTTCTTAGATGGATTTTCAGGTTACAATTAGATTGTTGTACATCTAGAATATCAGGAAAAGACTGCCTTCACTACTCCTTGGGGCACTTTCATCTTCTCCAAGACGCCTTTTGGACTGATGAATGCTGGGGCTACTTTTCAGAGGGCCATGGACATAGCCTTTGTGGAAGAGAAGGACAAGTTTGTCCTTATTTACCTTGATGACATAATAGTTTTTTCCAGCAGTCACAAGGACCATTTGCAGCATTTGAAGAAGGTGTTTCTAAAGTGCAGACTGTTTGGAATTTCTGTGAACCCAAAGAAATCACAGTTTTCTCTAGAAGAAGGCAAACTTCTGGGACAAATTGTTTCTGCTAAAGTTGTGAAGATTGATCTAGCCATATTTCAAGCAATTCAGACATTTTCCATCCCAAGGTCAAAAAGGGACATTCAATCTTCCCTGGGTAAGATTAAGTTTGTTAGAAGGTTAATTCCAAACTTTGCAGAGCTAGTGAAGCACATCACTTCCATGTTGAGGAAAGGGTCAGAAATAAAATGGACAGATGCTGCAAGAAGCTTTTTTGAAGCCATTAAACAAGCTATCATGTAAGCTCCCACTCTAATTAGTCCAAATTACACCAAGGAGTTTTATATCTTCTCTTTTTCCTCTTATGATACACTTGCAGCAGTTCTATTGAAGAAAAATGATGAAGGTGTAGAGCACCTTGTGGCCTTTTTCAACAAAACTCTGAGGGATGCTGAACTAAGGTATGAACTTATTGAAAAATAAGCTTATGCTCTCATAAAATCTTTGAAGGCATTCTAATTTATATTCTTCATTCCAAAGTGGTTGCATATGTACCTTCAACCTTAGTAAAAGATGTCCTAATGCAGCCAGATATTGATGGAAAGAGAGCTAAATGGATTGCAAAGTTCATAGAGTTCAACATAGAGGTGAAGCCCACTAAGCTTGTCAAAGGCCAGGGCTTGGCTAAACTTATGGCTGAGGAAAATCGCAGTTTGTTATACATCAATTGCATGAGTCCAAATTCAGGTGATGAGCAGACAGAGGAAGCAGCATAAGAGAAAAAGTAGAATCAGTCTTTGGCTGAAAATATAGCCACCTATGAATGGTATTCTAACATAGTTCATTTTTTGCAGAAGCTAGAAGTCCCTCTAGGGCTTAGCTCAAGTCAAGCCCGAGCCATTAAACTCAGATCAGCCAAATTCTGCATTAACAAAAATCTACTTTATTAGAAAGACTCATCAGGAATCCTCTTGAGATGTCTAGATAAAGGACAATCTGTGGAAGTCATGCACCAGTTCCATTCTAGCATTTATGGAGGGAATTATTATTGGAAAACCACAATCCACAAAATCCTGAGAGCTGGGTATTATTGGCCTCCTCTATTCTCTGATGTGTGTTCTTTTGTGAAATCTTGTGACAAATGTTAGAGGTTTGTAGGAAGACAACATCTAAAATCTCTGCCCTTGAAGCTAGTACATGTCAATGGTCCCTTCCAACAGTGGGGCTTGGAATTCATAGGTGAGATTAATCCACATTCCAGTGGCCAGCATAAATGGGTCTTGGTAGCCACTAAGTATTTCACCAAATGGATTGAGGCTATCTTCACTAAGAATGCTAATCACCAAGTTGTCATAAAGTTTTTGAATGAGAATATTTTCACTAGATTTGGTTGCCCAACCAAACTGGTCACTGATAATGCAACAACTTTCAGGAAAAAAGAATTGGTAGACATGTGTGAATCCATGGGCATTTAATTAGTGCATTCAACCTCATATTATCCTCAAGGCAGTGGCCTGGCAGAATCATCTAACAAGAGTCTTGTAAGGATGATCAAAAAATTGTTGGAGGAAAACAAAAAGAGCTAGGATTCCAAGTTGAAGTTTTCATTGTGGGATGATAGGGTTACCAACAAGAAGTCCATAGGAAATTCTCCATTCAAGCTGGTTTATGGCATTGATGTTGTTTTTCCTATCCAACTGATTCTCCCTGTGGCCAAATTCTTGCAAGAAGAGCAGGATGAAGAGAATGACATGGAAGGGAGAATGAGAAACTTGGTCGAATTACATCAAATCAGAGAACAACTAGTTGAGAAATCAAGAATTCACCAGAAGAAGATCAAAGAAACCTTTGGCAGAAAGGCAAAGGTGGATAGTTTTTAGGTTGGTGACTGGGTTCTCAAATGGGATGCATTGAAGGAAAAGAAGGGCAACCATGGTAAATTTGATGCCTTATGGATAGGACCATTTGTCATTGCTTAAGTTCAGATGAACAATACTTTCATTTTGCAAAATTTAGAGGGGGAAGGTGTTTTTGATGGCCCGGTCAATGGGCGGTTTTTGAAACTTTACTTCATATGGGGATTTAAGGCCTTAATATTGTAATAGGTTTTTTAGCTTTTTTCAAATAAACTCCATGCCCAATGGAACACTAGGAGATAGGTTTGTTTTGATTGTTTACTGGAAAGGCAATAGTCTGTAGTTCTTGAAACCTCATAGGGAGGCTTTCATCCCCAGAAGGAGCCAGTGTTAGCCTTGAGATGCAACGCTACTATTTTGAAGGCTAAAGGAAGGAAATGACCCATTTTGCTATCATGGAGAGGTTTCCACACGAGCCATCACCCCACTTTCCTCACTCTTCCACTTCCACTCATTTGCTCATATCCTAACCCGACCCTCACATCATAATGAATTCCTCTTTCGCCTTGGCCTTACGTAAATTAACCCATTTTTACCCTGTAAACCTTACCTTTCTGCCCATACGCACCCTTCACACATTTTTCTAGGACATCCCGTGCCTCCGTGTCCTTCTGCTGTCGATCTCTCCACCGATCTAACAGCCCTCACTTCACCCAACTGATGATACCTGCATGATCAATCTTCATCATTAGATCACCCCCGCTAGATCTAATGGTTGTCGCACATATCACACGGGCAACTAGCGAGAGGGATACCTGCCCGATGAAGGTGGTTTTCTCTCTCTCCCTTTCTGCTACATGGCGTGAAATGAATGGCATCGGGCGGCCTCCGACCTTTACTACTCACCGTCCGATGACCGCCCGATAGAAACCATTTTCGCTCAAATGAAACCATTCCCAGGCGTTATCTTTCAAGCACCTCCTTTGACCGATAGTCGTCCGATCTGCTCATCTGAGATCTGACAACTCGGACTTATTCTGCTCCCACCATAACTTCAGGCCTCCAGTGATTGATCTCCATCGTCCATTTCCCTCGATCCAACGGCCCTCGTTCACCACCACCATAGTCCACCCTCCGCTGCCTGACCACCATCCTGACCATCGATCCATCCTATCCAATGGCCCATATGCCCCGTACCTCACTTCCCATCAGTCACCCAGGGAGGAAAGTAGTTGGTTCTGTCAGTATCTGTGGCAGCTAAACAGTTGAACTAAAATAACGGAAGGCATGGCCTAGAGGGTAAAAAAAAAACAATACGATGCAGTGAATTAACAAAAATGATCGTGGGACATCACAACTTGTTCGAGCCACCTAATAGAGCGGCGAAGTGACCAGAATTGGTTATTGTGTTGGTTAGAAATAGTGCCCTTGTGCTTATGCTTGTCTAATTATGGCATCAAGCAGTTAGAAGCCAGAGGGGATAGATTAAGACATCTCGAGCCCTAGAGAGCTCGAGAGCATTGTAAAACCCTATAAATGGCTGAAAGTTAAAAGGAACAAGGGTTTAACTTCTAGCGACTATAGATACTCTGTTCCTTGCAGCGTCTCATCTTCATTCTAGTAATACAAGCTTCTTTTTCTATTACATGTTCAATTCCCATTTTATCCTCTGTCCTAAGCTTTCACTTGGATAGTCTATTCATGATTTCTTCTGTGTCTAATGCCGGATAACTGTCATCTTATCTCTGCATTGATAAATTGGATTTGCAATTGAATAGGTTATTCATGTTTTCTTCTGTGTCTAATGCCAGGTAACTGTCATCTTATCTCTATGTTGATAAATTAGATTTGCAAGCTTCATTTACTTCTTGTAGCTAGCCATTTATATATGTTTATGTATGCATCTACCAGTACAGTCAGCATTCTCCATGTATCCATTGAATCTATAAACTATTGAGCATTAGTGGTCTAAAGCCTTGTCAAGCTGAGGGTGTTCATGCATGTCTGGAGTGAAAACAGAGTTGAAACGGTTATCTGGCTTGATCCAAACCATCATCCATTCCAATAGTTTAGAGAACAATATTGAAGATTATATGTTATCAAGCATCTCCAAGCTACAACCTAGGAGAGTTTCCTGGAGTGTTAACAGGGTCCATCAAAAGTATGAAACATGGGTACTCCTTAGGTGAGGAATCAATTTTTGCATCCAACAAGTGTTGTTGCTCAAAATTTGAGTAAAACCATAGGGAGATAAGTTTAAAATATGAGTTGAAAAACTAGTTTTTCTTTTTTCCCTCTAAAATTTGATGATGTAATCTAATCTTATTTTATTATTTCCACTGTTATTTTATAATTTCCTTAGGAGGCCCATTTTAGACCTCAAAATTCCCCTAATGTTAGTGGGCTTTACCTCCCCCTTTTACCATCACTGTACCCTTGCACCAAGATGTCCTTAACAGTTGTTGTCAAGACATAAGCCATGATGTTTAAGTGTAAAACATAAACTATGAAAGCCTTCAAAGCTTTGACTAGTGAATATTCTTATTTTTCCAATATATTGTATTTTAGTTCAACATCCCGCAACACATGGCTGAAGAAAGCTATAGGCTTCTCATGGCCTTCCTTATTTTTCTGTAATAACACACTGGCTACAGTATAAGGGGAGGAAAAATAAAAGATGTCAAATGGCCTTGAATAGTCAGGTCTGACTAACGCCAAAGCCTCTGCAAAATCTCTCTTGACTCTAGAGAAGGATTCTTGGGAATCTGGCATCTAGTTTACTTTTTTCTCCTTCTTCAACATCTTTGTAATGCCTTTCATTATTTCTTCATAGTAAGGAAAAAATATCCTCAAGAAATTAATCCTCCCCAAGAAGACTTGGACCTCATTTTTATTTCTTGGTAGGGAAATATGACTGGTGGCCTCCACCCACTTAGGATCGACCTTTACCCCTTCCTATGATACGATATGCCCCAATAGCTTTCCTTCGCTCAAAGAGAACTGGGATTTATTGGGATTTAGAGAAATCCCATACTTCCTACATTTCTTAGAGGTAAGTTTTAGATGTTCAATGTGCTCCACATCTGTTTTGGAGAAAGCAATGATATCATATAGATAAACCACCACATATTTGCCCTGCTCTCCCATGAATGCTATGTCCATTGCCCTCTGTAAGGTTTCTCCTCCATTTATAAGGCCGAATGGAATCCTTGAGTATTGAAAGTCCCCTAAGGTGTAGTGAATGCAATCTTATTCTAATCATTAGGATGCACTACTATCTTATTATACCCTGAAAAACCATCCATCGTAGACATCCATGTGGAGCCAAGTACCTTCTGTAAAATATGATCCATTTTAGGCAATGGGTGGTTGTCCTTCAAAGAAGCTCTGTTGAGGATCCTAAAATCCACACACAATCTTATTTCTCCATTCTTCTTCCTACCAGGAACCATATTTGCAGCCCATTCTGAGTACCTCAGTGTTACGATGATCTTAGCTTAAAGCAGCTTCTTCACTTCCTTCTCAATGGATGGGAGTAGAAGGGGATTGATCTGTCCGAGTCTCTGATTACAAGGCTTCATCCCACTATTTAAAGGAATTTTATGTTAAATAACATTTACATCAAAAGTATTTAAATCATCATAAGACTAAACAAAATGATCTTTATAATCTTTTAATAGATTTAAGTACCTTTGTTTGTATTACTGGGGGATCCATTTTGATAACTTTATCATCTGGGGTTTGTCCTCTAATCCTATGTTACAATCCTCCACATGTTCATCAACTTCCTATTCAGTATATTTAGAAGCCATGCCATTGGATTTGAATATCTTCTCCAAAGGAACTAGACCTCGTGGAATGGCACTTCGCTTCAGCTACAGAACTCTATGTCCGACAATATTTTCCTCCCATGCAGTTGGTTTTTCTTCTGTCACTTCTTCTTCTTCTTGGTCAATCATAGAGTTTCAGAATTCCCCAATGACTACCATGAAGTGCTTGATTTGATCATAATCCTCAAACACTTGCCAATGTTTCACATTTTCAGGCACTGAGGGTCTGTACCTAACTTCAATTTCATACCTTAACAGTGGATTTTGTGGTGGCTTGAAGTTACTAACATCTATAGCTAAAGAATTAGCCATTCGATTTCCTTCCCTAGGTAAGAATTGAACATTAAAAGATGAGAATAAGTTGTTGATCAAGTCCCAAACCTTATTTATGTAAGCCCTCAGCGGGGGGTGCTTGGTTTGGCATTGGTCCTTGATTTACTTCACTACTAGTTATGAGTCTCCAAATGCAATCAAGCAATCAATGTTTAGATTCTTCACTGCTTGCAGGACTAATAGTAACACCTCATACTCTGCCACATTGTTGGTTTCTTAAAATTTTAATTTGAAAGAGAGGGAAATCACCATTTCCTTCTTTATAATTGGCACTATAGAAGGTTTTAGGAAATGAAGAGACAATAGCATTAGTATTTGGAGTCTTTTCTTTCCAAATCCTTCTGGATATTATTATTTCTGGGTCAAATATAGATGGTGTTTTTTTGTTAGAGGTATTTGAGTGGGTATGAGGCCTATTATAAGCCAGAATGATCAAATAAAAATAAAGATAATGGATTCTCTAAGGTGTTTATAAATGAACTCAGACAGTGGAGTCGCCAAGGCGAGGGATCTTCAACCCACACTTCCCTTGCTCACCTAACAGAGGGAATGCAAATATTTGTCATACCCAAGGGAAAAAATTTCTAATATGTTCCCTCGAAATAACACCAAAAAGATGTTGTCACCTTATCTAGCACCTGTAGCACAAGTGCTTCACGAGATATAGAAATATTCCTAGAGACAGCCTTAGGTTGAAGGGGGAGACCAGTGCTTAGGACATCTTAAAAAGTGTTTGACAAATTTATATTAAAGACTTGCAACACTTCGGTTTGTCACAAATAACGCAAATGGGTTTGATTTAGAACTATTTGTAAAGGTATAATATATGAAGTATCTTGTACACATGAGTACTCGGGAAATAATCTTCAACTCACAGATGGAATAATCAGATTAGGAATGTGCAACGATTTAATTATTGAAACATAGGTAATGGGAGAAGAAAATAGAAGAGGAGTCCATCATATAAAGATTAAGGTCTAAGAATTATATATATCAAGACTCAGAGAGAAACGAGTGAGAGAGAGTGTTGTGAAATTCTAAGATGCATGGAGCGCTTTTTAAAGACTCAATTTCCACCATGAAACATGCATTATCCATCAATGTTTTGGCTTAAATGACTATGTATCTTAAGGGAAATACAACTAACTTCTTCTTGACATGCAATCTATGAATAATTTTAAATATATATGAAGAAACAAAGAGAGAAGAACATACTGCAAATATAATAAGTTGGAATCACCTAGAACTTTGTATTAATCTCTTGAAGAAAACCATCATACAACAAGCTATAGATAGGTATTTTTGAAAACATGAAAAGGTCCCGTAAGAGAGAAGTCTTTCCCAAAAATTCTAAACCTTTCTTAAGTGTTTCTTCCTTCATTTTATAAGGAGAGGGAGAACTTGGAAATCGGTTACAAAAATATCTAAGGCCCGAGCCTCTAGCTAGCTCGACATGCAGGCTCTATCACCCCAAATTATTACAATAGAAATATGCATTTCTTTTAAAACAGAATAACAATAGAATAATAAAAAACAAGAGACTCAGAAACAAAACAAAATTAATATGTGAAACTGAAATGGTGATCCTGTAAAAATATCTCCACACCACTTCATTTTCTAGCCTCTGGTCTAGCCACGTTTATGCCACATTACACCTCATACACTCTTGGACAGTTCCCTATCACTTTCAATCTCAAAAACTTTAATTCTTTCCTTTAGAGAAACTAGGAGTGAGCACAGAAGATGACCATTTATGAGCGCAACTTCCAACTCATCTGTCACCTTTCCTTTTTTTAACAATCCATCGGAACTAATCCTGCCCTGTGAAACAATCATACAAGTATATCAGAGCTCAAACTGTTTGCGGACTTTAAACTAAACAGTCTCTGCAAAACTGCAAACACTGATCTTTGATTTCTCTCCTGCCTTAGCCGCGGGGCTTAGTTGGAAACTATGTGATAGAGGCCTGGGGACTGAAGGCCTAGGCCTTCAGGGGATTAAAACCCTTTAGCTAGGATAGGGGGCGATTCTTTGAAACATTGAATTATAAATGACCCCACTACATAAGACATGGGACTACAATACATATGTGCATGGGCCTTTTATAATAGTAGAAATTTCTAATCGGCGATTTCTTAATGATGCATTAGGTTGCACCCCCCAAGACTTACGATCTCCAATATATGACGTGGCCTGGTCCACATGGAGAGGGAATAGGGGAGGGACCACACTAGGTTTTAACATATAAAACCTTTGTTAAACCTTTTCCGCTTTATAAAAATCTTTATTAACCTTCTACCCAACCTTTGATCAAAAGACATGAAACATGCATATTTATGCTGCTCGCCTCATGCTACCTGTCCACATCACCTTTAGGCCCACAATATCGGATGTTTCCCCGATGTGTTCCTTTACAAAACAATGATTACATGTTGTTTGCGATCGCTAATCACCGATCTGAGAGATGATGTCATCCTTTGCCACATGTTACTTTGTGAGGGGTCACACATGTCACCCTGTTTTGGCCCCTTATAACCCCTAAAAAATCTGAATATACATGCCATGTGTCCTCTGTATTGCCACATCATTATGACGTTAAACGCCATGTGGATTTATTGGAACCACTGATATTCAACCAAGTGGCTCTCTAGAGGAGAGAGAAAAGGCCAACCCTCTTTTGGTTTTTGCGATTTATTTCCTTCGTTAAATGTTTCAAGCATTCCCTCTATATTTTATACTATTAGCGATTTTTCCCACAATTTCTTAATAGAGGTCACTTGAAGATCACTGATTGCCGACTTGCGACTTTCTCAGACTCATTGGATCACCGATATGCGCTTAGTGTCACTTATGTGAAATCGTCGATATGTGATTTGCGATATTGGAGCTCTGCTACACGAAGCACTAAATGTTATGCTGCTTGATCCTCCGATATGTGATTTGTGATGTGTCGGGACCTCTAATTAGCCTCATTCCTGCTAGGGAGCTCCAATATTTGTTGTACCATATGCCTCCGCTTCCAAGTGGCGATTACCGATTGGACACGTGGCAGATGGACACGAACTCAAACTTAGAATTTTTCAAGTTTTCCCTTTGTCTTCTGGTTTTGAGAGGTAGAACTTCAACTTGCTCTAACGTTTGATACAAAAGTCCATTCTGGGACTTCCAAATACTCTTGGAAAGCTTGTTCAGAGAACTATCATTTGGAGAGGGTATGATTTTGGCTTTATATGATTTTATGTCTTAGAAGATGGTTGCAAACCTCTCTACTCCTTTGCACTCATTTTTACATATGGAACACTTTTTGGAGAAGGTGACAACAAAATCAAACAAGCTCTTTTATTCCTACACATATATACATATAAAAAATTAGTAACATAAATAAAATTAGTATTAAACTACTAAAAGAAAACTTCAGCCAATTATGTACATGAATTTCTAATAAGTTCATAAAAGAATCATATCATCTACAGGAAGCCTTGCTAGAAATGAATTTTCAAGCCACATTTCAATCTTGTCACAAAAACCAATATATAACTATTTAAAGTAAATAATGGTTGGAATATAAATTTTCTTAGCAATGTCAGGAATTTCTCTATATAGAAATAAGTCAATAGTATGTATAATAAAAGGTGTTAGAAATCTTCAGTGTGAATGAATTTTCCAAAAAAAATTCAAATGAATCGTTAAAATGAGAGTGGAAATCAAATGAATTTTTAAGATTGTTGGTTAAATGAAAGGTTGAATTCTAAAGTGTCGAAATTTGTGGAATATTTATTGGAGAAAAATTAATAAGTTGGTACGATATGAACATCAAAGGAAATCAAAAGGCTTGAAGTTCAAGATGCTCATGATCCAGGCCCTATAATTCATTATGGTGGATTTCCACTAATGCACTAGGTGAGTGTTCAACGCTTGATTGTTGAATATGCCAGCAAAAAATATCCAAAATTTGAAAAATAATAGATAAACAAAAATATGAAATAAACCATAATAAATTAAGAATAAACAATAAAGTTACATTACCTTTTGCACTAGTGTTACAAGTAATATTACAAGAAAATTGGGATTTATTTCAAAAAATTTCCTCCTCACAAGTATTGGTTGAGAAAATGCAATTAGAATTAATACTGACATCTACTTGTGGAAATGAAAGAGGTTCATAACTATAAGAAAGAATGGGAACTTGAACAATGTCAAGATCGAGAATTAGAATATATTTGTTTTCTTTAAAAGCATACTCACCATGGCATTTTGGGATTCAAGATGAAAATTTGTTGTAGCAATATGATTATAAGAATATCTCTCATCTTGAGAAATAAATTGACTTTGAATACTATGATCATGAGAATTAAATGATGGATGAGATAAATCAATATTCTCAAATTCAAAATCATCATCATAAATGGCTTGCCAATTTTCATTAGAGCTCTCTTCCTTTTCAAAAGGCACATTAGGAAAAGAAGAATAATTAAATGAATTTTCAACACTGTTGAAAAAATGGTCATTATATGACTCTTTATCCTAATTGAAATTAATTGGCAATACATTATTTTTTTAATTTATTGAAGTTCCCCTATTTTCTAAAATGGGATTTGTGCAAAGAGGAATTGTTGAATGATTACCAAATGAATTAAAATCAGAAAAAAATATTAGAATAAAGAGAGAAATGGCTATTTGCATATATGAATCTGAAAAATTCTCTACTTATAGATTCTCCTTTAATTTCCATAATGTAAATTTCAAATTCTTCATCATGTATTTGTGTGACCACATTTTCCTGAAAATTAATGTTTGGTTGCCCCCAACTCAGTGGTTGAACATTATCTATAAGATGAGAAAACCCAGAGATATCTGCAGCAGATTGCACATTGTTGAAATTTTCAATTTGCATTATTGCATACTGATTAGCTTGTTGCTTGTTTCCTTGGAATTCTATTGCTTGTTAATTTTCTTCTTCATTATGAAAAATAGTTTTATCTTGATTTTGAGCAGTTGATTTATTAATAGTAGCATTTTCGGGATCAACTTTATTTTTATTGAATATGCTTATACTTTCCTGAGATGGTCCATTGATAATTTATGTGTTTTTTTATTGAATATTCTCAGCCATGCTATCAATAACAAGTGGATCTTCAATAGTGGAAATGTGCTAAGATAAATAATCTCTTTAGGTTTATTATTTTCTTTCAGAATATAAGGAAGAGAGAGTAGATATTTTATTTTATGAGAAAGCATTTCTATATGATATTAACTAAACAAAATATACATCATGTACAACTGTGAGGTCCATCTCTACCTCAGTACGAGGAAACTAGAGTGAATGATTAGAAGATCCCTACCCCTGAGAGCGGAAACTAAATTTACATTTTCCATAGAATTTAGAAAAAAAAATGTAGTCATTTGAGTTACAAAGGAGGGATAAGCCTCACGATGCCTAGACATGTTATTGAGGGATAGGAATAGTGGCGAACTGTAATGATATTGCGAGCTCCTTGGTCTTAAACTTGGTGTTCTTAAGTCAAACATGAAGGGTATTGTCGCACTTGTGCTTACTAAGCCAAAACAAGATCATTCTGCAAGCCATCAACCAAAATGAAGGAGAGGAAATCAACCTTGTGTTGCTCATGTCATCGGTGGATAGAACATGCCACTTTGGAGCCACATCATTGTCGAGCAGAAGCCTCCAATATCCCAGGTGTTGCCTCATGCCTACACAATGTTGGTGTCTTTCGGGAGCTCCTCCAAAATGAAACACCCATATGGGATGGGCCAAGGGGGGGAGGGAGGGCGAGCATCATTCGTGACAGGGAAACAAGGTGCGTAGAGGGAGGAGGAGGAGCTTTTTGAGGGGGGGGATGGGACAAGCTAGCAAGAGGGGAGTGTGAGGGAGACACAACAATGGAAGGGACATTGGGAAGGTAGAAAATGCAGAGATATCTAGCCAATATTTTCAACAAGGAGGAAGAATGGCTAATATGTACAGAGAGCTCCGCAATCTTGTTGGTAGCCTTGGATTTTTCCTCTTCTTTTCCCTTTAAATGTCAGGCCAGGAGGTTATGGAGAGCCAAAAGGGATGAGTGTCCCCTATGGGACTCCTCTTCTTCCATATCCACCACCTTTTTATGGATGTGCTCAGGAATGTTGTGGTCAAACAAGGTGGAAATGAAGGCATCATCCAAGGTGGTTGGGGTTCGTCCACGACCTCTTCCCTAACCTAGGCGACATCTTATCCATCTATCACTATTCATGATTGAGTTGTAGGGTATGGGAGGCATAGGGTTTAGGTCAGAATGAGCAGTGTGGAGCGTGGAGGCAGGTGACCAGAGAAGGAATAGTCAAAGGCCAGACAAATGCAGTATATAATTCCATACTTGACAAGGTGTGTTGCACGTTCCAAGGAGAGGGGACGAGTGTTGTAATGAGGATGGGTGTCTTCCATATGATGAAGGACCCACTCCACATGCCTGCTATTGTAAATTTGCTAAGGAGATTAGCCTTTGGCCCCCCATATCTGGGGGAAGAGAGAGTAGATATTTATGTCATTCCATTAACTCAATTTATGAAGTTATGACTTTAAATTTAAATTTTAGACAAATTAACTTGAATATAATTGTGAAATCTATTATAGACTCATTTTCAAACTATCATAAATGTTCAAGTTCATAACATATCTGTTCATAGTCATACTCATAGGATGCGTGAAGGAACTTTGTAACAAACTTGTCCCAACTATGAATAGAGGAAACTGGAAATGATTGACACCATCTTTTGGCTTTTGCTGTGAAAGTTAGAATAAAGATCATGCATAGAATACCTTCATCAATATTGGGAAAATTAGAATTTGATTTTTTTTAAATGATTGAAAAAATGATCAAATGTGGAAACTTTTATCTTACCATCAAACTTTATGTCTGACAAGTGTCTAACAATGTGCATTGGGGTGGTGGTAGATGGTCATATGGAGATATAACTCCAAATTGAAAATTTAGAAGGATCCATTGCAAATTAATAAAAAATTTAAAATACAAAACTCCAAAAAGACAACCTGTCGTTAGCCCTCCTTCTAGCACTAAGCCAAAATTGTTGATGGCCAAAATTGAATGAAATCAACAATGGGGAGATCACCGGGTCAGAGACCCAACTAAGCTATTATCCATTTGGAATGGTGATTCTGAATGTCTCAAAAGAGTCTAGTTACCCACACTCTCCCTTCTGACTTGTGATGTCTCTAATTGCCATCAACAAGAAGAGGAAACCAAACTTACCCTCTTACAGGTAGCTTGCAAGAAAGTAGTCCTTAAACTGACACAAGAGTTTGGCCAAGCAATCAATGTAGTCACTCCTATGAAAGGATACTTCTAAAAAATGAGAATTGAGTATAAATGTAGGCCTACTTACTAATGAAAAAAAACAAAGAAAACTAATCTAACTCAAAACAAAGGAAATAGTTCCTAAATACCAAGTGCAAGGGTTGAAATATTATGGGGATTTAACATGCGTGTTCAAATAAATATCAAGTTGTTGAATTAATTCTAATAACTAATATTTGTAATTCATATATGCTCTATTTTGGAGATCAAAAGAACAAGAGATGAGTCATTACAATGTGGAAATAGTTCACACAATTCAATGGAAATTAAATTGATTTATGATTGACAATTTTTGAGTAAATAGTTACTCAAAAAATTGATTAAATAAAAGAGAAACTAAAAAAATTAATAGTAGATCAATATAACTAAAATATTATATAATTGATCAAATAAACAACAATTCACATATTTAACATAAGTGAAAAACATGGAATTATTGGAACAGATCTACCATCACAAAATAAAATTTATATTGACAAATAATAGTATTTGAATGCAAACAAAATATTTTGTATCTTATGCTCTATCCTCACAAGGATCTCCAACATTTCTCTCAATGAAATCAACTCTACTAATATAAAATGGAGTTGTAACAGTGCATGATCTATCTCCACAAGAGAGATGCAATCTCCAAAGGAAAAACCCCCGAAACTCATATTTGAGTATTCTTCCTAATCCTACAACAAGAAATCCTCTTGAAATAGTGAAAAATGTATCTAATTTGCAAAAAAGAGGAACCTTCCAATCTCCAAATTTTTATTTATAATTTACAAATGAATTTCCAAAAATGAGAGTTGTTGAAGAGCGGTTTAGATCTTTGATTTTCAGCTGAGAAAAATCTCTCTTTCCTCTTTGTTGGTGCAATTTTATTGCTCCAAGACTCCTAGGTCTCATCCTCTCCAACAATATCTACAAAAAAGAATAAAAAAATAAAATAAAAATAAATTAAATATGCATACAATGCCAAAATGTCACAACAAATTCACAAATTAAAATTAAATTAAATTAATGAAAACTCATTCTTTTGATTGTTTCATGTGGATATTTCTCTTACAAAATTCGTAATCTAAAACAAATTTGCAACATCAAGTGCTTTTGGGAAAATGAAAATCTCCAAACAAACTCAGAAAACTAATTTTTTGTTGCAAATTTGGAGCTTTAACTTATGTTAATTTGTTGGAGTATTAATTACCAAATATGGTCAAATAACTACTTCTAGATCCTTCTCCTTGAAAGTATCTTTTAACTAGCCTTCATTTACATCATTTGGTTGTGCAAAACTCAAAATTTTGCTGGTCAAAGTATGGGTTCCAAAATTGTTTGCTTGTTGAAAATTTAAATGGGAAATTTTATTTATGTTTTTATATTTTTAAATTTTAATTAAACTAAATAATATTTAAAATAAAACAAAACGAAAATATATCAAACAAACAAAATGTAATAAACATTAAAATAAAATAAATAAAAATAAATTTTACGGGGACCTTAATGGTTTTAATATATTAAAATTAAAAACCAAAAAGGAAGTGAGACATGGAGAAGGATGAGGAAAGCCTTCAATGGAGGGAAATTCCTATTTCTTACCCTATAGGAATTTTAATGCGGCCTGACATGGGGCCGCATTAAGGCGATACAACACGTCGCTAAGTGATGAGAGAGAAAAATCACTTAGCGGCGTGTTGTATCGCCTTAATGCGGCCCCATGTCAGGCCGCATTAAAATTCCTATAGGGTAACAAATAGGAATCGCCTTCAATGGAGGAGACGGGCCGTGAATGGTGGGTGGAGCATGGGCCCCATATATATTAAATTTAAATTTTAAAACTTTCCCCCATTTATGTATACTTCTTCATTTCACTTTCGTAAAGTTATATGAATACCCGTCGAAGTCTCGCATGTCACTCTCGGTTCATTTTCCTGTGAGAATTCAATGGCACCACAAAAAATATCCGAGGAGCTGGGGAATCAGAAAAGAATATTCATTCATTTATTTATATATCTATATATAAAGGAGGTGATCAATCTTATTCTCGTTAATTAAAATTATTTTTCTATCTTGACCATAAGAACTAATTCTCATGAGCTTCGAAGTGAAATAGGTTGTTGCTATTCCCAAAACACCATTGGATGAAAGAATCTATCAATTGTTTTATACTTAGAGGGTTGAAGATGAAAAACACTTTTTCATGGACTACCCAGGTCTTACTCATATCCGTTCTCATTTGCAAAACATTTTCCACACTACTAACCATCTTGACTTGGTGAGTGAGCAAACCTATGGTGATCTAGAAACCATGTTTCCCTTCTCTTTGATCATAAAAATAAAATATTAAAACGTCTCAATTATAAAATATTAAAACGTCTCAATTAATCTTACTTTCTTAAGGTCCGATAAACCTCATTGGTCTCAATGGATGTTAATCATCATCATCATCATTTTATATTTTGTATTTTTGTTTTAGTACAAATATATATATGAAGTGCTTGAATTTGGTTGTTTTGATTTACATATAAATAAATAAAATAAATATTTAATATATTAATTAATTAAAATAAAATAAAAGATTATTAGTAAATGATTAAATTAATTAACCAATTAAATAATTAAAATTTATATTTACAGTTAGTTAAAAATCAACTTAATTAATTAGATTAATTAACTTTAATTTACAAAAGCAATTAAATTAATGGTTTCAGGACCTGTTTGAGGCTTTGACTGTGCGAGAAGGGGTGACGTGAACCTATGGTGAGACTCAGCCTCAGGAATCGGTGCTCTAGGAAGGGGGTGTTATTTTGCCTTGGGATGGCGATGGAACGACTGGATCTATGCCTTGTTTTGGTTGTTTCTCACATGACAACTTAAGGAACCAGAATGTGGATGATTCGGGAGGGTGATCGGGTGACAATTCTTGTGGAGTGGAAGCTCTCCCTAAAGGGTGGAAAGGGAGTATGAGTTTTGGAAAGAAAGTTAAATGTACGAGAGTTAAGGAGGCAGCCAGAAAGTTGATTCTGAGAGAAGGAATTCAGTGCAAGGAGATAATGGAAATGGAAAGAAAGGTGTTAGTAGGGAGGGTGAGAAGTAGAAAATACTCCGCGGCCCACTGGAGGAAGTGGATTCAAGAAGATTAGGCTCAAAATATTACGCATGTTCTACAAGTGTCATCCATTGACGAGGGGTTAGTTTTCCATCCGTTTTAGGAAAGAAGTTACATCCAATTGGGTGTGTCCAGATTCTAGAGCAATGACTTAGCTCTAATGTTATTTAAACAATGGTCTCCTCTCTTCGAACCAGACATAGAATAATTGGGAGTAGGGTCTGTGTTGGTGAGGCTTCTTGGTTTACCATTACATCTATGGATGAAAGATGTATTTAAAAGTATTGGGAATGACTTGGTATCTTTTATAGACTACAATCACTCATATATAGAGTTGGGGAAGATGGATTTTGCAAGGATATTAATTAATTTGGACACCAGGGAAGGACTGGCTGCTAGCCTGAATATCCATTACAAGAGGTATGAGCATCATCAATTCCTGGACTACGAGGGGGTACCTCTTCGTTGTTGTTGGTGCCATGAAGTTGGGAACATCCTAAAGGATTTCCCTTTACCTTATTCTGGTAAAAATAAGGGTTCTTCATCCTTGGTGGGAGTAGGAAAGGGAATTGATGGAAGAGTCGAGGGGTTGGTAGCTTCGAAGCTTGTGCGAACATCAGAAGCTGGGGGCTTTCTAATTCTGATGGTTGGGGTGAGCTCACTAGGTTTGCAGAAGGACAATGAGTGGTGTTGGATTTCAGAGGATATGGATGTCTGCTCAACCTCCTTTACCTCAGGTACTCTATATCGTTCCTACTCTAATTCAGTCATAAATGCATCTTGTATATCTATGCATGTATGCTTGGATGTTCTGATTGTTGATTTTCAATTGGGGGTGTTACAAGCCATTTTATTACACTTAGTCAAAAGGCCCCAAACCCAAATCTCTTGTCATCTATTACACTTTGCATCAATCCTGTGCAAAGCCAAAAGCAAAACTATTCCCAAAAGTTATAAGAATCCTAGATTACATTGGCTCAAAACCCTAATTTAAGACTCCATCACACTTCACTTCATTTCAACCTATGATGGTGCATGTTTCCCACTTGCACCTTACATTGGTTAGCGCAGGATGCCTATACTAAAATTGTGATCACACCTAGAAGTGAGGAAAACTAAAATAGAATTTCAAAGCTTCTGTCTCTAGAAGCTTAGGAGTATATTTATCCATTTTTTGTTGAATATGATCTCGAATTCGTAATAATGATGCTTTATCCCTTATCTCATGGAACTTACCTCCTTTCAAAGTGGATCTAGCCTAGTATGGTGGATCTAAAACTTCCTCATTTTCCATATAAAAGCAGTACCTACTATAGAGAATGTGGTTGGATTTTGGAGACTTTGATTCCTCCCTTATGCTGTAAGTTTGAGTTTGGAGGTCCATAATATATCCTTATGCATTGGTGAGATTGAAGGCTTTATCACTGTGGCAAATAAAAGACAAGAAGGCTGAGAGATATTCACAACCTCAAGGCCTCAACAAGGATTGTAATATTTATTTATTATCATTAATACAAAGTGCATTTTTTTCCCATAAATCATATCTTTGATTATACATGTGTAGACTAAGGTTCCTTGATCTCTTATTTAGAGTTATTTGAATATACCATGTTGTATATCTAGATCACTTTGCTTTTCTTGACTAATTTGCAAGTTCTGGTTTCGGGAGTTAAAGTCGGAGATGGAGTGAGAAAGTGAAGAGAAGAAGGAAGATTGCACTGAACATCAGGTAGGTCTTCTTCTTATATTTCAAATATATTATTGAAAAATAGTGTATTTTGTTTGGTTGTTTCTAGGTTAAGCCACTGAACTTAGTGAGATCATTTATGTTTACATAAGGGATTTGTATAGAGAATAAGGGTTAACTGGGGTCTATAATTTTTTGAGAGGTTTTGTTTCCTGTCATATTCCACCTCAACCTTAATATTGTCTGACACCTACACCTTTTATATCGGTATCCACACAGGGAAGTTCCTTCTCAGATATGGAACCCAGATACAATCTCCATTTGAAATACAAACCAATTGCCAAACCCTATCTCCCACCTGAATTTGTGGGAGGGCTTAGCCCTCCTCCATAAAAAAAAGTTTAAAAAACCTAGAGAGCACTAATCCCATTTGACGAAGACAATTATACAGGCTAGTTGGGATGTAACAGTGGGTAGGAAACTTTATTTAGAAGGTGTTCTTAGAGCAATGAATTCCCTTGCATTTGTTATCAAATGAAGTGTCTCTTGTTCAATTTTCAAGGGTTGGATAGCTCCCTATAAAGGCTAGCCTTTAAGCATTTAATTTCTTTGAAGAAGTTGGATATTGTATTCTTACAGGAGATTCTTGGAAGGAGTGTTGATTTAGAGATAATTTTGGAAGTTTTTGTCCATGGGTGGCCTTTCATTGCGTTTGATGTTAAAGGTAGATTTGGTGGTTTGGTTCTCGGGGTGAATTGTAAGTCAGTCAAGGTTATAAATTATTGGGGTCATGAGGGTGTAATTGGAGTGGATATTTTTTTTAAGGAATTGGGATGTGAGCTCCATGTTTTTAATTTCTATGGCCCATGTCATGACAAAGGTAACTTTTGGAACAAACTCATGAATTTTGAGTTAATGAGGAAAGATTTCCTAATTCTAGGAGGTGATTTAAGTTTTTTAATGGGAGTTTCATAGATATTGGGGGAGAGAATGATGGTGAGTCCCCTTACAGGTTTTTACTCCAACATTTTAATGTCTCATAACCTTGTAGATGTTAAACCTACTAGAATTAAACAAACATGGTGAAATAGAAGAATTGGGAATGTGATGATTGCTCGTCATTTGGACTGCTTTTTGATAAGATTGGGGATGTTGGATAAATTTTCTCTTTTTTAGCAATGGGTTAGCTTGGTAGGGATCTTAGATCAACATCCAATTTTTATGTAAGTCAAGGGAAAATTTAGAAAACCAACTTGGTTTTGCTAAAGGAGGAGGCCTTCTGTGACTTGGTGTGAGCCAATTGGCATCCCTTTGTTCATAGGGTTGGGAGATCTTATGCTTCGTAGTTTGCATAAAACCTTAGTAGAGTTAAATGACCAATGATTGCATGGATCAAGGAGAAAGAAAATAAAGATGATGAGGCCCTTAGTAATAATGAGGTAGAACTAGCTTAGCTGGAAGATCCTAGGGGTTAAGGATATGACTCAATTGAGTCCAAACAACATATTATAGAGCTCGAATGGGAAAAAAAGGATTTTGGTTGTCAAAATAAGAATCATGGTAGTTGAAAAGTAAGTCTATATGGTTAAAGTTTGGAGATGATAACACCAAATTATTTCAACAATTTGCAAGGGGAAGATGAGTTGTTAATACCATATGGGCCTTAGAAAATTAGGCAAGGGAAGAGGTAACAAATATCAGATATCTGGCCAGGTTGGTACTCAACATTTTCATTCCCTATTTATCACACCTTGAGAGGCCACCTTGGTAGAAATTATGCAGATTTCACGCCTTTTCCCTAGATATGTGGATGAGGATGCAGGCAATGAGTTAATGGAAGCAGTCTCTAAAGGAGAGATGAAAAAGGTTCTAAATGAATTCAATAAGGACAAAATCTTGGGCCCTGATGGTTGGCTAGTGAGGTTTTTGTGGGCTTCTATGAGCTATTAGGGAGGGATATTCGAGATTGGGTAGAAGAAAGTAGAAGAACAAGTCAAGTTTATGATGCCTTTAATGCAACATTCATATCCCACATACCTGAATTTGATAACCCTAAAATCTTTGATGCTTTTATACCCATCTCCCTTTGCAACTGTATCTATAAATTCATTGCTAAGATCATTGTGAATCACATCAAGCCTATCTTGTCACAAGATATCTTAAAGGAGAAATTTTTGTTTTCTTGAAGATCACAAAATACATGAAGCCATTGGGGTGGCCCAGGAGGCCATTCACATCCTGAGAGTCAAAGAGACAAAAGGTATGGTCCTCAAGCTAGATTTGTCATAAGCCTATGACAGAGCCAGTTGTCTATATCTTCATATTATGCTTACTTATTTTGGTTTCGACATCAATTTTAGAAATTGCATAACGTGTTGCATCTCATCGATTTCATTTGTTGTTTTAATCAATGGTTCAACCATGAAATTATTTCATGCAGAATGAGGCTTTCATCAGGGGTGCCCACTTTCTCTTTTGTCATTCCTGCTTATTATGGAAGGATTAAGTAGGATAATGAAAGAAGAAAAAAGAAGAGGGACTGTTATGAAACCAGCTCACAAAAAGATAGAAAAGAGAGATCCACGCCTTAGAATTCAGCCTCTTCGAGGGGGCAACCTCCTTTACATTACATAAATGAACAATTCTTGGATGATACAAATGAAAAGACCTCCTTTCTATATATAGGAGTCTAAGGGGTCATAACATAATCAGAGCCGACATAACAATAATAATGTAAGGGCACAATAATAACAATAGTGGGCTTCTATGGGGCACAATAGTAACAATATGGGCACTACATGGGTACAACAATATAATAAGTGGGTTGTACTAATAACAATAAGGGGATACACTAGTAGTATAGGGGCCTAACATGCCCCTCTCCTTCAAAAAGCGTTGTCCTCAACACTTGAGTAGTTCTTGATGCTTCTGTATAAACTTCTTGTCCTCCCACGTGGAATCTTCAGCGGGTAAGTTCTTCCACATGATGAGATACTCTGAAATTGATCGATTTCGTAGCTCTCGGGTTCTTGTTTCTGTGATTGCTCCAGGTTCCAATATGATTTTTCCTTCCTCTTCAATTTCTGGCAATATTGTTTGAATTGGGATCTTTTTCAACTTTTGAATAAGTGGCCATACTTCTTCATCCTTCTTCCATTCATCCCTTGCTTTGTTTATCCAATCTGGTTGGATAATATAAATAGTACAAAACAATGCTACCACATCCTCATCCTTGAAGAGTCTTCCCATTCGATAAGGTCGCCATTTTTTAAGTGCATGTAGTATTGCCAACATTTCCTTCTCATAAAAAGCTTGCTTGAGATGTAGTAGTAAAAATACCCAATCACCTACATCAAAACATTTTTCACTACAATGTTTATCTACCTGTTGTTTCGTTTGATTTTTCACTGAAGTGGCGTTATCCTTTAAAAGTTGGAGAACTTGTTGTTGATGCTCGATGTGATCTTTCACTGCTTGAACCTTTTTCTTCTTGATATGTCCTTCTATCTCTAGAGTTTTAGGAGTGGTAATTTCTTCCAATCCTTTACAAGATATGGTCGGATTCATTTCTTGATGCTCGATGTGATCTTTCACTTCTTGAACATTTTTCTTCTTGATATGTCCTTCTATCTTGATAGTTTGAGGAGTGGTTATTTCGAAAAATGAATTACAAGATATGGTTGGATTCATCTCTTCTTTCTCGATGTGATCTTTCACTTCTTGCATATTTTTCTTCTTGATATGTCCTTCTATCTTGAGAGTTTGAGGAGTGGTAATTCTTGCCAATGCTTTACAAGATATGGTCTGATTCATTTCTTCTTTCTCTGAGGTGGGGTCCTGGCGTATATCTTCTTCTTTTGATGTTTCTTGATCCTTTTCTTCCTCCTCTTCATATTCTATGTAAAATAATTTCTTCTCAGCACACTTATGACCTTTAGTGCATTTGCTATCACAATTGGAACAAATCCCTTTTTCTCTTTTTTCTTCCAATTGCTGTGGTGTAACCCTTGTAGGTTGTGGAAGGCTAGGAGAAACAACACTTCCATCTTTATGGTTGTGAGGGGTACGCTTCCTAGTTTCCATAATTTTGCTTTCCACTATGTCACAAAGCCCTTTTACTCTTTCCAATTGTTGTGGTGCTGCTCTAAAGAAGGTGTTGCTCTTTGTATCCTCATAATGTGCTATCATTTTCTCCGTGAAAATTGACCACGTAACAAGTTGTTTACAAGAACAAAGCCCTTTGTACCATAAAAATTGATCTGGTTCTAAATATGAAGATGCAATACATACCTTTTGTAACAGTTGTACACCATGTAGATCAAAATATTGCTCCATCTAAAGTATCCAATTTACCGGATCCTTGCCATCAAACTTCCTCATCTTGCTTTTTCTTGATTTTAGGAGCTCGACCTTGAAACGACTGTAACTCTTTACTTTTGGATCTTTAAGTTTTGAAATTGCAACCTTTAGTAGCCTTCTGTGTCCTCTTTCCAATGCCACTAGTCTGATCCAAATTGGATTCTCCAATAAAGAGTTATGCACAATCTCCCGCAGTGACCTGATTGTAGACTAGTTCAGTAGAGCGAAATTGTATGAAGTGCCACGTGTCACTGTTTCAAGTTTTGACTCTGAAAAATATATAAAAGAAAACTACAGTCCGTCCTCTTTCTGTACCTTCTTGCGAAACTTCAATCCGATGCTCAGAAAGAAAGTTATGATGATTTTCCCCAGGTCACAAAGCTCTGATACCAAATGTTATGAAACCAGCTCAAGAAAAGATAGAAAAGATAGATCAACACCTTAGAATTCAGCCTCTTCGAGGGGGCAACCTCCTTTACATTACATAAATGAACAATTCTTGGATGATACAAATGACGAAACCTCCTTTCTATATATAGGAGTCTAAGGAGTCACAATATAATCCAGCCGACCTAACAATAATAATATAAAGCCACAAAATAACAATAGAGGGATTCTATGGGGCACAGAAATAACAATATGGGGGTAATAGGGGCACAACAATATAAATAAGGGGTATAACTACAATAGTAATGGGGTAATCACTAGTATTATAGGGACCCAACATGCCCCTCTCCTTTAAAAAAGTGTTGTCCTCAACGCTTGAGTAGTTCTGGATACTTCTGCATAAAATTCTCATCCTCCCATGTGGAATCTTCAGCGGATAAGTTCTTCCACTTGATAAGATACTCTGAAATTGATTGATTTCATAGCTGTCGAGTTCTTATTTCTATGACTGCTTCCGGTTCCAATATTATTTTTCCTTCCTCGTCAAGTTTTGGAAATATTGTTTGAATTGGGATCTTTTGCAAGTTTTGAATAAGTGGCCATACTTCTTTGTCCTTCTTCCATTCATCCCTTGCTTCGTTTATCCAATCTGGTTGGATAATAGAAATAGCACAAAACAATGCTTCCACATCCTCATCCTTGAAGAGTCTTCCCATTCGGCAAGGTCGCCATTTTTTAAGTGCATGTAGTATTGCCAACATTTGCTTCTCATAAATAGCTTGCTTTAGATGTAGCAGTAAAAATACCCAATCGCTTACATCAAAACATTTTTCACTATGATGTTGATCTACCTGTTGTTTCATTTGATTTTGCATCGAAGTGGCGCTATCCTTTAAAAGTTGGAGAACTTGTTGTTGGTGCTCGATGTGATCTTTCACTGCTTGAACCTTTTTCTTCTTGATATGTCCTTCTATCTTTAGATTTTGAGGAGTGGTAATTTCTTCCAATCCTTTACAAGATATGGTCGGATTCATTTCTTGACGCTCGATGTGATCTTTCACTTCTTGAACAATTTTCTTCTTGATATGTCCTTCTGTCTCACTAGTTTGAGGAGTGGTAATTCCGACCAGTGAATTACAAGATATGGTTGGATTCATTTCTTCTTTCTTGATGTGATCTTTCACTTCTTGCACCTTTTTCTTCTTGATATTTCCTTCTATCTTGAGAGTTTGAGGAGTGGTCATTCTTGCCAATAGTTTACAAGATATGTTCTGATTCATTTCTTCTTTCTCTGGGGTCGGGTCCTGGCATATATCCTCTTCTTTTGATGTTTCTTGATCCTTTTCTTCCTCCTCTTCATACTCTATGTAAAATAATTTATTCTCAGCACACTTATGACCTTTAGTGCATTTGCTATCACAATTGTAACAAAGCCCTTTTTCTCTTTTTTCTTCCAATTGTTGTGGTGTAACCCTTGTAGGTTGTGGAAGGCTAGGAGGAACAACACGTCCATCTTTATAGTTGTGAGGGGTAGACTTCCTTGTTGCCATAATTTTACTTTCAAATATGTCACAAAGCCCTTTTACTCTTTCCAATTGTTGTGGTGTTGCTCTAAAGAAGGTGTTGCTCTTTGTATCCTCATAATGTGCTATCATTTCCTCCGTGAGAATTGACCATGTAACAAGTTTTTTACGAGAACAAAGCCCTTTATACCATAAAAATTGATCCGGTTCTAAATATGAAGATGCAATACATACCTTTTGTAACAGTGGTACACCATGTAGATCAAAATATTGCTCCATTTGAAGTATCCAATTTACCGGATCCTTGCCATCAAACTTCCTCATCTTTCTTTTTCTTGATTTTAGGACCTCGAACTTGAAACGACTGTAACTCAGTACTTGCGGATACTTAAGTTCTGAAATTTCTACCTGTAGTATTCCTCTGTGTCCTATTTCCAATGCCACCAGTTTGATCCAATTTGGATTATCCAAAAAAACGTTATGCACAATCTCCCAAGATGACCTGATTATATACCTTTCCCGAAGAGCGAACTTGTATGAAGTGCTACGAGTCAATTTTTCAACCTATGGATCTGAAAAATGCATACACGAAACTACAGTCCGTCCTCTTTCTATACCTTCTTACGAAATTTCAATCCGATCCTCAGAGAGAAAGTTATGACGATTTTCCCCAGGTCACCTGTTTTCAATGTAATTCAGGAGTCTGCAAAAAGACCAATTTCCTCATATCATATCTCAGAAACTATCGTGCGAAAAGCTCTGAAATTTGGACCCAAGGTGCAGTGCGATTTCTTCTCAAATCGGTTTTTTTTGCGACTTCTGAAACGTCACAGACAAAAAGTTATAGCGAACATGCCACAATGACCTGTTGGGAGCAGCGAAACCCTAGAATCCAAAGCTCTGATACCAAATGTTATGAAACCAGCTCACAAAAAGATAGAAAAGAGAGATCCACGCCTTAGAATTCAGCCTCTTCGAGGGGGCAACCTCCTTTACATTACATAAATGAACAATTCTTGGATGATACAAATGAAAAGACCTTCTTTCTATATATAGGAGTCTAAGGGGTCATAACATAATCAGAGCCGACATAACAATAATAATGTAAGGGCACAATAATAACAATAGTGGGCTTCTATGGGGCACAATAGTAACAATATGGGCACTACATGGGTACAACAATATAATAAGTGGGTTGTACTAATAACAATAAGGGATACACTAGTAGTATAGGGGCCTAACAGGGACTCTGCAAGGGGCCTAGGTGGTAGGGGACATATTCCTTACACACCTATTTTTTTAGATGATGTTTTATTAATCACAGACATATATAGAAGGGATTCTTCAGTAGCTAGAAGGATACTTAATTTATTTGGTAAGGCTATGGGAATGGAAATCAATAATCATAAATTTACCATTTCGGTGGTTGGGTGATTGGAGGAGGAAATTGTATATGCCAAATCCCTATTCCCTTTCCCATTAAAACAATTTGATGAGGGCCTTAAATATCTTGGCTTTCATATGAAGCCAAACAATTACAAAAAATTTTATTGGCTTTGTCTCAGGGTATAAAATGAAAAGAGATTAAAGGGATGGAGTTTTCAGTGGTTGCCATGAGTTGGCATGTTATTCCTCATAAAATTTGTTCTAGAGGTGATCCCAATATTCTGGATGTTATTGTCATGGATACCTAAGGGAAACCTGAATCTAATTCGGAAAAGTTGCAACAAGTTTTTATGGAAGGGAGCCAAGGAGGGCAGGATGTTTTCATGGGTCAAGTGGGATAAAATTTCATTTCCAAAGTGGGATCAAATTTCATTTCCAAAAAAATCGGGAGGACGGGCCTCAAAATATTATCCTCTTCTCATAGGCCTCAACAGCCAAAGTGGGGTTGCGATTGATACCCTATTTTATATATATATATATATATATATATATATATATATATATATATATATATATATATATATATATATATCTATATGTATGTATGTATGAAGTTCTTGAATCCGGTGGTTTTGTTTTACATATTAATTAATTAAAAAAATTTAGTAAATGATTAAATTAATCAAACCAATTATATAATTAAAAATTATATTTGCAATTAGTTCAAAATCAACTTAATTAACTATATTAATTAACTTAATGGTTTCAGGACCCCTTTGAGTCTTTGATTATGCTAGAAGGGGTGGCGTGTACCTGCGGTGAGACTCGACCTTAGGAGACTGAGCTCGAGGAAGGGGGTGATATTTTGACTTGGGATGGAAATGGAATGACCAGATCTATGCCTTATTTGTGGGAGGTTCTCACATGATGACTTAAGGAACCATAATGTGGACGATTTGGGAGGGTGGTCAGGTGATAACTCTCATGGAGTGGAAGTTTTCCCTAAAGGGGGTAATGGGAGTAGGGGTTCTGGAAACAAAGTTAAATGTACGAGAGTTAAAGAGGCAGCCAGGAAGTTGATTATGGGAGAAGAAATTCGATGTGATGAGATAATGGAAACGATAGAAAGGTGTCAGTAGGGAGGGTTAGAGGTAGAAATTACTTTGCGGCCTATTGGAGGAAGTGGATTCAATAAGAATGGGCTCAGAATATCATGCATGTTCCACAAGTGCATACGTTGATGAGGGGTTGGTTTGACATATGGTTTATGGAAGAAGTTGAGGCAGATTGGGTGTTTTCCATATTATGGAGCATCGAATAGGCTCTAATTTTATTTAAATAGTGGTCTCCTCTCATCGACCTAGACAGAGAACAATTGGGAGTAGGACTTGTGTGAGTGAGGATTATTGATTTACCATTACAACTAGGGATAGAAGATGTATTCATAATTATTGGGAATGACCGAGGGTATTTTCTAGACTATGATCACTTATATATAGAGTCAGGAAGATGGAATTTGCGAGGATATTAGTTAATTTGGACACCAGGGAAGGAATGATTTCCATCTTGGATATCCATTATAGAAGGTATGTGCATCATTAAATCCTGGACTACAATGGGGTACATTTAAATTTCCATCAGTGCCATGAATTTGGGCACATCATGAATGATTGTCTGTTACCTTATTCTGGTAAAAGAAAGGGTTATTTGTCCTTAGTAGTAGTAGGAAAGGGCAGTGATGGAAAAATTGAGGGGTTGACATCTCTAAAGCCTGGGTGAACATCAGAAGTTGAGGGGGTTCCAATTTTGATGGCTACGAAAGCTCGCCAGTTCTACAGAAGGATGGCAAGGAACATCACTAGGGTTCAAAGGATATGGATGTTCACTCGACCTCCTTTTCCTCATGTACTCTATGATTCTTTTTATTGCCCTATTTCAGTCTTGAATAAATCTTGTATATCTATGTCTGTATGCTTGAATGTTTCAACTGTTGATTCTCAATTGGGGGGATTGGGGTCTATAATTGTTTGAGAGGTTTTGTTTCATGTCTTATTCCACCTGAACCAACATGTTGTCTGGAACCTACCCCTTATATCTCCATATTTTCACAGGGAAGTTCCTACTCAGATAGGGAACCTAGATAAAATATCCATTCAAAATATAAACTGCATTCCAAACCCTATCTCCCACCTAAATTTGTGGGAGGACTCAACCCTCCTTCTCAATCAAACACTTAAAAAAAAACCTAGAGGGTACTAATCCAATTTGACCAAGGTAATTATACAAGCTAGTCATGATGTAGCAGTGGGTAGGAAACTTTCTTTAGAATGGTTTCTTCGAGTAGTGAACGCCCCTACATCTTTTATCAAATGAAGTTACTCTCGTTCAATTTACGAGGGCTAGCTATCTCCCTAAAAAATCTAGCCTTTAAGCCTTTAATTTCTTCAAAGATGTGGGATATTGTATTATTATAGTAGAAACTTGGAAAGAGTGTTGATTTAGAGAACCAATTGGAAGGTTTTGTCACACGGTGGTCTTTCACTACAATTTATGTTAAAGGTAAATTGGGTGGTTTGGCTTCGGAGATGAATTGTAAGTCAATCAGGGTTATAAATTATTTGGGTCGTGAGGGTGTAATTGGAGTGGATATTTTTTCTAAGTAATTGGGTTGTGAGCTTTGAGTAATTAATTTCTATGGCCCATGTCATGACAGATGGGGATTTTGGAGAAAACTCATGAATTTTAATAAAATAAGGAAAGATTTCCTAATTTTGGGAGGTGATTTAAATCTCTCATTGGGAGTTTCAAAGATATGAGGGAGAGTGCTATGGTGGATTCCCTTGTGGGTTTTTTTCTCCAACCTTTTAATGTCCCGTAATCTTGTAGATGTTGAACCTGCTAGAATCAAACCCACATGGAGAATTAGAAGAGTTGGGAATGTGATGATCACTCATCGTTTGGACCGCTTTATGATAAGATTAGGGTTGCTAGATCAATTTTCTCTTTTTAGCAATGGGTCAGCCAGGGATGGATCTCATATCACCATCCATATTTTATGGAAGTTTGGGGACAATTTAGAAAACCAAAGGCCCCTTTCAAATTTAACGTGATCTAGCTAAAGGAGGAGGCCTTTTGTCAGTTTGTGTGACCCAATCGACGTCCCTGTGTTCAGGAGGTAGGGAGATATTATGCTTCGCAGTTTGTAGAAAACATTACCAGAGTTAAATGGGCACTGATTGTGTGGATTGAGGAGAAAGTAAAGAAGAAATATGAGGCCCTTAGAAAGTTGCAACAGGTTTTTATGGAAAATCAACAAAAAAAAGTTGATAAGGGACCTGTGTGGGAGAATGAGTCACCCCATATATAAATTCTCGACTTATTTCAATGAAGCAGTTATGGAAATATATAGGGAAAAATGTCTTGGAGTGATGTGGAAGATAGAGGGATGTGGATTGAACGTGACTGAATAAAGTGACAAGTGGAAGGAGGTGGACCCACAAGTCTTGGTGGATGACTTACATCACCCCAGGAATAACCAAAGGAGCATCCACTAGGAATTTTGGGGTAAATACCTCTAGGGTGATGTGTAAATTGAGGAAACCAAGAGCCAATTAAATAAATAGAAACGTTAAGTGGTAAGGGATACCCATATGCATATGTGTATTTTTGCGGTGTCTCAGGGTTTATAAAAAGTGCACAACACGAAAAACAATTTGGGTAATTACCTCGGAGATTGGAAATGGTGATGTAAAAATTGACAACAACCACTGTGAAAAAATATGACCCAGGCCAACCTTTGAAAATGAGGATTTTTAGAATGCACAAGGGTATGGTTCTGCCAATTAACATATTTCTCTTTCTGGTTTTCATTTGTCTACAAGAACCCTTGTTTAGTTACCCAATTAACACTTCTGAAACTCAAACAAGTAGAATTCAAGCATTTTGTTTATGTTTAATTTTCTACCAGTGATGCTCAAGCTAAGATGCACCAATAGAACAAAAACGAGATCATTATAAACCATCTCATAAATCTGTGTAGCAAAGTAAATATAAAGCAAGGCACTTGTACAAAGCACATCTTAAAAATAAAAAATTATGATGAATTGATTAATAATTCCTTGAACATTTTCATGAGGAGATTTTATTGGAATAATGTTGAATCATTCTTTTCAAGGAAAACTAAAGGCTCATTGTTTGCTTATTTGATACATGCATTATTAGAAAACCAAAAGAAAAGGAATTTAAACTAAATTAGCCCTACTATTACTCTAATCTAGTCTAATAGGGCAACTAAAAACTAAGTAAAATCATACTTCCAATGGAGCCAATCAAGCTCTTTTATTCCTATATATAAAAAAATAGTAACATAAATAAAACTATTAGTAAACAACTAAAAGAAAACTTCAACCAATTATGTACATGAATTTCTAATAAGTTCAGTAAAATAAACTTATCATCTACAAGAAACCTTGCTAGAAATGAATTTTCAAGCCACATTTCAATCTTGTCAAGGAAACAATTATGTAATTGATCCGAATTGGATCCATAGAAAGACTGTCGAGAACCATGACTGAATCAGGTCAAAAAAATCTCTAAATAAATCCAAAACAATGTCAAAAGCACCCTGAACTAGTGGCCATGGCAGCTGACGTGGAATGATGAGGACCTCGGTCAAAGCACGCTGACCAAGGCCCATGGAGATCGCGCAGGAGGCCAAAGTAGCCCTTGGGAGCCCTAGAATGGGAAAAGGATGAGGTTTTTAATGTGTGATTAGCGCTTAGCACTAATCACACATTTCTAGGTGAACAGGGCCTTGAAGGGGAAGTTCGACCACTCAATCACATCAGAAGCCAAGAAACCACGGGCGGAAAAAGTGAAAAATGCTAACGCACGAAGGTGGGACCCGCGCACTGGAATACCGGCGGTTTTGATCGGGGCGCCCTTGAACGGTAAGAGGTTTTGGGCAGGAGCAGAGAGATTCCATACACCGATCGATGCATGGCAGGCGGAGGTGAGAGAAAACCGTCGTTGATCGCACGTTATCGGTCGAGCAAGTCAACCGTGTGAAATGTGCATATGACGTCAGATTTGGAGGGCTCAAATCAGACAGCTAAGATTGCACCCGATGGAAAGAAGCAGAATTGATAAGGAATTAAGCCGTGTTTGAAGAGATTTGGAATCCGTTTGACCACCATGGTGGAGGAAGAATGCATCCACGACATAATTGAAGAAATGAACCAACGAAGCATGCTAGCGCCATTTAGAGGAGGACAAGTGGCCACTCCCTGAGCGTTCATGATGACTCCGAACACAGGGAACTCCAAGCGCAGCTCCAGAAGGTGAATCAGCATAGGTAGAAGAGGAACCGAACAGGCATAGGGATCGAATGGCTAAAGCCATGAACAGAGACAGTCAAATTAGTTAGAGTTGGAGTCAGAGTTGAGAAGAGTCCAAGCGACCAAAAGAGACAGTAAACAGTGAACTCTGAGAGGAGGACTGGACATAGAGAACAGTAAAGCTAAGTAGAAGAGACAGAGGGTCAAGTTGACCATAGGCAACATTGAGCACCAGAGAGCTTGAAGATTCAAGCCTTCCCATAGAGGAATCTGTCTAGACTGAGCATCACATTTGGCTCTTTCCATTGTAGACCAAGAGGTCACAAAGCTGGTAGGAAGAAGAAGAGTCTGTGTACTCCAAGTGGCTTGGGGAATCCAAGAACCACCCTGCCAAGAAAAATATGCTTTAGGAGAACTCATATTGAGTCCTTGTATTGTAATTTCTCTGCTTAAAGACACAATAAAACAAGGCCACCATTGAAATCTGGACCAAAGACGTAGCCCTGGAGAATAGGGTGAACTCCTTATTAAAATTGTTTGTGTCTTTGTATTTCTTACTGTATTTCTCTGTTGTCTTTCCATTTTATTGTCTGTGTATTGACAATCTGATCGATTCTTTGTTTCAATAACACAGAACACACACCAACACATGAGTCTGTAATACCATAGTTTAATAAATCTTCAACTGATGTCACTCATAGGGTGAATATCATATCAAGTGGTATCAGAGCTCTAGGCTGTAAGGTTGGACAAGCTTGTGTTGGTATAGTTGTGATTGCTCACAAGATCAAAGCTCAAATTAGGAGAAGGAGAGTTGGTGGAAGCCAATCCTGAAATTGGGAGAGTTTATCCTCGAAGGACCATGTCAGAAGAAAGTTATATGGGGCCAAACCCTCAATTCATAGAGAGTTTCCTAGCTATAAAGTCTATGGTTGAAGAAATGTACAGAGACTTTAGAAAGAAAAAGGTGGAAGATGCATCAGGCTCTAAGCAAGAGAAAGAAGAATATGAGGCTCACTTATGTCAGGCCAAGCAGTAACTCCACAAAACAAACAACTGATTCGTTTTTTATTCCATAGGTAGGTCATTGTTATATACAATAGGAGTGATTGTTCAGTTCATCTCTCGATGACTGTTCACATTCCTAATTTATTTATTTACACAAAATTCCCCCAATCATGAAGATTAGGTGACATGGTATCAGAGCCAGCTCTTTTTAGCCTTTTTGTCCCTTGTAACTCCCTGTCTGCTCTCCATATAGCTGAGCAGGTTCTTCATAAAATTAACTGCCCCACTGTCTGACTGTTCAGCTCTCTGTTTGATTCATAAACATTTCTGACATGGTAGCTATGCCTGACACGGTATCATTGCATACTATGACTGTGCGGATGACTGATTCATAAACATGTCTGCCATGGATGCAGGCTTTGCCAGAGAATTGCAGTCTACAAGACCTTTCTAGATTCCAATCTCTGCGTAGTCTATTCATTTCTCTCATTTTACTGTTTGATATGATTATGAGGCTTTGAAGTCTATCGCATACAAATGAATTGATGTCTTCTTCCCGATTCAGATTACAAAAGTTCTGAGTTTCCATATTTTCGTTTCTCCTTTGAAAATCCTCTGAGAGCGAGACTGTAACAGAATTATTAAACGCAGGAATTTTTAAAGTGTTTGAGTTTGTATTTCTCTGGACTGACATGGTATACAAGTGGTATACGTTTGCATAACGTTTGGTAACACTGTCCATAACGTTTGGTATTGAACCGCTTGTCCATAATGTTTGGTATCGTTGTATATACCGTGTTGTTGTTTGACAGAGCATCTGAGTTTTGAATATTGAATGCGTTTGAATTATTGGACACTATTTGAATATTAACACTGTCCCATTGAACTGTGTTGAATGGTTCTAACGCTGTCCAGTTTTCCTGTTTTAACGCTATATGGTATTGAACTGTGCGGTTGAAATGGTATTTGAAACCCTGACATGGTATTTGAACTGCGGCTTTATTGAGTGATATACACCGCTTATGAACTGCATTTGAATCCGTTGAATGGTCCAGCGAATGGTCTAGCGTATATATATTGAATAGTATATATATTGAATGGTTTCCATTTGAATCCTTTGTTGACTTTATATGTGCGTGGAGCTCTTGTTTAAAAGAAAAAAGGGGAGGTGATATGGAAATATTATATGACGATGTTTTTATAAACATTGGAGGGATTTAAAGAAAACATAGTGCATAAAGTATTTGAAATCTTTTTGCCCTTCTGAGTACAATTTCACTGTATATCAGCAGAAGTATTTTTTCTATCAGCGGGAGTATTTTTTTTATAGAATTCATTCAATCATCTCTATGGTAGGAATAGTTATCACTGGCAAGGAGAACTATCCTGAATGGTCCCGGATGATAAAACACACCCTCATCTTCAATGAGTTGTGGAAAGAAGTGTGTGTCGGAGAAGGAGACAATGACCCTATACAGCCTACCTCAGACAAAGAGCTCGTCATTTGGGAAAACAAGAACAACAAAGCCTATGCATTAATCGCAGCATCTGTGAATGAAGTGGTGAGTTGTCATATTTCATCATATTCAACTGCCTTTAAAGCCTTACAAAAGCTGAAAGAACTCTATGACTCACATTCTGCACTTGAAGTTGTTTAGCTCATGATTAAACTCCACTCTTGAACTGAAAAATAATGATCCTCTTGCTCTTGCATCTGAAGTAAAGTCTATAATGCATGATATCAAATCCACTAAGGTTGAGCTGGATATCCCTCTTATTGCTTTTCTCAAGGCACTCTATCCTACTTACTCCAATTATCTTGAGTCTTTACAAGCAAATGGAAATCTTAAAGATATAACCTTTGAATCTCTTGTGAAAAAATTTGCTAAAAGAGAGAAAGCCTTTGGAAAGAAGACAACCCCTGAATCTTCTGAAGAGACTGTGTGCCTTGCTCATAAAGAAAAGCATCCTGCTCAAGATTCTACAAGAGGAAGAGGTGGACGAAGAGGAAGAGGAAGATATTTCAGAGGCAGGGGGGGTAGACATTCTCAAGGAAAAAATGCATACTTACACTACATTCGCTACAAAAGAAATGGATCACATGATGCCTCTACATGCAAGCTACCATGGGACAAAATTGAGCAGAAAAGAAAACAACAGAAAGGTAAAATTGATGATACAGACAAAGGTAAAGCACCTGAATCCGCTCACTATATTGAGGCACAATGTAACATTGGAGTAAATGAAGATTTGTTTAATGCTTCACTTGCTTCTTGGAAAAATGATTGGTTGCTTGATTCAGGAGCAACCTGTCACATGACTCATAGAAAATATTTTTTTGAAGATTTCACTGATAATGTTGATGGAGCAGTATACTTTGTAGATCAGTCAAAAATCAAGCCATCAGGGCTTGGCACAATTAGGCTTAAACTACCTGGTCTTCCAGACTTTCTTCTGGATCATGTTCTATATCTCCCACAGCTCAAGAGAAACTTGTTGTCCTTGGTCCACATCCTCCAGCAAGGTCACTCCATTCATATGTTTGATGGCAAGCTTGAGGTAAGAAAAGCTTCTGACCACTCACTTGTCATGAGGGGAATAGAAGAAGAAAGGCTTCTCAAACTGCAAGGAACCTCTGCTCATGCACAACATTTCTCATATATTTCTCATCATGAAGAAGGTACACTTCCATCAAGTTTATTATGGCATGCTAGATTTGGACATTTAAACTATGATAGTCTCCACTTATTGAAGAAAAATGGTGTTGCTGGTTTGCCTACCATTCCTAGGAAACATAAGCAATGTGATGCTTGCATTCTAGGAAAGCATAGCAAACAATATTTTCATGATTCACATTCAAGAGCACATAGGAAGCTTGAACTCATGCATTCAGATTTATGTGGTCCAATGCCTGTTCCTTCTGCAAATGGAAATAAATATATCATGACATTTATTAATGATTACACTAGAATGTGTTGGGTTTATTTATTGAAGAACAAATCTGATGCCTTTTAAACATTCAATAATTTTCATAAATGGATTGAAAATGATGCACAATCTCATATTGGGTCTATTCGTACTGATAATGGAAAATAATATACATCAAATGAATTTGAAAACTATCTTCGCCAACATGGGATCAAACATCAAACAACTGTGCCTTATAATCCCCAACATAATGGTGTAGCTGAAAGAATGAATAGAATAATCTTGAATATGGTACGATCCATGCTTTTCTTCAAAAATGTAAAGATAATGTTTTGGGTTGATGTTGTTCTATGTGCTGCATATATAAAGAATAGATGTCCATCTAATGCTATAAGAAACAAGACTCCTTATGAATTATGGTATGGACATGCTCCTTCGGTAAAACATCTCAGGATCTTTGGTTCCACCTATTATGCTTTGATACCAAAGGTACATAGAAAAAAACTTGGTGCTAGAAGTCGTAAGTGTATCTTCCTGGGGTATTCAACAACCTCCAAAGCACACCACCTCTATGATGAAGTAAAAAAAAAGTTTGTTGTATCTAGAGATGTAATTTTTCTTGAATCATCCAAATCTGACAATGTTGTTGAGTGACAACTTGATCGCTTGGATAGATTCACAAAAACAAAATCATTTCAAGAATTTGATAATCAGATTCCACATCTTGAAGGGGGGATTCCTATACTAGATCAACATGTGGAATCTTCTTCTGAAGAACACTCTCCCCCAACTGAAACTCCAACAATGGATGATGCTTTAAGTGATGTAATTGACAGAATTGGGAGACTCAATCTTGATTTAGTCCCAACTCAATCAACATAGCAGCCTGGACCATCTCAGAAAGGTCCCCCAAAGTGGCTAAAAAAGACACTTGAAAGTGTTCATCCTGATGAAATTGGAAAAACAGGAACCAAAAATTCAAACCGACAAAATGGAGGTGATGTAGATGACTCTAATTCACCTGTTGATATGGATGTTTCTTATGATTGTGAATTGAACTTGTATACAGATTTTGAACCAACTTCCTTTAAAGAAGCTTCTTCTCATGATGAATGGAAAGAAGCGATGCAAAAGGAGTATGATGCCCTCATAAAGAACGACACTTGGAAGCTGGTTGATCCTCCATTTGGAACCAAACCAATTGGTTGCAAGTGGGTCTACAAGAACAAGTATAAAGCTGATGGCTCACTTGACAAGCACAAAGATAGGCTTGTGGCAAAAGGTTTTTCACATAAGGAAGGGGTCGATTATGAGGAAACTTTTTCCCCCACAGCAAAATGGGCCACCATCCGGACACTCTTTGCACTAGCAGCTCAGAACGGTTGGAAAGTCCATCAAATGGATGTAAAAACTGCCTTCTTGAATGGAGATCTAAAAGAGAATGTTTTTATATCCCAGCCTGAAGGATTTTCTATGAAAGGACATGAACATAAAGTATGCAAACTTGTGAAGTCCTTGTATGGCCTCAAACAAGCACCACGAGCCTGGTATGAAAAAGTAACTGAGCATCTTCTGAAACTCAACTTCAATCATTTTGATCTTGATGATGCAACTTTATTTGTCAAGAAAGTTGGCAAAAAAGTTATATATCTTGTGGTATATGTAGATGATCTTTTAATGACAGGGAACAATGAAAGCTACATTGCATCCATAAAGAAGGAATTGGGGAAAAGTTTTGAAATGACTGATTTGGGCTATGTTCATTACTATCTTGGCATTGAAGTAACCCAGCATCCAAAGTCCATATTTCTTTCTCAAAAGAAATACATTGGAGATTTGTTGAATAGGTTTGGCATGACAGAGTGCAATCCTCTTACTACTCCAATGGAACAAAACTTAAAGCTCACATCTATTGAAGGAAAGGAATTTGAGGATGCAACAAAGTATAGACAGCTTGTAGGAAGTCTCATCTACCTCACTACTACCAGACCAGACATTTCATTTGTTGTTGGAATCCTCTCTAGGTTTATGCAAAAGCCTTGTGAGGGACATTGGTCTGCTGCAAAAAAAGTTCTAAGGTACTTGAAGGGAACTCAAGACCTTGGAATCAATTATACATAGGTGGACGACTTCAGCTTGATTGGATACTCTGATTCAGACTTCGATGGAGACAAAGAAACTGGGGTATCTACTTCAGGATATGCTATGAGTCTTGGATCAGGAGCTGTCTACTAGAGATCACGCAAACAATCAGTTCCAGCAGATTCCACAACAGAAGCAGAATACGTGGCAGCGGCTGAAGCAACGAAAGAAATTGTGTGGCTCAAGAAAATTCTTGAAGATTTGCCAGTAAAACAAGTACAATCAACTACACTCATGATTGACAACACCTCTGCAATAAAGTTGGCCAAGAACCCAAAGTTCCATGATCGAACAAAGCATATCAATACTAAATATCATCTGATTCGACATCATGTTGAGGCCAAAACAATCCATCTCCGTCAGTGTTCCACAAATGAGCAAATTGGAGACATCTTCACCAAAGCACTTGGAAGGGAAAAGCTTGAACGATTCAGAATGATGCTTGGACTCACCAACATCCCTTCAGATTAAGGGGGGAATTTTGACACCTAATCTTCATGATTGGGGGAATTTTGTGTAAATAAATAAATTAGGAATGTGAACAGTCATCGGGAGATGAACTGAACAATCACTCCTATTGTATATAACAATGACCTACCTATGGAATAAAAAATGAATCAGTTGTTTGTTTTGTGGAGTTACTGCCTGGCCTGGCAACTTCCATGACAACTCCAAAGGAAAGGGGAAAGAGGAAAACTTTCTCACACCTCCTAATAGCCCTGTACATAATAAGAAAGCATCTTTGATTAAGTTAGATTTTAAATTTGATTTGCCTATATATGATGGAGAGCTAAATGTTGAAAAATTGGACAATTGGATTAGACAAATTGATGTGTATTGCAGGGTACAAAACATAAACTCAGACAAGATTAAGATTCAGCTGGCAAGCCTACACCTAGGAGGCACTACCTTGGTTTGGTGGGAAGGTAGAACCCAAGCTGACATGAAAATACATGACAAGACCATATCTGTCTGGAGTGACTTTGTTTTTGCAATCAAAAAGCAGTTCTATCCATTGGCCTACATGCAACAAGCCATGATGAATTGGAAAAGTCTTCGGTAGTTGAAGGGGCAAAGTGTACAAGGGTATACTAAAGAGTTCAGAAAGAGAGCATTAACGTTGGGATCTCACTAGACTCACCAGAGACTCTTTTGAAGTACATTGGTGGTCTACACATCTACATGAGGCATACCATCCTCATGTTTAATCCCACTAGTATAGATGAGGTATCTGTATAAGTTACTCATCTAGAGGCTAGAGGAAATAATAGCAATCCAGAAGTTGGGGGACCATCCCAACCCACTGTAAGCAAAAGCAAGGAGAAAAGAAAACAAAAGTGGAAAGCGAGGAAGGCTAACACTGCACAGAAAGCCAAAGCTTCATGCAGTCACTGTAAAAGGCAGGGGCATGATGATGAGCATCGTTGGATTCTGCATACAGAGCTGAGACCTAAGAAGTCTGAGGGCAAGAAGAAGAAGATAAGTGCAGCTATTCAGAGAGATTTGGGGTCAGACTTGGGAGATGAAACAACTACAACAACCACATGTATAAAAGGTAAGAATTTTGAAGCATCTACTAGTAATTCTGCTCAATCTGTTATTGATGAAGAAAATGAGAGAAAAAGACATTCCATATTCGAGTTATTTCCAAAAATCAAAATATTGATACTTTGTTTGATAGTGGCTCTCAAGTAAATTTGATTTCTGAAGAAATTGTAAAGAAATCGGGATTAGCAACTACACCTCACAAGAAACCATACCCATTAGGATAGTTGAATGATAAAGCACAACTACAAGTGACTAGACAGTGCAAACTCAAGTTTTCTTTTGGGTCAGAATTTGTAGATGAGGTTGAGTTAGACATAATTCCTTTGGATATATGTGGAATTGTTTTAGGAAGTCCTTACTTGTATGATAGAAAGGCTATTTTCTATAGAGCTGAGAAAAAGTATCTACTGGTTAAAGATGGAATCGAATACTTTGTAAGAGCTCATAAGCTCAAGAATAATTATACTCTCATAAACTCAGGACAGATGAAAAGAATGATTAATTCATGCAAACAATTCTTACTGCTAGTTGTAAAGGAAAAGAGACCTAATAAAACCAATGTATTTGAGGGCTGTAATGCTGAACAACAAGCTGATATAGAAAAGGTTGTTTCAGAGTATGATGTCTTGTTTCAAGAACCTAAAGGTCTGCCACCCAAAAAGGGAGTAGTACATGATATTATTTTGCACCAAGATGTTCCATTGCCTAACATTGGGATGTACAGGTTGTCTGCTTTAGAGAATGTTGAAATCAAGAAGCAGTTGCAGGAGTTGCTCGAGAAGGGCTTCATCAGGCCTAGCACATCACCATGTGGATCACCAATTGTTTTGGTGAGAAAGAAAGATGGCTCGTGGGGAATGTGCATATATTACCGAGAACTGAATAAGATAACAATAAAAAACCATTATCCCCTTCCTGGCATAGATGATCTTCTAGATCAATTAAAGGAAGTTGTTTACTTCACCAAGCTGGATTTGCACAGTGGATACCATCAGGTCATAGTTGCAGAGCAAGATGCATGGAAGACTGCTTTCAAAACAAAGTAGGGATTGTATGAATGGCTAGTTATGCCTTTTGGCTTAACTAATGCTCCTGCTACTTTCATGAGATTAATGAATGATGTACTCAGACCTTTTCTTGATGATTTTGTTATTGTGTATCTAGATGACATTCTGATTTTTAGTAAAACGTGGGAAGAACATTTAAATCATGTTAAGCAGACATTATATGTTTTGAAAAATAGAAAAAATTTATGTGAAACTCTCAAAATGTGAATTTGGCAAAACATCTCTAAACTACTTGGGTCATATAGTAGGGGGAGGTGAATTGAAAATAGATCCCTCTAAAGTGGAAATCATTGTGAACTGGCCTAAACCCAGGTCTGCTACAGAAGTGAGAAGCTTCTTAGGAACAACACAATATTGGAGGAAGTTCATTTCTAACTTCTCCTCGATTGCAGCTCCCTTACATGCTTTAACAGGATTGAATAAGGTGTTTCAGTGGGGAGGCAAACATTAGAAAGCCTTCGACACCTTGAAAGAGAAAATTAATACAACACATGTACTAGCACCGCCAAATTTACAAAGACCATTTGATATCCAAACTGATGCCAGTGACTATGCCATGGGAGCAGTGTTGACACAGCATGAAAAACCCATATGTTATCATTCTGAGACTTTTAATCCTGCAGTAGTTAACTATCCTACATATGATAAAGAATTGTATGCATTAGTTCAGAGTGTGAAAAAGTGGAAACATTACTTAATGGGCAAAGAGACAGTAATACATATTGATCATCAGCCATTTCAATATCTACACTCCCAAACTAAGTTGTAGCAATCAAGTCATTACAGATGGATGGGTTTTCTACAATAATTTCACTTAGTCATCAGATATAAAAAGGGCATACATAACAAGGTTGCAGACATGTTATCTAGACCCATTATAAATGCATCTACCATACTTAAGCATAATTCTGTGCTACATGAAAGCTACATAGAACAATATGCTCAGGATATGGATTTTAAAGATGTATATGCAACTTTGAGTCAAGGAAAAAGAGTAGAAGAATTGGACTATCATATAAAGGACCGACTCTTATGCCATTGTGGAAAACTCTGCATTCCACAAACTGAGAGGATAAAGATAATTAGGGAAGCACAAACTTCTCTGATATCAGGTCACTTTGGGTTAAGCAAAACAGTTGCACAACTGCAAAGATTTTGCTATTGGCCAAAAATGAATGAGACAGTTTCTAGATATGTAAGAGGGTGTGCTATGTGTGCTAAAAGCAAGCCTAGCAATAGAAAACTAGGCTTGTACACTCCATTTCTAGTTCCTTCTCATCCTTAGGAAAGTGTTTCCATGGATTTTGTTGGAGGACTGCCTAAATCTAGGAAAGGTCATGATTATCTATATGTTGTTGTGGATAGGTTTAGCAAAATGTGTATTTTGATACCTTGTAGTAAACAGATCACAATTGAACAAATTGCAAAATTGTTCTTTGAACATGTATGGCTTCATTTTGGATTACCCACTTCCATTATATCTGATCGAGACACACGATTTGTAGGGAAGTTTTGGTCTAGTCTGTGGGAACTGATGGACACCAAGTTAAAGAAAAGCATAACTTTTCATCCACAAACAGATGGCTAGACAGAAGTAGTAAACAAGACTATGATCCAGTTACAAAGAGGTTATTGCAGTAAACATCCTAAGCTTTGGGATGAACATTGTGTTATGTGCAACGTGCTTACAACAGAGCCAAACACTCTTCTACATAGAGATCTCCTTTTGAGACCTTCTTTGGTTTCACACCAAGGTATCCTTTGGATTTTGTCTTTGGTAAAGATACCATGGTTGATGGACATAGTGATGTGGACAAGGCAACTAGGTTCATTGAATAGATCCAGGAGATCCATCAGGCAGTACATGAACAGTTGGAAAAGAGCGAGGCCAAGTACAAGTCTAGGCATGATAAACATCGGATGGGGCATAGTTTTCAAGTTGGAGACCAAGTCTGGTTGTATATCAGCAAGGACAGGATGCAAGGTGAAGGTAAAAAGTTAAAGCCTATCAGGTATGGACCTTTTAAAGTACTTGAGAAGATTGGTGAAAATGATTTTCGCCTTGATCTACCAGCATACATGCACATCTACTCAGTCATAAATGCAGAATGTTTGAGATTGTTTGAACCTTCAATGATTGAGGACCCTGAAGAGCAAAGTCAAGTGCCTTCTATTGATGACCTGCTACCTAAATACCTCAATGAGTTGCAGGAAGACACATTGCTAGACAGGAAGGTGAGGACAACGTGCAGGGGAGAAGTTGAGTACCTCAGGATTGGGCTCAGAGGTTCAAAGCTGAGCAGCGCAAAGTGGATTGAAATTGGACAAGTGAAGAAACAACATCCTCATTTAGTCGATGCTTGAAAGCCAACTTTTGGTGGTCCAAAATATTTTCAGTAGGGAGGTCGTGATCCGAATTAGATCCACAGAAAGACTGTCGAGAACCATGACTGAATCAGGTCGAACAAATCTCTAAAGAAACCCAAAACAGTATCAAAAAAACCCTGAACTAGTGGCCATGGCAGCCGACGTGGAACGACAAGGACCTCAGTCAAAGTGCGCTGATCGAGGCCCATGGAGACCACGCAGGAGGCCAAAGTAGCCCCTGGGAGCCCCGGAAGGGCCCTGAAGGGGAAGCTCGAGCACTCGGTTACATCGGGAACCAGGAAACCGCGGGAGGAAAAAGTGAAAAACGCTAATGTATGAAGGCAGGACCCGTGCACTAGACAATTGGCGGTTTTGATTGGGGCGCCCTTGAACGGTGAGAGGTTTTGGATAGGAGCGGAGTGATTCCATACACCGATTGACACATGGCAGGCGGAGGTGAGAGACCACCGTTGATCGCACACTATCGGTCGAGCAAGTCAACTGCGTGAAACGTGTGTTTGACGTTAGATCTGGAGGGCTCAGATCAGATGGCTGAGATTGCACCCAATGGAAAGAAGCGGAATCGACAGGGAATTAAGCCGTGTTTGAAGAGATTTGGAATTTGTTTGACCGCCACGGTGGAGGAAGAACGCATCCACGGCGTAACTGAAGAAACGAACCGATGAAGCATGCTGGCGCCATTTAGAGGAGGACAAGTGGCCACTCCCTGAGCTTTCATGATGACATCGAACACAGGGAAATCCAAGCGCAGCCATGAACAGAGACAGTCGAATTAGTTAGAGTTGGAGTTAGAGTTGAGAAGAGTCCAAGCGACCAAGAGAGACAGTAAATAGTGAACCCTAAGAGGAGGACTGAACACAGAGAACAGTAAAGCTAAGCAGAAGAGATAGAGGGCCGAGCTGACCATAGGCGGTGTTGAGCACCAGAGAGCTTGAAGATTCAAGCCTTCCCATAGAGGAATCTGTCCGGAACGAGCATCACATTTGGATCTTTCCACTGTAGGCCAAGAGGTCACAGAGCTGGTAGGAAGAATAAGAGTCTGTGTACTCCAAGTGGCTTGGGGAATCCAAGAACCACCTTTCCAAGCAAAATCTGCTTCAGGAGAACTCATATTGAGTCCCTGTATTGTAATTTCTCTGCTTAAAGACACAATAAAACAAGGCCACCACTGAAAGCTGGGCCAGAGACGTAGCCCCAGAGAATAGGGTGAACTCCTTATTAAAATTGTTTGTCTTTGTGTTGCTTACTATATTTCTCTGCTATCTCTCCATTTTATTATCTGTGTATTGGCAATCTGATTGATTCGTTGTTTCAATAACGCATAACACACACTAGCACATGAGTCTGTAATACCCTAGTTTAATAAATCTTCAACTGATGTCACTCATAGGGTGAATATCAGATCAACAATTTTTGAAATGAAATCATGGTTGGAATAGAAATTTTCTTAGCAATGTCATGATTTCTCCCTATAGATACAAGTCAATTGTATGTATAATAAAAGGTGTATTAGAAATCTTCTATGTGATTAAATTTTCCAAAAAAAATTCAAATTATTCATTAAAATGAGAGTGGAAATCAAATGATTTTTTCAAAAGATTTGCAGAAAAATAAGATTGTTGGTTAAAATGAAATGTTGAATTCTCAAGTGCTGACATTTGTGGAAGATTTATTTGAGAAAAAATAATAAGTTGGTATGACATGAACATCAAATGAAATAGAAAGACTTGAGATTAAAGATGCTCATGATTTAGGCCTTGGAATTCATTATGATGTGTTTCCACTAATGCATTAGATGTGTGCTCAATGCTTGATTGCTCAATATTCCAACATGAAATATCCAAATTTTGAAATATAAATAAAAATATGAGACAAACCATAATACATTAAGAATAAAAATAAAGTTACATTACCATTTTCACTTGTGTTACAAGTAATATTACAAGAAAACTAGGATTTATTTGAAAAATTTCTTCCTCACAACTATTGTGAAAGAAAATTCAATTAGAATTAATACCAACATCTACTTGTGGAAGTGAAAGAGGTTCAGGACTATGAGCAAGAATGGGAACTTGAATAATGTCAAGATTGAGAATTAGAATAGATTGGTTTTCTTGAAAATTACAGTCACTGTGAAATTTTGGGGATTCAAGATGAGACTTTGTTATAGCAATATGATTGTAAGAATAACTCTCATATTGATAAATAAATTGAATTTGAACACTAGGATCATGAGATTTCAATGATGGGTGAGATAACTCAATATTCTCAAATTCAAAATCATCATCACAAATAACATGACAATTTTCATTAGCACTCTCTTCCTTTTCATAAGGCACATTAAGAAAAGAAGAATAATTAAATGATTTTTTAGCACTAATGAAAAAATGGTCATTATATGACTCTTTATCCTGATTGAAACTAATTGGAAATTCATTATTTGTTAAATTTATTTAATATCCCCTATTTCTAAAATAGGATTAGTTTAAAAAGGAATCGTTGAATGATTGCTAAATGAATTAAATTTAGCAAAAAGATAAGGATAAAGAGAGAAATGGCTATTTGAAGATATGAATATGAAAATTTCTCTGCATCTATATCTATATTTATATCTATATCTATATATATATATATATATATATATATATATATATATATATATATTTGTGTAAGCTTGGTAGCTCTTCCCTTTTCTATTAATTTTCTATAAATAGGTAGTAATGTATGTCTATCAAAATATACCTAGTGGCCTCAACCTGCCCACAGGAAACTAGGTCTGTTGGCCACCGGTTGGCATCAAAGGCTGTCTAAAATTTAAACAGTTTAATTCTTATCATCCAGGCTACATTTGTTGCTATGTCTACTATATACTTAATATTTGAAAAGTAAACACTATTCAACATCATAACAAAAATTAACTATCAGTATCTCTATTTCATTCATCTAATGATTCTATTGGAGCTGGATCTTTCGCACTTGACCTGGGCACTTCACTCTGCAAAAATGCCTGAATATACCTAGTGGCCTCAACCTGCCCACAGGAAATTAGGTCCGTTGGCCACCGGTCGGCATCAAAGGCTGTCCAAAATTTAAACAGTTTAATTCTTATCATCCAAGCTACATTTGTTGCTATGTCTACTATATACTTAATACTTGAAAAGTAAACGCTATTCAACATCATAACAAAAATTAACTATCAGTATCTCTGTTTCATTCATCTAATGAATCTATTGGAGATGGATCTTTCGCACTTGACCTGGGCACTTCACTCTGCAACAATGCTTGAATATGCTTTTCCATTCTCTTTAAGGTTAAGTTTTGGTGATATTTCTACATTTGTACTGATTGGATCTCCTTCTGGAGATATTCTAAGCTTGGTTCTTCTTACATGTCCTCTTCTGGCTCTTCTTTGTCCTTATAAGTTATCATTGCCTTAGCTAGAATATTTTTCATTACCCAATATTGATGAATGGTATGCTTGAATAATGTTTGGTGACCGCAAGTATGTCTAGGATCCTGAATTATGTGCTCCCAATATGTTGTTGGGAGTTCTTCTTTTACCACATTGGCATTGAGCTCCGCTTCCCATGAAGCTATCACAACCTTAACCTCTGCTGGGGTTCCTACATGGTAGGCATGCATTAGATTTTGCATGCTCTCCTCTCACGTTCGTCTTCCTCTTTTCCTTGGTGGTCTACTCGCAAATGCCTCATTGGTGGTCTTCTTTCCTATTCTTCTTCCCCTTTTTCATCCCTGCTCCCCTGCTTTTACCATCTTCTCCTATTTTTTCCAAACACAATCTCTACTTACCTACAACTTTACGTGTTTTCTTTGTCAGAGTTCTAGGGATGGGTGGATGTTGGGTCTAATGATACCTGTAAGGTGAACCAATAGTAAGTTATTAAAACCAATAATAATATTATCCATAATATTATTCCATTTCATTTTTATTTGATTTTATACCTTATCATTCTTAGTTTTCTCTTTAATCACTCTTTCTCCCTCCAATTGAGGCCTCTCTGATGTTACCTCGCTCCTTAGCTCGACCCCCCCCCCCCGCCCCCCGGCGCAAATTCCCATTCCCCAAGGCTTTCCCAGGTATCCCCATCCATGCTTATGGTCAAACGGGCTGGAGGATTTCTTTCTGTCATCATGGGAAGTACCAATCACTATTAAATCGAATTTGTCTCTTAATCCTCTTTCCCAAAAGCTCATTGCAAACAATCCCCTTACCCCTAGAATTTATGGCCTTCTGAAGATTCATAAATTTGGGGCTCCCTTAAGGCCTATTGTTAACACAATAGGTGGACCTACCTATCTTCTTGCTAAGTTATTAGCTTAAAATCTTAAACCTCTTGTTGGTCATACTGATTCTTTTGTTAAAGACTCTACCTCCTTTCTGTAAGAGTGGAAAGATATCAAGTTGGAACATGGAGATTTATTGGTTAGTTTTGACATTGTATCCTTATACATCAAAAGCTCCATGAAAGAGGCCATTGATATAATTAATCACATCACTAACAAAGACACTGCCAAGTTAGTTGGCCTCTGCCTCACCTCGACTTTCTTTAGTTTCCAAGGCAAGTTCTATGAGAAAACATGCAGTGTTGCGATGGGTTCCCCTCTTTCCCCTATCATTGCTAACTTGTTTATGGAATATTTTGAGACCAAGGCCTTAGGCTTAGCTCAATTTCGACCTAAAAAGTGGAAGAGGTTTGTTGATGATACTTGTGTCATCTGGCCTCATGGTCGAGAGAAGTTGCACCTGTTTCTTGACCACCTTAACTCTCTATCAAACTCCATCAAGTTCACGATGGAAGTTGAGGTGAATGGTTGCCTTCCCTTTTTAAACATTCTCCTTTCAAGGATGGGTGATTGTTCCATTTGTCACCAATTTTTTTGTAAGAAAACTCACACGGAACAATATCTCCATGCTAGTTCTCATAATTTTCCGGTGCAGAAATTCGGTGTTCTCAGCACTCTTGCTACCCGTGCTCTAAGAATCTCTAATGATAACCACCTTGAACAAGAGAAGTCCCATCTTCTTGAGGTTTTTAAAAATAATGGGTATAGAAGATTCCAAGGCCTCAAAGCCTTTCATAGGGCTTGCAAAATGTCAAGAGTAAAACCTACTCTCACTAATCCTATCTCTAAGGTTCATCTCCTGTATATCCAAGGAACCACGGACATGATTGCCCATATCCTTAAAAATATTAATGTCTCTTCTTCATTAAAACCTCTCAGCACCATTAAAAATTCTCTTAGATCTTTTACGGACCCCATTGACCCTAAGGACACGAAGGGAGTCTACCTTGTTCCTTGCTCATGTGGTATTCCCTATATTGGAGAAACAGGTAGGTCTATTAAGCAGAGAATCAATGAACATGTTGTAGATATTAGACACAGTCGCTCATACTCATAAGCCCTAACAAAACATGTAGAGAAATTGAAACACCATGTCTGCATTGAAGAATCCAAAGTCATTTCTAGGGTTGATCACTTCCACCACAGGAAGCTTAGAGAAGCAATGGAGATTGAGAGGCATTCTAGAAATATTAATAGGGATGATGGTTGGAAATTGAGTAAGAGATGGATTCTAGCTCTCTCTTTATGATTCTTCCTCCCTTTCTTCTCCTTTCTCCTCTTTATTTCTATTTGATTCCTGTAATTTTTTTTTATTTTTTTATAATATGATCCCTTAATTTTGTTTGTTTATTGTATTATTTTTTGAGCAATTATTCTTATTTCTTTAGAATCCCTTTTTTAAAATAATTTTAAACCCTTTAGACATTAATTAATTTTTGGTTCCCCTCTTGACTTTTCACTACCATTTATTTTTTAAATTTTATTTAGTTAATATATATTCTCCTTTATTTGGGAACAATAAGATGCTTATTTTTTTATTTTATTTTAATAAATTATTAATATTTATTGTATAAGTCAACATAGCTATATTTTTATTTAATGGAATAGGTCCATCCCTAACAAATAATATTATATAAATAATTATTAAATTCATTGAAATAGAATATTTTAGATTTGTTTATTCCTAACAACTAGCTTTTAACTTAATTCATAATTTTTAATATTTTAATAGACAGTTTCCTTATCAAAAAAAATTAAAATAATATTTTTCTTACCTTATTGACTTATTTACCAACGGCTAATTTTCAATGGCTAACTCTAGACAATGATGTATCCATGGTATTTATTCTTATAGATCGATTGATTTCTCACCTTGTCCTGAGGATGAACCACATTAGTTGGTTCGAAACGTCGAACAAATCCTAATAATGTGATTAATCCGGAAAACATATTTCTACATTATGGATCACAAAAGTCTTAGATCTAACATATAACATACTCATCAACAACATATAACATAATCATCAAGTTAACTAACATAAAACAACGAAAACAACAATACATACAACCACAGGTTACTATCATTCACAACTATCTGACACATGTGCATATGACTACACTAATCAACTAGCATTTATCATACATGTAACTATAATAATAATAATAATAATAAAATGAAAAGAATATCATTAACCCTAATGTTTATAACAACCATTAACCACATACGTGAATGCTAAAGATAAAAACCTATATGATGATCTACTCTTACCTCGAAGTCTAGTGTTGCAACCTCATTCCAATGAACTGCATCTCCTACTTTATCTTAGCCAACACATTAGCATCATAAAAACCCACATCATCATGATGACATAAACTACATAAAATGACTTGACAATGTATGTCTGACCTACTATACATGCATAATGATAACTAGGACAATGCACACATAATAATATGTAGACAATAAGATGCATACGAAATGCATATACAACTGACATGCATTCATGAAAACCACATTCTGTCCATCTAGTTCAAGTGTTGAACCATGCTCTGACACCACTCTGTAACACCCTCCTCCCACATCTACCTAAGTAACCAGCCAATCGAGATAAACATGGGACGAATAGTTACTATGATATGATTCAACTCCCTATATCGTTTAGAGAAGTGGAATCGAAGGAACACAACCAACCTGACCTTCTACACATGCAATAGAACCCCAAGGAGCCATCTAACCCATCCAGGTGACCAACCCCTGAGACAAACTAACATTTTGCTACATTAAAGCCTCATAATCTCCCTTTACATGGGCATACATGCGACTGCGAGCCTCCAGTCACTCACACATCAAGGCATTCCTGCGACTAGGGAATTTTTCAGGTAGTTTTGTGCCAGCAACTTTGGATTTTGTGCCACTTTTTCAGGGACAGGAATAAGGACACTGCTCAAAACTCTAGGACACTTCCAAAAATGAAAATTAACATCAAAATAATTATACAAATGAAAATACTTGAACAAGGACTTGATTAGGCCCCTACTAACCATGATAGGCATTTCGTCAAACATTTTACAAATATCCATTCTATAGGTTTAAACAATAGATATGGGCATATGAGTTTCACACTCATATGAGAATCACTAAGAAGCATCTATTAATCCATATATTCGTTGCACATTCATTTATTAACCAAAAGATGATGAGAACCATACATGATCATTGTCATAAAACTCACTCATGACTAGCATATAACCAACAAAAATATCAGGGATAAACAACCATATAAGACACATATAAGCAAGTATAATTACCCATAAAACACCACGGAGAAAGAGAGCTCTTATTGATGATTACAAAGGTTGACCAGGTATGGGACTTCCACGAACCACCCAACCATAGACTAGGTTGAACCAAATCTTTCTTTTAGCTAGTCACCCATGTGTCACATTCCAAGCATGAATGTGGGATCTCATAAAACAAATCAATCAAAACCATACAAGCCTTCCAGAGGCCAAACCACCTCAACCCTCAACTAGTTATTCCACCTCATGGTCGGACATCACTAACCATCACTACATTGGTCTCTACCCAAGTTGTCCAGGGCTCTAGAGCGTTTGTTCCAACTAGGGATTCCGGTACTAGTAACTCAACCCACAACTGTCATCGAGATTTCAGATCATTTGTCCAAACAATGCTTATAGGGCTAGTAACTCAACCCACCAAGGGCTTCCAGAGTGTTTTTCCAACCAAGGCTTCTAGAACTAGTAACTCAACCCAAGTTGTTACAGGGTTTCCATAGCATTTTTCCAACCAAGGCTTCCAGGAACTAATAACTCAACCCATATCCAAAAGCATAAGAAAACTAATCAAAAAGAAAAATTACAACCCACAACACCATGGCTATCTAGGAAATCCTCCATGCCAATGATAGATCATGACAAAATAACCACATGCATATGCGATGCACATGAAAACTAGCAAGGAAATCATACATGAAACTTGATACCTACAAGCAAAATCCATTGTCGCTACTGATCCCAATGTCCTCTTACGATTTCCTTCTTTTTCTTTTCCTTCTTCCTCCAAATCCCAAGTATGTCATGCTCCACCAAGTGTTCTCCAAGAGAACTCTAAGTGTCCAAGATTATGAGATAGAGAATAGAATGAGAGCTCCAAAACACAACTGAAAAATTCTAAGCAAAAGCTACCAACTGATCCTCAAAAACCTTTTTATCAGTGAAGCCTCTAATTTCTTCAATTTTCTGTTATTTTCCTTTAATTTCCTCCTCCAATGCAACCTGTGACCTTTCACCTTCCTTTTCTCCTATTTTCCATTATTTTAATAAATAAAATGCCAATTAATGCCTCTTTACCTTTCCAAAGCCTTTTCCATTTCCTTTTCCAATTTCCTTAGCCATAATAAACTGAAACGATACCCTACTAGGATGTTTTACCATTCAACTTGGAATATGTGTCACATGACCGTGGTATTATATATTTTTACATGGATTTTTAACTAGGGTTGTTACAAAAACCCTACCCCTTGGGGGAACGTCGTCCCCAGTGTTCAATGAAACCTACAACCAACAAGACTACTAATAACCAAAACAGATTGCCCCTGGAGATTTATAACACAACTCGTTACAGTATGTACAATGACATCCTGCTAAAAACATGAAAACCATACAATTTACTGGAGCTTTATAACACAACTCATTACGGTATTTACAATAACAACCACATATACACTCATGCACATTTTCTGCAACCAAAAAGAACTATACCATTCATGGAGATTTATAAATCCAACTCAATACAATATTTACACTAATACACACATATGCACATATGCACATTTTCTCAACTAGCATATAAAAGGATACAATGCCCATATCAGAAACAAGGGAATATAGAGGCTCACACCTCCACCCTCAAGTAATATTAGGATTCACCTCCTTCCCGGGAATTCTAAAATCCACTACCAAAGTCAAAGTTGCATCAATATCTAGTGCTACAATCTCACGCCACTTGTCCTTAGTGAATAGTTACTGGCTCATTATTCTAGGGCACACCCCTAATGTGCATTTGATTCCATTTGGAAATTATAATAACCAAAAAAAATCCATCCTCGAACTTCCCTTCTTTGCTACACAGTCCCTCGGGAAATCCGTTCACCCACTTCCATGCAGTCACACACCTTCTAAGTTTCGTTGGCATCCCCATCTCGGGCAGTCCATCCCTTGGCAAGGTTTCCTTGCATTGGAAGGTCCAAAAACTAAGGCATATCCCTACCTCAAAACCATCATACTGGTCATAGCATGCTCAAGGAAATAAATGGACACTATTGGGTACGAATATCTGATAATGACCCTACTCCTTAAGTTCTTTACCAACATACTGCGGCATGTTCCAATTCCTTTCACTGGCGTTTCTCATTCTTGTAGTCAATTTCAACCACTCAACCAAGCATTTCATGTTTTCCTATACCAAGCACATAATTTCCATTAGAATCAAAATGAGTTGAAATAAATTCAAATCATACCTCATCAATGGCCTATCAATAAGGTCTTGCAATCTTGTTTACTCCCTGTCACAACAAGTCAAACTAGTTGTTTAATTAAATCATCATGTATAAACATATCACATTCGGTTAGCTCAAACTCAACCATTATATATTAATATCATGAATGACATGAAATCATCATAAACCATAATCATAGATCACATGAAACCATCATAAATTAGAATCATAGATTGCATTCATAATAAAACTGAAATAAAATACTAATACTTATCCTTTAATTGGTCCTTAGTTATACCTTTGTTCTTTTTGTACACACACTAGATCGGTTTCCACACCCGGAAAGAACCTAATGCCTTCTATTCAACCACATACACATACATAGTGTGCACCACATGCATACAACCACACACCATAAAATACATGCATCTACACCTGACATACAACACATACACCTACACCATGTGTACATCACGACACATACACCTGCATTCGGTGTATGACACAACACAATACACCTACACATGGTATACAACACAATAGATATACATACAAAGAGTACCACACAATGAATACACATATCACAATACGACTACTACACAATGCACATACATAGTACCTCATTCCTGCAACACAACATGTACGATATGCACACAATACCACATGTACACTAGTACCATATGTAAAACATGTACACAATACCACCTACACAACGTGTGCAAAACATCACATGTACACGGACCCCCCTGCACAACGTGTACATAGCACCACATGTACATTTCACCACTTGTACAACTTGTACACAATACCACATATACATAGCACCACATGCACAAAATGTACACAACAACACATGTACACAATGCCACATGCATGACATGCACATAGTACCACATGCATAACATGCACACAGTGCCACATGCACGACATGTACACAGACCACCTGCACACAACACCACATGTGCAATCATGCACACAAAACCATATGTACAGGCCACCACATGTAAAACATCCATACAACACCATATGTACATAACATTGCATATACAACATGTACATAACACCATATGTACTCAACACCGCCCTCACGCTGGTGCCGAGGTAATTTTTTTTGTGTGAAATACTCCATGTTGAATGGTTTATCTTCGATTTTGTCTCCATGGAAGCTCATGAAATGTTGTTTTATTGATTTTTCATAGGACAATCAGTCCAAAATGGTGGTTGAATGGAAAGAATGAGGACATGAAGCTGGAAACCATCAAGATTCTCAAGATCAAGATTGTGTTGATGCCCAACAAGAATGTGGGTTGCTCAAGTTCTTCAGGATTCCTGGGATTAGATCTCGTCCTGAGTTATTACAACATTTGATTAGTTGGTGGTATGTGGATTTCCAACTAATCATGATCAGGGATCAAGAAATTGAAATAGATGTCACCGACATTTATTTCATTATTGGGTTGTCTATAAAGGGACAACAGGTTCAGTTGTCTAGTTCGCACACTGGAGGAGAGAGGACAAATATGTTGATTGCAAGGCATTGTCCAAAGACCAATAAGACCCAAAGTGGGAAGATCAATATAAAGACCATCACAAATCTCCCACTACGAACAAACCTGCATACTATGGCCTGAATATCTAGAGCTCAAGCGTTGCATGAGGCAACAAAGTCTCCTTTTTCAGTATGAAATCGAATGTATGAATCCCACATGTTTCAATTGGAGTGAGGGTTTTTCGGTTTGCATGAAGTGCTAACTTGCCAAGTGCAAGTCAGGGAGTCTGAAACAATTCAGTTTCAAATCCATTTTGGTGATGTTATTTTTGGAACGTGTGCCATTGTTTCATTATCAGTGGTTAGAAGTGGATGCACTTGTGCCCAGAGATCCACAATTACTCAGATGGGGAGAGTTGATGCCTCATCATGGATGTGGCCAACAGATGTCATTCCCTCCAGCATTTTTTAAATGGTGGCATCAACATCTAATCATGGTTGACAATTGGGCATATGCAGGCATGTATTTTCGAGGTGATCTAGATCTTCCACTTCTGCGAGGCACACAGTGGACCGATTCAGGTACAAACTATTTTTGAATATTTCGATGATTTTTTTTGTATGTGTACTGAGATTTGACTTATGCTAATTTGTAGATGTGGGACTAGAGAGACCTCCTAGGGTTTCTCCAATAGCTAGGCGAGTGGCATGCCAGATTGAGGAGACTCCTGATGAAGAGGGAGAAGATCCTATTGTCGAGGTAAAGCGTAACCTAAAAGCTTTAACCAGGGGCATTCCAAAGTTGTTGGATTATTGGGGCCTGACCCAGGTTCAGAGTTGATTTAGCCAAATAAATCCTGGTACTACTGGCCCTTTCGGAAACAGTGCACGGAGCACAGATTGAGGTCACACCCGAAGTAGTATGGGAGGGTGCTAGAACCAGGTTTCCGCACTGTGGAGATGTCTGATGAGTTCAAGTGGTTCACGGTTCGACCTTGTGCGCACGTCGCTACGCGCACTTTTTCGTACCTCGCAGCCTGAGATGTTTCCTTCGCGCATCCCTACTCTGGGGCTGAACGCGTTATTACCCAAGTCCTTACTAGTATTCCAATGTTAGTTGATTAGTTTAGCCTACTTGTGTGCTTTAAGTTATACTTAACAACATAAATCATTCATACAGGTGCGCACAGTAAATAAATAGTATATTTGTAATTTATATCAAACAAGCATTAATCCAAGAACAAATACACAAATTGATATCAAACTTCTCTTTATTAATCCCTTCTTCAGTTACAGACTTGACTTTGCCCTGTGCACTTAGCTGTAGGGGTCCACGCACTCAGCTACGGACTACTAGGCCTCTGTGCACTCATCTGCAAAGCCTTCTCCTACTCTACGACCCAAGAATCACATAGTCACTTAGCCTTTTTCTTCTCTCTACTACTTCCTTCCTCTCTTTTACACTTAGAGCCTCACTGTATTTATAAAATCCCATGGTCTATGGATCATGGGTAGGTCTATCCAGCCAACATTACATTACAAAACTAGGGTAGACAACCCTATGACTCTATCATACGTTTCGCGCTCCGCGCCCGCAATTCGCGAAGTCTTTACAACAATATCGGGTCAAAACTTGGGCTTTGAGCCCCAAAACATGTCTTGGGGGGATTCCATGCCCAACAGGCCCCCAACACAAACATCGTGACTCACCCTCAATTCACTCTGTCAGCACGACAATCTTTACACAGAGTCCCTCCAACTGTTCTCGAACTGTGCTGAGCTCAGCAGTGCACTGAGCTGCTACTTGCTGGATCTGCTGCATCCGCTGTTTTGAGACCTCTATGTCTGGAGTGCTTCTCTGCATTAATATGTGCATCCCATGTATGTGTGTGAGCTTTCCTTCAATGTTTGTTGTGATAGTGAAGGCCTCGTCGATCCAAGGCTGAACGCGCGCTTTGAGAACTGCCTCCTTGTGTCACACCGCATCCACCTGCTCCTTCAGTGCTTTAGCTTGCTGCATCCTCGCAAGCCTCTGGGTGAGGACTACTATCTGCGTAGTTCCTCGGACACTATTGTATTGCTGTTTTAGTTCTTGTGCTTCTGTTTCCAAGCACTAGATGTTGGGTCCCTCTTATAGAATTGTGAGGACCTCAAGTGCTTGTTCTAACATGCTGGTATAGTCTCGCACTACACCTTTGATTTCCTCCAGTCTTGCTATGATAGTGCTAGCACGATCTTCTTTGACTTTCAGGGGAGCAGATAGCTGTGCCTTTAACCGCAGCTTGACGATCTAAAGATTCAGCTCCAGGTGAACCTTGGTCATTTTTTCCCTGGCCTCACGAACCCCTGTTGCTAACCTGTGGATCCGCACCCCCACTGGTATATCTGCTAGGACGGCTAGCTCCGGGACGCTACAGCAAGCATCGTCTACCACCTACACCAATTTTTGATTTTGCGACACCAATTTGTTGTGCTGCAAGCTAAGTTATTCCATGTTTATCTTTTGCTCACTGAGGACTCCGATCGCGCAGCTCTTCCTAGCACACAGCTCTGCCGTTATCCTATCTTGTAACAAATATAGTGTCTCATGCAGAAGGGAAGCCAGATTAAGGCCAAGGCCTTTCATCATGCTAACCGAAAATCTATCGGCCTCATTCGATGTCATTAGAGCCCCTTCTGGCAACACTATTGTGTTTTCCATCCATGCACGCAACATCTGCTCTGCTACTGAGGATCCTGCTACGAGGTGGGTTGAAAGGGTACCAACCTGAGGGGGCACACTTGTAACTCCTGCAACTACACTCTGAGGGCCCCCAACACAGTTTGGTGCTCTTGCATGAAATCCTAAAGGGCCTCATTTGTGACATCGCGCACCGTCTCACTAATGTCATGCAGATCACCCTTAGTTAGGGTGATCGGGTCAATGGCCAATTTCGAGGCCTTGACCTTCTTCCTTGACCCTACTCATTTTGTTGTGTGTGGGCACTTTAGCTGTGTGGACACGGTCCCTGGGTCCGCGCTTCCTTCTACTGCTTTTGCTTCCTCTACCTCCTAACTCTGTGAGGGCATTGCTTGGCCCTCTCTCGCCTTAACAGTTGCTTCTTGTGCTGCTGTTGCTACTTCTGCGGCCTTTTTCTGCTTGGCGGCTTTCTGTGCCGCTTCCCGCACTGCCTGTACCTTAGCTGCTGTTGTTTCATTTTGCATTTTCTTGGCCAACTGTGCGATGTGCAACTTGGCATTGTCCTTCTTCTTCTGCACTGCCACCCTCTCGAGTTCTGCAAGATATGGGGCACATCATTCCGGAAGCTATGCCTCCAAGACAGTGAAAATGGTGTCGTCAATGGCTACAAAGGGTAGCTTTGTCCACTGCATCATCGTATCCTTTCGCACCCTGATGTATATATTATGCATGTCTGCTTTGAATTCTGCAAAACTCTGCAGACTGTTGTACACCGTGGGCAACAAGCGTAGCTTCCAGTTGATCCAAATTCCGATGTTCATCTCCATGAGAACCCAGAATATCTTGTTGTCACATATACTTTTCACATCCTTCGTGGCCCAGAGCGAAGCATACTTCGCGGCCTCCGGTAAATCTCTGTCAGTTATGGGGAATTGACTATCCTCTGACAATTCCCCTGCTACAAGCACTATGGACAATAACAACCATGCATAGTGGAAATTTTTACCTTACTCCTAGGCTTTGTGACAATTCTTCAAGAATTTCATGCAGAGGAGTTTAGCCCAGTTAAACTGGACCCCCTCTGCGCACTGCTCAACTAGTGCGATCATCGGTGTAGGTACCTCGTCTGCACGACACTTTCACATAACGTTTCCTGCCAGGATTTGGGTTGCTACGCGGACTGCTTTGTCCTTGATGCTAGAGATGGCGTAGCCCTATTCTTCATCTCCAGCTTGTACTTCATCTTCATGGCCTCCATGAGGGCCAAATCAATACCCTTCCCTTTCGACATGGTCGCGGGGTCCTTTCCTTTGTATGGTAGCTGGGAAATGCGATGAATTAGGTCTGCCGTGATGGGGATGGACTCCTCCAGATATAGATACCCATCATGCACTAGGAAGAATAATTGCTTGATGACGAAAATGGCTATTGGGGTGTGGTGGAAATGCGACACCCATAGTAGGTTCAGTAGCCCAGCCTTTTCCACTCCACACAGCCACTTCCATGGCTCTAACGTTGTCACCACCCCCGCAGTGTTCTACTTCATGAGGTTCCTGGTCTCTAGGTGAGGGAACTTCTCGTGGTCAGTGAGGTCCCAATCTTCAAATTTCATGGTTGGCACATGGCCCAGGTGCGTGCCTTCAAACGTAATGCCACTTGGGAGGAGCGGGGTTTGGAGCGAACTCTTGGTCTCGTCCAGGTCTTTAGGTACTTTGGCCTCCCCTTTCCACGTAGGGACATAGGTGGGTATTTTAGTCGTAGAGTGCCTAGGCTAAGTATCCATGTTCATGCCTTCATCTTCTTCCTCTGTGATAATAAGGGCTTGCAAATATTCTTCTTCCTCATCTGTTTCTATCATGACAACTTTCCCCTTCTCTTCCATCAACAATTTTCTGCGTAGTGGGTTCCTCAGGGACATGCATATGGGGGCCATTGCTTGTTTATCCTTCTTGGGTCTTGGTGTACGCGGTGATTTGGGGATCTCTGCCACAACCCCGACACCTTCTGGAACATCCTCCACAGTTAGGGCATGTGCGGCCTTGCCGGCGGTTACCTCTTCTATTCCCAGACCATCCTTAGTTGTTGTCATCGTATCTGGGCTGTAATCTATCACTTGCGAATTCAGGGGCTCAATCAATGCTTAGGGCTCCGCTCAATTGCTCAATTCGCAAATGACCAAGTGTTTTTTTCTGGGCAACCCTTTGTGTTTTATAACACTTTTTTAATTTGAATTCGATCATTCCCCCCATTCTGGTTCATCAATGCTTTCTTGGTGGCAGATTTTCCCAAATCTTTCCCATACAACGCATCTTAAATGCCTACCACCCACTCCATTTGGTCTCAAGTCGAGCATCCCATTATGAATAGTGACTTCAACGGTCACTTTCTAGCCAATTCACATGGCAGCGCAACCCCCCATGCGCGGTCACAGACCTTGTGACTCTCTACTTCTACGTGCATCTCCAATATCACACAGCTCCTGGACATAATAATTTATAGTCCCATGCTCCCTTCCAACTGCCTGGAGTGCTAAGACTGTCCTTCCCTTGGCTAGTCAAGTGGTCACACCACTCGTGTAGAGCTTCATCCTATCCTCCATCAGGGTTCTTTGAGAATCCCCACCTTCTATTATTGTGGTTGTCATCGTGCACTTCACCATTTGCAACACGCTACCTTGGTCACTACACTTGGCGATATGCAGTCCAAGCCAAGGCATCAGACTAACCAATTCACAACGATAGTTCTCAAACTTGTCAGTATGATCATATGCACCTTGCCTTACCATCCTAGTGTTTTCGACCAGAAACTCTTCCTTTATCTCATCCTCCAGCTTCTTGACCTCCGTGTCCATCAAATCGTTTTTCTCTCTTAACTATACCCTTTCTTTTTCAAGTTCGCAGAGTCTAAGGTTTCCCTATTGGATTTCTTCATCAAGCCTCATGTGTTGTCTCTTGTGGCTATGTCATTCCTTCTCTCTGGGCTTCGTGAACCGTCGTATCTACAGGTGCTACCATGCACGGACTAGGATTTGCATGCTCCATAGGGATTACAGCATCTGCTTCATACTTCAGTGTCGGAAGTGCCCGCATGGTCAGGGTTTTGCACATGGTCCTATAAGCCCATAGAACCGCTGGTACGTGCAGGTCCCAGTCAGTGTGTCTCACCTGGTGGACCATGTTTAGTACTTCACATACTTTGTCAAAGGCTTCCATGCAGATAATTTGTAGTGCGCTTGTCTTATCATACTTCGTCATTCACGCCATCATCTTGCCCGCTCCTGCTTGTTGGTCCCATTTCCTATCATGAGGACATCATGCGTTCATGTAGGTTGCGTACCATATGCCTATACCCATCTGGAGAGGTGGGCGTGCGGGCTATTTCATCTGTCATACCTAGCTTTCATTTGCATCTAAGGTTTTCCAAACTGCCTGAGCATCATCCTTCTACATTCATGCCAGTCCACAAAAATTCTTTGACGTGTACCCCACCATCTTGCGGGCATAGTGTGCAGTGCCCATTTCAGAGCGTCGAAATGTCGTTGTTTGGGTACTTCACTTTCAAATTTGTTTAGGAAATCATCCACCTTGGTCAATCCATCATACATAGGTAGATCTCTTACCTCTATTGCCACGCAGCATAGTGACCTTATCATCATGTTGCAGTTGAGCGTGGTTACCTCCTGTAACCGATTCTGCCATCGTTCTATCTCCTCGTCCGAATCTGAGGTGCAAGAGCTTTCGTGCTCCCATGAAATACTGCAATCCACTATTGGATTCACCTAATCTTACTCCCGAGTGGTTATCTTATAGATACAGTCTAGATCGTCGTCGCTGTCGTAGTCGTGCACTAGTTCTGTGTAGCACGATCCTTCCGCAGGGTCTAAAGGTACCACTACGCGGAGTGACTTTTTCTCAAAAATCATCTTGCGCTTCTTTAGATTATCACTCCATTCATGTTAGTGGCCCAATATATTCCTAGTAGCATGGAATAGGGATTGCTATCATCAAAAATCTCCATCACTTCGAAATCTGCAAGTGTGCTCTCACCTTCGATATCTATCATTATTCCCTGCAATCTTCCCATTGGTAGGATCTTTTGCTGGTTCGCCATTTGCAATTGAATAGGAGACCATTGCAACGTGGGCTTGCCCATGCACTCCTATGTCTACTTTGGCAGGACGTTCACGTCTGATCCTAGATCCAAAATCACTTGATCCATTTCATATTCCCTGATCTGCATGGTCAATCTCATCTCCCTTCCTGTTCGCATTGTTTTCTTTCCAAGCTTCTAGACTGTGCATGGTTCTTCTGGTCCAACACATCTAGTGATGAGTTCCTGTAGTCCTTCACTACTTTGTTGTCACGCAGCAGCTTCATGCATGTCTCGAGAAGGGTAGTGAGCATTGATGGGTCCATCTCTGGTTCTAGTTTCTCTTTACTACCTAAAGTGGAGGCCTCCGTGAAGCTCTTCTTAGCTTCCATGAATGTCTCCTTAGCATGCTCCAAATCAAATTATGGTTCCTTTGTTGGAGCCTTGTGAACCCAGACACTCTCTTCGGGTTGCTTGCCCTTGTCATCTCCTGTCATGATACTGCTTCAGAGCACGATGTTTACATTAGGGTCCTCCTCGCATGGCCCAGACCTCATGATTTGCAGGTTCTGAGCCGGGGGAGGTTGGAGCGTTCCTTTATCGCGCAACCTCGCTATCAGTGTGGGGCAGTCCTCCATCTCATGATCAAACTAAATATAATATAAACATGATGCTCTCGTCGGATTTGTACAATCGCGGGCATAATGCCCTAGCCCTCTGCAATTGTAATAGATTAGCTGTCCGTGAACCCCTTCCTGGTCCCATTCCACCTCGACCTCATCTGCGCCCCTAAAATCCAGTGTGCACCATCCCTGCATTTTGTTTGAGGGATCGCGTTTCAGTTTGAACTCTGTAGGTAGGAGTCTGATCCATCATCAGTTCAAAACTTATATAGGTACGCTCATCATGGCCTACTGACCTGTAGAAATTACATTTCGCGTATACTTCTGTAATAGGTGGCAGTTATTTGTAGCATGCTTCCCTCCTGTTTGACAAATGGTGCACCATAATGCAGGCACAATGCTCGGTCTTGTTTATGCCTTTGGTCTCAATGGCATTGGCCCTCCTCCCACCAGGTAGTTCACGAAGACTAGACAATGGTCCTTGTCATGTCTTTGGTCTTTGCACTTTATGCACCATACCTCCTCGCGTGCTTCTAGGCGAGTTGTCCTGTCTTGTTTCAAGCTCTACATCTCAAGACACAAGTTTTTCAACTGTGCGTGGATCTGTTGGGATCCCAAGTTAGGATTTTGTATCGGGGTCTCATGCAGTCTCATTTCGATTTCCACGGCCTTGGCCTGAGTGGATAGCTTCGGTTGTGATAGTGCGGTCCTTAGATGTGACGTTAGCGATGCTACAAACCATGTGCACTGTTGCCCATCCATCAAGGTCATGTTGGCTTCATGAATCATAAACTTCAGTCTCTGATCCAGCTCCCAAGGGGTCTCTCCTAGAAGCATTGCGATTTCCTTAAATCTGCTAATCCACTATCTCTAATTTTGGCCTGCTAAATTCCTTGTTTAGCGCGGCTTGGATATCCGCGATCCCTGCGTTTGGATTTTCATTGGAATTCTTAATGTACAACGTCAATGCGCGATCCTGCAACGTGCTTACTAGTGTTTCCTTCCTTATATTGTCATCCATGACTCCTTGTGATTCCCGTACAGCCTTTACAACGAACCAAAAGTGGTCCAGATCTTCATTCCCTACTCCTTTGAATACTGACAAGTTTATTGCGCTTGCCATATTGAACTGTGGTGGTGGCGGAGGTGGTGTGGATGAAGATGGGGGTGAAGATGGTGGAACTGGAAGTGGTGTAGGTGGAAGTGGTATGTGTGGAACTTCTTGGTGAAACTTTCGCGAGCTCTTCCTTGCTTTCTTGCGGAGGTGAAATCAAGGGGCTAGTTTCTATCTTTACACTACCTTCATTTATGTATATCCTCCCACTTCGCATAGCCCCAAACATCAATTTTTTCACATAACCCACTTTTCACACAGTAGCATCTTAATCCAAGTGTTCAAAGATTTAACGTACTTACCTCATGGTCCTTTGAGGAAGCATCGTTCTGCCTCACTATAGCTGACTGTAGTATCTACTGCGAACTCGGTGATAAATCCTCCTATAATTTGATCAAGCCAATGGTCCACAACGTGCGTGATCTTATCTTTCGATGCTTCTAGTTTGCGCACTAACTCTGGTGTCCACACAATAGGTTTGTCAAGCCTACACTTTCCCTGACTGTCTTCTAACTTCGTGATCCACTCGTACAACTCAGAGGGGAAGGATGCAAAGAAAAGTTCATGGATTTCCGCATATAAGTAGTGCTCTAACCACTATTCCTTCGATACTCGCAGATTCCTGTTTTCCTGCGCCGCGAACTCGTGAATCTTTCTATCCAGCCACTCTTCAATTTCTTTATTTATCGGATTCCAATGACACGACATCAGACATCTCTTATGCAGATCTCGGTCCCAGGAACATAACCATTTGTTGGCTTAATAGGGCCTGACCCAAGTTTAGAGTTAATTTAGCCAAACAAATCCCAGTACTACTGGCCCTTTCGGCAACAGTCCGCGGAGCGCGGACTGAGGTCTCACTCGAAGTAGTATGGGAGGGTGCTAGAACCAGGTTTCTGCACCCTGGAGATGTCCAATGAGTTCAAGTCGTTCGCGGTTCAACCCTGCGTGCACGTCGCTTCGTGCACTCTTCCGTACCTCGCAGCTTGAGATGCTACCTTCACGTAGGCCTAATCAAGGGCTAAACGCTGTTATTACCCATGTCCTTACTAGTATTCCAATGTTAGTTGATTATTTTAGCCTACTTGCATGCTTTAAGTTATACTTAACAACATAAATCATTCATACAGGTGCACGCAGTAAATAAACAATATATTTGCAATTTATATCAAACATGCATTAATCCAAGAACAAATACACAAATTGATATCAAACTTCTCTTTATTAATCCCTTCTTCGGTTACAGATTTGAATCTGCCCTGCACACTCAATTGCAGGGGTCCATGCACTCAGCTGCAGACTACTAGGCCTCTGTGCACTCAGCTGTAGAGCCTTCTCCTAATCTACGACCCAAGACTCACTTAGTCACTTGGACTCTTTCTTCTCTCTACTACTTCCTTCCTCTCTTTTACACTTAGAGCCTCGCTCTATTTATACAATGCCATGGTTCGCAGACCATGTGTAGGTCTATCCAGCCAACGTTACATTACAAAACTGGTGTGGACAACCTTGTGACTCTATCATACATTTTGCGCTTCGCGCCTGCAATTCGTGGAGTCTTTACAACAATATCAGGTCAAAACTTGGGCTTTGAGCCCCAAAACATGCCTTGGGGGGATTCCATGCCCAACAAAAGTATGCCTCGATAGATGAGGTTCCATTGCGGTACCAGAGACACACTGTAGGGGTTTTCGTCAAACTGCATCGACTATTGGGTCGAGTCATTAGGGCTATTGTGTGTTATCATGAGCACCAAGTGGGTGAATAGCCAGCTCTAGGTTACTTTCTGCACTATTGTAGGCTTATAAAACCATGTGTATCAGAACACAAATTTTGTCATTTGATATAGAAAACTCTTTTGCAAACACTAAAGATATATATATATGTATACATGTTTTTTTGTTTACCATGTCTATTATGTGATTCTTTATGATTTACAAGTTTCACAAATGTCTATCTAACACATAGTTAGCCAATGCATTTGTTAATGTGTTCATGCGTCTTGGAATGTGATGATAAGTAATGAAATGAAAGTCTTATTCCAATAGATTAACTCACAAACACATTCTCAAAATTTGAGGGTTTCTAATTGAATATTTTCCATTAAGCTATAGTACAATGAGTTGTGGATCAAGTTTTACGATTAACTCTCTAATGCTAAGAGCAATATCTTCTACAAAAAGCTTAATGACTGCACTATATAAGGTAATGTTATTAGTTGTACGACCTAAACATATACCTTGTAAATTCACTAACTCACTATTAGAGTCATATATTACCCATGCAGTGGAAGATAGATTATGTGTACTACGACAAGCACCATCAACAAAACCGACGTAACGGTTGGATGACATCTACAAACCAAGTAGAGCACGAGGTAAGTAGAGGAAAATGTTTGCAAAGGAAAAATAACACATGAAAACCACACGTCACACTAATGTACAAGAGTATTTACATAGAAAATCACGCATAATACTTCTTTAAGTAAATCCCATTTCACGGCTCAACCAAAGAATTTCCTTCATAATCTACTAACTCATAGGCACCTTTTTGTAAAAATTGTTTAACAATGTAAGGCCCATGCCACATTGGTTTGAATTTCCTAGCTCCCAATTTTTCATTGGCTTGATCATATAGCAAGACAAAGTCACCCTCAAAAAAAATGCGGGGAGAAACAACTCTATCGTAAATAGCCTTAACTCATTTATTTTGGGCTTCAATTATTGACACTACAATACGATGAGTTTCATGAAGCCTTTTGTGGTAAAGTAAACGTTCCTCCTCAAGTGAGGTATCAGGGAGTAATTCGACAAGTAGTTTCAGTGAAGTAATTTCACACTCAATTAGAAGAGTTGCCTCTAGACCATACACCAGTTGAAAGGGTGTGAATCCAATGGTGATATTAGTTGTAGTTCGGTAAGCCCAAAGAGCTGAAAATAGCATGAGATGCCAATTTGATTTATTCATCTCAATGGTGCATTGAAGGATGGTAGCCAAGACTTTGTTGACTTCCTCAATCTGGGCATTGGCTAGTGGATAATAAGTAGTTGATTTTTCATGACGTAAACCCAACCAAGCAGTGAGCTATGCCATCATGTAATTTCGGAAATGAGATCCAAATTGTGTTATGACATGATTGAAAATAAATTGAGTGGCATTTTTACCGTGAGCATCACCTTGGCCCATTTAGTGAAATAATCAATGACGATGATGATATATCCAGGCCCCTTGGTGTAGCGAGGGTTACATGTCATGAAATCAATACCCCATTTAGTAAAGGGGCTGGCAGTAACAACTGGGTGTAGGGGTGCAGGTGGGGCGCACTATTTACAGTTCTAAATTTGGTATGAGTGACGTTTTTTGACTAGTAAATTGCAATCTTTAAAGATCGAAGGCCAGAAATAATCGACAGAAAGGATTTTCTGAGCAGTAAAATATACTAACATATGACCACCACAAGCCCCGAAGTGACAATCATTTAGGACTCTCTCAGCTTCTTCAAGTGTTAAACATCTACAAAGGATAGAATCGACACCAACACGGTAAAAAGTGTCGCCAATAATCCGATAGGGTTGGGACTGATGTCGAATGCAACAACGCTCTAAATTGGACAATTCTGATAAAATAGTTTGGGGTTGGAGATAAACATTAATATCCCCATACCATCGGTCAATAGTGCTGATGAGAAAGAGAGTTTCGTAAGGAATGAACTCATCAAAATTCGTAGATATGGTTGCGGAGGGAAGGTCACAAATTAACTCGGTGAAAACCAATGATTTCTTTGATTTGGATATAGAAAATTCCAAATCAAACTCGTGAAGGATAAAAATCCACATAGAATACTTTCCCCCCAACAACTGATAAGTTAGAATGTAGGTCATGGGGTTGCAGCTAGAAATCACAGTGGTCTTCCATAAGAGAATATAGTGCCAAAAGCATTGAACAACATGAATGGCTGCTAAAGCTAGTTTCTCGACATGGGCATATCGAGTATTGGTATCAATGAAATTTCGGCTTAGTAAATCACGTGTTCATTTCCATCATCATCATCTTGCACCACTACCGTGGAAATAGTACTATCGGCTTTGGCCAAGTACAAGAAGTATTTCTGGTGATAATTGGGGGGATGCAGTATAGGGGCATTAATGAGGGTGTTCTTTAATGCATTGAAAGATTTTTGAGTGATTTCATGCCAAATAATTGGGATCTCATTTTTCAACAAACGAGTAAATCCCTTGGAAAGTTCAGCATAATTGGGTACAAAATGATGAAGGAAGTTAGATTTCCCTTGCAAGCTCTACAACTGATGTAAAGACGATGCAGGGGGTAAATTCATAATGGCCTCAACTTTGAGGGGGTCAATCCGGATGCCTTCTTTAGATACAACAAACCCTAGGAGATGACCAGATTCGATGCAAAAGACAAACTTATGCAGATTTAAATGAATATTGTAGTGTTTACAGCAAATAAAAATTACTCGAAGGTGGTCAGGATGGTCATGATGCTTAGCAAAATGTGTTGGTAAGTGGTCAAGATATGATTGCACGATGTGTTTAATGTCGTGGACGTTGGGTTGTGTTATATTCTTTCCATGTAGTTAAGAGGGGGTTTGAAGGACACCCGTAACCCCACTTTATGGGGTCAGGGGCAGCACCCTAGAAAATTTTGGTTTTGGACCCTATGTTAGGTTGGGCAGACCCACCTATGGTTTTGTGCATGATTTTTGCACATGCTTTTTTTGGAGACGCAATGGTTTTCGGGCCATGGTATTGGATGCAATGGTTTTCGGGCCATGGTATTGGATGCAATGGTTTTCGGTCCATGGTATTGGATGCTTCGGCATGTATAAATATGTATTGTAACATTGAAAGGAAAATAATGAAAAATCAAGCTGGTAGTCCCGGTTTTGGGATCCAGGGGAAAATCTCTGTGTATATGTGTTTTATGTGTTATGATCTCGTATTGTTTATTTTCTGTGTTCTAGAATTCGTATGCGGGTAATTTCTGTACAGGGTTAAAACCTACATTTGGTATCAGAGCAGATTTGGCTTCAAGGGGACGCCTTTGTTGCTGAGGGGTTTATCTCGGGCCTGTGGTAGACACTGTTTAGTGGGAGATCTATGAGATCGATTCTGGTGGTGAAAGAAGATGGCGAGTAGTGGAAAGATAGAGATCGAGAAATTTAATGGTTAGAGTTTTGAGTTGTGGAAACTCAAGATGGAGGATCTGTTGGTGGCTAAAGATCAGTGGATCGTAGTAGATCCGGGTACTAAACCAACAGAAGTGTCCAATGAAGAATGGAAGAAGTTGGATCGGAAGGAAAAGAGCACAATACAATTGTGTGTCTCAGATTCAGTATTGCTGAATGTATCAAGGGAAGCTACAACAAAGGATTTGTGGGACAAGTTAGGGACTTTGTACCAATCTAAGTCTCTGGTGAATAAACTTGTTCCTGTGGAAAAAGATGTATAACCTGAGGACGAAAGATGGAGACTCGATGACAAAGAATCTAAACGCATTTAATACTATGGTAAGTTAGTTAGCATCTGTTGATATTAAAATTTCAGATGAAGATAAGTGCATCAGTTTGTTGTGTTCTCTACCAGATTCGTGGGATAGTCTGGTTATTGCAATAGGTAGCAATGCAACTACCTTGCAGTGATGGAATAGTCTCAGCCTTGCTGACAGAGGAGATGAGACAGAAAAATATGGAGAGCTAAAATGGTGATGTGTTGTCTGTACAAGGACGATCCCAAAATAGAAACAAAAATAAGTCATCGAGTGGGAGATCTAAATCTCCAGGAAAACCTGTAAAGGTGGTGTGCTGGAAATGCGGAAAGGAAGGCCACTTCAAAAGGGACTGTAAATCTAAAGCTCCTGACAAAGGAAAGGGATCTGATGAGGCTCCTTCTGTGAAGGCAAAAACCACATCAAATGAAGGTGGGGATGTGTACTTGGCTTCTTCAAGTACACATGTAGATCATGAGGCATGGTTGATTGACTCAAGTGCATCCTTTCACTTCACTGCCCATAGAGAGTGGTTTTATGAGTATGAGAAATATAATGGTGGTGATGTCTTCTTGGGGGATGACAGGAAGGCTATAATCATTGGTCATGGAAAAGTAAAGTTGAAGCTGCAAGGTGGAAGGGTTAGAACACTTCCGGGTGTTCTGCATATTCCTGCATTAGCCAGAAATATGATTTCTGTTAGTAAGCTGGATTATGCGGGTGTAAAAACAGTGTTGGAGAAGGATATATGCAAGATGGTTCGGGGAGCATTGATATTGATGCAGGGAGTTCGGATTGGAACTCTGTACAAGCTACAAGGTAGCACTATTGTTGATGGGTGCAACAGTTCCATGGTTCCTGAAAGTGGAGTAGAAAATCTAGTGGTCTCTCGAGAAAAGACCATGCTGTGGCATCAAAGGCTTGGACATATTGGAGAAAAGGGCCTTCGGATACTTCATGGTAAAGGTATGGTAGAAGGTATGAGTAATAGCTCTCTGGATTTTGATTTCTGTGAAAATTGTGTATATGGGAAGCAAAATCGGGTGAGTTTCCCCTCTGCTAGTAAGAGGGCGAAACAGATATTAGAACTTGTGCACAATGACATGTTTGGATCTGTGAAGGTTCCATCACTGGGAAAGTCTGTGTACTACGTATCATTTATAGATGACTTCTCAAGGAATACATGGATATATTTCCTTAAGAAGAAATCTGAAGTATTTGATAGGTTTAAAGAATTTAAGGCTCTAGCGGAAAACCAGACAGAGAAGAAGATAAAGATGTTGAGGACAGATAACGGTGGAGAGTTTTGCAGTAAGGAATTTGAGGAATTCTGTAAGAAGTGTGGTATAGCACGGCAGAAGACTACTCCTTATACACCTTAACAAAATGGAGTTGTAGAAAGAATGAATAAGACGTTTATGGAAAGGGCAAGAAGCATGCTCAGTGGTGTCGGGTTAGGACAAGAATTCTAGGCAGAGGTGGTGGAAATGGAAAACATCAAGTCTGTGCTCCTCAAGGAAATTGCAGAAGTACAAATTCAGGTGTCTCGCAACAACCTCATCTTTGGGAGAATCGAAAAAATGCCGAGAGACCTAAAATGGACAATGGAGTAGAGGAGTGAGATCCCTAGATCAAGCGCCAAGGTGCCTGCCCCTATAATTTCCTCGAATGAGGATTGATGTAGTATGTCAAGTATGTCAGTGCTTTCTTTTTGTGATAAATTGGAATACGATGTACTACTTTAAAATAAAGGATAGGATAATGAGTAGAGCTCGTAAGAACAGACATGCTAGATACATAGAGATGAATCTTTTCAAGTTTTGGGCTGGTTATAATGCAGACAAGTGGTTACCTGGTTTCCTCTAGTGTTATAGGGAAAAGTGTCTACACAGAACTGTTTATCCCACTAACGTGTGGTAGCTACCTTAGAAACAAACAAAGTAAAGCTATTTTCATTTTTCCTTTATGAAATATAGATGAGAGAAGACCAAAGAAGACCAACCTCTGTCTTGCGCTAATCTCCTAGTTCGATTCCTCTCTCTCTTGATAGTCTTTCGCTACTTGCTCCCTTGTACGCCAAGCTTCATAGAGTACCTGTAAGATCACAGTAGCATAACACTATACAATAACATGGATCTATAATCATAAACAATCTAGGATCAGATGTAAATTGACCATACAAATGCATAAAACATAAATGACACAAGAGTATGGAGGAAAATTTGAATAGCTTTTATTGATAAACAAGAAAGAGCCAAGGGAGTCACAACCAGTTGTTCTGACCCAGTATCATCCTCTCAGCAAGGAAGCCCCTCTTCACCTCATACAAAGCTTAGATCACCCAACACTATGATGTTGTCTCAAGAAACCAACAACAATTCCTTACAATATGCAAAATTCCAGCCTTTGGATCTCTGAGATGAGGGATCCATATATAGATATCTGTAAGGGAGATGAGTCAGCTTGTGATTTTATTAGTGTATTCCCTCTGATAGTTCTTGCTTCCACTTGGAGATTGATGATCTCTTACTCATCCTTGGTCGAATTCAAAAAAGCAAGTGTCACAGGAGAAGTTTCTGGAAGATTCCATGCCTCTCCACCTCGCGGAATGACACTGCCATTTGTCACTTCTCGCCCATCGCACCCCATAGAAGGGCTTTTTGAAATGCAACGCACCCACACAGTGTATTTAGGTGAGATGCAATGACCTTTGCCTATGGAGCAGCTGAAATGATCCTGTTTTGACCAGTTTTGAGCAGTTTTTCATGGAGAGCTTCTGGGAGAAGCTGTAATCAGTTGACCTTGTTCCTTTAGGGGTTAGAACAACACTTTTAGGGACTTAGGAGCCCTTGGTTTATGGAATTTCATGCTTGGGGTTGTAGTGCCCAAAAATTTCTATAACAGTTGCCCCTTAAAGCATGAGGTTGTTAATCTTTTGATGTCGGGTGAAATGCTTTATTATGAGGATCCGAAGTTCTTTCAAGCTGGGAGGAGACCTGTAATAAGATACAATACAATACATTATCTTCATAATATTTTCATGATCTAGCTGAGGCAGGCATTCCCATGCTCAGCTTTATAAATTCATTTTCATGTACATAGGACAAACAATTGTCTGAGCGTAGACTGATGATTCTGGTAGAGCCATCATCCCTTTGATTGGATGATTATCTGTGCAACAATGATGTACATTTGATGTCTTTATTTCCCTGAATATATATCGTAGCCCGGATAGATGAAACTAGATCCGGGGTCTTCAATCTCGTTCGATCTTCACTCGAAGTACAAGTCTATCCATGTGAGAGATGTTCTGGAGTCGAACATGGAAAGACATCGCCTGATTACCAGACAATGATGTAAGCTGTTAATAGGCGCGAGATGAATCAACGATAATGGTAATGACCCTCAAGGTACTGCAGTACAATTCACATGGTGTGAATAAAGGACTTGGCATCGAACACCACGCAAAATCTTTCGGTCGAAGGTCATTGATGTAAACCTGTCGCCGAAAGTGAGAAACTTGCCATTGAGGCATGCAAGCTTCAAAGTACTGAACGGGGTGTTCCTAGGTCGACTTCTTGGATGATGAGCTGATGTTGACAAGAAGCGATCCATCACAGGAGGGCCTTAATGAATCCCACATCAATGACACGGAACGGAGCAAATGATTTTAATGGAGGTGAAAACAATCTGATGACATAAGGTTCAGGGTGGCAGTCATGAAAGAATGGAGTGTAAATGTATTGTAGTGGGTGAGACACAGGTGAATTCTCTGAATGACTTCTCTTGAACATATCGGCGACACTGACGTGATGGACTGGTAGCATTAACCCCAAATTTGGATGGTGTGATGGGACCATGGTGATGTGGCTGGTGAATGAAACAACCCAACCCGACTTGGATGCGGAGTGAAAGTGTCATGTTCAAGAGCTACTTGCTATCAACAAAGTTTCTTCAAGTTTTCTTCCCAATTTTTCCCCAATCATTGCTGACCAGTACCTCTTTATATTTGTCAAGCTTGAGGAGGATAACATATGCTTGTTCTATAATTTTCCCTTCGGGAAAACCCATCACCATGTTTTAACGAGCCTAGCGATAGTGAAACTCGTTCTTGTCTGCTATGGACAAGTTTGTCGCTATTAAGTTCTAACGAGTTTAATGACAAAGATAACTCGGTCCTTTTCAATTTTAGAGAGTCTGAAAAGGAATGTAAAGGAAACTCCAAAATTCCTTTTTCGTCATCTAATCCCTTAAGTCCGAAAAAGTATAAAACAATACAGAAGGGATGAATTTTCAATACTTTTAACGAGCCAAACAAGACAAGCGCTTGATCATTTTATGTAATAATCCCTCAAGTCCAAAAAGATTAAAATTTAGAGGAGGGATAGCACTTCCGGTCCCTTTAACGAGCTGGAGAGGCCAATGGCTCGGCAATCTTTTCATATTTTATGAGTCAGTTGAAAAGAGATTAAAGGAGACTCGTCTCTTGAAGAACGAGTGATAAAATTGGGTAGCAGCTGATTCCAGGTAAGGTTTGGAATTTTCCAAGCATGGAAGTGTTACAAGGATGGCTAGTGAGATCACTCTTCGCAGCTGTTCCTCAAAAGGGGTAAACAATCAAATGGAGGTGAATGATCGGCCAATACAGAGTGGAGGTGATGATGAGAACACGTCCAAGGCTTTTAAAAGGCTGAAGTACTACATTCACGATGGTTATTTACCGTGAAATAGTTCATTTTTTAATGAGCTTAAATGCGGGGAGAAACATTTGCTCATGGCTTATGTTTATTTTTTAACGAGCTTGAACTATGCGCTAAAACTGCTCGATGCGGGTTTATTTTTTAACGAGCTTGAACCTTGCGGTAACACTGATTGATTAATCCAGTTGTATAATAAGAATGTCTCGTATATGAAAACGACAATTTTTAGAGTTTTGCCCCACATCCTTCCTTTATGCAAGTTAGGAAACGACCAATCCAAAAAACAGATAAATGATCTTTCTTCGCTTGCATGCCAAAAGGTTTGCATGCCCCCAGGTATAAAACAGAGTTTCAAGGTCACCTTTCAAATCACCAACAAAACATTTGTTTTATCAGGAAAGGTCTACCTCTTTCAGGTTACCAAAGATTGTTCTATTCACAGCGCAAACAAAACACTTCTTCGGCGATGTCTACCAAAATAGACAAAGGTGAGACAATCCACTCACATAAATTTGATGAGAGAATCTTATTCCAGAATAACTCCCTCTTCCAATCACGGATGGGAGTACAGACCAGTCATATATCTCTCGCGGAAACCTACCCTATACCCGAAGTTTTCCTGTCGAGGCATACCAGGGTGCATGCCCCCTGGGTTTCAGTCATGTCCCCCGAATCACTTGCGCTCATCAGGTGGACGAACTAGGGATTGATGAGACATTCCTTGTGTGAAAAGACCATTTAGGGATGGTATATGACTATTTTCTATGCGTGATCCGGGAAATGAAAGCTGGTCTACGAGCTTGACCACTCTTCCTTCGTGCGGAAAACACATTACTCTAAAGCGTGATGAGACAATTACTCCCATGCAATAAATATAGTCTCGTCCAAGGAGTAGATTATAATCCAGGGGTTCTTGAACTACCATTCCATTCATGTGAACGGTTTTCCCTCTCAATGTTATGGGCACATTGGGAAGGATCCCTAACGGTCGACTGGTTCCTTTGTCAAAGCCTGTTAGATTTCTCATCTCAGGCAAAAGCGATGGTGAACCAAGCGCTTTCCGAGCAGTCGAGGAAAGGATACTCACAAAAGCCCCTTCATCTATGATGGTACCAGCCATAACCATTCTATATACTTGAGCAATGATTCTGAATGGTACACTAGCCGGTAAGTGGGGTATGCCTAGTTGATTCCAGTCGAAGGAAACAACCAGGTTGCTTGGAGGTGGGACCGAATAGATGGCCAGGTACGACCCTGACGAACTTCCTTCCTGCAGTAAAGGAACGGGTAAATTGCCCCCATGTTCATCGGAGTCTGTGCTTACGAAAAGAATTTGGACGGTGTCATCCTTATTCTCTTCTGTGACTGTATCATTTGAAGATGGAACCTCTGAAGGCAAGACCGGATCAACTGCCACCTCAACCTTTTGACTTTCATCTGGTATGGGTTCAGATGGTTTGTCTTCAATGATAGATGCTTTAGCCGACCACCTGGGCGGGTCAGCCGTATTTTCAACTAGTGACGGACTCGGCAAGAGTTTTTTATATCCAGGAGGAAGTCGTAACGGTGAAACCGGACGATCGTCCAAAACTCTTTTAGCCTCGTCTAAGAAGGAACAACGGTGGATGGCATGATCGCCTTCACACAATTTACAAGGAAATCTCTATTTTCCTTTTTGTCCTGGGGCTTCACTTTCACTAGTCGACGGTGTGTTTTCAACATGATCATCAGAGGTTGACGACACCGGGTTGTGCAAACGAGGAGACGAGTCCCTTAAGATCCGAGGGATGCAAGGACAATCTCTATGATAGTGGTCTCCTTTGCAAATGACACATGGCGATTTAGGCCTGGTCGGTGCAGTGTGTGGATTTTCGCTAGATGACGCTTGGTTGCCCCCTTTCGCTTTTGGCTCCTTCTTCTTCTTCTCTTTCTTCTTCTTTTCCTTCTTCTTCTCAGGTACTTGATTTTTGGCTTTACCAACCCCATCAAGCGAAGAAGAAGGAGGAGAAGAAGAATTGGAGGAAGTAGAAGTTTGGTGGGTAACTCTGGATTCGTCTAGTTGCTGACTCGATTGTTCAGGAATTGTGGTGTTCTGAATGACAGATGTTGAGAAGAGACATACGGGTAAGCCGACTGTCAATCCTAGAAGCGACAATGTGGCCATATTGGGTGCACCAACATCTCCCCAAGAGGAGAAGGGACTAGGATTTCCTCCAAGGGGAATTTCTTGGTTGGTGGGTTCCATTTTCTCAACCTAAGATCAATGTAGGAAAGGGTGATGATTATTCCATTTAAAATAAATTTTAGACGCTTTGACACAACTTGTTTTTTCAATTTTTAAGAGTCGAGAAAAAACAAAAGATGACTCTAGTCGCCTTCGATTTTTAATGAGCCTGAAGTGACAAGTGCTCAGATGGACCTTTTCCGTTAAGGCGTCTAAAAAGGAATGAAAGGGACTGCTCTGGAGATATAGGTAGAGGGATTACCAAACCAATCGCAAAACTGCAGAATACTTTTTACGGTATGGCAGTCAATCTTCCCGAATGCTGTGTTCAGTGCATTGCGATCGATAGGGCGGCAGACATGGCTTCCTATGGATAAGGGATTAATCCTATTGTGGTCTCCCAAAATATACTCGACAGTACGTGGGAGCACAAGTCTGTACTGGCACTTATCGTCTCAAAGTGGAGGAATCACCGAACCATCAGTGAGAACAACAGTTACCAGGATTTACGACGTCGGAATACATCTCTAGCCTAGACTTCTAAATGTTGTGCATTAGGTTCCAAAGCATTGTTAGATTCATTGAATTTATTTTATAGTTGATCTTGTTTAAGAAATTTTCCTTTCAGGTTCACCGCGAGATTTAGATGTATAATTCCTAAAATGTAATCTAAGATGATAAACAGTCTTTTATCTTCTTTTTGAAATGAAAATTCTCGCTACTAAGGAAAGAGAGACAATATTCTTTCACAAAGAGCAAAGAGCACACTCTAAATGCATTGTCCTAAATCAAACCAATCAAACAGTCTAAATGCAAATTCACATGCATGTATTTGTTTTCGGCTTTCTTAGTATGTGAATGGTAAAAAGAAAGCTAATGCACAAATCTAAATTACTTTTCAAGTGACAATTACTAACAAGTTTCTTTTTGAAATAAAAAATGGAGACAATCACAACATTTTACGATTTGGAAATGAATACTTGTTTTTGACACTAGAAAAACTACAAATTCAGACCAAATACAATAGTAACAGGATAATCGACTATCAATAGCAACCAAACTCTTTCCTATGACTGAAAACAACACTTGCGACACTTTCAAATCAAAGGACGACAGTACGATTACGTTACTTTTTGAAAAGGAGAACTGAAAATGACTCAACAAATACACAAAAACATTTACAGTTCTTTTGCACAAAGGAGTCGGAATAACAGCAAGTAAAAGGGGTTTCAAACAGAGATATACTGATTATAGGCAGCAAAATTCATGAATAGAACTGGAAAGAATGAATCACAGAAACCAAAACTGAACAACGCCTAGTCTGATCAGCGCACCTGTAACACAGGGAATTTGAAATGTAGCGCACCTAATACACTTGGGAAGTGCGCTGAATTTCAGATTCACAGAACAGTACCTGCGCTGGGCCAGAGACGAGACTTTGCTTGGGTTCCGGGTCACAGTTTGCAGTTCAGTTCATGGGTTTTGGCCGAGCAAATGGTAATCAGTAATGCAACAATCAGGGGTAGATCTAAGGAGGTTCTAAGAGCTACCACAAGGGCAATCAGAGAGTTTGTGAATCAGTTGTTTAAGTCATAAACAAATCCTGGAGATTGACTGAAGCGACATTTATCTACTTTGCATTTGCATAGCAAATTCAGTTTGAAAGCTACCTGGCTCGACTTGAGGCTCCATCTGTAAGTTTATAAAATAGACAACAAGGAAGATAAACAAACAAACTAATTCGTCCCCAGCGGAGTCGCCATTTTGTTACAGGGAAAAGTGTCTACATAGAACTGCTTATCCCACTAAGGTGTGGTAGCTACCTTAGAAACAAACAAAGTAAAGCTACTTTCATTTTTCCTTTATGAAATATAGATGAGAGAAGACCAAAGAAGACCGACCTCTGTCTTGCGCTAATCTCCTAGTTCGATTCCTCTCTCTCTTGATAGTCTTTCGCTACTTGCTCCCTTGTACGCCCAGCTTCACAGATTACCTGTAAGATCACAGTAGCGTAGCACTATACAAGAACATGGATCTATAATCATAAACAATCTAGGATCAGATGTAAATTGACCATACAAATGCATAAAACATAAATGACACAAGAGTATGGAGGAAAACTTGAATAGCTTTTATTGATAAACAAGAAAGAGCCAAGGGAGTTACAACCAGTTGTTCTGACCCAGCATCATCCTCTCAGCAAGGAAGCCCCTCTTCACCTCATACAAATCTTAGATCACCCAACACTCTGATGAAGAAACCAACAACAATTCCTTATAATATGCAAAATTCCAACCTCTGGATCTCTGGGATGAGGGATCCATATATAGATATCTGTAAGGGAGATGAGTCAGCTTGTGATTTGATTAGTGTCTTCCCTCTGATAGTTCTTGCTTCCACTTGGAGATTGATGATCTCTTACTCATCCTTGGTCGAATTCAGAGAGGCAAGTGTCACAGGAGAAGTTTATGGAAGATTCCATGCCTCTCCACCTCGTGGAATGACACTGCCATTTGTCACTTCTCGCCCATCGCACCCCATAGAAGGGATTTTTGAAATGCAAGACGCCCACATAGTGTATTTAGGTGAGATGCAACGCACTTTTCCTATGGAGCAGCTGAAATGATCCTGTTTTGACCAGTTTTTCATGGAGAACTTCTGGGAGAATCTGTAATCAGTTGACCTTGTTCCTTTAGGGGTTAGAAAAAAAAATTTAGGGACTTAGGAGCCCTTAGTTTATGGACATTTCATGCTTGGGGTTGTAGTGCCCAAAAATGTCTATAACATCTAGGCAGGTTAATCACCTGAGACAGATGATAGATGTAAATTCTGAATATGAAATATAGATAGCAGCTCTGCCAAAGTTAACATATATATATATATATATATATATATATATATATATATATATATATATATATATATATATATATATATATATATATATATATAGATATATGATTCCTTTGGGTTATTAATCCCTTGATGTTTTATTATTAGTCCCTTGGATTTATTCAAAGATAGTGAATGTGTTGAAAATGGCAACAAGAAATGCTAAAAATAGCATTGCTATAAATATCATTTCAGGATAGATTCAAATTTTAGTTAGTCCCTGAACTAAAATTGAGAAGTAAAATTTGAAATTGATCTTAGTAGTTGTTTGTAAAATAATTAATTAATTCATCTTGAGTTCATTGGTTGTAGAAAATCAAACATGAAGTCTATGTGAAGACATGCAACAATTTCTCCATTGATTGAGGAAGTTATTCCTTGATTAAAGGACATCAGGATGAGTTGTACTTTGAGTTGTAATTAGTTAGCTCAATTAACTGAGTTAAGTCTAGTTAGATTTGTTCAAATAGTTTGTTGAACTAATTGTGAGTACAATTAGTTAATGCATGCATGCATGTAACTGTTGCACTTCAGGTAACTGAATATTCTCTCATAAATAACTCATGCATGTCAGTTCAGTCAGAGACCCAGTTGAGATCAAAGGATGGGATAGTGTACTATCAGTTGGAGGATTTTTCCTATATAGGAAACTCATCCATGCAGAAGGAATTATCTCCTTTAGGATTGCGCAGTTAATTCAAAGGCTAGTGAGCATTGTGTGAGGTAATTACACAAAGGTGGCAGCATTGGACCCAGGAGAAACTGCGCAAGGAAATAGGAGGCTTGGAGGGTAGAGGAGAAGGTTTGTGAGAAGCCTTTGGTTGTCTATGAGTAGCAGAGGGATTGTGCTGAGAGTTGGATAGCTTGAAAGCTAAATCTTTATGTAATCCTGAGATATTTCCACTTGTATGATAATATAGATAGCGGGGTTTTTAGCTGAGGCTTTCACCAGAGTATTCTTTTGTGTTTCATGTGTATGATTTCATCTTCTCTGTTATATGTTTTCTATTTGTTTGTAGAAGTAGATCAAGTATTTTGCTTTAGAGTATTGCATTATCAGGTGATCTACAGTGAGAATTTCTACATGGTATCGGAGCAAATGTGATCAAAGCGAAGAACAATATACAAAGAAAGGAGAAGTTGGAAGTTTGAAGTTCCTGATTATAGAAATCGAAGTTCTTATCACATCTCAATTTCACCAATGGCATTCAACAGTTTAAGACTCGAGTATGCCCTTGATGGTAGCTCAAATTATATAGCCTAGAAGGATCACATGGAAGCAGTATTAGAGGATAATGGTCTAAAGGACTTCATTGATTAAGAAGTCCCCAAGCCGACAGTGGCTAATGCTACAAAATTGGCAGAATGGAAGAAATGTGTGGCTAGAGCGAAGAGAATCCTCCTAGAGGGAGTTTGAGACCACATTGTATTGAGCCTCCATGGGAAGGAGACATCGTTTTCGATGTGGAAAACATTTGAAAGATCTATATTAGAACAACAACGATTAGAGGAAGCTGGCACTGAAAGACAAGCTTCGGAAAATCAAGTGTGAAAAGGGCAACACGATCTCTACATATCTGAACAAGCTCACCACATGCAGGGATGAGCTTGGAAGTGTAGGGATCATGACAGTCGATGACAACATGGTGAGTCATGCTCTCCTCGGTCTTCCTACGATATGGCATAGCTACCAAGACTCGGTAAATGGAAGAGAGAAACTACTAGATTGGGAACGAATTTGGTTGGATCTGATGTTGGAGGAGATAAGAAGAAGCACCAGAGATGGTTCTTCATCCAAGGAGGATGAATAAAATTTCACCTTAGTGAGTAAGGCGAGGAAAGGGAAAGGGAAGGGGTCTCATCCCAAGTCGAGTTCTTCCCAAGGTGGGAAGAAGTCTGACAAATTGAAAGTGTGATGCTTTCATTGTCATGAGGTGGGCCATTTTGCTACAAATTGTCCACTGAAGAAATACAAGATGGGATCCAAGGAAGGATTTGAAGGTGAGGCATTGGACTCATAGTTCAAGTTGGATTTCACCCTCTTCGCATGCATGGTTTCATCCATGGTGGGATGTGGTTGGTTTCTTGACAGTGGAGCTTCTTTCCACATGATTGGCGACAAGAGTTTGTTGAGTACCTTGGAGGAGAAAGATCTTCAGATACTCATAGCGATGGGTAATGATGAAAAGTATAGTGTCTCAAGTGTAGGCACGGTTGTTTTTCAGAGGGAGCATGGAGCTCGCATTACCTTGACCGATATCAAATATGTACCAGGACTGTGGAAAAATTTGGTTTCGATTGCAATGCTAGAAAACAAAGGCTATGATGTAGTATTTAGTAAGGGAAAGTTTTTCCTTAGACACATCACCATGAGACAGGTGAAGTAGATCGGTTCACGAGTCAAGAACCTGTATGCTCTTAAGGTTCAAGATGAATGCAAAGCCTTGAGGAGCAAGGAAACTGTTGGAGACTTGGTGGTTGAGAGGGAGAATACATTACCTCTCAACATGCAGTGCCAGAAGAAGTCTTAGACAATTGTGGAGGAGCCATAATTGGTGAAGCAGCTTCAGGAGGTTGTGGAGCAGCCACAACTAGAGAAGCCAAGAAGAGACTGTTGGTACCATCCTATGACCTCCTTTTTCCTCCTAAAACATATCATTTGCCTACTTCTTTCCATCATATATCTCTTAGATCCCTTGAAAATTGATTAGTTAATAGTCCTATAGTTATTAAAATGCATTGAAATTGATTTAGGAGTTTTATGTTAAAGGATTAGGAATTTTTGGTAAAATGGCTACAGGAAGTTCCAACATCCTGTAATTGGTTCATTGTTTGACATGTGGCATGACAGCTAGGCTAGAGCGAAGGGTAGGGATGAAAAGTAGAATGTCCAAGCATGGACGAATACCTATCTGGTTGAAGGGAAAGTACCCCTAGGGTCCTTTGGGCTAAGACTCTACCAGACTGAAAATTGCTTATTCAAAGAAACACACACACATAGCCATCATTTTTACTTTTAAGCAAATTCTAATGTTTAGGGCACGTACCTAAGGTCCTACGTTCGAGAAGACCTTGAGGGTCCAAACCCTTCTTGGAGTTCCCTTCTTCTTTCTTCGACCTGCAAGACAAACAAATCAAAGAACACAACAGTACATGTATAGATACTTATGTATAAATCATCTTTATGCCATAAAGTTAGTTATAAAAAATCTTTAAGTAACCACTTGCATAAGAATTCAAGACAAGAATCTCATAAGCATAAAGAAAGATTGTTTCGGGAACAAAGACGTGTTTCTTTATGAATAAAGGCAAATAAAGTACATATATCGGAAAGATATCACCTGAACACCTTCAGCAGGCTCCAAGCAAAGCTTCCTCCCGGATTCGTTCCAGCCTCAAGCCTCCAACAAGAGCTCCTTCCAAGTCCTACTCAAATGATGATATCAAGGATGAATGATCACCAAGACACATGGAAACAAGGGTTTCCTATGCAAGATGGGGGAAGTGCAGAAAGCACCAAGGACTTCAGACCTGGTCTAAGGGAAAAATCTCAGCATAATGATCTTGCTCTCTTCTCTCTCCCCTTGGCTTTCCCTTTGATGTCTTTTTATACCCTCTCCAAAGTAGTTTTTTAGTTAGGAGTTAGTTGGGAACAGTTGGGCCACGGGCAATAACAGGTGATCCAGCAGGTAAAACCCGCGATCTCCGCCCGAAAAAGAGGAATTTATTATTTTTTAAGTGTTTTAATAGATACACGCGGGTTGGGTATAACAGACCCGCGTGTACATGCGTTTAACTCAGGGCAATGTCGCGTATAGGGAACAAAACACTGTTTTTTAAATTTTTGGACCAGGTCTGGAAGGAGGGGTTGCCCTAGGCCATGAGTGCAGCATCACAAACCATAAGAGTGAGATTTGGAGCTATAACAGATGCCCCCTAATGTATGAGGTCAGAAGGGGAACATGATGGCCGAAATATATTAAGTAAGTACAAGGAAAGGAACTCTGCCGAAAAACTGAGGAGGACTTCACCAGAATTCAGCCTGCCAAGCCACCGAAAGGAGATCAGAAAGAAACACTGTCTGAGGCGGGCATACCCATGCTCAGGAAAAGTAAAGCATGTCCGCATATCAAGTACAAGCGGATCCACTAAGTATACAAGTATAAATGACTGGAAAGTACATAATGGATCATCTGATCATAATGAGTAAGTACATGTCTGAATATCACATATAAGACTGTCAATGATGCTGAAAGATGCAACGGATCACTGAAATCAAAGACTGATCCCATAAGGTACCAACTGAACATGATGGAATATGATGGTACTACACTGCAAACTCAGGTGCCAGCATATAGGATGTTGCCGTGACTGACTGCAACATATAAGGTGGAGTGGTATCAACTAGCAACAACAGGAGCAACTGTCAAGTGAACCAATGAATGCTGATACAACCTGAGGTCTTCACCGACCGCCGTGGTACATTTCTACACCATGGGAATAAATGATCTGAAGTCGACCATGTGAGAAATCGTTTGATTACCGGTCATTGATGTATACCGTTAACAAACGCGAGACTACTCACCGATAATGATAATGAGCGTCAAGGTACCCAGTACAATCTAACAAGTGTGAATAGATGAGCTGAAGTCGAACACCTGTAAGAATCTATCAATCAGGAGACAATGATGGTTTCCCATCAGGAGACAATGATGGTTTACCTATCCTACAGCAAAATCGACCCTCCTACATGCGCGGTCAACAATGGTCAAAGTATAGCATGTTGGAGACAAAGGCAGCAACAACAAAGCATTCTAAATTGATTTAGTTTTGTTCCTTTTTGAAATCAGTTTAGGATAGAAACATTTTAAAAATCTCGACATGGTAAAAGTGGCAACAGCCATATCATGAATGTACATTCGTTTTCGAAATGTAAGGGTTGTAAAAACATATATAAATACAGTTCTGTGTAGTAGTAGTTGGTTGGTAATCGTTGTATCATTTTGAAAACAGAGTTTGAACTTAATATCAAGAACACAGTTGCAGTTACGATCTTTGTCTTGTCGCGTTGATTTTATAATCGGTTGACCACAGTCCAGTATACCTCTGGAACGCGGATGGGCCCTGCGTTAAACTGGTATACTGTTATTTCCTTTTCATTCGCAACTTAGGGTATTACATGACATGCACAGTAATTAGAATTGGTTGTTAATTTCAATAGAATGCGTATGGTTTGTGTTTATGATAGTGCTTGAACAGTTCATCCCTGGGATCGTGAATCGTATCATGTAAGGGATTCGATCCTTTGTTGTCTTTTAAAGCAATGTCATGAACTCTATTTTCATTTCAAAGTATGTTTATAATTTCCCTATGTATTTATCTTGCATGAATATTAGTGAATGATGAGTATTTGTTGAATAGGGGTTTCGTGCATGGTGTCTCTGTAAGGAGATTGAAATCTTGGTTTGAAGTGATACACAATATTTTAATTTGGTAAATGCATTGAGTGACAGTGTTGTAATTAAGTAGATTAATTGAGTGACCTAAGTGTTTGGGTGATAGGTAACATACCTCAATCTTCCGTAAAGAAGTCCTGTGACCTACCATCATAACCCCTTAGCTAATAATCCTTTATGTCTATATACTTTAGACGCATGCCTCTAAGTCTACGCATCCTGGTCGATAATAAATATAGCCTAGTCTAGCACCCTAGATAGGACAGTACATTTTGGCGCCGTTGCCGGGGAGGCGTACTTAAAGGATTTAAAAAGAAAAAAATTCAATAAACAAAAACAAACAAAAACACAGTTAGAAATCATGTTCATTTATGCCTAGATTTAGAGACAGTCAGGGTAGATTCGTAAAAACCCCCCACCATCTAAAAACTAACCCATCATCATCAGGAGCAGACTCTTTAGGGAATACAACACCAGCTGAGGAAGTCATCCAATCATTAGAAGAAAAACAAAAGTCAGGACAAAGACTTACTCTCATCGAAAGGCAAACTTTATTCACACATAAATCGCAGAAGAAGCACTTTCCTAGATCTTCCACACAAGGAGAAAGTAGCACAGTGATCGAACAATCTTTCTTTAATCTCCTCTTTCAAACAAGTGACACTAACACAAAGAGACCTATTAGAATGGCTGAGGAAGGAGCTGGATCAGTACCACATCAAGGACAGGGAGATGAAGACGAGTCAACTTTTAAGTTTCCTATACATGAACCACAGGAAGATGATGAGATCAAAATGAAAAACATACCTCCATCCGTGCTACCAAACTTCTATGGTATGGCTTCGGAAGATCCAGACTCATTCTTGTTTGAATTTGACATTGTATGTCGAACATATGGCTATATAGATGATGCCCATAGGCTTAGACTCTTCCCAGTGACATTAAAGGCATCAGCCTTAAGATGGTTCATGAGGCTTGGTGAGCATGCTATAGTTGATTGGGATGGCATGAGAAGAATATTTCTAAGGAAATATCAGCCTTATTGTAGATCCAAAGATTCTAAAGATGATATCTTTAGAATGAGCCAGCAAGAGGATGAAACCTTAGAGGAATACTTAGAACGGTTTGTCTACAACTTACAAAAATCCAAACACCGAACTATGCCTCTTGATCTGATCCGCACAATATCCTTGAAAGGTATCCGAGAGGAATACATGGATGATCTTAACTTGATGGGCAAAGGTGACATTTCTGCCTTACCCTTTGAATAAATCGTTGAGTTGTGCGAAAAGTATTCAAGGAGCAAAGCTAAAATGGGAAAAAGAACCCTGTCATCCAAAGTCACAAAATCTGCCTCCGCAAGTGTCACAAGGGCTGAAATAGGGAATCTGTTAGAAGAGTTTAAAACAGATCTGTTAAGCACTCTAGGGAATCAAATTGACACTTTAAAAGCGAAGAAGAAACAAGAAGATGAAGATCAGATAATGGCTATCTTCTGCCCAAAATGCCGGAAGAAACATGCATTAAAAGATTGCCCACTAGAAAACATCCAAGTTTGTGCTTTCTATACTGAACATCATGATATGTTTAACTGTCCTAAAGTTAAGGTTTTGCAGAACTGTAATATGGCAGCCAATGCAGATATGGAAAATGTGTATTACATGGGCACAAAGAGACCATTGCAGCCAAGGGCAGCACCTCAAGTTATGCTTCCAAATCAAAATTTTCAATTTCCTATAAATGATCAAATGTATGCACAGAACTCATGGAATGTACCCATGCCATGGCAGCACCAAAACCAACCACAGCAACAATGGAGACCGTCTCAACAGTACTCTCAATCTTATCATACATATCCTCAATCATACCCACCATATTCACAACCATATCAACAATACCAACAGCCGTATTCATCACATTCTCAACCATATCAGCAGTATCCTCAGCAAGTTGTTTATCAGCCTCAACCTACTCAACAAGCACTGCCTGCTCCTCCACCAATAAATCCACCACAACTGCAATTTCCAGCTAACTCACAACCTCCCAGACCCACTCAAATTCCTGCTCAAACTGTCCCAAATCCAAATAATAGAGCAGAGAGGCCAGCCTACAATGTAGAAGAGGGAACCTCATATCCCACACTACCCTTGCAAAATATCAACTTGAGGTCTGGTAGGGTACTCCACAAAGATTCTCCAATAACAGATAAGCAAGAAGAAAACACAGAAAATGAAAATGAAATGACAAATCAAAGAAAACCAAACGATGATACCAAAGATAAACAGATGCAACCACTGCATCCACCTTTTCCAGACCGATTGGTCCAAATAAAACCTCCACTGTCTATACCACAGTTTGATGTCTTAGATGAACTCAAGAATGTCTACATAAAAATTCCACTGCTGCAAGCTATAAAAGACATTCCCATCTATACTAAAGCCATCAAAGACATATGCCTCAAGAAGACATATGCCTCAAACCATTCATGTTATAGGACATTTAGCAGGCCTTATGACCAATACCATCTCCATGGAAAATTATGTTGATCCTGGCATTCCCAAAGTGACCACCATCATTAACAACATACAAATTCCAAACACTTTGATAGATCTTGGGGCCGCAATCAATGTCATGACTCTTGAAACCATGAGAACACTCCAGCTCATAAATTTGCAACATACAACGATTGTTCTAGAACTAGCTGATAGGTCTAAAGTGATTCTTGAAGGGATTTTGGAGGACATAATTGTCTCACTGGACTCTTGGGAGTATCCAGTGGATTTCTTAGTTCTTCAACCCAAATCCAATTTAGGAGGGCACCCTATCATCCTTGGTAGACCATGGTTAGCGACTACTGATGCATTCATAGGATGTGGATCGGGCAACATGATTATTTCAAGAGGGACCGAAAGAAAACAACTCACTCTTTATCCATCGGCACAATCACCAGCAGTAACACACAATTTGTGGTTTGATGATAAATTCAATGATAAAGACGAAGTACAATCTGTTTTTAGCTTTGACCAAATCTATGATTTCCAAGAACAAGACAGTAATGATTTGGTAGAATTATTCCTTTCTCAACCTGATATTTCCGAAAATTTGAGAAATGACCAATATCATGCTGCAGATGTACTTTTGGCCCAAAACTTTCAGGAAACATGCACCATCCAATCTTTGCAAACCACATTTCACGATATTTTTCTAGTTCAATCCATCACCAACACACAGAGTCAGATCATAGAGATTAGTCCAGGGAAAACTCGGAACATAGGCAATCACCTAGACTCATCTCAGCAAGAGAAATTGATTCGACTATTGAGAAAATACCAGAAAGCCTTTGCTTGGGACTACACCGATATGCATGGGATTCACCTCGACACATGCACTCACCATATCTATACAGATAGCACCATTAAACTAGTGAGGCAACCACAAAGAAGAATGAACCCCATGCTCCAAGATATTGTCAGAGAAGAATTGCAAAAACTGTTGAGAGTTAATTTTATATATCCTATTTCTGACAGTCAGTGGGTATCCCCATTGGTTATAGTGCCCAAGAAAAATGGTAAGTGGCGCATTTGTGTTGATTACAGACAATTGAACAAAGCAACACTCAAAGATTATTTCCCACTACCATTTATTGACCAAGTGTTAGACACCCTAGCTGGGAAATCATCATTTTCTTTTCTTGATGGTTTCAGTGGCTACAACCAGATCAGGATAGCCTCAGAAGACCAGGACAAAACCACATTCACCTGTCCTTGGGGCACTTATGCTTACAATGTTTTTCCATTTGGACTTTGCAACGCTCTAGCTACATTTCAGAGAGCTGTGTTAGCTATTTTCACTGATTTAATTCATGATTGTGTTGAAGTTTACATGGATGATTTTTCAGTGTATGGCAATTCATTTGAACATGCATTAGAAAACCTTGAGAGAGTTTTGAAAAGATGTATTGAAGCTAATCTGTCCCTCAACAATGAAAAGTGCTTTATGATGTTAAACGAAGGGATAGTGTTAGGCCACTATATTTCTTTTCAAGGCATCAAGGTTGACCCAGCAAAGATCCAGATCATTGTTGATTTGCCAATTCCACAGAATCAAAGAGAGGTAAGAAGTTTCCTTGGGTATGCAAGCTATTACAGAAGGTTTATTGAACATTTTAGTAAAATAGCTTTACCTTTGTTTAAACTTCTAACAAAAGATGTACTTTTCAACTGGAATGAGAACTGCCAACAAGCATTCGAACTACTCAAAAAGAAGTTATCAACCGCACCAGTATTGAGAGGGCCTAATTGGATCCTACCATTTCATATCTTTACAGATGCATCTGACACTGCAGTGGGTGCCTCATTAGGCCAAAAAGAGGAATCTTGTAATTATGCCATTTATTTCATTAGCAAAAATCTAACACCTGTAGAGTTAAACTACACAGTCACAGAAAAGGAAACACTTGCCATCATATATGTTGTGAATAAATTCCGACATTATATAACTGGTTATGAGGTCTTTGTACATACTGATCATTCTACCATTAGACATTTAATGAATAAACCAATAACTAGTGGCAGATTGACTAGATGGTTATTATTGTTACAGGAATTTAACATCACAGTGTTAGATAAACCAGGAAAAGAGAACCAGGTGGCAGATTTTCTTTCTAGACTGCAAAATCCAGGTGAGGTTGTTCCGGTTGAAGATTCTTTTCCAGATGAAAATTTATTTGCAATTTCCATAGTAAATCCTTGGTATGCTGATTTGGCCAATTATTTGTCTACAGGAAGGACACCTCCACACTTTACTGCAAAGGAAAAGAAGAGACTAGTCAAACAAAGTGATAGATATTCATGGCTTAATGGCGATTTATTTTACACTGGTTATGATATGATCATTAGAAGATGTGTAAGAAATGATGAGGTAATTGATATTTTAAAATCTTGCCATGATGAACCGTGTGGTGGGCATTTTGCAGCTAAGCGGAAAACATTCAAAGTTCTTACTCTTGGATACTACTGGCCATCCATTTTCAAGGATGCCAAGAAGTATGTGAAGAGTTGTGACAGCTGCCAAAGAATGGGCAGGCCAACAACTACAGATGAGATGCCCCTTCAGCCCCAAGTTCACCTAGAGCCATTTGAAAAATGGGCTCTAGACTTTATAGGACCCATTAACCCAACCTCCAGTGGTAAGAAGTACATCTTAGTATGTAATGATTACATCACAAAGTGGGCTGAAGCAAAAGCACTGGTTAGAGCCACCGAACACACAGTGGTAAATTTCCTTTTCGAAGGGATTTTTGTAAGGTATGGAGTACCAAGGGAAATAGTGACTGATCGAGGTACTCAATTCACCTCAAAGCTAGTGAAGGACATCATAGACAAATACCAAATCAAGCATAGGAAAAGTACCCCTTACCATCCACAGGCCAATGGGCAGGTGGAATCCACAAACAAAACTTTGGAAGGGATCATTACTAAAACTGTGGCAATCAACAGGAAGAATTGGGAAGAGAAGCTCAAAGATGCACTCTGGGATTACAGAATTACGTGGAAGGATACTACAGGATTTACACCATATCAGTTGGTGTACGGCAAAGAGGTAATGCTTCCTATTGAGTTTCAAATACATACTTTTAAACTGGCTGCAGATTTTCAAATTGACTTGGACCAAGCACAACAAGAAAGAATTCAGCAGTTAAACCAGATGGATGAAATGAGGCAGCAAGCAGAGGAAACCACAATCCTCATGCAAAAACAAAGGAAGCAGTGGCATGATGCACATATCAAGAAGAAGCAGTTCAAGGAAGGTGACTGGGCTTTACTTTTTGACTCTAAATTCAGAGATCATAAAGCCAAGTTTACCACCCATTGGATGGGCCCATACCAAATTATTCAGGCTTACGACAATGGTTCAGTCAAGCTCAAAACTATAGATGGAGAAGGTCATTCCTTTACTGTCAATGGTCATCACCTGAAACTATACACCAAGCCCATCAGCAAGCAAGATTTTCTACAAACAGTATCTCAACAAAGAGAGGTTGAGATACTACAGCCCTCAGCTACAGTATCCCTCCCTGAGTTCATTTCCTTTCAATTTAGAAATTCAAAAATAAAAAAAAATAAAAAAAAAAAAACAAAAAAACACAAAAACAAAAAAACAAAAACAAAAACAAAAACAAAAACAAAACAAAACAAAACAAAAACTAAAAAAAAAATATAAAAATAATAAAAATATATATATAATAACAATGGGTTAGATGTGAAAACCAGTCTCTGGCACACTCTAACCCCGAATTCTTACTTGAAAACCAATTCGTTGGCGGGTAAGAATTCTCTTTCTTTTGTTCACTGTTTGATTTATCAACTGAGTAATGACTTGAGGACAAGTCAAAACTTTAGTCGGGGAGAGAAGCATCAGCATTTTGTTCTCTTATCTCTCCATTGTAAATTCTTAAAGATTTCTTATCTCATCTCCTCACTGTACATCTTCAAAGCAGTTTGTTCCAGCATTCCAGATTTCAATAAATAAGTTGTTTTGTCATTGTTTTATCTCAGAGGGACCTGGTTATAAACATTATGCAGGGGGACCTGTTCTGTCCAGAAGACCATGCTACCAACACCAGCAGTAATGGGACCTGTTTAAGACACATAGAAGGGACCTGTTAAGAGACTGTTACTTCAGGGTTACTTCAACAAAGTTTCATCAAGTTTCTACAAGGATTCACAGGTTGCTGGGCACCAAGACTCCATCAAATACCCAAGCTCAAGGAACCTGTATACATATAAGGAGCTACATGAACATCTTCAAGATTTCAGAGGGACCCGTTGCATTCGAATCTATCTCAGGGGACCTGTGATGAACAGCAAAGAATAGTCAGCAATGCCAATGCCAATCCTACTCAGCATGCCAATGCAACAATAACCAACAAAAGTGTAATATGTTCCTTATTCTTAACATTTAATTTCTTAGATTAATTTTTAATGTTAATCTTAATGACTGTGACTGTTATGATCGATTTCAAGGGCACTACATTTTCCATCATCCCTTATCTCACTGTTAATTCTTATCATCCTTCATACCCCAACCTATTTCATACTTCTAAATCCATTACCCCTTTTCATATCAACCTTGTTATGCCAATCGCACCCTACAGTCATACCAACATCTCCCATTTGGCCGAGTACCAATAGAAACAGGACACGTGGTGGATTGTGTTTTTAAAAAAAAAAAGGGAAAGAAACAAATGTTAAAGCGGGCCTATTCATTGTATTCCACATGGCCGAATTATGATTCCACCACCCGACGTAGCCAAATGATTCAGAGGACTCCCTGAAATCATACCCCAGTATTGCATATACGCTTCTAGCGCTCCTATGATGACATCTATACAAGCGGTACAGCCATTCCTCTGTTCCAAAGGATGAATACGCTATGAAGTAAGTATAGTGGTTATTTCACCATCATTCTCAGTTATTTCACGCTAGCATTTGACTCCCGTGACTTCCACAGTAAGGATTGAAATAAGTGAGCGCCACAAAGAGGGAAATATAACCATTCGGTTTCGACAAGGATTGAAAGCAATGAGCGCCACAAGAGGGAAATATAACCATTCGCTTTCGACTCCCACCAAAGTCACAAGATAGTCGACCGAGCATCATACTGGATATTAAGGGAGCGACACCACCAGGTAACAAATTGAAATTTCTTTGTTGAAATTGCTAGAGCACGACCCTCTGACAAAATGACCAATAGGGTCGAGCCGAGCATGTTCGACAGTTCTCAATATCATGAAGATTGAATTTCGATTCTCAGAGAGATACAGTGGTTGCCCTTTTTAGAGAAATTTCATGGAAGTAATGAAGAGGTTACCAAGCAATTCGCCTTCACATTCAATGGAGAGAAATCCCTGATAGGTAACTTCTCATTCAAGGTTTCGGAGGACACCATAGCCCAGTCAATAGGGATTAGCCCAGAAGGGGAGAAGTACTTTAAAACAAAGCAATTTAAAGAGAAGTCGTGGACTCAATTTATGTCTAGATCCAGAGTCTCATCAGTTAACTGGAAGAAAGGCGTCCCAAGGAGTTGGTTGATGCATCCCTGGGACGAGATGGTCTATATTCTCCAAAAATTCGTAACCTGCGAAGGCCGTTATAGTATTGTCTATTTATACCATATTAAGTTACTGCTACACTTGAAAAGGAAATGTGTTATCAGTCTACCATATTTTCTATTACAAAGCTTAACCAAGATGTCGAAGACCATCCAAAAGCAAAAGGGAAATGAAGACAAGAGCATATATCACTTTGGCTTAATTAAAATTCTTATTGAGCATGAATTGCAGAGAAGAGGGAACCCGTGGAAGGAGTTCTTAGCTGCTAATCAACTTAAAGATGAGGAAGACAAAGAAGAACTGCAAGAGAACTCAGGTTTCATGAAGGATATCGATGAAGAGATCCCAGTATCCAAAGCAAGCAAGGTACCTTCACCTGTGAGCAGCATAAGAACTAGGAAAATGAGAAAAGAAGATGCTCAGAAGGCAGAGCAAGATAAAATTTTCACCACTTATTCAAGAAGAACAAGGAGAGCACCAAAAGCCCAGTTACAAGAAGACCAGCTTGAATCCAATGCACCTATACCAATGGATATTGAGAGTAGTGACCACTCACCACCAGGACCAGGAGTTGATATAGAGGTTGAAAGCCATAACAGGCAGGAAAAAGGTTCACCACCTCCCATTAGGAAACAGAAGAAACTGGAGAAACAAATTGAGAAATTAAAGGAAGAACTCATGGAGGCTAATATGTTAGAAAAGGTTATCAAGAAAGAAAATGAGATGCTCCGAGCGCAGAGTAAAGAGACTCAACAGAAGAATGAAAAGCTAAGGGAGCGAATCAGTGAACTTGAGGCTGAGAAAACGGATATTTGTAAATGGGCCACTAAGTGGTACAACCAGAAGAAGACCCTCAAAGAAAAATACAAAAGATTAAAGCAGGAGCTCCATGGTCAGAAAGATGCCCAGGTGAAAAACAATGTGGATACATTACTAAAGGCAGCAGAGATACAGGTAGGGACAGAGTTCAAGGGAAGCACTTCGGGGTTAGCATGAGGACATGCTAATTCATTAAGTCGGGGAGAGATGTTGGTACCATCCTATGACCTCCTTTTTCCTCCTAAAACATATCATTTTCCTACTTCTTTCCATCATATATCTCTTAGATCCCTTGAAAATTGATTAGTTAATAGTCCTATAGTTATTAAAATGCATTGAAATTGATTTAGGAGTTTTATGTTAAAGAATTAGGAATTTTTGGTAAAATGGCTACAGGAAGTTCCAACATCCTGTAATTGGTTCATTGTTTGACATGTGGCATGACAGCTAGGCTAGAGCGAAGGGTAGGGATGAAAAGTAGAATGTCCAAGTATGGACGAATACCTATCCTATAGCAGAATCGACCCTCCTACATGCGCGGTCAACAATGGTCAAAGTATAGCATGTTGGCGACAAAGGCAGCAACAGCAAAGCATTCTAAATTGATTTAGTTTTGTTCCTTTTTGAAATCAGTTTAGGATAGAAACATTTTAAAAATCTCGACATGGTAAAAGTGGCAATAGCCATATCATGAATGTACATTCGTTTTCGAAATGTAAGGGTTGTAAAAACATATGTAAATACAGTTCTGTGTAGTAGTAGTTGGTTGGTAATCGTTGTATCATTTTGAAAACAGAGTTTGAACTTAATATCAAGAACACAGTTGTAGTTACGATCTTTGTCTTGTCGCGTTGATTTTATAATCGGTTGACCACAGTCCAGTATAACTCTGGAACGCGGACGAGCCCTGCGTTAAACTGGTATACTGTTATTTCCTTTTCATTCGCAACTTAGGGTATTACATGACATGCACAGTAATTAGAATTGGTTGTTAATTTCAATAGAATGTGTATGGTTTATGTTTATGATAGCGCTTGAACAGTTCATCACTGGGATCGTGAATCGTATCCTGTAAGGGATTCGATCCTTTGTTGTCTTTTAAAGCAATGTCATGAACTCTGTTTTCATTTCAAAGTATGTTTGTAATTTCCCTATGTATTTATCTTGCATGAATATTAGTGAATGCTGAGTATTTTTTGAACAGGGGTTTCGTGCATGGTGTCTCTGTAAGGAGATTGAAATCTTTGTTTGAAGTGATACACAGTATTTTAATTTGGTAAATGCATTGAGTGACAGTGTTGTAATTAAGTAGATTAATTGAGTGACCTAAGTGTTTGGGTGATAGGTAACATACCTCAATCTTCCGTAAAGAAGTCCTGTGACCTACCATCATAACCACTTAGCTAATAATCCTTTATGTCTATATACTTTAGACGCATGCCTCTAAGTCTACGCATCCTGGTCGATAATAAATATAGCCTAGTCTAGCACCCTAGATAGGACACTACAGAGACCGAGTGGAGGAATCCACTGATGCAAAGACCTCCAGTAGGGGGAAATTTTGAGCCAAGTGGGCAGAGGGATCACATGCATCCATACCTCCAGGTCAGAGGTGGGGCGATGTGGAGTGACAGTTCCAGGAAGGCTGAAATAGGGGAAGGATCATTGAGGTACCCAACCTCTTTGATTAGACCTTGCTATGGGAGCCCCGATGAGGAGTAGCAGGACTGGCTAGGTGGGTAGAGATAGATGCGGATGGAGTGGCAAAGAGAGCTACAATGCAAGAATCCTAAGACAGTGCAGAGCTAGCAGGCTGCAACAATGTGAGAGGCACAGGAGTGTTGCACCAGTGTAGGATGGCACAGATAGGTGTGCAATGGTGCGAGATGCATGGAGTGTTGTAGCACTCAGAGGTCAGAGAGGGAGAACTTGTTAGCGGCAGAAGGAGATTCATCATCAAAGAGTGTTTCTAGCCCAACAGAGAGGTTAGTTGGGAGATTTTTTTGTTTCTAGAATTGTTGGAGTAATAACACTTAGGAGAAGTGTTGCATGCAGAACATTCCAAAGGTTTAGGATCGGTTTCAAGTTGAATGGCTTTCTTTTTGAGAGGGAGTGTTGAAAATGGAAACAAGAAATGTTAAAAATAACATTACTATAAATAGTTGTTCGGGTACCAGTGTTGGACATAGCAAGAAGGAATGAAAAATGGAAGTGCTATAAATAGCATTTTAGGATAGTGTTTGGTCAATTTAGTGTTGTCTAAATTGCTATCATTAATTGTCAACCCGGGGCTCGTAAGCTAATGAAGTGAGATGTACAGTATGTACTTAAGTAACCTTTCCTAGTTCTTTTTGTCGTTTTTGGATGATGTTTGTGGTTGATTTAACTTCTTAAGATGGAGTGATGGATTTATAAACAAATGAGTGCGTGTGTGTGCATATGGTGGTTTCTAAATGCTTCTAGAACTTTTTAAAGAGAAAGCTTGAAAAGTGACTTGCAATGGAATTGAAACTTCAAATGAAAGCAAAGCATTAAAAAAAGTGACTAATGGCACTAGTCCACTATCTATGCTGCTGATAAGAACAAAAATAGCATATATGTTAACTCAATGGAAAGTGAAAAACACTACTTTAACTGCAAAACTTAAATGACAAATCATAACACTTCATTCTTTCTTAACACTCTGCCTCTAGCTACAATTGTTCATGTGAAAAACAGTTAAGAGGGAATCAGTAATATGAGTCAAAAAGCTAATCAAACCAAGCTGCCACTCAATGATATTTTGGTCCAATAAAGGTTAGACAATTATGATGAGAAGACCATCAAAAGGTTAGTAAGAAACTTGTCAAAAACTTGATAAAGTAAACTAGCAATGAAACTAAGTAAGTAAGGTAAAAATCAGCAGCTAAGACAAGACAACTTCAAATACCATCAGTGATAAAAAGAAATAAAAACACACTATCCCGGGCTCCTAACACACCTGCATAAACAAACTGATCAGTTCTGAAAAGTGCTGGAAATGTAAAGGCATGAAATCAAACTGTACATTATTATACATGTTCAAAGAAATGAAAAACTGCAGAAATCAAACTATACATTATTGTACATGTGAAAATGAAAACAAAGAAAGGCAGGAAAATAAAGTTAAATGCTACTGTACATAGGTTGTGGTAGATGGGGGCCCTCCATCCACTCAACCAGCTAAAGATCAGCTACGCAGAGATGAGCAGAAACAGTCTTCTTATATTAAATCAGCATGTCAAAATACAGTCAAAAAGTGTTGTAGAAACAGTCTTCTAAAACAGAGTTTGATAACCAAAACAATTACAGCAATTACAATATCAAAAAGCTAATCTCTAAGCGTTGGCAAACGCTTTATTTATAGGCACAGAGACAAACTGTCCTCTGCGTAAACTAAGCAACTACAGTCTTAACTAATTAACTACGCAGCAACACGCAGGCAACTCCGTGCACGTTTGGAGGAAACGGTCATCATGGGGAGTAAATCTATGGTTAGATCCTGTCCCTTGCTGTCTTCGTGGCGTGGAGGAAGTGCCAGCTGTGGTTTCGTGTCTCAGTTGCTCACGAAGAGTCGTGCCACCATCTGGAACTTAACTGTTTGACCGTGGGTACTCCTGCGTTGACCGGGGGCATACGTGACTGATTTGACCCAACCAATAGCATACGAACCATGTATACATCCATACCAACGTGCCCATGTGGCCCGTTCCTTGAGAAGACACGTGGAGTATAGCAAACAACAAAAAGGCTGCGGAATCTCTGAATAGCTGCGGAATTGCTGAGTAGTTGCGGAATTGCAGAACAGCTGCGGAATTGCTGAACATGTACCAAAATTCTAAACAAACAGTCAATCATTAGCACAGTCAACAAATCATGTTAAAAAGACATATAATGCAATGAATTGAACAAGTTGATGGAGGAAATGATGTTAGAAGAGAGAAGTGAATAGGGAAAAACTGTTGGGAGGACAGGTAAATGAGTGCAAGGTTGAGGCTCAACATACCCCCACTGCGAGGGTGTTGCATGTCCTCATGCAACCAAAACTTTGTCATAACCTTTCAGTTCACATGTTCAGATGCCTCTGCCAAGACATCCAACCTTCTCCTTTTCCTTCCTGTTGCCAAATTTGTTCTTGGTTTCCTAACCAAGCACCTAAATTTCAAGTTAACCAAGGCTCTGCTCAATTTGCTGCATTTCCTCTTCAATTTCTTGTTCTTTCTCTGCCAAAGACCCAAATGAAGCATTGTGTTGTCGTGGACCATTTTGTCCACTTTGCTCTGTTGTCTCAATGCTTCGTTTTCCTGTTTGATATGGCGATTGAGGACTTCTAGCTCAAATATTTCTTGCTTCAGAGATTGAACCTGCTGTTCAAGGGGCAAGACAGTGCTAGGACCAGCAACAGATTGCTCTAATGTTTCCAAATAATCATATGCCTCCTGCTGGATAGGGTCAATGTCAGGTATTTGTCTTGGCCTAAATTCAAATCCTTGAAAACTGCTTTCTCTCTCTTGTTGGAAAGGACTTTCCTCTCTTGGAGGACTTAGCTCAATATCTAGCCGAATTGGAGTCTTCTCAGGTGTGCCCAAATCAATGAAATGGGACTGTTTCTTTTTAGTCACACTCTTCTTCTCTATAAGTCTACTGCTTCTTCTCACTTGCAGGCTAGTACTCTTTGGCTTTTGTTGTTCTTGCTTTTGTTTCTTTTTGAAGATGGCAGTTTCATGAAGCTGAGCAAGCCTATGAGCTAATGTTTGGGTATCTTCTTCACTTGAGGGTTCAGGTGAAGGGTATGACTCTTGCAAAATGGCTTTCCCTTTATCCCCCTTTTGTCTTTTTGTTCTGCTTCCCTTTTTCTTTTCCTTTTGAATAGTTTCTTGAACAGTTTCTTGGGAAATTTCTTGAAGAGTTTTTGTAACAATTTCTTGGGCAGTTTCTTCAACTTCTACAGCAGTGTCTTGGGCAGCAGTCTCTTCTTGGGTAACCATTTCTTTCCCTTTTCTTCTACTTCTTTTTGGCACCCTAGGAGAGCTACTAGAGGCTTCTGCTGCCTCTTGAAAATGGTTTCTAACAAGGAATTTCTCCCATGTATCCTTTCTAATTTTTAACTGCTCCTCAATCAAGATTTTAATGAGTCCATGGTGATATAGGTGGGGCTCAATGTTTCCCACGTGTTTCTGAATAGTGGCACTCATTTTTCTTAGACTAGCTAGCAAGAAATAAGGAAGATTGATGGTATGTTCACCCATAAAATGCATCATTATCTTTGTATGATAAACATACATTATACCAAATCTGCCTTCACATGTTAAAAATTTCTGAACTAGCAAAAGTAAGGCAGTCCATTCCTTTTTAATGACACTTACAGGTATTCCTTTGGTGAAGATAGTGGTATCCATACCTAGATTTTTCAACATGTTCTTCCACTCTTGGCCTTCAACAGTTCGATTTTTGAACCAACGTTCCCCAGTACGAGGCAAAGCAGTTGCTTGAGCCAAGCTGCTCTCTGTGACAGTGAATTGTAGGTCTCCAATCTCCATAGTATTTGTTTTTCCATCAAACGACCGAGCAAAGGCCTTGGTAACTTCCTTGTGATATCCTTTGAACTTCTGAATAAATTTTAACCACTTGGCCTTTTGCAGGGCATTCTTCGTTTGTGGGTAACCGTCTAGAAACTTAGAACCTTCCGGCTCTGCTCTTAATAACTTGCCCATTTCGATTACCAACTCTCTTGCTGCTCTGAAAGCGTTGTTTGAATACTGGAGAGAGAGCTATACGGGAAAAACAGTGCTCAGCAGTGGGTATTACGGCTACAACAGAACGCTCAGCAGTGGGTATTACGGCTACAACAGAATGGCCGTGATGCAATTACGAGACTGGTGGTCAGGGTTTTGAGCGGAGAGGTGAGGAAAATAGAACAGAGTATGTTCACGGTGAAACAGAGTAGTGAATGAAACCGAGAGTGAAAAACGATGAAATCGAGGGAGTGAACGGCAATAGAAATGGGGTTATGCATGCGTAGAAGGGTGTTAAAGGATGAAACGGCCGAATCCCATGGACGTCGGGTGGCTGTGTACACCTGGCTGCGGAATGATTAATTGGAGAGCCGTGGTACAACAGTACACGTCACTCTGGTACGAAGAATTAATGAGAGAGAGCAGGCCGTATTACGTTCGAATCAACAGCAATTAGGGAACCGTTAGGAAGGTGGTGAGGTGGATTACGCAGAATAATGGATGAGGAGTGGACGGGGATCTTGTCAATCATTACATTAAGTGCCTCATACCATAATCCGAAAACCATACATAAATGATATAACTGTTAGTTAGAAATTTAGAACATACCTTCGTGTATTTGCATTTTGATCCCTTTGCTAATTATGATGCTAACCTTTGATTTATTGCTGCCTTTGTATATGCCATGTGTCCTTGCTCTTTTAATGATGCTGGTGTTTTTGACTGCAGATTTTCTTTTTGAAACAGAGTTTGTTTTTGTTGCAGGAACAGAGTGTATTAGCTGCGGAATCTTGATATCAGCTGCGGAATTGGCTCCTAGCTGTGGAAATTGCAGCAACACTTTTCTGCCTGCACAAAGAGGATTAAAACAACTTGACTAAATGGAATAGTCCTGAGAGGGACTTTATTTGGTGAAAATGAGATGGAATGAATGGACTGGAAGAAAATGAAGTGGAATGAAAATGATGAGATGGATGAGATGGACAGAGAAAGAGAGATTTTTTTTTTTTGGAAAATATAAAGTGTCAGGTGACCCTGATTTTCACTTCATATTTTCTGCATAAGACCGCCAATCCAAGATTGGTTTTCAGGCTTATACAAGAGATTTTTTTCTTTTTTTCCTTTTTTTTTTCGACTGAAAGGAACAAAAACTAGGCTGATGGAGGAGAAGAATTCTTCTCCACCAGCCTCATTGCAGAATCTTCTTGGAATATTTTAACAAATTCCTCCCTTGAGAGTGGCTTGTGGTAGACTTTCAATCTATGGCCATTCACAATGAGAGGAGTCTGAAGCTCGTCAATGGTCTTCACTCGAACTGCTCCATTGTTAAAGACTTCATCAATCTCATATGGCCCAAGCCAATGAGTTTGAAATTTTCCTTTGAAGTCCTTAAACTTGGAATCAAACAATAGTGCCCAATCTCCCTTCTGAAACTTTCTTTCTTTGATGTGTCGATCATGCCATTTAGTTCTTTGGTGCTGAACTAGATCGGTCCTTAGAATTGCATCTTGTCTTATTTCATCTAGCTCATTTAGCTGGTCCATTCTGTGTTTTTGGGCTTCTAATAGGCTCATCCCCAATTGAACTGCCATCTTGAAGGTCTTAATTTGGAACTCAATGGGGAGCAGGACTTCTTTCCCATAAACAAGTTCATAGGGAGAATGTCCTGTTGTGTTCCTCCATGTAGTTCTATAGGCCCATAAGGCTTCAGGAAGCCTTTCCGCCCAATCTCTTCTATGAAGATGAACAGTCTTGGTGATAATGCCTTCAAGGACTTTATTTGTAGATTCCACTTGACCATTTGATTGCGGATGGTATGGAGTAGATGTTCTGTGCTTGATTTTGTATTCCTCCATCAGCTTCTCCATCAATTTAGATGTAAATTGGCTTCCCTGATCTGTCACAATTTCTCTTGGGACACCAAAACGAGTAAAAATATCCTCAAAAAGAAATTGAACAACTGAATTTTCAGTGGCAGAAGGCAATGCCTTGGCTTCTACCCACTTAGTAACATAATCAGTGCAAACCAATATATACTTCTTTTGCTTAGATGATGGATTAATAGGTCCAACGAAATCTAGAGCCCATTTCTCAAAGGGTTCGATGCATACCTGTGGCTGTAGTGGCATTTCATTTGAAGGAGTTGGTCTCCCAACTCTTTGGCAGCTGTCACACCTTCTAACATACTGCTTTGCATCTTTAAAGAGAGAAGGCCAATAATATCCTAAAGAAAGGATTTTATAGGTTGTCCTCTTGTCAGCAAAGTGTCCGCCACACGGTTCATCATGACATGCCTTAAGGATGTCAGGCATTTCATCTTCCTGAACACATCTTCTGATCATACAATCTGGCCCTGTTTTGAACAATTCATTAGAAATCCAAGAATAATGTGAACTCTCCTGAATGATTTTCCTTTTCTCATTAGGAAATAAGTGTAGAGGTAGCTTCCCTATAACTAGATAATTAGCAATATCTGCATACCAAGGAGTCTTGGTAGTTACTGCAAACAAGTATTCATCTGGAAACTTATCCTCTACAGGAGAATCTTCATTAGTGTTTTGGATTCTAGACAAGAAATCAGCTACTGTGTTTTGTTTTCCTGGTCTATCTAACATAGTAATGTTGAATTCTTGTAAAAGTAAAAGCCATCTTGTAACTCTGCCATTAGTAATAGGTTTGTTCATGAGATATCTAATTGCAGAGTGATCAGTATGGACAAAAGTTTCATAGCCGGTTATGTAGTGTCTAAACTTGTTGATTGCATGAACAACGGCTAAGAATTCTTTTTCAGTCACAGTGTAATTTAACTCAGTGGGAGTCAAATTTTTACTGGTGTAATAAATGGCATAAGGGACCAAATCCTTTTGTCCCAAAACAGCTCCTAGAGCTGTATCTGAAGCATCAGTAGAAATGTGGAAAGGGAGTTTCCAATTTGGCCCTCTCAAAATGGGTGCTTCAGATATTCTAGTCTTTAAAAGTTTCAAATGCAGACTGACATTTAGGATCCCATTTGAATTCACAATCTTTGGTAAGTAATTTGAAGAGAGGAGATGCTATCTTGGTGAAGTTTTCAATAAATCTTCTATAATACCCAGTAAACCCAAGAAAACTTCTAATATCTTTCTGGCAATTTGGAACAGGTAACTTGGAGATAACTTCAACTTTGGATCTATCAACTTTAATTCCATCTCCTGAAATATGATGTCCTAAAACAATCCCTTCAGTAAACATCATAAAACACTTTTCATGACTTAATGAAAGATTTGTTTCTTTACATCTAATTAGGACTTTTTCCAAATTTTCTAATGCTTCTTCAAATGTGTTACCATAAACTATGAAATCATCCATATAGACCTCTACACAATCATGAATTAGATCTGAAAAGATTCCTAGTACAGCCCTTTGAAATGTAGCGGGTGCATTGCATAATCCAAAAGGAAGTACTCGGTAAGCAAAAGTTCCCCAAGGACAAGTAAATGTGGTTTTGTCTTGATCTTCAGGTGCTACCTGAATTTGATTGTAACCACTAAAACCATCCAAAAATGAGAAAAACTTTTTACATGCTAAAGTATCTAATACTTGATCAATAAAGGGCAAAGGAAAGTGATCATTCAAGGTTGCTTTGTTTAATTCTCTGTAATCAATGCAAACCCTCCATTTACCATTCTTTTTAGGTACTATAACCAAGGGAGAAACCCATTGGCTATCTGAAATAGGGTAAATGAAGTTTACATTGAGTAACTTCTGGAGCTCTTCTTTCACTATCTCCCTAAGATTTGGATTCATCCTTCTTTGAGGTTGTCTGATTGGTATACTGTTTTCCTCAATGTAGATGTGATGAATGCAAGTCTTAGGGTCAATACCTTTCATGTCGGTATACTCCCATGCAAAAGCAGTAGAATGTCTTTGCAAGACTTTGGTTAGCTCTTCCTGTTGGGATTTTTCCAAGTTTTTGTTAATGTTTAATGTTTTTCCTGGAAAGATCTCAATGGCAGAACTACCAAATTCTTCCATAGAGAAAAGAGACATTTGTCTAGATGATAGACACTCTATGTCAGAATCCAACTGAAATTGTGTAGAGTCATATTCTGAAGATGGTTCAAAATTTTCTAATGTATTCAGAATTTGACTATCTTCACTAATCTCAGAAATGGTAAAGACAGGTTGTATAGTATCTTCATCATCAACCCACTCATTATCTCATATTTCTGTAATTGCTTTCGCTGGAGGATACAGATTGAACTTCTTTGTTGAATTGCCATCAGAAATATACATATCCCCAGACCTACAACTTATGAAAGCATCAGCTGTGGCCAGCCAAGGTCTTCCTAAAATAAGAGGATGTCCTCCTAGATTGTTCTTGGGAGTTAAAATCATAAAATCAACTGGATATTCCCAAGAGTCTAGGGAGACTGGAATGTCTTCCAATACACCATCAGGTTTAATGATTGATCTATCTGCAAGCTGCAGTAAAGTAGGTGTAAAGAGAAGGTTAGGAAGTTTTAACTGGTCCATGGTCTGTCTACTCATAATGTTGATAGCAACCCCTAAATCAATCAAAGTATTTGGTATTTCTACCCCATTGATATGTGTTTTGACAATTGGACTACTAGGATCTACATATTTCTGCATGGTAATCTTTCCCATCATAATGTCTGCAATTTTTCCTACCAGGTGGATCCTTCTGGTATCTCTTGGTTTCCTTCCTGGTCTTTTAAGGCTCAACTCCTTTATTGTTTTGGCTAGAATGGGAATTTCTTTAATGGCTTGTAACAAGGGGATCTTGATACAGACATTCTTCAATTCATCTAGAAAATTATAGTCAGGCAACCAAATTTGCTTTTCCACTCCTTTGTCGATTTGTAACCTTTCAGGAAAAGGAGGTGTGGATGAAGATGTAGGTTGCTCAACTATGGGAGTTGTGGGGGTTGATTCTTTTTCTTTTTCTTTTTCTTTTTGAGTGTTTGGGTGTTGAAGGGATGCTTCAGAACCCTTATTAGCTCTAAGAGATTCTTCCTCAGAAATGCTTGGTTGTTGAACATTTATAGAAGGTTGATCTAAGATTCTACCTTATCTGAGTTGTACTTAATTGAGAGGAACAATCATATAGGTAGGGAATGGTTGACCTTCCATCATGTAAGCATTTTGAGGGTTCCTATTATTGGGGTTTGGAAATGGCTGAGAAGGAAGTTGATTTGACTTTTGTTGGGATTGGAGCAAGAGTTGAGAATTTTGATTTTGTGGAGAAGGTTGTTGTTGTTGAGGGAATGGTAATGATAGTTGTTGACTTTGATTTGGAAGTTGTGGAGCTTGCTGATTCTGAAAAGATGGAGGATATTGATAGAATTGAGCAAATCTCCCATAAGGATTTTGCATGCTTTGCATCCATGATTGAAAAGGATTTTGAGGTTGAGGCCAAGGTTGTTTCCAAGGATTCCAATTTGGTTGGGGTTGAAAATTCATAGAGTTGTTAAACCCTTGATTTTGTTGCCCCTGCCAAGGTCTCCTTGCAACAAAACAGAGAGATTCAAGTGTATTTGGATCTTCTTGAAAGACTGCTTTGAGCCCAGGGATTGAAGGACAATCCTTGGTCTCATGGTTTTCTGAGCAAATTACACATGTTTCCACAACTTTTGCTTCCAAGGGACATTCCCTTAAAGCATGTTTCTTCCTACATTTCGGGCAAAAGATGGCCAAGACCTCGGCTTCTGCTTTCTGTTTATTGTGGATCTTAAGGGTGTCTAATTGTTCACTCAGACTCCCTAAGATGTCAGTTTTGAATTCATCAAGCATATTGCCGATCTCAGCCCTACTTACTGATCCAGTTGCAGATTTATTTGCTCTGAGGAGAGAAGGATCTCTAGGCCCTTTTTGAGTTTTTGATTTGCCCCTTGAGAGATGGACACATAATTCTGCTATATCAGAAAGTGGAAGCTGAGATATATCTCCCTTCCCCATCATATTCAAAAGATCTATCCATTCATCTCTAATGGCTTTTAGTAATAGGGCTTTCAAGGTCTCTTCATCCAAGTTACTCATTTTTGCTCTTTTAAAATTATACTGAAATATTTCAATCAATTCCTCCAAATTCTCATCTTCCCTTTGTACCATTTTAAATACCTCATCCTTGTGATTGGTGGGCATACAATAGTCCAGGTACCGATCCAAAAATGTCTGTTTCATATCATTCCAAGACCTAATGGATTGAGTGACTAACCCCATGAACCATTTCAAAGCTTGTCCTTTCAATGTGGAAGGGAACAATTTGAGTTTTTGAGTGTCATCCAAATAGTCATAAGTTCTACATACAACTTCAAACTCAAATAAGAATGTTTCAGGGTCCTCATTCCTTGATCCATGAAAGTTCGGGAGGATATATGGTGAGATGTTCTTCATGGTGGCTCGGGAATCCTCATCAACTATAGGGAATCCGAATGAGTTATCCCCATCCCTATTTCCTCCAATATTACCTCTACCTCCTCCATTGTTTCCTCCTCCTCCTCTACCTCTACCTCTACCAAATCCAGGTGCTTCTTCCTCTGCCATGGTAGTTTCCCCAGAGACTTCAGAGTCTTCTGGTTCTTCTACTAAGGGTGTATGAGAAGGATTCCCTCCTTCTTCTTCATGTGTTTCTACTTCTTCAATTATAATTTGCCTCTCTGGAGAAAGAAGGAAAGGATCTCTTTCAGACTCGATGGAAGGTATGGGAGAGTCGACTCCTGCTTCTTGAATTCCGGGAACCCTAGGGCTAGGAGTGTCAGTTGGAGATAAGGAAGGTGTCTCTTGTCTATCCCTTGAAGTAGATGGACTTGTAAAAATCGAACTCTTGGCTCTAGCTAAAAACCTTCCCCTAGAATCTCTAGCTCTATGCATGTCATTTTTTTATTTTTTCTTCAAGTCAAGCTAATAATTCTTTTTCTGATCTTCCAGGTCACTCTAGGTGCAAGAAGAGAGCATACTTAAGAAACTATTAAACCAATAACTTTCTCTTTTCTGATCCTCCAGATCACTTTAGGTGCAAGAGGAGAGCATACTTTGAGAAGTTATCAATTTCCCTTTCTTGAAATTTTCTTAATTTTTTTTTTAGAATTGGCTACCTAATTTCACTTCCCCAGCAGCGGCGCCAAAATGTTTGGTCAATTTAGTGTTGTCTAAATTGCTATCATTAATTGTCAACCCGGGGCTCGTAAGCTGATGAAGTGAGATGTACAGTATGTACTTAAGTAACCTTTCCTAGTTCTTTTTGTCGTTTTTGGATGATGTTTGTGGTTGATTTAACTTCTTAAGATGGAGTGATGGATTTATAAACAAATGAGTGCGTGTGTGTGCATATGGTGGTTTCTAAATGCTTCTAGAACTTTTTAAAGAGAAAGCTTGAAAAGTGACTTGCAATGGAATTGAAACTTCAAATGAAAGCAAAGCATTAAACAAAGTGACTAATGGCACTAGTCCACTATCTATGCTGCTGATAAGAACAAAAATAGCATCTATGTTAACTCAATGGAAAGTGAAAAACACTACTTTAACTGCAAAACTTAAATGACAAATCATAACACTTCATTCTTTCTTAACACTCTGCCTCTAGCTGCAATTGTTCATGTGAAAAACAGTTAAGAAGGAATCAGTAATATGAGTCAAAAAGCTAATCAAACCAAGCTGCCACTCAATGATATTTTGGTCCAATAAAGGTTAGACAATTATGATGAGAAGACCATCAAAAGGTTAGTAAGCAACTTGTCAAAAACTTGATAAAGTAAACTAGCAATGAAACTAAGTAAGTAAGGTAAAAATCAGCAGCTAAGACAAGACAACTTCAAATACCATCAGTGATAAAAAGAAATAAAAACACACTATCCCGGGCTCCTAACACACCTGCATAAACAAACTGATCAGTTCTGAAAAGTGCTGGAAATGTAAAGGCATGAAATCAAACTGTACATTATTATACATGTTCAAAGAAATGAAAAACTGCAGAAATCAAACTATACATTATTGTACATGTGAAAATGAAAACAAAGAAAGGCAGGAAAATAAAGTTAAATGCTACTGTACATAGGTTGTGGTAGATGGGGGCCCTCCATCCACTCAACCAGCTAAAGATCAGCTACGCAGAGATGAGCAGAAACAGTCTTCTTATATTAAATCAGCATGTCAAAATACAGTCAAAAAGTGTTGTAAAAACAGTCTTCTAAAACAGAGTTTGATAACCAAAACAATTACAGCAATTACAATATCAAAAAGTTAATCTCTAAGCGTTGGCAAACGCTTTATTTATAGGCACATAGACAAACTGTCCTCTGCGTAAACTAAGCAACTACAGTCTTAACTAATTAACTACGCAGCAACACGCAGGCAACTCTGTGCACGTTTGGAGGAAACGGTCATCATGGGGAGTAAATCTATGGTTAGATCTTGTCCCTTTCTGTCTTCGTGGCGTGGAGGAAGTGCCAGTTGTGGTTCCGTGTCTCAGTTTCTCACGCAGAGTCGTGCCACCGTCTCGAACTTAACTGTTTGACCGTGGGTACTCCAGCGTTGACCGGGGGCATACGTGACTGATTTGGCCCAACCAATAGCATACGAACCATGTATACATCCATACCAACGTGCCCATGTGGCCCGTTCCTTGAGAAGACACGTGGAGTATAGCAAACAACAAAAAGGTTGCGGAATCTCTGAACAGATGCGGAATTGCTGAGTAGCTGCGGAATTGCAGAACAGCTGCGGAATTGCTGAACATGTACCAAAATTCTAAACAAACAGTCAATCATTAGCACAGTCAACAAATCATGTTAAAAAGACATATAATGCAATGAATTGAACAAGTTGATGGAGGAAATGATGTTAGAAGAGAGAAGTGAATAGGGAAAAACTGTTGGGAGGATAGGTAAATGAGTGCAAGGTTGAGGCTCAACAGATAGATTGAAATTTTAGTTAGTCCCTAAACTAAAATTGAGAAGTAAAATTCGAATTTGATCTTCGCAGCTGTTTGTAAAATAATTAATTAATTCATCTTGAGTTCATTATTTGTAGAAAATCAAACATGAAGTCTATGTGAAGACATGCAACAGTTTCTCTATTGATTGAGGAAGTTATCCTTTGATTAAAGGACATCAGGATGAGTTGTACTTTGAGTTGTAATTAGTTAGTTTAGTTAACTGAGTTAAGTCCAGTTAGATTAGTTCAAATAGTTTGTTGAACTAATTGTGAGTTCAATTAGTTAGTGCATGCATGCATGTAACTACTGCACTTCAGATCACTGAATATTCTCTCATAAACTCATGCATGTCAGTTCAGTCAGAGACCCAGTTGAGATCAGAGAATGGGATAGTGTACTATCAGTTGGAGGATTTTTCCTATACATGAAACTCATCCATGCAGAAGGAATTATCTCCTTCAGGATTGCGTAGTTAATTCAAAGGTTAGTGAGTAGTGTGTGAGGTAATTACACACAGGTGGCAGCATTGGACCCCAGGAGAAACTACGCAAGGAAATAGGAGGCTTGGAGGGCAGAGGAGAAGGTTTGTGAGAAGCCTTTGATTGTCTATGAGCAACAAAGGGATTGTACTGAGATGGATAGCTTGAGAGCTAAATATTTTTGTAATCCTAAGATATTTCCACTTGTATGATAATACAGATAGTGGGGTTTTTAGCTAAGGCTTTCCCCAAAGTATTCTTATGTGTTTCATGTGTATGATTTCTTTTTCTCTGTTATATTTGTTCTATTTGATCTTGCTCAAAATCGATTAAGCTTCTGCAAGTTTGTTTGTAGAAGTAGAGCATGTATTTTTCTTTAGTATATTGCATTATTAGGTGATTTACAATGAGAATTTCTACAGAACGAGGGTGAGCTATGGTCAACGATGGTCAACAATGGTCAACCATGGTCATTAACCATTGATCATATCCAACGTTGATTGTTGACAATAGTCAATGATGGTTAACCATTGCCAACAATAGTCAACAATGGTCAACGTTTGTCAACGATGGTCAACCATGCGTTACAACCATGTTTAATTATGGTCAATGACGTTACAACATCACATTGTTACAAAGATTGTGTGAGAATGAAAATAAACCATGGTCAGCCATGTTTATTTTAAGGTTTATAATATTTATCTTAGGGCTCATATACCTTGGGTTTATCATATTAATCCCTTGGGTTTATTATTCTCTTTGGTTTATCATATTGATCCCTTTAGTTTATTGCTTTAAGAGTTCATATTCCTAGAGTATAATATTATTGATAGGGTTTATAATTCAATAATTAGGGTTTATATTATAATTATTATTATAATATAATTTTTGTTATAATATAATATATTTTTTATTATATTAAGATATAATTACAATATAATATAATTGTTTTTTTTTCCCATGGAAAAAAGTCGTAATTTCTATTGATATATAAGAAATTACATTTTGTAGATGCTAGGGCATATGCATATGGAGGCAGAGTTGCCTGTCAAGTTCAAAAAACTGTTGACCAGAAAAAAAGAAAAGAACATTTGTATCTCCACGCAGGGAGTCTGTTATCTGTTGTACTGTGTCTATGCCTGCTCTCTAACATAGAGAGAACAAGATCAAAATTGAATGCTGTCTCTTCGCAGAGAGAGAAACTAAGTATCAAAATCGGAACTGTATGTCCAAAGTCATAAATATAGACCAAAAAGTTGTAAATATAAACATGATATATACAAGTTTATCAAAAAATATTATAGGGCTTAAAGCCCATTTTCTCTAAGTTCCACAAAAGGTCTATGGTAATGCTAGTGGAAGGTCCCATCTATTTCCTCCTGGATCAACCAGTAATCGCCCTGTCTAAGCGCTGCCTCTTTGGAAAGGTGATCTGCCCCTGTATTTTGCTCCCTGTAAATGTGGCGATAGGAAAAGGAGTCAAAAGAAGATATCAATCTTTGTGCTTCTTCTAATATATGCCTCAATGAAAATGCATTATAGTGGGATGCATTATTTAACCAATTACAGACAATTTTGGAATCACCAAACAGCTGTAGATGTCTGCAATGCTTTTCCAATGCAAAATGAATGAGATGTTTAGTTGTATAGAGTTCAACATAATTATTAGTTCCCCTGCCTGAACTTATTTGGATCTTGAAGCAATGTGTATCATTTAGGTAGAGTATGGCTCTGCCACCACATCCTGCCTCCTGCGCAGAGCCATCAAAATATGCCCACGGTTTTGATTTGTCTATGATTTCTGGTATAATGGTGCGGGGAGGGGCATTGGAGTCCTCCTTGGGAAGAAGATCATAATCCGCAATGGTATGGATCAAGATGGTAGGCCAATGGGGATTTTTGTGGTTGAAAATAGAATGATTTCTAGCAATCCATAATGACCAGCAAACTAGAAGAGGCATGTTTCTGGATTTTCCATTTTGGTTTTGACACCATGTACTCCAGGCATCCAAAATGTTGTGTCCATGCTAGTTTTTTAAGCTTGGATAGTGAGTAATGATGGAATTCCAATGTTCCTTGGAGGTGGGGCAATTTAGGAAGAGATGTTCAGTACTCTCTTCATCATTGTGACACAGGTGACACCATAAAGGGCCATGAAAAGATCTTTTCATCAGATTTGACCCCGTAGGGATCTTATCAAACAAAATGTTCCACATCAGTAAGTGGGTACGAGGGGCTGCCTTAAGCTTCCAGAGTAATCTCCAAGTCAGGTTTATGTTCTGGGGTTTGTATGGTTCCATTAATCTAATATAACCCTCTTTTGGAGAATATGTTCCGTGTTTGGAAAAGGCCCATATAATCTCGTCTGGTCCTTCAGATAGTCGAATATGTGCCTGTGTAAGAGCATCCATGTAGTCCTGCCAATCAAGTCGCCACTGTATAGGGATGTCCAGATCAAGAGCCGATTTCCATGCCTGTTGTAGAAAGGAGGAATTGTTTCTGTCACCGATGTGTTTGATGTGGGTGATACCCCTGCTGTGTAAATGCCTTATCAAATCTATCGGTAGTCTGTGTGCATTGCCACAACCAACCCATGGGTCCGTGCCAATACGAACAACATTTCCCTCCTTTATTCTCCACGTTATGCCTTCACGTAGGAGTGGTAATGCATTTATAACCGCCTTCCATATATTGGAGATGTTATTGCTTATTTTGTGCTGCTGTCTGAACCAGTCCATCAAGTTCATGGGCCAGATGTATTTCACTTGTGCAACCCGGGACCAGAGGCTGTTTGTAGTGATAAGATGCCAGCCGAGCTTTGCCGCCAAAGCTTTGGAGAAAAGTTCAAGCCTTTTGATGCCCCATCCTCCCCATCTCTTAGGCTTTGCTATTGTCTCCCATTTGACCCAGGCAAATAACCTACCCGGTTGATTGCCTTTCCATAAGAATCTACAACATATGCTTTGTAGTCTGTTCAGTATACCCTTCGGAATCCAAGCCAGGGTCATCCAGAATACAGGAGTGGCTTCAATCACAGCTTTAATAAGGACTAATCTTCCTGCATGGGATAGGTATTTATGGTACCAAACTTGAAGGCGCTTTTCCACTTTTGCAATAAGCCATGTCTAGTCCGCAATCCTGTATCCATGAGGCTTAAGCCTAAAGCCCAGATATTTAAGACCATCTTCCAGATTCAGAGAGGTAAAGGGGAAGCACTGTGAGGTAAATACAATCTCATGTTGTGAGTAGCCAAAGGTAGTAATCGTAGATTTACTATCATTTATTATCATCCCAGTTTCCTGTTGAAAAAGATTGAGGATATTCTGGAGGACCATGGTATCTCCAATACTACCATTTAAAAAATGAGAATGTCATCAACAAATAATAGATGGGTGAGAGAAAAATTCTCAGTGATCTTGATGTCAGCGAGTTGATTTCTATTGCGTGCAGCTATGATGGCTCTGCTTAATCCTTCCATGATAAGTAAGAAAAGTAGAGGGGAGAGTGGACATCCTTGCCTAAGTCCCCTCTCTGAGAGGAAGAATGATGTGGCTTCCCCATTTAATAACACACTGTAAGATTCATCTTTAATGCAGCTCATGATCCATTTAATATATGCATAAGGAAAGCCTAGGTGAGTCAATAATAATCTAATGTAGAGCCAATTAGCTCTATCAAAGGCCTTTGATAGGTCCACCTTCAGAATCATGCCTTTCTGCTTCTTCATCTGCATAGTGTGAAGGAGTTCTTGAGCTATGGAAATAGCCTCATGAATCTGTCTGTGCTGAAGGAAAGAAAACTGCTCAAAGGATATGTGTCTGGAAAGGATAGGCTTCAGTCAGTTTGCTATGATCTTTGCAATAATGTTGTACAAATAGTTGCAAAGGGAAATGGGACAGAAATCGTTGAAAGAGGAAGGATTGTCAGATTTCGAGATAAGGGAAATGAAGGTGGATTTGATGGTTGGGGATATTCTTCCACTCTTCTACAATCCTCCACAATCTTGAGTAAATCGTCCCCTAGGATATCAAAAAAAGCTATGTAGAACTCAATGGTCCACCCATCCGGCCCAAGGCTCTTATCTTTTTTAAACCATTTTATACTTGCCTCAAGTTCTTCCTTCGTCACTTCCATCATCAAGTCCTCCGTGTCTTCCTGCTGTACAAATCTGGGAAAATGTTCAGCAACCTGCATGATTTCCATAATATTCACAGCTCTAGGTGCCTTGTAGATGCTTTTGAAGTGCTCAATGGCTAATCTAGCCAGATCCCGCTGTGATGATACCGATTGACCCTGATCATTACGAAGTTCCCAAATAGTATTTATGGCTTTTCTACCGTTGGCAAATTTATGAAAGAACTTGGTATTGTCATCTCCTTCAGTGAGCCAGATTTCCCTGCTCCTGAGCCTCCAACTCTCCTCCCTTTCCTTCAGTATTTGGGAATGCTTCGAGATGAGGGAGGTATAGTGATCTTTGCTTTCTTGTGATAGGAAAGTTCCAGTGGAAGTATCCTCATGTGTGGCAATGGCCAACTTTGCCTCTCTCAGGGTGTTGTCATCATTCTTTCGTTTCTGGTGAGCCCAAATTTTGGAGATCCTCTTAAGTTCTGTCAATTTCTTGATAAAACCTTATGTATGATCCTCGTGATCCAGTATAGGTTTGGTTTGCCAGTAATCAGTGACCATTTGAATATAAGAAGGATCCTTGAGCCAAGAGGCGTTGAATTTGAAGGGGCTTTTAATTCTCAGGTTTGTATCGGCCAATTCCAAGTATATTGGTCGATGATCAGAAATACCTCCAGTACCAACCCACTATCGAATACGAGGATGAGAGCTTAAGAAAGCTTCTTTAATGAGAAATCTGTCAAGTCTCCTTGCCAGGCTGTGGTCTCCACTGCGATTGTTTGTCCAAGTATACTGAATCTTGGCAGATGGAATGTCTACCCATTGATGCTCCTCTATTAAGGTAGAGATAGTGTCTGTTAGGCCGTCTACTTGGGCCGAGTGTCCCCAAGATTCACTGTACCCCAACGAGAAATTTAAATCCCCTCCAAGAATGATGTTGTCTACCTGTAGGAATTCTAAGTCCAGAAGAGTTCACCAAAAGTTTTCCCTATCCAAACATGGACCATATATATTCATAATACAAACTTCAGACTCTAATGTGTGGGCATATATATCCATACCTATAAAACACCTACCTCCCCAAATGTTCCTAAGCTCCATAGTCTTGTTGTATAAACCAATAGCAATACCCCCAGATCTCCCAGACGCGTCCAGGGCATGGAAAGTCCAATTCGGCAGCCAAGAATTAAGAGCAGGAATAAGGGAATCAGCTGAACAAAGAGTTTCTTGTAAGAAAATAATGTCCAGCTGAGTCGAAGTGAGCAATCTTCTGAGTGCTAGTTTTTTAGGAGGACTAGCAAACCCTCTGCAATTGTAGGATAGAAACTTCATGGAGGGTGAGGCAGAGGGCCATTCCTAGCTCTAAGGGCCCTGTCAATGGTTTGTTGTCACCCGAGGGCAACTTCTTCACCCGCAGTGTGTTTGGCTTTAGTGAGATGAGATGGGTGGCCCCTAGAGGGTTTATGGGAGGCAGGGGTAATCTCAAGGTCCAGACAAATCGCGTCATGTCCTCTACCCTTCGATCTGGAATGGAGAGAGTACTGAGGGGATACAAAGGGGGAGGGGATGGAAAGTGAAGCAAGGGAGGATGATGACAGAGATGGGATGCAGGGGGTAGTGATGGGAGGGGGGAGGGAAAGAGAGCAGTGAAGAGAGAAGGGAGGAGCATGTCCATGAGATCTAAATAAAATTGAGGAGACCAAAGATGATAAAGTAGGAGGAGATGTAATATTGTATGAATGGGATGTAAGAGCTTCAGATATTCCAGATACAGGAGAAAAGAGAGAGGAGGATGTAGATAACATACCCGACTGGGAGATGTCCTCCTTTGCTAAACTAGTACACGTTGGAGGGGGAGGCGATGAAGGGTTTGTAGTTCAGTGTGACCCTTATCTGTGCCCACTTTATCAGGTGTTCCTTGGGTGTCCTCTGCATCCTTTTCAATCTTCTCTGGTTCGATATCTTTATCGGGCCAAGTAGGGTTTCCTCTAGGTTGCTCCGTCTCCAAACTCTGTTTAGTACCCCTGATCTTATGCAAGAGGCGACAATCCTTGAATAAGTGCCCCACTTTATGGCATCTACGACATCGATATGGAATTCCTTCGTAATCGATTATCTGCTTGAGGGATGTGTCCCTCCACTATATAGTGATGTACTCCTGTAAGCCGCCCCGAGTATCAAGCTTGATAAGAATCTGAGCATATGCCATCATGCTCGTGTATTGATAAGACTTATCATATTCCATGTAGGAGCCTATAGCATTACCAATCCACCTGAATATGTCCTCAGACCAATATTGCAAATGGAGACCTGGGAGCCAAATCCATACTGGTCCAATACCTATTTGCTCAGTCTCTAGATAAAAAAGAGGCATCCAACATTTCAGGAGAACCGGGGCATGTTCAAAATGCTAGTAGGAGGACAAAACCCAGTTGGTATGATCAGCACAGGCGAATCTTAGTGTAAACCATCCCCTCATGAAATTCTGCACGAAGGGGATGTCCACCAGATGGTGACCCCAAACCTCGGATGCCCAAGTTTTCAAATGGGCAACCATGTAATTTCGTCCTCTGATGTGCCCAACCAAGACTTTGTCAACGAAATCCATAGTCTCTCCCCACTGAATGTCCTCTTCTAATCTGATAAAGATATCGTCCGCCTTGGACTTGTAACAGTTGTACTTCTTCTTAGACCCCTCATGAGGTGGCTGGTGCTATACCCGACTCGGAAGAGGGCCTGAAACCGCAGGGGGAGGGTTAGGGTTTCCAACAGAGGTAGGAATAGAACCGACGACAGGTGAAACAGCGGTAAAGCTGGCAAAAGGTGGAGCAGATGAGGCCTGAGGGGGAAAACCGACAGATCTGACAGTCACCGATGGGGGGATAAATTGCCGGGCTGGCACTCCAGATACGTGGAGGTCCAAACCAGGGTTAGGGTTTAGACAATCAGTGACGAAACCGAGAGTAGCTGGGGAATGTGGGGGGGTAGAAAGCGATGGCCAAGTAGGCGGGTCATCCGAGAGAACCACAGACTGAGACCATGATGGTTCCGCAAAGGAGTATGAAGGATAACTTCGGGAGAGGCTAGAGCTATACAAACCTTTAGATGTGGAATACATGGAGCGCCAGATGGATACCCCCTCCAGCGGGACTTTAGAGTAATCAACGACATCGAGGTCATCCATGATGACAGTTGCTCCTTGAAACGGAGGACACCTTGAGAATGTTGGAGAAACGGAGAGCAAAAACCAAATCCCGGAAACAGACAACCAGGGACAGGGAGAACAGATCGTCGACAGGTAATGGCTGGGTAAAAACGCGAATAGTAATAAACCCCCCAAAGCCTCGACAGGTCCTAATCAAGTTAAATGGTGAGAAAAATGGAGATAAGGTAAAGTACAAAGCACGACAGGAGACGTCAAACAGGGTTATCGGAGACCTTCCATGGTTATCAACAGTAATATGCAGTACCTAAAAAACCCTATCCGAAGCCCTCGCGAACAATTAACCGTAGAGTCTTCATCCTCCCCCTCCAAAGAATGATTAGAATTTTCAACAATATAATATAATTATTATAAGTACATGATTATAATTATAATTATAATTATAATAATTACAATTATAATTATAATATTGGGGTTTATAATATTGCGTTTTTTAATATTGTGGTTTATAACATGAGTCATAAGTTTAATATATTAACATTAGAGTTTATAAGATTAATCCTAGGGTTTAAATTCATGGTTTATCATGGAAAACCATGGTCAACCATGGTCGAACACTTCATTTTGGCAAAGATTACCTCAATATGAAAATAAACCATGTTCCATTGTTGCTTTGTGACAAAGGTTCTCTTGATATGAAAATAAATCATGGTCAATCACGGTCCTACGATGGGGTTTCACTATTAATCCCTTGGGTTTATTATTCTCTTGGATTAATTCATCGATAGCAACCATGGTCAACTATGATCAAAGATGGTTAACCATGGTCAATGGTGATCTTTGACCATGGTCGTCCATAGTCAATGATGATCATTGACCATGGTCATCCATGGTAAACCATGGTCAGCAATGGTCAACCATGGATTACAAACATGTTCAACCATGGTCAATGATGGTCCAACATCACATTGTTACAAATATTGGCTTTTGTTTTGAGAATGAGTATCGTTATAGACTCGAAATGTTTGACACAAAAATAACTATTGTGGATCTAATTCTAAATCAAAATCATACTCGATTATAATATAATTATAATTATAATTACTATAATTATTATTATAATTATAATAATTACAATTATAATTATAATATTAGGTTTTTTAATATGAGCGTTTATAACAATAAGCATAGCTTTGATATATTAATAACAAAGTTTATAATATTAATCATAGTGCTTGATATTAATCTTTTGGGTTTATGATGAGTTTGGTTTATAATACTAATTCGTTGGGTTTATAAATCCCTTAGGTTTAAAATAGTATTCCCTTGGGTTTATTAATACCTTGGGTTTATAATATTGATCCCTTGGTCTTATAATACAGAAGCCAAAAAATTTTAATATTAGTACATTGGGTTTATAATATTAATCCTTTGGTTTTATTAATCCCTTCGGTTTATAATATTATTCCCTTAGATTTATTAATCCCTTAGGTCTATAAAAGTAATATTATATTATATTTTAGTTTAAGATATAGTCTCTACATAGTTAATATTATAAATATACTCCAACTATACATACAATAGACATAAAAGTTATGAATATATAATAATTATTTACCATAACATAATAGCAAGAGATAAATAAGTAATAATAATATTATTATATTATATTATATAATAACATAATATTATATTAATATATAATATAATATTAATATAATAAATGTAAATAAGTAAATATATAGTAATATGATTTTTATTATTTATGGTCACCTATGGTCCTATGTTGTATTGTGACAAGGATTGTCTCAATATGAAAAGAAACCATGGTCAACCATGTTTATTTTAGGGTTTATAATATTTATATTAGGGTTTATATACCTTGGGTTGATAATATTAATCTCTCAGGTTTAATATTATTCCCTTGGGTTAATAATCCCTTAGTGTTTTATTATTAATCCCTTCGATTTATTCAACAATAGTCAACGATGGTCAACTATGGTCAACGATGGTCATTAACATCAACCATATCCAACGATGATTGTTGACAATAGTCAATGATGGTCAACCATGACCAACAATAGTCAACGTTTGTCAACGATGGTCAACCATGGGTTACAACATGTTTAATTATGGTCAACGATGTTGCAACATCACATTGTTACAAAGATTGTGTCAGAATGAAAAATAAACATGGTCAACCATGTTTATTTCAGGGTTTATAATATTTATCTTAAGGCTCATATACCTTGGGTTTATTATATTAATCCCTTGGATTTAATATTATTCCGTTGGGTTTATAGTCCTTTGGGATTTTAGTAATAATCCCTTGGGTTTATTATTCTCTTGTGTTTATAATATTGATCCCTTTAGTTTATTGTTTTAACAGTTCATATTCCTAAAGTATAATATTATTGATAGGGATTATAATTCAATAATTGGGGTTTAGATATATATATATATATATATATATATATATATATATATATATATATATATATATATATATATATATATATATATTACTATATCAAGGTATAATTCTAATATAGTATAATTATTATAAGTACATTATTACAATTATAATTATAATAATTACAATTATAATTATAATTATAACAGTGGGGTTTATAATATTAATTTGTTTTTATATTATGGTTTAAAACATGACTTATATGTTTCATATATTAATATTAGAGTTTATAGTATTAATCCTAGGGTTTATAACCATTGATTATCATAGCGAATCATAGTCAACTATGGTCAATCATGGTTTACCATGGTCAATAAGGTTTTAAACGTGGTCAACCGTGATCCAACGCTGCATTTTGGCAAAGCTTGTCTCAATATGAAAATCAAACATGGTCTATTGTTGCTTTGTGACAAAGATTCTCTTGATATGAAAATCAATCATGGTCAAGCATGGTCCTATGATGGGGTTTCAGTATCCCCTGGGTTTATTATTCTCTTGGGTTAATTCTTCGATAGTCAACCATGGTCAGCTATGGTCAACAATGGTCAACCATGGTTAGCGACGGTCAACCATGGTCAAGGATGATCGTTGTCCATGGTCAATGATGATCGTTGACCATGGTCAAGGATGGTCAACCATGGTCAATGATGGTAAACCATAGTCGGCCATGGTAAACCATGGTCAAAATGGCCAACCATGGGTTACAACCATGTTCAACCATGGTCAACGATGGTCCAACATCACATTGTTACAAAGATTGGCTTTTGCTTTCACGATGAGTATTGTTATACACTTGAACCATTGACACAAAAATAACTGCTCTGGATCTAATTGTAATGCAAAATCACACTCAATTATAATATAATTGTAATAATTGTAATTATAATTATAATTATAATATTAGGGTTTATAATATTAGGTTTTTTTAATATGAGGGCTTATAACAATAATCATAGGTTTGATGTATTAATAAAAAAGTTTATAATATTAATCGTTGGGTTTATGATATTAATCGTAGTGTTTGATATTAATCCATTGGGTTTACAATACTAGTCCCTTTGGTTTATAAATCCATTGGATCTATAGTATTATTCTTTTGGGTTTATGATGAGTTTTGTTTATAATACTAATTTCTTGGGTTTATAAATCCCTTAGGCTTAAAATAGTAATCCCTTGAGTTTATAATATTGATCCCTTGGTCTTTAGTACCTCGGGTTTATAATATTAAGTCTTTGGGTTTATTAATCCCTTGGGTTTATAATATTATTCCCTTAGATTTATTAATCCTTTAAATTTATAAAAGTAATATTATATTATATTATATTATAGTTTAATATATAGTATATATATAGCTAATATTATAAATATACTCCAACTATACATATAATAGACATAAAAGATATGATTATATAATAATAATTTACCATAACATAACAATAAGAGATAAATAAGTAATAATAATAATATTATTATTATATTATATAATAACATAATATTATATTAATATATAATATAATGTTAATATAATAATTCTAAATAAGTAAATATACAGTAATATGGTTTTTATAATTTATGGTCGTCTATGGTCCTGCGTTGCATTGTGACAAGGATTGTCTTAATATGAAAAGAAACCATGGTCAACCATGTTTATTTTAGGATTTATAATACTTATATTAGGGTTTATATACCTTGGGATTATAATATTAATCCCTTGGGTTAATAATCTCTTGGTGTTTTATTATTAATCTCTTGGATTTATTCAACGATAGTCAATGATGGTAAACTATGGTCAACAATAGTCAACCATAGTCATTAACGGTCAACCATATCTAATGATGATTATTGACACTAGTCAATGATGGTCAACCATGGCCAACAATAATCAATAACGGTCAACGTTTGTCAATGATGTTCAACCATGGGTTACATCCATGTTTAATTATGGTCAACGATGTTACAAAGATTGTGTGAGAATGAAAATAAACCATGTTTATTTTAGGGTTTATAATATTTATCTTAAGGCTCATATACCTTGGGTTTACAATATTAATCCATTGGATTTAATATTATTCCCTTGGATTTATAATCCTTTGGGTTTTTAGTATTAATCCCTTGGGTTTATTATTCTCTTTGGTTATAATATTGATCCCTTCGGTTTATTGCTTTAAGAGTTCATATTCCTAAAGTATAATATTACTGATAGGATTTATAATTCAATAATTAAGGTTTATATTATAATATAATTTTTGTTATATTATAATATATCTACTATTATATTAAGATATAATTATAATATAATATAATTATTATAAGTACATGATTATAATTATAATTATGCCCACGGGGCTTTGGATTGACGGTGAATGGGTGCGCTGTTAAGGCACTCCTTGCGATAGGTCACCGGTTCAATTCCTCGTGGGTACTTAGTTTAGTCTTAACATAGAAAAAAAATTATAATTATAATTATAATAATGGAATTTATAATATTGAGTTTTTTAATGTTACGGTTTATAACATGAGTCATAGGTTTCATATATTAATATTAGACTTTATAATATTAATCCTAGGGTTTACAACCATGGTTTATCATGGTGAGTCATGGTGAATTACTGTCAATCATGGTTTACCATGGTCAATCACGTTTCAAACGTGGTCAACCATAGTCCAACATTGCATTTTGGCAAAGATTGTCTTAATATGAAAATCAATCATGGTCTAGTGTTGCTTTGTAACAAAAATTCTCTCGATATGAAAATCAATCATGGTCAAGCATAGTCCTATGATGGGGTTTGAGTATTAATCCCTTGGGTTTATTATTCTCTTGGGTTAATTCGTCGATAATCAACCAAGGTCAGCTATGGTCAACCATGGTCAATGACAGTCAACCATGGTCAATGATAATCATTCACCATGGTCATCTATAATGAATGATGATCGTTAACCATGGTCTTCCATGGTCAAGGATGGTCAACCATGGTCAATGATGGTAAATCATAGTTAACCATGGTAAACCATGGTCAACAATAGTCAACCATGGGTTACAACCATGTTCAACCATGGTCAACGATGGTCCAACATCACATTGTTACAAAGATTGGCTTTTGTTTCGACAATGAGTATTGTTATAGACTTGAAACATTGACACAAAAATAACTATTGTGGATCTAATTCTAATGCAAAATCACATTCAATTATAATAATTATAATTACAATTATAATTATAATAATTATAAATTACAATTACAATTATAATATTAGGGTTTTTAATATTAGGTTTTTTAATATGAGGGTTTATAAAAATAATCATAGGTTTGATATATTAATAAGAGAGTTTATAATATTAATTGTTGGGTTTATGATATTAATCGTAGTGTTTGATATTAATCCTTTGGGTTTATAATACTAGTCCCTTTGTTTTATAAATCCCTTGGATCTATAGTATTATTCTTTGGGCTTATGATGAGTTTGGTTTATAATACTAGTCCCTTGGGGTTATAAATCCCTTAGGTTTAAAATAGTAATCCCTTGAGTTTACTAATACCTTGGGTTTATAATATTGATCCCTTGGTCTTATAATATAGAAGCCAATTTTTTTTAATATTAGTACCTTGGGTTTATAATATTAATGATTTGGGTTTATTAATCCCTTGGGTTTATAATATTATTCTCTTAGATTTATTTGTCCCTTAAGTTTATAAATGTAATATTATATTATATTTTAGTTTAATATAGTTAATATTATAAATATACTCAAACTATACATATAATAGACATAAAAGATATGAATATATAATAATTATTTACCATAACATAATGGCGAGAGATAAATAAGTAATAAGTAATAATAATAATATTATTATATTATGTAATAACATAATATTATATTAGTATATAATATAATATTAAAATAATAACTGTAAATAAGCACATACAGAGTAATATGGTTTTTATTATTTATGGTCACCTATGGTCCTATGTTGCATTGTGACAAGGATTGCCTCAATATGAAAAGAAACCATGGTCAACCATGTTTTTTAAGGGTTTATAATATTTATATTTGGGTTTATAATACTAATCCCTTGGGTTTAATATTATTCCCTTTGGTTATTAATCCCTTGGATTTGTTCAACAATAGTCAACAATCGTCAGCTATGGTCAACAATGATCAACAATGGTCAACCATGGTCATTAACGATCAACCATATCCAACAACGATTGTTGACAATTGTTAATGATGGTCAACCATGGCCAACAATAGTCAACAATGGTCAATGATGGTCAACCATGGATTACAACCTTGTTTAATTATGGTGAGTGATGTTCCAACATCACATTCTTACAAAGATTGTGTCAAAATGAAAATAGACCATGGTCAACCATATTTTTTTAGGTTTTATAATATTTATCTTAGGGCTCATATACCTTTGGGTTTATAATATTAATCCCTTGGATTTAATATTATTCCCTTGGGTTTATAATCCTTTGGGTTTTTAGTATTAATATCTTAGATTCATTATTCTCTTTGGTTTATAATATTGATCCCTTTAATGTATTGTTTTAAGAGTCCATATTCCTAAAATATAATATTATTCATAGGGTTTATAATTTAATAATTAGGGTTTATATTATAATTATTATTATAATATAATATATTTATTATTATATTAAGATATACTTATGATATAATATAGTTATTATAGGTACATGATTATAATTATAATTATAATAATTACAATTAAAATTGTAATATTGGGGTTTATAATATTGATTTTTTTAATATTATGCTTTATAACATGAGTCATAATTTTCATATATTAATATTAGAGCTTCTAATATTAATCCTATGGTTTACAACCATGGTTTTTTATGGCGAACCATGGTGAACTATGGTCAATCATGTTACAAACTTAGTCAACCATGGTCCAACACTACATTTTGGCAAAGATTGTCTCAATATGAAAATCAACCATGGTCAAGTGTTGCTTTGTGACAAAGATTCTCTCGACATGAAAACCAATCATGGTAAAGCATGGTCTTATGTTGCATTGTGACAAGGATTGTCTCAATATGAAAATTAACTATGGTCAACCATATTTATTTTAGCGTTTATAAGATTTATCTTAGGATTTATATACCTTGGGTTTAGAATATTAATCCCTTGGGTTTAATATTATTCCCTTGGATTCATAATCCCTTGGGGTTTTAGTATTAATCCCTTGGGTTTCCCTTGGGTTTATTCTCTGATAGTCAACCATGGTCAGCCATGGTCAATGATGGTCAACCATGGTGAACGATGATCAACCATGGTCAATGATGATAATTGACCATGGTCGTCAATCGTCAACGATGTCAACGATGATCGTTGACCATAGTCATCAATTGTTAAGGATGATCGTTGACCATGGTCAATGATGGTAAAACATAATAAGTCATAGTAAACCATCGTCAACCATGGGTTACAGCCATGTTCAACCATGGTCAATGATGGTCCAACATCACATGGATACAAAGATTGGCTTTTGTTGTGAGGATTAGTGTTGTTATAGACTTGAAACGTTAACACAAAAATAACTATTCTAATTCTAATGCAAAATCACACTTAATTATAATATAATTATAAGTATAAGTATTATAATTCTTGATTTTAGACTTTTGTGATCCATAGTGATTTTGATAAATTCTTTCAGAGTAATCACATCATAAGTTGTTGGTAAGTTTAGAACTATCTAATGTGGTTATCCTCTAGACAAAAGTTCAAAATGCTAACCAACAACTTATAATGTGATTAATCCGAAATTTTTTTATTAAAATTATAATATGTTAAAAAAAATTGCAATAGCTAAATTTCATTTTAGTTTATTGATAGGCTTAACCTCGCACCTACATCGCTTCCTGTTGCAGTAGCACCCAAGGCAACCCCAGTTCAATTCCAAGCAGTGCCATCACTAGCTTCTCCTACTCCTGCAAATATTGGGGAAGGGAAGGGAAGGGAAGGGAAGGGAACGGGCTGCACCGGAATATGTTGCCTTGCAGTCAGTGATGGAGGGGCACAACAGTCCCATGAAATGCATAGCTGTCGCTAGCTTATGGTGGATCTCCACGACAATTCGTTTATGGCTTATGGTGGAAGCCTAGACGAAATGGTGCAGGTGTGGATGGGTCGTACGAAAACCACCAGTGTCACCACTACGAATAAGTTCATGGCACCCAGATTTAGCAAATAAAAATATTCTCGAGACTAAAAATATGTCCTCCTTTATTACAGATAGTTGCAGTGCCCTCTTATAAGTGGATAGTGTCACCATGGTGTGATGCAGCGATACAAACGCTTCAATTTTCTGCAAAAGTAATGGTTGACAATCATTTTTGCTTTTAACGCAGTTCATCACAACCAGCGAGGCCATAAATACGCAGGGCAATATATATCCACTGCTAAATAATATACTTACTTCGTTTTAGATAATGTACTTATTGCGATCACAATCAAAAGTTCTCTCTCCTTGATGGTACTATATTCCATCGGATTTGTAAATTTCAACTGACCTAAAAATCATAGTAACCAGATTAGCAGATGCCTGTAAAAAGATTTAATAATATATTTAACCTGCCAAAACAATTTTTATAAAGATTTGATACTATTTTATGAAGCTTTAAAAAAAAAATCTCCTTTCCCCATCATTTTCATAAAGCTTTGATACTATTTTATGAAGCATTAATACTCTTTGTGATGGAATTAGCCATCATTACATCATAGAAAATCCATATTCCAAATTACCTCCACCGTTTTGAATCATTCATGAACGCCATCTTCATATGCAATCTTTGGTCAAGAAAATATATTTCCTTCGGTAAAAAAGAGATGTCAAGTGGAAAAATGACACTGTCCAGAGTAGCAGGTTGTGTCATCTGCTGTAAAAAGATTTAATATTATATTTAACGTGGCAAAATTCAATGCTCTTTCATTTATATTGAGATAATAAATGAATAATTTTGATTTTAATTTTAATTGTTTCATCATTTAAAATATATATAAATTAATTTTTAATTATTTGATATAGATATTAATATGATGTGGATATAAATATAAATATAAATATAAATGAACAATATTATAATACTTTTATTTATATATAATTTTGGATTTTTTTTTTATATCTTAAAAAAGACAATATGTAGATGTATTTCACATAAAATGTTAAAATTACATGTTAAATTAGGTGTATTATACCATAATACATGTTAAAGTAGATGTATTACATTTTCTTGAATGTGTCTTATTCCAAAAATTGTTACACATAGTATTAAATTTATAAAATCTCTTTGTTCTACTCACAAGATGAGGAAAATTAGATATTTATATCTTTCATTCCATCTCTCCATAAGATTTGGATTCCTATTTTTAGCGTTCAGCATTATGAGAAACATAATGAAATCTCTATCATAGAGTGATATAGATGCACCTTGTTACTCTCCATAAGATTTGGATTCCTATTTTTAGTGTTCATCATTATGAGAAACATGATAAAATATTGGATTCCTATTTTTAGCAGTCATCATTATGACAAACATAATAAAATATCTATTATAGAGTGATATAGATGCACCTTGTTACTCTCCATAAGATTTGGATTCCTATTTTTGGTGGTCATCATTATGAGAAACATCATAAAATCTCTATCATAGAGTGATATAGTTGCACCTTGTTACTCTGGATGAGAAGGATTACCTTTGTTAAAAGTGAGTGTAAATTAATGATAATTTTTAAAAACAAGTTTATGACCATGTAAATTTGATAAACAATAATCTTTATATCTAGAGGATGATTCAATATACTTGTTTAAACAACTTTAATATAGTATTTAAATGTGTTATATGTCAAATATAAAATCTAAGATTTTATTGAAAAATCACTTTAAAAGTGATATGGTATCTTTTATGCCATTGTAATGTATGGGTTCTCATATGTACCAATTTAATAATGTATATTTTTTCCATATAAATAAGACAATTAATAGTGGATTCATGAGATTCTCTAATAGTGGAGTCATGTTGTCAGAAATCTAACTTACAACAACACTCCATTATACTCAATGCCAAAATTGTAATACCACCTATGGTGCATTCCCAAAATTGTAATGCTACATAAGGTGCATCCCTTAATTTTTTTTTTTTAACTAGGCATGAATATATTTCTAACTAGCATCATGTGATTATGGTTGTCCACATTTTGTTTGACTTGTATTTGAAATCAATGTTTCCTATGCCTAGAGCTCATCTAAGCTTTGTGATGAATGATCCACTTCATGTTTGTTCTAGACCTACATACCTAAGTTTGGTTATAATGATCTAGATACAAATATGTGGTTCATCCAACTATATGCATATCACTTGTTTCAAAGTTAAAAAAAACATGAAGTGAGTCTCTCATGTTGAATGTTATTATAGCGTAGGACTATGTATAACCCTTGCTATGTTTGAGACTGTTTTTAAGCACTACAGTTATTTCACACCCTCAACTCTCCTCCAACTCGCTCATTACACATGTCCTAGCTCATGTGAACTCGGTACTATGTCACATGGCCCTCACTATGGCCGAGGCGCTAGAACTCCAACAACCCAAATCTCTCCTCACTCATCAAGGGTGTAAAATTTTTCTATCAAACCCTAGTATTTTTCCCTCTCTGCCCTTCATTTCTTTGGTTTTATTGCTCTGCCACCTGAGCTGAGGGCTCTACAACAATGAACTGTGGCCTCGTCTGCTACCCCCACCGTATGCCTTTGTTCTCACCGTCTCGTAATTTTGGGTATCCATGTTAGAGTTAGGAATTTTCCACAGGGTTGGGGTCTGTCTTGTATTAAGGTAGATCAACATACCACTCCCTTTTTGCATTTTCCCTTAACACAAGTGACGAAGTCCCAGTTGGGAACGATGGAGATCAATCATACGGGTTTCATTCGCCTAGTTAATTTTCTTCCTTGCCTCTTTGTAAATTCCATTCTCGTAGATTGTAAAATAAACCCTTTGTCTTTAGCGTTGTTCTAATTACCTTCTTACATAGGAATGGAGGCGAGGGTTATCACATGACCGACTTGGGGTTCTGAACAAGTAGAATTTAATCACCTTCATCCCTCTACACGGTATCTCAAGTAATGTTCCCACCTTTGTGATCATGGCTAGTTTCTTTACCCATTTCGTGAGTGCAATCTCACTAACACAAATTTTTTTGTGGATTTTGATGTGTTGGTTCAACTGTAGAAGTGGGGCCTCTGTTTTGTGACCAGTACACATTTAATACCTACTTCCCTCCTCCAACAAATTGGGTGTATATTCCCTTTTAATTCTGATTAAATTTGCTTTCTATCCAGCAATTTTATTGTTCCATTTGCCTTTGACTATCACAAGTATACTTGCAACATTTCTTTAGCCACATACTATTGTTCCCATAACTGAGCAAGTCCTAACACGCGTTCTGTTACTTCCAGGTTAGTTTCCTTGCACAAATACTCCTTTCCAGGTGTTGGGTAGCGGACCCCCCCCCCGGCGTAATGGTTTTGGGGCTCAAAGTCTGAAATTTTGGGTAAAAGTATGGCAAAGGTTCCACGAAGTGGACGGAGCGCGAATTGTAATGGGTTAAGTCCAAGGGTAATCTGTCCTAAAATGTTATAGATTAATCTAGAATGTGTCAGCTTGCCCATGGTCAGCGGACCATGGGAATGTATAAATAAAGCAAGGATCTAGGATTAGAATATGGTTTTTGTGTGGATAATAGCTTTGATGCATGGGATTGTGAAAGTGGAAAGCGCTCTGAGTCTGTAAGTCCGAGTCGTGGTTAGAGGTAAGATTAGGCTCTGCAGCTATGTGCATAGAGGTCTGGTAGAGTCCGCAGCTGTGTGTGTAGAGCCCTACAGCTATGTGTGCAAGGTGGAAAGTGGAATGTACTAAACGAAAGATTAATAAAAATAAGTGTTTCTGAATTATTGTGTATCTGATCGCAGATCTAAATGTTTATTCTTATGTTATGATTTTATGAAGTATCGTTAAGATTTATGACTGCGCGCACTAGGTTTAAATGTTAAATTTTTGCTTAAAGACCTTAAAGAATAATTTAGATCTATAATAACAGTAATAAGACTAAGGATCTGGACCACAAACTTACTTACGGCGGCGATGGAGGCGTTTCACGGTATTAGGGCTTCAGAAGACTGTGCTGCCGCAGCCCCTGAAGGTTTGCTCTGCTCTCGAACGGCCAGAAGCCTGTACGCGGGATACTCAACGCTTGAAGCTTCCCTCTCGCCCTGGGTCGGATTCTCTGATGGGAAGGATTTAAATGATTCAAACTACAGCAAAAAGAGTCCGGCGTGTTTCCCTTTCTTCTGGGCGCAGGTCGATTACCTCAGGGCGGCACCAGCCTCTCATCCAGAGGTTTTCACTCTAAATCAACCGATCCTCACCCAGTCTTGTCTTGATGCGCTCCCCTCCGCGATAGCATTGCACAGGCCTGGCAGATCCGTTTGCGTCTATGGAAAACAGAGGCGCATGGTTTCCATGCCCCATTTTGGTAAGACGAGGATCCGATCTGACGAGCTAGGGTTGATTTCAAATGACAGGGTCGAAGATCAAGTTTGGGGGGGGAATATGGACCTGGATCCTCGATGTTCAGAGATTTCTCTGCTCTCGGCTGCGCAGATCTGGGCTTTTTTCACCCTGACGCAGCGTTTTAACAGAGGATTCACAGATCCCTTTGCAGCAGATCCGCGTTGGAGCAAAAAATACCTCAGGCAGAAGATTTCTTCTCACCTGCGGCCTCTTTTGCGTCAAGAGATGGAAGACTCAAAAGACTCTGGCCCCGTGCTGCTCCAGAAATCTTTTGAAAATTCCTCTGCCCCCTTTCAGATTCAAATAGCACAGATCTCTGGCAAAACCATTCTGCAATGGGTAAACCCTACAGATCTGGTGCAGAACCTCAAAGCAAATCTGGAGCTCAGACTTGGGATCCCCTCAGCCCTTCAGAGACTTATTTTCCAAGGTAAACAGCTCAAAGATCCTCTTCCTCTCTCTTTTTACAGCATAAAAAGCAACAGTTCTTTAGTGTTTTCCTTTCGCTTGAGAGGTGGAGCTGCAGGGCAATCCTCTTCTGCTCCTCCAAACTCCTACAAAGCTGCAGTCCGCTCTGAGATACCCGCAACCCCGGAACCTCCCAAACCCAAGCCTTTTTTGGTTGATAAATTGGAGGAAGTTCCCTCTGTTGAGATCTCCTACTCTGATCTTGCAGACGACACCCAAAAATTTGCTGAAAGGGCCATCATCTGCAGATTCAATGGGCTCTGGCCACGCTCAAAGGATCTTTATGACTGGATCAAGGACAACTGGACTGACCATTGCAAGGTTTATTTCTGTGCAAAGGGATATTTTATAGTGCTGTTCGATAACCTCGAGCACTACGAAAACGCCTTAGAAGAAGGCCCTTGGTTCATGGGTTCAGCAGGCCTCTTCTTAACTCCATGGTTTCCAGACTTTGACCCAGCTTCAGCAGTCATCACTAAAGCCCCTGTATGGATCAGACTTCCAAATCTCCCAATACACCTGTGGTGCACAGAAGTATACAGGCAAATAGGCAATACCTTGGGTTGCTTTTAATTGGGAGATTACAAGAGGGAACGGCAAGGCCTCTACACATATGCTAGAGTATGTGTGGAGCTTGACTTAAGCAAGGGATTGCCAGAGTATATCAATCTCAAGATCAATGACTTTGTCTGGACCCAGTTTCTAGATTACGAAAACACTGCCTTCCGATGCCGCCATTGTCACCTAACAGGGCACCTGCATAACTCCTGCCCATCGCTGACAGCAAGAACGAAAAAGGGCATCTTCGCAAAATCCAAGCCCAAACGTTGGGCTCCCTGTCCACCGCCGCCAGCTGGGAGCTCTAGCTCCCCAAGTATGGAGAATGAGGAAAGCGATTCAGAACCAGACCAGGCGCCTCAGCCGATGGTTCCGCCCACGGACACTATGGGGCACACCCATGTCACAGCAAGCTCCCAGAAATGCGCCCATGAGACTTCCTCCTCTGAATCAGAGAAGGAGTTCCCGAAGATAGAGAATTCCAGTCTTCAAGTTGTTCTAGCTCATTCTCCCCACGATGGCTGGACAAAAGTCAACAAAAAGAAAGGGAAAAAACATTGTGTTGTAGTTACTGACCCTCTGGGGTAAAAGCCTGTTAGTCAGTCTTTGCTCTCAAATTTTTTGATGTAGCTCTGAGTTTGTATCTTTCCTCCGGGACCGAGGTTGATGATTCCATCATTTCCGGTCTGCCAGTCTTTTGCGCTACCTGTTTGTACTATATTTTACTTAATAGATTTAGTCTTTACTGAGAAAAAAAAAAATAAGAATAAGGATCTAAGAAACCACACTTCGTGGACCTTCGTGAAGGTCAAACTGCTGCGCGAAATAGCAGAAGTGCATAGATCAAGTAGCGAAGTCTCCAAACCTCATCAAGACATCCCTAGGGTGCGAAAACCTGGTTCAAGCACCCTCCCATATTGCCTCGGGCGAGACTTCAATCTGCGCTCCACGGATTGTTGCCGAAAGGGCCGGTAGTACGGGATTTGTTTGGCTAAAAAATCTATTGAACCTGGGTCAGGGCCCAATAATCCAACAAATGGTTCCTTTGCCAGGACAGGGATCTGCCTAAGGGATGTCTGATGTCGGGACACTGGAACTGTATGAAGAAAGAAGTTAAAGATTGGTGGGATCAGACGGTTTATTATTAAACTTGTGATAGACGCAACTGTCAAGCCAAAAGATGTTTTCTCGAAAGATCGCGAGCAGAAGGAGCTTCGAAAGGATCAAAGGGTTACTTTCACCATCACAAACGAGTGAGGAAGAGTGTGCGTAGGTCTCTCCACGGAGTGCAGTTTAGTATGATGAGTGAGGTCAAGTTGCCTGTATTCAAAGGAGTCGAAAGCGAAAATCTCGATCAGTTCTGGTTTGTAGTGAAAGAAGTATGGGAAGCGCACGGGGTTACAGATGATAACATTAAAAAGGCCACATTGGTAAGTGCTTTGCAGGATCACGCGTTGACTTGGTATATCAAACACTCAAATGATCACCGGATGCTGGAATAGCGAAAATCCAAAATGCATTAAACAGAGAGTTTAGTCAACCGAAATCGGAGACGCAGTCAATTATAGGATTCAAGGAGATCGTGATGCTTCCAAGTGAAACGCCCTGGGATTTAGATCAAAGGTTGAAGGGTATGATCTGCGAGGCTAACATGACACTGACGGACGCACAACATCACGCGTGGTTTGTGGCATCGTTAACACCTCACCTGAGGATAGCACTGTCGCAAGAGAAGCTCTCAACCCAGACAGAGGTATTGGAAATGGCGATGAAGTTGCATGAAACACCGATACAGGATCCAGGGTTGGGAGTCCAACAAATCCATGCACAACTACAAAACCTATGTTTAGAGATGCAAAGTTTGAAGAAGGATAGGGTGCCACGGCCAGAAGTGTGCGAAGAAGTGTGGTGTATAAAATGTAAGGGCCAAGGTCACGATAAGGATCACTATCCTGTATTTGCAAGCTATTCAGTAGGAGGGGCACCGATGCCATTGAGACTAGAGGCACTGGCTAGTCTGATTGCATCTGCTGCTCTCTGGTGCGCGATTTGTCAAATAGGAGGAAAGCATGTGATGGACAACTATCACCTATTGTAGAAGTATACCCAGACTCCGCAATAGTCGTACTGTAATTTCTATAGATCAGTGGGTCATGATGAGCGAACATGTCAAAGTTATGAAATAATGAAGGATAGAACTCTAGCCTATCGAGTGCAGATGGAAACACAAGGGCCCGATCTAGCTACAGCAATAGCGTAGGGTGGCTTCCAAGGGCGCGGTCAAGGACGAGGGCACAAATAGTTAATCTGCTACAACTATGGAGGACTAGGGCACTACGCGCGTGACTGTACGAATCCGACAAGAATAGGTTGCCCGCACTGTGAAGAATTTGATCATGAAATGATAAATTGTCCAACGCTAATCACCCAAATGTGCGAAAAGGGGGTGCTACAGCCTGCTCCGACACAAAACATCCAAATGATGAGATTTGAACCGCGCGAAGAGGACCCCAACGTGAATATGATGCTCAGAAGTGGCGCGACCACGGGGGAAGATAAGGGGAAGAAGCCTGAAGAAGACACCTAGGTACGTAAGGCTCCTACAAAATAACCTGAATTTGATTTAAATCGCACAAAAGAAATGTTTATGGAAGCTAAGAAGAGCTTCGCGGAGGTCTCTACTTTAGGTAGTAGGGATCAACCAGAGATGGATCTAGACCCCTCGCTGCTAACTAGATGCGAACGTACTACCAAAGGAGACTTGGGAGCACATGGGAAAGCCCGCACTACAATGGTCTCCCATCCAATTACGAATGGCGAACCAGTAAAAGATCTTGCCCATGGGAAGATTAACAGGAGTAATAGTGGATATTGATGGCGCGAGCACACAGACAAATTTCAAGGTAATAGAAATCATGGATGACAGTAACCCTTACCCTGCATTACTCAGAATAGACTGGGCAATAGATATGAATGGAGTCATTAATTTAAAGAAGCGAAAGATGATTTTTGAGACAAAGTCCCTACATGTGATTGTGCCATTGGACCCCGCCCAAGGACAACATTACACAGAGGTCGTGTGCAATGATGGAAGTGATGAAGAGCTCAATTGTATCTACAAAATAATTGCACAAAACCAGGATCGTTACGCTCTGCTATAGAGGAAAGGGCCCCGGGGAGGCTCGTAGAATCCTGCCTGTCGGAGGCCAATGAAGCTGATGAGCAATGGCTCAATCGGTTGAGGGAAGTGATGACACTAAATTGTAATATGATGACCAAATCCCTACGTTGCGTAACTTCCCAAGTGTGGGATCTACCAACCTATGATGGACTAACAACGGTGGACGAATTCTTGCACCAGTATGAGATTGCAGTACCAGAAAACCAGAGGTTCGATGCATTTAAATGGGTGTTACGCACAACTCCTGCGTGTTGGTGGGGAACACATGAAGGGAATTTCGAAAGATGGAATGAATGCAAAAGGATGACGCAACTAATATTTGGGAAGCTGGAACTACGAATAACTGAGAAATATTATGGATGCAATGACCCGTGCAGGCACCTCACAAAATGGACGAAAGCCTATGGAGAAGAGCCCCAGCCTAAATGGCTACATTTATTTTATCATACCCTGGATGTCATACCCAGAAACTGGTATACTGAGACAGAGCTCCGACATGGTACGTGTTATCACCTAAAAATTCTAAAAACATCATTATGTTAAATCTGCTTCTGGTCATGATTTCAAGGAGGTCTAAATGCCATTTTAGTCTTGATAAATGGGTAAGTGATAGGGTTTGAAGTCTTAAAATGTCATCTTTCATTTCCAAATAAAGTCCTTTAGGTTCACTTCATGGTCAAATAGGTCACATTTTCCATTTAAAAGTCATTCCATTAAGTTTAGGGTTAAATTTTTGCAATCACACGGGAATCCGTAATTTCATAGGGCAACTAGTTCAAAAAAGGTGATTTGCACTACGAAACTGTTGTGTATGCTCTTTTTTCTATTTTTAGAATTCAACTTCCAAGGGGGTTCCTAAGAAATTTAAAACTCATTTTTGAAAACTTAAAGAGGCTTTTCTTCCTAACATACTTAACTACGAAAACCTCTCTCAGTTTCTTTAAATTGATTATGAGGTGGGAGAAATTGATGACCCAACTATCGCTACAAAACTGTTGAAATTCATTAAGAGAAAAACTCAGTTTTTTGGTTTTAGTAGTTCACTTCATGATCAGTTTTTGGCCAAATGCAAAAGTATTTTATAATTTGGAAAGAGGTTTATCTTCATAAAATCTCTAGCTACAATAACCTCTATCACTTTCCTCAAAAGTGTACCAGTTGAGAGAAACAAGGCTTTCTTTGAAGCCATATTTTCAGAAACCAGAATTTTCCAGTTTTACTAATGTTGTTCAAACACAGTTTCTGGACAGTTAGGTCACAAATCAGCAGGGTTGGTAGCAATGTTGGATGCATCATAAAGGTTAAATACATGGATTAGTAGCTGTCAAAGAATGTATTTATGTCTTAGATAAGGTTGTTGAAACATGTTTTATGATTTTCAGTCCTATTTGTATTAGGACTCCTAAAAGACAGTTAGCTGTCAGCTTGTAATTAAGAGTTTGTTTTATGAGTAGATAGGTTAGAAATTTGAATTCTCCTAAGGATGGATCATAGAATGCAAGGCTATAAAGACTCTATATGAAGAATGAAGTTGAATTCCTCAAGGTTAGCATTTGTATTAGCAAAAGAAGTTGTGTTATGGGAGTAGACTGTGTGTTTTTCAACTTAATACAGAGATCAATTTTACTACTCAAGATTCACAAGGGGTTTATGTGTTAGATGTTTCTATGGCATTTTTTCAATACTTATTTGCAATGGTATGAGCTTGTGATACTTATAATTCATTGAAAAATGCTCTAACTTCCTTCACATGCTTGTAAACTATGTTGATTCACTGTATTACTATTTTACTTATAAACCTAAACTCCAAGTGCCTTGAATTCCATGTTTTGCTAATCATGATTTTTTTTTGAAGACTATCTTGACTCCATAGCCCAATAGATGTTTGCTAATCTTTGATTCAACTAGTTATACATTTTTGTCCATTTTCATTCCTAGAATTAGCCATCTAATCATTAATCAAAAATCTTAAACCTATTGAGATAGCCCTCTCAGGTTGAGGAGGCTAAGCCTCAACCAAAAGATTGGTTTGAAAGAGTTACTCAGAGTTTACTTGATCAGCAGCCTATCAGGGCCAGATTTTGTGATAACATTTTGGTGTGTCTACTAGGAGCCTGAAGATTACTCATTCCTGGAATCAAGAAGCTAGACTTCTAAAGGTAGCAGGAGCTCAGGAAGTCATTCGAGGCTGCATCTACCTTGCCGACTCCACACATCAAATAAAAAATTGGAAGGTGAATCCACAGCTAGAATATCAGTAACTTGATGAAGTTTCAAGATGAGTGCCATTGCAAGAATGAATGCTAGTTATGCCCCTATGAATCGGTCTCATATCCCTGGTTTTCCAAATCCTATGCCAAAGGTCGAATAGTTAGATGTTCTTCCAATATTCAAATATGAAAAGAAAGACAATGTTGTTGTTCATTTGGGTAGGTTCCATATGCATGTACACAATCTTAAGGTTCAATTCCCTGAATATTGTCTCATGAAGATGTTTATGACCACTTTAGAAGTAAAAGCATGGTCTTGGTATAAAGGCTTGGAAAATGGTTCATTATATTCTCTTGCTATTTTCCATGATGTATTCTATGAGATGTATAAAGAGTGTCATCCATCCTTATTGCTGTTCAAAGATTGTTGTAAACATTATGTGAGTTTTATTCAATATTTGGAGGATTGCTATGATGATGATGAATTCATGGATGAAGAAATTTTAAAGGCTCTTCATAACAATACATTTCAACACCAAGAAGAAAGGATAACATCCCATAAAATGCAACATGAAAATCAACAGGGGTTTACTTATGAAGACCATGTTACATCCTCTGAGATCAATGTAAAGATGCAGCAAACTTGCCAGTCTTTTGATAATAAAGAATATGAAAATCATTGCAAACACCAAGAAGAAATACTGGAAGATAGCTTTTATAACCCTTAGGCAAAGGAAAAGGTTGATTTTTTATGTCATACTTTGCAGCAGCTTACATCAAAGAATGATCATAATAATGAGGAAAATTACATTATTTGTGGGAATCATTCAGAAAAGCAGTTGGATAGCATATCAATGGAATTTTGTGTGGCTGAGAATTAGTTTTATGAAGATATAGAATGTTATGAGAATCATCAAACTAATCATGTCTTTTTTGACCCTATATCTGATTACATGAAAAATATTTACTGTTTAGATTTCCAGTTATATTTTCATCTTGAATATCAGTTACATCTCATGCTGACTCGACTATTTTAGTATCATGTTTATTTTTGCTTCAAGCACAGTCAGCAGATTCAAGTGTCAAATCAGATCAATGACTGGCTTCATTGGAAGTTTCATGTTCCTTGAGCTACAAATGGAGGTTGCAGCTAATAGGGTAGGTAGGAATGTGTGAATAAGCTTAAAGTTAACTGAGCATCTTTTCAATAGATACAGATTTGTTTCAACAGCAATGATCATCAAGCTTGAGCCCGAGGTGAAGGCCATTAAAGCTTGGGGAGTAGATTGGGCATAATTTCAGATGTTGTATTCTGAAGGATGGATAGTAGCACTGGAGCTACCGTTCTTAGTGTACCACTGGGGCACACTATCCCTAGTGGAGCCACTATTATCACCCAAAAATTCTCAAAACATGATTGTGTCAACTCTGCTTTTGGTCATGATTTCAAGGAGGTATAAAGGTCATTTTAGTCTTGATAAAAGGGTAATTGATAGGGTTTGAAGTCTTAAAATGTCATCTTTCATTTCCAAATAAAGTCCTTTAGGTTCACTTCATGGTCAAATAGGTCACATTTTCCATTTAGAAGTCATTCCATTAAGTTTAGGGTTAAATTTTTGCAATCACACAGGAATCTACAATTTCATAGTGCAGCTAGTTCAAAAAAGGTGATTTGCACTACGAAACTGCTGTGTATGCTCTTTTTTCTGTTTTTAGAAGTCAACTTCCAAGGGGGTTACTGAGAAAACTAAAACTCATTTTTGAAAACTGAAAGAGGTTTTTCTTCCTAACATAATTAACTCCAACAACCTCTCTCAGTTTCTTTAAATGCATTATGATGTGGGATAAATTGATGACCCAACTTGCACTACAAAACTGCTGAAATTCATTGAGAGAAAAACTTTGTTTTCTGGTTTTAGTAGTTCACTTCATAATCAGTTTCTGGCCAAGTGCAAAAGTATTTTAGAATTTAGAAAGAGGTTTCTCTTCATAAAATCTCTAGCTACAATAGACTCTCTCACTTTTCTCAAACATGTTACCAGTTGAGAGAAACAAGTCTTTCTTTGAAGCCATATTTTCAAAAATCAGAATTTTCCAGTTTTACACATGTTGTTCAAAGATAGTTTCTGGACAGTTAGATCATAGATCAGCAGGGATGGTAGCAATGTTGGAGGCATCATAAAGGTCGAAGACATGGATAAGCATCTATCAAAGAATGTATTTAAGTCTTAGACAAGGTTGTTGAAACATGTTTTAGGAGTTTCACTCCTATTTGTATTAGGACTCCTAAAAGACAATTAGCTGTCAGCTTGTAATTAAGAGTTTGTTTTATGAGTATATAGGTTAGAAATTCGAATTCTCCTAAGGATGGATCATAGAATCCAAGGTTGTAAATACTATATATGAAGTATGAAGTCGAATTCCTCAAGGTTGGCATTTGTATTAGCAAAAGAAGTTGTGTTATGGGAGCAGACTATGTGTTTTTCAACTTAATACAGAGATCAGTTTTACTACTCAAGATTCACAAGGGGTTCATGTGTTAGACATTTCTATGGCCTTTTTTCAATTACTTATTTGCAGTGTGGAAAATTCTCTAACTTCCTTCACATGCTTGTAAACTGTGTTGATTCATTGTGTTACTATTTTACTTATAAATCTAAACTCCAAGTGCCTTGAATTCCATGTTTTGTTGATCATGATGTTTTGTTGAAGACTATCTTGACTCCTAATGAGCCCCAGAAATGGGTAATTATATGGGCTCATTTTGCCTTTTAATTCGACTTAATCCACCATTCTCATTAGTTTATTGCATGTTTTTTATTATATTTATGCTAATGGAGTGAATTGGGTTAGTTATTATGCCAAGTAGTCTAATGTGTGCTTTATGCAGATTTTTGGTCAATTTTGAGACAAAATCAAATTTTTAATGAGCATTTGGTAGCCAAATTTGAAGAAGAACAAGGGAGAGGATTTGTAGGGGGGTGCCCCCTTCATTTATGAGCCCTTACATCGAATTATCCATCAGAAACTCATAATACAAAGGCCCACATTGATGATTCCAAGGGGCAGCCGAGCAAGTCAAGTAGGACTATTGTTATCTTCAGTTCTAGGAAGCCAAGTTCCTTAATTTTAGGAGGACTATTGGGAATCTCCATTTGTATGAATAAGAAGGCTTAGGGCCTCAGTTTTTCTAGTTAGTTTTTAGCCATTTGATAGTCTATTTTTTCACTTTAGTGCAGCCTTGTACTCAGCTCATTTTCGAGCTCTTTTTGCAGACAATTTTGTGATGTAACTATTATTTTTTATCAATGAAGATGAATCCAACTTTTAACCAACACTGATCTTTCCTATGCGGCTATAGCTCTTGGGGTTGGGCCCAACCCAAGTGCCCAACACCTCCTTTGTGTATTTATATGTGTTTTTCTTGCATTCATGAAATAATTTCTGTTATTTAGGTTAAATATTGCTTTGTTACTTAGGTTGTTTTTGATGATTAGAATAGTTGTTCTTGCTTCAGGTTGATTAGATAGTTTGATAACAAAAAAAGATCCACAAAAAGGCTACCAAGCAGGCCTTCATCTCCTTTCTTCCTCCGTGGGACCATGAATTGAGACCAAGGCACTCTTGTTGCCACCAAAACATTGTTTTTTCTTTCCAATGCAATTTCTAGTGTTAGATTTCGAGTTGGAGAAGCTGATATCAGTTGTATTTACATGCTTAGATATGTTCTTGTCTAGTTTCCATAGCTTTCTTGCATAAATTCCTATCCATAAAGTTCTGTTCAGCACTTTTCTGGTTTTTAGGTCAGAATTAGGTCAAAAATAGGTAAAACTTTGTTTTCTTAGTTCTTGCTTGGGTCAGTTTTGAAAAGAAGTGTGCAGCTCACCTGTAAGACACTCCAGCTTATCATTCTTCCATCACACAACCTGCTCCATTCCATCTCTCAAGATTTCCTTCACTCATTCGCCATACTTTCCCAAACTACCCTAATTTCTACGTTCTTATGCAAAATTGTTTCCTTGACCTTTGAACAAATCCAACCATCTCCTTCACTCCTGATCTTCATTAACAAGGTCCTAGACCCCTTAACATCTCCATCCAACCTTCATTTCCATTTTCCCACCATTTTTCCACCTTCATACCTCCGAAAACCACTTTCAGCCTCTTCCTATAGAACCTCCTATAGAACTTCCTGTTGATCCCCTACAACCTCCTATAGAAGTTCATGCGAGCGATTTTTCGAAGTCTGATTGTAGTGGAAATCTCCAGAAGGGTACTAGGGAATCCATAGGTCCTCTCCACACCTTTCCAACCTCCTGCAAACACCCACTCCATCTCCTTTCACCACCAAACCTCTGCACAGTCACAAATAGTTAAAACACAAGCATAATAATTCTGCATAAAATTGTTCAAAAGTACAAAAAGATGATTTTTCCATATTTTCCTTCAGAAGTAGCTTGAATACATGCATTTCACCTTTTCAATAGTCAATGGCATCCATTTCAGTAGTTTCCATCTCTTTTCTTGCAAAAGTAGGATTAGTGGGTAAAACTAGGGTTTGTTAGGGTTTACGTTTCCTTTCATCTTTCATCTTCTTTCTGCAAGTAGACTAGCCTCTTTTGAGTTAGCTTTCTTCCATCACAGTTAAAAGCTTCTTCTGAGAACACATAGAATTTGGCTTAAGCTCCTAGTGAACTTGTGCCAACTGATCAGGTGACAGCTTGTAGTAAGAGCTAGTACTTGTGCATATAACACTGTCACTTCCAAGTTTGTTATGAACTACCTGGTTGATAAAAGTAAAGTAGGGAGTCCCAAGAGTTGCAGCATCATTGCTGCAATACTAGAGCTCACCAACTCCATAGCCCAATAGATGTTTGCTAATCTTTGATTCAACCAGTTATACATTTTTGTCCATTTTCATTCCTAGAGTTAGCCATCTAATGATTAATCAAAAATCTTAAACCTATTGAGAGAGCCCTCTCAGGTTGAGGAGGCTAAGCCTCAACCAAAAGATTGGTTTGAAAGAGTTACTCAGAGTCTACTTGATCAGCAACCTATCAGGGCCAGATTTTGTGATAACAGTACGTGCGAATGGTATATATTACGCGAAGGGTTTTTACTAACGTTCTTATTTGAGGATCAATGGATGGATACATTTGACGATGCGCTACAATTTGTCAAAGCTAATATCTGCATATTACCACAAGAACCAGAAGAAATCATCCAACCAAAATGCACCCATCAGTTAATTCAGGCCTTAGAATGTTACAATCTGCAAGCGGAGTATGATGATGATGATCCCCGAAACATTAACATTCTGGAAACATAAGGGAGTTGTGAAGTGCGAGGACTGACGATCGAGGACCCTGACATCACAGCGCCACTAAAAACGAAGCAAGTGAACATTGGTATAGATGGGGAGCCAAAGTACGTGACTCTAGGGGACTATTGGGATGATGCCACGGTAGATAAAGTCGTCAATTTACAACATGAATATCAAGACTTATTCCCAACCAAACTGACAGAGTTGAAAGGGATTCTCAGTGACCTAGGGGTGTTGAAGATAACTTTGAAGCCGGATGTGAAGCTGATTAAGCAGTGTCCCATCTATTTAAATCCAAAGAATAAGGAAAAAGTTTGTGAAGAATTGGACAAGATGCTTGTAGCAGGAATTATTGAACCTGTCGAGGAATCTGACTGGGTGAGTCCTATGATAGTACAAAGAGAAGAAACAAAAGGATGAAATTTGAAGCTGTGTGGATCTCCAAAAACTGAATGATGCCTATGTTCATGACCCATTCCCAACCCCATTTACAGATGAATCCCTGGAGAATGTTGGCGGACAAGAAGCGTACTCGTTCACAGACAGGTTCTCAGGATATCACCAGATCAAGATCGTTCTGGAAGATAGGAGTAAGACCACCTTCGCAACCGAATGGGGATTCTTTCAGTACACTGTGATTCCCTTCGGATTGAAGAACACGCCCCCGATGTTTTCACATGTAGTAAAGGCTGCATTCAAGGAATTTATTCATAAGTTTTTGGAGGTTTATTTTGATGATTGGACTGTATTTGGGCTAGTCAAGAAACATGTGGCAAGCTTACAATTGATGTTGGATATATGTCAACAACACCAGATTGCACTAAATATTAAGAAGTGTACCTTCCTTGTTCCTTTCATGAATTTTCTCGGCCATGTGGCCTGCAGACGGGGCTTGATGGTGGACCCTGCGAAAATTGTTTTCATACTCAATCTGCAAGCATCGTGCAGTGTCAAACAACTTCACACCACATTGGGACACACTGGGTACTACTGAAAGTTTATTAAGGGTTACACACAAATCACGGCACCAATGGAACAATTGTTAAAAAAGGACGTTGCATATTGCTGGAATGAGGATTGTAAGAAGAGTTTGGAGATTCTAAAGGAAAAAATGCCCTCTACCCCCATTTTGGTTTTCTTGAAATGGGACAATGAATTTCATGTACATGTGGATGCGTCATGTATCTTGCTAGGTGCCGTACTCACGCAGGAAGGAACGGAAGGTATTGATCACCCAATCATGTTCGCGAGTCGGCAGCTGTCAAAAGCAGAAAAGAATTACTCCACCACTGAGCGCAAGGGATTGGTAATGGTTTATGCGCTCCAGAAATACAACCACTATCTACTCAGTGGGCATTTTAAAATGTATACTGATCACTCCGCATTAAAATACCTGGTGAATAAGCCTATGTTGGGGGGATGTATCTATAGATGGTTGTTACTATTCCAAGAATATGACTTCGAGGTCGTCGTAAAGCCAGGATGCCTAAACGCAGGTCCAGATCACATGTCCCGAATTGAGAATGATGGGAGCCAACAAACTTAGAGGAAGGACTACCTGATGCACAGCTCTATGCAGTACACATCACGAATGGTCACTTTGAAGATATAATCCACTTCTTAACCACAGGGACTATGCCACAGGGGTATTCAATTCAGCAGAAGAAATAATTAGTGATACGTACGACGAATTTCATTGTTATCGTAGGGCACCTTTACAAAATGGGAAATGACGAAATATTAAGAAGATGTGTACCTGAATTTGAATGGGGAAAAATCCTCACAAAAGCACATGGAGGGGTTGCAAGAGGACATTATGTAGGATGGGCGACAGCACAAAAGATTCTTCGCGTTGGACTATGGTGGCCAACTCTACATCAAGATTCAAAAGCATATTGTCGGGCCTGTGACGTATGTCAACGGAAAAGGAAACCATCACGCAGGGAAGAAATGCTGCTCAATTTACAAGTGATGCTGCAACCATTCAAGAAATGGGCAATCAACTTTGTGGGGCCCATCACGCCTCAGGTAAAAGTAGGTGCGTGCTATATCATTACCATGACAGAATACTTGACTCAATGGGCAAAAGCGCAACTGGTTAATGACTGCACGGCCGCTACAACTACGAAATTCTTATTCAAAAATGTGTTGACATGGTTTGGATGCTGGAAAATTCTAATGAGCAACCGCGGAACCCACTTCCTAAACGAAACTATCAGTGCACTCACTGAGGAATTCTAGGTATATCATCAACAAAGTACGCCATATCATCCTCAAGCGAATGGGACAGTGGAAGTGTTCAACAAGATTTTAGAGATTGTGTTGACCAAGATCTGTAATGCGAAGCGCAACGATTGGGATTTGCGCGTACCTGCTGTGCTATGGGCATACCAAACCACTTGCTTGAAATTGATGGGTCAGACACCTCTTCGGTTAGTCTACAGCATGGAGGCCATCATGCTAATGGAATAAATTGTACCTAGTCTGTGAATCACACCAATAACAAGCATTGCCGACCATGGAGCATTGGAAGAAAGGCTTGCGCAACTAGAAGAACTAGAGGAGGAACTGTCTCTGGTGGGATTCCATCAACAAGTACAAAAGCAGTGTGAAAAGGCTTGGCATGATCACCATATCAAGTTGTGCACATTCAAATAAAATGATTTAGTATTACTATATGACAGCAAGTTCAAGAAATTCCCTGGCAAACTCCAAATGCATTGGTTAGGACCATATATCGTCAAAGAAGTCACAAATGGAGGTGCGGTCCAGCTCAATAAGCTTAATGGAGAGCCATTCCCTCGAAGAGTAAATGGTAGTCACCTGAAGCTCTACACGGGCAAGCCGACGGCCTGACTAACCACCCAAAGCATGGTCTCACCGCTCCGAAAAGTTGAAAGGGAGCACGGGACAATAAAGCAGTCTGTGAGGGAGATGCGTGGCAATAGGGGTGCACGTACGATCGGTATATCACAAGGGTCGCAATTGCGCAAAAGGGGATGCTCTGCTACCTGGACAAGCAAGAAAGTGACCATCGCCATCATTGTTCATGACAAGATGTCTGAGTTACGAAGAAAAGGAGTGGGCGGCGGGCAATTAAGTTATGGAATATGAGCAATCTACGGTCAATATAGCATTAATAGGCCAGAAAAGGAGGGAATGGTGGAATTTGAATTTTGACAAGGCTTTAAATCATAGTGAGGCGCCTACCACACACATTGTAGTATCTAGAAGTTAGATATGGAACTCATGAACATTTACGGTGGAAGACTAAGCCGGGTGTTTTCAACAGAGATGCAGGGCTTTCTGAACAGTGCAATGTCACAAGCTAGGAGTGCCATGCTGCACTCAACGCCGAAGGTGGGAGATGTACCGGAAATTCTCAGACAAGTAGCAGGACCAGTCCAGATGCCGCTCCATGAACCACGGTTTGACAAGCATTCTACGAAAGTTATGGGAAAGACGGTGGATTCTGAGACAAATGATGGAATTATGCTTACAAGTTCATCTCTGACAAGCCTTGAAGATTGGGATCTCACGGATAACAACATCTTTCTTGCAAAATTGCAACACAAGGTGTAGCAGATATTGAGTATACGGGACCAAAAAGTGAAAACTTGTTGTACCTACACTAGGAGTTTATGGCTCTGGCATCTCAGCTAGAGCTAAAATCCTAGAAGGATCTGCTTTGTGTTCACTGAGCAGAGCAGAATGAGCATCATCGGTTCAGTGAACTAGTAGGGGAAATGGAGTAGGAGCTTGAAGAAGCGTGCAAGAAGCAAGAATGGAATGACGAGGTGTAGTATGTCACTCACAGGGATGGTGAACTGCAAAGTCTTGACAGCACGTCTAGCCGCACTGACGAGTGACTCGAGACGAGTCACGATGATTGTGTTGGGGGCCTGTTGGGTAGCAGACCCCCTCGTGTAATGATTTTGGGGCTCAAAGTCCGAAATTTTGGGTAAAAGTATGGTAAAGGTTCTGCTAAGTGCACAGAGTGCGAATTGTAATGGGTTAAGTCCAAGGGTAGTCCGCCCTAAAATGTTATAGATTAATCTAGAATGTGTCAGCTTGCCCATGATCCATGGACCATGGGAATGTATAAATAAAGCAAGGATCTAGGATTAGAAGATGGTTTTTGTGTGGATAATAGCTTTGATGTATAGGATTGTGAAAACGTAAAGTGCTCTAAGTTTGTAAGTCTCAGTCATGGGTAAAGGTAAGAGTAGGCTCTGTAGCTATGTTCACAAAGGCCTGGTAGAGTCCGCAGCTATGTGAGAGGACCCCTGCAGCTATGTGCACAGGGTGGAAAGTGGAATGTATTGAACGGAAGATTAATAAAGATAAGTGTTTCTGAATTATTGTGTATCTAATCGCAGATCTGAATGTTTATGCTTATGTTATGATTTTATGAAGTATAATTAAGATTTATGACTGCGCACACTGGGTTTAAATGTTAAATGTTTGCTTAAAGACCTTAAAGAATAATTCAAATCTATAATAATAGTAATAAGACTAAGGATCTAAGAAACCCCACTTCGCAGATTTTCGTGAAGGCTAGACTGCTACGCGGAATAACAAAAGTGCGTAGATCGGGTAGCAAAGTCTCCAAACCTCATCAAGACATCCCTAGGGTGCAGAAACCTGGTTCCAACACCCTCCCATACTGCCTCAAATGAGACTTCAGTCCGCACTCCGCGGATTGTTGCCGAAAGGGCCGATAATGCGGGATTTGTTTGGCTAAAACCTCTTCCGAACCTGGGTCAAGGCCAAATAAGCCAACACTAGGAACATCTTACCATTGTTGAGGGAATGGGGAAAACCAAGGGTTTTCTTAGGGTAGCCTTGCTATTTTCAAATCCGGGACTCTTGGTTATATGAAATTTTATTTCTATTCAATAGGTCTTCTGAGTTTAAAATGTTAAAGAGTCTCTCATGTATACACTTGACTGCAGTTTTCTAACAGAGATTAAACCCCTGTTCAAGGTTTTTTTCATTTTTCTTTTCTTTTGGTGGTATCTATGTGTTCCTATTCAGTATGGTCAGCATTGGTAGCTGTAACTACTCATGGAAAAGTTACTCTGGTTGAAAATTACAATATTGTCTACTTGCATTATGCATGTATCTCACTCTATTATCCAATGTTTGTGCTATGTTTGAAGACTGGCAATAAGTGTGAATCTTTCTCTTCGGTTTGTTATCTTGAATAATTATTCAGTGGTTAATCTATGTGTTGAATAATTTAAATAAGCGTGAATCACGCTCTCTATTTAATTAACTTGAATAATTATCACTTTTTCTTCTATGTGTTGGAGTCTTGCAATAAGCGTGATTCTCACTCTCTATTTAATTAACCTGAATAACTATTCACTATTTCTTCTATGCGTTGGAAACTTGCCATAAGCGTAAGCTTAGCTCTCTGTTTTAAATAAGATTACGAAACTGGCCTATTAGTGGGTTTGTTCTCTCCTCTGCACCAATGTTGCCCACTACAGGCCCAGGCTAAGTTTAGTAATTTATCTACCTCTGGATATGTTGCAATATTTAATTTAAATGAAAAATTACATTTCTGTGACCGTGGATACGTCTATGCATGTCATTCTATAATAATTTCTTCTCGTAATTCATATGCTCTTGCGTTGTATTTTGTAATTGATGTGACTTCCTTTATGGGTTTACTTTGGTCTTTATTTCCCATTCCCACGTTGCTTATATCGTTGTTTTTTTTGTACGATAATCAAAATATTACTCAATGTAATCTACAACCAATAAATAAGTTCTTGGTTCACTATGTTTGTCGCTATTATGTAAGGTGAAATATAATCATTAACTTGGTATTATTAGGATTTAAATTCTTAGACTATGGTAAATGTTATGTTATGAACGAAGCACTTCTTTCTTGCATGTTAACTCTACTTTCTGGTGCAATAGAACAATATGGGATTTATTCCAATAAGTTTTGGGTTACCACCTAGACAAGGGTTTGAGTAGAATAAGATGGTGGAATTTCTATTGATTCTACTTGACTCCTCGGAATAACATTTTTCACTCACTTAGGTGTTGTTGTTAAGGGTTATTGCAACTTTGCATGTCCAATCGTTCATAATCTAACCCCCTGATTCATTCCTCTTCTAACTCGTATCATTATGAAAATATGGTTGTTATTAAGCAAAGTCTTTTTGTAGAAATCACATAAGAGAAATTTTTGGTCGATGTGTTTTGGATGAACAAGTTGGTTCGAAACGTGTCGGCCAAAAATTTCTCTTATGTGATTTCTACCGAAATACTTTGTTTAATTCATTATGGATCATAGAAGCCTAAATACAAAAAATATGGTTGTTATATAATAATACACTCGGGAATAGCACTTACCCATCTATTGCTTCCTGGAATTCCTATAAGAGATTCCATTCGTACATATATTAGCTTACTAAAATTTCAGGTTCTTCCCCTTCTTAACCCTTGCAACACTAAGTCATAATATATGGACAAATCATGGCCAAAATTTACCTTTTTTTTTAACATCAACACTGCAACGATGTACTCACAAATCCAACCAGTTTTCTAGGCTAAAAATGCAAGGCCATAGAAATTCACAGGCCAGAGTTTAATGATCCCTACAATGTATCTAATCATACCCTTCTTGTAATATAATTATGAAGTTGCACATGCAACTCAATCCACAGACAAATATTCACAAAGGGTCTTTATGTGAGCCACTACTATGATACTTTTCATTTTCGTTGTTGTAATCATTTATGTATTAAACTTTGTATTCTCCTAACCAAAACACTGAAAATATTTGCATAACAGGACATTATAATTAAATTCAAAATGCAAAAAATATCTTCATAAAAACAAAATTACTGAAAACATTCTCATAACAGAAATTGACATTAATTGTAATGAGGTAGAAAATATGATTAACTCTAATCCATAGTGTGAATAACAATAGTAATCATAATATCTAACCAACAATTTAGTCTGGAAATCATGCTTGAGACAACACTGATCCACCCAACCTTGGACCAACCTCTGATCCCCCCCGAGCTAAGATGTTCTTGTCTAGAATCAGCAACCCCCTCTAATTCCCCATAATGCGTTTTTAACATTATTTCCCGCATATTTCCTTGGTGGCATCCCGCCTTTCAGGGATCTTCTCACCCTTCAGCTTAGGATTTTCTTTTGTTTTTCCTCATAAAGCCTACTTTTCTCTCTTTTAGTTCTTTTCTCGGTATTTATTTTCAACTCAGTATATTTATTTAAGTAATTCTTAATAAAATGTGATCCATTCCACTAGTATTCATATTTGGAAATCATATTTTTTACTCCACTATTTCTTTCCACACAATTTCTATCTTATTCATCAAATTTATTTATTTAATTACATCAACTTTTTCCTCATAATCAGTTTATTGTGGCTCATCAACCAACATACTAACAATAACCAATAAAAAATAAAATGTTTCCAAAACAACAAAAAGGTATTACATCTCCCCCCTCTCAAAAATAACATCATCCTTGGTGTTCATTTTTCTTTGCCTTTTATTGAAACAATGTTGGGTAGTCTTCTTTGATATTATCTTCTCGCTCCCATGTTGCCTCCTCAGGTGTAAAGTGCTTCCACTGCACCTTAACCTGAGCAATGAATCGATTTCAGAGCACAATTTCCCTCTAATCCAAGATACGAAGTGGCTCGAGCAGGAAGTCTCCTTCAGGTTCCACCTGTATCAGATTCTAATCAGTCACATGAGAATTGTCATAAACATACCTTTTTTAACAAAGACACATGAAATACATTGTGAACTCTAATCAATGTAAATTTTAGGGGCAAATCTTAGTCCAAGGGAAAAATTTAAGGGGTTTTACATTTTAGAGGGGATTTTTTTATTATAAAACACCCATTTTATATAGTTAGCCCAACATTTATTTAAAAAATAATTATTTATTACATTTTAGCCCAAAGAAAGGGCAGATAAACCATGCAAAGCCATATTTGGCCCAATCCCCCTGGTTTAGGAGGTTAGATTGGCTTGCAATCGCCCGATTTTCTGCTTTGTGAGGTTATATTTGTTTGCAATCACCCATTTTCTGGTTTGGGAGGTTGGATTTGGTCCCAATCGCCTTGATTTCCTGATTTTCAAATCGAGGGCAAGGTTGAATGCCTGTATAAATTTTATAGTCACCATTGAACATTCATCAGTTCGTGAATCATGATTCGTCTCCATTCCTTAGTTCGTGACTCGTTGCAAGAAGCTCATGACTCGTTGAAAGCAGTTCATGACTCGTTGCAAGCAGTTCGTGACTCCACAGACTCGCAACTCAGACTCCACAGACTCCATTGTTGTAAGAAACATTGTCTTTACATGAATTTTCTCTATCTCCAGATCAAATGTTGCAGCTAAAGATATTAATACCTTAATGGAAGACTGAAGTTAACTTAGAAACTTGTTTTCAAGCCTTGGTTCTAGTAGCATTAGCTATAGTTGATTGTTGGTGTAGTCGCAGAGGTAGAGGCAATGCCAGTAGTCGCAGAGGTAGAGGCTTCACCAGCAGTGGAGCTATCACCATTCGTGTAGGTTGTGACTCATTTTTGAGTCTTCATTTTAGCACTAATAGCTATGATTCATCAATCAATCTACTTCTAGTAGTCACAGAGGTAGAGGCTTCACCAATAGCATTAGGGTCTTGCGTTAAGTGGTATCGGGGATGATGCATTGCGGTTAGTTGTCACTCAACTTCTTTGAATGTTGTGTAACAATATCTGTATAGTTCTTTCTAGATTATGGTAGTATTAATTGCTTTCAACTACATGCCCACACAAGCTCAAACAATTCTAGAAAAGCCTAGACACATTCCTCTACATCCTCTGCATCAAATCACGTCTCAAAAACATATTAAAAATACCTTAAGTATAATGGAACATAGAGTGTCATTTTTGTACTTGCGCTAATGTCAAATATGCCACTTATTTGCTACTAATTCCTTCTACTTTTTGTTGTTGTTCATTGTTCAGAAACTTGCATTACAGGTAGGAGACTTTCATTGTCCATACTATCAAATCAATCACAATTAATTATAAGAGTAGCTGAGATTCACTGATGATGGAAACCAAAGTATCCAAATTGTAATTGTATTTCTTATTAGGGCTTAGATTAGGGCCTAGATTACATAGGTACTCCCACAAAAAACACTTTAGAAATCATTCCTCTCATTAAGTTCCCAAATATGCGCAATTTTCTTTATCAATGGTCTACTCCAGAAAGCCAAGATATGTCCCAAAATATGCTACTGTTAAGAGGGTTGAAAAATCATACAACAAATTCAGTTCAAATTTGTACATATAGATCCAAGGAGGCTGATAACATATATGCTATGAATTTTTTCCTTAGTTAGATGCAAGAAGGATGAAATCATTCCAGAAAGAAGGATATACCTATGCTAAAGACCTGGGAAATGAAACCCTTAGATCAACCACAGTAGTTTTCTTGAAGACTTGGCACAATTCAACCTTGATTTGAACCTTAAGAGCCATAGAATGTGTATAAATATTGCCACATCAGTATAGATTCAGACAATACTACCAAAATATTCTTTAGTCAGGGTGTGTATCTTTCCTTAAGTCAGTGAGAATCATCAACAATAATCTTTTAGTGAATTCTCTGAATCCTACTCTTTACTTACTGAATAATTAGTTGAATGGCTTCATAGAAGATAAGCTCACTACTTTGAGAAAACAAGATTTAGTCTTTTGATTTATAGATAAAGGTGGACCTTAAGAAATATATATGTGTTTTTACCATTTTCCATACTGTTAGTTCAACAACCCATTTATATAACCTAGGTCTTCAACAAATCCTAGCACACATCATTATCTGAGCAGGTCTACTCAAATCAGATTAACCTGTCATCAAATATAGACCCTGAGATATATTGGCTGCTCAATAGATTTTCAATCTCAATAGTATATCTTATTCAAGGTTTAATATGGCAGATGAAGGTATTGTACTCCTGGAAAACTGAAGCCCGTACATCATCAAGATGTACCCTGACTGTCATACATAATCATACTAATAGTAATAGATTATGACTTCCTAGAATATCAAAGAATCTTCTTTAATATTCTATACATATGTAGACATATGGAAAATACTTTGAAAACCTTCGTAGCTTTGCTTAAGCTATCAATCAAGCCTTCAAACTTTTTATCAACAAGTCTTCCATATTTCCTTTTGCCACATGCAACTTTCCATATGAGTTATCAACACTTTAAATTAGCTATACAGAATTTTGACAAATCTTGCTCAAAGTCAAATCCTAGGCAGCACCAAGAACATTGAATCTCAACCTTGATGTGCATTATACTACCCTACAATCATTATTTCACAACTGTGTATTCAGTGGTATTGACTCATCTATAGTGATTATGATATATCTCAAAAGATTTTGGCTCTTTTTCCTTAAGAAACAAAAATGTTATTTAGTCTAGTAAAGAAAAGAAAAATGCAAAACAAACCAGGAAATTGAAGTTTTAGAGTTCTATGATATTAGTAGATATAATCACAAGCACACTTTAATGTTTATAATCAAGGAAATGACCCAAAACTTCACAAAAGATATAGTATTGTCATGCAATAATTTCAATTTAGAGTATGAAACAAAAGGAAAGGCCCTATAACTCACAACTAGATCTAAAGATGCTTACCATATGTACTACCTAGCTCATTATTCACCAAGGACCAATCTCAAACAAGCTCGAATCACAAAAACACACTCAAAGAATGAAAACCTCATATTCACTTAAAACACCAAAATAACAAAAGAGAGGCTTATCTAGGTGTCAAATCATAATCTATAAATCATAGACAATCTCCCAAATGAAATCCAAGAACAAATATAAGAGAAAAGATGCAAAAATACCCAAAATTCCACCTATTAAATGTGTTCATTCCTTGTAGGATCATCAACATGCAACTAGAAACTTACAATCACACCTTAATAGTGCAACAATTGGTTATTGATCACCCTATCTCTTAAAAAGAGAGGGTGAAATCATGCTCTAAAGGTGAGATTTTTTCTTAACTTTGAGCTATATCTAAGACACATTAGGAATATAACCACCAAGATCGTAAATAAAAAACAAAAACACTACAACTCACTCACATAAATTGAAACGAACAATGTAATTTCCAAATCTAAGTAAGAATCACTAGATCCTTCCTTAATAGAGTCATAGATTTTGTTATGGAGAAATTTCCCCCGTGAATAGGTGAGTGCAACCTTAAATTTTTTGTTGATCCAGGATAGACTATGGGATAAAATATAATATGGATCTCCTCTAGATCTTTTCTAATTGATCCTAACATAAGCTATGATAAACAAGAACATGACCCATACCTTTCACCTAATGGTTTTCCATGTATAATCCTAGTTGATGTAGCTCCAAAGATTCAACTCCAACTACTAGCACCTACTTCCTACACATAATAAGACAATAAGACCAACCTGAAACATTCTTAAGCAAGAGGTATGTCAAATTCCCCTAGATCTAACCTAATCTACTCAAGGAAGAACATATCTACCATTGAATTGCGTACAATACTAAGCACAAATGATAATGGATGGGGAAATAATATAGATCTATATTCATAAATGAGAAACATTACAACCACCAATCTTTTACCTTGAGTTCCTAGTTGAAGGTTCCTCTTAATCCCTTGCTCCAACTCCTCCCTAACTCTCACACAAGCATGAGCACTTTGATCAATGGAGGCTAGTGTAGAAGAGCTTCTTTCAATTGTAGCAAACATAATTTTATCATAATTTTTTCCTCATTGCTCCCTCTAGATTCCAAACATAAGTTTATCTTAAATTTTTCCTCCTTTCTCCCTTGGTATGCCTTCCATATATATTGACAGAGGAGGTTAGGGAATGTCTCTATACACCTACAATTTAGTGGAATTTAAGTCTAATACAAGTTTCCAAGTTCATGATGTGGAGTATCCAACACACAATATTGATATCCTCAAAAATAGTTGACTCTAAAAGGATCTAGGGGTAGTCACATGCTACAACCCGTGTAGTAAGAAATTGATAACACCCTATTAATGGCACAACATGAAACCAATCACACCTTGATAGTAGTGCAAAGAGATACTATCGTCAACAATTGAGATTCCAAAGCAGAAAGGCCTATATTTAACACATTTGAATTTTTAAAAATCATTTTAATGCTTCCAATGTTGTTTCTATATTTAGCAAAGGGGGTCTGAAGGGGTCCATTGTGTCCCAGACTTTGCCATCCCTTGCATTACCACCTTAAATTGTGAGGGTCTCTTTGGGAATCCCTTGAAACCTATTCCATTGTCCCTTATCTAACCATCCTCTGACTGTTGTGAAACATAATTGCACATAGAAAACCTTCAAACAAAATCTATAATAGACAAAAATTTTCTTAAAAAATTATGAGATGTGGAACTAGGTAATGACTTGTACCTCAAATCAATTTCTGAAATCTAGACATCCTAGAAGGTGAAGTTGATATTATAATATAGTTCACACTTTGTTGATGAGTACCAACCATATATAATCATGATATAGGCTTCACTTTGACTTCTCGTTATCAGATTTGGAGGTTGAGGGGCTTAGGAAAATATGACAACAAGATGTGGGGTGACCTCCATCCAAACTACTAGTTCATATATTTCCACCTACTTCTTTGAAAGGATGTAAAATCAATTACCCTAACCTTAATATGAAATGTGCAAGCAATAAAACAACTTTTTCATGCCTATTGATTTACACCAACTTCATATGGGTAAGTCGGTGACTGATATGTTTGATGTTGTATTGTTTTGAAATTAGGAATTACAATAATTAAGGTTTTTCTTATGGTTGTTATATGTCTAGATTTTCTTTTGTACTCTTGGGAGATGAACTTTTCAACTTTGTACTCCCAAATGGTGCACCCAACCTTGCTCCCACAATGGTAACTAGATATCCACTTCACCTTAGCTCAATAATTTCCTCAAGATACAGACCTAGATAGGATTCCCAGTTATGAACAAATTTGCAGTTGTTTAACAACATTCATTAAAATTCTAATGCAAACTGCACACAGAATTACAAATGCTCACATAGAATTCCCATTTAACACATGAAAATTTCATTGATTCACCCACTTCTTAGCATGATAGATGGCTACACAAATGTAAAACAATAAGGGAATTCTACAACAAATCCATATGAAATTTACTCATTTAACAATGGCTTTGATGCTAGATCATGCCTACATTCAAATCAAGTCCATGAGGATTAATATTCTATTTTTTGCATAGAATTCAAAAAGTCACTAATATTTCTAATAGAATTTGTCCAAAAACTGACTGCATGGGAATGGGAATGATTCAAAGCCCATCCATAGATATCTAGCATGGATATCAACTAAAGCCAAACTAGTAAACCGAAAGGACTAAGATAGACCTGCAAGGATGATGTTGTTTCAATGTTATACAAATGAATTATTATATTTTATCTCTAAAAAGTTAATATTTTCCCATTATCATTGTTAAATAATTTTTTTGTGAAATTCCATTTTGCCTCAAAATTCAATTTCTAATATATGTTCTTCCAATGTTGACTCAACATTTCTTTTGCAAAGTACAATTCTATTTTATATGAAAAAGTGAATTTATATGAAGCATATCTCATTGAAGCAATTTGGGTACAAATGGGTACACATAATTATGAAAGGAAAATGTTAATAGTTTGCTCTAAAATATTTGAAATAGTAAAAAATTGTTGTACTCTATGTGAGCTCAAGACAAAAAATAAAATGAGCCACGGAATGTATATTGACTCTTTAATTGATGTTTATTTTTATTCAGTATTATGAAATCCTTTTTTATTCATATTTACTTTTGAACTAGGCCATATAGTATACTTTGAATACTACCCACAAATCTAGTAATTCTCAACTCTTCAAAACTACTGATGGAGGTTTGTAGATCGATTTGAAATTTTACTTGTGGAATATTCAGTGAGATGTCAAAAGATAATCGTGAGAAGAAACCGTCAAGGAAAATGGATATATTATCATACTTTCAAAAGGCTCCATCTAAAAATACATATTCTCTTCATGCTTCAAGCTCCTTTGAACAATATGTTACTGAGGGAGATGTTAACTCTTGTGGAAATTCATTTGATATTCATACAATGGATGAAATAATAGGTTCCTCAAGTGAACATGGTGAGATAAATTCAGTTTCAACAGAAATTGGTGATGAAAATGTTAAATAATTTTCCTTGGAAGGTGACACAATCCATTCACGGAAAAGGAAAAAGGCTAGTGGACCATAGGGAGACGATTCCAGGAATATTGGGTCTCAAGTTTTCCATTTATTGAAGAAATACCTCCTACAAATGAGAACGAGGTTTTCTAACAAGTTAGATGTAATGCGTGTAGTTGGAAAACTCGAAAGGTAGTGAAATTTTGGAAGAAGCTAGATACAATACAAAATCATGCAAGAAAAGTGTATGAAAATAAAATTGTAAATGGTAAAGAGGAATCTATTGTTAGATGGAAATCTTCTGAGGAATGTCGACATATTGAATATGTAGAAGAATATATAAAATATTTAATAAGTAAGAGAAAACTTGAGGCAAGTGGAGGAACCATCATATCTCTATTTGAAAAGATGATGGAAAGAAGTTTGTTATCCAAGACGATACAATTGAACAATATATTTCACATCTTATCTAAAGGTCGTCCTATGACAGATTATCTAGATCACATGAAATTTCTATCTTTTCTTCAAGTGTTAAACTTTCCATCTTCTCATTGGCATGTAACCAATGGTTGGGAATGGGAAAGATATCTATCTCAAGTAGAAAAGGATGATTTGAAAGAGAATATTGCAAATGCTAGGTTTTTGGCATTTTCTTTGGATGAGGTTACAACTATACATAATACTTCATGGATATGCATGAGCATTTATATGGTTAATGACCATATTGGGCATTCCTATATACTTGGGATTAAAAAGATGAGAGATACTTCTACAGCTGAAAATATTTATGAACTTTTTCTTAATAGCTTGAAGGAAAGTGAAATGGATCATTTAATGATTGCAAAAAATTTGGTATGTGTTGAAGTAGATGGGGCATCAGTAATGTAAGGACAAAGGAATGGCCTTTGTGTTAGAATAAAAATACAAACTTCATCATATATGCTTAATATTCATTGTATGGCTCATAGGATGAATCTTGCATTTAAAATAGTAAGAAAGTTTCCATCACTTTCAAAAGTTGAAGATCTTGTACGTGAGACTTATGCATACTTTTTTCGTAGTCCCAAATGAAATTCGAGTTTCAACAATTTGAAAATGGTGTTACGGATGGAAAAAAACTACTAAAAGTTGTTGATACAAGATGGATCTCATTAAATGGACCAACTCAAAGACTATTTAATGAGTCCAAATCTTTGGTAGGGTTGATTTATGAAAATCACTACAATGTAGACAAAACTCAGGATCTTCTTTCTCAACTAACTGATATAGAGACATTACTGATATTGGCTGGAATTCTTCCTATGACACATGAAATGAACGTCCTTGTGAAAATGTCTCAGAATCATACAATGTATATTGCATAATACACAAATGTGAGAAAGTTAGCATGCCTTTCATTAGATAATTTGTATATGATGTCAGACCCTTTTACTAGTCCAAAGTTTACAAGTTGGACTAAGATCATCAATATAGAAAAAACTGAGTTTTTTTTACGTTTGATGAAAATATCGCAATGTGTGGATATCTGGTTCCCTTTCATTATATTAGTAAGATGGGACAAATCACCAAAGATTGCCCCGTGACAAGAGACCAATTTGATAATATTGTTATTTCAGTGAGACAGAATTTGATAGAAATTGCAAGATCACTATCATTAGAGATAAGAGAATGATTTCCTCGAGATGAATTGTTGGAGGCCATGTGTGTGGTATACCCACAATATTGGAACAATTTTCAATGTCCAAGAACTTTAAAAGTCGATTTTCAAAAAATATCAAAATGTTTAGTAAACCACTTTTGCAAGAAAGTCTCGATATATGGAGAACAAATTGAAGGTATTTTAGATTCATCAAAATTGTATCAACAAGGTGGACGCTTTGCTGAAACAATGTGGAAGCAATATGATTTTTTGGAGAATCCTAATGAAAATGGTGCTATAACATGATTATGGACTACTGTAAGTGCTAGCCAATACCTGCAAGAAAACATATCAGAATATTTCAAATTAACAAATTTGTGTCAAACCATGATTTGGGATCATTGGAGGACGAGAGAATGTTTAGTGCATTATCATTCTTGAAGTCAAATTTGAGGAACAATATTGATAAACATGTGGATACATGTTTAGTATTATATGTAACAAAGTATGACATTAACAATTTTCCATATGAAAGCACTAACTCTTTGGTGATCAGATTGTGATAGAAGGGGAGAAAAAAATATAACAAATTTCTCTAATGAACTTGGTATATAAAATAATGTTTTGGAGGCTCATAATGAAAGTTCATTTAGAGAAGACCATGTTCACAATTTATAAAATGAGGACCAAGATGAAAACTGGGAAATTGAAATACCCTAGGACTCTTATTTTGGTATACATGTTCCATTGATCATGAAAGATTACTATATGTCAAATTCACGTAAAAATAGGTTCTATATTTGTATTTTTCATTGGAACATTACAACGACATTTCTTTGATGTGTGTTATTTAAAGACTGATGTTTCATATTTAATCATTCAATTGTTTGTTTCTTATTTGTGACAGGAAATAAAGCTTGATTTGATGAGGTTGGGACCTATTTCTTTTCACATAAATAGTGTCCAACTATTATTAAATGATAAATAACTAATTTAACAAGACTAATGCAAAGGATCAATGGACTCATTTAAGTACATGAAACTACCTTGATGTCTAACTTTGATATCTTGGAAAATTTTAATGGTTTATATGTTGCTTGTGTTTGGGGCATTTTGTTGAGTTTTCAGTTTTGTTTTGGTCAAATATTATGTTGGTCCCTTAAATTATTTTAGTTCTTACTTCATGCTTAGATTCATAGATCTAGTTTTATAATTATTATTGTTTTCTTCATATATTTGGTGGTTTGAAGAAAGTTGTTTTTATTTCCTTTCACTTTGTGGCATGACTTTGTAGACTAATATGCTTATTTTATATTTTCTTGGAAAATAATTATTGATAATTGGAAAGGGAAATGAGACATGGGTAGCTAAGTGAAGAGAAAAATGGTTTATGTACTAGGTTCCTGCACATTCATCGTAGGAGACATATTCACATGAGACTGACATTCTTTTGTATAGTCTTGTTAGTCATTTGTCAGCCATGCTTTCAAGTCTTTCAAGTACTAAGTTGTTTAGATCCCCACATGTCCTTAGGACCATTAAGGGATGAGATAACATGAGTCAATCCAAATCATGCTCCGAATCTACTTTCTACCTATTTATGTAAGTCTTTTGTTACCACTTATCACCAATAAAATTCTACCATAACGTAACCCAACTTGAAGACAACACTTCTCATCTTCCTTTTACATAAATGCTCTATGGATCTCCCTACTATAATTTCTTGAGACCAACATCCCTTCTTGGTAGGTCTCTCTATTATACCACTAATCACACACACACTAGTAACTACCACATTATATCAATCTCTCTAGTCTCAGTTATTGGTGTCCTTGTCACACTCGGCCAATACAGTCTTGCAGGTTTATTTTTATTATATCTTTAATTTTTTTTATTTTGTGTCTTTAACTTTAACACCATTCTGTATTTCAAAATTTGTAGGTAGTGAGCAATGGTTACTTTGACACAACACTAGCAACTCAAGTGTCAACATAATTATTAATTACAAGAATTTGGCATTAAATATCGCAAAAGGAGTTAGTGATTTTTCCTCGTTGCATGAAGGTTGATTGAACTGACATTCAATTGTTCCCTATCTAGTAGTGTTCATATTTAGTATTTAGTGTCTTACATGATCATGTTATATTTTTGAAAATTTCAATTTTTGTTAGTGATATATTTTTGTTGGGCTATGAAAAGGATTATATGAGGGGTCTAAGTGGTTAGGTGTTAAGATTTATAAAAGGTGTGATTTTATATTAGTACTGGAAATGAAGTTGGATTTGATCTTTGACTGGAAATGAAGTCAGATTTGATGAAGTTGGCACCTATTTCTTTTCACATAGATAGTTTCCTAATATTAAATGATAAATAACTAATTTAAGAAGTCTAACGGTAAGCAACAATGGGCTTATTCAAGTACATGAAATTGAGTTGATGTCTAGCTTTGTTATATTAGAAAATTTTATTGGTTTGTTTGTTGCCTGTTTAGAGGATTTTGTCAAGTTTGAAATTTTTGGTTTGTTTTGGTCATATTTTTTTAATCCCTTGAATGCTTATAGTTCTCCTTTCATGTATATATCTATAGATCTAGTTTTATTTTTATAGTTATTATTGTTTTCTTTATATATTTGGTGTTTGAGGAAAGATATTTGATTTCCTTTCACTTTGTGGCACGATTTCAAAATCTTCACCTTTTAGAATATAATAAAATATTGTTCTTATTTTATATTTTCATGGAAAAAATTATTAATATTTGGAAAGGGAATTAAGCCATGGGTAGCTAAGCGAAGAGAAAAATGGTCTATGTACTAGGTTCCTGTGCATTCATCGTAGGATACCTATTGGAATGAGACCAACATTCCTTTTATGAAATTACACTTTTGATGCCAAGGCGGAGCTGAGTTCGCTGACCTGGGAAGAACAATGGTAGTTGATCATAATGCTAAGGCGATTAGAATGTTGGTTTCAAAAGCAGGAATGTGAAAATTGATTGAACTAGTTCTTATTCTGGTCATAATTACTACCAATTTGTGTCTTGCTGATTTTTTATATTTGTAATGACCTTGTGCAGAGTTGGTTTGAAGAGCTCTATGTTAGAGTGAGAAAACTCTCCACAAACCACAAGGATTACAGTGGCTCAGATGACCAATTATTGGAGGGCACTCGATGTTCTTGGTGTTGCCAAGTATCTTCGCTCGAAGCGTCAACTGATACAATGGTATTGCCATAACATCACTTAATTTGATCCTCTTTATTAATATCCTCATAACTTGAAGGAGATAAATGATCAGTTGAGCATGTACCATTATGATCAGCTGAGAGAAAGGTAAGCAAGTAGATCCTTAAAACAATGCTGAAAGAGGCCCTCCTCTTACTAGTAACAAACAACTTGAAACCACAGGCTTATCACCTTAACAACCAAAGGTCTTTATTTGTAAATTCCATGGTGTAGTTGGTTGTAAGTCTTAGGAGAAAAATTGGTTCCTATGAGCAACTAAGACATGTCAATAATCCATTTATTCATTAGGATCAAACATAAAAACTACCATTTCTGTAGCAACTTTATATTGCATGGATGAACTACCTCATTAAACTTATATCAATAAGTATTGTTAGCAAGGTTTTCCTTTTCCAAGGCCTCGTGTATGTTAAGAAATATAGGGAGTACAAATTCTTGAAAGTGTCCATTATAACTCATTAAAATTGGTTCTTATCCCACAACAAGATATTTCATATCAAAGCTGCCCTTAAAGGTGTTGGGTTGTGTTATATTCTTTCCATGACTAGCCCCAATTGTAGTAGGTTTTGGGTGCGACAGTTTTCGGTCCATGGTATTTTGTAGATCTGGTCAAGGGAAATAAGGTCATGTCCTAATCCATGGTTAATGGATTGGGGTTTATGGATGCTTCAGGATGTATATATATGTATTATGACATTGAAAGAAACATAATGAAAAATCAATCTGGTAGTCCTAGTTTTAGGATCCAGGGGAAAATCTCTGTGTATATTTGTTTTATGTGTTATGCTCCTACCATTGTTTATTTTATGTTTCTATAATTCGTATGCAAGTAATTTCTATATGAGGTTAAAACATAAAAAAGGCATATTCGATTGCACACCTACCATGCCATTCTTAGAACACAATTGGTGGGGTGTTGGTTTAAAGTTGAAGTCACTTGAAGAGAATTGATATTGGACACCATTGTGTATTTATGTTTGTATAGGTCTGATACCTTTTCTTATGAATCATTCAACATTACTAATATTCCCTCTATGTCTACTCCAATCATTATTATTTTATGTTTGGAACCAGAATTTTGTTGTGCTTGTTGAAGACCAAATTTCTAAGGAAGTTGTGAACCACATTTCTAATGAGCCATCTTACATGAGACATGATCCAATCTCTCCATTTCCAATTGATCCACTTGACTTTATGGGTACTACTGGCTCTAAGTTTTGTAATAGGAATTGATTAGTGTTTTACAAAGGAAGCTTGTACTTGCATTTCCTCCCAATGGAGAGAAAGGGGAAGTAAATATAGCTTGTTGCACTAAACCATTGACTTGTGGTTTGTCTAATCTTGATGGCTCTATACTTCTGGGTTATCCATAACAATGAGTGAATTCATCCTACAATGAATTGTAATGATCATAACCCTTATTTGAAAATTTAGCCATATTTCTAGGAATTGGATATTTTAAAGAGATTTTCCATGATCTAGAAGGGTTCATAGATTGTATGCTAGAAATATTCCCATGTTTCCCTTTATCATCTATAATTGAGACCATTTTCTATTAATTTCATTGATTCATTTCCTGCCTTTAGAATTGATCATTAGAACATACTTAAATTTTGAGAAGCATTGTTGATATGGTGACTCTTGTAAACTAGAGTCTGGATAGGTTGATTGAATATCCAACCAATGATGTTATAATCTCCAACATGGGATTGGTAGTTGCACTTGCTACCTCTATCAAGTTTTATGCTAGGAATAACCTTACCAGTTGCTAACTTTGAAGCCTTTTTTCATTTTATGTAATTTAGTCCTCTACCATGGAAATCAACTTTGTTTGACTGAAGAGATGCATCTTGCTTCACATGTGTCATAGCTCCTGCGAGCAGAGGTGGCGTTATCATACTTATAGTTACTGCTCTAAATGCATAAACATTATTTTTTGAAGTTATTACAAACATTGTTTCAATCTTTCTCTTCTAGAAAATCTCACATGTTCAAAATTTTTATATTGTGAACAAAATTGCCACTCTAGTTGTGAAGATGACCTAGGATAAAATTAAATGTCATCAAGAAGGATTGCACTATCAATAATAATTCATTCTATCAAAAATATTGCATTGTTATTTGCAAAAGGTTGAATTGCTTATACTTTGTATCACTAGAAAAATAAAGGACAAATTGAATATTGTGTTAAATTTCACTAATGTATTAGGATAGAAAAGAGTGTCTCTACAAGAAATTTGAAACCCTAGAGCAGAATTACCCTATCCCATTACAAATGTTCATTTTTGGAGTATTTTTAGACAACTTGAACAACAATCAAGCACACAGAAGAGAACATGGTTCCTTTTTGATCAAAGGATCAACTGTGAACTCATAGCCTTAATACAGGGATGGCTTGTTGCAGAAAGACTCGGTTCAATAGTGCTTATGGCTGAAAGGAATTTCCAACATCCCTAGCAATTTATTGTACATTCTTTATAAAAGATAAGTGTTTTGGTTATGGATTTTAAGACTTGTTAAATTATTGTGTAATTATTGTTGAAAATGCTATAAATATTTAATAGTTATGAGTTATTACAAATCTGCAATGTTTTCTTAGGAATTGCAAGTAATTGTTCACCTAGTTGTACGTGTAATTTTTATTATTTGTGAAGTAAAAACAATTATGATACTAGAGATGTATTGTATGTTGCAATGATGTAAATTTGTGAGAAATTTTTAATGCCTCTCCATCCCAATAGGCACAGTGGTGGACATGCATGTCATAAAGTGGTATCAAAGCCTTGTTGGGCATAAGTAATTATAGTGTCAAAGCATGGCAAAGCCATATTAAAAACAAATTTTAAAAATTCATCTTTTATAGAGGTTGAATTTTTGTGACATATGCCTAGAAGTGAGTTTGGGGTGTTGTTATGAAACCAGCTCAAGAAAAGATAGAAAAGAAAGATCAACGCCTTAGAATTCAGCCTCTTCGAGGGGGCAACCCCCTTTACATTACATAAATGAACAATTCTTGGATGATTCAAATGACAAAACCTCCATTCTATATATAGGAGTCTAAGGAGTCATAATATAATCCATCCAACCTAACAATAATAATATAAAGCCACAAAAATAACAATAGAGGGATTCTATGGGGCATAGTAATAACAATATGGGGGCAATAGGGGCACAACAATATTAATAAGGGGTATAACTACAATGGTAATGGGGTAATCACTAGTATTATAGGGACCCAACATGCCCCTCTCCTTCAAAAAAGTGTTGTCCTCAACACTTGAGTAGTTCTGGATACTTCTGCATAAAATTCTCATCCTCCCATGTGGAATCTTCAGCGGATAAGTTCTTCCACTTGATAAGATACTCTGAATTTGATCGATTCCGTAGCTGTCGAGTTCTTGTTTATGTGACTGCTTCCAGTTCCAATATAATTTTTCCTTCCTCGTCAAGTTCTGGAAATATTGTTTGAACTGGGAGCTTGTCGCCTATAACCTTCTTTAAACATGAAACATGGAAAACTGGGTGCAATCGAGAAGCTGCAGGAAGCTCCAATTTGTATGCCATAGTAACAATCTTTTGCAACACCTTGTACGGACCATAATACTTTGGTGATAATTTATTATCCTTCTTAGCTTGCTTGAGGGACATTTGCTTATATGGTTGTAGCCATAGGAATACCCAATCACCTACATCAAAACTTCTTTCACTGCGATGTTGATCTGCCTGTTGTTTCATTCTATTTTGTGCCAACACGAGGTTATCCTTTAAGAGTTGGAGGACTTGTTGTTGATGTTCGATGTGATGTTCCACTGCCTGAACCTTAGAATTTTCTCTTAAATATGATGTGATGGATGGTGGTTGATACCCATAAAGTGCCATAAATAGGGTCATTTTTGTTGCTGTATGGAAGGAAGTGTTATACCACCATTCAGCCAGAGGCAACCATTTGACCCATTGTGTCTATTTATCAGATACAAAGAAACGAAGATATCCTTCCAAACATTTGTTTACTATCTCAGTTTGCCCATCAGATTGAGGATGATAAGATGAGCTATGAGCTAACTGAGTACCAAGACAAGAAAATAATTCTGTCCAAAAATTTCCAGTGAAAATGGGATCTCTGTCACTTACAATAATCTTTGGGTTTCCATGTAGCTTTTGAATTGTTTCCATAAATGCAGTAGAAACTGTACTGGCTTTAAATGGATGTGATAATGCACAAAAGTGTGCATACTTGGTAAGTCTGTCAACTACCACCATGATGACACTCTTTCCCTCAGACTTGGGTAAACCTGTGATAAAATCCATTGAAACCTCCTCCCAACGTTGGCTTGGAATGGATAAAGGTTGTAATAGACCCGGTGTCTTAATTGTTTCAACTTTATTTTGTTGGAAAACCAAACATTCCTCCACAAACTTTTGAATATCTGATTTAAGGCCATCCAAAAAAATTCCTTCTTAACCCTGTGGTAAGTTTTTAAAAATCCTGAGTGCCCTCCTAAGGGAGAAGTGTGCAATTCCATAAGAATCTTTTGTTTTAGCTGGGAATTCTTATAGAGGTATAAGCGATCTTTGTACCATAACGAATCATTTTTCCAGCTAAATGTATCAGATGTACTGGAATCTTGTTGTAACTTTCGAATAAGTGCCCACACTTTTTCGTCATTCTTCCATTCCTCCCTTGCTTCGTTTATCCAATCTGGTTGGATAATAGAAATGGCGCACAACAATGCTTCCACATCCTCATCCTTTCTTGAGAGTGCATCTGCCACCACATTTTGCTTCCCTTTTTGTAGATGATTTCAAAGTCATAACCCAACATCTTTGTGACCCACTTTTGTTGCTCTTCAGAGGATAATCTTTGTTCTAAAAAGTATTTAAGGCTATCATGATCCGTTTTTACCTTGAAGTGTCTTCCCATTAGGTAGGGTCGCCATTTCTTAAGTGCATGGAGTATTGCCAACATTTCCTTCTCATAAATAGCTTTGCTTAAAAACTTTCCCTTGATTGGACGACTTTCAAAAGCAATGGGTCTTTCATCTTGCATTAGAACAACACCAATTCCATTTCCTGAAGCATCACATTCCACAATAAAGGTTTTTGTGAAGTCTAATGTAGCTAAGACCTGTGCTTGGCACATTGCCTCTTTAAGATGTTCAAAGGCCTTTGTTGCTTCCGGAGTCCATGAAAATGCATCTTTCTTCAATAATGTTGTTAGAGGTGCTGCTATTCTCCCATAATTCTTAACAAACTTGCGATAATACCCTGTCAACCCAAGAAATCCTCGCAGATGCTTTATGGATGTGGGGATTTTCCATTCCTTAATGGCTTTAATTTTGCTAGGGTCTACCTTAACTCCTTCATGAGATACAATATGACCCAAATATTCCACCTCCTGGACTCCAAAGAAACATTTGGATCTTTTTGCATATAATTGTTTCTCCTCCAATAGTTGTAGCACCCTGTCAACATGTTCAACATGATCCTTCCAAGACTTGTTGTAGATTAGTATATCATCAAAAAATACTAACACAAATTTTCTAAGGAATGGTTTGAAAATTGAATTCATCAAACCTTGAAATGTTGAAGGTGCATTGGTAAGGCCAAAAGGCATGACCAAAAATTCATAATGACCCTCATGAGTTCTAAATGCTATTTTCGGAATGTCTTCAATCTTCATTCTGATTTGATGATATCCTGAACGAAGATCCAACTTGGTGAAGTAAATTGATCCATGCAATTCATCCAGTAATTCATCAATGACAGGAATGGGGAACTTATCTTTAATAGTGAGCTTGTTGAGCTCCCTATAATCCGGACACATGCACCATGATCCATCCTTCTTGTGCACCAATACTACTTGAGCAGAGAAAGAACTTTGACTCGTTTGAATTATACCAGCCTCTAGCATTTCTGCAACCATACGTTCAATTTCACTCTTTTGGACATAGGGATATCTGTACGGCCTGATGTTTGGAGGAACACTTCCTGGAATCAGATGAATAGCATGATCATGATCACGCATAGGTGGGAGACCTTTGGGAGTCTCAAATACCTTGGAATGATTGTCCAAGACTTTTTGGAGATCTGGAGAAATAGATGATTCCAATGTGGAAACATCTAGCGAACATAATTGTGCAATTACACCTCTTTGCTCCTTTTTTAGAAGCTTTGTCATACCATTAGAGCTGATTATCTTTCCTGGTTTCCCTACAATACCCCTTAATTCAACTTCCTTTCTTCCATAGAAAATTTGATGAAAAGTTCTTGAAAATTAAAAGCTATTGTACCCAAGGATTGTAGCCATTGGACTCCTAGTACAACATCAGCACCTCCCATTGGAATGGAAAGCATTGGGCTAGTCAATACATATTCTCCCATGGATAGCTTGATATTATGGCACTTTCCAGAGCAATTTATTGTTCCTCCATTTGCAATCATCACTTGACACTCTGGTGCTGGATATAGGAAGCAATTCAATTCTTTTGCTACCTTACAATGAATAAAATTGTGGGTGCTTCCTGAATCAATCAACACTATTACCTTTTTCTTCTTGATTTGTCCTTCTATCTTGATGGTTTGAGGAGTGGTAATTCCCGCCAATGCATTACAAGATATGGTCGGATTTATTTGTTCTTCATCTAGGCTTTGTTCCTGGAGTATATCCTCTTCTTTTGACCTTTCTTGCTCCTTTTCTTCTTCCTCTTCACAATCTATGTAGAATAATTTCTTCTCAGCACACTTATGACCTTTAGTGTATTTGCTATCACAATTGTAACAAAGCCCTTTTGCTCTTTTTTCTTCCAATTGTTGTGGTGTCAACCTTATAGGTTGTGGAAGACTAGGGGCAACAACACTTCGTCTTTATAGTTGTGAGTGGTATGCTTCCTGGTTGCCATAATTTTGCTTTCCATTTTTCTTGCTAACCTGAATGCCTTCTCTAATGAATCAGGTTCCCAAAGGCGAACATCATGTTGGATATTATCCTTTAAAGACCCTATGAACACATCAATCCTATGCTCCTCTGGAATATCTTTTACCCTTATGTTCAATTTTTGGAACTCCTCAATGTGCTCCATTATTGAACCCTTTTGTTTGAGACTTATCAATTGGCTAAAAAAAGTGTTGCTTTTTGTATCCTCATAATGTGCTATCAATTCTTCCGTAAAAATTGCCCAAGTGATAAATTGTTTACGAGAGCAAAGCCATTGATACCATACAAACTGATTTGGTTCCAAATATAAAGTTGCCATACGTACCTTTTGTGTGTTTTGCACATTATTGAGATCGAAGAATTGCTCCATCTGTAATATCCATGTGGCGGGATCCTTGCCATCAAACTTCCTCATATCGATTTTTGGAATATGGTGGGTCTTCGATCCAACATTAGAGTCTATGGAATCATGATTAACATTTCTTTTGTTCACATCATGAGTTTCCTTTACAACCTTTTCACCATTAGTAAGTATTTCTTGTAGAAAATTTGTCAAATCTGTCTTCAAATCTGCCATGTCTCTCTTCAAATTTGTCTTCGAATCATCCATCTTAGCTTCCATGCCCTTTATCTTAGATTCCACGCCATTTATCTTAGATTCCACGCCATTTATCTTAGCTTCTGTTAGCTTTTGTGAGCGTGACATTTGTTGCACTTGTTCTTGTAATTTTGATATATCATGTAGCATTTCTTCCTCTTCTTCATGAGTCATGCTAGAGCTTTCAGGTTCCTTACTAGGTGTTTGCATTTTCTTTCCTCGGGGCATCAGTTACCGATAATAATGCTTTACTATGCCCTTTGAATTCCTTCAAACCAAGCTCATGCAAAAATTAAAAAAAAAAACTACACACCTTTTTTCACTTTGTAGAAGCTTGATATTGAATCTGATGTATCTCTGTAAATTCAGATCATCCAGTTTTGAAATTTCAACCTGTAGTAGCCTTCTGCGTCCTCTTTCCAATGCCACAAGTCTGACCCAAATTGGATTCTCCAAGGAAGAGTTATGCGAAATCTCCCACAGTGACTTGATTATTGACTAGTTCAGTGGAGCGAACTTGTACAACGTGCCACGAGTCAGTGTGACCTTTGGATATGAAAAATGCATACAAGAAACTACAGTCCATCCTCTTTTTGTACCTTCTTACGAAATTTCAATCCGATCCCCAGAGAGAAAGTTATGACGATTTTCCCCAGGTCACCTATTTGGAATGTAATTCAGGAGTCTGCAAAAAGACCAACTTCCTCATTTCATATCTCCACAAATATAGTGCGAAAAGCTCTGAAATTTGGACTCGAGGTTCAGCACGATTTCTTCTCAAATTTTTTTTTTGCAACTTCTGAAACATCGCAGAAAAAAAGTTATAGCGAAAATGCCATGATGACTTGTTTGGAGCAGCGAAAACCCTAGAATCCAAAGCTCTGATATCAAATGTTATGAAACCAGCTCAAGAAAAGATAGAAAAGATAGATCAACACCTTAGAATTCAGCCTCTTCGAGGGGGCAACCTCCTTTACATTACATAAATGAATAATTCTTGGATGATTCAAATGAAAAAACCTCCTTTCTATATATAGGAGTCTAAGGAGTCACAATATAATCCATCCAACCTAACAATAATAATATTAAGCCACAAAATAACAATAGAGGGATTCTATGGGGCACAGTAATAACAATATGGGGGCAATAGGGGCACAACAATATTAATAAGGGGTATAACTACAATAGTGATGGGGTAATCACTAGTATTATAGGGACCCAACAAGTGTATTATAATGTGGTATCAAAATCAAGCTACAACAATGAACCTACATAGGGCAAAATCAATATGTGAAAAAAATAATTACATAGATGAAATCTTTCGAGGATACTTGGAATCATTTGTCAAAGTTTCTTGTGAGAAAATTGGGGGAATTTCTATGAAATTTGAGGAAATGGAATTCAAAGGTTAAAACATTTGTTGTTAATCTCTTCTTGAGTGACTAAAAGCCTAGAATTGGCAGAATTTAAAATTATAGAACAGGGAGAAGGAATGGAGAGTATGCTTGCAAAACATTGGAGGAAAGTCCTTGGATGAAATTAGGTAAAAATTAAAGGAAAAATCCCAAATTGCGGATGAATTTGCGGAAATTATCAAAATTTAGATTTGGCTAGGAAAGCCAAAATACAAAGTTCCATAGTGGCTGGGGGAGAAATTTTAAAACTAAGCAATTTTGAAATTTTGGAAAATTTTGAAAATTCTTCCATACATATTGATGTGAAGGCTATGCACCAAGTGATGTGGACAACCACAATGGAAGATGGAAATGGTAGGGTACATGTGGCAAAGGCCACAAAGGTAGAACAATGAAGTTTTGGTGCATGCTAGTGGGGCCAAGGGATGCTATAGGGGTTACATAGCATAAGTGATCATTTTCAAAAAAATAAACAAAACCCTATGACCAATTAGATGGTGATGTATGGTACCATCTTGGTAAGTGGTATTGGGACTTGGAGGACAATATAACCTCCTTGCAACTCAATCCCTTGTGATGCTTCACAACCATCAATTTTCACTCAATATCCATCATTTGATAAAGTGCAAGGGAAAGTTATGTGCCAAGAGGAAAAGGATGTGGGATTGGCCTTGCCTGTCACCTTAGCCTATGAATATGGGACAATAACTTTGTTGAATCTCTTCTATCATTTAAAGGAATTCATGAGGCTTTGTTGTCTAGTTATTGCATTGAGAATTGTAGTGTATTTTAACCTTTAATTAGGCATCTGCAGATGAATAATTGTAACCACAAAAAGTAGTAGCTATCAAAGGAGGATATACAAACAGCCTACCAGAGTCTGAAGATACCTCCAAGAGTTGTATGAAATAGAATAATGTTGAGTAATTTTCATTTTCTCATTGAAGATTGTGTCTATATGGGATGTTTTATTACATACTTCATATTTAATGCAAGTCTACTCTTATCTTCACCAGAAAGGTGAACCTCCTACTACGATGTGACATAGATCCTTTCATGAAATTTAAATCTGAAAATTGGTGACTAAAATCCATAGAAATCTACATCTAATGATTTTTTCTAGATCCTTTTCATGAAATTAAAATTTGAAACTTGGAGACTAAGGGTCTTGACAAGGACCTGGTATTTACTGTTTATGTAAGGAAAGCTCCAAAAGTGTCATGCATCTCTTCTTGAATTGTCCCTTTACCAAGGAAGTGTGGAGTTTGGAAAACCTCAAAATCTCACACTAGTGGAAAAGGAAGCAAGCTGGGAAGGAGAATCAATTGAAGCAACCCTAGAAACCTAGTTCAAAAACAATGAGGCTAGAAAGAGCCACCATTCCCTACCACCTTTTGTCCTTTGGGAAATCTAGCTCACAAGGAATGAGACCTTGTTCCAAGACAAAGTAGTCTATGCTGGGAACCTTCCCTAAATTCCAAAGAGACTTCCTTTGCTACCAAAAAGTCTCAAAGAAATAAAAAACTAAAGAAATCTAGCAACCTTGGAAACCTGGTTCAAAAACAATGAGACTAGAAAGAGCCACCATTCCCTGCCACCTTTTGTCCTTTTGGAAATCTGGCTCACAAGGAATGAGACCTTGTTCCAAGACAAATTAGTCTATGATGGGAACCTTCCCTAAATTCAAGAGAGACTACCTTTGCTACCAAAAAGTCTCAAAGAAAGAAAAACTAAAGAAATCTAGAAACCCCTGACATCTCTCCTAAACTTTAATACTCCTCATGGATTCTTTGATGAGGCAGCAAGCAGAGACTCAAAACAGAGTGGAGGTGGGGGGATTCTAATTATTCCAGAGAATCTGAACACAAATCCAATCTCCTTTGAATGTGGATTAGGTGTTGCCACATATATTTTTGTAGAAGTAAAGGCTACCACCATTGTAATGAACTTTGAATGTGGATTAAGTCCTTCCATAAATATTTTTGCAGAAGTAGAGGCTACCACCATGCTATTAAACTTAGTAAGAGGAGGAGGTCCAAGAAGCCTAAATATATATGGGGACTCCAAATTGGTTATTGACTGGATGCAGAGCTCCAACCTCCAAAAATCAGAAAGTGTTCAATTACAGGGGTGCCTCCAGTTTGCAAAAGAACTAAAGAACACCTTCAATTTTGTATCCTTTCACCACATCTACAGAGTATAACCAAGAAGCTGATATTGTCTCAAATCAAACACACAATATAGGGATATTGTCTCAAATCAAGCTCACAATACAAGGATATTATCTCAAATCAAACACACAATACGACAATCAAGCACACAGAAGATAAAATGGTTCCTTGTTGATCAAAGGATCAACTGTGAACTCATAGCCTTAATACAGGGATGGCCTGCTACATAAAGACTCGGTTCAATAGTGCATATGGTTGAGAGGAATGTCCCATATCCCTAGCAAGTTATTATACATTCTTTATAAAAGATAAGTGTTTTGGTTATGGATTTTATGATGTGTTAAATTATTGTGTAATTATTGTTGAAAATGCTATAAATATTTAATATTTATGAGTTATTACAAATCTGCAATGTTTTCTTACGAATTGCAAGTAATTGTTCGTCTATTTTTATGTGTAATGTTTTATTATTTGTGAAGGAAAAACAATTATGATATTAGAGATGTATAGTATGTTGCAATGACAGAAATTTGTGAGAAATTTTTAATGCCTCTCCATCCCAGTAGGCACAGTGGTGGACATGCATGTCACAAAGTGGTATCAAAGCCCTGTTGGGCATAAGTAATTATAGTGTCAAAGTATGGCAAAGCCATATTAAAAAGGAATTTTAAAAATTCATCTTTTATAGAGGTTGAAATTTTGTGACATATGCCTAGAAGTGAGTTTGGGGTGTATTGCAATGTGGTATCAAAGTCAAGCTACAACAATGGACCTACATAGGGCAAAATCAATATGTGAAAAAAATAATTACATAGATGAAATCTTTCAAGGATACTTGGAAATCATTTGTCAAAGTTTCTTGTGAGAAAATTGGGGGAAATTTATGTGAAATTAGAGGAAATGGAATTCAAGGGTTAAAATATTTGTTGTTAATCTCTGCTTGAGTGACTACAAGCCTAGAATTGGCCAAATTTAAAATTATAGAACAAGGAGAAGGAATGGAGAGTATGCTTGCAAAACATTGGAGGAAAGTCCTTGGATGAAATTGGGTAAAAATTAAAGGAAAAAACCCAAATTGTGGATGAATTTGGGGAAATTAACAAAATCCTAAATTTTCATAGTGAATTTAGGTTGAAATCATGGCCATCATTTTCAAAGGGTTGAATACAGTAGCAATTCATTGTTTGTAAGGCTAAATTTGGCTAGGGAAGCCAAATTACAAAGTTCCATGGTGGTTGAGGGAGAAATTTTAAAACTAAGCAATTTTGAAATTTTGGAAAATTTTGAAAATTCTTCCATACATATTGACATGAAGGCTATGCACCAAGTGATGTGGACAACCACAATGGCAGATGGAAATGGTAGGGTACATGTGGCAAAGGCCATAAAGGTAAAACAATGAAGTTCTGGTGCATGCTAGTGGGGCCAAGGGATGTTGTAGGGGTCACATAGCATAAGTGATCATTTTGAAAAAAATAAACAAAACCCTATGACCAATTAGATGGCGATGTATGGTACCATCATGGTAAGTGGTATTGGGACTTGGAGGAAAAGATAACCTCCTTGCAACTCAATCCCTTGTGATGCTTCACAGCCATCAATTTTCACTCAATATCCATCATTTGATAAAGTGCAAGGGTAAGTTATGTGCCAAGAGGAAAAGGATGTGGGATTGGCCTTGCCTGTCACTTTAGCCTATGAATAGAGGATAGGTGGCTGAGTGATATAGTATGTGGGACCCTTGTAGTCCAACCTTTCATCCTCTTTCAAGCCAAGAGTCAAGTTTTTGATATTCTATTTTTGTGCTTCTAGATTATCTTCACTTGTTTTGACAGGATGGACCATCTTGGATGAATTATGCATACCATATTCAAGCTCAGCTATTATTTTGTTTCTTTTATATATTTCATTTTTTAAGTTACAAATCAATATTCTAATTTCTTTTTCAACCTCTTTAAAAGTTGTCTCTAAAGTCTCCATGTCACCTCGCAAGAATTGTAAGCTTCTTCCACTATTACTGTGGATAATTTTGTTAGTAATCTCTCTGATTTTTTTCTCTGAAGATGATAGTGTTTGTAGCCACTCCATTTCAATATCCTCAAACTGCATTTATTATTTTGAAACATTAGAGTATCTACTAAAGATCTCCTCAATCTCTTTACTTTTCTTCTGTAATAACACTTCTAAATCTTGAACTTCTAGAAGAAGCTCATAATTTGATTCTTGTGTCTTTTGTAGCTACAAATTGAGATTTATATTAACATGTTTCTCATAGTCTATCTCTTGCTCAAGCTCCTCTATGATAGACTTGGCATTATCCATCTAATCTGATGCTTTATTTGCATCTTTAAGCTTTTCATTGTCTTGTCCTAAACCCTTGAGTTGTTCAAGTTCTAGTTTCATGTTGTCTCGGTCTACTTTGAGAGTGGAAATTTCCCTTGCAAATTCTTGTCCTTGTTTAGTCTCCCTTGTGAGCTATCCCTTTAGTGTTTCCATTTCTATGGCTAGTTCTTATGTCTGTCTTTCCAATGATGAAACATCATTCTGGAGTTCCTCAATGGCTGTTTCAGATGCTTGCAACTTTGCTTTCAGCCTTTCATTTTCTTTGTATATATTTTCTTTATTAATTTCCATGGAGAAATATGAATTCCAACCATGTGTCTACTCACTGATTTTTGTTTTTGGTTGTCTTGTATGTGCAAGTGAATGTCCATTTTTACCTAGTTTTGGAGGCTTGGCATTTTGACTAAGAGAAGATGAGAAGCTTACTGCATCTTGTTGAATTCCAATGTTTTTCCAATCAATTTCATGAGCAACGAACATCCCTTGCTTTGTTGTGTAACTGCTTCCTAAACTTGAAGTTGATGAAGCATCAACAATAGTATGTCCTCTATACTTTCCATTGACTTCAACAGGTGTTGATGCAAGTTCATGAGAATCAAAGCTGAAGCGTGTTGTTGAGGTTGTAGAGGAGTTTCCTTGGAATTTTATTTTCATGAAAACGTGAGGAACATTATAAATATACAGACATAAATTCTATATAAATACATATAAACAACATAGAAAATGATTATGTTAAGAGCACCATTGGAAGCCCCCCCCCCCCCCTCCCCCCCAACACCACCCCCCCCACCCCACCCCCTCTCTCTCTCTCCACACACACACAAAAGCATACATAATATCAACACACAATGTTAGTGATTTTTACAGTTTATCTAGACCCATCAAAATAGCTAGTAAATTATATAACCAACATAGATCCATCTTAAATCCAAATTTATCAGGTGCCAAGAGGAATCAAATCCCTCAAGGTGAAAAAATCCTTTTTGAGTGTAAAACTTGAGGAAATGTTTGCACCTCAAAAGTGCTTTCTAGTTTGTATAAAAAAATGGCCACATCCCTAGAGATGTTGTGCTGCTTTTTCCCACTTCCCTTTAAACTATTTCTAGAATATGTGTTGAATTTGAAATTTGATGAAGAGCCCTATTATGCAAAATATATTTCACTTTTTGATGGAATCATTGGTCCAAATCTAGCTGTTAGGCCAATAAACATTGATGGAGCTCTAAAGGTAATGTTGGTTTTCTTAAGAAATCCTATCTCTGAAATGCAAGTAGGAAGCTCTCTAATGCATTTTCAATTTAGTGAAGCTTGTCTACCAGGTTGGTCAAAAGAGAGGTAGGTTGACTATGGAGGAAGATGATGATGAGAAGCCCAAGAAGAAGGTTCGACTTGTTATGCCTGCTACACAATGGATCAGTGTTTATAATGCTCGACGGCCAATGAAACAGAGGTATGGTGTCTGCAATTGTCAATTTAACAATATTTTCTTCACTTTTGATACTTATGTTTGTACTTGTTATTTGATCATGTGATTTCATTGGAGAATAATATTCTTTCCTTTATGTATTGGTTAAAAATGTTGAATACTTTTTTTCTGCATTAAATTTGTATCTGAGATGATACTTCAGGTTGTAAATATCACACTATTTATATTCATTGCTCTTAATGTTAAGTTCTAAAATCAAATTTAACTCTATTTTGTGGCCAGATACCACTATAATGTGGCTGATACAAGACTTGCACAACATGTTGAGAAAGGAAATGAAGATGGTCTTTTTATAAGTAGTGTAGCTTCTTTCTCAAATCTGTGGGTTCTTATTATGGATGCGGGAACCGGATTCACTACAAAATTTTATGAGATTTCTCAGTGTTTTCTTCACAAGGTTATATTTTTACGCGCTTTATATAAGATGTGTACATGCATGTACTAAGCATCATTAGTGATCTTCACATTATGGTGGTACTTATTACTTGTTTTGTTCTTTTTATTCTAGGAATGGATCATGGAACAATGGTAGAAAAATATTACATAACTGCAATTGCGGGGGCCAAAAATGGCAGCTCCTTGGTAGTAATGTCCAAAGGTAAGCTTCTGTAGGTGTTTTCCCTTGTCAAATTTTAATGGGTCAATAGCTGGAGGGTATATTAACTGCTAATATTTTGTGTATTCCAGACACATAATACACATAAAAATCTTACAAGGTTAGCGATTCTTTTCCATTTAAATGGATAAACAGAAAGTGGAGAGAGGGATTCTATGTTACTTCTATGGCTTCTGTAGAAAGTAGAGGGGTGTTGTCATGTCCCGAAATGCAGGTTTTACAGATTAGGTAAGTAATTCAAATATGCCAACAATGCATATAGTAATGTTTACTTTTTTGGATTCATGTAGCTAATTATAGTAATGGCTTTTATTTGTATCGCAGGTCGTTGAACTTGATTTTCTATATCCTAATGAGGGCATCCACAAATGATGGGATCATGGGCATCTATAACTGCAACCACAATGACATGGGACCAGACAACTTCTATTTTGAGTGTTCCTAGACCAAAATAAAAACCAAACTACAATAAGGATTTTTCTTTTTGTCTTGGATGTTGAGAATCCAAAATTCAAAAAGAAAATTGAAAGGATGGTAAACATCAACCAACAGATAATAGCAATTCGAGAAAGCCAAGCTCCTGGCTTTGTGAAGAATCTCCAAAGAATTCCTCTTATAGATGTTTTGGTGTCAGAATTAATAACAACTTATTTTATGCCACCTATGGATTCTGGTTCTTTGGATTACGTTGTTTTTGAGCCACATGCTGTGTACTAAATGCATTTCATACAACTGCAGAGTTGCACTATATCATCGAGAATGGAGCTCTGTGACTCTATTATCTTTACATATGCACATGCAATATGCAACGTTGGAGTTATGTAATCTAAAGTTCTCGACAATAGAAAGTCCCTATGTCTTTTTAGTAAAAGATATATAGACTCAATAGGTGTTTTTATGCCATGATTTGTGCAAACATTAATCTCTTATAGCTTGACAGAAGTGGTAGAGAAAATATTAATCTCTCCTACCTCGACAGAAGTGGTGGACAATATCAACACATACAAGAACTTTTTGGTGGAATATTATCAAAACTGATAGAGGGATATGCAAGAGTGTATAGTAAGAACCTTGAGAAACACGCCCATTGAAGCTTGAAACATTGTTTATAGGAAGAACACATTATGTTTTTTTTTTTCCAAACATGTAAGTTAGCATATTAGAGTTTAATGAATATCTTTTCCTATTATCATATATGGTTTTATACTTTATCAAAAAAAATCGAAGACTTCATAATGTTTTATAACTTAGTAAAAGAATCACCAAGACTTTACAAATTTTTATTATTCAGGGAAAGATTCACCAAGATCTTACAAGATTTTATAGTTCGGTGAAATATTCACCACGATTTTACAAGATAATATAATCTGGTGAGAGATTCACCAAAAAAAGTATATATAAATATTATATTATTGATAAAATCACCTTCCATTTTTCCTATGTATCATGGGGATTCACCCATTTATTATACATATAAATGTAGGGGTGTTCTTCAAATTTTATCTGAATCTAATATGGATAGGTAAAGCTAGATGATAAGATATTGGGCCAAATCTATCTAGGATTTCAGAAGGCCCACAAAATCGTGGTTCCAAATTTGCACAAGTTCATGTATTATGTCTATGTATAGCTGGAAGGTCATTGGTTCTCCTCAACTCGGTCAGTCACCGACTACCTTGAAGGCTTTTGACAGAAGCACTTATAAACCTTGTGTAATTTTGAATTCCTTACAAGTAGAATTAGGAGGTAAATCTGTAGCCATAGAAGCCAAAGTTATAGATAGACCTCTCGATTATAAACTTTTATTAGGTCGCAAATGGGTTTACACCACGACTGTTGTCATTTCAACTTATTTCTAGATGATCATTTTTCCTCCCAAAGGCGGTATAGTAGCCATTAATAAACTCATGTTCTTTTCCTCTACTTCTCAATTTACTAGAACTGTCCCTCTCGTAGGGGAAACTCTACACCCTTAGCAACATGTCGAGGTTGGGATGCTTAAGGAATCCTCTCTCATGGGAACATTTTTGTTTCCCCCTTCTTCGATTCCCGATAGATCTCCTTCGGTTTCCTATACTAATGTGATATCTTCTTCTACTATCCCAACTAATCCTTGGGTAGTACCAAACAAAACTAACGTCAATAGTTTTGGTGACCTTATGCATCTTAGCCCCATCAAGCTTGATGATGAAGTCATTAATTCAACTTGTGTGGCTCATTCTGATCTTTCGTATTCAATAGATTGGGTCAATCACTCATTGGATTATGGAACATATTCTGATCCTTTCTCTTGTGAGTTCCCTATCGATGAGAGCATCATGGAGATCATGATGTCAGACGATTCATTGTGGGATGATCATCACCATCGTTCCTCCTTACCAAATTCCATTGAGGATAATCTTAATGACCTTCATCAACCCAATATCATTGAGCTCTCTGTAAATTCTATTTCCATTCATGAAGTCGATTCAAAGAAAAACCTATCGAATATTGAAGAGACTAGCCCTCTCGACATATCGATTACGCCCGACATTGTCAAGAATATACATATTGGTGCGTCTTGATCTCCCGATGAGATTAAGACTTACAAAGATATATTTCAAGAGTTTCAATATGTCCTTGCCTAGTCTTATGAAGAAATTCTAGGAATAGACCCAAACATTGTGGTTCACGAAATAAAAATGTATCCTGATTCCAAACCAGCCTAGCAGCACCTCCGTCTGGTCCATCCCTAGAAGGTTGTCGTGATTAAAGATGAAGTTGAAAAAATTCTACGCACTAGTTTCATCTATCCAGTACCTTTAACTAATTGGGTGTCCAATATTGTTCCTGTCATGAAGAAACAGGGAACAATTCATGTATGTGTTGATTATCAGGACATAAATCGTGCTTGTCCGAAGGAAAATTATCCCACCCCGTTCATCGACCAGATTGTTGGTGACTATGCTAGTTGTGAGATCTATTCATTCATGGATGGGTTCTCTGACTATAATTAGATCAACATTCTCCCAACGGATCAACCTAACATTGCATTTATTTGTGCCTGGGGTACATTTTCATACCAGAAACTCCCTTTCGGATTAAATAATGTTGGGGCTACATTTCAAAGGGCCATGAATTACGCTTTCCATAACATTAAACTTATCATGCAACCTTATCTGGATGATCTCCTAGCTCAATCGAAACATCAGGTTCATCCCCTCATGCATCTTAAGGCCATATTTTTGCAATGTAGACATTAAAATATTTGACTTAATCCATGAAAATGTGTGTTTTGTGTTAAATCTATCCAACTTTTCGGTTTTGTGGTTTCAAAACACAAAAATTGTATAGATCCCTTGAAAGTTTAGGCAATTGTCAATCTGTCTTCTCCTTATTCCTTCCTTAAGCTTCAATGACTCCAAGGGAAAGCTAACTTTCTACATAGGTTTGTCCCTAACTATGTTGAGTTGACCAAAGGATTCAATCACCTATTAAAGAGTCTGCAATGGATTTGCATTGGTCTCTCTACCTATAACATCATTGATTATAACATAGTGATCAAATTATTGTCTGATGCTATTTCACATGGTATCTATTGTATAGCTATCAAACTCGACTCACAACTTGTAGTAATACACTTGACTAATGTCTATTTATTTATAAGTCCAACCATGCTTCACATGTTACTAAGGGTTTTCCTTCTAGAAAGACACCTTGATTACATCCAATATGAACATATTTCTAGAAATATAAACACATCGAGAGATTCATTAGCTAATCATGTTTCAGATCGACATTTGAAACAAATGTATAATTTCAATACACATCACATTAATTAAAAGCAATAATAGAAACATAAGAAACACTCAAGATAGTTTTATATATAAATTTTTGGTTTTACAAAAGTTTGTGCCTGAGACACATATGGCCACATGACCTATCATATCAAAAAATACACATGCAAATATGGTTATATGCCTCCTAGCTGACTAATCACAATGCTCATGGTAGAATTCCATTTGATGAGATATCTTACACAGTAGCTGACCAATACGGCCTAACACTTTTATAGTATGTTGTTGCAACCTCATGGGAATATGGTCGACCATGGTCTTAGGTATGCCATGTGTCAACCCCTCCATATGACACTCTGCCTCTTTTAGGGTCTCGACTACATTGATATCATGTAGCACTTCTCATCCCACAGCAACAACTAGTACTGGTGTTGGTACACATGTAGCATGTCCCACACACTAGAGATTTGAGACACCTATAGGTCGTATAGGTCCAAGATCTACATGATTAAATAATTATTTTAGTCTTGGAAAATAGAAAAACACAAAAATAAATTAAAACTCAAAAATAAAAAAATGGTCGAAATATCTTACCTATAACACCCCACTGCTCTCCCTCAAGAAGCGTGAGTTGTGGGTCTCTATGGAAATCCATTCCTACGTATGGATAATCATCTGCCATAATAAACTGCATACATAACCATGCAAAGAATTCTGGTGTGAAGGTCATGGATAATGGACCTACATGGCAAGACATGAGATTTATCCACCTCCTCATCTGTGGAACCCTTGAATCAGTGGGCTCGAATGAGACATGCTGAAGTCGAAGTAATGGAATCTATTTTAGAGAAAAGTAGAACAAGATTGATCCGTATCCAAATTTCTTCAGTCTCCCTTCTTTGGTTTTAGTAAGTTTTTCTTTCATATTGACCAATACTCCTTCACTCCAGGCGAAAGAAGTCGGATCTATGCATTCTAATGCATACTACATACATGACCTAGTGTCCACATGAAGTGTAGAGCTACGTGCCAATCTGGTGATAATGAATAAGATTGTCCTGAGAGGTAATCAGACCACATCTTTTATATTGATCTTTCCATCCTTGGTGATGGGCCTCTAAATTAGACATAAATTAAGGCCCATGCCTCTAATTTGAAACATGAATTAAGGCCTATGACCATCCTTTAGCACATTAAAACCTCTCTTTTTGCATTAGATAATTTATTTTTAACTTAAATATATTCATTAGGAAGGTTTATGAATAATTGAATATTTGTGCCTAATATTATTTATTTTTGTGGAATATTATGAGAATATTAGGAAGATTAGGAAGAGTTGGAGGAGGAGATAATTTAGGGACTTATTCCCCACTACTGGAGGATCAATAATAAATAAATAAGTCAACAAGATATTATGGAATTATGGCACAAATTGTGGAACTCCAATGATTGAGAAAATCTAGGAATGTGTTCCACTAATCAAGGGAACAAGTCCACCAATCAAGGGAGCATATACGCTAATCAAGGGATTTCAGTGGGGAAAGCTTTCTCCATTCATGGGGAATGATTCTTAATCATTTTGTATAAGTACCAAGTCGAATATTCCTCTAGGGAATGATTGAGAAAATCTAGGAATGTGTTGCCTGCCATTTAAAAAAATTCCTAGTATTAGGGACTAGATACACTAATCAAGGGATTTTGGTGGGAAAATTTTCATCCATTAATGCGGAATGATTCCTAATCATTTTTATAAGTACCAAGTCTAATTTTCCTCTAGGGAGATAGATTTTCATTAGTGTTATTATGGAGAGAGCTTGTATCTTTGCAACTCCATTGTATTTTCTTGCAGGAATGTAATTCTATTGATGAAACTAATGAAGATTGGCATGATGTTCATCTTCTAAATCTTATTCTACTCCATAGGTCTCTAATTTTCCTTGGACTTGGCCATCCCAGGAACCTCAGAGCCCTTTTGTATCATTTTCTTTTCTTCTTTTCATTGCTTATTCACATGCATCTCTAGTTTTTATGTCTTTCTATTTCTGCATTTAGGATTAATAATTTCTTGTTGTATGATTGAGTTAAATGGTTGATGTAAGCTCTTTTGTAGGATCACAAGCATTATTTTATCCTTGGAAAATCTTTGGAAGTTCATAGAAATCATTGAGTTTCTTGCATTAGTCTTCTTATTCCCAAATCTAGATTGTTGGACCTCCTTTTTAGCAAAGAACAGTAAAATTCTGTTATTTTTTTAGCATGCTAACAAGCTTCAATTGAATTTATTCCACTTTAATTATATCAAAAAAACATTCTAGTTCATAAAAAAAATTACCCCACTGTATTTTCACTTGATTTGGTCAAGCAATTTTTAGATTTACTAGCTCACTAGTTCTCGAATTTCTAGATTTTCGACTAATAATGTCTTCTTCTTTTTTTGAATGGGTTAACAGAGGTCTTTTTTAGTGATTCCACTTGGAATGGTGACTTAGGACATCCTATTTAATATCAAAATTTGTCCCATCCAATTTGTATTTTATTTGCTTGGCCATTCGATGAATTATAGTAAATTTGTACATCTTGTAAGAAATCAATGGATCATATAGGAAATCACTGTAGCATCCTATAGGAAAGCCTGTTTTGAGGCTGAATTGAGGAAAAAGCCTATAGGAAGCTAGCAAAGGATCCCTACTTGTCTCACAAACCTTCTGACCATTCACCATCATCTCCAAGCCACCTGCCACATCACCAAAAGAGATTAGCTTTCACACTCTCACATGAAAAAAAGACAAAAAGAAAAACAAATTTATTTTATTCATTTACATGCATAGTAGTAGAAGGTTTGATGGTTTGAATCTGCATGCTTAAGACAGTAGGATTGCATACATGTTAAATTAGAATTATTTTGAAGCAAAGCCTCTTAGCAGTTAGTTAGAAAATGGTGTGTTTTAGCATTTGATTTCATTCTCTTTCCTTGTACTTTCTTTCTTGCAATAGGTTAAGGTTCCATTTCGAACATTTCATTTTCTGCAATTAGTTTAGGATTTGACTTCAGTACATGCAGTCCATTTACAAATGAAGGACACATTGTATGTTGCACATATACTTTTGATACCTCTTAAGTTTGTACGAACCCCGAGTTGATAATTAAAGTCAGTAGCCTTGGGAGTTGCAGCATTCTTGTTGCAATACCGAGGCCCATCACTTTTTGGTGTCGTTGTCGGGGAGGTGTCAAAGTATGCATTGTTTTCTTCCCTAGTTGATTCATTTCTTTTTACTTTTTGCAAAAACAAAACATAATTGCATTAGGCATATTTCATTTCAAAAATAGAAAAGTGCATTGCATTAGAGTTTTCATTCAATCACAAAAACAAAAACAAAATTTCTCCAACACCAACCCACCCCCCCACTTGATCACGTGGTGTAGTAAGAGCCACATCAGCATTCACTTTTGCAGGTAGAAGAAGAAGATGGAAAATAATGTAGAAGAAATTCATGGAGAAGATGATAATGAGGAAGATCCTCTCAGATTTCTTGTTCAAGATACTAATAGTAGTGTGCATATGAAGAACATCCCTCCATCTTTTCTTCCAAAATTTCATTGTCTAAGGTCAGAGGATACGGAAACCTTTCTCTTTGAATTTAAGATTATTTGTAGATCTTATGGTTACTTATTAAAAACTCAAAAATTGAGATTGTTTCCAGCAACATTGAAGGATAGAGCTCTTAAATGGTTCATGAGTTTAGGGACTAATTCAATAAGATCATGGAATGATAAGCAAAAGATACTTTTAGAAAAATATAAAAATCATGATCTTAAGGAAGAAATATTTAGAATGAATCAAAGAGAAGATGAGAGTCTTGAGGATCTAATAGAGAGATTCATGTATAATGTTAAGAGGGAAAAACTACATCATTTAGGATCCAACACACTAAAAGCCCTCTTACTTAGAACAATTAGGGATGAGTGGGTTTATCTCCTTAATCTCATGAGTAGATGTGATGTATATCAATTATCATTTGAGGAAATTTGTGAAACATGCAAACACATATCAAGAGGAAAGGCAAGAGTAGGTAAATCAGCATCAAGGTTGGTAAGTCAAGCTACACTTGGAAATTTGTTTGATAATTTTAAATAGAAATTCTTAGCAATCTAACAAAATAAGTAGAAATGTTAAGAATGCAAGGTGAAGGAAAAGAAAATGTTGATATTATCATTTTAGAATCACATGATGTTAAACATTGTCCATCATTACCAAGATTGAAGGAATTTTACCAAGAGGAAAATGGAGCAAGTAAATTGCCAATGCAACTATGTTATGTAGCTCCAAGAGGACCATGGCAGCCTATTTAGCCTGATATGATGCAAGAGCCTAGTTCACAATTTCAAGCTTATGCACATCCACTTCAAAGTAATTGGAACACACCCTTTCCTTGTTAACATTGGCCATCTCAACCCCAAAACCAATCTTGGCGACAAGGTTGGCAAGGAACTTATGGGAGCCATCCACAATATCCTCAGTATTTTCCTCAATATACTCCATACCAAACTCTATGTTATCCTTACCATTCACCTCCACCGCAACCACAACCCCGTCCACATCCATCTCAAATATACACTCCCACTCAACTACCTGTACCACCATTTCCAAACCCACACATTGAAGTAGCTGAGCCCACTTACAATGTTGAGGTACAACACTTCCAAATATCTCCTCTTGAGCTCAATGGAATTCACCATAGATCGGGAAGAGTGTTACAAAAAAGTGATTCTCTTGATGCCATCAAGGGACAACATTCAGAAAAACAAGATTTGAAAGAGAATATCAAAGGATCATGGGCTGCACTTGATGAAGAGTAAAAAACAAAATCAAAGATTAAGAAAGCTCCCTCATGCTTACCATCAAATCCTCCATGTATTCAAGAGAACAATCAGCAAAAAGAGGAAGATTTGAAGGTCATGGCAGAAGAAGACATGAAGAATGATCCAGATCAGCAAAAGGACCAAGGACATCACAACTATATTGAAATATGGTTCCAAACAGTCACTAAGTTGCAGCATCACTCTCTTCCTCAACTATGCTTGACCCTTTCAAAGTCAAATCATTTGGTCTTTGAAATCTAGGTACATGTCAACGCATACATTTCAAGCCTCCACATCATTTTGTCTATCATCTTGATGTGCACATGGCTCCATTAGAAGTATTCTTATACTTGAAAGTGATTTTTTTTTTCAAGTTGGGTAGGGTAGAAGAAAAAAAATTGAAAAATAAGAGAAAAAGTAAAAATCTAAGGTGAAAACCTCCTTTGAGGCGCCTCAGATTGGCTCCATGATTGAAAACCTCCATGAACTGGTCGATGGGTTGGGAAAAAAGAAAAAAAAAAAAGAGAAAAAAAGAAAAAGAAATCCTAGGTGAAAACCTCCTTTGAGGTGCCTAAGCAGACCTACTAGTTGAAAACCTCATTGAGGCGGCTAGTAGGCCTAGAAGGAAAAAGAGAAAAAAAAAAAATCCTTACTACATGCATCTCTTTGATAAATACATGTACTCTCCAACATCTGCAAACAACAAGAACAAAGTTGGTACCAAAAGGAAAATTGGTCAAGCCTAGTCAAAAGAAGTCAAATTTTGACTTTCTCCTACTTTACTCAAATGCTCCAATAAGGCCAAGGTCATGCCAATGCATCACCCTCATCTATTTTCACCATCCACCCATAATTCTCAAGCTTCTGCCATTCAGTTTGCTTATTGTCCTAAAAAACTACAGGACGCTCTATGTTACTACAGGATACAAAAATACATAGGGCAGAAATTTGTTTTTTGTCATAACTTGAAAACCATGTATCCATTTGCCAAGTTGTTTCAGGGGGATATGCATATGGATGATGGTAACATGATCAAGCAGTTTCAGCAAATTCCAGTGAACGGTTTCCAAGAAATTGGCCTCTATCACCTTCAGCCATTTTTGCATTTTCTCAATATTCGTGCATCCATTTAAATAGTTGTTTCATGGGGACATGCATATGGATGATGTTAACATGCCTAAGCAATTTCAGCAAATTCCAGTGCTTGGTTTCCAAGAAGTCGGCCTCCATCACCATCAGTCATTTTTAGTTTTTCTAGATATCCGTGCATCCATTGACCAAAATGTTTCTATTGGGAGGTGCATAATGATGATGGAAAAATGCTGAAAATGTTCCAACTCAATCCAGTCTACCATTTGGGAGATATGGACAAAACAAGTCGTTGTCCTATAAACCTATAGGATACAGAACAATACCTACAAGATTGATAGTGAGAAATTTTAAAGGAAATCCAAAGGTCAAAGAAGCTCATCAAGAGCTTAACAGCAGTGTTAGTATCATCAGCATCGCCATCCAACACCTACACATCAACATTAACTCAGCAGCAGCATGCATGTCTCTCCAACAACCATCAGGTAGGTACAGGTATGCAATATTCTTGACCTCTTCTCTTGAGCATATTATAGTTAGAAATTTGTTGTCAATGCATGAGAGATGAGGTTTTATAAGCTAAGGATTGGTCAGTAGTCTCAGCCGCCTTCAGCTAGTTAATTGCAACTCACTCCTTCACTCATGCAATGTTGAAAAGTCAAATTATGAAGGGTGATCATTTCAAGGAATGAGGATAGCAGTTAAAAGAAGAATTTTTTGCCAAGGCCAAGGTCACCACAACACTCCAATCCCTCCATCCACTTCATATTCATTATCTATTCATCATTCATCCATCCCATTTCATTCTTGAAAAAAAAAACAAAGAGAGCATCCTCTCCATTTTCATGAAATTTCCATTTGTAGGTCAGCAAGAAGGATGGTCAAAGAGCAAAGGAGGATCACAAAGATACCCCTGTCACTCACATTTTTATTTTACCATTCATTCCTCTACCATTTATGTAATTTTTTTCCAGTCTTTTACTTCAGTTTACAAAGGGACTGTGTTTTCTACAGGATGATCCTGTAGGAATTACAGTGACCCAGAAATCCTATAGGAGGCAGTCCTAAGGCAAATAAATGGTGGAACAAGGTAGAAGAATGTTGATAAGGGTGTGGAATACCTTGTCAAACTAAAAAAACAATCAAGAACCATTTTTAATAAGGTTAAGAAAGCAAACTAATGGTCACAAGAAACAAGGATTTTTCTTTGCACAAATATATTTTTTTTGGCTTGTCTTTGCAGAACTTACAGCCAAGATTCTTAATGCACAAGAGAGAGGCTGCCAGGGCCATGGATGAGTCACAATGAGGTCACTAATTTTCTCAAAGGATGAGCAACACTTTCAGCAAGGGGGTATGATGGGCCTCTAAATTAGACATAAATTAAGGCCCATGCCTCTAATTTGAAACATGAATTAAGGCCTATGACCATCCTTTAGCACATTAAAACCTCTCTTTTTGCATTAGATAATTTATTTTTAACTTTAATATATTCATTAGGAAGGTTTATGAATAATTGAATATTTGTGCCTAATATTATTTATTTTTGTGTAATATTATGAGAATATTAGGCTGATTATGAAGAGTTGGAGGAGGAGATAATTTATGGACTTGTGCCCTACTACTAGAGGATCAATAATAAATAAATAATTCAACAAGATATTATGGAATTATGGCACAAATTATGGAACTCGAATGATTGAGAAAATCTAAGAATGTGTTCCACTAATCAAGGGAGAAGATCCACCAATCAAGGGAGAAGATCCACCAATCAAGGGAGAAGATCCACCAATCAAGGGAGCAGATCCACTAAACAAGGGATTTCGGTGGGTGTTTCGGGAATAAGTACCCTAGGGCTTTGGGTTAGAACCCCAACAGAGAAGAAGAAAACTACAATAATAAACACTCATACAACTCAGGAAAAATTCTTATATAATCAAACTACATAAGAGCGACCATACCCGGATTTCCTTTGTTCGAGTAGGTCCCGCAGGGTTCAGACCCTTTGCAACTCCCGATGTTCTTTAGACCTGAAAATCATTCAATTCGAACATACATAGAAGTATATAGGTAAAGCATATTCATGAAATTTAACTTTATATCACATAAACAAATGATTAATTATACATTCACATATGAATTACAACATAATTTGATGCATAATCAAAGTTAATTTTGGAAATAAGATAGCATTTCTTTTATTGCAGTAAGCTATAAATAACATGGAGACAATTCACCTGAGTCTTCTTCTCCTAGCTCCAAGCGGAACCATCCTTCGGATTCATCCTATCCTAGCCTTCAAGAATCTTCTTCCATAACCAACACCATGATATCTCAAGCAAGAGGGAGAATATCTATAATCAAGGAAACAAGGGTTTCCTGAAGCTTGGGGAAGTGCATGAGGCACAAGGATTCATCAGACTCAGTCAGGGATAATCTCAATATAATAACTCTATCTCTTGTTGAATTGAGGCTTCTGTGATCCATAATATTTATAAGTAGAACTTCGGCATAGATCACATATAGAAAGACCTTTGTCGACGCGTTTCGTACCACACTTATTGGTTCGAAACACGTCGACAAAGGTCTTTCTATATGTGATTTACGCCGAAGTTCTACTTATAACTCTATCTCTTCTCCCCCTTTAGGCCTTCCCATAGAAGTCTATTTATACTTCTCCAATTAGTTTTTTAGATGGGAAACAGTTGGGAAGCAATTGGGCCACGGGCAATAGGAGGTAGTCAACTGGTAAAACCCGTGAACTCCGCCCATAATTAAGGAAATTAATTTTTTAAGTGTTTTAACACATATACGTGAGTTGGGTATTGACTAACCCACGTTTACATGCTTTTATCTCAGGGCAAAGTAGTGTATAGAGAATAAAACATTGTTTTTAATATATTTGAACCAAGTCTGGAAGGAGGGGTTGCCCTAGGCCATAAACCAAGCATCACAAATACCAAGGGTGGTAAATGGTGCTATAACAGTGGGGAAATCTTCCTCCATCCATGGGGAATGATTCTTAATCATTTTGTATAAGTACCAAGTCGAATTTTCCTCTAGGGAATGATTGAGAAAATCTAGGAATGTGTTCCCTGCCATTTAATGCAAATTCCTAGTATTGGGGACTAGATCACTAATCAAGGGATTTTAGTGGGGAAAGCTACCTCCATTCATGGGGAATGATTCCTAATAATTTTTTATAAGTACCAAGTTGAATTTTCCTCTAGGGAGATAGATTTTCATTAGTGTTATTGTGGAGAGAGCTTATATTTTTGTAGCTCCATTGTATTTTCTTGCAGGGATGTAATTCTAATGATGAAAATAATGAAGATTGGTGTCATGTTCAGCTTCTAACTCTTGTTCTCCTCCACAAGTCTCTGAGTTCCTTGATCTTGGCCATCCCAGGAACCTCAGAGCCCTTTTGTATCATTTTCTTTCCTTCTTTTCATTGCTTATTCACATGCATCTCTATTTTTTATGTCGTTCTATTTCTGCATTTAGGATTAATAATTTCTAGTTGTAGGATTGACTTAAATGGTTGATGTAAGTTCTTTTTCAGGATCATAAGCATTATTTCATCCTTGGAAAATATTTGGAAGTTCATAGAAATCATTGAGCTGCTTGGATTAGTCTTCTTATTCCCAAATCTAGATTGTTGGACCTCCTTTTTAGCAAAGAACAAAAAACTTTTGTTATTTTTTTGAGCATGCTAATGAGATTCAATAGAATTTATTCTACTTGCATTAGATCCAAAAAACATTCTAGTTCATAACAAAATTACCCCATTGCATTTGCACTTGATTTGGTTAGGCATTTTTTAGATTTACTAGCTCACTAGTTCTCGAATTTCTAGATTTTTGACTAGTAATGTTTTTTATTTTTTTTGCATGGGTTAATAGAGGTATTTTTGAGTGATTCCACTTGGAATGGTGACCTAAGACATCCTAGTTAATACCAAAATTTGTCTCATACAATTTGGATTTGATTTTTTTGGTCATTCGATGAATTATAGTAAATATGTACATCCTGTAGGAAATCACTGTAGCATCCTATAAGAAAGCCTGTTTTGAGGTCGAATTGAGGAAAAGGCCTCTAGGAAGCTAGCAAAGGGTCCCTACTTGTCTCCCAAACCTTCTGACCATTCACCATCATCTCCAAGCCACCTACCACATCACCAAAAGAGATTAGCTTTCACACTCTCACATGAAAAAAAGACAAAAAGAAAAACAAATTTATTTTATTCATTTACATGCACAGCAGTAGAAGGTTTGATGGTTTGAATTTGCATGCTTAGGACAATAGGATTTCATACATGTTAACTTAAAATTCTTTTGAAGCAAAGCCTCTTAGTAGTTAGTTAGAAAATGGTGTGTTTTAGCATTTGATTTCATTCTCTTTCCTTGTACTTTCTTTCTTGCAATAGGTTAAGGTTCCATTTTGAACATTTCATTTTCTGCAATTAGTTTAGGATTTGACTTCAGTACATGCACTCCATTACATCATGACAACAAATGAAGGACACATTGTATGTTTCACATATAGTGCTGATACCTCTTAAGCTTGTACGAACCCCGAGTTTATAATTAAAGTCGGTAGCCTTGGGAGTTGCAGCATTCTTGTTGCAATATTGAGGCTCATCACTTGGTAGGTTGAGTGTGAGGCATGCAATGGGTAGCAACATAATCCTTGACTATTTCCCCTCCCCTTTTTGTACATGTGAAGGATATGGGGGCACCTCGTCTAGATAGACTAGTCAAGAAGTAAATATCCTCAATTTTTATCTTGAATAGATGTGCTCCTACTCTGAATGTTTGTGCTTGTACATCCCATATGCGAACAAGATATTATATTCCATTTGTGGCCTCATTCTAGGAAGCCAGAAAATTTTTAGAAACCCATAACCTCTTAGTGCCTGAATGGTGGTAGGATCATTTGACACATCCATGTCTTATTTCTAACGCTCTATTTATCTCCAAATCAATGTCATTTTGTACCAATAAAGTCCTAAAACATCACAAGGAGACTCATTAGAAGTCATTTCATGCAACTAATCACAATTTTTTTGAGAGGAAATGCTAAATCAAATTGAAGAAATGTGCCCAACGCACCCCACTAAGGGAGGAGAGTGCATTTCAACACTCCCAATAGTGCAAAATTCCCTAAGTCAATGCACCTTTCAACTTGCTAGGGGTGCATTGATCTTAGGGCGCAATATTTGTGCCTTAGGGCCTCCAAAAAACTCCAAAAACTTGCATGAAATCACAAAATGATGACATGAAAAGAAAGAGCAAGGTATTAGCTCTTACCTGGAAGTTACGACACTTGAAATAGTCCTCTGAATTAATCGTAATCGACTACAGAAGATCAAAGGTAAAAAGCACTCAGAGCTCCAACACCAAAGGGTAAATGTGAAATGGTAAAAATGAATTGTTATTTTGGTTATTTATGGTCATTTATTTCATTATTTTATTAATATTTAATGTTTTGACCTAGTTATGATTCAATTTTATCATGACATAGGTATTTTTAATCTCTTTGATGGTGTTTTGAGCAGGTGGATGGCTATTTAATTCATTTTAACGTGTTTTGAATGGAAATAGATCATTTTGGCAGAGAGCACACTTTTATCACTTTTTCGGGCTTTGTAAACTCACGAAAAAGGAACCCCATGGAGTTTTATTTCATCTCTTTTCAGACTCTCAAAATATGAAATATTGTCAAGCACTTGTCTTTTCGAGCTTGTTAAAGTAAATGAAAAGATGTCTACTCAGTATATGTTTAACCCTTTTCCAGACTGAGATATACTACTTACGAAAAAGGAATACCTTAGTCGAACATAGCTAAGAGGTTCTCTTGATTATTTTTTTCTACATTTTCTGACTCGACAAACTATCTATGAAAAGAAACCTTTGGAGTTTTATTTTTTGCCTATTTTTCAAAATATCTAAAAATGAAAAATATGCCAATATTTCTCCTTAGTTGGACCTGTAAAAAACATTAAACAATGATGGACTGATCAATCGTGATGGGGATGAACCACCCCTTCTATGGGTTCGTTAAATATTCTTAAGGAGATTCATCTGAAGGATGAAGTTACTGATCAAGCACATGTTATCCTCCTCAAGCTTGTCAAAAATAAAGAGGTACTGACCAACAATGGTTGTGTAAATTGGAAAAATAAGGAACTCTACTTGTTAATGGCAGCGATCCACTCTTGATCATGACACTCTTCCACTTCATCTTTGTGGTTGTTGGTGGTGAGCTCCAGTATTGCAGCAATGATGTTGCAACTCCTGGGACTCCCTACTTTACTTTTATCAACCTGGTAGTTCGTAACAAACTTGGAAGTGACAGTGCTATATGCACAAGTACTACTTCTTACTCCAGGTTGTTACTTAATCAGTTCGCACAAGTTCGCTAGGAGCTTAAGACAACTTCTATGAGTTCTTAGAAGAAGCTTTTAACTTTGATGGAAGAAAGCTAACTTGAAAGAGGCTAGTCTATTTTCAGAAAGAAGATGAAAACTGAAAGGAAACACAAACCCTAGAAAACCCTAATTTTACCCAGTAACCCTACTTTTGCAAGAAAAGACATGAAACTACTTAAATGGATGCCATTTACTATTGAAAAGGTAAAATGCATGTATTCAAGCTACTTCTATAGGAAAATATGGAAAAATCATCATTTTGTACTTTTGAGCAATTTTATGCAAAATTATTATGCTTGTGTTTTAACTATTTGTGATTGTGCAGAGGTTTGGTGGCAAAGGGAGATGGAGTTGGCTTTTTTAGGAGGTTGGGAAGGTGTGGAGAGGACCTGAGGAATCCCTAGTACCCTTTTGGAGACTTCCACTGTGATCAGACTTCGAAAAATCACTCGCATGAACTTCTACAGGAGGCTACAGGGGATCTACAGGAGGTTCTACAGGAGGAGGCCAAAAGTGGTTTTTGGAGGTTTGAAGGTGGAAAAACGGTGGGAAAATGGAAATGAAGGCTAGATGGAGGTGTCAAAGGGTCTAGGACTTTGTCAATGAAGATCAGACATGAAAGAGATGGTTGGATTTGTTCAAAGGTCAAGGAAGCAATTTTGCACAAGAACGTAGAAATTAGGGCAGTTTGGGAAAGTATGGCGAATGAGTGAAGGAAATCTTGAGAGATGGACTGGAGCAAGTTGTGTGATGGAAGAATGATAAGTTGGAGTGTTCTACAAGTGAGTTTCACACTTACTTTTCAAAATTGTCCCAAGCAAGAACTAAAAAACAAAGTTTTACCTATTTTAACCTAATTCTGACCTAAAAACCAGAAAAGTGTTGAACAAAACTTTATGGATAGGAAGTTATGCAAGAAAGCCATGGAAACTGAACAAGAACAGATCTAAGCATGTAAATACAACTGATATCAACTTCTCCAACTCGAAATCTCACACTAGCAATTGCATTGGAAAGCAAAAACAATGTTTTGGTGGCAGCAAGAGTGCCTTGGTCTCAATTCATGGTCCCAAGGAGGGAGAAAGGAGATCAAGGCCTGCTTGGTAGCCTTTTTTTGGATATTTTTCTATTATTGCAGCAAACTATCTAATCAACCTGAAGCAAGAACAACTATTCTAATCATCAAAAACAACCTAAGTAACAAAGCAAGATTTAACCTAAACAACAGAAATTATTTCATGAATGCAAGAAAAAACATATAAATACACAAAGGAGGTGTTGGGCACTTGGGTTGGGCCTAACCCAAATAGCTACATCCTCCTAGGAAAGTTCAGGGTTGGTTCAAAGCTGGATTCATCTTCATTGATCAAAAAAATAATAGTTACATCACAAAATTATCAACAAAAAGAGCTCAAAAATGAGCTGAGTACAAGATTGCACTAAAGTGCGAAAATAGACTATCAAATGGCTAACCTACTGAGGCTTGAAGCCTTCTTATTTATACAACTGAGGACTCCCAACAGTCCTCCTAAACTTTAGGAACTCGGCTGCCTAAAACTGCAGATAACAGCAACTTTACTAGACCTACTCGGCTGCCCCTTGAAATCATCATTTGTGGGTTGTTGTACTCCAAGTTATTGATGGAGAACTCAAGGAAGGGGTCATTTAATGCAGAATACACCCCTCCTATAAGTCCTCAGCCCTGTTTCTTCGAGTTTGGCTACCAATCTGCTCATAAATGCCTTGTCTTGGTCCAAAAATCTACAATAAACACTCATTAGACTTTGTGGTAGAGTGACTATCCCCATTCACTCAATTGACATAAATATATTCAAAAGCATGCACAAAACTATGGAGAATGGTGGGTTAAATGAAAATAACAGGTAGAATGAGCCCATATAGTTACCCATTTCTGGGGCTCATCATCACCCCCCTGCTAAATGTGTTACTCATCCTCTGAGCAACTAATCCAGTTCTTCATCTTTGATAGCTTTAACAGCTTCCCTGACATCCCAGGCCTCTGAGGTGATGTCCTCTTCTCTGTCATGAAAACTTGCTTTTCTATCCACTTCCTCCCATTGTTTATGTTCCTCCTCCTCCTTAACCCCTTCCAATAGTCCTAGCAGTAGTGGAGGACTGAACTTAAGACCATTCCAGTTGGCTTTCAAGTTTTGCATTGATGGTTTGTATAGGGGTACTCTTCTCATAGCTTCCCTCATTCTGGTTGGGGAGTAATACTCCCTTATCTTTAGGTTATGGGACAATGTATTCCATCTTCTTGTGTAAGCATGAAGGCAGTTATCACCAAACAGTATTTCCATATCTTCAAAGTAAGCAATAGCCTGTGCTTGCCTTTCAACACAGTCAAGTGCAATCTGAAGGTTGTCTGCAAGGTGCTAGTGAGCATATATGAGAGTTGAGGGATCTTCTAGTTCTACCCTTATCATGAGGGGCTCACTTAGCTCCCTGGTCATAATATTCTGAATTTCCACTACTCTCTTTTCCTCATGGCTCAACCAGGAAGCCATAGCCATGGGTTGTAGGTCTCCTAATGCAACGTTTGGATCCCATATATTCATGTTAGTAAGTGCCAGGTTGTGTAAATAGAATTATGCTAACTTGGCTTTATCTTCAACTGAGCTACTATCACATAAATGCATAAACTGATTATAATTCTGGAATGGGATTGTGCCCCTTTGGGCCAATGTTTTAATTTGGAATTGGAGCCATTGGTCTTTAAGATACAATGCATAGGATCTAGATGGTTGTCTACATTGCAAGGCTTTCATTTCCCAGCTGGCCATGCAAGCCATTTGAGCTTCTCTTTCCTGCAACTGCTGTTTTAAAATCTGCACTTCATCTGCTACCTGAAACTCTTTTTCTTGCAGCTGTTTCATTAGAATTTCAACGTCAGCCTATGACTCTCCCTCTTGCTATTGTTTCTCTGTTGCTTCATTGTCTATTAGGGGACCTTCTTGCTATTGCTACCCTCCCAAGATGGACAACCTATCTCCCTTATGAATTTCCTGTTGCTGTAACTGCTTTTTCAGCAGTTCATTTTCTTCCTGTAGTTGGGCTCTTTTACTGCTCTCTATGTGCCTTACCATGGCCAACTCCCCTCTCAATTCCTTCAGCTTGTCCTCCATGTGCCCTATGTCTTCAACTCCTTTAGATTTAGTAATTTGCATCCAGGTGTGGGTTCTGACCCTTTCTTTTTCTAATTCAAAGAATAGAGGCACAACGAATTTTTGTGGGATGATCTTCCCACCTTCTAGCAGATTGTAATAGGAGCCTAAATTAGGCTGAGGGCTTGATTCAGGAATTTCTTTGGCCTTGCCTTCCCTTTTGACTATTCTGCTACCTTCTCTTCTAATTTTTCAGTTACTTTCAGCTTGGCTAGTGTTTGTTGTATAGATGTTTCAGCTCCCTGTAGAACTGCTTTGGAGTCCATCAACTTGATTCTTTCCTTCTAGGTGGATGTTTTGGGACTTCCTCTCTCATAGGTGATAGAGATATTGGAGAGAGATTCTGTCTTTTTTCAGTAGGTGTATCCTCAATGACAATTGGTTCCTTTGATGGGGGCTAGGGTTTGCCCACTTTAATCCTGGTGCTCCTTCTAGCTTTAAAATACATAGAGGTTTGCCTTTTTATTTTTCCTTTTTGTTTTGTTGGTGTGCTTAACGCAGCAAGCACAGTTGCTGCTTCCCTTGCCAATGTTTCAGGGGATGTTTCATTCTATTGTTCTTTTCCTTCATCTCCTACATCCTTTCCTATGTATATTATTTATGCTTGTGTCTCTGCTATCTCTGGTGGTGTCTTCTTTTTTTCTTCCTGGGTCCTTGCCTTGCCTGTGGCAGTCTTCCTTTGGGCTTTCTTGGGATTTTTCTTTTCAGCCTTTGTCCTTTTTCTCCTCCGTTTTTGAGGTTGTCTTCTTTTCTGCCTTAGGCTCAGCGGTAGTTTTGTCAATTTCTCCTCTTCTTCCTGTTTCTCTTCTATTTTTCCTTCTGTTTGAATGTCTTATGCTTCCTCATTATTTTTCTTCTCAAGTTCTTCGGTTTGCTCCTCCTCTTCACTACTGGATGGGATAATGTCCTCAGTTAAAGTTTTGACGTCATCATCTCTGGACATATTCTTGACACTTTCCCAAGCTATGGGGATGCTATATGTGTGTAAGGCATCTTCCACCAACAGTTTGATGAGCCCATGGTGGACCAGCTGGTCTGGGACCCCTACATTTAGCTTGGTGCCACATTCTATTAGAGACTGGAGGAGGAAATATGGGAGACTGAGTTTTCTAGCTGGAGGTAGGTCCATCCATATCTCAATGCATGCAACAACCTAAAGTGATAACGATAAATTATGCTGAACCTCCCTTCACATGTGATATGCTTCATTATTTGGTAGCTGACTTCACTCCATGGAGGACGCAAGCTTATCCTTCTGACCCCATTTTTATCCTCTATAGGATGCTCCTCAAGCTGAAAAAATGTCTTCTTAGCAACCTGTCCCAATGTTTTCTCCTTCTTGCTCCAAGGGGACCCAAGTGGAAGACCTGTAATTCTACTAATGAAATCAAGTGTAAGCTCCAGGGTCAGACCCCTTAAACTGACTATAGCATATGTTTTCGAATGGGGTCTTAGGGACATCAAAACTTCTTTGGTAACCTCCTCATCATATCCATGAATTCTTTCAAAGAAGGGTATCCAGTTTTCCCTGGCTAAGAGGGCCGCCACCTCAGGGTGCTCATACAATTTGCTGGAGTTCAAAGGTTCTTTTCTCATGAAACCTCCTAGCATGGTGTTGAGTTCTTTTTAAAAATGCTCAAGTGAGAAAGCAGGCAAAACTGAAAATAAAGGGATAGCTGAATTTTGTTTTTTTCTGAAACCAAAGAAGGAATCTCCCATGTGCTTTCTCCTTACAACATCAAATTGCATATTTCCCCTGTTTCAAACTACTTTTATCCTAAATTTGATTCTCTGTTTTTGGGAGAAAAAAAAATTGACAGAAGAGAGGATAAATAACACAGGGTTTTTTCAGAGAGTAGACAGATATGCAAATTTGGTTTTCTCACACAGGCTAGTTTCTGCGATTGCATATGTTTTCTTTATAGTAGAGTGTGAGAAAGAAGAAGACAGACTTCGTATGCAGAGAAGAAAACATAGAACTATGTAGAACTCAAAGAAAATATGCAGGCAGAATTTTAAGCTTTCTTCTCCTTTCTTTCAACCCAATACTATGTTTTTAATCCACCACCTTATACAAATAGATCATATGCATAGAGGTTTCCTAAGCTTACCTCGTTTCAAGCTCGAATTTTGACAAAAATCTCAAGTTTTCCTTCTGTAGAGCTGCTCTCTGCCCTTCTTGTAGAAGTCTCCCTGTAGAAATCTTCTGGCTCCTGTAGAATGCGGCAGTGCTCCTGTAGAGCCCAATAGGCGGGAGAGCTTTGAAAAACTAGTAGAAAACTGGTGGAAGACAACTGGTTGGCTGTTCTAGAAGTAGTAGGTGAGTACTACAGTCAAGAATGTCATGAATGAAGAATGAAACAAAGGATAGTGGAGGCTTCGACCGCACTGTCCTTTAACTGTTGGTGTAATCCATGGTGAGGAGGTGAGGTGGCCAGATGGGTACGTTATCCCCATCTAGACCATTGGTCCTATGTCACGGTCATAATGGTTCTGCATGCCGCCTGACCGCCATCACCTCCCTTACTCTTATTATACGCCACCACCACTAACAGTCCCAAATGTTTTTTCCCAAATTGACATACCACACATGCTGGTTGTGTATGTGATCGGCAATTTGAATTTGACGGGGCTCATTTGAATTCCATGAGGGTGTGTAACTGAGCGAGGGTGGCCAGTTAGCTGACTACTGATTCCATTTAATCGTGACCATTCCCACAGTTCACGCAATTTTGAAATAGTATTCATGCAATCGAGGAATAGGTTTAGGCACTTACCTGCTCAGTTGCTGTTGTGTTATGCATATTTCAGACTTTGGCACTTCATTTCCTCATTATTGTTGCTTCTTGCACTCTGCATGCTTGGCCTTGGGCTTATGCTAATGATCTCTCATTCAAACATTGCTCCTTGCATGTTTCATACGTCCTGTTGTGTTGACCCTGTCTCTGGAGTATGTTTTTCAAAGGGATCAATTGCTACAGGAAATCCTATATGATTTCCTATAGCTGCTTCTCCTCCTGAAATTCAAGCTAATATTTGAGTAGGGCTAAAAGTGCTGAAGAATGTCTCAACTGAAAAGAAATCATAGTTGGAAGGTATCAGGTAGGAATGAGTAAAAATGCTACTGCTCTTATTTGTCATTTTTTTTGGGTTTTTAGAATGAAAGAAACAAAATTTCTGTATGTGGTTGTGCAGGGACAAAAACGAGTGGAAATGTGGGTGTACAAGGATGGAATGGTGAAATAGGAAGATGGATGGTGGCAGGGAGGTTCACAGGCCTCATAGACAAATTTCCAACCCTCGGGTCCCTTTCTGAGATTGATTTTGGCCTTTCTGTAGTTTCTACAGGATCCTCCTATAGAATACAAAGATTTTCCTGTAGGATGCAAAATTTCAGAACAAATGAGACCAAAAATTGGGAAAGGATAGTGGTGATGGGGGATGGACTGTGAAGGGTTCATGAAACCTGGCCATGTCTTTTTCCTCTTGTGCGACCCTCCTGCAACCTTCAATTTATTCAAAAGAAGTTAGGTTTTTCTTTTCTTTTTTCTCTTTTTTCTTTTTTTTCTTTTTTTTTGAGACAACTGGGGTGCATCCAGGAGGTTTTCACCCTCACTGCCTACCCTTGGGCGCCTCCAAGAGGTTTTCACCCAGGTATCTTTTATTCCATTTTCTTTTTTCCTCTATTTTTTCTATTTTTTCTTCTTTTTTTTTTTTTTTTTTTTTTTTGCTCAGGGTGTGGGTGGAGTGGAGACAGGGACCTGCTCTACTACCAACACTGATTTACCCAAAGTCTCAATGAACTCCTACTTGGAAAGAGGCTTCCTGTAGACCTTCAATCTATGCCCATTGACAAGCATGGGGATGGCTTCTTCATCAATGGTCTGGATAAGGACCGAATCATTGTCATTTCATTTTTCTACTGTATATAGTCCCAGCCATCTTGTCCTTAGCTTGCCCTTGAAATCCTTGTATCTCGAATCATATAGTAGCACCCAATCTCCTGGTTGAAATTGTTTTTCTTTGAGGTGCCGGTCATGCCATATTTTTCTTTGAAGTTGGACTACCTCTGAGTGGAGAAGGGCCTGCATTCTCTGTTCATCTAATCCATTTAGTTGAAGCAATATTTCCTTTTGTGCATGGCTAAGACATAGGTCTAGCTGAGCTGCCATCCTTAATGTGTTATATTCAAATTCTATGGAAAGAAAAGCCTTCTTCCCATAGACCAACTCATAGGGTGTGAAATCTGTGGTGGTTTTCCAAGTAGTGTTATAGGCCCAAGTGGCCTCAGCCAATCGGTCTTCCCAATCTTTTCTGCTACTTCTCACTACCTTAGTCAAAATCCCTTCCAAAGCTCTATTAGTGACTTCCACCTGTCCATTTTCTTGCGGATGATAAGGGGTGGAAGTTCTGTGCTTAATCTTGTGATGTGTGAGCAGGTCTTCAATCATATTGGAGGTAAACTAACTTCCTTGATCTGTGACTAATTCTCTTGGATAGCCAAACTTGTAGAAGATATTTTCCCTCAAAAACTCAGCTACTTTTTCTTTTGTTGCTACTTTGATTACCTTTGCTTCTACCCACTTTGTCAGGTAATCTGTGCACACAATGATGTAAGACTTCTGTTTTGAAGGAGGGTTGATAGGACCCACAAAGTCCATGACCCACTTCTCAAATGGCTCGAAAGTCACTTGAGGCTGCTGGGGCATCTCATCCTTTGGAGTAAGTTTCCCCATCCTTTGACATCAGTCACATTGGCTGATGTATCTCCTGACACCTTGATGAAGAATGGGCCAATAGCTACCTGCAAAATTTGGAAGGCAGTTCTCTTTGCTGCGAAGTGGCCCCCACAGGGCCCATCATGATAGGTTAGGAGAATTTCAAAACTTCCTCCTCCCTAACACATCACATAAAAATCTAATATGGGCCAAGTTTAAAAAGATTCCCCCAATCCAAGTGAATGGGACACTATTCCTCACGATCTTGCTCTTCTCTTTTGAGGACAAGTGTGGCGGAAATTGCGTTGAAACCAAATAATTTTCTATATCAGCAAACCATGGAGAGAGTACTGAAATAGAAAATAGGTGTTCATCTATCATTTGATCATCCACCATTCCTTCTTCACCTGTAGGCAGATCTAGTCTAGACAGAAAATTAGGAACAACATTTTCCTTACTTGGCTTATCAACAATGGTCAAATCAAATTGCTGCAATAAAAGTAACCATCTAATGATACGAGCATTTACATCAGGTTTATTCATCAAATACCTAATTGCAGCATGATCAGTATGTACGAATGTTTGATAGCTAGTGATGTAGTGTCTAAACTTGTTTAGGAAATGGACTACAGCTAGGAGATCTTTTTCGGTTACAGTGTAGTTTAATTCTGCCTTGGACAGGTTTTTACTGACAAAATATATGGCATATAGTAGCTTCTCTTTAACTTGTCCTAAGGCTGCTCCTATAGCTTTTTTCGAGGCATCTGTGTGAATGTGGAAGGGTAAGGCCAAGTTTGGACCTCTCAAGATTGGGGCAGTTATCAACTTACCTTTCAAGGCGTCCAGAGCCTCTTGACAGTTGTCAATCCATATGAACTCAACATCTTTTCCCAAAAGACCGAAAAATGAAGAGGATAGCTTACTAAAATCCTTAATGAATCTTCTATAATATCCTGCTAAGCCTAGAAAACTCTGAACATCTCTTACCTTTTGAGGAGGTGGGACCCTTTGGATGATAGCAATCTTGTTGGGATCCACCTGTAATCCTTGCTAAGAAATTGTATGACCTAGCACGGTCCCTTCAGTCATTAGGAATTCACATTTATCAGGACTGAGGGATAGGTTCATTTCAATACACTTGGCTAAAACTTTCCTCAGGTTAGTCAAAGCTTCTTGGAAGTTAGAACCATAAGGGGTAAAGTCATCCATATAGATTTCCACTGAATCATGAACCAGCTCAACAAATATGCTTAGTACTACTCTCTGGAAAGTGGCAGGAGCATTGCACAACCCAAAGGGAAGGACTCGGTAGGCAAAGGTACCCCATGGACAAGTGAAAGTGGTCTTATCTTGGTCTTCCGGGCTGATTTGGATCTGGTTGTACCCACTAAACCCATCTAGGAAGGAAAAGAACTTCTTCCCTGCCAGGCCATCTAACACTTGATCTATGAAAGGAAAAGGGAAATGGTCCTTCTTGGTGGCCTTGTTAAGTTCTCGATAATATATACAGATTCTCCACTTCCCATTTTTCTTTGGCACAAGCCCAAAGGAGAAACCCATTCGCTGTTAGAGATGGGGTAGATGAATCCTGCATCCAGCAACTTTTGCAGTTCTTCTTTGACAATATCCTTAAGAGATGGATTCATCCTCCTTTGAGGCTTCCTGACTAGTTTACAATCTTCTTTAATGTAAATGTGATGAGTACAGACTGAAGGGTTGACTCCCTTTATCTCCTCATAGCTCCAAGAAAAATCATCCAAATGACTGTTCAATAAGCTACACAGCTCTTTATCCTGAGAGGTGGATAGGGATGAGTTGGTCTTCAAGGTTCTTTCTGGGCCAAATTCCACATTCTTAACTCGGAGAGAGGTCGGATCAGCCACACAGAGATCAACTAAAGCATTGGCTTGGGTTTCTTCCACCAACTCTTCTAATGGAAACACACTAGGGGGTGGATTTTGAATCAAATTCTCAATAAGGTCATCCCCGATTTGAGGACCCCCCTTGGTAACTTCCACTGTGCACAATGGTGCGGAGTAGAATTCATCCTCTTCTTCCTCCTCCAACCAGAGAGGTATGTCATGTTCTAGCAGTGGTTGGGTAGGAGGATATAAGATTAGCTATTTGGACATATGCCGATTCTTGATGGTCATGCTCCCAGCTTGACAACTAATGTAAGCATCTGTAGTAGCTAACCAAGGCCTTCCCAGGATGAGAGGATACCCAGTGAGATTTTCCTTTGGATAAAGAACCATGAAGTCAGCAGGGTACTCCCAGGAATCAATGGAGACCATGACATCTTCCACAATCCCCTCAGGAGTCATAATGGAGTAGTCTGCCAACTGCAGTATTGTTGAGGTCTTTCTTAGGGAACCCTGAAGGTTGAGTTTGAGCATAATGTCCATGGTCATTATATTAATGGCAGCCCTTAGATCAATCAAGGTGTGAGGGATTATGGTGCCATTGATGAGGACATCGACTGCAGGACTCCCAGGGTCCAGATATTTTGGACAGATTACCTATCCCAACATCAGGTTGGACAGTTGTCCTATGACATTGATAGTTGGGGCATCTCTCTTGTGACTGCCTGGGTGCCTGAAACACTTCCCTTTGATCAACTTGTTGTAAATTGGTACATATTTTATGGCCTGGAGAAGTGGTATTTTTACACATAACTGTTTTAGTTCTCCTAGAAGTTCAGTTTCCTCTGGGGTCGGTTGTGTGGTTCCAGTTAGTCTCTCAAGAAAGGGTGGAATGGCTTTTGGTTCACTTTCTTGTTTCTCTTCCTCATCCTCCTTAGGAGGAGGTTGGCTATCTTGGATGACCTTCCCATATCGTAGGTTGATCTCCTAAATCTCCACATCATAGGTAGGGTATGTTGTTTCTCCAATATATACCTATTAGGCCTGTCTGTTATTGGGGTTCAGGTTCGTTTGAGCAGGTATTTGGGGTTGTCTTGAAGGAGCAGGAGGTAATGGTTGTGGTTGAGCAGGTGGTGGAGGTAAAAGAGTAAGAGGAGAGTTGTATTGCGGCCTTCACCCCTGATGAGGTGCATTCCACTGAGGTTGTGGCTGAGTGTGAGAATGAAATGAATGAGCAGCTGGTTGAGTATGGTATTGAGATGGATACGACCAAGGAGGGGGTGTGGACCAGGAAGGATGAGCAGGGGGACCCCAAGAAGGCATGGGAGTGGCTTGATTAGGGTTGTAATAAGTCTGGGATGTCCCATGCATTCCCTGTTAGTAAGGTCTGGGTCCATGTGGCCTCCTTTGGTTCATGAAGTAGAGTGGTTCAGTGGCTCCTTCAGCCCCTTCGTACATAGCTTTAAATCTAGGTAAGGAAGGGCACTGATTTGTAGGATGGTATTCTTCACAAACAAAACACACTTCTACAGAGTGAAATGGACATTCGTTCCTAAGATGATTTCTAGTGCACCTAGGACAAAATATGGCCAAAGCCCTCTCGGCTTCCTCTTGCTTCTTTTGGATTCTCAAGGTATCCATTTGCATGGCAATAATCTGTCTCATCTCGCTTTTGAAATCTTCCATCTGATTTGAAAATTTCTTTTTAAGGAATGAACTAAATAAGGGGGTACTGGCTAAAGGTTGAATTCCCCTACCTCTTTTTCTGGCTGCCCTAGAATGGTTTCTAAACACAGTCTTTATGTCATCATAAGGTAGCTGGTAGATGTCTCCCCCAGCCAACAAATGGAGGGTATCTAGAAGGTCTTTAGGGACTGTGAGCAGAACCAACTTCAAAGATTCGGGGTCAAGTGTGCACCTGGCCCTTTTATAACTGAGTTGAAACCTCTCTTCATAGTCTTCTAAAGATTCATCACTTCCCATGGTCATTCGAAAGATTTCTTCCTTTGTATCCTTTGACCTACAGTAGTCCTGGTATTTGTTGTTAAAGGCTTGTTGCATCTGAGCCCAAGTTGTGATATTGTTTCTAGGTAACCCCATGAACCAGCGTAGTGCTGCATCCTTGAGGGTAGAGGGAAAGAGTTTCAACTTTTGCTCGTCTTTTGCATAGTCATAGGTTCGACAAAGGATAGCAAACTCAAACAAGAAGGTATCAGGGTCTTTAGTAGTCAATCCATGGAAGTGAGGTAAGGCTGAGGAACTTATGTTTTTCATCTTTGTGTCCCCATTGGTCTCTCGGATGGGAAAGGCACCTTCTATTCTCTCCCCATTTCCTCTAACGTTTCTGTTTTCAGCCATGGTCTCAGGAGGAATGGTTTCTTTCTCTTCTTCTGTTATAGGATCTTGGTATATCTCTAGAGGTTCACCTATAGGTTCTTCTGGATCACTACCACTGAAGAAGAGATAAGGGTGACTTAGTGATGTGGTGGGGGTGTTGGGTAGGAATTTTCTTGAATTGTCTATATTCCTACGAGGCATGAAAGGAAATCTCTTTTTGGGTTTTTTTTTTTTTTCTACTTGTACCTAGAAAAACTGAAATGGATTGAACAGAAAATTGCAACTAAATAAAATCTATATTTGCTAAAATGAAAATTTAGAATTGAAATGAAAGCAGGAAAGGACTAATCTATTTTGCTGGAATGAAATTGCAGAATTGAAATGAAAGTAGGAAATAGCTAATCTACACTTGCTGAAATGAAATTGCAGAATTGAAATGAAAGCAGGAAATGTTTAATCTATGCTTGCTGAAATGAAATTGCGGAATTGAAATGAAAGCAGGAAATGTCTAATCTACTTTTGCAGAATTGAAATTGCAGAATTGAAATGAAACAACTACTCTACTCTTGCTAAAATAAACTACTTAGCAGAAGGTTGCAGTAAAAAATAGAAGAAAAGCAGTAATCACAAAATACTCTGACGCTTCCCCGGAAACGACGCCAAAAATATGGCGAGCTCTAGTATTGCAACAATGATGCTGCAACTCCGGGGACTCCCTACTTTACTTTTTATCAACTTGGTAGTTCGTAACAAACTTGGAAGCGATAGTGTTGTATGCACAAGTACTAGCTCTTACTGTAGGCTGTCACTTGATCAGCTGGCACAAGTTTGCTAGGAGCTTAAGCCAACTTCTATGAGTTCTTACAAGAAGCTTTTAACTATGATGGAAGCAATCTAACTCAAAAGAGGCTAGTCTATTTGCAGAAAGAAGATGAAAACTGAAAGGAAACACAAACCCTAGCAAACCCTAATTTTACCCACTAACCCTACTTTTGCAAGAAAAGAGATGAAACTACTGAAATGGATGCCATTGACTACTGAAAAGGTAAAATGCATGTATTCAATCTACTTCTAAAGGAAAATATGGAAAAATCGTCTTTTTGTACTTTTGAGCAATTTTATGCAAAAGTATTATGCTTGTGTGTTAACTATTTGTGATTGTGTAGAGGTTTGGTGGCGAAGGGAGATGGAGTTGAATTTTGCAAGAGGTTAGGAAGGTGTGGAGAGGACCTAAGGATTCCCTAGTACCTTTTTGGAGACTTCCACTGTGATCAGACTTCGAAAAATCACTCGCATGAACTTCTACAGGAGGCTGCACGGGATCTACAGGGGGTTATACAGGAGGAGGCCAAAAGTGGTTTTTGGAGGTTTGAAGGTGGAAAAATGGTGGGAAAAGGGAAATGAAGGCTAGATGGAGGTTTCAAAGGGTCTAGGACTATGTAAATGAAGATAAAACATAAAAGAGATGGTTGGATTTGTTCAAAGGTCAAGGAAGCAATTTTGCACAAGAACGTAGAAATTAGGGAAGTTTGGGAAAGTATGGCGAATGAGTGAAGGAAATCTTGAGAGATGGAATAGAGCAGGTTGTCTGATGCAAGAATGGTAAGCTGGAGTGTTCTACAAGTGAGCTGCACACTTACTTTTCAAAAACTATCCCAAGCAAGAACTAAAAAACAGAGTTCTACCTATTTTAACCTAATTCTAACCTAAAAACTAGAAAAGTGTTGAACAGAACTTTATGGATAGGAAGTTATGCAAGAAAGCCATGGAAACTAAACAAGACTAGATCTAAGCATGCGAATACAACTGATATCAACTTCTCCAACTCGAAATCTAACACTAGCAATTGCATTGGAAAGCAAAAACAGTGGTGGTAGCAAGAGTGCCTTAGTCTCAATTCATGGTCCCAAGGAGGGAGAAAGGAGATGAAGACCTACTTGGTAGCCTTTTTTTCGATCTTTTTCTGTTATTACAGCAAACTATCTAATCAACCTGAAGCAAGAACAACTATTCTAATCATAAAAAACAACCTAAGTAACAAAGCAAGATTTAACCTAAACAACAAAAATTATTTCATGAATGCAAGAAAAAAACATATAAATACACAAAATAGGTGTTCGGCACTTGGGTTGGGCCTAAACCCAAGAGCTACAACCCCCTAGGAAATTTCAATGTTGGTTCAAAGTTGGATTCATCTTCATTGATAAAAAAAATAATAGTTACATCACAAAGCTATCTGCAAAAGGAGCTCGAAAATGAGCTGAGTACAAGGCTGCACTAAAGTGTGAAAATAGACTATCAAATGGCTAACCTACTGAGGCTTGAAGCCTTCTTATTTATACAAGTGAGGACTCCCAACTGTCCTCCTAAACTTTGGGAACTCGACTACCTAAAACTGCAGATAACAGCAGCTTTACTAGACTTGCTCGGCTGCCCCTTGAAATCATCATTTGTGGGTTGTTGTACTCTGTTTTGTTGATGGAGAACTCGAGGAAGGGGTCATTTAATGCAGGAGACACCCCTCATATAAGTCCTTAGCCCTGTTTCTTTAAGTTTCGCTGCCAATCTACAATAAACACTCATTAGACTTTGTGGTAAAGTGACTATCCCCATTCACTCAATTGACATAAATATATTCAAAAACATGCACAAAACTATGGAGAATGGTGGATTAAATGAAAATAATAGGCAGAATGAGCCCATATAGTTACCCATTTTTGGGGCTCATTAGTTGGGTTGGGAAATTTACTTGTCTTTTGGTTATCATACCGTAGCGAAGCTCTTATTTTGGTTTTGGGTCAATGTTTCCAACCCCATTTTAGTGTCACCAATGTGTTCAAGAGAAGTCATTTAGTCAATATATGTTATAATACTATTAAGCCTCCATTTCATGTCTTCCTTTTGTGATCTAGTTCTGTATCAACATCATTCTAATCATTATGTCTCAAATCATGATACCTGTTTCATGTTGTTGATGGGGGATACATCAAGGCCCTCCTACGACGGGTCACTTTCTGTTGACATCAACTCATTATCCGAGAAGTTGACTTAGAAACTCCCTTCGATACCTTGGTGCTTGCATACATCAATGGCAAGTTTCCTTGCTCTCGGTGACAATTTTAAATCATTGGTCTTTGACCAAAATATTTTGTGTTGTGTTCAACTTTCAACTCATTCATTCACACCATACAGATTGTTCTACAATACCTTGAGATCCATTAACATCATTGGTGGTTTCTCTCATGTCTGCTAACAACTTACACCATTGGCCGTTAATCAGATGGTGTCTACCATATTCGACTTCAGCTCAATGATTCACATGGTTAGAGTCGTACATTGGTTGGTCGTATGAATGATATACAAGACCATGGATCTAGTTTCATCCAACCGAGCTGCGACTTCAGGAGTAATACAATGTCAAAATGTATGATGGCTATGATCATACAAACAATTATCTAGTCATGGTTCCACCATCAGTCATCCATGGACATTTATTTTGATCATTGTACATGTAATGTCAGCTTATGTGTTGAGCATGGGCATGTCTCTCTCAAAGAATATGTCATGATGTAAATGTATTGTAATACATGATGGTTCTGACTAGTTTTTTTCTTGCAAGGTAAAGCGCTTCTATAATCAATTGCCATTTCTGACTTTGCCCTTTATGGGGCAATCTATTATAGGCCATTTTTTTGCATATGGTCAATATGCCTTTAAACTAGATCAATTCACATCCTTCAACATGTTGTTATCATCCCTACACAAAGCCCTAAGCATGATTCTTTAGAATTCCTAAGTTTTTGCCCTTGACTACCTCATTTTCAAGCTTTTAAGGCCTAGCGCACGCTGGCCCTTTAGGGACCAACATTCATAAACAAGTTGTCCCTCTCTGCACCTGCATTCATCAGCAACAAATTGTTCAGTCTTGCGGGTGCACTAATTCTAGAAATTAGGGAAAAATAAAAATATTTTCATAGCTTCCTCTTCCATAAGCTTCCCCATAGGTCGTTTCAACCATTTTCCTTGGATGAAAGTATCGAATCCTATCTGATACTACTTTGGAGATTTCACCTCTTATCCCTTGAGCTCATCCTCCCATCAAGGGTGGATCTCAAGCCTAGATTGGTAAATGGATATGAATTCATGAACTACCTCCCTCATATATATACCTACTGGCATCCATAGGCTAGGGGTTGGCTTCTGGAGATTGATTCTAACCTCATGCTGCTGCTTTGAGAGTCATTATTCCATGCATTAGGTGACATAGAGGTGTACCTTTTGGCAAAGAAGGACAAGTCAACTTGGGGATATCTTCTACAAGATCAACTCCTATATTTAGTTGCAACTCTCTCCATTTATATTAATACAAAGAGTTATTTGTTTTCCTATATGTGGTGTTATGATTTCATGTATTTCAATACGATGTTGATCTATTGAATGAAGTGAATAGATTATGCTACATAGATATCGTAGATCTTTGGCCTGTGTTGTTTGATTATGAAACTTCTAATTATAGAAATTAGAGCAAGGATTGAAGTGTACAATCTGAGGAAGGATTGAAGCTTATGACAGATTCTAGGTAGGCCACATCCCATCATTCAATTACTTTAAGGAAGACATTGTGCCCTTTTCTTTATGTTGTTCTAGGTCAGTCCACCAGGCCTAGGGAAGACACTTATGTTCACAGTCATATATTTCAAATAAAAAAGCTATTTTAGAAGACAATGAATGGGTCTTCCATTCTCCAAAGCTTATGGAAGGAAAATAATGTATGCTAAGGATTATTTTCCCTTCAGTGTTGCAATATGATTCATTGTTACAAAGTATGAATCTCCCCTCAATGTTGCAGTAGAATTCAATGTTGGAGTGGGATTCTATTAGAAATATTGCTCGAGTGAATAACGGAAATATCTTTGATTATATAGTAGTTGAAGAAGATCATTAAAATATGTTGAGAATGATTCTTTCAATGCTCCCTTAAATGTTATAGTAGGATCATAATATAAACATGTTATGAAACCAGCTCAAGAAAAAGATAGAAAAGATAGATCAACGCCTTGGAATTTAGCCTCTTCAAGGGGGGAACCTCCTTTACATTACATGAATGAAAAATTCTTGGATGATTCAAATGAAAAAACCTCCTTTCTATATATAGGAGTCTAAAGAGTCACAATATAACCCAATCGACCTAACAATAATAATATAAATCTACAAAAATAACAATAGAGGGATTCTATGGGGCACAGTAATAACAATATGGGGGCAACAGGGGCACAACAATATTAATAAGGGATACAACTACAATAGTAATGGGGCAATCACTAGCATTATAGGGAACCAACATGCCCCTCTCCTTCAAAAAAGTGTTGTCCTCAACGCTTGAATAGTTCTAGATGCTTCTGTATAAAATTCTCATCCTCCCATGTGGAATCTTCAGCAGATAAGTTCTTCCACTTGATAAGATACTCCAAAATTGATCGATTTCGTAGCTGTCAAGTTCTTGTTTCTATGACTGCTTCTAGTTCCAATATGATTTTTCCTTCCTCGTTAAGTTCTGGCAATATTGTTTGAACTGGGAGCTTTTCGTCTATAACCTTCTTTAAACATGAAACATGGAAAACTGGGTGCAATCGAGAAGCTGCAGGAAGCTCCAATTTGTATGCCATAGTACCAATCTTTTCCAACACCTTGTATGGACCATAATACTTTGGTGATAATTTATTATCCTTCTTAGCTTGATTTAGGGACATTTGCTTATATGGTTGTAGCCGTAGGAATACCCAATCACCTACATCAAAACTTCTTTCGCTGCGATGTTGATCTGCCTTTTGTTTCATTCTATTCTGTGCCAACACGAGGTTATCCTTTAAGAGTTGGAGGACTTGTTTTTGATGTTCGATGTGATGTTCCACTACTTAAACCTTAGAATTTTCTCTTAAATATGATGTGATGGATGGTGGCTGATATCCATAAAGTGCCATAAATGGGGTCATTTTTGTTGCTATATGGAAGGAAGTGTTATACCACCATTCAGCCAGAGGCAACCATTTGACCCATTGTGTCTGTTCATCAGATACAAAGCAACGAAGACATCCTTCCAAACATTGGTTTACTATCTTAGTTTGCCCATTAGATTGAGGATGATAAGATGAGCTATGAGCAAACTGAGTACCAAGACAAGAAAATAATTTTGTTCAAAAATTTCCAGTGAAAATGGGATCTCTGTCACTTACAATAATCTTTGGGTTTCCATGTAGCTTTTGAATTGTTTCCATAAATGCAGAAGAAACTGTACTGGCTTTAAATGGATGTGATAATGCATGAAAGTGTGCATACTTGGTAAGTCTCTCAACTACCACCATGATGACACTGTTTCCCTCAGACTTGGGTAAACTGTGATAAAATCCATTGAAACCTCCTCCCAACGTTGGCTTGGAATGGATAAAGATTGTAATAGACCCGATGTCTTAATTGTTTCAACTTTATTTTGTTGCAAACCAAACATTCCACCACAAACTTTTGAATATCTAATTTAAGGCCATCCCAAAAAAATTCCTTCTTAACCCTGTGGTAAGTTTTTAAAAATCCAGAGTGCCCTCCTAAGGGAGAAATGTACAATTCCATAAGAATCTTTTGTTTTAGCTGGGAATTATTACAGAGGTATAAGCGATCTTTGTATCACAATGAATCATTTTGCTAGCTAAATGTATCAGACATACTGGAATCTTGTTGTAACTTTCAAATAAGTGCCCACACTTCTTCGTCATTCTTCCATTCCTCCCTTGCTTCTTATCCAATCTGGTTGGATAATAGAAATGGCGCACAACAATGCTTCCACATCCTCATCCTTTCTTGAAAGTGCATCTGCCACCACATTTTTCTTCCCTTTTTTGTAGAGGATTTCAAAGTCATAACCCAACATCTTTGTGACCCACTTTAGGTAGGGTCGCCATTTCTTAAGTGCATGGAGTATTTCCAACATTTCCTTCTCATAAATAGCTTTATGTAAAAACTTTCCCTTGATTGGACGACTTTCAAAATCAATGGGTCTTTCATCTTGCATTAAAACAGCACCAATTCCATTTCCTGAAGCATCACATTCCACAATAAAGGTTTTTGTGAAGTCTGGTGTAGCTAAGACTGATGCTTGGCACATTGCCTCTTTAAGATGTTCAAAGGCCTTTGTTGCTGCTGGAGTCCATGAAAATTGATCTTTCTTCAATAGTGTTGTTAGAGGTGCTGCTATTCTCCCATAATTCTTAACAAACTTGTGATAATACCCTGTCAACCTGAGAAATCCTCGCAGATGCTTTATGGACGTGGGGATTTTCCATTCCTTAATGGCTTTAATTTTGCTAGGGTCTACCTTAACTCCTTCATGAGATACAATATGCCCCAAATATTCCACCTCTTGTACTCCAAAGAAACATTTGGATCTTTTTGCATATAATTGTTTCTCCTCCAGTAGTTGTAGCACCCTGTCAACATGTTCAACATGATCCTTCCAAGACTTGTTGTAGATTTGTATATCATCAAAAAATACTAAGACAAATTTTCTAAGGAATGGTTTGAAAATGGAATTCATCAAACCTTGAAATGTTGAAGGTGCATTGGTAAGGCCAAAATGCATGACCAAAAATTCATAATGACCCTCATGAGTTCTAAATGTTGTTTTTGCAATGTCTTCAGTCTTCATTCTGATTTGATGATATCGTGAACAAAGATCCAACTTGGTGAAGTAAATTGATCCATGCAATTCATCCAGTAATTCATCAATGACAGGAATGGGAAACTTATCTTTAATAGTGAGCTTGTTGAGCTCCCTATAATCCAGACACATTTGCCATGATCCATCCTTCTTGTGCACCAATACTACTGGAGCAGAGAAAGAACTTTGACTCGGTTGAATTATACGAGCCTCTAGCATTTCTGCAACCATACGTTCAATTTCACTCTTTGGGGCATAGGGATATCTATATGGCCTGATGTTTGGAGGAACACTTCCTGGAATCAGATGAATAGCATGATCATGATCACGAATACATGGGAGACCTTTGGGAGTCTCAAATACCTTGGAATGATTGTCCAAGACTTTTTGGAGATTTGGAGAAATAGATGATTCCAATGTGGAAATATCTAGTGAACATAATTGTGCAATTACACCTCTTTGTTCCTTTCTTAGAAGCTTTGTCATACCGTTAGAGCTGATTATCTTTCCCGATTTCCCTGCAATACCCCTTAATTCAACTTCCTTTCCTTCCACAGAAAATTTCATGAAAATTTCTTGAAAATTAAAAGCTATTGTACCCAAGGATTGTAGACGTTGGACTCCTAGTACAACATCAGCACCTCCCATTGGAATGGAAAGCATTAGGCTAGTCAATACATATTCTCCCATGGATAGCTTGATATTATGGCACTTTCCTGAGCAATTTATTGCTCCTCCATTTGCAACCATCACTTGACACTTTGGTGCTGGATATAAGAAGCAATTCAATTCTTTTGCTACCTTACAATGAATAAAATTGTGGGTACTTCCTTAATCAATCAACACTATTACCTTTCTCTTCTTGATTTGTCCTTCTATCTTGATGGTTTGAGGAGTGGTAATTCTCGCCAATGCATTACAAGATATGGTCGGATTCATTTCTTCTTTATCTAGGCTTTGTTCCTAGAGTATATCCTCTTCTTTTGACCTTTCTTGCTCCTTTTCTTCTTCCTCTTCACAATCTATGTAGAATAATTTCTTCTCAACACACTTATGACCTTTAGTGTATTTGCTATCACAACTGTAACAAAGCCCTTTTACTCTTTTTTCTTCCAATTGTTGTGGTGTCAACCTTATAGGTTTTGGAATACTAGGAGCAACAACTCTTCCATCTTTATAGTTGTGAGTGGTATGCTTCCTGGTTGCCATAATTTTGCTTTCCATTTTTCTTGCTAACCTGAATGCCTTCTCTAGTGAATCAGGTTCCCAAAGGTGAACATCATGTTGGATATTATCCTTTAAAGTCCCTATGAACACATCAATTCTATGCTCCTCTCGAATATTTTTTACCCTTATGTTCAATTTTTGGAACTCCTCAATGTGCTCCATTACTGAACCCTTTTGTTTGAGACTTATCAATTGGCTAAAAAAAGTGTTGCTTTTGGTATCCTCATAATGTGCTGTTAATTCTTCCGTAAAAATTGCCCAAGTGATAATTTGTTTACGAGAGCAAAGCCATTGATACCATACAAACTGATTTGGTTCCAAATATAAAGTTGCAATACGTACCTTTTGTGTGTTTTGCACATTATTGAGATCGAAAAATTGCTCCATCTGTAATATCCATGTTGCGGTATCCTTGCCATCAAACTTCCTCATATCGATTTTTGGAATATGGTGGGTCTTTGATCCCACATTAGAGTCTATGAAATCATGATTAACATTTGTTTTATTCGCATCATGAGTTTCCTTTACTACCTTTTCACCATTAGTAAGTATTTCTTGTAGAAAATTTGTCAAATCTGTCTTCAAAGTTGCCATGTCTCTCTTCAAATCATCAATCTTAGCTTCCACTCCCTTTATCTTATATTCCAAGCCATTTATCTTAGCTTTTGTGAGAGTGAAATTTGTTGCACTTGGTCTTGTAATTTTGATATATCATGTAGCATTTCTTCCTCTTCTTCATGAGTCATGCTAGAGCTTTCAGGTTGCTTACTAGGTGCTTGCATTTTATTTCCTCAGGGCATCAGTTGTTGATAACAATGCTCTACTATGCCCTTTGAATTCCTTCAAAATAATTTTTCAAACCAAGTATAAGCAAAAATTTAAAAAAATCTACACACCTTTTTTCACTTTGTAGGAGCTCGATATTGCCTCTAATGTATCTCTGTAATTTTGGATCATCCAGTTCTAAAATTGTGATCTATAGTATCCCTCTATGTCATTCTTCCAATGCCACCAGTCTGATCCCAATTGGATTCTCCAAGGAAGAGTTATGTCAAATCTCCCACAGTGACCTGATTATAGACTAGTTCAGTAGAGAAAACTTGTACGACATGCCACGTGTCCCTGTTTTGACCTTTGGCTCTGAAAAAGATACAAAAGAAACTATAGTCCATCCTCTTTCTATATCTTCTTATGAAATTTCAATCTGATGCTCAAAGAGAAAGTTATGACGATTTTCCCCAGGTCACCTGTTTGGAATGTAATTCAGAAGTCTGCAAAAAGACCAACTTCCTCAAATCATATCTCCGCAAATAGAGCGTGAAAAGATCTCAAATTCAGACCCAAGATTCAGCATGATTTCTTCTCAAATGGGTTTGTTTTTTAGCTTCTGAAACATCATAGAAAAAAAAGTTGTAGCAAAAATGCCACGACGACCTGTTTGGAGCAGCGAAACCCTAGAATCCAAAGCTCTGATACCAAATGTTATGAAACCAGCTCAAGAAAAAGATAGAAAAGATAGATCAACGCCTTAGAATTCAGCCTCTTCGAGGGGGCAACCTCCTTTACATTACATGAATGAACAATTCTTGGATGATTCAAATGACAAAACCTCCTTTCTATATATAGGAGTCTAAAGAGTCGCAATATAACCCAACCGACCTAACAATAATAATATAAAGCCACAAAAATAACAATAGAGGGATTCTATGGGGCACAGTGATAACAATATGGGGGCAACAGGGACACAACAATATTAATAAGGGATACAACTAAAATAGTAATGGGGTAATCACTAGTATTATAGGGACCCAACAAAACACCACTCTAGTCAATAGTATTTAGTTATTAAATAATGGAGGAAAAGGGTATAGGGATGATGAAAAGGAATGGTGGTAGCATGAATTACACCACAATAACTACCAAATTTATAGAAGTTAAAAAAAAAATTGACATTATGTTTTGAAGAAAATTTTATATGAACTTTAGAAGGCATTCAATATCCATTTATGATTGTTGGAAACCATAACAATTTTGCATCAAGGCCTCATGGATAAATGGATGTAATTGTGAAAGCTCTTATAAGGATGACATGGAAATCTAGTAAATTCCTAAAGTAAAATAGTAAAAACAATAATTACAAATTTAAACAAATCCACTACTACAAAAGAAACTATGTAGTAGTTAGATCTTCTTCCTTTTGGTACATCTATTGTAGAGTAATTGTACAAAAACTAATACCTTGTGATGTATAATGTTGTTAATAGAAATTCAACCTTCTCTCCCATAGGTTCAAGGTTGCGGCCTCGTTCCAATAGCTCCAAGGGCGAGATGCCCTAAGAGATAGGTACCCACAATCTTCCCTTTTCCTCATTGTAGTTTAAAATTTCTTTTTAGGGTTAAATTTTTTAAACCCTCCTTACTAACAAAACATGTTTTTTTGCAAGGACCAAGGATATCAACTATTGTTTAATTTCCTCTCATGTAATTTTATATAACATAAATGTAGAAATTATGATGTAGATTTGCAACTGTTGATGAAATTGTAATCAAAATCACAAGGCACAAACCTACTCTACTACTCTACGAAATTCAATTCGCAATTTAGAACATTAATAAAAAACATGCAATTAGAAATAACACACATGCACATGATATTTTTCCAGAGGAAATAAATCTGTTAAAAAACCCTATACCTACTTGCATTAATCTAATGAATAGAGATGTATTACAATTTCTAGCTCAATTTGAGTCAACCTACAAGTGAATAACCTATCTCTCTACTCACTAAGAAGCTCTGGACCAGACTTAGTCAATTTATACATCTGCTTGAGCCCTTATTTCCTTATGTAATTCCTGAGGAAATTAAGCCCCTATTATTTAGGAATTTCCTCCAAAATGCTTGCGCAATTCCCAAGATTGATCATATGACTTCATGCAACACTTGTACACTCAATACTAGTCTACAACTGATGTTACACCACCTAGGAATCTCCACCACTGTTGGGGAACTCAAATTCGTTGCATGCACTAGCTATTTTGGGTTGATTGATCAGTTAACTAGATGATCACTGAGTTATATTATTGTCCCACTGCACAACTGACCTTCCACAAGTTCCTCCAACAGTTACAACTATTTTAACTGAAAATAACTTGAAATAACTAACCTTGATTTACACAAATTAGCAATCACACATGCTTAACTGAAATCGAAGCCCTCTAGCTCGAATTTATTGAGCTAACTAAGTGACAGGAGCCATGTCACACAAGTTAACTGCATCCAAGTTGTCTACTGATGTGGAAATTCGAATTTTCTCAATTTGACCAAGGGAAAATTAAATTGAGACTTTCTTGTTGCATTTTTCAACACTAAACCCTTTTATCTTATGTCACGGTTTTCATGAAATTTCTCTTCTTATGTTCATTTATACTTCTAACATGGTTATTTCTCTTGTTGGGTTGTAGGTTAGTCCAAGTCTTTGTTGGTAATTGATGCATAGTGATTTAATATAAAATAACATTTACTTTTAATATTGTTTATTTAGTTGTAGCTTTAGTATATGTAAAGTTCGGTGGAAAAACCACTTGTCATTTTTTAACTACCAAACCATTTTTAACGGTTGAATGTAAGGAGAATGAATCCTGTAAAAAATTTCGAAAAGATAGCAATAATAATAAACTAGTATTCCTTTGGAGCATTCACTAGAGATTTGTGTTTGGTTTTTCGTGATGTAATAAAAGGGTTGTAAGTTTTTTATGTAACAACCCTTGTGAAAATTCCATGTAATAAAAGTTAATAAAGGAAAAAATAATAACCACGATTGATGGGACACTTATTCCAAGATAAATGTTGGCCAAGACATCTTAGGGCATGTTCATTTGGTTTTTTATGGCTAAAGAAATGGCTAAGGCTTTGGAAAGGCAAAATGGCAATTTTGGCACATTTATTTATGAAAATAATGGAAATTAGGAGAAAAGGGAGGTGAAAGGTCACAGGTTGCATGAGAGGAGGAAATTGAAGGAAAATCATGGAAAATGAAGAAAATAGAGGCCTCATTCATAAAAAGGCTTCTGAGCGTCAGTTGGTAACGTTTTGTCAATTGAGTTTTGGAGCTCTCTCATTATTCTTTGTCTCCCTCTCACTCTTGGACACACAGCATTTTACTGGAGCACTTTGGCATTGGAGCAAGAAATGCAAAGAAGGCAAGAGGAAGCAAAGATCATGTAGGGAAAGGCAGGATCAAACAACTACAACATGATTCATTTCAGGTATCAATTTGCATGTGTATTTTCCTTGCTAGATCTGGCATGCATGGTATTGCATCTGGTTCTTTGCTGTTGTGGCACGAGTTTTTCTAGGTGTAACAATGTTTTCAGCCTAGCCTGGCCATTTATGGATATCCATGGTGTGATGGTGTTCTCATGTTTTGGTTGAGATGGATTGCCAAATCGATTCGAAGCTGAGTGAGGTGGATCTCCAAAATGATAGAACACATGGCCTAGTAACCCCTGAATTGGATTGTGGGTTGTGGTAAAGACAAATTTTGTGTTGCCTCAGATGGCCTAGGAATCCTTGCCAGTGAATGACAAGATATATAGTAAATCAAAGAGGTGGTTTTCTCTCTGCTGGGCCTACTAATCCCGGGTTTGGGATATGCGGTAAATCCTAGAGAATGTGTCTCGATTTAGGGCCTAGTGATCCGAGTTTGGATTGCAATAAAGCCTGAGAGACTAGGAGATATGAAAATTCCTCATGGTGTAGGTGGAGAAATATGGTGTCATCCATGCTTGTTTTGCCTAGTGATCGGGTGGAGATCACGATAAAGCCTGTTATGATATGCTCATTGTGTTGGCCTAGTGATCCAGGATGGATTATCGTAAAACCTTGTTTTTATTAATGAGGGTGAGGTGGTTTAGCCTCAGTTTCCCTGGTTGATTCTTTTGGTTTGAGTCCCACATTCATGCTTGGAATATGGCATGGGGTGAATGGCTGAAGAGAGATTTGGCTTAGCCATTCTATAGTCTGGTGGAACGGGGAAGTCTCCCGGGTTTGGATTTTGCATCGTTAATGAAAGGTTATTTCTTCTTTTATTTCTATGAGTATTTTGATGGATTATATGTGGTCTATATGGATGTACTTTCATGAGTATTTATGTTGTTATTATGCTGGTTATATGTGTGTTTTATGAAAACATATGTATGGCTCTCAGCATGTTTTTACTTGTAAATGAATGGATAATGTATCTATGGCCTAATATATGATAATTCAACAAATGTAATGAGGGAGCAACGATTCATAGCGATTCTTAGATAACTATGAGATCCCTACACGTAATTCCATTGTTTACACATGTAGGTTACATGTTGATGATATGTTTGACGAAACGCCTATCATGGCTAGTAGACATTTGATTAAGGTTTTTTTCAACTTATTGCTTTTGTATCACTGTTTCCCTGTTCTTTTATTGTTCCTAAGTTATCATCCCATTCTAGGCAGTGACCAGGGCTATGGGCCTGAAAACGGGGCTCAAATCTTGGGGTCACTGGCTTAGCACTAACAAATTTAGTCTTTAGTCATTAGCAGGCAAGCCTGTGAGAACGAATTTGGGTTTCTAGACGCTCTCTTGCATATAGCATGGGAACAACTGAGGCCTAAGATGTACAGAACGTCAGTGGGACCCAAGAACATGATGTCTAAGTGGTTTTCATGTCTCCTGAGGATTCTGTTGTTGATGTGGATAGGTTGGTTGATGTGTTCTGTCGATTCCACTTCCTTAAGGTCATTTAGGAGGTCGAATCTAGTCATAGTAGCCTCTCGTCACATGTTTACACGGTTGGCATGGTTACTTGGGTAGATGTGGAAGGAGAGTGTTATAGAGTGGTATCAGAGCATGGTTCACCCCTTGGACTAGATGGGTGGTGTGTGTTGGTCATGCATGCATTCCAGTTGCATGTGTCTCCTACACTTGCATTCCATGTGCTTGTTACATTTGCTTGATGATTGATTATGGTTGAAGTAAGGTTGTTATGGAGAATTTGATGTTGAGTTTGTAGATTGCATCATCATGAGCATATGACTGGTTACATATTGTTGCATGTCTCTTACATGTTGATTTTATGTCGCCTACTTACATCCTTGTAGGTATGATTACATATATCAGTCTTGTAGTTTGATTACAAGAATTGATCACTTATGCTCGACTACATGCATCTATGTTTATGAGTAGTTGATTTTAAATTGATTATGCATGTTTATTGTTGCATGTGGAAATGTGTACAATGGAGTAATGGTTTTTTTCATGCATGAGGTTATAGCATGCATTGTTGATATGGCCTTGCATTGATCACTGGACCCTAACTAGAGTGATGTTTATGTGTTGATACATTTAATTGTGTATGTCTATATGTTATTATGTTTATGTTATACATTTATCATGTTGATTTGATGATCTTGTAGATGAGGTAACCTCCCCGACTTATACTAAGGTACGTTGATTTATCGTGATTTAGTTTATTTCACATATTATGCATTGCTAAAAGAGATAAAATGACTAGCAAGGTGGTAGACTACATAGAATCTCCTTATGCATCAGATGAGCAACGTTGTGTGGGGAACTCTTATAATTTGGAAGATACACTAAGAAGCTTGAAGAAGAGATAAGGAGTTGTAAGGTAGATAATGACCAGATCATACAGGCACAAGATAAACAAGCATAGGTTAATGCTATACTTCTTCAGAGTTTATCAGACTTGCAACGAAAAGGGCCACTTCGAATCAGCCATGGACATGAGGATAGAACTAATCGGGCATATGGCAGTAGATATCATGGTAGACACAAGTCGGATAGATTTGATACAGTGAGAGACCGCAGGTTGTTGGATACTCCAGATAAGAGAGGCGATGGATACATGTACTATTATAGCTTTCGTTCTGATAGACATCATGATCATCATCCCTCTCATCCTTATAGGAGGAATGATAGGAGATACTTACTAGATGAGTTTATGAAAGTGAAGCCACCTACTTTTGATGGAGATATAAAGAAGTCAGAAGATGCATAGGATTGGATACTTGGGATCAAAAAATTCTTTGAGTTGCATAATTACACAAACAACATGAAGGCCAGAGTAGAGATCTTTAGCTTGAAGGGTAAAGCAAATATTTGGTGGAAAGATGTGAAGCAGGTCAGAGGCATTAGGACTGATGATTTGATTTTGCGGGAGTTCACGAGGCTTTTCAAGAAGAAGTGCTCGTTAGAAAGGTACTAAGAAAGTAAGGCTAAAGAGTTCTATAAGGTAAATATGGGATTGATGACAAACAAAGAGTACACAATGTTTCTAGAGCTATTGATGTATGCATCGTATCTTACAAATGAGAATGATAAAGTTCAATGACTTGTCAGTGGTTTTCCATTAGAATTTAGAGATCGGATTGAGTATGATGAGCCTCGGTCAATTGAGGAAGTTATTGGGAAATTGAAGCATTTCTATTAATAGTCAAAGTGTAAGAATGAATCTCAGCAAGGATGGAAGGGAAAAGACAAAGCTAAAGGTAAACAATAGTCTAAGAGAAGAAGGCCTAATAATGTAGATGAGAAAGAAAATGTGGCACCGCAAAAGAGGTTTAATGCAGATAAATAGGGACATGGGTCGCAACAATGACATAGAGGTTTGGTATTGGTCGATTGGAGTGTTGGAAATGTGGTAAGGAGCACCTTAAGAGAGTTTTTCCACATAATTTAGTGTGCAGGAGGCACATACTATTGGGGATGCTAGCCAGAGTATTCTGCATATCTATGCAGCAATGGACAATAGGCAGGCAAACCATCAGGCATCTATCATAGAGATGTACAGTAAGATTTGTGATCAAGTTATTTCTATTTTGATTGACCCTGGATCTAATTATAGATATGTTAGTCCTGACTTAGTGGATAAGTCTGGTTTGAGTAAAGAACTACATGCAGAGTCTTGGTTAGTGCAGTTTGCTATATGTACAAAGAATCGAGTTCATCACTGAGTAAGAACTTGTGCATTTTCTTTGAATGGTATGCCTACCGCAACGCATCTAAATGTACTACCATTGCGATCATACAATATGTTGTTGGGAATGGATTAGTTGTATCTTCATAGAACAAAGGTAGATTATTATGAAAAACCTATTGAGTGTGTTGATGACAATGGAGAACCAAGAATCTTGCAGGATAAGAAGAAATCCACATCAGTTAGGATGGTGACAACTATGCAAGCAAGGTGTAGTCATAGGAAAGGGTGTATGTTTTTTTGTATTACACATTTCTAATGATTAGGGTAAGGAGGTTGATGATGCACTTGTGTTAAGTAGGTACCCAGTTTTGCAATAGTTTTAGGATGTATTTCCTAAGGACATTACGAAGTTTCCACCTCACAGGCATGTAGACTTTTCTATTGAGTTAGTGCTAGGGGTAGCTCTAACAACAAAAGCACCTTACAATATGGGCACACCTGAGTTAGTTGAGTTAAAGCTACAGTTGAAGGAAATGTTGGACAAGGGATACATTAGGCCAAGTGTATCACCTTGGGGCACACCAATCTTTTCTATGAAGAAAAAAATATGGTACTATTAGATTATGCATTGACTACAAGACATTGAACAAAATGACCAACAAGAACAGATATTCGTTGCCAAGGATTGATGACTTGCTCGATCAGCTGAAGGGAGAAGTAGTGTTCTCCAAGATCGACTTGAGATCGGGATACCATCAAGTACGCATCAAGGAGGAGGAAATTTACAAGACTACGTTCAGGACTAGGTATGAGCATTATGAGTTTGTTGTTGTTCCATTTGGCTTAACTAATGCTCCAGCTACATTTATGTGCTTAATGAATAGTGTGTTGCGTCCATATTTGGATAAGTTTGTTATCTTGTTCATTGATGATATACTAGTATATTCTAAAAATCATGAATATCATGTCGAGCATTTGGAAGCAGTGTTGAGGTTTTTGAGAGAGCATCAGTTGTATGCTAAGCTCAACAAGTGTAGTTTCTTTCAAATTGATCTACACTACTTGGGGCATTCTGTCTCCAAAGATGGCATTGCAGTAGATCTAGAGAAGATAATCTAGGTGTATATTGGTGGCCACCCACCTATTCCACTTGGACCCTCAGCATTGTTTCTTTCATTTTTTCAATTTCCTTAATTGTAGCATAGTTTACTACTTTTGGCAGTTTTTCGGGTCCTGAACTTTCGAAGCCATTTTGAGGCATTAAACAACGTTTGTTTGAAAAACTTCATTCAATGATTGTTATGGAAATCACATCAACAGTTGTAGTCCTTGGAGAGATATTTCCAACGAGGTATCATACACGTCAAACAGAGATAATATGTCCAATTTATGGCCCCGGGAAGTTGGCTGCCCAACTAACCCCAACGGGGCCCATAAACTCTTGGTGTTACATCTCCTTATGTTAGGGTTTTGGTTGTTTATGGTTTTCCCTTATTGTTCAATAATAAAAAGGCCCTTGAGCCTAATTTTAACTCATTTCGGAGGCATATAGCTACCACATCTCTTCTTAGAGGTAAGCTACCATCACCCGAGCTATCTTATTTCCATTCTGTTTGTAAGCATAGTTCAATAGTTTTCTATTAATGAAATGAAGTGTTTTTCTACTACATCTCTGTGTTTATGATTATATTTGTAAGTTGTAGTGTTCCTGTTTAATTTTAGATCAGTGGTATCAGAGCGATCTTCTCTTTCTCTGTTCTTCTTTGCATGTCCCCAATGAGGTTAGGGTATAAGGAGTTAGGGATCGATCTGGTTAAACCATTGCAGGATCAACCTCACAAAACCCGATGACCTCCCATGGCAGAAGAAAATAAATATGAGGGGACAAGAGATCCTTTCAAAATGTTTCTCAAGGAAGCCCTCGAGCAACAGAGGGACCCGATGATGGATAACTTTGCCAGATCTTTTGACGCCTACCTACAGGTGAGGCATCTTCATCCAACAACCATTCTGGAGGTGTTACACTAAAAAATGTCACCTTGACTACTTACAGTTAGTATGGCTCAAATCAACAGTCATGCTACCCTCTTAGGCAAGTCTCATGCCTCTGTTATCCATCTCAAACTCAAAGAAGAGAGAAAGTCTTGTAAAAACTATGTTTATCTCTGGGGTCGCAGGTTCTCTCTAGTCTTACCTGCAGGGACGCGGACCTTGTTCACAAAATCTGCGTCCATGGACGCTCTGTATGTTAAGGGACAGGTGCGTCCCTCTGTAAAAGACAAAATGCGCGAGTTTTATCTTGAAAAAGTTACTTGTGGTTACTTCTAGAACATTCTAGAGGTCGGTTTGATGAAATGGATGCGCCTCCAGTTGGTTCATGTATCTCTATTAAGGGGGAACTTATCCCATCAATAAGGGAGTTATCCCACCCATAGAGGGGGATGATCCCATTGATAGTGGACCTGAATAACCTCTTTACAGCACTATAAATAAAGGCATTGAGCCAAAGGAGAGAGGAGGTTGGAGCTATACATTTTCTTTGGGTAAATGCTGCAGGATTTAGGTCTTCCATTAGAGCCTTTGTGAGGAGAGATTGTCTTCACTTGATTCTACTTGGGAGAGGGTGAGCTTTGTCAAAGTAGAGGAAAACCCTTGATGGACCCTGGGAGGAACTTGCACAACACCAAGGCCAGGTTGTAAGAGTTTCTTTGTTTCGTTATTAATACAAACTGGTTTATTTTTCTCAATAGCTTGTGTTAATGAGTTATTTCATGTGTTCCTTGGTCTGCATGTTGAATATATGTTTTATTATATGAAATGCAAGTGCTTGGTAATTGTTTGATTGTTTGTGGTTGCAGGAATTGACTTGAAGGAGGAGCTCATCCGGATCGTCAAGAACGGACTTCAACAACAGCGTTTTGGAATAAGGTAAACCTAAACACTTGTAGTTTTCATGTTGTAAAAGGTGTATTTAGAGAAAGATCACTCCATTTTGTCTTGTTTGTCATTAGAATGTCTTAGACTTCTAGGAAGGTCAGTCGTGTCCGCACCCTTGACAAATTCCGTGTGACAAATTGGCGACTCCACTGGGGAATCCATTAATGAGAGAGTCTTTTCCTTTATATGAACTTTGCTTTGAGAAAATCATTTTTATTTTCTGGTTTTTTACTGTGAGAATTAGTATTTGGGTGGCTTAGCTTTAGTTTTAGTTGGCTTTAGTTTTTCTTCCTTTTTCCAGAAGGACGCAGTCTCTGTGTTCTGCACAGTGCGTCCTTGGACGCGCTGTTGTCGACTGCACAGTGCGGGGCCGCACCTGTGACAACGGGTGGCCTGCGTCTTCCTGTAAAAGTTAAGAAAATTCCATTTTTGCTTTAAATTACTTTTAGATTTTGTTTTTCCTTAGTGTTTTCTGCCCAGATCCTTTAGTACCCTGTCAAGAATTCTCACCTGAACTAGTTTTGTGAGCTTTGAGTGTTTTAGTGGTTTTCAACGAAGTTTAGACCTAGGGTTTGATTTTTGGAAAGGCTTTGTAGTAACTTTGAGCTTAGAAAGTTGTCCAGCCTTAGATATCTCTGGTTAGTCAACCTTCTTAGAAGTTGAGCCTGTCGTAAAGTCTCCTTGTTTGAGCAACTTGTCATTTGAGTTGTTTTGGGTCAAATTTCGCATTGCTTGTTTTTAAAGTATTGATTTCCATTTTCAAAAAGGACAAAAAGATTAGAATTTTGTTTTGACTAGTTTTTGGTTCTGCAATAAGCTAGTCCTTGATTTGATTGTGATCAAGTAAAACACCTTAGAATAATCATTGTTAGTTTTGGCCTCGTTAAGATTGCTTAGAGTAAATTTGCTTTTAGTTTGCTTATGAGTGCATTTTCATAGATTTTAAGAGTTGTTAAGATTGATTTTTGGTTATATTAGATTTACTTGCTTTATTAAAAGAAAAATACAAAAACATCTTCTTAAAAAGTCTTGTTTCAAGTAGCTTTTTGTTTTCAAAAGAAGAAAAGAGTTTTTTCGTGTATGTAAAGAGAAGTTATGTTTTTATGCTTGGAAAAGAAAAACGAATTGTTTCTTTGATTGTCTTCAATTAAGAAGTTGCTTTTATAAAGATTGCATTCTCTCAACTTTTTAGTTAAGCAATTCATCGAAAAAGTAAAGTAGTGGATAAATCATTTTAGGTGCATTTTGTAGTGGTTTCGAGTCGAGTCAACACACCACTAGTTTCACTTCCATCACCTTTTGACTTAAGAAACAACCTTAAAAGTAACGCTTAAATTAAAATCAATCTAGTAATCTTTATTTTTCTAGGGCTCTGAAGCACCAACATAGCTTAGGCTAGGGTCTTGGAGTAGGTGAGTACTTAACTCTCCAAGACTACAAAACCAAACAGATAGTCTATCTTGAGTAGAACAAATCCAATTGTTTCAGTTACATTCTGGGAAAGCTCCTCTTAAAGGAGAAACACGAGCTCGTGTCCGAACCAGTGAGGGGATCATTCCTCCCTCGTTGGGAACGACGCCAGGCAGTACGTATTACAAACGGTAAACCTCGGATTAACCATTGTCGAGGAGCCAGGGGTCACTTATCGGTAAACCTTGGATTGTTGTCAAGGAGCCGGTAAGGGGATTGGAGCTTGCTACTCTGCCCTTGCGTGCTGTCGGAGTTTAGACTGTTCCCCCAGGTGTAATTGTTGTGATTGGTAACCTTAGTGGCCATAATATCTAGGATTCTACCCAAGGTGACGGTGGAGGGAAGGTCCCACTGTACCTGGAGCAGACGTCGGTTATACTCACTTGGATTTTCTGGGGGGTTCGCTTCACTTCGAGACGGTTAAAGTGGAGGAACTTGGTCCAGTCTATTCATTAAGCAGGTTGCCGGGGTAACTGTTCCACCCACTATTTCTGTACTGAATCCTGCGAGGTTGGGCCTAATCACCAACTAGCGCTTTTGGTCCGGAAGACTACTGTTTGTGTGTGGTTTGACGCTCTAGATTATTTAGGCGTGTGCTTCAAATTTGATTGGTTCTTTAGAAGACTTTAGGTGGTTTGATTTGAAATTTTTTACTTTGTTTTCGTGTGTTGTAGTTAAAATCTTTAATTGTGGCGGAATTACCGAGAAGGTCCCGTCGCATTGCGGGCCAGTCTCCTGAAGTTGTTTCTGTGGCCGAATTGTTGAGAAGATCCCGTGAACTTAGGGGTTCACCTCCTCGAGACGACCCCAGTAATTTAGAGGGTTTAAAGGTCCTTGTAACTCCTAGTGGCAGTAGAGTAGGTTCACCTGAAGAAGGAGAATCTTCTTTGGTAGTCCATCCAGATTACCAAAGATTAGAAACAGGTTACAATCCCGAAGCTGTTACAGTTTCCGAGCTTGCTGGTAGTTTTTCATCTGCCAGTGAAACAGGCGAAGAACCTGAAATTTCCGAACCTGTTACTCCAACTCCTAGTGTTCCTGATTCACCAAGAATAGAAAGAATTATCACCGAAAATCTTCCTGTTGGATTAATTGCTATAGAAGAACTTGTTCCAGAGGAAGAAATAGGCGTTTCTGATTCTGAAGATCTAATTACCCTTGATCTAAGGGAGCGTGAATCCATCTTTTACAGTCCTCCTAGAAGTGAATCTTGGTACCTTGCATTAACCAATTTTTTAGACAACTCAGTAGGTTTTTCTACACCTCGTACTCCGGTTCCACCTAGAGGAATTCATTCTCCTGTAAATATGTCTGGTCAGTCATCTGTGTTTTCACAAAGTCCTGAATCATTTTTACATGGCGGTCCTTCTGTTCCTACTGGGTATCAATCACTTTCTGGTACCTTTGCGGGAGCATCTCCTCAACCTGTTGATCATGGGTTATTAGTTGGAAACAGTGGTAATGTACCATTGAGTATAGGTGACGTTTATATGATGTCAGGTTCAACTCCCATTAACCAACCTCAAGGTGGCCAATTACCGCCTGGGGGGCAACCTTCGTTAATGCCTGGGGGGCAACCTCAAGGTACTTCATTCGTGACTGGGGGGCAACCTCAAGGGTATCAACCCCAAGGGTATCAACCCCAGCCTCAATATGTACCCCAAAGTCAACCTCAGTATCAATATCAACCTCAAGGATGGCAACCTCAAGGATGGCAACCCCAAGGGTATCAACCCCAAGGGTATCAACCTCAAGGATACCAACCTCAAGGTCAAGGTCAACCCCAGTATTCGTATTTACCTCAAGGTTATCAACCTACGGGTCAATACCCTGGTCAAGGTTATCAACCACCTCAAGGGCAATCATATGGGACTACACCTTACAGTTATCAACCCTATCCTCAATACGGCTATGGATCTCAGTATCCTCAACCTGTTACGAGTCAATACCCTGGAATGTTAACATGGGATCCGTCACAGGGTCAACAGATGTCGCAACCAAGTATACAGTCGGTACCTCAAGCAGGACAACCTGCAGTTCCTGGTCCACCCCAGCAACCGCAACCTGTCCAGTCAAGTGTTCAGACCCCTGTAACTTCTGTAGTTACTCAGCCGCCAATTGCACCTAGTACTCCACCTCACACGGCTGCAGCAACTACCGCTTCATCTACCATGCTTACATCTGGAGTATCGGCAGCTCCGGTTTCTACTGTCCCTGTAACCACTCCTCAGACATCTGTACCGTTGTCTGGACCCACGGTTCAAACCACAGTCCAGATGCCTGCAGGCCAACCTGGTACAAGTACGGTTGTTACTACTCAACCTCAATTTGTTCAACCTCCGTACCAGGGACAGTATCAACCTGGGCAAGCTGCCCAACAACCGGTTTACCAGTATCAACCGTATCCTGGGTACACTTATCAACCACCTCAGCAACCCCAGTACGGTCCGGTTAATCCTGGTTTTCCAGGAGGATATAATATCCCAAATGCGACTCCTGTTCCTAGTTATCCTGGATATCCTCCTCCTGGGGCTGGTATTGTGACTCAGAGTTTTAGAGATCCTAACCGGCAGTTACCGTTTATTGCGACTTTAGATTTACCCGACTTGACGCGCCTAACGAACGATCCAATTCAATATCTTCCGTTCTGGCCGCCAATGCCAAATAAGTTGCCCAGCGATATACCCAAGTTCGAAGGTAAGTCTGGAGAGGATCCGTCTAATCACGTGATGACTTACCACCTCTGGTGTGCATCAAATTCCATCTCAGATGATTCTATCCGCTTACGTCTTTTCCAGCGTACACTCATTGGTCTCGCAGCCAAGTGGTACATTGAGTTGCCACGGGCTTCTTTTTACAACTTTAGCCAGTTAGCTACTTCATTCTTAACTCATTTTCAGTTACCAGTCAGATACGATAATGGTACAGAATTATTAACTTCGCTAAAACAATCGACATCCACGTACATTTCTGATCACATCCATGAGTGGAGACGTCGAAGAAGATTAGTGAAAGTTTTTATCCCGGACCAAATTTTAGCTGAATGGTTTGTAAAATCATTATTACCAAGAATTACTGAAGATGTAGCTAAGGCCGGAGTAGTTACTGAGGAGCAAGTCATTGCTCAGGCACAATACCTTGACTTAGTTTACACTCAGTCGGGTACGTTACACGAGAAAATTCCGGATCTTCCAAAGTCAAACCAAATCGCTGCTGCTCCTTCGGGATCTCATGCCGCTGATGGTATGATCGGTATCGTGACTACGAAGAGTAAGAAGAAGTCTTCCAAGACCTCCAATACTCCAATTATCACTTTGCCTGATTCTCCGACAGGAGAGTCTTCTCCTCCTGAACTTACCGCCGACATTCACGCTGTAGAGTCATCTACGGCCAAATCCAAAAACGGTGGAAAGAAGAAAGGAAAGAAGAAGGCTAAAGCAGACAAGGCTCCAAAGGAGAAAACGGAAAAGTCGGAAACCAATGACGAAAAGCGCAAACCTCGTTATCCTTGTCTCATTTGTGAAGAAGATCATTTTACGAGAGACTGCCCTCATCGGGCCGAGGTAGTGAAAATAGTTAAAGGTTCTCCCACTCCTGCTGTGTTAAAGAATCCATTTCCCGAGCAGGAAAATAAGATGATAGGTTCTTCTTCGAATGCCAGTGAAGAACCCATTTTGATGATGTCTCATGTCAGGATTGCGACTCGATCGCAAGATTATGGTAGTAAGGCTCCTGTTGATGGTAAAGAAGCAGAATCTTCTCACTCTAACCCATCAACCTCAGCTCCTGGTTCCGATCCACTACAGATCGAAAAACCTAACCCAGACTTAGTGATTAAGCCGCCCGCCAAGGGTGTACTTCGAAGGTCTGCTTTCAATCCACATGCGAGAGCAGCCCAGAATTACAACATTGTTGAAGACTTAGCTGTTTCACCTTCAGCAATGTCGGCACTCGAAGTGCTGCAATCATGTCCAGCGCAACGAAAATTGCTTTTGTCGGCTATTGGAGCTGTCGATGTTCAGGACCCGAACCTAATGATCTTTGATCTAGAAAGTAGTACACCGCGTCTCCCCCATCAAATGGCTTTCCAAATTCCAGTGATAGTCAAAAACAGGCCTATTCATCGGACTGTGATTGATGAGGGAGCTTCTACGTGTATTATGTCGATTCAATGTTGGAGATCGCTTGGTTCTCCTTCGTTGAACCAATCCCCCACCATCCTTAAGGCCTTTGATGGCCGTGGGTTCCGTCCGTTTGGTATTCTACAAGAATTGCCTATAGGGGTCGAAGGTAAAACCGTTAGTCTGGATGTGGAAGTGGTTGATGCCCCTCTAGACTACAACCTTCTTTTGGGTCGAAGTTGGTCATATGCTATGACAGCGGTCGTTTCATCGGTCTTCAGAGTCATTAAGTTTCCACATAACGGTAAGATCGTGACTATTGATCAGCTGACATACTTTTCATCCGACCCAACCTCTTTAGAAACTATCCAGCATGTTGGTAAAACGACAATCCCTTATAGGGACATTGGTGTAGGTTTAGTTAAGGATTCCGGTTTACTGGGAACTTTTCCTCTCCCTCCACTCAATGCAGACCCTTCGTTTGCAACAATTCATATGATCACGTCAGAAAACATTATTTATGATGATCCTTGGTATGTTCCCTCTGACTCTGAGCTAGACTCACTCGGTGATGTTATGCCGTTGAGTCCGTATGAGATTGCTTATGAAGCTCTTATGTCTTTTACCGACTTTCATTCAACCGACCAAATGAATGTGGTCAGTGAAGAGTCACTTTTCACCTCACCCTTAGAACGGATAACGTTTCCCGAAGAAGTGTCATCTGACGAACAACTTCGCGAAATCCTAAGTGTAGATGATCTACCATGGGAAGATCTCCATCACAGATCTTCGTTTTTACCTAAGGATGATGCATTTGAAAATGATTTTTCATCTATCTTTACCGCTGAATATGTCAAAGACGCTCAGGATCCAACGAAACATTCTGATTCAGAGCTGAATTTAGGGAATATTTCTCGTACTATTCCCATTGATATTTCAGTGAAGCCCGGAATCGAGGAGAACATTCATATAGGTGCCGCATGTACTGAAGAAGAAATCCAAACTTACAAGGCCCTATTCCAAGAATTCCGCGACGTGTTTGCCTGGTCCTACGAAGAAATGCCAGGAATCGATCCTGCCATTGTTGTTCATGAAATCAAAACCTACCCGGATGCTAAACCCATTCGGCAACGGTTGCGTCAGATTCACCCTCGAAAAGCAGCTGCAATCAAAGCCGAAGTCGAAAAGCTGTTGAAAGCAGGTTTCATTTATCCGATCCCGTTAACGGATTGGGTATCGAATATTGTTCCCGTCAATAAAAAACAAGGAACAATAAGAATCTGTATCGATTATAGGGATATCAATCGAGCTTGTCCAAAAGACAACTATCCTACGCCTTATATCGATCAAATTATTGATGATTGTGCCGGAAGTGAGATGTTTTCCTTCATGGATGGTTTCTCAGGTTATAATCAAATCAATATTCTACCTGCCGATCAACCAAAAACGGCATTCATTTGTCCATGGGGGACATTTGCTTATTGCAAATTACCTTTTGGCCTTAAGAATGCCGGTGCTACTTTTCAACGGGCCATGTCTTATGCATTTCATGACATCAAGCACATTGTGCAACCCTATCTCGATGATTTGCCTGCTCATTCTTTACACCGAGCTGATCACCTTGTCCATTTACGAGCAATCTTTATGAGGTGTAGGCATTATCGAATTCGGTTGAATCCCCACAAGTGTGTTTTCTGTATAGAAACAGGTCGATTGCTGGGATTTGTTGTTTCCAAAACCGGCATTCGCGTCGATCCCTCGAAAGTCGAGGCTATCATCCAATTGCCTCCTCCTTCGAGTTTGCGCCAACTCCAAAGTTTGCAAGGGAAAGCGAACTTTTTACGCCGATTCATCCCTAACTACGCCGAGGTCACTAAAGGTTTTACACGGTTGTTGAAACAGAACGTACAATTCTTTTGGGACGAGATTGCTCAACAATCTTTTGATGCATTAAAACACGCGTTGACCCATGCACCGTTATTGCATCCTCCCAACTACAACCAGGACTACTTCTTATACCTCGCAGCTTCGCATTCCACCATTGGAATGGTGTTAGTTCAAGAAGATGAATTCAAGGCAGAGCATGTGATATATTACCTTAGCAGAACCTTAAATCCAACTGAGTTAAAATATTCACATGTGGAGAAATTGGCCCTGGCAGCCGTTCAAGCTGTCCAGCGTTTTCGTCACTACATTCTTCTCCGCAAAACTACTGTTATTTCGGATTGCAACCCTATGATTTATATCTTGACAAAACAACTGCTAGGGGGCAAGTACTCTAAATGGATCGTCATCCTGCAAGAGTTCGACTTGGAGTTTGAGAAGTCCAAGTCTAAGAAATCTTTAGTCTTCGCGGAATTGATGTGTGATTTCCCGAGTGCTGACACAGAGACTGTGGCAGAGGAGTCCATTGCGGACGAATCTTTGTTTCTTATTAGCACTGTAGATCCGTGGTATGGGGATATAATCATCTATCTCCAAACCCAAACCTTTCGGCCTGAAGCTTCCAAGGAAAACCGTCGAAAAATTCGGTTTCAATCCCAGCAATACAGAATTATTGGAGATACACTTTATCGCCTGGGGGCAGACTTAGTTTTTCGACGTTGTTTAACTCACGATGAGGCTGAGAGAGTTTTGAATGATTGTCACTCTGGAGCATGTGGCGGTCATATGTCTGGGTATGCCACAGCTCAGAAGGTGTTGCGCGCTGGCTATTTCTGGCCGTCTATGTTTAAAGATTGTATCCTTGCCGTCAGAAAATGCCACAACTGTCAAGTGTTTGATCGCAAGATGCGCGCTCCACCTGCTCCTCTCCACCCTATAATTGCCGCTGGTCCATTCGCCAAATGGGGCATTGACTTTATTACTTGTAACCCTCACTCGGCCGGGGGGCATGCGTATATCATCCTTGCGGTTGATTATTTTACTAAGTGGGCCGAGGCGATGCCTACATTCGACGCAAGCGGCAAGACAGCTGCACTTTTCGTATTCAATCATATCATAACTAGGTTTGGTGTCCCACAAGCAATCATTACGGACCATGGAAGCCATTTTCGAAATGTCATGATGACTGAGCTTACAAGCCAGCTTGGTTTGCGCCACGATAGCTCTACACCTTATTATCCGCAAGCCAACGGTTTGGTTGAGTCAATCAACAAAGTTCTAGTCGTCATGATTCGACGGATCATTGGTATCCATCGAACGAATTGGCATAACATGTTATTTTCGGCGCTATGGGCATATCGAACTTCAGTGAAAAATTCAACAGGTTTCACCCCTTTTCAGCTAGTTTATGGCTTAGAAGCTGTGTTACCTATTGAGTGCGAAATCCCATCACTTCAAATGGCTGTCGAATTACTTCCAGCTACTTCCGAAGAGGAGAAACGGTTGTTATACTTGGCTAAATTAGATGAGACTCGACGTGACGCTACTTTAGCTATCGAGACTCACGCGAAACGAATGAAAGCTCAGTACGATAAAAATGTAACCCCTCGAAGTTTTTCGGAAGGAGACCTAGTACTATTATATGATCAAGCTAACGATAAGCTAGGTGCTGGAAAATTCGTTCCCATGTGGCATGGGCCCTACATTGTAAAGCGAAAGCTAGCAAAAGGGGCTTATGAGTTAGTTGATTTTGATGGGGACTCTTTGGGCAAACCCAGAAATGGACTTTACCTAAAGAGGTATTATGCTTAAAATGATGGATGGAGAAATTTTTAGATAGGTTAGATTTCCTTTCTAGCTAGCAAGTGTGTTAGTTTAGTCAGTGTGCTTAGCTTAGCGAGTGTGGTTTTTCGTCATTATTCTGGCTTATCTTGGTTTTACTCTTGATATTGTAGATGTCGACGCCTCTCCAAACATACATTGGATTTGCTGATGGTGCTTGTCGTAGTACACGGAATATCTCTTCCGCAGCTTGGGTTATCTATTCGCCCTCTGACGAGTTAGTTTCTATGCATGGGGTAAGCCTCGGTCAAACAACGAATAACATTGCAGAATACAGTGCAGTGGTTGAATTATTATCCGAATCTATTTCATTTGGAATTCGACGTTTGATAGTGAGGTTAGATTCTGAACTTGTTGTATTACAGCTTAATAGAGTTTATGCCATTAGAAATCCTGTGTTATTAAGGTTGTTTTTGAGAGTGCGTCTCTTGGAACGTGAATTTGATTACATTGAATATCAACATATTCCAAGGTCTTTGAATACATTAGCAGATGCAATTGCTTCTCGAGTGTTGGACAGACATTTATAATAATCATGCAAGTAAATTTAAAGACATTTCATCATACATGTTAAACAAGATAAGCCGGTAATAGTGATATATAGATATAGATAGAAGTGTGTCCAAAAATATATACATCGTCTTCGATCATAGGTTTAACACACCTTATGATCGGCAAAATGATAGTACAAAAAGTCAAAAATGTCACATGTGACTACAAAAGTGACTAGTCAATCACTGGTGGTGCTCTCTGTACGACACCACTGCGCGGGCTACCTTGCGCAGAAATCTCCTAAACGGTCCAGGGACCGCGACTACGAAGCGCTGAAGCCTCATAGGAATATCGTCCATAGTAGTCTCAGGTATATCTGCCGTGAGACGCTCTAGATCATGCTCCAAATCAGCTAGTACTTCTGCTGTCGCATCCTGTAGGGCCGGTGCCGGTGCAGCTGGATGTCGTCTGTCGTAAGGCCGGAGATTGGCTGGACGCTGTGGTCCAACATCTGCATTTTTAAAATTTTACTGTTACTTTGAGACGATATATATGAAAAATAAAAAAATACATAATTAGAAAACTTGTGAAAATGAAAGTACCTCTGTCATCCCATTGTTCTCCCTGTGGAAGAACCATGTCCGGATCACCTCTGAAATCCATTCCGGCATATGGAAAGTCTTGTATCACAAAAAGCTGGCCCTCTAGCCAGTCGAAGTAACTGTCTGAGAATCGAACCACTGCAGCACCCTCGTCAGGATGCCGGGCCATCACCGCAACCCATCGAACAAGCTTTGGCTCCCGAGGACCCAAGTCATCAACAGTGAGTTGCTGAGGGATCAGCATAGGAACTCTCTCCAAGGCAAAGCTCACGACTATAGGCCCATATCCAAAAGTTTTTAGTCGTCCGTTCTTTGCCTTGGTTAGTTGGCTCTTCATATGAGCCGACACAGCTTCGCACCAGTTGAAGATGGTGCCTTGGTAACAGTCAACTGCCATCCGCATTTGGGATCCGGAAGCAATGTGCAAGGCGGCCGCGCCACAAATCCTGGTGACCGTAAATGCAATAACTCTAAGTTCCGCCAGAGCGATGTGCTTTATCTCCACGCCTTTTTTATGGCGAGTCCCTGGTCTGCACCACTCCTCGCGGAGATCATCAAGGGATTGGCCACCCGGCCTGGTCCCCGCAAGGTTGAGTTGCTCACCTCTGTTTGGCAAGCCAGTGAGAAAGTATACATCCGAGGGCTCTATCTCGAGCTGGTGCCCTCCAATGTAAAAACATTGATCTTGAACGTTCCATCGCTCAACCAGCCATTCCAAAAATCTTACCTGGCCCCTCATGCCCGGTATGGTCCAATATTTGTACAATCCACATGTTCTTAAGGCATCCAGAGAGGGTTGGTGGTTAATCGCAGCTTCATCGTCCTCTACGTGCTCTCTCTCTCTCCAGTCTAACATGTTTTAGGTCCTGCACATCAAAAGAGTCAATTAGAAATTAATTTGAGCAAATTTGGTGGTTTTTTGAGAGAGTTGGGGTTTTGAAATGCGCCCTTTGCGGAAGACGCACCCCGGCTTTGTAGCACAGGGCGTCCGGACGCAGGTCACCCGAAGGGCACCTGCGTCCGCCGAGGGGCGCATTTTGAACCCAAAACCCCCCAAAAAATGAAACAGAGACCAAAAACAAAAAACTAAACGGATAAAAATGAAGAGTGGGATGTGTAAAATACCTCGGTGAAGCGGCGTTCGATTCCGACGGTCAGATTTTCCGCAGCAACCACGGGAAGTTTCTTGTCAAAAGCTCCTTTTTCAACCTCAACAGTGAAACGGTAAAAATGACATGGTAAAAGGTCTTTTTATAGGTTTTTTGGATGAATTAGTTCATTTTTTACCATGAAAAGATGTTTTTGAATGTATTTTTGCCTATTTTAAACAGGTATGAGTAATGTGTCGCTTTTGTGCAGGACGAAGGGATTTCGAGGGAAATTGTAATTTTTCACAAACAAAATTTCAGAGTCATCTTTTAAGCCCTTTTCTGACTCCTAAAACATGAAAAGATCGCCGAGTGTTTCTTTTTCACTCGTTAAAACGGAATTAAAAGACGGTCCCCTTTTAGCTCTTTTCTGACCGCAAAATCAGGAAAAGATTGCCGGGTTTTTGTCGTTTCGAACTCGATAAGGAAATAAAACGACGTGTCCTTGATCGCTTTTTACTTTTCAGGTTAACGACACTATTATGAAAGTACTCCTTGGTCGCAAGATCAAGCGGTTCCCCCAGGTATTATTTTATACTTTTTCGGGCTTGAGGGACACAAATATACGAAAAAGTTCAACGTGGAGTCTCCTTTAGTTTTTTCAGACTCTCTAAAATTGAAAAACGCCGAGTTTCTCCTATACTGGGCTCGTTAAACTTTTACAGTAGAGGACCTGTTCAATTACAAACAGGAACGAACCACTCCTTCCTAGGGTTCGAATTTAAACTAGGTTGGACTCGTCCGAAGGATGAGCTTATAATCAAGCATATGTTATCCTCCTCAAGCTTGTTAAAAATAAAGAGGTACTTGCCAGAAATGGTGGGGGAAAAGAGAGAAGAATGAACCTGTTTGTCACCTTTTGTCTCAAAGAAACTTTATTACCACTCTTGAACACGACACTTTTTCATTCACCTGGGTTGGGAAATCTTTTACCTCACAGTTGACCAAATCACTTTGAAAGTCTTTAACCGGGTTCCGGGGATTAACTTTGAGTTATTCGTCACCAAGCCATCTGTTGTGTCGTTATGTGTTCAAGAGGTCTGCAAGCAAAACTTTCATCTGCAAAATACTTGTCATCCATTTGACCATCCCTGAGTCAGTCCTTACAGCAACATTTCTTCAACTTGAACAATGATTTCGTGTTGCGGGCTTGCCTGCAACGGGTCGCTTTCTATCGACATCGACACATTATCTAGAAAGATGACTTAGGAATCGACAGTACCTTGAAGTCTGCATGCATCAATGGCAGGTTTCTCGCCTTTGACGTCAGTTTACATCATTGACTTTCGATCAGAGGATTCCGTGAAGTGTTCGACATCAAAACATCTATTCACATTTCACGGGTTGTGCTTGGTACTTTGAGAACCATTGACATTACTGGTGGTTTCTCTCACGCTTGTTAACAGTTTACATCATTGACTGGTAATCAAGTGGTTTCTACCATGTTCGACATCGAATCATTTAATCACATGGCTAGAATCGTACCAATTCGGGAAGTAGAAGTGAAGACCCTGGATCTAGTTTCTACCATCCAGGCTGCGAGGAGTTTTGTATTCATTATCTATGTAGACTAATCATAAACAGATGGCTGCGTCCATACTGTGTCTACAAAAGTCTATAAAAATGATGTACTGCAAGATCATTCCTGTATCAGAATAGTTAGTCCATTAGTTAAAGTTTTGAATCTGAGTATGGGAATGCCTACCTCAGTGATGATATAATCTTATCCATGTATTTTGTGTTGAAAATTGCAGGTTCCAACCAGGCCATCCACAAGGCAATCCTTGAAATGATAAAGCGCTTCACCCTTCCTAGAATTACAAAACCCTATTCTATTCCAGGCTTCGCACTTTAGGGGGCAATCTGTTACACTAAAAAATGTCACCTTGACTACTTACAGTTAGTATGGCTCAAATCAACAGTCATGCTACCCTCTTAGGCAAGTCTCATGCCTCTGTTATCCATCTCAAACTCAAAGAAGAGAGAAAGTCTTGTAAAAACTATGTTTATCTCTGGGGTCGCAGGTTCTCTCTAGTCTTACCTGCGGGGACGCTGACCTTGTTCACAAAATCTGCGTCCATGGACGCTCTGTATGTTAAGGGACAGGTGCGTCCCTCTGTAAAAGGCAAAATGCGCGAGTTTTATCTTGAAAAAGTTACTTGTGGTTACTTCTAGAACATTCTAGAGGTCGGTTTGATGAAATGGATGCGCCTCCAGTTGGTTCATGTATCTCTATTAAGGGGGAACTTATCCCATCAATAAGGGAGTTATCCCACCCATAGAGGGGGATGATCCCATTGATAGTGGACCTGAATAACCTCTTTACAGCACTATAAATAAAGGCATTGAGCCAAAGGAGAGGAGGTTGGAGCTATACATTTTCTTTGGGTAAATGCTGCAGGATTTAGGTCTTCCATTAGAGCCTTTGTGAGGAGAGATTGTCTTCACTTGATTCTACTTGGGAGAGGGTGAGCTTTGTCAAAGTAGAGGAAAACCCTTGATGGACCCTGGGAGGAACTTGCACAACACCAAGGCCAGGTTGTAAGAGTTTCTTTGTTTCGTTATTAATACAAACTGGTTTATTTTTCTCAATAGCTTGTGTTAATGAGTTATTTCATGTGTTCCTTGGTCTGCATGTTGAATATATGTTTTATTATATGAAATGCAAGTGCTTGGTAATTGTTTGATTGTTTGTGGTTGCAGGAATTGACTTGAAGGAGGAGCTCATCCGGATCGTCAAGAACGGACTTCAACAACAGCGTTTTGGAATAAGGTAAACCTAAACACTTGTAGTTTTCATGTTGTAAAAGGTGTATTTAGAGAAAGATCACTCCATTTTGTCTTGTTTGTCATTAGAATGTCTTAGACTTCTAGGAAGGTCAGTCGTGTCCGCACCCTTGACAGATTCCGTGTGACAGGAGGCACTATTCCTTTTAAGGTACAAGTTAACTTCGATATTCCCATATTTGAAGGCCTGATAGATGCAAACGCCGTAGATAAATGGTTAAATCTATTGGAAGGATATTTTTCAGTTCATGACTTTTCCAATTGGGAAAAGATTACTTTTTCACTTCTCAAAGCCACCCCACACATCAAGGACTGGTGGGAAACCTATTGTGAAAAAAAGGACAAGAGTGAACCCTCGCTGTTTTCAACTACAACCACTTGTAATTATTTTTGAGATGCTATCAAGGAACAATATTACCTTGTCGGGAGCTACGAAGATAAATACATAAAGTGGATGATGCTATGGCAGGGAAGGGACCAACATGTGCCAAAGTTCACAAATACTTTCAACACCCTTCGTAAGAAGCTGGGTATCAAGGATACTGAGCGGCATTTGGTGCTCAAGTACCGTGACTATCTACACAAGTACATCTAGGATGAGATGGAGTTCCTGGACATCTCCTCGCCTGGTTTGACGTATCGGAACACTGTAAAGATTGAGCAAAATTTTAAATAGAAGAAGTTGGACTTTGGATCTGCGAATCCAAAGCAAGGAAAAGGTGCCCCCAAACCATAGAACAAAGGACTAAGCCAAGATGGGGCTACCCAGAACAACCCGTCGAAGCCACAAGCAAAGAACAACACCATGAAGATGAAGAAGGACATGGGAAATTGGTGTGAGTTCCATAAGAGCTCAACTCACAATACAAGTGAGTGTTGGGCCAAGCAGTCACTAGTGGTCAAACTGAAGGCTTCCGAATCAGATGTAGGTTCTGACTCTGAATCTAAACTGGATAAGGGAATTTCTAAAGGGAAGCAGACCATTGATGCAGAGCCCAGTGCCATCGTGGCCACCATAAAGATCTAGAAAATTGAGCCTAAACATACAGAGGAGGGGGAATGCCTCTTCCACTCATAGATGTGGGTGAATGGTTCTCCGTTGTAGTTCATTATCAACAACGGGAGCCAAAAGAACCTCATTTCAGCATAGGTCATGAAGCGGCTAGGCCTAAATACTATAGCACATCCACAACTGTACACCATCAGGTGGCTTCACTAAGGATGAGATCTTCGCATCAGCTAGCAGTGTCACCTTCCCTACAACATCAAGCCCTTCACTGATGAGGTACTATGTGATGTTGATCCTCTTGAAGTTTCTGATGCATTGTTAGGACAACCATACTTGTGGAAGCGACATGTTGTATATGAGTCTAGACCTTGTTCTATGATTATTACTTTGGCTAATAAGTTGTATAGGATACCGGAGGTAGTCCCACCTACCGCCTTCTCTTTGACCACTACAAAGCAATGCAGTAAGATCATTTCTCAAACTAGGAAATTTGTTTGTCTTATGATTCATCCCCAAGGCAAGAAGAAGGTTGTGGCCATGACTTCCAGGTAGGGCTTCTCTACATAGGAGCAGCAGATGGACAAGACCATGGAGGAGTACAGGGATATTTTTGCCTCACCCATAGGGGTACCTCTGCACTTTCAGGTCAAGAAATCCATCGATCTAACCCTGGGTGTGCCACTACCCAATGGACCGATCTATCGATGCTCTGTTCTGGAGAATGATGAGATCAAGAGATAGATTTAGGAACTACTATAGAAAGGGAACATTAGGCCAAGTTCATCAACTCGTGCGAGCCCAATTGTATTGGTACAGAAGAAGGATGGGACCTAGAGGCTCTGTATTGACTATTGGGTGCTGAACAAGATCACTATCCAGAATAGGTACCCAATCCCGTGAATTGATGACCTTCTAGACCAACTCAAGGGGGGGGGATTATTTCAGCAAGATTGACTTCAAGTCAGGTTATCACCAGGTGCCTATCAAACCCTTCGATGTGTGAAAGACGACCTTCAAATCCAAGGAGGGCCTTTTTCAATGGTTGGTCATGTCATTCGGATTGACAAACACCCCTACAACCTTCATGAGACTGATGGATGACATCTTGCAACCCTTCACCAATGCATTCATGGTGGTGTATTTGGATGACATCTTGATCTTCAGCTAGAGTTTGAAAGAGCACCTCCACCATATTCAACATGTCCTTCAAACCCTTCGACAACACAAGTTGTGTGCTAACTTGGAGAAATACACCTTTGGCTTGACCCAAGTTCAATATCTAGGGCACGTCATTGATGAGAAGGGTGTACATGTGGACCCATCCAAGATACAAGTCATTCAAGATTAGCTAGCCCCAACCACTCTAACAAAGCTCTGCAACTTTTTGGGTCTTGCAAATTTCTACCATAGGTTCATGTTGGGGTTCTCTCATATCACTTGGCCTTTAAGTCAAGTCACCAAGGGCGGAGTGAAAGAAAAGTTCTTTTGGTTGGAAACCTAACAATGAGCGTTCTCCGTGTTGAATAATTGCCTCTATTCTGCACCAGTGTTCACATTACCAAACCTACAACAACCATTTGAGATTGAAGCAAATGCCTTCGACTATGTTATTGGTGTGGTTCTTACTTAGCATGGGCATCCAGTGGCATACCAAAGTGAGACACTTTCAGGCACAGTCCAAAAGTACCCCACTCACCACAAATAAATGTATTCCATTGAGCAAGCATGCCGTCAATGGAAGCAGTACATTATGGGGAAGGAAACGGTCATCCACATAGACCATCAACCTCTATAGTTCATACAAACACAAGGGAAGTTGCAGAACAATCGCCGTCAGAAATGATCCACCTATTTGCAACAGTTCCATTTGAACATTAAGTATAAGAAGAGAAACACCAATAATTTCACTGATTACCTCAGCCGACCACCGGTCATCGTGCTAATCACTGTGCTCAACTTCTATGGGCACGAGACATCAGGGTGGCCACATCTTTACAAGAGTGATCCAGAATTCGGCAGTATATACTAGACACTCCTCAAAGGGAAGAAAGTTCCAAATTTTCAACTTCAAGATGCACTGTTATGCCACTTGGGACACATTTTTATTCCTTCACGTGAGCATGCCAAGATGATTTGAGAGGTGCACTATAGTCAGGTCACTAGACATTTCAGAGTAGAGAAAACAGTGGCGGTATTGCAGAAGTATTTTTATTAGCTGAAACTTCGTTGGGATGTTGGGAAGTGCCTTAGATCCTACACTACCTACGCCATTGCCAAACCAACCATCAAGAAACAAGGCTTGTATACTCCTCTACCTACTCCTAGTCGACCTTGGGAATCTGTATCCATGGATTATATGTCGGGCCTTCCTTCTACTAAGCACAGTAATGATTGTGTTTTCATGGTCATTGACAGATTCTCTAACATGGCCATCATGACAGCTTGCAAGAAGAGTATCACAGCAGAGGCCACTGCTAAGCTCATCTTTGAGTGAGTGTGGGTACACTTTGGGATCCCACAGTCCATTATCTTAGATCGAGATAGTAGATTCCTGAGTGCATTTTAGTCAAGTCTCTAGTCGATGCTAGATACAAAACTTACTAAGTCTACGACCTTCCATCCCCAAACTAATGGCCAAACAAAGGTTGTCAACAGGATGATCGTACACATTCTACACATGTATAACTCAAAGTGTCCATGCACATGGGATGAAAGTATCCCCTATGTCCAACATGGCTACAACAAAGCTCTCCATAGCTCAGCAGGTCACAACCCCTTTCAAGTAGGGCTGGTATTTCAGCCATTATGCCCCATTGATGTGGCCATGCCATTTTCAGCTACTCAAGTAGATTCGGCTACGTGGAGTCCAAAGCTGAAAGGGATAAAAACTTCATTGAGAGCATTCAACACATCCGCCAGTAGGTCCATGATATCTTGGATAGAGATCTTGCTAAGTACAAGAAATGTCATGATCAGCATCAAGTGCCGCACAAGTTCCAAGTGGGTGAAAAAGTTTGGCTACATTTACAAAAGGAGCGCCTTCTTGGACCCTGTAGCAAGCTTCGCCCGCTCTGATATGGGCCATACACCATCACTAAGTCCGTCGGCGACAAATGCCTTCGAGCTTAGCATCCCACCATTCCTTGGTCAGCACCCAATGTTCAATGTAGATCGCCTTCGGTCATACTTTCCGCCATTATTGGACACATTGGACATTGCAGAACAACTCACACCAATAGAGCTCAACCCAGACTGCATGGAACAAGCCACAACTAATCAGATCATGGACACACAAATTAAGAACACTCGACAATAGAGGATACAACTATATCGAGTTGTCAAAGCAAGTCAACTCCTTCACCAAGGCAAATGGCTCACCCGGGGACCAAGTTCAACAGAAGTTTCCTCATCTCATGGAGGAACTCAACACAATGGGGACCATTGCTTCCTAAGGGGGGAGGACTGATCTAGGTGGATATTGGTGGCCACCCGCCTATTCCACTTGGACCCTCACGATTGTTTTTTTCAGTTTTTCAGTTTCCTTAATTGTAGCATCATTTACTATTTTTGGCAGGTTTTTGGGCCATGAACTTCCGAACCCATTTTGAGGCCCTAAACGATGTTTTTCTTGGCAAAATTCATTCAATGATTGCTATAGCAATCACATTGGTAGTTGTATTCCTTAGAGATATCTTTCCAATGAGGTATCATACGTGTCAAATAAAGATAATATGACCAATTTACGACCTCGGGAAGTTGGTTGCCTAACTAACCCAAACGATGCCCATAAACTCCTGGTGTTACATCTCCTTGGGTTATGGTTTTAGTTGTTTAGGGTTTTCTCTTATTTTTCAATAATAAAAAGGCCCTTGAGCCTCATTGTAACTCAGTTCAGAGGCATGTCATTTCCACATATCTTATTAGAGATAAGCTACCATCACCCGAGATATCTTATTTCCATTCTGTTTGTAAGCATAGTTCAATATTTTTTTATTACTGAAATGAAGTGCTTTTTTGCTGCATCATTGGATTATATCTATAATTTGTAGTGTTCCTGTTTAATTTTGGATCAGAAGATAAGAGCCATCATGGAGTGGGTAGCTCTTAAGAGTGTGGATGAGGTGAGATCTTTCATGGGGTTGGCAAGCTACTATAGGAGGTTCATCAAGACCTTCTCGCATATTTCTTATCCTATCACATCATTGCAGAAGAAAGGTAAGAAGTTTGAATGGACAGAGGAGTGTGAAGCTAGTTTGGAGTGTCTCAGGTAGTTGTTAACACATGCACTAGTGTTAAAGATTGCAAATCCAGACAAAGAGTTTGTAATATGCACAAATACTTGCAATAGAGGGCTTGGTGGATTACTTATGCAGGATGGAAAGGTGGTATGCTATGAGTCATGAAAACTGAATGAGCATGAGAAGAACTATCCCACGCATGATCTTGAGTTGGTAGAAATTGTACATGCATTGAAGACCTGGAGACACTATCTCCTGGGTAGGAGGTTCACATTGATGAGTTATCACAGTGATTTGTGATATCTATTTGACCAACCGAATCCGAATGGTAGGCAGGCTCAGTGGTTGGCTACGATCAATGAGTTTGATTTTGATATCAAGTATATCAAATGTAAAGAGAATAGAGTGACAAATTCTCTTAGCAAACGAATACAAGTAAATCACTTAGCAACTATGAGCTCCTATGGGACAGATCTATAGGAAAGGATCTTGTGGGCAAGTCAACAGGATGTCAGATATATGGATATTGTGCACATGTTATAGCAGAGTATTGGTATAGGTATAGGTAGTGGTACAGGTGCAAGTTCCAAAGATGTGGATTATTGCCTTACAACAGATGGATTGGTCATATTCAAAGGCAAGATATATGTGTTAGATAACAACGAGCTCAAGAAGGTGATCTTGAGAGAGTTTCACGCGAAACCTTATTTAGGTCACCCAAGTTATGAGAAGACATTTGACTATAGTGAAGAAATTTTATTATTGGCCGAATTTGAAGAGGGATGTAGCAGAGTTGTGGCATGATGTTTTGATTGTCAGCGAGTGAAGGAAAAGTGCAAACATCCAAGTGGATGACTACAACCGATCGCGATTCCAGAGTGGAAATGGGAGGTCATTTCCATGAACTTCATTACATGGTTACTAAAAATAGTGAGACAACATGATTCCATAATTGTTGTTATGGATAGCTTAACAAAGGTTACACACTTCATCCCAGTGAAGTCTACATTCTCAGCTAGCGGTGTGGCATGGGTATTCATCTGAGATGTGGTCAAATTGCATGGTGTCCCAAACAAGATTTTGTCAGACAGTGATACGAAATTCAATTCCAAGTTTTGGAAGGAGTTATTTGCATGTTTGGGCACAAAGTTGACCTTCAGTGCGGCTTATCATCTGTAGACAAATGGACATAAAAATAGCATCAATAGGATATCGGAGGACATGTTGAGGATTTATGTGATGCATCAGCAGCGAAAGTGGGAAGAGTATCTCCCCTTGGTAGAGTTCGCATACAACAACGATTATCAGGAGTCATTGAGGATGAGTCCTTGTGAGGCATTGTATGGGTGGAGTTTTAACACTCCTATCAGTTGGAGTGATCTAGTTAACAAGGTGTTGATTGGACCAGAGATGTTGGCAGACATGGAACAAGAAATGCAGGTTCTAAAGAAAAATCTAAAGGCAGTGTTATCGGGAAAACTAGTGTCCATTCAGAGCTACTAGTCCCACTAAGACGGGTAGATATCTTACAAACAAATAGATTAAAGTTACTTGTGTTTTCCTTTATGAGAGATAGATGAGAGAGAAGCAAAGAGCACCAACCTCAATCTTTCGCTAGTCTCCTGGATTGTTTCCTCTCTCCTTTGATGAAGCTTTCACCACTCATTTCTCGCTTGTCCCGCTTCAAAGAACACCTGTAGAGTCAAGGCAGCAAAACACCATCAAAGCATAGAGATCGATAACCATAAATAATGTAGGATCAGATGTATATTAACCATATAAATGCATACATAAACAAGATTCAGATATATACAAGCATATGGAGGAAAACTAAAATAACTTTATTGATAGAAGTAGTAGAAGAGAGGATTACAACCAGGTTGTCTGATCCATAATCATCCTCCCAGCATGAAAGCCCTCTTCACCTCATACAAAGCAAGATCACCCAACAATGTCTTCAAAGAGAAACCAACAACACTTCCTTGCAAATTACAAAATTCCAGCCTCCGGATCTCTTGGATGAGGGATCCATATATAGATGTTTACAGGAGAGTGAGTCAGCTTCTGGGATTTTTATTAGTGTCATTTCATTGATAGTTCTTGGTTCCACTTGGAGATTTCAGATCTCTTACTCATCCCTGAGCAAATTCAGAGAGGCAAGTGTCATATGAGCAGTTTCTAGAAGATTCTCTGGGTTTCCACCTAGCAAACCGCTTCTGTCATTTGTCTGCTCTTGCTCATCGCACACTACAGAAGGGCTTTCCAGTATGCATCGCACACCCCCATGTGTAATAGGTGAGATGCATCACACCCTATGCATGCAGCAGTCTGTATGGTCTTGTTTTGACCAGTTCTAAGTAGTTTTTTCATGGAGAACTTCTGGGAGATGATGTAATCAGCTGACCTTGTTCCTTTAGGGTATGAAACAACACTTTTAGGGGTTTAGGAGCCCTTGATTTATGGAAATATGTGATTGGGGTTGCAGAGACCAAATATGTCTATGACATTTTCCCCCTGAAGCATGAGGTCGTAAATCCTTTTGATGTCAGGTGAAATGCTTTATAATGAGGATCCGAGGTTTTTCGAACTAGAAGGTGACCTGTAATAAGATACAATACAATACATTATCTTCATAATATTTTCATGATCTAGCTGAGGTGGGCATTCCCATGCTCAGCTTTATAAATTCATACTCATGTACATAAGACAGATAATCGTCTGTGTGGTAGACTGATGATTCTAGTAGAGCCATCATCCTTTAGTTTGGATGATTATTTATGCATCTATGATGTACATTTGATGTCTTTATTTTCCTGAATATATCGCAGCCCAAATGGATGGAACTAGATCCAGGGTCTTCAAACTCGTTCAATCTTCACTTGAAGTACAAGTCGATCCATGTGAAAAGATGTTCTGATGTCGAACATGGAAAGACATCGCCTGATTACCAACCTATGATGTAAGCTGTTAACAGGCACGAGAGGAATCACCGATAACGATGATGACCCTCAAGGTACTGCAGTACAATTTACGTGGTCTGAATACATGAGTTGATGTCGAACACCACGTAAAATCTTTCAGTTGAAGGCCATTGATGTAAACCTGTCGCCGGAAGTGAGAAACTTGTCGTTGAGGCATGCAAGCTTCAAAGTACTAAAAGGGTTATTCCTAAGTCAACTTCTTGGATAATGAGCTCATGTCGACAAGAAGTGACCCATCACAGGAGGGCCTTAATGAATCCCACATCTACGACATGGAACGGAGCAAATGATTTTGTGGAGGTGAAAACGATATGATGATATAAGGTTCAGGGTGGCGGTCATGAAAAAATGGAGAGTGAAGGTATTGTAGCGGATGAGATGTTGGCTAAGTTGGCGAATTCTCTAAGCGACTCCTCTTGAATATACCGGTGACACTGAAATGGATTGATATCGTTAACCCCAAGGTGGATGGTACGGTGGACCAATGGTGATATGACCGGTGAACGGAATAACCCAACCTGACTCAATCATGGTGATGGAGTGAAAGTATCATGTTCAAGAGCAACCTGCTACCAATGAAGCTATTCAAGTTTTCTTCCCTTTTTCCCCAATCATTGCTGACTAGTACCTCCTTATTTTTTTCAAGCTTGAGGAGGATAACATATGCTTGTTTTATAATTTTCCCTTCGGGTAAACCTGTCACTATGTTTTAACAAGCCTAGTGACAGTGAAACTCGCTCTTTTCTGCATGGACAAGTTTGTCGCTATTGTTTTAATGAGTTTAACGACAAAGATAACTCAGTCCTTTTCAATTTTAGAGAGTCTAAAAGGGACAGAAAGGCAACTCCAATGGTCCTTTTTCATAATGTAATCTCTTAAGTCTGAAAAAGTGTAAAATAATACGAAAGGGATGACTTTTTGATAGTTTTAACGAGCAGAACAAAACAAGCACTCGATCTTTTTGTGCAATAATCCCTCAGGTCCAAAAGGATTAAAATATGTAGGAGGGATGGCACTTCCGGTTACTTTAACGAGCTGGAGAGGCCAATTGCTCGGCAATCTTTTCATATTTTATGAGTCAAATGAAAAGAGATTAAAGGAGACTCATTTTTTGAGGAACGAGTGATGTTTTTGGATAGCAACTGGTTCCAGGTAAGGTTTGGAACTTTTCAATCATGGCAGTGTAAAGAAGGTGGCTAATAGAATCAGTTGTCGCAGCTATCCCTCAAAAGGGTAAATAATCAAATGGAGGTGTATGATTAGCTAAAAAAGAGTGTAGGTGATGGTAAGAACATGACCAAGGTTCAAAAGCTGATAGTCATGTGATCAAAATGGTTATTTACCGGAGGTGGGGTTCATTTTTTAATGAGCTTGAACTCTATGGAAACACTTGCTCATTGCTAGGTTTATTTTTTGATGAGCTTGAACTTCGCGTAAACTGCTCATGGTGAGGTTTATTTTTTAACGAGCTTGAACTTTGCGTAAAACTACTCGTGGCGAGGATTATTTTTTAACGAGCTTGAACTTTGCATAAAACTGCATATGATAATAGTCAGATACGTTGATTTCACCATTAACACTATGTTCTTTTGACGGTCGTGTTGCATGTTCAATTACTCCATCAAATTGATTAGAAATGTGAATACATGCTTGAAAAAATGAGTTAAACAACCATATTTTACTCGAACTACGTGAATAGTAACATAAAAATAGTTTTTACCTCTCATTTTTACCATTTCATTCAAATTTGGGATTTTTGGAGCTCTGGAGATGTTTTCCCCTTTGATTTTCACCAGCTAATTCTAGAAGATTCTGTGGACTATTTTCGGCGCTATCTAGACTAGGTAGGAGCTAACCCTGAGCTCTTCAATTGCATTCTTTCCTTTTCTGATTTTGAGCATGCTTTCTTGTTCTTCTGGGCCTCTGGGATTTGAACAATTTGTTCTCTCCCCATTACACCCAATGTACATCGAAAGGTGTGATGCATACTGAGATGGCCATTAGCTAGTCAGGATGAATCTCACCTAGTACACAACTAGGGTGTGATGGGCGCAAAAGGGAAAGTTTATGCACTATTTTTCATGGAAATTTTGCCTATTTTTGCCTGAATCAGGACCCTAATTCTTCTCTTGTTTGTTTTTCAGAGATTCATTGTATCAAGATGGTTGTTACATGGCGTGAATGTGAGCATGAAGAAGAGGACATGGTTGCTTTACATGATCCAGGTACGGTAACTACTTTGCGGAACTGTGGTTTGCTCAAAATCCTCCGCATATCCGGCATGAGGCAACAAATCAATTTGTTGCAATATTTTCTCGATATATGGGATCTTACCAACCAAGTGTTTCAGATTCGAGGTAAATCCATCCCTTTGACAGTTGAGGATGTCTACTTCTTGACCGGTTTATCGAGGCGTGGTGACCCTCTCTCACTATCAGGCTCTGCCCGTGGAGGTGAATCTGCGAAGGATTATATTCACCGATTCTGTAGAGATGGATCTCAGCCAAGTAGGGACGACAAGATCAATATTTGAGATGTCACTGACCAGTCCTTGAGGACTATCTTATTCACCTTTTCTAGATTGGTTGGTAATGTGGCTCTTCATTTGGCCAATAGGTCCTATATGCAGTATGCTCTGGAATGCCTTGAACCAAAGGTATTCAAGTGGTGTGATGCAATACTTTTGGTTATAAAAGAACAACTCACCAAGGTGAAGAACGGAAGATCTAAGAACTTTGGTTATGCTTCTATTCTCACTGCCTTTGCCTTGGAGAAGATCCCACTAATGCAGCCACAGTACATTTCACTCGGACCGTTAATACCAACAGAACCACAGATGCAGAGATTGGTTGATCTTATGGCTAGACATGTTGGTCAGTTGCAGATTTCATTCTCTGATGCCGTCTTTGATTGGTTTGACCATCAGGAGATGGTCTTTGCTGAGTATCCATATGCTGGGATGGAATTCCGGGGTGACCCAGATTTGGTGTTGTCGGCTGGCGAGTAGTTGGGTGTTATAGGTAAATGATCTAACCATATCCATGTTTATTGTTTTTATAATGTCCTTATGTCTTTTAAATGCTATCAAGACTAATCAAACTCATATATTCATGCAGATATTGGACCCGTGCGACCAGTAGTGAGCCCAAAGGTAACAGTTGCCATTCCAGCAAGAGAAGCTGTAGGGAGGGTTGTCCTTTGCGATCTAGACGTAGCCGAGACCCTTGCAGTATTGCAGGATCATATCGAGGTTCTCACCCTTGGTGTCCAAGATTTGAGGACTAACGAGTTATCCCTGAGATTACAGCACCATACTATTGGTGTGCCGAGTCGATGGACTAGGCTCTTATGTATGATTGCACAGGTGGTGACTTTTTATCACCAGCACCATTAGTCTAGGGTGCTTCTCTGCATTTTGAGTTTTTGGGTCATGTGACCGATTTTATCTTGGACACAGAACATCTTTGATAAACAGTTATATATATTTTTTATTTTCGGAGCTTTATTTTGGTTAAGTTATATGACCCTGATGCAAATGTTGATTGAAATGCTTTCTTTTATAAATTCTACAAATGTCTATCTAACACATAATTTGCTAATGAATCAGTTAATGTGTTTAAGTTTCTGGAATGTGTTGATATCAAATAGAATCAAACAGCCTTTCCAAAATCCTGACCCTTAGGAACATACGATAGATAGCTGGATTCCGAATAGAATATATGCCAGTAAGCTGTAGGATGACAAGTTGTGAGTCTAGCCTGACAAAAAGTCGACGTATGCCATGTATGATGGCATCAGAGAGAATTTCTATCAACACGCTATAATCAGCGATGTTGTTCATTGATTGACCAATACATACCCCTCTAAAACTCACTAACTCGCCGCTTGGATAAAAAATGGCCCAAGCCGCAGAAGATAGGTTTCGTGTCCTACGACTAGCTCCATCAGCATATCCAACAAATGATTCCAATAGGCTCGACATCTGCAACAAATGCAAAAATGGATTACCTAACCAAAATGATCACCCTTGACAAAAACAAAAATGTAACAAAAGCGTATGAAGAGATCAATACACTTAGTCAAGCATAGTAACGCTTAAGGTACAACCTGTTTCGGGGTTGCGCCAGTGGAATTCCATTGTAATATACTAGCTCGTAGGCTCCTTTTGCTAACACTTTTTTAACAACGTAGGGACCCATCCACAAAGATTGGAACTTACCTACTCCCAATTTATCATATTCCTGATCGTAAAGCAAGACCAGGTCACCTTCTGAGAAGACACGGGGTTTGACATTTTTATCAAACTGCACCTTAACTAGTTTCTTATGGGCTTCATTAGCCAAGGTGGCGTCACGACGGGTTTCATCTAATTATATTAGTTCCAAGAAATGAGCCTGTTCCTTTGAAGTTCCAAGGAGAAGGTCAATTGCGAGCTTGAGAGATGAAATCTCACATTGAATTGGTAAGACGGCTTCCAGGCCATACACCAGTTGAAAGGGTGTAAACCCAGTCGCATTGCTTACCGAGGTTCTGTACGCCCACAAGGCTAAGTATAGGATTAGGTGCCAACTCCATTTGTGGACACTAATCATCCTTTGTAGCATGCGCTTTAGGACTTTGTTGATGGCCTCAACTTGTCTGTTAGCTTGCGGATAATAGATAGTAGAAATGTCGCGGGACAATCCTAGTTTGGCAACCAATTCGACCATCATGTGATTGCAAAAATGCAATCCATGATCTGTGACTATAGCCTGTGGAACACCAAACCTAGAGACTACATGATTAAAAAAGAAAAGAGCACCCGTTTCACCATTGTTGTTTAATGTAGGCATCACCTCGGCCCATTTCGTAAAATAGTCAACAGCGACTATGATATACCCATGCCCCTGGGCCGAGGTGGGGTTACATGTCATGAAATCTATGCCCCATTTGGAAAATGGCCCAACAACAACTATTGGTTGCAAAGGTGTGGGTGGTATTTTGGTTTTGCAGTCAAAGATTTGACAAGCATGGCAACTTTCTGACTACGGTTATGCAATCTTTGAACATTCTTGGCCAAAAGTAGCCTGCTTGTAAAATATTTTGCGTCGTAGTGTAACCAGATTGATGTCCCCCACACACGCCTGAATGACAATCATTCAGGACTTTTTCAGCCTCCTCATGGGTGAGGCACCTTCACAGAACTGTATCGGTACCGCGACAATAAAGTGTATCACCAACAATCATGTAGTCTTTTGCTTGGTATTGAGTACATCGTTGTTCAGAGCGAGAGGTATTAGGCTTTTATGTTTGGGTCTAGAGATAGATGATTATATCTCCGTACCACGGATTGCTTGACGATATGAGAAACAAAGATTCATCCATGATTGTTGCTTTGGATGTTGAATCATTGGACGACGATGGGAAATCGCATAATAACTCTGTGAAAACTAGAGATTTCTTTGATTTGGACTTGACGAATCCCAAATCAAACTCTTGCAAAATAGCTATCCATTTTGAATATTTTCCCCCAAGTAACTGACGTGACAGAATGTAAGTCATTGGCTTGTAATATGATAAAATGGTAGTTTTGTGAAAGAGGATATAGTGTCGAAATCTATGTACTGCTTGAACAGCTGCGAGAGCCAGCTTTTCAACATAGGAGTATTTGCTTTTTGTATCATTTAAGTTTCAGCTTAAATAATAGATAGGATGTTCGATTCCATTTTCTTCTTGAACTAAAACCATTGTGATGGTTGTATCTCTTGCAGCTAGATACAGGTTAAAGTCTTTTTGATAATCAAGAGCGTACATTAATGATGCTTTTATTAGGGATTCCTTTAGAGCATCAAAGGAAGCTTGCTTAACCTGATCCCAGTTGAAGGGTACTTCTTTTTTCAAAAGACGTGTATAACCTTTAGCAATTTCGGCGTAATTTGGAATGAATCTCCTTAGAAAGTTCACTTTCCCTTGGAGTTTCTAAATCTGAAGAAAATTTGAAGGTGGAGGCATATCGATGATTGCCTGAACCTTACATGGGTTGAGTCGAATTCTGTCCTTAGAAACTACAAAGCCAAGTAAATGACCAGAACCAATACAAAACACACACTTGTGTGGATTGAGTCGAATCTTGTAGTGTCAGTAACGGAGAAATATAGCTCTCAAATGCCACGAATGATCAGTACGCTTTCACGAATGAACTGAAAGATCGTCGATATATGGTTGAACGATGTTTTTGATGTCATGGAAGGCATAATTCATAGCCCTCTAAAAGGTTTCCCCTATGTTCTTTAAACCGAAAGGTAATTTGCAGTATGCGAATGTGCCCCGCGGACATATAAATGCAGTCTTTGACTGGTCCTATGGGTAGATATTTATTTGATTATACCAGGAAAATCCATCCATAAATGAAAAGATTTTGCATCCGGCGCATTCATCAATTATCTGGTCGATGAAGGGTGTAGGATAGTTGTCCTTTGGACAAGCTTGATTTACATCCCTGTAATCAATGCACACTCTAATCGTTCCTTGCTTTTTCATCACAGGAACAATATTTGATACCCAATCACTTAGAGGAACTGGGTAAATGAAACCAGCATGTAAAAGTTTTCCAACTTCTGCCTTGATGGCAGCAACTTTCTTCGAGTGCACCTACCGAAACCGTTGTTGTACTGGTTTAACATCTGGATACATCTTGATTTCATGTTCAACTGTACTCGAGTCAATGCCTGGAATTTCTTCGTATGAACATGCAAATACATCTCTGAATTCGCAAAAGAGAGCGCAATATATTACCAGTTCTGAAGAAGAACAAGATTTTCCGACATGAATATTCTCTACAACCTTAGGTTTGATCGAGATATTTATGGCGATAGTTTCTTCAATATCGGATAGATTTCGCTCGGAATCCACTGTATTTATAGTATTTGATATAATATCAAAAACTGAAGGATGATCAAGGTCGTTGGAATAATCTTCATTGTAATGCGGAAGATGGGAACGATGGTGGTATTCTTCCCATGGTGCCTCTCCTATCATCATCGACTGAATAATTCCTTCATCTGTAGAATATACATGTGACCAAGGATCTGAAGAGGTGCCATATTCCTTTCACCTATCTACCTAGACACTTGATGAGCGTTGATTTGGGTTTGCCACCTAGGCTGAGAAAATTGATTGCTACAAAATCTCTATTGGGCTTGGAGGAAAAACCTGTTGATGATCCATGCTAATAAAATGTTTGGAAATCTTCTGAATGGAAGATATCATATTGCAAGTTCCTATTGTTGCCACTTCTGCCAGATCACTAGGAGGTGGTAGGGAAAAAGTACCCATCAAGGTAGGGTCTTTCAGTAGGCCTACTCCGACATTTTTAAGCGAATGAGAGCTTCGATGGATCATTGGAATGCTTCCTGTGACTTGTGAACTGTTGGGGAGAAAGGTTTGTTGATCAACGATTGTAATTCCTCCTTGGAAAGGAAGTGCAATGTTTCTAAAGTAGGTTGATACAACAGCATCCATGGCATAAATCCAGGGCCTCCCTAGTAAGATATTGTAATCGAGGTTTCCATTGATAACTTCGACGTCAATTTCTACTGTCTTGCCCCCCAGATCAACTTGTAAGTTACTTAAAATCCCGTACGGGATGTATGTTCATCCATCGAATGCTTTTAATGTCATTGATGATCTTGAAAAGGGTGGTGATCCTAAAGTTTTCTAGTAACTCATTGACATAATGCAGGTAGATGCCCCCTCATCAATAATTGTTCAATGAACAGTTTTGTTGAGGGATTTCACTAGGATGAGGAAAGTGAGTTGAGCTGGTAGCTGAGGTCCAAATCCTTTATGGTTAAAGGCCACCAGATTGGAATCCACTAGGTCAATCCCACTTATTGCTGATAATAGAGCTTGCTTTTGGGAGGGACAATTTTGCAATACTTCAAGTGTCGACATAGCAGACAGTGATTGGGCCAGATCCTCTACTATATTATAATTATGTGCTGCTCTGGCACGAGGATTAAATGTCAACTTGTGTACTACTCCCTTTGGCGGCTTTATTGTTAGCTCAAGAATGATGGGTGGCACAACTTCGATTGAAGTTGTTGTCGAACTACTAGGTTGATTTGCAACCTTGTTATTCGACAGCTATGGATTCCCGTAATCTTTATTCCTTGTCGATATCAAAGCATCATTTTTTTGCTTCAAAATGGACAACATAAGCACTTGGGAAGGGGAAGCATTGTCACTAGCAACCAGATTGGTTTCTAGGTTTGGAAATGGATCAGTAAATACCGCTGAGGTTTTTGAACTCTTAAAGAAATTCTTAATCTAAGATTTATACAAACAATCTTTCATCCAATGGTCCTCATCACATATGTGACATGGCCCAAGAGGTTTCCTTTGCCCAGAAGGGTTTGCAGAAGATTTTTCAGTAGACGAATCATCCTGTTTCTTCTTTCTTCTTTTCCCTTTTTTCTTGCCTCTTAGTTGCTTCGGTTCTTTTCCTTTGTCTGTCGATACGGAATTAACCTCCGAGGCAAGATGTTCTTCATTTTCATTTTGGCCAGAAACTATGCGGTCTTTTTTAGATGTAACCTTTGCGGTTTTCGTGATGGTTTTACCTATCATGCCATCACTGGCATGAGAGTCTTTGTTTGATTTAGGAGGAGGAGGAACGGAAAACTCTGGTCTAGGAGCATCAGGGATTTTGTCGTAGAGCATGCTAGACTAAGTATAAATCAAGTCTAGATATTGCACACGAGCAATGACTTGCTCTTTAGTGACAACCCCCCCCCTTAGCCACATCTTCTATAATCGAAGGTAATAATGACTTAATAAACCATTCAGCTAGCAGCTGATCAGGAACATATGTTTTTACCATTCGATGACGATGTCACCACTCATGAATATGATCAGATATGTGAGTGGTTGTCGTCTGCTTAAAATTGGTAAGAAGCTCTATTCCTGTTTCGTACCTTATGGGTAACTGAAAATGGGTTAAAAAGGTTGTGGCAAGGGCACTGAAGTTATCGAATGAAGCTCTAGGCAATTTGATGTACCATTTTGCCGCTGGACCAGTTAACATTTGCTAAAAAAGGTGAAGCCTAATCGAATCATCGTTGAGAGTGTTGGACGAACACCACAGATGAAAAGTCATCACATGATTCGACGGATCTTCACCCAGATTTCCATTGAATTTAGGAATATCTGACGGAAGTTTATGAGGAATCACTGGCCACCAAGGGGCATAAGCAATTGGATCATTTGTTAGCCGATTTAGATCTGGTAATTCCAACGTTGCGACAAAGGGAAACTGTTGATTCAGATTTGGCGAAGCATACCCAGGATAAGATGGGATTGCCTGAGCAATGGGTCTTTCCATACCAGCATAATGTATTTGATGCTGATAACTTTGATAAGGATGATGGGCATAACCATTATGATATGATTGATGGTGACCATTTTGAATATACGGCTGCCTATTACCCATAAAGCTTTGTTTCTCAGGTCCTCGGTAAGCTTGCTGGAATTGCAGTTGTTGATATTGCACTAGCCATGGTTCTGAAACCATTTTCTGTTGTCCAATACTGGATGTTTGACCAAGATGAGGGGTGATAGTACCCGTTTGAGCCTAATTCGCTTTAGTTAAGGAGCCACTAATCGGTGATTGTGGTTGAGTCGTTGAGACAAGAGGTTGTTGTATTACGACCTGAGAGACTTGAGGTTGACATACAACAGGAAGCGCTTGTACTTTCGACACCGTTACAATAGCTGGTGTAGTGGGAATATTTGAGACAGGTAGATTTTTTTGCATTGAATATACAACTCTTGGTCGTTGAGGCAGTATTGGCACCCAACCACTAGATGCAATTCCAGCTTGACCCGAATTTTGTTGTGAACTCTCATATGGTTGTTCTCCTAGAGGGAACAATGAAAAGGCATATTGCCCCCCATATGGCGGCAATCCAGTGTTCAAAGGAAAAAATGGTCCTTGAAGACTGGACTACCCAAATTGATACTGTTTTGGAGGATCAATTTTCTGAGGCTCAACATAATAGATTCCAGACATTATTCCGGACGAACAAATGGGAACAGACCAAACTGTCGAAATAGTCCCTGGGTGGACTCCATCTAGTAGTTGAGAGCTAGTTGGGACAGATGGCATACCAATGAACATTGTCGAAGTAGTCGCAGGAAGTTCTGTTACTGCTGTATCGGATGAAACAATCCTAGATGTCGATGGTTGTTCATACATATTGAGTTTATCCAAAAGACTTCCTAGTGATTCTACAGGAACTTGCAATGAAGGTTCACTATCTTTATAATTAGAAGGATATAGGTGGATCCGAGTTTTAAAATGTAATGGGGTACTGGATGGAAGATCCTCCACAATCTCTTCTATCGCAATCAGTCCAGGTGGAAGAGGTAGACTGTCAGGTCTGTAAAATATTTCTGGTGCCAAAGAAGGTACACACTCTGCAGCAACAGATGTTGGAGGGGTGACACCTTCCGAATCAGTCCTAGATGGAGCTGGTTCAGGAATAGATGTGTTTACCATTACACTAGGATCAGTTCTAGTGTCCTCTTGTAACTGTGGAACTTCTTCTGTAGAGGCAGGGATACCAGAAATAGTTGGAGTAACTAGAGTCTCTAAGGATGTTGAAACACAAGTTTCAAACAAACCAGGGGACTTTGACCCAGTTAAACGAGATCGCTTGGCCCGAAATGGTTTCGTTTCCAGAGTCAAAGATAGTTGACTCATTAGTCTGCGCGAACGACGAGGTTTTGATTTACTTTCTTCCACGATTGCAGATTACTTGATCAACTCAAAATAAAAAGGGGAAAATTTTATTCCAAATTAAATGAATTTTATGACGCTTTGACACAACTTGCTTTTTCAATTTTTAAGAGTCGAGAAAAAGCTAAAGATGACTCTAGCCACCTTCGATTTTTAATGAGTCTGAAGTGACAAGTGCTTAGATGGACCTTTTCTTTTAAGGAGTCTAAAAAGGAACAAAAGTGACTACTCGAGAAATCTAGACAAAGGGGATTACCAAACCAATCACAAAATTGCAGAATACTTTTTATGGTACGACAGTCAATCTTCCCAAATGTTGTGTTCAGTGCATTGCGATCGATAGGGTGGCAGACATGGCTTCCTAAGGATAAAGGATGTAGCCTATAATGGTCTCCTAATATATATTGGATGGTACATGGGAGCACAAGTCTGTACTGGCACTTGTCATCTTAAAGAGGAGGAATCACCCAACCTATAATGAAAGTGATAGTTACCAGGCTTTATGACGCCAGAATACGTCTCTAGCCTAGACTTCTAAATGTTGTGTGTTAGGTTCCAAAGCGTTTTTATGTTCATTGAAGTTTATTTTATAGTTGATCTTTCTTAAGAAGTTTTCCTTTAAGGTTCACCGCGTGATGTAGATATATAATTCCTAAATATGCAATATAAGATGATAAACAGTCATTTACTTTCTTTAAACAATGAAAATCCTAGCTACTAAGGAAAGATAAATGAAATTCTTTCAACATAGAACAGATAGCACACACTAGATGCACTTTTCCTAAATCAACTTCAGCATGCAGTGTTAATGCAAATGCACATGCATGTATTTTTTTTTCAATTTCCTTAATATGAGAATGACAAAAAGAAAACAAAGTATAGATCTGAACTATCTTTTTCAAAAGCGACAGTACTAACAATTTTCTTTTCAAAAACACGAAAGTAAGGTCTAGACGACACTTTGCGATTTTGAATTTTAAACTTCTTTCGACACTTGAAATACTAATGATTCAAATCAAATACAATGGAAAAAGTGTAATTGACTATCTAAAAGAGGAATGCTTTGTGACACTCTTTTTCTTGACTGAAAACCACACTTGCGACACTTTCAAATCAAAATACGACAGTTCGATTAAGCTACTATTTGCAAAGGAGAACTGTAAATCATGAAAAATACACAAAAAAAACATTCACAATTCCTTCTGATGGAGGCTGAATAATGTAGAGGAAGATGGTTTCAATAGAGATATACTTATCACAAATAGCAAAACTACTAAATAAAGTTGAAGACAATGAAGAAAAAACCAAAATCTGGAGGCAGAAACAGTCTTGGTCAATCATTGCACCTGTAACACAGGGAAATAGGGATGCATCTCACCTGAGACACACGGGAGGTGTGATGCATCCAGATTTCCTAGAAGAGACAGTGCAATGATCCAGGGACAAGACTGTGCTTGGTTTTCACTCACAGTTTGCAGTTAAGTTCAGGGATTTAGGCTGAGCTAATGATTTTCAGTAAACACAAAGTATAGGGGCTGATATAATGAGGTTATTTGAGCTACCATCAGGGCACTTAGGATGTTTGAAAGCTAGATGTCCAGTTTATAAATCAACCCGGAGATTGATTGAAGCAACATTGATCTACTTTGCAGTTGCATAGCAAAAGCAGTTCGAAGGCTAGTTGGCTTGACTTTAGGCTCCATCTGTGGTTTATAAAGCAAACAATAGCAACAAAACAAACAAACTATTCGCTCCCCAGTGGAGTCGCCATTTTGTTATTGGGAAACTAGTGTCCATTCAGAGTTGCTAGTCCAACTAAGATGGGTAGCTATCTTAGAAACAAACAGATTAAAGTTACTTGTGTTTTCCTTTATGAGACATAGATGAGAGAGAAGCAGAGAGCACCAACCTCAGTCTTGCGCTAGTCTCCTTGCTTGTTTCCTCTCTCCTTTGATGAAGCTTTAGCCACTCCTTTCTCGCTTGTCTCACTTCAAAAAACACCTGTAGAGTCAAGGTAGCAAAACACCATCAAAGCATAAAGATCTATACCCATAAATAATGTAGGATCAGATGTACATTAACCATATAAATGCATACATAAACAAGATTCAGAGATATACAAGCATATGGAGGAAAACACAAATAGCTTTATTGATAGAAGTAGTAGAAGAGAGGATTACAACCAGGCTGTCTGATCCAGCATCATCCTCCCAGCATGAAAGCCCTCTTCACCTCATACAAAGCAAGATCACCCAACAATGTCTTCAAAGAGAAACCACCAACACTTCCTTGCAAATTACAAAATTCCAGCCTCTGGATCTCTTGGATGAGGGATCCATATATAGATGTTTACAGGAGAGTGAGTCATCTTTTGGGATTTTGATTAGTGTCATTTCACTGATAGTTATTGGTTCCACTTGGAGATTTCAGATCTCTTACTCATCCCTGGGTGAATTCAGAGAGGCAAGTGTCATATGATAAGTTTCTAGAAGATTCTCTGGGTTTCCAACTAGAAAACTGCTTCTGCCATTTGTCTACTCTCGCTCATCGCACCCTACAGAAGGGCTTTCCAGTATGCATCGCACCCCCCATGTGTAATAGGTGAGATGCATCACACCCTATGCATGGAGCAGTCTGTATGGTCTTGTTTTGACCAGTTCTAAGTAGTTTTTCATGGAGAACTTCTAGGAGATGATGTAATCAGCTGACCTTATTCCTTTAGGGTATGAAACAACACTTTTAGGGGTTTAGGATCCCTTGGTTTATGGACATATGTGATTGGGGTTGCAGTGCCCAAATATGTCTATAACAGGCAGCACAGGAGAGGCAAAAAATCTATGTAGATCGGAACAGGTTGTTCAAAGTAATTCCAGGTTGGGGAACAAGTGTACTTGTGCATCAAACCGAAGAAGAGCTCCTTGCGGATTGGATCATGTGCCAAGCTGGAACCACGGTTTTGTGGACCCTTAAACATTGTTGAGAGGATTGGGCCAGAAGCCTATCGAATTTCACTGCCTCCAATAGTGAAAGTACATGATGGTTTCCATGTGTCATTCCTTAAGAAGTATGGTAAGGATGCTGATAATTTGATTGATTGGTTTATATTGCAAGTGGAACTAGATGGAGAATCCCAACAGAAACCTCAGTGTATATTATAGAAAAAGGTGTTCATGCTCCGGAATAGAGCAATCAAGCAAGTTAAAGTTCATTGAAAACACTTTGGGCCCAATGATGCTACATGGGAGATGGTGGATCAGATGTGGGCTATGTATACTTCCTTGTTTGCTGGTTGAGGCAAAGTGGTTTTGGTATGGTGTTTTGGGTATATGTCTTGGTATATGTTTTAGTGATGTTTCTATATGTACATATGTATATGGATGTAAATACCACCATGAGCTATGTTATAAAGCTCCAATAAGTGGTATGGGTGTCATGTCATTATGACGTCATGTTATTATGTTGTTATGATGTTGGTTTGCTTTTGAACAGGGTGACCATTGTAAATTTTGCATCGAGCTATGTTATAAAGCTCCATAGGTAGTATGTTTGATTTTAAACTATTTTTTTGAGGTCTTGGTGTGGTCTAACACCAAGGACGGTGTTACCTAAGGGGGAGGGTGTTGTAATAGCCCTGATGAAAATTCCATGTAATAAAAGTTAACAAAGGCAAAAATAATAAACATGGTTGATGGAACACTTATTCCAAGCTAAATGTTGGGCAAGACATTCTAAGGGGTGTTCATTTGGTTGTTTATGGCTAAGAAAATTGGCAAAGGCAATGGCTAAGGCTTTGGAAAGGCAAAATGACAATTTTGGCACATTTATTTATGAAAATAATGGAAATTAGGAGAAAAGGGAGGTAAAAGATCACAGGTTTCATGAAAGGAGGAAATTGAAGGAAAATAATGGAAAATAAAGAAAATAGAGGCATCATTCATAAAAAGGCTTCTAAGGATTATTTGGTAGCCTTTTGTGAGTTGAATTTTGGAACTCTCACATTATTCTATCTCTCTCTCTCATTCTTGGACACACAAAGTTTTCTTGGAGCATTTTGGCATTGGAGCAAGAAAGGAAAATAAGGCAAGAGGGTGCAAAAATCAAGCAGGGAAAGGCAGGATCAAGTAACTACAACAAGATTCATTCCAGGTATCAATTTTCATGTGTATTTTCCTTGTTATATTTGGCATGCATGGTATTGCATGTGGTTCTTTGCTGTTGTGGCAAGGTTTTTTCTAGGTGTAACAATGTTTTCAGCCTAACCTTTCCATTTCTGGATAGCCATGGCGTGATGGGGTTCTCATGTTTTGGTTGAGCTGGATTGCTGGATGCATTCAAAGTTGAGTGAGATGGATCTCCGAAATTATAGAACACATGGCCTAGTAACCCCTGAACCGGACTATGGGTTGTGGTAAAACTAGATTTTATGTTGCCTTGGATGGCCTAGGAATCCTTGCCATTGAATGGCAAGATATATGGTAAAGCCAAGAAGTGGTTTGCTCTCCGTTAGGCATAGTAATCCCAAGATTGGGATATGTGGTAAACCATGGAGAGCGGGTCTCGATTTAGGGCCTAGTGGTCTGAGTTTGGATTGCGGTAAAACCTAAGAGACTAGGAGATAGGAAAATTCTTCACAATGCAGGTGGAGAAATATGGTGGCATCCATGCTTGTTTGGCCTAGTGATCGGGTGGATATTGTGAAAATTCGAGAAACCTCGAATCACTACTATAACAAACTGATATTACTTCTCCTACTTGCTAATCCATGCAAGTTATTTACTATGTTCTACTGTAAATATTGAAGTAAATACAATTGAAACCTTCACAACTTTAAATAATATGCGGAAATAACAATCTGAGAAAAAAAGAAATAATAAACACAAGTGACACCGTTGTTTTTGAACCAATGTCCCCAAAAAAACCCAATGTGGGAAAACCAGTGCAACAGATGAGGGTTTGTATTATTAAGTAGTAATTTCTTAATACAATTGTTTGGATGCCAAAAATGGAAATCCTATACAGAGATCTAATTGGACAAGAATATAGTGAGATGATCTCACCCTGTCACTGGAAAATCCGGCATTGATCTGCATTGGAGGTGAGCCTCTCTCTTGCCTCTGTTCAGTACTACGCCACACCCACGCAGTCATTGCATCATTGCTACTAGGACGACGTTGCACCTCCTTTGATCCTCTGTAGGTTCGAAACTCTGGCCCTCTGTTTTCCTAGACTCACACCCTGGCTCCAACACTTGATCCCGACTGTAGCTCAGCAGAATTTCAAACTCCTTCCCAAGCATTGCACTACCACAACGTAGCTCTGTATGGCCTTGCGCTAGCCTCTCTATATGTCTTTCTTCCCTCTCCGCCTTGTACTCTTCAGATGAGGGAAACTTCCTCCAGAAACTATCCTTGTGCCTGACTGCAAGAAATCACCGTTATCACTTCTCCGACAAGTTTTGCATTGCTCTCTTTAGAAATTGATCTCTTGATCTCTCACTCGATGTGTTTTCCAAATGTCCATCAAGCCTGTTCTTATAATCCTCTCGTTGATCAATCAAAGGCCCATATTATATTCTAATAAATGGATCAGATCATTTTGGCTTGATTCTCATCTTCCTCTAGAAGTTTCACCCCCAGTTTAATTAATACCCTTTAATTATTTTAATTTCATAAGTTTAGACTTAGGCACCCATTAAATAATTAATTATTTTAATAAACTATCTCTGGGTGGAATTTCCCAAAATTATTTCTGGGTATTATGGAATACATGTGTCGTAGCCTCCCTGCAAATTTTGAGGCTTAAATCACATTTGATGCTACCATAAATCAACAGAGATCAAGGTAAATCTTGTTATGGTATGTTCATTGTGTTGGCCTAGTGATTTAGGATGGATTACGATAAAGCCTAGTTTCTATTGATGAGGGTGAGGTGGTTTAGCCTCGGTATGCCCTGGTTGGTTCTTTTGGTTTGAGTCCCACATTCATGCTTGGAATATGGCACGGGGTGAATGGATGAAGAAAGATTTGGCTCAACCATTCTATGGTCAAGTGGAACGTGGAAGTCCCATCCCGGGTTTGGTTTTTGCATCATTAATGAAAGGTTATTTCTCCTTGTATTTCTATGAGTATTTTGATGGATTATATGTCGTCTATATGGTTGTACTTTCATGAGTATTTATGTTGTTATTATGCTACTTATATGTGTGTTTTATGAAAACAACTATGTATGTCTCTTAGCATGTTTTTACTTGTAAATGAATTGATAATGTGTCTATGGCCTAATAGACAATAATGTGGCAAATGGCATGAGGGAACAATGGTTCATAGCAATTCTCAAATAAGTATGAGATCCCTACACTTAATTTTGTTGTTTACACCCATAGGTTACATCTTGATGATATGTTTGACGAAATGTATGTCATGGCTAGTAGGGATCCAACTAAGGTCTTGTTCAACTTCTTTCTTTTGCATCATTGTTTCCCTGTTCTTTTACTGTTCCTAAGTTATCATCCCATTCTAGGCAGTGACCTAGGCTCTGGGCCTGAAAAAGGAGCTCAAATCTCAAGGTCATTGGCATAGCACTCACAAATTTAGTCTTTGGTCGTTGGCAAGAAAGCCTGTGAGAGAAACTTTGGGTTTTTCTACGCTCTCTTGCCTATAACATGGGAGCGACTAAGGCCTCAGATGTACAAAACATCAATGGGACCTAGGGATAGGATGTTTGAATGGCTGACATGTCTCCTAAGGGTTCTATTGATGATGTGGATAGGTTGATTTATGTGTTCCGTCAATTCCACTTCCTTAAGGTCACATAGGAGGTTGAATCCAATCATAGTAGCCTCTTGTCACATGTTTAACTGGTTGGCACGGTTACTTGGGTAGATGTGGGAGGAGGGTGTTACATTTTATTTGCTTTGCAATTATATTTTTTACTCTGTTTAAATAATTTGCCTAAGTTTTTCAGAATTTTCAATCTTTCTTTCAAGATTTATCATGTGGAAAGTCTTAGGGTTTTTACACCTCGATTCTCTCTAAGTACCTATTTCCTATCAAACTTATTCTTTCTTCTCTTATGATGTAGGCCCATTGTTACTTAATATGAAACTTACACTAATGATGACCAAAGTTGAATATGGATTCTCTTTCATTATATATATATATATATATATATATATATAGAGAGAGAGAGAGAGAGAGATATATATATATATATATAAGTGTCCATTGTTGAGTATATAGCTACTCAGTTTGAACTACAAATTTAGTTACATGTGTTCATTAGAACAGGTCCCTTTGTACCTATAATTCTAAATTTATAGTAACATTGTTTCCTCTCAGCTGAGTCCAAGTAAAACTTAGTATCAGGCTTATCATATTTTGTAAGCTCTACCTCCCGGGTTATGAAAGAAATTCTATGTTTACAGAAGATGTTGAAATTGTATCCCTCCTCTTTAAGTTCATGCTTTATGATTTCTTTTTAATATATGTATGTATGTAGTTAGATGGTTCCTTCAATTGAATCTATTCTTCATAAAAGAAAAAGGATAGACACTTTCATGCTTGTTAATATCTTTGACGCTACCCATAAAGTTCGATAAAAAATTAATTACATCACAAGTACTATAGAGAAAGCATACTCAATACTCACATTCATCACTTTCAACATTAGATGAAGGAACTTATTTAAGTTTTGTTGTTGGAAGTAATCCAAACTAAGTTATACATTAAAATTGCATGCTTAGATGCACATAGAAGTTGATGGAACATTAATTAGTTGAAGAAGAATATAAAAGGAATACATTAACACATTAATTAAAACCCATACTAGGAATATTATTGATAGATCATTAGCATGATTCCATTATTAGAGCATCTCATGAATCCACTATTAATTGTCTTATTTATATGGAAAAAATATACATTATTAAATTGGTACATATGGGAACCCATACATTACAATGGCATAAAAGATTGCATATCACTTTAAAAGTGAATTTTCAATAAAACCTTATATTTTATATCTTTTTTTTCTTAAGCAAGAGTCGTGCCTTCTATTTCATTAAATCAAGCATAATTTACAAAAAATACACCAAGCCACCAAAATATGTGGTCTTAGGCTTGCTAGGAGCGTGCTCGAAAGAAACTAAGCCCTCAAACCCCCAAAAATATACTCCCAAACCAAATGAGTACATACAAAAATAAACCACGGGTTTTACAGGTTCTGAGAACCCTCCCTGCAAAAGCTGCGCCAACAAAAACCTAACATGCCACAAGATCTCAACTGTTCAATCTTCAAATGAAATCCGACACCTGAGATCCATTTCGCACCATGAAGGAGCAAGATGGATAACCCCCAGACCCCACCAAACCACACGTTTAATTCAGATCGTTGATTGGCCTAATCCCATCACACAGCGGAGCTACAAACGCATGGCCGAAGTGATAGAACTATAGTGTGCGATGAGGGTGGTTTTCAGGCTCGTACCTCATCCATGCATCAATATTTGTATGGTATCGCTACCCAAAATACAATACCGCCTACATCTTGAAAGCAATGTGATCACACCAAAACCACTATGGAAGAAGTTTTGTCTCTCGCCACTGAAAATTGTGAAATGGAACCGCCACAACAGGTGTCGTCATTTGTTACTTTCCCCCTCCCTTCTAAACGAGATAAACTTGCGCCCGACTCCAAGGATAATCAAGGAAGAGAATGTCACAGTTGCTGAGGCTGACGCTGACTAGTCTTCCACCATAGGCTTGTCTGACCATGAAAGTGAACCTTGCTGATCTACTCATTACGCATTAGCTTCTTGAGTTTTATTCTTATACACTTCTTTGTCCTCTTCCTCCTAGTTATGGCAACGTTCTTTTAGGTTCCATGGTGACATTGCAAGCCAATCCATCGAAATTTTGTTGTCCTCACAGCTGACACCTTGGTTGGCAAGAATATCTGCTAACTTGTTGGCCTTTTGATGCACATGTATGAATCTAAGTGTGCACAGTCCCTGAAGATGTCCCTGAATTTTATGGAGAACCCGTAATAACCTCCAATGTCTTGTAACTTTCTCCAGCCCTGTTCCATGACTAATTCTCTCGGCCCCGTTGATGACTAACTCTGAATTAGCTTCTATTATAACATTTTAGCAATTTTTCTATTTCAGAAATTCTAAACCTTGTTCCAATGCCATTAACTCCGCCATGTTGTTGGTGGCTTTTCCTAGATGACCATAGAAGATGGAGATGATGCTTCCGTTTTCATCCCTAAGAATGTAGAAATTTTGAATAATATGATACATATTCAATGGATATTATCCTGATCTTGTACTATTGCGGAATACATACACAATACATAAGCTCCTCTACGTTGATCATCAATTTACAGAAGTAGAAACATTCACAGGCGCACATAGAAGCATCGATCAAACTCATTAACACAGTATGTATCCCGGGGAATGCATCTCGCTAAAAACCCCAACTATCTGTATATTATATTGATTGAATCATGTAACATTACAAAGTACAATGCTTATCACAAGAATCCAGTACCAGCTCCACCTGTTACACACAATACAGCTCAGATCTGATCTCCAAATCTATTCCACTTCTTGCCTGCCTCCACAACTCAATACCTGCTCAAGAATGAATGGGAATGGTTTACCAAACTCGTATTTAACCTCCAAAGAATCACTCACACTGGGAAATACGTGAGCAGAGGCTATAATACTTGGTATTGGCCAATTCATTGGCATACTCAATCCCTTTGATTGTGCAAATCATCATGCACAACTATAGTCACAACTGATAGCAATCTGATCCTCTAACACCTATCCCTCTTGAATTGAACATGCACTGACATGCAACTGAGTTAATTGATGTATTCTATAGTTGCATTATGAGTTAATAATTACTTTAACAACTCATAATTAGTCTATTTGCAGTTAGACTAATTACAACTAGTTTAACCAAGTCAAACTGAACACAACTCCATCAACTCTACAATCAACTCCACCAAACTCAACTAATTGAGTTCTAACTGAAGTCATGCATGCAACAACTCAACTGACCCACAAAGAAAGTGTACTTCCTTCTGAAAACTGCATGTGCCACATCTGTAGCTCAAACTGAAGTGCTCCAAGAGAATAAGATCAAGTTTATAGTCCAAATATTATTATGAGACAATAATATTTGACTTTTCTATTTTTGACAGCCAGTCTAAAAATAGACTTTGACCACTCCTGCTGTGATCACTCCTGCTGTGATCACTCCTGCTGTGGTCACTCCTGTTGTGATCATCCCTTCTGTGGTCACTCCTGCTATGATCATCCCTGCTGGGATCCAAAAATAGAACTTGTGCCATAATTTGCCTGCGGGCCCACTTAATGAAGGCGACTCCTTTCCACTAAGCTCCATCATCTTGTTGCATTCTCAACAAGAATTTCTTGTTGCAAACTTTTCAACACTCCCTCTCAACAAGAAAGGCTTCCTCTCAAACCCAATTCTGTAACTCTGGAATGTTCTCCATGCAACACATCTAGCCGGTCCACTTGCTCTGTCATCAAAGTCTCTTACTGCTATTACCTCTGTCGACTGAAAACTCTGCATCTCTGTGCTCTTCAGTATCTGACTGCTCTAGCCTCTGTCACTTTGATCTCTGACCGCATCTGTGCTACTGCTAGTTCTATCTCCCAGCATTGCATCCGCACTGCACCTCCCAACTGACCTCCCTGTTGGGCTAGAAACACCCTCTGATGCTGAAGCTCTACCTGCAGCTGACAAGTGCTCCCTCTCTGACATCTGCACTACTGCAACATATCCATGCATCTCACACCATTGCATACCTCTCTATGCCACCTAGCACTGTGCAAAACACTTGTGCCTCTCGCATTGCTGCAGCCTGCTAGCTATGCGCTGTCCTGGGATTCCCTGCACTGTCGCTCTCTCTGCCGCTCCATCCGCATCTATCTCTACCCAATCAATCAGTTCCTGCTACTACACATTGGGGCTCCCGTAGCAAGGTCTCATCCAAGAGGTTGGGTACCTCAAAGATCCCTCCCCTCCTCCTTTAGGACGATCACTCTATATCGCCCCACCTCCTACCTGGAGGTATGGCTGCATGTGATCCCTCAGCCCACCTGGCTCGAAGTTTCCCCCTACTGGAGGTCTCTGCATGAGTAGATGTCTCTACTCGATCTCCTCTCAGCTTCCCTTGTTGTGGCTCCTCCACAACCTCCTGAAGCTGCTACACCAATCGTGGCTCCTCCACAATCGTCTGAGACTTCTTCTGGCTCTGCATGTTGAAAGAGGTAATATACGCTCCCTCTCAACCACCAAGTCTCCATCAGTTGCCTCAGTTCTGAAGGCTTTGCATGCATCTTGAACCTCAAGAGAATACAGGTTCTTGACCCGTGAACCAATCTACTTCACCTGTCTAATGATGATGTGTCTAAGGAAAACCTTTCCCTTACTGAAGACTACATCATAGCCTCTGTCTTCCAGCATTGCAATCGACACCAAGTTTCTCTTCAGTCCTGGTACATACTTGACATCAGTCAAGATACGACAAGCTCCATGCTCCCTCTGAAAAATAACCGTGCCTACACCTGAGACACTATACTTCTCATCATTACCCATCCATATGAGTATCTGGAGATCATTCTCCTCCAAAGTACTGAACAAACTTTTGTCACCGGTCATGTGGAAAGAAGCTCCACTATCAAGAAACCAACCACTTCCCATCATGGATGAAACCATGCATGCGAAGAGTGTGAAATCCAACTCAAATTGTGAAGCAAGTGCCTCACCTTCAGATCCTTCCTCGAATCCCTTCTTGGACTTCTTCTTTGGGCAATTAGTAGCATAATGGCCCAACTCATTACAACGAAAGCATCTCATTTTCGACTTGTCAACCTTCTTCCCATCACTGGAAGAACTGGATTCAGAAAGAGAACCCTTCTCCTTCCCCTTCTTCACCTTACTCGCTAAGGCATAGTTCTCCTCATCCTACATGGATGAAGAACCATCTCTGGTGCTCCATCTAATCTCCTCCTACACAATATCCGACCAAATTCTCTCCCATCCTGGCAGTTTCTCCCTTCCATTCACCGAGTCCTGGTAGCTATGCTAACTCTTAGGAAGGTCAAGGAGTGCTAGACTCACCATCCTCATCTGACAGTCACCCCCACACTTCCCAGCTCATCCTGGCATTGGGTGAACTTCGTAAGATACTGGGGCATACTGTCTCCATTCTCACACTTAATGTTTCTGAGTTTTATCTCTTGCTTTGGAATTAAATTCGAATTCCACCAGCTCAAAAACTCAACCACTTCTGATCTAGAATTTGTGAGAACAAATTATTTCTCATACAGAGATCGACTGTATGGGCATTCACCGGATATCTCACCTTCCAAAAGAAGGATGAATCCAGAGGCTACCTGGCCCGATTACAGACTTTTCCTGAAGAAATAAAATGTAAACACTTTCTGAATAATAGATCTGATGATCAATCCTCGCTTGATATCCTGTAAAAATCTCTTCTACAAATCAAGCAGCTCTGATACCATGTAGAAATTTTGAATAATATGACACATATTCAATGGAGATTATCCTGATCTTGTACTATTTCGGAATACATACACAATACATAAGCTCCTCTACGTTGATCATCAATTTAAAGAAGCAGAAACATTCACAGGCGCACATAGAAGCATCAATCAAACTCATTAACACAGTATGTATCCCGGGGAAAGCATCTCGCTAAAAACCCCAACTATTTGTATATTATATTGATTGAGTCATGTAACATTACAAATTACAATGCTTATCACAAGCAATCTAGTACCAGCTCCACCTGTTACACACAATACAGCTCAGATCTGATCTCCAAATCTATTCCACTGCTTTCCTGCCTCCACAGCTCAATACCTGCTCAAGAATGAATGAGAATGGTTTACCAAACTCATATTTAACCTCCAAAGAATCACTCACACTGGGAAAGACGTGAGCAAAGGCTATAAAGCTTGGTATTGGCCAATTCATTGGCATACTCAATCCCTTTGATTGTGCAAATCATCATGCACAACTATAGTCACAACTGATAGCAATCTGATCCTCTAACACATGTCCCTCTTGAACTGAACATGCACTGACATGCAACTGAGTTAACTGATGTATTCTATAGTTTCATTATGAGTTAATAATTAGTTTAACAACTCATCATTAGTCTATTTGCAGTTAGACTAATTATAACTAGTTTAACCAAGTCAAACTGAACACAACTCCATCAACTCTACAATCAACTCCACCAAACTCAACTAATTGAGTTCTAACTGAAGTCATGCATGCAACAACTCAACTGAACCACAAAGAAAGCGTACTTCCTTGTGACAGCTGCATGTGCCACATCTGTAGCTCAAACTGAAGTGCTCCAAGAGAATAAGATCAAGTTTATAGTCTAAATATTATTATGAGATAATAATATTTGACTTTTCTATTTTTGACAGCCAGTCTAAAAATAGACTTTGATCACTCCTGTTGTGATCACTCCTGCTGTGATCACTCCTGCTGTGGTCACTCCTGCTGTGATCATCCCTGTTGTGGTCACTCCTGCTGTGATCATCCCTGCTGGGATCCAAAAATAGAACTTGCGCCATAATTTGCCTGCGGGCCCACTTAGTGAAGGCGACTCCTTTCCACTAAGCTCCATCATCTTGTTGCATTCTCAACAAGCATTTCTTGTTGCACACTTTTCAACAAAGAACCCCTCCAAAGCCTGCCATGCCCGGATTGCCCTTTGAAGCCCCATCTATATTATACTTTAAAAAGCCTTCCAGGGGAGGATTCCAGAAATCTTTAACCAGTTCCCTCATGTTTATTTTCCTATATATACCTTGTGGAATAAGCCCCTACATGCCTAACTGTCTGAGAATTGATAACTCTACTTCTGAGGGAGGATTTTTGGGGAGATCCCTTACTATAGTGTTGACTGTCTCCTTAAGCTATTTAGAGATTTGCTCCAACAAGCGAAGAGAGGAATTCTTCTCTTCTTTGAAGATTCTTCTTTTTCTCTCTTTCCACACATTCCATATGATGAAACTTGGCAATAGAACCCATGCAGAGTTAAGAATTTCATAATCTGAAAAGTTATTCCTCCAATTGTCCAGGGTTTTAGTGATGCTTCCTTTGTCTCTATCAGACTGTTTGAAGATGGTGGCAAAAAAATCCCATAACCTAGAGGTGAAAATGCAGCTATTGAGAAGATGTTCAATGGTCTCCTCTTGGACTTCACAGAGCTGGCATCTGGAGGGTCCCAGCATACCTCTCTTCCTGATATTATCCCAGGTTAAGATTTTCCTATGGTGAACCAGCCACATAAAGAGTTTGATCTTCATCCAGCCCTTGTGCCTCCATAGCTTCTGCCAAGTTCTATCCATAGCTTGGGATTCCATCCCAAGGAGAATACCTTTTGCTTCCTTAATGTTAAAGTTTCCCTCTTTGTTTATGCCCCATATTAATTGATCCTGCCCTTCAATAACTAAAATCATCCTCTGATCCAACAACCTCTTGAGGGTCTCTGCTCTATTGTTCAGGGTCCTGTTCTCTCTACCATCTATTTTTTTCCATGGTCTCCATTTTTCTGAATTGTGAGTATGCTCCCAAAAGTCCTTTACTTTCACTAATCCTTGGTTTTCTGTATCTTATTTGAGGCCCAAAATTCCTCTCTCAAAAGAGTTGGTTCTTATTGCCATTTGTCCTCCCAAAATAGTGCTAGATCTCCATCTCTAATTTCCCAGAAACTGTTTTTTTGAACAACCTCTCTATTCTCCCAGGCCTTGTTCCATATGGGAGAGCCCTTTATGTTTCCAGACATTCTTATGATATCATGAGAAAGCCAGGCATTGGCATATTTTTTCTTCCAGATGCTTGCCCATTGAGCCTTAGGATCCTTAACCCACCTCCACCAATGTTTGGCCCCTAGAACCTTAATTATAATCTCTATATCATCCAATCCTAGGCCTCCATGGTTCTTGGGTTTACAAATCTTTTCCCATGAGACTAAAGCCCATTTTTTCCTTATTTCCTCTTTGCCCCGGAGAAAATCTCTTTGGATGTTTCTCAATTGCTGTAAAACTCCTTTTGGAGCTGGGAGAGCTGATAGCATGAAGATAGGCATAGCTTGGAGCACTGTCTTTGTGAGAACCAGTCTACCAACCAGATTAAGAGACCTGTTTGCCCATTTCCTGACCTTATCTTGCATCTCAATGATTAACGGTTCCCATATGCTTTTGAGCATAGGTTTAGCTATTAGAGGAACTCCCAATTACTTAGAGGGGAGAGAGTCTCTTTGAAATCCAAGGATTCTGGAGACATTTCTCTAGATGGCTATATGGGTATTAAAGAAAAATATTTTTGATTTGGAAAGATTAACTTCCATACTTGATGCCAAATCAAAGTCCTTCAAAATATGTTTGTATGCTAGCACTTCCTTGACCGTGGGAATTCCCTGTAGCATGGTATCATCTACAAACTGTTGATGAGTCAGAACTTGACCATTATCTGAAAGTTGGAGTCCTTGAATTTTTCCAGTTACTCTAGCATGCTTAATGGACCGCCCCAACCCCTTCCATCATGAGGATGAAGAGAAAAGGAGAGAGTGGATCTCCATGTCTGAGTCTTCCAGAAGGAAGAAAAATTTCCTAGGGAGAGCCATTAATTAAAATTGAAAAGTTGGAGGAAGTCACCAGGGCCATGACCCATCTGATCCAATTATGATCAAAACCAAACGCTGCAAGCACTTTCTTGATATATGTCCAATTCACTTTATCATATGCTTTGGCTATGTCCAATTGCATGATCATACCCAATTTCCTTTCACTAGTTAATGAGTGGACCACCTCGTGAGCTTGTATGATGTTATCTAGAATTTGTCTGCCTTCCACATAACCTGATTGTTCCCCCGAAACCAGCGAAGGCAGCAAAGGTTTGAGTCTATTGGCCACAACCTTGGAAATTATCTTATAAACTACATTGCATAAAGCGATGGGTCTATACCTCTCTAGAGTTTGGGCATTATCCTGCTTTGGAATTAGGGAGATAAAGGAGGTATTGAGAGCTTTCAAAATAGTTTTGTTCAACCTAGAGTCTTCCACAACCCTTATGATATCCTCTTTGACAATATTCCAACAAGCTTTGAAGAAATCTATATTGAATCCATCCGAACCTAGAGCCTTACCATTTTGCATTTCCTTGAGGACCTCACTGACCTCCTTTTCAGTTACAGGTCTGTTGAGATTACAGTTATCCTCTCTGGATACCAACTTGGGGATATGCTTAATGAGGTCCTTGATGAAAGGAACCCTGTCTAAAGTTTTTTCCTGAGTTATACCTCAGAAGTGCTTAACTAACACTGCTTCTATCTCCTCATGAGATTGATGTGTGCGCCCAAGCGCGTCCTTGATCGAAGAGATCCTATTGTGAGTCCTATTTGCTATTGTGGATTTATGGAAAATTTTATTATTTCGCTCTCCTTCTTTTAGCCATTGAACTCTTGATTTTTGTTTCCAAAAAATTTCCTCTTGATTGCACAGCTTTTCCCATTCTTGATGATGTTTCTCTACTTGGTCATTTTTGTCCTTATCAAAGCCTTCCTTGATCAAAGCTTGGTTGAGCTCCATAATTTTATTTTCCACAACTTTCTTTCCTGCAAAAATATTACCAAATTCATTCTTGTTCTAGTCTTTAAGCTTCAGCTTGATGTGCTTTAATCTTTTGTGAAGTAGGAACATTGTTGATCCTTGAATTTGCAAATCCTTTGCCCACCATTCTTCAATGTTGCTAAAGAATTCTGGGTGAGAAAGCCACATATTTTCAAATCTGAAAGGTCTATTTCTTGGGGTACCTATGCCCTTGATTTCCATTTGAACCGGCCAGTGATCTGAACCTCCAAAGGGAAGAAATCCTGCTATTATTTCCTTGTCAAGAAGCATAAGATCCTCAGATATCATGAATCTATCTAACTTGGAGGCTACCTGTGAGTCCCCTCCTCTTTTATTGTTCCATGTACATAGGCCATTGCTTGTCTCAATATCAACAAGCTTCATGCTTTCTGAAAAGACTTGGAAGGCCAAGGAATCTTTATGTAGAGCTCTTGTACCCCCTTTTTTCTCCAAGAGAGATCTTATCATATTGAAGTCTCCTTCTAGGACCCAAGGTAGTCCTGCATGTCTGACTCGTAGATCAACCAAGGAATAACCTGATTTTGTCATCTAACCTTTGAGGGCCATAAACTTTTGTAACTAGATAAGTGTCCCTGTCTCCTACTGGCTGTATAACAACTAATAAATAATTCCTTGATGCCTCTGCATCAATTATTCCAATTTTTTGGGGATTCCAGAGAGTGAGGATACCCCCTGTTGTATTTTCTGCTTTAACTTCTAGAAACTCAAATCTACTAAGCCATTTACTATGGATTTGCCTTAATTTCTTAATAGAGCATTTTGTCTCTTGGACAAAAATTATATTCGGAGCTACCTGTTTCATTCTATTATTCATCATTCTCTGTTTTCTCTTGCTACCAAGACCTCTAATATTCCAAGTTGTGAACTTCATAATTAAAGATTGGTAAAGGAGTAACTAGTTAGGTCTTTCATCTTACCTGAGTCTACCATAAGCTTTCCACATTCCATCAGTAGCTCATTTTGTTTTTTCCTGCCTCTTTTTTTCCCTGGATTTCTCGGTGCTAACCCCGGAGTCATTTTTACTGCTTTCACCCCTTCATTGCTCTGTCTTTCAATGTTGTTTACTCCCTCCAAACCCTTTGCCTAGGTTTTCCATAAGAATAACTGTTGTATTCGATTGAGCTCTTCTTGTGGTAGTGATTCTACCCCACCAGTTGTTCCCTGAGCCAAGAATACTTCTAGATCCAGGTTTTCTCTGTCAAAGATCTCCTGTAGCTCATTGTCTTCCGTATCCATTTCACTCTGGGTCATTTCTTGATCCATTTCCAGCTCTGATTCATTCAGCATGATCCCCTTTTTTTTCGTTTTCCTGTGTCTGATCTATTTCTTCTTCCTTTTCCTTCTTCTCGTAATCTTCATTCATTACTTGATCTTCTATTGTTATTTCTTCATCCTCTTCCAAAACTTGGAACTAGTTCTTACTAACCTTTTGTCCTTCAGCTTGGTGTTGCTTTGGCCCTTTTTTGCCACTTTTCCCTTTATGAACTACTTTGTGAAAGCTATGTGTATCTTTCATTGTGTTTATTTTGTTTTTGTTCTCTGCTTTACTGATGGGGCAGTCTCTTAGAAGGTGCCCATGTTCATAACATCTGCGGCATCTAAAAGAAATATGTTCGTATTTGACTATTTGCACCCATTCCTCATCAAAAACCTCCAAGATGACTTCATCCGAAAGAGCTCCGGATAGGTCCATCTCCACACAGATCCTGGCAAAAGAGGTGTATTTTCCCCTCCTTGTGGCTTCAAATTCTTTGATAAACCGTCCTAGTTTATTGCCTATGGTTGTAAGGGATTCAGTTTGCCAATAGTCAAGAGGTAGAGAATAGAGTCTTACCCAAACCGGAACTGAAGTAAAAGTTTCTTGCTCCGGAACGAAGTTCATCATCCATGGCCACATATAGAGCCCTGCTGCTGCATAGAAGTAGGGCCTGCCTTCAAACACTCTGTCTTTATCTTCAATGTTAGTGAACACCACAATAAAGAATCCTTTGGACCCCAGATGTAGATCAATGCTTCCTTTAGGTTTCCAGTGGTATCTTATCCATGTTTGTAAAGCTTTTTCAGTGGGCCATAGCCCCATGAATTTGCATATGATTGCATAAGTCCGCATGTGATCTCTGTGCTCCGCAATGCTGGATAATTTCGGCTCTGGGTTTGCACTGACCCTTCTGATTTTTGTCTTTTGTTCTCTGTATTTTGTCTTTTTCTTCCTTGTCTTTTGTGCCATCCTTCTCCTTCAATTTGGTACTTTCTGATTCCTCCTCCTTGTTTTTTCTTCCTTCCTCCGCATCACCTCCTCCTTTTTCCAGAGGCTTCTTACCCTTGTTGGCCATCGCTTCCTTGTAGGAGGGAGTGGAGCTCCCTCCTCTACGTCGATCCATGGAGAGAAACCCGTTGCAGAAGACTGTAACCCTAGTTTCCTTTGCTACCTACGTCCAAAAACCATACACATGTAAATATCAACCTTATATTTTATATCATCCTCTAGATACAAAGATTATTGTTTATCAAATTTACACTCACTTATAAAAAGTATCATTTATTTACACTCACTTTTAACAAAGGTAATCCATCTTATCCACAGTAACATGGTGCATCTATCTCACACTATGATAGAGATTTTATCATGTTTCTCATAATGATGACCACTAAAAATAGGAATCCAAATCTTATGAAAAGTAACAAGATGCATCTATATCACTCTATGATAGAGATTTTATTATGTTTCTCATAATGATGACTACTAAAAATAGGAATCCAAATCTTATAGACAGATGGAATGAGAGATATAAATATATAATTTTCCTAGACTTCAAATCTTGTGAGGTGAAACAAAGAGATTTTATAAATTTGATACTATGGGTAACAATTTTTGGAATAATTTACATTCAAAAAAATATCCATCTACTTTAACATATATTAAGGTGTAATACATCTAAGTTAAAGTTGTATATAAAATACATCTGCAAATTGTTTTTTTTTAATATATATATATATATATATATATATATATATAGATATATATATATAATTATTATAATATATGAATATGGTTACCGATTGCTTCATTTATATTTACATTTTTTTTCAGAAGGTGGCAAAACCTATCAAACTCAGGTGTCAAACCAACAGAGAGGACAACCATCTCTGGCTGCTATCCGCGAATGTCGGTTTGACTCATCACTGTTATCAAGGAAAACCACGCCACCTGTAATAACCCGCTGGTGGTCCGTAAGGGAGCAGGCTTTCACTCCTGCCAGATGCCTCTGGGTCTTGGGCCGTTAACCTGTTTCCTTACGTCCGAGGAAGACGAGCTCTTAGCCAAGCAGAAGCAGTTTTACGGCATACTCCAGGCCGATTCATTTATATTTACATTTATATCTACGTCATATTAATATCTATATCAAATAATTAAAAAAATAATTTATATTTATTTTAAATCATAAAAAAATTAAAATTAAAATCATTCCTTTATTGTCCATATATGAATATTAATCACGATAATTTTTTCCATAGTATGATAAATAATATATCATACTAATAATCAATCAAGTACTCAGACATTAAAGTGCGAAACTCCGGTTAAATATACCACTCAATACAAATGAAAGAGCATAGAATTTTGACATTTTAAATATAATATAAAATCTTTTCACAGCAGATGCCACAACCTGCTACTCTGGACAGTGTCATGTTTCCACTTGACATCTCTCTTTTACCAAAGGAAATATATTTTATTGACAAAAGATTGTATATGAAGATGGCGTTCATGAATGATTCAAAACGGCGGGATTTAAAATTTTCTATGATGTGTAAGGTTATTAATTTTTAATCAAAGTTGCAATTTTGTTTATTTAGATCCAAATAAAAGATTTTAAAAATTTAAAAAATAAATAAATAATTATATAAAATATTTAAATAATATTTATTTATAAAAATTTACACTTGTAAAAATTAGATTTCTTTTGGTTTATGTTACATTGGTATTTAAAATAAATCTATGCTAATTTTTAGATGTGTTGAAAATTACAAATCCGATAGAGTATACTTCCACCATAAAAAAGCTTTTGATTTTGACAATTGCCAACCTTTATAGAAAATTGAAAAGTTTGTATAAGATCCATCACACAATGGTAACACTATCCACTTATAAGTGGGTACTGCAACTATTTGTGGTAAAGGAGGACATATTTTTAGTAGCCAGAAGATTTTTATTTGCTAATATTAAGATTTTAATTTGTTAAATCTGGGAGCCATTAACTTATTGAGCCCAAAAGCCCATTTCACAGCCCAGTATGATAGGTAATCAAAGTTGATATTTTGCTTATGTGAACCAAAATAAAAAAAAATTAAAAATCTAAAATAAAAAGATTTAAATAATTATATGAAAAATTGGCAAGGATTTTTGTAAATCCAAATTATAGTTGTTAAACTTCAAAATTTAGGTGTCCTACAAGTTTTTGATGGTGCTCAATCCGTTTCCATTTGTAAATCCAAATTATAGTCGTTAAACTTCAAAAATTACATGTTTTTGATGGTGCTGAATCCATTTCCACCATAAAAAAACAAATTCAAACACTGCTTCTACAAGATTTTTTGAAATACTTTTGCTAAGATTCCAGCCACTTTTGACAGACACTTCCTCAGCCTACTCCTTCAAAAAATTGAATTACTCTCTGCTCCTATTAAATCTGTATTTAAAGTAAATCTAAACTGATTAATATTAATGAGATAAGACAAACTCCATGCCCATCCACATCTGTACCATTCCGTCTAGGCTTCCACCATAAGCCATAAACGATTTGTCTAGCGACAGCTACGCATTTCACTGGACTGTTGTGCCCCTCCATCACTGCGACGCAACATAGTCCGGTGCAGCCCCCTTCGCAGGAGTAGGAGAAGCTCGTGATGGCACTGCTGGGAATTGAACTGGGGTCGCCTTGGGTGCTATTGCAACAGGGGGCGATGTCAGTGCTGGCGCCGGAGAGGCTAAGCCCATCAATACCGTACGAAAATGAAATCCAGCCATTGCAACCCATTGTGCAGAAATTTCCCGCACAACTTTTCAATTTGAAATCCAGGAAGTGGTGAAGAATTTGAAATCCTTGGCATTTATATAACATTGAATGTGTATACTTACCAGCCTCCGGATGAGCCATTCGATGATGGGACATGCCGGAGATCTTCGGCATGGTCAGAAAACCCAAATATTGGTTTCCAGAATACCCTCCGTACGTCCAGGTCGACCTATCTGTAATAATTTGATAATGCCAATAAACTTGTAACAGCGCATAGGGAGATCATAACATATCATTATGAGATCCGAGTCTGTGAGCATTAAAAGGGAGGCGGTGAATGGGCTGAAAAACCCAAAAAGCATTAAACACAAACACTGCCACCTTATTAATGCAATTGAATGATATTGCATGCCCCCCACCGTCGCTCTCTTCTCTTTCCAATCCTCACACAGCAGCAACAACATGGCCATGTAACCGACTCTCAGTAGGCTATCCTCTCCATGGAGCCTTCACTGGAGAAATAATCACATCAGTGGCTACTAATGACATCAACAATAGCCCAGCTATTCTGATCCAATCAGTTTTGCATATAGAGTGAGCACAAGGAGGACGAAACACAGAATGAAGCGGGCCTGTGTATTGCCATTACTGCTGATCTTCTGCACGTATAACATTATGTGGGCATTATCCAGAACCCATCCTCATGGTTTGTGTTTTATTTCTACTTATTTTTCTCAGCCCATTCTTGCAGCCTGTCATGGATTACTTAATTCAGAGTATTTTTTTTTTTTTTAATATAACTTTGTTTATGAAGTTTCACTGGTGAGATTGGTTAGCTATGATGTAAAATTCTTATTATTTGTGCAGATCATGAAGAAAATCTTTACTGGATTGGTCTGGACAGTGGAGGAGAAGCAGTAATGGTAAGTTCCGGCACTCTCAATGGGTTCTTTTTGCATGCAGCTTTCTTTATGTAATTGAAATGTTTTGTTTCGAGTATGTTCATGGAAATCATGTGATTATGTTGCTGCCTCTTTTGTGCAAATTATAAACTTTTTGTTCTTGAACATGCACCACAGAAAGATAATTTTGACGTGAGTAGGGATGCAATTAGTAGTATCAAAAGAAGCAGCAGCAGAAGAAACTTGGAGGATCAGCACAGTGAAAACAAAGATGACTCTTTAGTTGCTGAAGATTATGTGAAAAGTGATTATGGGATCTCTGATCCCCCACCTAGTTCAGGCTGGCCAGCCAGGAAACCAGTGCAATATAGGATTTTCAATCATCCTCCAGCTCCTCCACCTCATCCATGACTTGCATCACACAGTCCAACCTGAAGATGTTTTACAGAGATATTCTTGCCAATGTTTTACAGAGATATTCTTGCCATTACTACAAAGGCATGCATTTGGAGATTAGGTATATGATATTTTCAATTTTCAAAAAATAGTATTTCTGTAAAAGTGTTTCTCATTGAAGATGGCAAACGTTGACATATGCCAAACCCTTATCAATTTTAGTAACCTTTGTAGCACTAGCTGTATATAAAATTTCATTATCTTTAATATGACATCTATGTAAAGCACTGTATTTCCTCAAACTACAGTTATTTCTCATTTTCAGTTTCTATTTCTTTCAAGTTCAAGATTCTCCTGAAAATAAAGGTTTCACAACTTTTTCCAGTAAAACCTTTCTGCCAACCCTAAAATAAACCAGTGAGTGCAGCATGGAAGAATTATGCCCACCCTAAAATAAACCAGCGAGTGTTAAAGGAAGACTAACTGCAATGCCAAGTATTATATGACCTGCTTGATTGAATTGGTTGAGCATTCAAAGTATTATTGAAACAGACATTTGTCTTATTTTTACACTCAATATTTGATTAGATTCAATCATATGATTAATTATAATATAATAGAATAGTTATATAAATTAAATGATATTTAACTAAATTAATTATATAAATTAAATAATTAATAAACTGATAAACTTAATAACATTAATTCTTAAAATTAATCTTTAGCCAAACTTTTTTCAACAACAACCAGAATTCTTTGGAAATCCAAAATTCAAACTCCACTCTTCCCTTCAAAGCTTTTCGCTGTGAAACCAGAAATCACAGAAAATAAATAAAAACAAATACAGCCAACATACCAATAGCTTCACCATAATTGTATTTTTATATTGTATTAATTGTATTTTTATATTGTACTATCTGATAAATTAATAGAAAGGGGAAAATGCATCCTTACATGGTGGGAACATGGGGTTTAATTCCTACTTTTAAAACACCAATTAATTTTTTTGATTATCCTAATACCGAATAAACCAGTCAGTGCTAAAAAGAGACTAACTGGAATGCCAAGTATTATATGCGTTGCTTGATCGATTTTCTAAGCATTCACAGTATCATTAATACAAAATTTCCCTATTTTTAAACTAGGTATTTGACTAGTTATGATACATTACTGGGCACGCACTGAGCTATTTCAAGAGTTTTTATATATTATTGGATGATGTTCAAATTTAATTAAATTTTTCAGGAGCATAAACACAGAGGGAACTCTACTAGGATCCCATCATATAGAGATATGAGAGTCTGGTTATTTCTTAGTAAACATTGTTTAATAAACCAATTTTATTTTAATCTTATTGGAGAGTGGTCATTAGTTGAGGTTTGAATAATCATGCTGTCAGCATCAAATATAGTAAATAAAAATATATTATATATTATGGAATATATATATATATATATATATATATATATATATATATATATATATATATATATATATAAAAGTTATGATATATAATTAAATCGATAAATGCGTGTTTTTTTATATTAATTTTTTCTTTAATTAAAATTTTAATTTTATAAATAAATTGAGTTAGTTTTTACCTTTCTAAATTTTTTGCTTTCATATTTATATAATATAATTATAAATTTATTTTAAAATTTATTGATAGCTACATATCAATGAAAAGTAAAATATTTAGTTGTTTTGTCGTTTTTACTGGTCTTATGAATGAAATGTTTGTGTTACTAGTGGTTCACTCAAGAAGTAGCAAATACCCATCTACTACTTAGTCAGTTATGATGTTAGAGGCTATGCCTATCTACTACTTAGTTATGTTAGAGGCTAAAGATCAGTTCTTATGAATGAAATGTTTGTGTTGCTAGTGGTTCTTATACCATTGAATTGTTAGTGGTTTATTCAAGAAGTAACAAAACATGATTTACTACTTAGTCAGTTATGCTAGGGGAGAGATGTTATAGTGTGCAAAGATGTTAGTGGTTCACTCAAGAAGTAGCAAAAACAGATTTGCTACTTAGTCATTTATGCTGAGGGAAAGATGTTATAGTGTGCTAGGAGGAGAGATGTTATAGTGAAATGTCAAATCAAAAATAATAATAATAAATATAATGCTATTTTAATAAAAAAAAATAGAAAAAAAATAAAATAAAATTAATAATAAAATAATAATTCAAATCAATTTGTTATATTATGATTTTTTTATTATTACATATTTTTATTTTTTAATAATGACATTGTGAATGGTTTTTTGTTTCACTTTATTTTTATTTTTTGATTATTTTGAATCATTATTTATTAATTAATGTATAACAGTTATGTGTAATTAATTAATTTGGTCTAATTATTTTCATCATTTTCACTAGTTTTGTAAATTAGTAATTCTATAGAATTTATATTTATTTATTGGAAATTATTTTTAATATGATTTTCTTTATTGTATATATATTTTTTATTTTTAAATTTGACCATGTAATTAGGTTTGTTAATTTTTATTCTTAAATTTGACCCTATAATTAGGTTTGTTATGTCTTTTTCTTGATTTATTTTCATTTAAACTATATATGATTTATTTTCATTTAAATTATATATATATATATTATGAGTTTAAATTCTTTTATTTTTATAATTTTATATTTTTATCAAATTTCTTCTTCATTTAATCTTATTTTATATTAGTTTTCTCCTACATTTAAATTGGCCAATTTCCTTTTTATTGATTTATAGATATTTTATAATTATTTATTGAAAAATTCTTTTCATATATTATTTAATTTAAAATTTTTGACTTTGTTTTATTCTTTATATTCTTTAATTTTAACACAGTAATTTGGTTTGCTGGGTTTGACTTTTAATGGAAAAATCATTTTCTTTTCTTAATTTATTTTATTTCTATCTTTATATAATTTTATTATTAATTTCAAAATTTTATTAATTAATATATTCATGGAAGTAATAATTTTTAATTGTAATTTGACAGTTTTATTCTATCTATTGGATTTACCACTAAAAATTTTAACAATATACAAAATATGGGTCACAAATACATAGATTCACAAATTTTGTTTTTATCCATAAAATTATAAACAATTTCTTTGAAAAATTATAATTTTATATATATATATATATATAAAATGTTGATTAATAAAGCCTCTAAGGGAATTTGAACTTTTGGTCTCATAGTTTATATAGGCATTGTCAATTTAACTATTTCCAAAAGTTGAAGTTGAATTTTGAGTTAGAATTAAAGATAGTAAAAATTGTTAATTTTACTACATGACAATAATAACAAAGATTTAATTTATTATGAATTGGTCATAAAAATTAAAAAAGTGTTTCCTTAGTTTGTGATGTCTATTTAGTGTACCTTGAGTGAGTCTAATTGCTAAGAGCATGTGCTTCATTTTAAGAGGTCACAAATTCAATTCTAAAAAAAACTTAAGTATGCACACCTTTATATACTTTAACAACTTATACAAATATAATTAAATCATTTACAATTATACATTCAACACAGCATTTTATACCAATAACAAAACAATTAAATAAAAATATCTTAATTTTAATTATTATAAAAAAATAAAATAATATTCACTTAAAATATTATAAAGATAAATTCCCTAATTATTATAAGAAACTACTTGAATAACACCAGCTTGACCTACTACAAATAACTTGACCTACTACAAATATTAATCTCATATGTGATGTATAATTACTTTTGTGTCCCCATTACAATTTAATCTAAGTACTAAAATGCCATTTGTGTGAAGTAATATTTTATATTTTAAATCCATGATCAAGCTCTAATTCTTGTAACTTTAAATCCTCTCTACATGAAAATTAAATCACACAAATAATATCCACAAATAAAAATTAAATGAAATTCGAAATGCAAACGTCATATAACTATAAGAATTAAATTTTAAACTAAAATTGAATGAACAATGAGTACTTTCCACATTGGCCCTTCACTACTACAATTTTTTTTGCTTAATGAATTACAAAATTATGTTTAACTCATCATTTACACATTTGACAGAAACCATATAAAATAAATTTAATTGCTCTTTATATTAATCAAAGGATTAGAATTAGGAATTGTATAGGATGTTATAAAGGAAGCGTTTTAAAGTATAAATTTCGAGAATAATTGTAACATGTACATTAATGAATATAAAAATTAGTACAAAATGTTATTCAAGTTAGAAGATAAAGAGATATCATTTGCATTATGTCAAATTTACAGATTATGTAACATTTCCAGATTTTTTTTTCAAGTACCAGTAGCAAATATTTGATAAAAAAAAATATGTTCTTTTCAATGTTGCACTGTCTCACTTGATCAAAATCTTACACTCTTTTACCACTTGCTCTTAAGGTGATTGGATTTGCCTTTGCTTGTCCTTGCTTAACTTCTTTTAGGCATTTAGACTAAAACATGAGGCTTATTCAAAGCTTTTTTCCAAAATGACAAATTCAAAATTTACCATTGGATGAAATAGTTTAAACCAGAACTACTAAATAAATATATCAATAAAGATAGTCACTGACATAGCAACTTTACACTGTTTGATAGGAGAGAAGTGGATCTTTTGTTGAGCATTGATTAAATAACAAAAAATATTCACTATATTATAACAATTATTCACACTTACCCAACAATCACCAAGGACATTTCCATTACAGCAATCCATAGAAGGCATTGTGATAGATGGGGTTTTATGAATCAACCAAGGAAAGATCATCTCTTCTCTATTTTTTTTTAATTTTTTTTAAGAGTTAGAAATCTAAAACTACAATTGTTAAATCAATAAATTTGCAAAGGTTTTGTCAAAATCCTTTCTTATCTCCATCCTTGAAAGGATAAGGTATAACAAGGAAACAAAATAACATATTTTCTCATATACATACAAGGACATTCTAAACCCATTTAGCCAAACTTATGATATTTGAAGGACAATATATTTTTTCATATACATACAAGGACATTCTAAACCCATTTAGTCAAACTTATGATATTTGCATGATAGTACCCTAACTAACTATTAAGTAATAACTTGTTGAAATATATAAAATTGATCCATTCTTTATTGAAAGAAATCAAAAGTAAATGAATATATAAGTGTTACACAACATTTTGTCACTGTCCCTATACTCCCCGTTCGGAGGACCTCTACAATGAACTCTATATGCTTTCCCATCATGAAGAGCATGCCTTTACATCCCTATTCATGTGCACAACATTCCCCTCTTACATCATTTCCCAAGAATCTTCCTTCAATCCCAATTTTCAAGACTGGCGCTAGTGATCAGTTCCTTCCCCGTGTCGATTTGCAGAGTTTGAAACTAGACGTAGCGCTGAACGGTGCAAGTGAGCCATTTACCACTCGCGTCGACCCTCTTTTGGCAAGTTTTTTAAAAATGGAGTTGAATTTTCCAGGTCTAGAAGCTTCGTGAACAGAATTTTGGTAAATGGTTGGGCTGGATAGAGCCGAGGGAGTCTGTTTGGGCTCCTTTCCCCTATAAAGATGGAAGAAACCAAAGAGATAAGCCCTCTCCCATCATAAGAGGAACCATCTCCCCTCCATCAAAGCTATATAAACTCCTCATTTTCCAAGTTGAACTAGTCTTTTTGGAAGCTTGAATAACCAACAAGATATCTATAGCTTTAGCCTTCTAGTTTATGTTTGTGAAGGGAGAATAGTGTGTTTGGTTCGGTTTGGAACTAAAGGGAAGAAGTCTTGAACTTTCATTGTTGAGGATAACCATGAGATTCTAGCAGTGGTGTTGGAACCCAGATACGTCAAAGGAGACCTGCAACGTCAAGGCTTTGGTTGTATCTCTTTCTGAGTTTTATATGAATACAACTAATGGTTTATTTCCTACATTGAGTGTCATATTACATTTGATGGCTTAAGATTCCTTGACTTTTTAAGTAGATTGAATGTGATTGTATGCTATTACGTTTGTTGTTGTCTCTTGTGTATTTGTTTCAGGTATTTGAAGGAGAAGAACAAAAGGAAGCTGGAGAAAAGGAGCGAGGTCACCATCAAGCGGATTAGCGTTCTAAGAGGTAGGCCCTCTTATTCGATTCTAGTCTAAGGAAGTTTTCATTAGGTTGTTCTGTTTGCGGCTAGACCCACTCTTGGGCTAGAGGGATCACCTCTGTCCACAGAGGAGATTTACCTACACCACAAATTGGCGACTCCACTGGGGAGCCATCCCTCTCTTTTGATTGTTTTTCATTTCGTGGTTTGTGTGAACTTTTGTTGTATCACCCTTTCCCTTTGGTTTTTTGTGCTTTGCCTAGTTTACTACTTTGGTTCTAAAATTTAGAGTGACAGGTCTAGTTTTGATCTTTGAAATTTTTTAGTTTTTCCTTGAAATCCTCGATCAGCACGTTTTATTTTATGACAATCGTGCTGACCAATGTGAATTGCTCTTAAACAGTCGTGCCATACCCCCTTGTGGCGCTTATTGTCAGTTAGGAAATCAAGCTGATTCCTGTAGGTGAAGATCATGGTTTCTCCTAAATCATAATGAGTGTGTCTTACCCTCATGATTTCTTCCTCTTAGCCTTTTTGCCTTTGTTCTCCCTGGCTAGAAAGCTTCATTAGCTTTTTTGGTGTGCTTGTTTGGTTTGATATTTCCTTACTTGATTTTTTGAGTCTTTGGATGGTTTGTGGCCCTAGGGAATAGAGGTCATTATCCATATCTGTTTGTGTCCTCAGCGAGTAAATTGGTTGGTTAAATTGCTCCATGCATTTTGTGTTTTAATCCTTTTATTGCTTTGGTTTTAATTGGACAAGTTTGAAAAGTATCGTTTTCTCTTCTCTTGGTTGAACATCTCTTTTCGAGCATAGATTACAATTGCTCATCTTGTATCTATTGAGTCTTTGCATGATTGATTTGGAAAGAGTTCTCTTTTTCGTCTTTTTCATATGATTGATGTTGATTGTTTGAAAAAATTTCATTGAAGTGTTTATGTGTAGGATTCATTTTATCATTCCATTGAAAAATACGTCATTCTAGTTTGCTAAATCAATATGTTTCATTAAGTAGCATCATTGAAAACTAGACTTGCATCATCATTTGCATTCAAAATGAAATGAACTTCTTTTACCATTGAAAGGACTAGTTAAAGTGCATTTGATAGGAAGATAGGAAGTGGAAAGAATTTTCATTATTTTGTTTTAAAAAGCGAAGTAGTGAAGAGTCATCTTGCTTTCAGTTGCTTGTTTGTTGCATTGATTGTTTTCTCTACTCTCATTAGTGTAAACATTCATCGAATTGAAAGGGTTTTGTCTCATTTAGCTACATATAGGAGTTTTTCGAGTCACATCGATAGGGCCTGAAAACTGAGACATAATTTCAAGATAAACTTTAAAATGTATTCAATTAACCTAAGGCGCATTTGAAACTTAACGCTCACATTTTAGAGGTCTAGGCTAGAGACATGTTCCGACGTCTTTAAACCTAGCAGTTGTCATTCACTTCGGCACTAGACAGTGCTAGTACGAACTTGTGCTCCCCATACTGTCGTGTATATAAAGGGAGACCCCAATAGGTTTGCAATCCTTTATCCATAGGAGGTCAAGTTTGCACCCTTATAAACATGATACAACAAACACAGCATTCGGGGAGATTGCCTTCCTGTACTTCTTGGTTCATCGGGAGGTATTTTGCAGTTCATGGTTACGTGGTAATCTTTTTGCCTAGATTATCCTAAGCAGTTGTTTTGGTCTTTTTGACTCTTTAAATTTAAAAGATCATCGAGCACTTGTCCTTTCGATCTCGTTCAAACTAAAAGTTATAAAGTCATCTTTGCCTTTTTCTCAACTCTTAAAACATGAAAAGGCACCCGTCTGTTTCAGCGTCTTAAAAAATTGTTGCCCACAATCACATCACATTCCTGATAGTCTTATTTTGGACCACGTCGTGAGTATACCTTTAATATATTTTGAAGAAGCCCTGAAATAAATCTCTTTTCTCTTGTTGTTTGAGACAAAGTCATCGTGGCAGAACCATTAGGTTCACCTAGTTCCTCTTCCACTCCTCCATATGAAAGATCATCTGAGGAGCCTCTCCCCGAACTCCCGTAGTCACTCGAGGATTAAGGTGTTGAACTTGGAATTGTTATGAGTATTCAACCTTTTTCATCTCGCCCTCCTCCATCAGATACTAGGTCACCTTATGAATCTAGCCTGGAATCTCTAGATAGACCTATCTAGACTCCTGAGAGTCCGCTGACTCTTGAAGGTCAACAAAGACTGGTTGTTTTCCCTTTGAATCCTTTGCTCAATCTTGTTATGATATCACCGCAGCATCTGTACAATCTGTACAATCAACCGGGTATTCCTTTGGAATTATCCCCTCTAACTTCTTCGGTTTTCTGTCGTCGTTTGTTTCCGCCTATGGAATCAGAAGGTGAGATTCCAGTCTCCTCTCTAGGTCACTCGAAGGTTTCTTCTACACACACTCCTCATTTTGTTTATGAACAGGGATATCAATTCCCTCCTCAAGGTTTTCCTTACACGGGAAGCATTCCGACCAGTGTTTACCCTAAGTATAGTGGGCCTTCATTGCCACATGGTTATACCTCTCTAGCTTAGTTGGTGTCTAGCACTCCTAGTGCTTTGTCATTATATCACAACCCTACCTGGTCATCTCGTGTTATTCCTACCTGAGGTCTGTTCGTTCAAAACCCGAACTCTCAACTGATTATGCATACTGCAGTCACTTCAGTTCCAGTGCAACCCACTGTTCTGAATCCACTCGTTTCATCATTTCAATCGACAGTCTCGAGTCAAGTCCCTGTAAGTTCGTCGACCCCTCTAGTAAGTGGACAGGCTATACCACGGCCTGGGGGGCAATATCCGAATATCTCCATGATGTCTAGCGCAACCAATGTGAGTGGCTCACAAACTCACATGGTTGGAATCAATCAGCCCTCTTACGGTGCTATTCTGAATCCTGTTGGTCCACGTGGGTCAAGTAACATCTAGTACCAACAACCATATGTGGCTCAGGTTCCATTCCAACCTCCTTATGTTCCATATGGTTCATAAGCAATGGTAAATCCGCCTTACCTCCCTCAAGTTGGACCTTATGTTCATCCTAGTCCTTCCACTGTGCCTGGTGGATATGGCCAGATCCAATTCAGGAACTTTCAAGGTATTGCTCCAAGAAATATCCAAGTACCCTTGCCACAACAAGGGAAACCTTCACAGCTACAAGGGCCATCCTTGCAGTAGCAAGGGTAGATATTGCAGCAGTAAGGACAACTGCAACAATCGCAGGGGTAACCCTTGCAACAGTCGCAACAAAATTTGCAACTGCAGACGCAGTTTGTTCACCAAGCTTCCCAACCTCTGTCCTTGCAAGGTCAACCTCTGCAGCCATAAGGACAACCTTTACAACAGCAAGGCCAACCCTTACAGCAACAAGGTCAACGCGGGTAGCAGCAACCCTTGTACTCATATCAACAGGCTCAACCTTTGCAAGGTCAAGGTCAAGTCATGCAGCAGCAGGTTCAGAATCCTTATGTCCAAGGGCAACAGGTTCAGAATCCTTATGTCAAAGGATAGCAGGTGCAAAATCCTTATGTCCAAGGGCAACAGGTTCAAAACCCTTATGTCCAGGGGCAACAGGTGAAAAATCTATATGTTTAAGGCCAACAGGCTCAACAACCTTTTAACTCATATGCTGCTTATCAACAGCCTATGGCCAGACAATATCAAGGCTACCTAGGTTAGAATCCTCCCTACGGACAAGGTAACCTACAGCGGGGGAAAAATTAGATTCCATATGGACAAAATCCTCCACTATGGGGACAAAATCCTTACCAACAAGGATGGGTTCCGCAGTCTGGGCCTACTCAGAGGCCCTAAATGCCTTTTAATACACAATTTCCATTCTTGGCCACTTTGGGGCTGTCAGATGTTTCTAGACTCACGAATGATCCCATTCTTCATTTGACATACTGGCATCCAGTTATGTCTAGATTTTGATAGATTGTTTGAAGTTTGAGGGAAAAGTGAAGGAGGCTCCACATGCTTATGTGATGACATATCACCTCTAGTGCTCCTCCAATTCGTATGTTGATTATTCTATTTGTCTCCGACTTTTTCAACGAAATCTCACAGGTTCTGCAGCCAAGTGGTACATCGAATTGCCTCGAGGTACCTACAATGAGTTTAACACTATTAGTATGGCTTTCCTCACACATTTTCAACTATCGGTTCGCTATGAAATAGGCACCAATCTACTTACATCCTTTAAGCAAGACACTTCGACCCATATCTCCACACATCCATGAATGTAAGCATCGGCGTTGCCTAATCAAGTTTGAAATTGTTGATCAATTGTTGATAGAATGGTTTACCAAGTCATTCGTCAGAAAAATCGATGAGGACATAGCTATGGGTGGTTGTGTCACTGAGGAGCAAGCCATTGCTTGTGCCCAGTATTTAGACCTCGTCTACTCGTAATCTGGCACGTTATATGATATGTTACCCGATGCTCCAAGACCATCATCTGATCTAACAACATCAAAGTTTCCAGCTACCCCACCTGTTGATGGGGTGATTGGTTCCGTGTCTCAGACCCCCATGAAATCTTCTTCCAAGCAGAAGGTGGTCTCAAAGACTGGTTCCATTGATCCCTCTCGAAATTCACTTGGTCCTGGTAAAACCTCTAAGGTTCACGCTATCAAGTCTACCATAGCGGACATACCCTATAAAGGTAAAAGTAAGGTCAAAGGAAATCCCAAAGCTGATGCCCTAAAACAGGGCCCTCCTAAGTCATCTACTGGTGATACTTCTCAAAGGAACCCGAAGTATCCATGCCTCATCTATGAGGAGGATCACTATACTAAAGATTTTCCTTGACGGTCTAAAATTATTCGCTTGCTCAAAGAGACCCCAGCTGTCTTGAAAGAGTTGTTTCCGTCCCAGAAGACCCAAATGGTAGACCAACCTTAGTCTTCCACTTCCTCAGGTTTCCAAGTGTTTATGATGAGTACAACGATAAATGTGGCTACCAGATCGAAATATTATCAAACACCTACTCCGATAGCAGGGAAAGAGAAAGAAGGTGCCCCTTCCTCTTCTATCCTGTCTACCTCCAGTCCTCTCCATATAGAGCGACCTGTTCCTGATTCTGTTATTTGACCATCCTCTTAGGGTGTGTTGTGAAAGTCCTCATATAATCTAAACGCTCAAGCCGATCAACATTATAACGTTGTTGAGGATTTGGCTCAAGCACCACAACTATGTTTGCTCTCAAGGTCCATCAAATTTGTCCTTCTCAGTGGAAAGAATTGTTGTTGGCTATAGGAGGTATTGATCCATCTAATTCCAATCTCATTTGCTTTTATCTGGAAAACCATGTTTTGTGCTTACCTCATCAGATTGCCTTTCTCATTCAGGTGATCATTAATGAGAAGACAATTCACATGACTGTCATTGATGAAGGTGCTTCCACCTGCATCATTTTTGTCCCTTGTTGGAAGGAAATTGGTTCTCCTACCTTGAACCAATCACCTAACACTTTGGAAGCCTTCGATGGGCGTGATTCTCGACCATTCGGTGTCCTTCCTAATCTTTCCATTACCTTGGAAGGAAAGACAGTACATGTCGAAGTAGAAATTGTGGATGCAAATCTTAATTATAATATTCTACTCGGACGGAGTTGGACCCATGCTATGCATGTTGTGGCCTCTTCTCTATTCTGCGTGCTCTGTTTTCCCCATCAAGGGAAAATTGTCACGGTCAACCAGTTGTCTTTCTTCGCTTCTTCTTCCTCGGATGGCAATATTCCATATGTGAAGCATACGATGCTCCTTATGAGAGTGTGGGGGCTATACTTTTTAAAGATCCCACCTTGATGGGTATTATTCCTCTCCCACCTCCGCATGTTGCCTAATTCAACATGATCTCGGTTTAGTATGATCCTTGGGTCCTTCCCTCTCATGATCTTGTTGATACATGGGGTGATGTCATTTCGTTAAGCCCTTTCGAGATCAATTATGTGGAGATTGTTTCGGTTTCAGCTTCAGTACCTACCAATCATACTACTTTGAGTACGTATCTTGACATGTATTATCAATCCCCGTGGCTTGGTTCTTCAAATTCTCCCGATCCCTTAACCGAGACTTTTCCTTCTGGTGAAAGCACCATGGAATGATACTCATCATCATTCCTTTCCTAGCCCAACGATCATGTCTACCTGTCTTGAGAAGTTTTCTTCACGTTTCTGACCCAACCACTTCAAACGCCTATTATGACTCATGAAGTTTGGTTGGAAGGAAACATGGGTAATATTACCCAAACGATGCCCATTGACATTTCTGTTAAGCCAGGTATCGTTGCAATCGTTCATATTGGGGTGACTTGATCTCTTGATGAGATCAAGCTCTATACTCGTCTCTTTCAAGAGTTTCGAGATGTTTTTGCATGGTCCTATGAAGAAATGCCCAGCATTTACCCAAGTATAGTCATGCATGAGATTCCAAGTTATCCTAATGCGAAGCCTGTTCGACAACGACTTCATCTAGTGCACCCTAGAAAAGCGGCTGCCATCAAAGGGGAATTTGAAAAACTTCTTAAAGCTAGATTTATTTATCCTATCCCTCTGACAAATTGGGTGTTAAATATCGTACCGGTAACAAAGAAGCAAGGCATGATTTGGGTTTGTGTTGATTACCATGATCTTAATTGTGCTTGTCCAAAGGATAACTACTCCACTCCTTTTATAGACCAGATCATCAATGAATGTGCTGGGAGTGAAATCTTTTCCTTTATGGACGGTTTTTCTAGTTACAACCAGATAAACATTGCGTCGACCGATCAAGATAAGACTGGATTTATTTGTCCATGGGGGACTTTTGCATATAAAAAGCTCCCTTTTGGCCTTAAGAATTCTAGGGAAACTTTTCAAAGAGTGATGTCATATGCTTTCCATGAAATTAAAAATATCGTTTATCCTTATTTGGATGATCTTCCTACTCATTCATGTAAAGACCATCACCATCCCGATCATCTTTGACAAATCTTTATTCGTTGTAGACACTACAACATTCGGCCGAATTTTCATAAATGTGTATTCTGTGTTGAATCTGGGCGCCTGCTCAGTTTTATTGTTTCGAAAGATGGAATTCATCTTGATCCTCTTAAAGTCGAGGCTATTGTTAATCTACCCCCTTCTTCTTCATTGCATCAATTACAGAGTCTGCAAGGGAAAGTGAATTTCCTTTGTCGTTTTGTGCCTAACTATGCTGAGCTAGCTTGAGGGTTCACTTGGTTTCTTAAGTAAGGGACTCCATTCATTTGGGATGAGGCTGCCCAAAAATATTTCGATGATTTAAAAGTTGTCCTCATTAATGTTCCTTTGTTGCACCCTTCGAACTATCATCGCGATTATTCTCTATCTAGTTGCAACCTCTGGCACCATTGTTATGGTGTTGGTGAAAGACGATGACGAAGGTCATGAACATGTTATTTACTACCTCAGTCGTAATCTTCTTGATCCTGAGACGCGTTATGCTCATGTCGAGAAGTTGGCTTTGGCTGTTGTTTAGGTTGTTCAGTGCTTTCAGCATTGTATTCTCCTCCACACAACAACCGTGATTTCTTAGTGTAACCCCATGACTTACATTTTGACTCATCAGTTACTTGGGGCCAAGTACTCTAAGTGGATTGTCATCCTCTAGGAATTCTATTTCGTGTTCACTACTGCCAAATCCAAGAAATCACTTGTATTCACTGAGTTGATTTTCTCTCTTCCCTCTGCTTCTCTTCCTACTGGTGCTGATGAGCAGCTCCTGGACGAGACTCTTTTCCTGATTAGCACTCTTGATCCTTAGTACGGTGATATCATCGTGTATCTCCAAACTTCTACCTATCGGTCTGTGTTGACCAAGGATGATCGTAAATGCATTCAGCATCAATCCCAAGCTTACCGCATCATTGGAGATCTGTTATACCACATTGGTGTTGATTCAATCTTCGTTGATGTTTAACTCTCGAGGAGGCTGAAAGAGTTTTTAATGACTGTCATTCTGGTGCATGTGGAGGTCATCTCTCTGGCTATGCCACTACTCAAAAGATACTTTATGCCGGTTACTTCTGGCCCTCCATGTTATAGCTCCAAACCTCACTCTTGATGTTTGTGATGCTGCACTCATGGCCTAGGGAAACCCCTCCTTCCAGACCTAGTCCAAATATTCAAAAAAAAATGTTTTACTCCCTATACACGACATTTCCCTGAGCTAAACACGTGTGTACACCGGTCTGTGTATACCCAACCCGCGTATATGTCTTAAAACACTTAAAAAAAAATTAAAACTCCTTAATTTCGGGCGGAGATCGCAGGTTTTACCTGCTGATTACCTATTAGTTCCTGTGGCCCAACTGTTCCCAACGAATTCCCAACTAAAAAACTACTTTGGGAGAAGTATAAAAAGGCTTCAATGGGAAGGCCTAAGGGAGGAGAGAATAAAGAGAAATATCACTCTACTGAGATTTTCCCTAACCAGGTCTGAAGATCCTTGTGCTTCCAGCACTTCCCCCATTTACAGGAAACTCTTGTTTCCTTGTGTGATGATGTCTTTCTACTTGAGAGATCATGGAGTAAGTCATGGAAGGAGTTTGTTGAAGGCTTGAGACTGGACGAATTCGGAGGACGGTTCCTCTTGGAGCCTGCGAAAGGACGAATCGGGTGAAATCATTCCTTTCTATACTTTAGTTATTTATAATAAAAGAAACACTTGTCTTGTTCCTAAAATCTTCTTCATGTTTATGATGTCAATGTTATAATTCATATGTGAATGGTTGTTTTTAATTGTATAACTAACTACCTTTCCTTATGTTATGAAGATGATTTATTTATGATGCTTGGCCAATATATTGTTGTACTTTCTGGAATTGTTTGTTTTGCAAGTTGAAGGACTAAAAGGAACTCAAAGAGGGTTTGGACCCTAACTGGATCTTCTCAAATGAAGGACCCTCAGGTGCACCCCTTTTCGTATAGTTTGTTTATATTAGCATCATGGCTATATGGAATGTGTGTTTCTCTCTGTAAATAACCTCTGATCTGCTAGGGTATCAACCCTAGACCCTAGGGGAATTTATCCCTTAACACTCCATCTTCAAGGATTGCATCCTTGTTGTACACAAATGCCACAAGTGCCAAATTTATCAGCGAAAAATGTGCATTCCACCCGCTCTCCTTCACCCTGTTATTACTATTGGTCCCTTTTCCAAATGGATCATTGACTATATGACATGTAACCCTCGTTTGGCTAGGGGGCATGGTTATATTATCATTGTTGTGGATTGTTGTTGGCTTGTTGGGGCCTGACCCAGGTTCGGAGTTAATTAGCCAAACAAATCCTTGTACTACTGGCACTTTCGGCAACAGTCCGCGAAGCGCGGACTGAGGTCTCACTTGAAGTATTATGGGGGTTGTTGGAACCGGGTTTCCGCACCCTGGTTATGTCTAATGGTTTGATTTGGTCCAACGGTTAGTCTCTTCGCACAAGTTACTTCATGCACTTCCCTGGCCTTCGCGCCCTGATATATTCGCCTTCACGCGACCCTAAATAGGGCTATGGGGTTTCTGCGCTGCTGGAGCGATGCTCTACACTCACAGGGGCTTCACTCAATGAACCTATGACATATCACGTGCGTTTGTCACATATTAAACAATACCCTTAATTTGACTACATATTGGAAAATACCTCTAAAAATCACATTATTCAACCCCCTACTAATAAAAATCCAATACACCTTCCCAATTTAAAAACCCTTACTTTCACTAGATATTATAGGTATTCATTTTTTCATTAATTTTTTCTATACCCCTTTATATTTTTTCATTAACTTTGGGCTCCGCTTTTTATACCTGCCAATATAAAAACCCTCTTCCCTATATATCCCCCAATATATTATGTCATTTTTTCCTCAATAAATATCCCCCAATATATTATGTCATTTTTTCCTCAATAAATATCCCCAATATGAACCCACGTGGTATGGTATTTCTCCCCTAATGGAGTCCCCGTGTCTGCACTATTTCCCTAAGTCACACCCGATATCTTACTTATCTTCTTACACTAGTTAGGTATCTTCGCGTAAATGGATGCCTTATGTTATATTTATTTATGCAACACATTCATATGAGTTCACGGAGAAAATAAACAGTAAACTTGCAATTCATACCCATTAACACATAAAACAGGAAAATATACACAGAAATATGGTAAAACTTCTTTTTATTAACTCTTCCCACAGTTACAGACTCGACCTACCCTGCACTCTTAGCTACAGGGATCTGTGCACTCAGCTGCTGACTACTAGGCCTCTGTGCACTCAACTGTAGAGCCTTCTCCTACTCTACGACCCAAAGACATGACTTACACTTGATTCAACGCTTTCTCAATCTCTTAGACTCATCATCCTTCGATAGATGTTTTTTCTACACTTAGAGCCTCGCTCTATTTATACAATCCCATGGTCTGCGGACCATGGGTAGATCTTTCGAACCGACATTACATTACAAAACCAAGGGCGGAAAACCTTGTGACTCTATTACTACTTCGCGATCTGCGCCCACAAATCGCGGAGTCTTTACAATGAACTCAGTCAAAACTTGGGCTTTAAGCCCCAAAACATGCCTTAGGGGGATTCCATGCACAACAAGCCCCCAACACAAACATCGTGACTTGCCCTCGAGTCACCCTATCGATGTGAAGATCTTGGTGTGGAGACCCTCTAACTCTGCTTGAACAGCTGCAAGGTCGACAACGCACTGAGCAGTGCCTGCTAAATCTCCTGTACACGTTGTTCTGAGACTGTGCTGTCGGAACTGCTTCCCTGCATCTGTTCCTACATCCCCTGCATTTGTGCGAGCTTTCCTTCAATTTTCATTGTAATGACAAAGGCCTCATCGATCCATGGCTAAACGTGCACCTTCAAGACTGGTTCTCTATGCCGTGTTGCATCCACCTGCTCTTTCAGGGCTTTGTCCTGTTGCATTCGCGTGAACCTCTGAGTGAGGGCCACCGTCTGCGCAGTCCCTTTGACATTGTCATACTGCTGCTGGAGCTCACATGCCTCTGTATCTAAGCGCTGGATGTTGGGGTCCTCCTGTATATTGGTGAGGACCTCGAAGGACTCTTCCAACATGCTGGTGCAGTCCCTTACTGCACTGTTGATTTCTTCCATCCCCGAAGTAATAGTGCTGGTGCACTGTTCTCTAACTTCTGGAGGGGTGGACAATTGCACCTTCAGCCGCAACTCTGTTATCTGAAGGTTCAGCCCTAGATGAACCTTGGTCATTTCTTCTCGCACCTCGCGCACCCCTGATGCTAATCTGTGGATGCGCGCCTCTGTTGGTGCATCTGCTAGGATGGCCAGCTCAGGGACCATCTGGGAGGCTTCTTCCAGTACCTGTACCATCTGCCTGTTCTACGACACCACTTTGTCACACTACAAGCTCAACTGCTCCATGTTGATCTTTTTCTCACTCAACACTTGCAACGCGCGGCTCTCCCTAGCTCAAAGTTTTGCATTAATCCTATCCCGCAGAACATAGAGCATTTCTCGCGGGAGCGCAACCAAGTTGATCCTGATGCCTTTCAGTGCACTAACCATACGCCTGTCGACCTCATTTGTTGTAACTAGTGCCCCTTCTAGCAGCACTATTGTGTTGGTTATCCGAGCACATAGCATTTTCTCGGTTGCAGTTGTCCCTACTACGAGGTTGGTCGAAAGAGTACCAGCCTGAGGAGTGCGCACCTGCAACTCCTGAATTTGTGCTCGGACGGCCCCCAACACAATCTGAATCTCCTCCGCAAAATTCTGGAGGGCCTCTATGTTGACGTCACCCACTGTTTTGCCTATGTCATGCAGATCACCCTCAGTAAGGGTGATCAAGTCGATCGACAGCTTGGATTCTTTCACCTTTTTGCGCAGCTCCGTCAGCTCACTCGGGCGCTAGCGCTTCAATAGTGTTGACATTGTTTGTGGGTCCATGCCACCCTCTGCTTCCTCTATTTCCATTTCTTTCTCCTGCCCATGTGAAGGCGACTTCTGGCCCTCACACGCCTTCTCAGTTGCCTCCTGTGCTGTTGTTGCTGCCCCCTTTTTCTATTCTACTGCTGTCTGAACAACATCCCACGCCTCCTGCGCTTTTTCTGCTGCTGCTTCTTGCCTTCGCTTCTCTGCCAACTGTGCCATGCGTAGCTTGGCCTCCTCTTTCTTCTTTTGCATAGCAGACTTCTCCACCGCTGTAATGTCTGGGGCATGCCACTTTGATGACCATGTCTCCTGTACATCGAAAATTACATCATCTGTGGCTATGAAGGGTAGCTTGCTCCATTTCTTGGTCGCGTTCTTGCGCGCTCTGATATATATGTTGTGGTAGTCCACTTTAAAGTCTACAAAACTTTGCAGGCTGTTGTAGACAGTGGGTGATAACCATGCTTGTGGTTAAGCCCCATTCTGATGTTCATCTCCATGAAAACCAAGAATATCTTGCTGTCGTGGATCCGGTTTGCGTCTTTCGTGGCCCACAATGAAGCGTACTTCACGGCCTCCGATAGATCCCTGTCAGTTATGGGGAACTGGCTGTCCTTTGGTAATTCTCCTACCACCAGCACTATGGATAGTAGAAGCCATGCATAGTGGAACATTTTTCCTTGTTCATGGGCCTCACGGAAATTTTCTAGGAACTCGAACCAGTTAAACTGGACCCCCTCTGCGCACTGCTCAGCAAGTGCAACCACTGATGCAGGCATCTTGTCCACGCGACACTTCTGCATGAGCTTTCCGCCAGTATCTGGGTCGCCACTTTAACTGCTTTGTTGTTGATGTTGTATATGGTGTAGCCCCTTTTCTTCTTCTCCAGCTTGTATTTCTTCTTCATCACCACCGTAATGGCCAAATCATTGCTATTCCCCTCCGAGATGTTTGCGGGGTACTCTCCTTTGCATGGAAGTCGGGTAATGTGATGGATTAAGTGGTTCGTGATGGGGATGGGTTCCTCCAGCTACCAACACCCACCATGCACCAGGTAGAGTAGTTGCCTGATGACGAATATCATTACTGGGGCATGATGGAAGTGTGGCACCCAAAGCGGGTTTAATAACCCTACTATTTCCACTCCACGTAAATTGTAATTTGAATTTAATCGTTCCCCCAAAATCAAGCTTCTTTTGACCCTATAGAAGACTGGCTTGGAACCCCTGGGGTCTCTTGCCAGATGAGCAGGTACAACAGGCAATACCTTCACTTCTACTTGTGCATATAACATTGTCACCTCCAAGTTTGTACGAACCCCGGGTTGATAAGTAAAGTTGGTAGCCCTGGGAGTTGAAGCATTCTTGCTGCAATACCTATTCTCATCAGTTTGCATGCATGATCATTCACTCCTTCTTACACTGAGTATCACCATGCATTCATTTCACATTTGCTTTCAGTTGCCCGTCGGCGGGTCTAGGCGGCCTTGGCCTAGACTATTCCTCACCAAGACAGCATTACACAATCCTGAGAAGGAAGGCTTTGTCTTCCCCTCAAGAAATGTGCATTTATGCCCAGTGACTGTCCTCTAGTATTGCATTCCACAATTCTGAGGGACAATGACTACTGGCCCAAAAAATTGCGCAATGCAGTCACTAGGCCTACAACCACTGCCAACTAAAATTGCGCATTGCGTAGTTCCAGCAGGCCAGCTTGGATTGTGCATTGCACAATTCCAGCAGCCAGCCAGCCTCCCCAGATAGGCCAAACTACCTTTTGTGTAGTTCTGGCATCCAGTCTCCCAGGCTCCCAGAACAAATTATGCAATCCTTCTCAGTCAATCCCCAGGTATGTTGAATGTCGCTCCTCAAGTTTTCTTTGGTTTTCCCTGACAGATTTCTTGCCATGCATGTCGCTTTGTCTCTAGATCTAGCAGGTGTTTGTCTACCTCTTAGCGGTTCAGGATCAATAACCCCCAAGAGAGCAAGATCAAAGTACATTGGCAGAAGTGCAACTGGAGCAGTAGTTGAGCGAGTGTCCGCAAGTCTACTAATCTATGAAAATACCCAATTGATTGTAGATAAGGACATCAAGTTGAAATGGCAAGAGGTCAAGGATGCCTTTGCAGACACATTTGGGGAAGACCTCGAAGACCGCCAAGTCTATGTGAACATACTCAAGTTTGGCTTGTACCGGATTGCATGCAGATATCACGTGCTCCCATGCGTAGACATGATACATTGGATCGTCTCGCACACTAATCCTAAGACGATGACAAGAAATGTTAGCAGGACGAAGATTTCTACCTTTATGGCGCATGATTATGAAGAGATGTATTAGATGTCGAAGCCCGTGATCATCATGGAGACTCCCTTCAGCATACCCAGCATCAATGCCAACTCCAGAGACATTTTGAAGAACTGGGTGAAGGAGCCGGCTAAATTCAGGAAGACACCCAACCAGGTCTACAAGATGAAGATACTGCAGAAGGCATATCAATACTTAGTCATCTTTTCATGTCAACTGTATGGAAAAGAAAGCACGGAAACCTTCCCATGGAGTTTGGTGATCGCGTTGGACCAAATGGCCAAAGAAGGAAAAGCATGCAACTGGTCTAACATGTTGGCTCATCAGCTGAAGAAACAGGTAACAAGGGCTCGACAGTAGCCCAAAGGTATGCAAGCATAAATCTACATGTCCGCTTACATCTTGGATGCAAAATGTGCCTGTCAGGAGTTCCCAGGCTTGAAGTGGGCATGGACACCAATAGAGATTGTTGTGAACACTTATTGTAAAATCTTGTCCGAATGCAGCTTTAGAGGAGTTATCACATGGTTGTCCGATCATTTTATCACCCTGGTTTACAAGATGATATTCGAACAAGATCCACCCTACATGTTGAAGGCAGTAATTGTGGCACTGATTGACATATTTGATTGGTATGCCTCGCCATCCAACACCTTCATACGAATATACAGCACGGAGAATCCTCTGCATGTTCTCCCAAAGTTTGTCTTGGACAAGCTCGTCATGCAACAAGTATCATATCACATCTCGGCAAGATTGATAGCTAGGTTGCACCGGAAGAAGAGGGTACCTTGTTCTGCTCTTCCATTATGGATTAGGCTATATGAGATATGGAGTTTCAAGCATGCATATGTCAAAGCACAGCAAATGAATAAGTATCCATTCGACCTCCGAAGTTACAATCCATATGACCCACATTGTCTTGTGAAAGTTCACTGCATGAGAGTACAGTTCAATTTGATCCACGAAGCATATCATTGGGTGGAGGAGGACCCATGGAGATATTGTTACAACTCCTCCAGACTCAATGAACTGGTCGGCCTCGCTGTGGAATAGATAGCAAAGCAACATGAAGCAGCATCCCAAAGAGCACCAGAAGCAACAGCAATAACAGAGGTGAACATACCAGTGTGCGACAAGGGCAAGAGGAAGAATGTCAATCACATGGAGGAAGAGAAAAGATGCAAGTTCCGAGCAAACCTACTTGTGCAGAAAGCAGCTTTTACCATAGAGGCGAAGAGGCAACAGTGCGACAAGAGAAACACGCAAAGGCAGAGAGAGAAATGGAGAATGGAGGAAACAAAGAAGGAGTTACACGAATTGAAGGAGCAACTCTGGAAGGAACAGGAGCTGCGCAGACAAGAGAAGGAAGCATAGCAAGAACAAGTACAGAAGGGGGTGCAACTTGTGCAGATGGATGAAACTGCACCCATACAAGTAGTGGACTCATCAAAACAATTGGCATGAGGCAGATAGGGTGAACCATCATAGGAACAGGACTTCGGCAAGTGATAGAGAAAGCACTTGCATAAATGGATACAGATATGGAGCAATAGAAGTTAGAGAAATACATCGACCTCTTGCCTCACCACCAAGAGGTCGACCCAACATCTTCAACGCATCAAGAAGAGGAGCAAGTCCCAAGCGACCAAGGAGACACTGAGATCCTTGGAGATCAGCCGGAAGGAGAGACACGCAACATCTAATTCAACGAATCTCAACATAGATTTGTGCAATCTCACAGAGTGTTGACTCTGTATGATCATACATCTCCTACGCAGTTCGAGGAATGAGTAATCTTGTTTGACGTGAGCAAACATCCAATAGCATTGGCCAATGCTACCAGAGCATATCCCAAAGCCACTAGCTTGAGAGTTCACTTCTTGATAGCTAAGAATGAGCGAATGACTAAGGAGTGATCTAAATGGATCCAGAAAAACCTCTAAGTCTTCAAAAATCGCTTAAAAGATCAAAACTATCGCATAAGGAAAACCTATGGAAAAATCGGATTACACTATCGGGAGGAAAAAACACAAAGAAAACAGCAGAAAATAGGCTTATCAGTAGTCAAAGGAATGATGCACAGGAGCCATCAAATCTGGCCGATCAACGGTCCAGATCCGATCGGCAAATCGCAATCGGAAAAGGCTATTGGAGGCTACCAGAGGCGGCTATATGGGAAGCGTGATAGCGGGCAGCGCGATCAAACGAGAGTCGTTGATCTATGCGCGCAAATCAACAACCCAAAGTCAATCGTGCTATCACATCGTTGATATATATATACATATGGACTTAACCAGGGCACGAGAGGATCAACGACATGCCATGCAATATCGCATCGGAGCTATGCATAGGAGCGGGCCCGATTATGACTAAGATTGCAATAGACCGGACCCAAAAAAAATATAAACACTATTTCATAAGATTCGAGATCCGTCAAATGGAATTTTTATTGTATTTTCATGTATTTCGTTTATTAAACGAAATACAAGGGGAGCGCCAATGCGATGAAAAGTGAACCCAAAATGGTTGGGGAATGAAAATGAATAATATTTCAAATCTGCCCAAAGCCATTTTTACGGGGATTTTCAGTGTTTTAACGTATTTTCCAAATGTAAAGGAAATCCACGAAACAAGTGGGTTTTCCCGAGCCCATAAATTGGCTACCACGTGTCTAGGCCAAGGAGAGAGAAAATCACCCTCATCGAGTGGTTAACCTCCGTACAGAAGGGACGCCCGAAATGGACCATAGCCGTTGGATCTAGATCTCCCAGATCAATGATGGAAATGTGATTTCGCTACAAAGGCAAACCTGATAGGAGTTATAAAGCGAATTCATAATAGTTCAAATATGATGAACAGTGTTTTGGAGGATTTTCCGTGTTTTTGCAGCATTTCTCTGTGTTAACAGAAAACGACCAATTTTGGGGTTTCAAAGGCCCAATGACCCATTCTGTTACAGTATAGGTGGCCACCATCCCTGAAAGCATTTAGAAATTATTACTAATGCTCAAAGGGGGATCTGAGCGGACAGAGGTCGAGAAGCCAGAGAGCCCAAGAGGGAGAATGAATAGACAGCGCAAATTGGCTTTAAAAGCCACAGACCGACAGAAACAAAGGTAGGCAGTATTGAAAGCAGTGTTGAGATAGAGTAATAGAGATAGAAAGTCAGTAAGGAGAGTCTGTGTACTCAAAGGAGACTTGGGGGATCCAAGTAAAGCCTTATTGTTTTGTATCTGTTGTGTGAGGCTCAATTTGAGCTCACTATTGTAAAACTCTGTTTTTGAAGACATAATAGGGAGGTCACCACTGAAGGCTGGACCAGAAGATGTAGCCCAGGAGTGTTGGGTGAACTCCTTATTAAATTTTGTTGTGTTTATGTGTGTTGTCTATTATGCTTCTTTACTACTTCATTGTTTGTGTATTTCGCAATCTTATCGATCCATTGCACAAAATAACATAGGCATATCCATGCACATGAGTCTGCAATACCTTAATAATTGTTTAAGATCTCATTAACAGATCAAGTGATATCAAAGCTTTAGGTTGCTAAGGTTAGACAAGCTTGTGTTGGATTGTTGAATGCTAACTAGGTCAAAGCTCAAATTAGGAGAAGGAGAATTGGTTGAGACTAACCCAGAAATAGGAAGAGTCTATCCTAGGAGGAAATAGGAAGAGTCTATCCTAATGAATTTATTTTGATTATGGAATAATTATCAAGCCGACCGGCAACACATGTAGGCTCAGAAGCTCAATAGACGCATCTATTCATCATCAACATTTGTATATAAATACAGGAGGTATTTTCCTCATTAGGACACTCACATCTCATCACATCTCTCTCTCTTGTGCAGAAAAGAGGCTCTTCTCCTACTGCACATAAAGGGACTCTTCTCTCACACGTGTGGAAGGAAGGACGCATAATTTAGGACTGCAATTACAGATTTGAAGTTTGACCAGCGTTGACCATCAGACTCTCTCTCAGAACTGCATTGTAGGTGGAACTGACTCTCCTCAAAAGGCCGTACATTTTGGTGAAGGAATCAAGGCAATCCGATGGTCAGTTTGCAAGATATTGTCTACCCTAGTTTAGGGCTGATCTAGGGTTTGCTGCTGCTAATGCAAATCAGATTTTTGTACTATTTCTCTCTGCTGAATTATTGAACATAAAAGAAGATTTGATCAAAGGGTTTCCCCGTATTGGTATTTGTCCCTGGCTGGCCGCCACATCTTGTGTCTCTTGTCTTGGCTTGTTTTATGTCGATCGTTTAATGTTCTATCCGCACTTTACTTAATGTACATGTGATTGCTAATCTGTGGATAATAATAATAAAAAGAAGTAAACTGCTCTAAGCATAGAACATACCACAACTCAACATGGAATAGACAAAGCCCAAGCAAAAGCAAGAGCAATCACAAAGAGAAGATTGGCAGGCTATCCAAAAAGAATTCATGGGGTCCTCAACACACTTCCTTGCTGAATAAAAGCTCTGTGAGAAGTCTGATTACCACGGATGGAAGATGTCTCTCAATCTAACATTAGAAGAACAGGAAGTGTTGGACCATGTGAGAGGCGGAATTGTTAAGCCTCCATCAAATGCATCTGCTGCTACTAGGAACAAATGAACCAAGGGGGAAGTCAAAGCTAAGAAGATCATTCGGGACTCTATCGACAAACGTTTGGTGGCATACATTTCCAATATGAACACCTCCAAGGAAATCTACGATAGACTGGTGAGTTTATTTAAAGTTAATGATGCAAAGCAAGTTTTGTTTCTTAGAAATAAGCTGAAGGAAATTAAGAAGGGCAAAGATGAGAGCATGCAAGCATATTTCTTAAGAATCACCAAGATCAAGAACGATCTCCTATCTATTGGAGAAATTATTACTAATAAGGAAATGGCACTCTCAACCCTTAGAGGATTACCATTCGAATGGTACGTGTTCAGGACTACTCTTCTCAACAATAACATAATTCCTGGTTTCGAGGAATTAATGGAAAGATGAATTCAAGAAGAAACAAGGATAGAAGAGCAATAAATGCCCATGCCTAAAGGTCCTCCTGCTGCCTTTTCTTCTCATGCTAAGAAAATAAATAATTCCAGGACTAAATCAAAAAGAAAGGCTGGACCTAAGGGTGGAAGAAAAGGACGATGTTACATTTGCGATAACGCAGGTCACTATGCAAGGGAATGCCCTGATAGAAGGAAATCTCACCAGGACGATGATCAAAATCCCTCTCATGGCAATCAAAAGAATGGAAAATCTAATAGCAGAGGTAAAAGGAGTGCTGGAAATCAAGGAAGAGGACAACCATTCAACAAGGCTAGAAATTCCAGGTATGAATCTAACATTGTTGACAATAAACGTGATGAATATTATCTACCAGCTGCTCTATCTACCCCTGATCCTCTAGACTCGCTGGGAAATTGGCTTATTGATAGTGGTTCCTCAAGGCACTTCACTAGTTACAAAGAAGTTCTTCATAATCTGATAGAGAAAGAAACTAACCTGGAAATTATCCTTGGAGATAATATGAAATATCCCGTGAAAGGTGTAGGCAATGTCTCTCTTAAATTGAATCAAGGTAATACGATCCACTTACAAGATGTATTATATGTACCTGACCTCAAAAAGAACCTGGTGTCCATCTCGGCAATGGAAGACAAAGGCTACAAGGTAACCTTCAGCAATGGCAAGGTACGTGTATGGAAAAACAATGTTAAAGATGCCTTTACTCTTGGGTTTCGAGTTGATTCATTATATCAGGTCAGTGGAAGTCTGCTAGGTGTCATGTCTTGTGACACATCTCTTCAGTCCGAACTTTGGCATCGGAGGTTTTCCCACCTTCATTATAAAGCTCAACCTGATGTAAGACAAATGGTGATAGGGATGCCCGAATTCCAAGTAGAGAAAGAAGGTGTGTCCGGGATGTGCCGCAGGAAAGCTCAAAAGGGGACCATTCCCCTCAAGCCAAAGTAAGACCTCTGATATATTACAGTTGGTTCACTCAGACATATCTAGTATGATGCCTGTGAGCTCCTTGGGAGGATATTCATATTACCTTACTTTTACAGATGATTGTTCTCGAAAGACTTGGATATACTTCTTGAAAAAGAAGGATGAAGTGTTCTCTTGGTTTTGACACTTCAAAGCCTTGATCGAGAATCAAATTGAAAAGAATATCAAGATCTTAAGGACTAATAATGGGACTGAATATGAATCTAACGAGTTTCATGACTTTTGTAAAGAGGCTGGCATTAAGAGGGAGACTACTACACCATATACTCCTGAACAAAATGGTGTGGCGGAAAGGAAGAACCGTATGATTGTGGAAGCTGTCCGTGCCATGCTCCATGATCAAAGACTTTTGAAGTTTCTATGGGCTGAAGCTGCAAACGCCACCATATATGTACAAAACCAATGCCCTCATCAAGCATTGGGTTCCAAGACTCCTAAAGAAATGTTCACCAGTAAGAAACCTGACGTATCTCATTTTAGAATTTTTGGAAGCCTTGTATATTTTCATGTGCCGAAAGAGAAAAGGAATAAACTGGGTGCATCTGGAAAGAAAAGAATCTTCGTGGGTTATGGTGAAAATACTAAGGGCTATAGAATCTATGTAGCAGGTCAAATGGAAGTCGCGATTAGTCATGATGTAACCTTTGACGAAGATATGGCTCTCAGCAAGGTGAACAATCTTCCTACTTAAAGGAGCTCTCAAGAAGCTAATACCAGGGAACCAAAAGAAAAAGATGATGTAACAATGCCCGATGTGGATGAATCGATGGATCTATTGATCCACCTAAGCCTTCCTCTTCTAGGAAGAGGCCCTTTTGGCTTAGGGGGCTACTCGATGATGCTGAAGGACACACTGCACCCCGAGGAACCTTCCGTGAAAGTAAGAAACCTAACAGGTATCAAGGATACCTGACCATCATGAGCACTATCATACAAAATGAGCCTTCATCATTCTCAAATTTCGTCAAGCATCAAGTATGGAAGGATGCTATGACCAAAGAATATGAGTCTATTATGAAGGATGATGTCTGGGAAGTAGTTGCCAAACCCCAGGACAAGACAGTTGTCACTTCTAAATGGCTTTACAAGATAAAGCAGCAGATGGAAGTATGGAAAAGTATAAGGCTCGTTTTGTCGCTCGTGGCTTCTCCCAGAAGGAAGGTATAGACTATGACGAAATATTTGCACCTATTGCCAGATATACCACCATCCGCTCGATCATAGCCCTTGCGGCTTCACAAGGATGGAACCTACATCAGATGGATGTCAAGACCGCGTTCTTGCATGGTTCGATCAAAGAAGAGGTCTATGTGGAGAAACCCGAAGTATTTGAGATTTATGATTGAAAATCTCATGTATGCAGGTTGAAGAAGGCTCTCTATGGGCTGAAGCAAGCACCCCGAGCATGGTATGAGAGGATCGATAGCTACTTTATGAAGCTAGGATTCACTAGGAGTGAAGACGATCCTAACCTTTACTTTATGGTTGAAGATGACAAACCTCTCATACTAGTGTTGTATGTGAATGACCTCTTTCTAACAGGTGCAAACCCTCTCATTCACAAATGTAAGAGGTAGTTGGCTTCTAAATTTGAAATGAAGGACCTAGGACTGATGCACTATTTCCTGGGACTTGAAGTCTAGCAGAAGCCAAGGGAAATTTTCCTATCTCAAGGAAAATATGTGGTGAAGATATTGGAAAGATTCGGCATGGTGGACTGCAAGCCTACTACTACCCCGATGGAGCTTGACTTTAAAAAGTTAAGTGGTAGCGTTGTTGGACCTGTTTTACGAAATGCCACCAAGTATCGTCAACTCGTCAAAGCATTAATGTTCTTAGTGAACTCCCGTCCAGATATATGCTTCGCAGTCAACACATTGAGTCAACATATGGTTGAACCTCACCACATACATTGGATTGGTGCCAAGAATATGTTGAGATATCTTTGTGGCATAATTACTTATGGGTTAAGATACACTACCGGAGATGTAAGACTACTTGGATACACTGATCCTGATTCGGCAGGCAGTGTGGTGGACCATAAGAGCACTTCCGAGTGTTGTTTCTCCTTGGGATCTGCTTCGATATCCTGGATGAGCAGGAAGCAGAAGTCGGTGGCTTTGAGCACCGCCGAGGCAAAGTATATTGCTACTAGCATGGCCACCTCTAAGGCAGTCTGGTTACGAAAGCTCTTCAATGAGTTATTTGGATTTACATTGGCTACCACCGTGATCCTGTGTGATAACCAGAGTGGGATTCGTTTATCAAAGAATCTCATATTTCATGATCGTCCAAGCATATCGATATCAGGTACCTCTATATTCGAGATATGGTGCAGCGGGGAGCTATAAGGCTCCAACATATCGGTACAGATGAACAGGTCGCCAACATTCTGACAAAGCCCCTAGGAAAGGTCAAATTTTTTACTTTCCGAGAACGACTTGGTGTCATTCCGAAACCCTCTGATGAGGGTCTTGTATGATGTATTGAGCTCTTGGAACTCCGGGGGGCACGGGGTACTTCTTGGAGCGACATATGACCATAGGGTGACTCACCATCTCCTGGTGGTGCACATGTACAGGGTAAAAGGATCAAAACTTTCCCTGTGACACCCCGTGGCAACTATGTAGCAGGATGATTAGTTTTCCTGTGAGTTCTAGATGATGTGTTCTCCATGACGATTGTGTAGCAGGATCATTAGTTCTCCTGTGAGGCCTGGATGATTTGTTCTCCATGGCGATTGTGGAACAGGATGATTCGCTCTCCTGTGGGCCAGGATGATTAGTTCTCCGTGGCATCCACTAGACAGGATGATTTGTTCTCCTGTGGACAGGATGATTAATTCTCTTGTCGAGGCATCCTACCCATGCAGTCTGGAACTCATGGGAAGTACCTCTCATCTGATCAATGAGCAAGGAAATGAGGATAGGGACCATAGTAGTTCTGATGGACACATCACTGTATCTACTGTACTCCCTATGCTAGGATGACCTTCATTGATCTGGGATCAATGATACTGGTCTCGGACCAGTGGTAGGAGTTGTACTCACTATGAAATTGACTTCGGGTCGGTTGAGGACTAGTCTGGGACCAGTGGTACACACTTTGAGACTGACTTTGAGTCAGTGGAGGATGGTATGATACATCCTCGATCACTTATTCTTCTTTATAATTCGAGCAGAGCATAACAGAATAGAGCAGAGCATATTAGCACAAGGCAGAACAAAGCAAAGCAGAGTAGGGGTCAAGCTGTACAGGGCAGTGCATTTGATGGATGAATAGTAGCGAAAAACAAATGAATTGTTGATGAAGTTCTCCTTAGTTGAGAGGGAGTGTTAAAATTGGAAACTAGGGCCAAACTCCGTGTGGATCACCTTATTCATGGCTGATAATATTTTTCCTAGATTCCTCTCATCGAGAGGTGTAGGATTGATCTAAATATCATCCGATTCCGATAAGTATTTATGGAGATAAGAATTTATTTTGATTATGGAATAATTATCAAGCCGACCAACAACTCATGTAGGCTCAGAAGCCCAACAGACGCATCTATTCATCATCAACATTTGTATAGAAATACTGGAGGTCTTTTCCTCATTTGGACACTCACATCTCATCACATCTCTCTCTCTCTCCTGCGCAAAAAAAGAGGCTTTTCTCCTACTACACAGGAAGGGACTCTTCTCTCACACGTGTGGAAGGAAGGAAGTAGAATTTAGGGCTGCAACTGCAGTTCGGAAGTTTGACCAGCATTGACCATCAGACTCTCTCTCAGAACTACGTTGTAGGTGGAACTGACTCTCCTCAGAACGCCATACATTTTTGTGAAGGAATCAAGGCAATCTAACGGTCGGTTTGCAAGATATTGTCTGCCCTAGTTTAGGACTGATCTAGGGTTTGTTGCGGCTAATGCAAATCAGATTTTTGTACTATTTCTCTCTGTTGAATTATTGAAGATAAAAGAAGATTTGATCAAAGGGTTTCCCCATATTGGGGTTTGTCCCTAGCTAGCCACCACATCTTGTGTCTCTTGTCTTGGCTTGTTTTCTATCGATCGTGTAATGTTCTATCTGCACTTTACTTAATGTACATGTGATTTCTAATCTGTGGATAATAATAATAAAAAGAAGTAAACTTATCTAAGCATAGAACATACCATAACTCAACATTCAACCTCCAAACAAGACAAAGGAATGGAGGAACCTCTTCTAGATGGCCATTCAGAAGGCAAAGGGAAAGGGAAAGAGCCTCCTCTATCAACCCCTCCTACTAGCCCTGAAAATAAAAAGAAGAAAACATCTTTGATTAAATTAGATGTAAAATTTGATTTGCCAATATATGATGGAGAATTAAATGCATAAAAGCTAGATAACTAGATTAGATAGATTGATGTGTATTGCAGGGTGCAGAACATTGATTTAGAGAAGAATAAAATTCAGCTGGCTGGCCTTCACCTTGGAGGAACTGCCCTAGTGTGGTGGGAAGGCAGGACCCAAGCTGATTTGAAGAAGCATGGTAAAATTCTTTCTACCTTGAGTGAATTTGTTTCTACCATTAAAAACCAATTCTATCCACTAGCTTATATGCAGCGAGCCATGATGAGTTGGCAAACTCTTCGCCAATTAAAGGGGAAAAGTGTACAAAGCTATACCCAGGAATTTAGAAAAAGAGCTTTAATTCTAGGCATTTCTTTAGACTCACCTGAAACTTTGCTCAAGTATATAGGTGTTCTGCATAGCTATTTGAGGCACACCATTCTCATGTTTAAACCTACTAGCATAGATGAGGTATCTGTTCAAGCTACACATCTAGAGGCTAGAGGCAAGAATGTGAACCCAGAGATTGGGGGATCATCAAAACCCACTGCAAGCAAGAACAAGGAAAAGAGGAAGCAGAAATGGAAAGAGAGGAAGGAAAACGCTATACAGAAAGACAAACCTTCATGCACTCACTGCAAGAAGGGTGGACACGATGATGAACATTGTTGGTCTTTGCATCCAGAGCTGAAACCCAAGAAGTTCGATGGAAAGAAGAAGAAGATTGTTGCTACTATTCAGAAAGATTTGGGGTCAAACTTAGGTGATGAAACAATAGTCACAGCTACAGGTATAAAAGGTAAAAATTTTGAAGCATCTACTAGTAATTTTGCACAATCTATTGATAATGAAGAAAATGAGAGGAAAAGACATGAGCTTTTTCATATTAGAGTTATTTCCAAGCATCAAAATATTGATACTTTATTTGATAGTGGTTCACAAGTAAACTTGATTTCTGAAGCAATTGTAAAGAAGCTAGCACTACTAACCACACCTCATAAGAAGCCATATCCATTAGGTTGGGTATGTGATAAAGCAAAGCTACAAGTGACTAGACAATGTAAACTTAGGTTTGCATTTGGGTCAACATTTGTAGATGAGGTTGAGTTAGATATAGTTCCCTTGGATATATGTGGTATTGTTTTAGGAAGTCCTTACTTGTATGATAGAAAAGCCATTTTTTATAGAGCTGAAAATAAGTATTAACTCACAAAAGATGGAATAGAATATATTGTAAGAGCTCATCAACTCAAAAATAACTATACTCTCGTTAACTCAAGGTAGATGAAAAGAATTGTAAACTCATGCAAGAAATTTTTACTAATGGTTGTAAAGGAAAAGACCCCTAATAAAACCAATGTATTTGAGGGTTGTGATGCTAAACAGAAAGCTGATTTAAAAAAAATTGTTTCAGAATATGATATCTTATTTCAAGAACCTAAAGGTCTGCCACCCAAAAGGGAAATTGTACATGATATTCATTTGCAGCAAGATGCTCCATTGCCTAACATTGGAATGTACAGGTTATCTGCTTTAGAGAATGCAGAGATCAAAAAGAAGGTACAGGAGCTACTCGAGAAAGGGTTCATAAGGCCAAGCACATCACCATGCAGATCTCCAATCGTGTTGGTGAGAAAGAAAGATGGTTCGTGGAGGATGTGCATTGATTACAGAGCACTGAATAAAATAACGATCAAGAATTGTTATCCCCTTCCTCGCATTGATGATCTATTAGATCAGCTTAAAGAATCTATTTACTTTTCCAAGTTAGACTTGCGTAGTGGCTACCATCAGGTCAGAGTAGCGGAACAAGATGCATGGAAGACTACTTTCAAAACAAAGCAAGGGTTGTATGAATGGCTAGTTATGCCTTTTGGCTTAACTAATGCTCCTGCCACTTTCATGAGAGTAATGAATGATGTACTCAGGCCTTTTATTGATGATTTTGTAATTGTATATTTAGATGACATTCTTGTTTTCAGTAAAACATGGGAAGAACATTTGAAGCATGTAAAGCAGACTCTAGATGTTTTGAAAAAAGAAAATCTCTATGTGAAGTTATCTAAATGTGAATTTGGCAAAACATCTTTGAATTATTTGGGTCATATTGTAGGGGGTGGTGAATTGAAGATAGATCCCTCTAAGGTCGAAATCACTGTGAACTAGCCTAAACCCAAATCCGCTACAGAAGTTAGAAGCTTCCTAGGAACAACACAATATTGGAGAAAGTTTATTGCTAACTTTTCCTTGATTGCAGCTCCCTTACATGCTTTGACAGGATTGAACAAGGTGTTTCAGTGGGGAGGCAAACAACATAAATCCTTCGACACCTTGAAATAAAAAATTAGTATATCACTAGTATTAGCAATGCTAGATCTTCAAAGACCATTTGAGGTTGAAATAGATGCCAGTGACTATGCCATGGGAGCAATGTTGATGCAACATGGTAAACCCATATGTTATCATTCTAAGACATTTAATTCTGCAGTAGTTAATTATCCCACATATGATAAAGAATTGTATGCATTAGTACAGAGTGTGAAAAAGTGGAAACATTACATATTGGGCAAAGAAACAGTCATACATACTGATCATCAACCACTTCAATATTTGCACTCACAAACTAAATTACAGCAATCAAGACACTATAGGTGGATGGGGTTTCTACAACAGTTTCATCTTGTCATCAGATATAAGAAAGGCATACACAATAAAGTTGCAAATATGTTGTCCAGACCAATCATAAATGCATCTACTATACTTAAGCATAACTCAGTACTGCATGAAAGCTACATTGAACAATATGCTCAAGATGTAGATTTTAATGATGTATATGCAAGTTTAAGTCATGGCAAACAAGTAGAAGAATTGGATTATCATGTTAAGGACCAATTCTTGTATCATTTTGGAAAGTTATGCATTCCTAAAATTGAACAAGTTAACATAATCCAAGAAGCACACACTTCTCTAATATCAGGTCATTTTGGGGTAAGTAAAATTGTTGCACAGCTGCAAAGATTTTGTTATTCGCCAAGAATGCATGAAACAATTTCTAGATATATTAAAGGGTGTGCCATGTGTGCTAAAAGCAAGCCCAACAATAGGAAACTAGGCTTGTACACTCCACTTCCAGTTCCTTCTCATCCTTTGGAAAGTGTTTCCATGGACTTTGTTAGGGGATTGCCAAAATCTAGAAAAGGTCATGACTATTTATATGTTATTTTGGACAGGTTCAGCAAAATGTGTATTTTAATACCTTGTAACAAGCAAATTACAACTGAACAAACAACAAAATTATTATTTCAGCATGTATGGGTTCATTTTGGGTTACCCACTTCCATTGTATCTAATCGAGATTCCCGATTTGTTGGGAATTTTTGGTCAAGTCTATGGGAATTGATGGACACCAGACTGAATAAGAGCACAGCCTTTCATCCACAAACAGATGGCCAAATAGAGTTGGTCAACAAGACAGTGATCCAGTTGCTCAGGGGCTATTGCAGCAAGCATCCCAAGCTTTGGGATGAACATTTTTGTTATGTGCAACATGCTTACAACCGTGCTAAACATTCTTCTACACAAAGATCTCCTTTTGAGACTTGTTTTGCTTTCACACCAAGGTCTCCCTTGGATTTTGTCTTTGGAAAAGACATAGCAGTTGATGGACACAGTGATGTGGAAAAAACAACCAAGTTCATTGAACAGATCCAAGAAATTCACCAGGCAGTGCAGGAACAGCTAGAAAAGAGCCAAGCCAAGTACAAGGCAAGGCATGATAAGCATCGAATTGAGCATAGCTTCCAATTTGGTGATCAACTCTGGTTTTACATCAGCAAAGACAGAATGCAAGGTGAAGGAAAGAAGTTGAAGGCAATAAGGTATGGGCCTTTCAAGATACTTGAGAAAATTGGTGAGAATTCTTTTCACCTTGATTTACCAGCTTACATGCACATATATTCAATAGTTAATGCAGAGAACTTGAGACTATTTGAACCTTCATTGATTGAACATCCTAAGGAGCAAAGTCAGTTGCCTTCTATTGACGATTTGTTGCCTGAATATCTCAATGAGTTGTAGGAAGATACAGTTCTGGACAGGAAGGTGAGAACTACGTGCAGAGGGGATGTTGAGTACCTCAGAATCGGACTCAAAGGTTCAAAACCGAGCAGTGCAAGATGGATAGAGATTGGGCAAGTGAGGAAGTTGTATCCTCACTTGATTGATGCTTAAAAACCAACTTTTGGTGGTCAAAAATCCTTTTTTCAATGGGAAGGCGTGATCTAAATGGATCGAGAAAAACCTCTAAGTCTTCAAAAATCGCTTAAACGATCAAAACTATCGCATAAGGAAAACTTATGGAAAAGTCAGATTACACTATCGAGAGGCAAAAACACCAAGAAAACAGTAGAAAACAGGCTTATCGGCGGTCAAAGGAATGATGCACAATAGTCGTCGGATCTGGCCGACCAATGGTCCAGATCCAATCGCAAATCGTAATCGGCAAAGGCTATCGGAGGCTATTAGAGGCGGCTATATGGGAAGCACGATAGCGGGTAGCGTGATCAAATGAGAGTCGTTGATCTATGCACGCAGATCAACGATCCAGAGTCAATCGCGCTATCGCATCACTGATATATAGATATATATATATATATATATAGATATATGGACTTAACCATGGCCCGAGAGGATCAGTGACATGCGATTGCGATATCACAATATCGCATTGGAGCTATGCATAGGAGCGGGGCCAATTATGAATAAGACTGCGATAGACTAGACCCGATAAAAATATAAACATTATTTCATAAGATTTGAGATCCGTCAAATGGCATTTTTAATGTATTTTCATGTATTTCATTTATTAAACAAAATACAAGGGGAGCACCGATGCGATGAAAAGTGGACCCGAAAGGGTTGGGGAATGAAAATGAATAATATTTCAAATCCACCTACAACCATTTTAAGAGATTTTTCAATGTTTTAACGTATTATCCAAATGCAAAGGAAATCCACGAAACAAGTGGGATTTCGAGAGGAACAAAGTGGTAAGTGGTTTGGGCCAGGCTCCGCCTAAGCCCATACATTGGCTGCCACGTGTCCAGGGCGAGGAGAGAGAAAAACACCCTCATCGGGTGGTTAACCTCCGTATGGAAGGGATGCCTGAAATGGACCATAGTCGTTGGATCTGAATCTCCCAGATCAACGGTGGAAATGTGATATCGCTACAAAGGTAGACCCGATAGGAGTTATAAAGTGGATTCATAATAGTTCAAATCTGATGAACAGTGTTTTGGAGGATTCTCCATGTTTTTGTAGCGTTTCTCTGTGTTAATAGAAAACGACCACTTTTGGGATTTCAAAGGCCCGATGACCCATTCCATTACAGCACAGGTGGCCACCATCCCTGAAAGTGTTTAGCAATGATTGCTAATGCTCAGAGGGGGATCTAAGCGGATAGAGGTCGGGAAGCCAGAGAGCCCGAGAGGGAGAATGAACAGACAGCGCAGATTGGATTTAAAAGCCACACACCGACAGAAACAAAGGCAGGCAGTATTGAAAGCAGTGCTGAGACAGAGTAACAGAGACAGAGAGTCAGTAAGGAGAGTCTGTGTACTCAAAGGAGACTTGGGGGATCCAAGTAAAGCCTTATTGTTTTGTATCTATCGTGTGAGGCTCAATTTGAGCTCACTGTTGTAAAACTCTATTTTTGAAGACATAATAGAGAGGTCACCACAGAAGGCTGGACCAGGAGATGTAGCCGAGGAGTGTTGGGTGAACTCCTTATTAAATTTTGTTGTGTTTATGTGTGTTGTCTATTATGCTTCTTTACTGCTTCATTGTCTGTGTATTTCGCAATCTTATCGATCCATTGCACAAAATAACATAGGCATATCCATGCACATGAGTCTGTAATACCTTAATAATTGTTTAAGATCTCATTAACAGATCAAGGAGCTACAGACGGCCAAGCAGGGAAGAGAATTGGTTACAACATATGCCCGAGCAGAATTGAAGAAGGCAATAGTAGATGAAGTATTGTCTCTTGACACAGTCACGTGGGCATTGTATTCCAAGTTTGGTACAGTGCATAAGGCAGTCATCCATCTCAACGGATGACAACAGTGATGTGCTAGAAGATCACGTATCTTGTTGAACGTGCATGTTGCTGTTGATTACATGCAAACATGGACGATGAGATACAAGGGATCCCCGCTTCACTTGCCTAAGATGATGAAGCCCAAAGGGGTGCACTCACCTCACCCTCTGTGTGTTAGAACCGCTCATGCACCTTCCTTGGCTTACTGTAGCTTTCACACCCTTGCTACCAATAGGGACATCTTACTTGCCTCTGTGCAAAACCACGGTCAAGGCATTATCGTACGACCCACTATGGGAGTCCTACACCAAACGGTCTGAGGACTAATTAGGACTTCTTACTCGGGAGATCCCCTGACATGATGGTGGGTCCAGCACCATCAACAAGAACTTTGTCAATGCATTATCGAGAATTTTATTAAATGCTTCCACCATTCCATTTGCCTGTGGGTGATAGGGCGTGCTCTTCTAATAATATACATGGAATTCTTCAAGCATCACACTGATCGTTTCATTCAAAAAATGTGTTCCCCTATCACTCATCAATATCTTAGGGCATCCAGACCTCATTAAGACATTCAAATAAAAGCGTTGTGGCAGTAACAGCTGTAAAATCCTTCACCGGCTACGCTTTCACCCACCTAGTTAAATACTCAGTAGCAGTAATGATATACTGCGTTCCCGTCTTATTTCGTGGTGGTTGTTTTGGACTGATGAAGTCAATGACCCATTTATCAAATACCTGCAACGAGACCTGAGGATTTAAAGGCAATTCATCCCTTCACGAAGGACCCCCCGTCCTTTGGCAAGAATCGCATGCCTTACAATATGCCTTAGAATCCTTGTGTAATGTTGGCCACCATAACCTAGCGTGCAAAATCTTCTGCACAATTTCTTTCCCTGCATAGTGACATCCTGCCACTCCTCCATGTGATTCAACGAGGATACTAGTGCATTCAAACTCTGGAACATACCTTCACAGTATCTCATCCGTTCCCATCTTATACAAATGACCCGCATTCAGTGAAAAATCCGCAGTGTGAACTACTAACTCCTTCTTTTGTTAAGTGGAATAACCTTCTCAAGGTGTTCTCGTTGTTAAAAATGGAATAATATCCACAAAATGGTCATCTGCAACGCACAACGCAAAGATCTACACATCTAGTAGTCCTTCCTCCAAACTATTTTGTTCTTCGCCCATTCCAATCCTAGACATATGATCTGGACCTGCATTTGGTTTTCTAGGCTTCACAATCACTTCAAAGTCATATTTCTGAAACAATAGTAACCATTGGCGTATCTCCCCCCCCAACACAGGCTTATTGACAAGGTACTTCAGTGCGGAGTGTTCTGTATACATCTTAAAGTGTCCACCCAACAAATAATGCTTGAATGTCTGTAGCGTGTAGACCATCGCCAGCCCTTCGTGCTCTGTAGTGGAGTAATTCTTCTCTGCATTGGATAAATTTCCGCTCATGAAGGATTTCGAATGATCAATCTCTCCTTTGCCTACCTATGTTAATACCGCTCCAAGCGCAATGCAAGAGGCATCTACATGCACATGTAATTCCTTCTTCCAGTCTGGAAATACCAAAATAGGTGCAGTCACCATATTTTCCTTCATAACATCTAGGATGCGCTGACATTCATCATCCCAGCAAAAAATCATATCTTTCTTTAATAACTTCTCCATCGGCACAGTTATATGAGCATATGCCTTAATAAACTTTTTGTAATATCCAGTGTGTCCTAATGTCGCGCACAGTTGTTTCACATTATGAGGAGCTTCCAAGTTCACAATCATGGCGATCTTCACAGGGTCCACCATCAATCCCTGCTTACATACAACATGGCCAAGCAAAATCCCAAAGGGCACATAGAATATGCACTTCTTCAAGTTCAACGTGATATGATACCTTCGACATGTATCCAACATAAGGCGCAGACTCGCAACATGGCACTTCACTAATCCAAACAGAGTCCAATCATCAAAATACACCTCCAAACATTTATGAATAAAATCTTTGAACGTCGCGATCACAACCCAGGAAAAGATTGCAGGTGTGTTCTTCAATCTGAATGGCATAACTGTATATTGAAAATAACCCCATTCAGTCGCAAAGTTTGTTTTGCTTCGATCTTCCGACGCGATCTTTATTTGATGATATCCCTAAAAACCATCAACAAATGAATATGCCTCCTATCCGCTAACATTCTTTACCACTTTGTCAATAAATGGTATTGGAAACAGATCATGTAAGCATGCATCATTCAACTTTCTTAGATATACGCATATACGAATTTCTCCTTTCTACTTCTTTTCTTGGACCACCATTGGGCTTACCCAATCTGATTCCTCTACTTATCGAGTTCTTGGTGCACCTTCTCTTTATATTTTGGATTTAGCCGATAAGGCCTCTGCTTAACAGGCTTCGCATTCGGCTTCAACGTAATTTTCATAACACCTAAATCTCTGATGATCCCTTTCAAATCTGAAAACTTTGTGGGGAATAAATCCTAGTACTCGTGCAATAGCTCAACTACCTTATCAATCATATCTTTATCCTAATAGTCTTTTATCTTCACGAACTTAGGTTCTGCTTCAGATCCAATGTTTACTTGTTGAGTTTTCAAAGGTTCAAATATATCCGGGTTCGCCACCTTCAGTCCTTCAACTTCACACTATCCTTTTGTCTCTAGAATGGTAATATTTTGTGGACCTTCTTCTTCTTCTTCTTCAGCAGTCACATTGTAACACTCCAGCGCGTGGCGCAACTGTGTACTCCAATTTGGTTGAGTCCATTCTACCGGTTCCTTGGGTGTTCTAAATATAACAGATTTTATCTCTTGGATGCCTCATCAATGCTCTCAAACCCATCCTCAAAACTAAAAGTTAATAGAAAACTCTCCCTTAAAATGTCCCATTCAGCAGTCCCATGATTAAGCTTTGTCTCCAAATACTAGTTCATTGGGATTGTATCTAAGGTATGACAGAAAATATGCATCCATTTTTGTTGTGGTTTTGTTCGCTAGGCCTTAGTCCACCATGCCAAATGATAGCGCAGATCATCCTTTCCATTGTATTTTTCTGTCATCCATGTATTAGCATACCCAAACTATAATTTCACTATCCTTCTGTATTCCTTCCATCCAGCAAAGTTTTCCTTGTTCATACCCCACCAACGGGCAGGCGTAGCACGTATCACCAATTCCAATGCCTAGAAGCAATGTTCTTCCAGTACTTCCCTTTCAAATTCATCTAAAAACAATTCCACATCAATCAAACCATCATAATGCAAAAGGTTCCTTACCTCAATGGAAACACACCTCAACAATTTAGTCATCCTATTGCAATGGAGTGTAGATACTTCATGCAACCAATTTTGCCAGTGTTCAAGCTCTTCATCTGAATCTGAGGTGCAGGAGTTATCCTTGTCCCAAACAATTCATCCATCGGCTTTGGGATTGATCCAATATTCATCTCGTGTTGTTATCTTGTATATCTGATCCAAATCATTGTCACTTTCTACATAGTCACGCACAGGTTCACTATAATATGATCCTTCTACACGGTCTAGTGGCACTACAACCCTGAGCGACTTCCTTTCAAATATCATCTTCCTCTTCTTCAATTTGATTACCCTGTTCATATCAATAGCTCAATTAATTCATAATAGCACGGGATACAGGTTACTGTCATCTGTTATTTCAATGACCTCAAAGTCAGCCAACGCGCTTGCACCCTCAATATTGACCGTTACACCATATAAGCACCCCATAGGGATAATCTGTTGTTGATTCGCCATGCACATCTGAATAGGAGACCACTGCAGCACATGTCTCCCCATCCTTTCCCATGTCTTCTTAGGTAGGACATTCGCACCAGACCCCAGATCCAAGATTACCTGGTCCATTTCATATTCACTTATCTGTGCGGTCAGCCTCATCTCGCGCCCCATTCGTGTCTTATGCTTACCAATTTTCCTCATAGTTCATTGTTCAGTATGAGTCTTTTCTTTATTAGCACACTTGTCTATTAGCTCTTGCAACCCTTATACTTCTTTCTGATAACGCAATAACTTCACACAGGTCTTCAGAAAAGTAGATAGTACCGAAGGATCTACCTCTTGCGTCACACTAGTCTCTAGTGTTTTCTCCTAACTCCCTGGGATAGATGCCTCAATGAATTTATTCTTTGCTTCCATGAAGGTTTCTTTAGCGCGATTAAGATCAAAGTATAATTCCTTCTCAGTAGCCTTGCGCACCCATCCATCTTCCTCAGGCTGCTTACCTTTATCTACACCAGTCTCCATACTACTTCTAGTCACTATATTTATGCTATGATCTTCTTCACAGGGCTTAGCCCTCATCATCTGAAGGTTTTGCGTAGGTTGTTGGGTTTGTGCCTTCTTTTCCTGCATCTTTTCCATGGGGACTGGACATTCCTCTATGACATGGTCAAACTGTCAATAATACTGAACGAGCTTTGTAGAATCTCTCGCGAAGTGCCCTACTTCATCACAGTTATAGCAAATTACATTCCCACGCCCTCAAGCTGGTCCAGTGCCTCTTCCTTGTCATCAACCTTGGAATCCCCCATGCTTAGCTCCCATGCCCTAATCCTAAGGCCAGTTTTCTGCCTGCATTCAGTAGGTAGGGGTTCTATCCATCATCAGTTCATAACTTCTACAATGGCATTCATCGTGTCCCACAAATTTACAAATATTGCAAAACAATTGCTAAGGGGTTTGTACAAACTTTTACAGTAAATGGCAGTTATCAGTCGCATGTTGTCGTGTAACTTGATAGATGGTGCACCATAGTGTAGCTCTCGTGCTCATCCCAATGTTATTCTTGGGCTTCAGGGGAACAAGCCCTCCACCAATAATATAGTTCTTATAGACCGGGAAATGGTCCTTATCATGTCCATGACTCTTACACTTCAAACACCAAACCTCAAAGTGCACCTTCGGCTGAGATTCCTTTCCTTTCTTTAGGATCTACAACTCCAAGTGCATGTTTTCCAACTGTGATTGAATCTATTTCACTCCAAGGTTCATATCCTGTATAGGCGAGGCATCCAGCCTCATCGCAATATCCAAGGCTTCCGCTTGCGTTGCTATCTTCTGCTGTGATAGAGGCACTCTTAAATGTGGCAAGAGTGACACTATATACCAGTTGTGATGCTGGGAATCTGTGATTATCATATTGGCCTTCCTAATCAGGCATTTCAATCTTTGATGAAAGTCCCAAGGTGCCTCATCTACCTTCTGTTGGATTTCCTTAAACTCAATTACTGAGTGTGCCTCTGACTTAGGCTTACTGAAATCCCTGTTCAGAGCTTGTTGGGTCTCTGCCAACATCGTGTTGGGGAAATCAGTGCAATACTTGATGTACCATGTTAATGCACGATCCTGTAAGGCTGTAACTAGCTACACTTTCTTGATGTTATCATCTGTAATCTACTGTGATGTCCATACAACTCCTGCAACAAACCAAAACTGTTCAGGATCTTCACTCCTTATTCCTTTAAAAATCAGCATCTTCATCGCGTTCGCCATGTTTAATGGTGGGAATGGAGGTGGAGGGGATGAAGGTGTAGGTGTATGAGGCAGAGGTGGAGGTGGAGGTGGAGGTGGAGTGGGTGGGGGAGGTATCCTCAGGATACCCTGCATAATTAACTGAATTGCACTTCATGGCATAATCAACATCGTCCCTTCGTCGTCGCTTGAAGGGGGTTCAATGAGCGGACTATATTATGGACTTGAACCTCTATTTCTTCTAAACAATCTCCCACTTCGCGTAGCCCCAAACATCAAGGTAAATGCATAAACCTCTTTTCACATAACAACATTTTAATCACAACTTTTAATGATTTCAAATATTTACCTCACAGTCGTTTAAAGAGCCTTCGTTCCGCTTCGCTATAACTAATATTCCTGTTGATCGCGAAATAAGTCACAAAACTTCCCAATGTGTTATCAATCCAATGATCCACAACCCATGTGATATTGCTTTCTAATGCCTCCAGATGTTGCACCAGTTCAGGGGTCCACACTATAGGACCTTCAAGCCTCCACATTCCTTGACAGTTGGCCAATTTAGACAACCACTTGTGTAGTTCTTCAGGGAAGAAACAAAAGAACGCATCGGTCTTGTCTGTGTACAAAAATATCTACAACCACTGCTCCTTGGATAATTTAGGGCTCCTGTTCTCTTAAGCTGCGAACGCGTGCATGTTTCGATCAATCCACTTGTCAATCTCTTTCTTTGTAGGAAACCATTTATCACACATCTCTCAGATAGATCCCAGTCCCGGCAACGGAACCATTTTTTGGCTTAAGGGGGCCTGACCTAGGTTCAGAGTTGTTTGCGCCAACCAACAAAACCCTAACTGTTGGCCCTTTCGGCAACAACCTGCATAGCGTAGGCTATAGTCTCTCCCGAAGCAGTATTGGGGGATGCTAGAACCAGGTTTTTGCATCCAAAGATAGTGTGATAAATGGTCTTAAACCCTTGTAGCTCATATCTTCCTTCGCACAAATCGATATCCTTATATGGTCCACTGCTATAACTCTAAGAAATTGGCTTCTAGACCTTCCCGAAGGTCTGCAGTCAGTATTTATATGCCCTAAAGAGGAAAACTATCCACTTTTGCACACTAATTGATAACCCTAGATCGACATTCGCACAGATCTATTAAATTCATCAGAAATCATAAAAAATTCAACATTTATCTTCGTGGAAATAGATAATCACTTAGTTCATGCATAAATACTACAGATTCAATAGATCACGCAAAATTTACACACTATTTCATAGAAAATATATTATTGAGTGACAGAGCATAACATAAACATAATTAACAATTATATTCATATGCAAGACATTTCTCCAAAATTGGTCTTTATTAAGCTTCAACATTCAATTTATAAACTTCTCCACCAGGCGCACTTAGCTGCAGGGGTCCGCACACTCAACTACGGAATTTCCAAGGCCTCCTGCACACTCAGCTGCAGACTTTCCAAGGCCTCCTACGCACTCAACTGTAGGAGCCTTCCCCTTTCGCCTAAGTACAAGAAGCAGAGCCTTCCTACCTTAGCACTTTCCCAAACACAATCTATATCTTGACTTCTCTTAGTTACTAACTACCTCTTTTAGACTCGCTATGACTCAATATATAGCATTTCCAATACAATACCATCATCCGCGTAGCATGGGTGAGTCTCAACAACCGACCTATCACTTACCCAAACAAGAGGCTAAAGCCCCTTTGGCTCCTATCTAGCTGCACACTCCACATCCACATTTCGCGGAGACTTTACATTTTTCTCAAAACTTTTACAAAATTGGGTTAAACTAACCCTAGGGACCCTATCCCAAAAAATTCTCTCTGCCTTCACCATCATATTTTTTACATGACAAGTCATTCCAAAGCTCCTCCGATACTTCAAAATCATTCTTGTAAGACAAACATCTTAGAGGATTGACTGTAGTGTAAGTCATGAAAAATGTGTAGAGATTCAAAGTAGAATTTAAGGACCTAGCTTGTCATTTGGCCCTCCTTCTAGTGCCAGAAATGTTGACGGTGTTGGACCCACCAACATGTCAGGGGATCCCCCCAGTAAGAAGTCCCAACTAGACCTCAGACCATTTGGAGTAGGAGTCCCAACAATGGGTAGTAAAGCTATGCCTTGACTATGATAATGTGCATAGGTAAGTGTGATATCTTTGTCAGAAGCAAGTGTGTGACCTTGCAACGAGTCAAGTGAGATGCTTCGGGGTTCTAACACATAGAGGGGGAAATGAAGTGTGTCCATAAGAAACTTGTAATAGTATGAAGCCTGAAAGGAACACACGAGCTAAATGATATCACAAGTTGGAAAGCAGAATAGTCGACAATCCAAAGTGACGGGTTAAACCAACAAAACGACTTCAACAAGATTCATACAATCGTATACAAAATAATTCATACACATATGTGTAAGTTAAACAACATAAATTGCCAAAGTAACCAGAATAGTTGAATTATAATAAAAACATATGCATGAAGACATGTTGGCTCTGTTATATTATATAAAGTGAAAGTTCCATCCATACATACACCATTGACAGCCACTAGCCCCAGTAGTGGAACATTACAGTCAACACCATCTGCTCCTCCAAAGATATGTACTCGCTCTACACTGTGGAGAAGCCAAGGCTCGTCACAATACTCTCCAAGCCTCCTCTAGGCAATGCCTAGCTAAAATCTTGGCTCCCAAAATCCTGTTCTATGAATTATGAGGTTCTATTTATAGCAAAGGGTGGGGTGACCCTTAACATTCCCCTTTGTGACTCTTGGACTATCCTCGTGACTCTTCAACTTCATTACATATAACTCTTTACATTACATATGATTGTTTTCATTCCACTAATGACACTTGGAATTTCACTTTATATCATGTTTACAATAATAATACATTTTCCACATATACCCATGTGGGACAAAAATAGGCTTGAGTCAGCCAAATAAGACAACATTAAGACTCGGACGGTTGTGGAAAGACCAACTCGTCAACATCCTCTCTGTGATATTCAATGATGAACTGATGCCAATCTTGCTAGTGCGCAACGGTGTCCATGTATTGTTTGATGATGTCTTTATGGAAACAAACTCTTACCTCCATCGCTTTCGGGTATACTGATCTAGAATCTCTATCCAAATCATCCTGTAACATGCGCAACTTAGTCCTTAGCACAACCAAACCAATGATATATCTCAAAATTTTCTCTGCGCTTATCTGCAAATCTGTGCTAGTGGCCATGTGCATCAACTGATCAAAGTATGTGTCAAGCTCCAGTTGGACTTGGCTCTTCTCTTTGGCTTCGGTGAGTGTTCCAATTGATGAGGTGCCATACTTTCTCACCATGACAGCCAAACTCCTGAACAATTGTGCGTACGAAGCCTTAGTGATGAGTGGCAGGAGTTCCTCATAGTTCGAATGAGACTTCGGATGCATGATTTGTCCAACTCTACCTGTATCTTCATCATCATGTGCAAGTGAAACGGGGCTCCCTTGTACCTCAGTTTCCATTTTTGTACAAGATCAACAACAACATGTATGTCTGTGAGTGTGCGTGCTATCTTGATACAACACTGTTGATGACCATGTAGATGGAAAACTGCATTGTGCACGATGACGAATCTATCATACAATCTCCGCATGACTGTCTCAAGAGCTAACACTTTATAAATTATCGCTTTCTTCATCTCTTCTTTGGCGTATCTTGTTGATTCTTCCTCTCTCTGTCTGGTTTCTTGCAATTCCTTAGTCGTGTGCTCATTTTTTGCTATCAAGAATTTCACACTTAAGCTTGTGGCTTTGGCATAAGCCTTCGTAGCATCAACCAAGGCAGATGGATGTCTTCACACATATGACACGATGACCCATTCTTCAAAGTGCATAGGTGATGCATGCTCATTCGAGATGTTTGTTCTACATGCCTATACAACTCTTTGTTTTTACTCATTAAAGGCTATGTTGTAGACATCTATTCCTGAATCATCCTCAAGGAGAATGGTATCCCATTGTTCACTTGGGACTTACTCTGCTGCTGGAGCTGGTGAAGCCTGTGGGGTGACCTTGGTTGCTTTTGGCATGAGGTTAATGTCCTTATCTTGTTCCAGTAGTTCCATCTTCGTGTCATCTGTTCATCCATCGGTTCATCTTGATAAGCAAGTTCCTATTCCTGCAGCTGCTCACCCTGTTCATCATCTACTTTTGTTGGATCTGAGTCTTCAACTTGTATTAGCACAGTTTTCTCTGTCTATGCGCCTTGCACTTCCTCCTATTCATGTTCTTGTTCCTGTCTCTACTGCACTTCCTTCTCTCTTCTGCCAAGCTCTTGATCTTCTTTGAGCTTCCACTCTACTTCCTGCAAATTCCTCTCCGTCTCTTCCAATATTTGCTTATCTCTTCTTTTTTGCGCTCCTCTCCTGTCATGTTATCGCCTCTTTGCTTCTATCTCCAAAGCTACTCTCTCAACATGTGGATCTTCCTTAAACTTGTAGCTTTGCTTCGCCTCGGCACTTTCGACGATCTTCCTCTTGCCTTTACCTTGGGTAGGTTTGCTTCTTGCTATTGTTGTTGTTGTTGCTCTCTATGGTGTTGTTGCCTTGAGTGTTGATAGCCATTCTACTACCATGCTGACCAGTTCATTGAGTCTAGAGGAGTTATAGCATTATCACCAAGGGTCTTCCTTTGGCCAATGACACACCCCATGGATCCAAGGGTAGTACACTCTCGTACAGTGGTCCCTGCACAAACCATGTGGATCATACAGATTGAAACTCTTGGTGTTGAACTTAAACTTCTTTAAGTCCTCGACCTCGACATCCACTTCTTTCAAACTCTAGATCACGTACAACCCAATTTGCGAAGGAAGCATAGGCCATGGTGCCTTCTTTTTCCTGTGCAGTCCAGTTGATAACCCTGTCGAGATATGGTATGAAACCTCCTGCATGACTAGATTGTCCATGGATAACCCTGTCAAGATGTGGTATGAAACCTCCTGCATGACCAGCATGTCCGTGGAAAACTTCGAAAACAAATATGGAGCCTTCTATGCGTTGTACATCATGATGAAGGTGCCATCAGGTGAGGTATACCAATCTACAATGTTCATCAACACCTCCATTACTGCCTAGGACATGCAAGGTGGATTTTGTTCAAAGATCATTGTGTACAGAGGTGCAACAAAGTGGTCAGATAGTCTAGCCATGACTCCTCGGTAGTTGCACTCTGAGAGCAACTTGCAATATATGTTCACAACATTCTCTAAAGGTGTCCATGCCCAACCCATGCTAGGAAACTGTTGACGGGCACAGATTGCATCGAGCGGGTAGGCGGATATGAAGAATCTTGCTTGTTGATCCTTGGGCGAACTCCAGGCATTCGTTACATGCACTTTAAGCTGAAGAGCCAACATGCCGGACTAGTTGAAAGGCTTTCCTTCACTTGCTAGGTGATCCAACATAACAACCCAACTCTGCAAGAAGGTCTTTGTACTCTCTTGGCCATATAAGTGACATGAAAAGATGACCAAGAGTTGGTAAGCCTTCTTGAGTGTCTTTTTCTTGTATATCTGGTTGGGTGTCGTCCCGAACTTTGATGACTCCCTTACCTAATGCTTCAAGATGTCTCTTGTGTTCATGTTGCTCTTGGGAGTGTAGAATGGTGCATCCATCCCGTTCACCAGCTGCGGAAAATGATACATCTACTAATAATCTTCCGCCCTGAAGGTAGCAAGCTCTACTCCACTGGCACTGCTCAGTATCATCGTCTCAAGATCAGTGCGTGAGACAATCTAGTAGATATGTCTGTGCACAAGAAGGTGGGATACCTGTATGTAACCTTGTACAATCTTGACTTATCAATGTTGACATTGACATGACAGTCCTCGAGATTCTCCTCAAAATTGCTTGTTCAACCACATCTCCAGTATTGCTTTCAAGTGTGTCCTTTGATCCAACTCTCTTAGGATCCATGTTACCTATACTGTTGAGAAGCTGCTCAACCCCTGTTGCACCTGGAGACAGAGAAGACACTCACAAAAAGCCAATGTTAGCTGAAAAACATAAGGAAACTCGGGAATAAATCATGCAGCAAATTGGGTGACTGCTGGGCAATATTTCGTAGCATTGACTCTAAGAGGTTGGGAGACAGTCAGTTGGAAGCATTGCTTTGTTCCAGCTACCAGTGATGCCTATTGCTGACTAGAACTGCATAAAGCGCAATCCAGAGAGGCTGACTGTGGACTGGAACTGCACAATGCGCAGTTCAGTCTAGCTGGGTTACTGGCTGGAACTATGCATTGCGCAATCCCAGTGGGCAGGACTAGGCACTATCTTCTATAATTTCGTAGAGCACAGCTGGGAGGCTATGTCAGGCAGCCTCTACGTAATTCCTGGAGGCAAGGCAAAGCTTTGACTTCCGGGAATGTGCAGTGCATGCCGAGAGAAGCAAGATTTGGTCCAAGGCAGCCCAGATCTGCCCAAGGGCAACCTCAAAATGAGGAGGACTAAATGAGTGTGCAAAGATGGTGTAGATCTGAGTGAATAGACATGCATGCAATCCAAGAAAGTGCAGAAACTAGTCAAACGAAAAACCAATGAAGCTCATGAAGAGTCTCACCACAATGATCACTGTTAGTGCAGAAACAGGGTCATGCATGCGACACTAAGGAAATGTAATGCAAAATTTAAAAAAACACTTCTACAAGTTAAAATAAATTGAAATGCCATTATTCATTCAATAAAACAAGGAAAAAAACTCTCACACAAGCCAAGAAATCAAAAGCAATAGAAAAAGCAGCAAAAGACATGAAAAACAAAACTTACCTGGAAAAGTTGTGTTGAGTTTGCGGAAGGTTCCTAGATGCCTCGGGAATGCCATAGCTCCAAGATCGAATGTGAAGAATGAGCTATGGGGCATCCATTAAATAGATTTGTTAGATTTAGGGTTTATGACACACATGCCATAAATCTAGGAAAAAATGACACTTGGCGGGAAGTTTCTAAATCAGTTTTGCATGTAACTCCCAATGCTAAAAATAGATCCCTAAAATATAAGGATGTTTTTTCGCTTTTTTTCTTTTTTTCTTTATCGAAAAAAGCTCGCACATGCAACAGACAACCACTTAAGGGAATATTTTACATTATTTCTTGACTGAGTGGCTCCAAATGTCTCTTAAGTTCTACGCAATTTCCCAGAGAAAGGTTGATTTCCTGCTGGTTTAGTGCAGTTTTGAGCCTCAGCTCACTGCTGAGATGGTCTACGTTGTTTTCCAGAGCAGGGTTGGGCTTCCTACTTTGTGCAATTATCCAGAGCAAGATTGTTGGCCTGCTCTACACAATTTTCCAGAGCAAGGTTGACTGCTTGCTATGCGCAATTTCTGAATGCAAGGCCTATTGGGCTACTCTGTGCAATTCCTGAGTGCAAGGAAGCTACCCTGTAGGATTGCACAATTTTCTCAGACAGCACAAAGACCAGATGTGAACCAAGTTGTCGGGTCAGCTTGTGGTTAGTCGACAAAACAAGTAAGTGAACACAAGTTGTAAAGTAGAAGATAAAGTCAAATGAAACACAAGATGACTACTAAGATTTTGAGGGGGGAGACTCCAAAATGAAACGAAAGAAAAATTTTGGAGGGAATGTTGTAACCGCTACAACATGTTCATATTAGTGAGTGGTGCTAGCCTTTGTTGAAAAACTCTCTATTGAAATAACGATCCATGGATAGAACTCTCAATCAACTCATTTAAAAGAATTTTAAAGATCATTGAGCATAGTGTAAAAGTGGTTTTCATTGTTTGGAGTGCCAAAGTCCTCATATTGACCTCTCCACTGGACATAATGAAAATCTTCCTAGCTCATTTTCATTTTGCTGCCTGTGAATCCCAAAAAAAAATCAAACATGAAGTTTTCGAATAATCAAATTTGGCATAAATTTATATATATAGATATAATAATACTCCTGTCGTCAATCTGTAATTGATGAATCTGGACTAGGTGTAAAGCGGCCAGACAATATCGTACCCAAAGGAAATGTATGTGAAACCTAGCAAATATAAAAATATGATATGTGTGTCTGAGCTATTATCATTTTAGTGTTCAAACTGATTAAAAAACTTAAACTAATCCATTTCAAATCAATATCACGGGAGAAACTTTGCGTACATGTATGCGAGGACAACTGCACTGGACTATTGGCCAATATTTAATGGATATTTGCGATTATTGACATATCATGCAGAAATAGAAAAATATAACAAATGACTGATGAAAATATAAATAAATTCAAGTTGTTCCTACAGGTTTACGTGTTGTCACTACCATATGGTATATACAGTTTCTTGATGCTTAAACCTCTTCGGATGCCTTAAACATCAATGCATGTGATTCCAACAAACTTACAAATTGAGGACGAAGTCAAGTCACAATTTACATATAAAATATTACACCATTGACTTCTATCACTTAGAGTTGCAATGCAAAGTGGTTGGCTTCGACATGTCTATTTTATAGAAATATAGAAATATTTGGAATAAAACATCTTCAATAAATGATGTATCAAACATTTCAATCATTGTTTAAGTACATCTCACTGACCATGTAGTATTTGGAATAAGACTTTTGGAATAGATAACGTATTATACATTTCAAACATCATTAAAATAAATCTCGCTGATACGTTGAAATTGGAATATAAAAGATTACTAAGCTATAGATTTAGTAGAGCTCTGCAATCTTGATGCTAGAGCTATAGACGGTGTGCACAAAGGTTGGTTGTGCACTAAAGCATAGAATTCATGAGAGAAGAGAGTATCCTCGAACTTACGTGATGGATTGTTGGTTAAGAAATTACATAACACAGGTCAACGACAATAAGATCCGCAACTAAGATTTAAAAGAATGACCACGTGGAGGCCATGGTAAGTGTAGTTGTAGAATTATTCACCAAGTGCAGAAGTGCGAGAGTGTTGAGAAAATCACAATTCTCCGAAATTTACTCGGTCTCTGATTTAGTAAAAAGATGACATCATTGTTCGAGTTGGAAACATTAAACATGAATATGACATCACTGCCAGTGTTGGAAATATTAAACATGTTAAGTCTCTATAATACCAGTGTATTCCTTCATTGTTATTGTCAATGTAGCCCCCTTATTGTTATTGTTGTTCTTATGTAATCCCCATATTGTTATTATTGTGCCTCATAGAAGCGCACTATTGTTATTGTTGTGCCCTTACATTATTATTGTTATGTCAGTTCTGATTATATTGTGACCCCTTAGACTCTTATATATAGAAATGAGGTTTTGTTATTTGAATCATCCAAGAATTATTCATTATTGTAATGTAAAAGAGGTTTCCGCCTCTAAGAGGTTAATTTTGAAGTCGTTGATCTATCTTTTCTTCTATTTTGTGAGTTGGTTGCATAACATTTGGTATCAGAACTTTGGATTCTAGGGTTTCACTACTTCAAATAGATCATCGTGGAATTTTCGCTATAATGTTTTTTCTATGAAAATTCAGAAGCTGAAATTGAAACCACGTGGAGCCGAAATCATGGTGAACTTGGTGTCCAAATTTCAGATATTGTCTCGCTATATTTTCGAAGATATGAGCTGAGGAAGTTAGGGTTTTTGAAGGCTCCAGAATTCCATCTCAAAAAGTGACCCAGGGAAAATCATCATAACTCTCTCTCTAAGCATCAGAATTGAATTTCTTAGAAAGTGACAAAAAGAGGATAGACTATAGCTTTTAGGGTATCAATTTTTGGGTCGAAGGTCGAAACAGTGACACGTGGCACTCCAAAAAGGTTAGCTCTACTAAACCAGTCTATAATCAGGTCATCGTGGGAGATCGAGCATGTCTCTTTCCTGAAGAATCCAATCTTGGTTAGAATTGTGGGGTTGGAAATAAGAATCGTAGGGATACGACATGACTAAATTTCAAACCTTGGAGATCCAAAATTATAGAGATACAACAGATTCAATATCGAGCTCCTACAAATTGAGAAAAAAGGTGTGTAGTTTTTTAAAATTTACATAAGTTTTGTATGAAAAATTAGTTTGAAGTGATTCAAATGGCATAGTGAGACATAATTATCATTAATTGATTCCTCGAAGAGAGAAAATGGAAACACCAAGCAAGCAACCCGAAATCTCTGCCATGACACATGAAGAAGAGGAAGAAATGCAACATGATATCTCAAAATTACGAGACCAAGTGCAACAAATTTCACTCTCACAAAAGTAACAGAAGCTAAGATTGATGGTTTGAAGAATGGAATCGAAGCTAAGATAAATGATTTTAATAATAGAATGGAAGATAAGATTGATAGTATAGAAGAAAAATAGAGAGGCAACATGGAAGATTTGAAGAAAGACATGGAAGGTTTGAAGGAAGGTTTGACCAAGTTGCTACTAGAAAGGCTTCTTAATGGAGAAAAGGTAGTAGAGGAAACTCATGATGAGAAGAAAATAAATGTTAATAATGATTTCATAGACTCTAACATTGGATTGAATACCCACCATATTCCAAATATCGATATGAGGAAGTTTTATGGGAAGGATCTCGTAAGATGGATACTACAGATGGAGCAATATTTTGATCTCCATAATGTGAAAAACACACAAAAGGTACGCATTGCAACTTTATATTTAGAACCCAATCAATTTGTATGGTATTGATGGATTTTCGCTCGTAAACAAATTGTCACTTGGTCAATTTTTACAAAGGAAATGATGGCACTGTATAACGAGACAAAAAGCAACACCTTCTTTATCCAATTGATAAATCTCAAAAAAAAAGGTTACAATGGTGGAGCACATTAAGGACTTCTAAAAGTTGAATATAAGGGTAAATGATTTTCCAAAGGAGCATAGGATTGATGTATTCATAGGGACTTTAAAGGATAACATCGAACATGAGGTTCGCCAATGGGAACCTAATTCGTTAGAGAAACATTCAGGTTGGCAAGAAAAATTGAAAGCAAAATTATGGCAAAAATGAAGCCTACCACTCACAACTGTAAATATGGAATTGTTGTTGCTCCTAGCCTTCCACAACCTACAAGCTTGACACCACGAAAATTGGAAGAAAAAATACTTTGTTACAGTTGTGATAACAAATAGACTAAATGTCATAAGTGTGCTAAGAAGCAATTAATTTACATAGATTGTGAAGAGGAGGAAGAAAATGAACAAGAAACCTCAAAAGAAGAGGATATACACCAGGAACCAACCCCAGAGAAAGAAGAAGTGAATCCGACAATATCTTGTAATGCATTGGCATGAATTCCCGCTCCTCAAACTCTCAAGATAGAAGGACATATCAAGAAGAAAAAGGTAATAGTGTTGATTGATTCAGGTAGTACCCATAATGTTATTCATTTTAAGATAGTTAAGTAATTGAATTGGTTCCTATATCCAACACCAGAGTGTCAAGTGATGGTTGCAAATGGAGGAACCATAAATTTCTCTAGAAAGTTCCATAATATCAAGCCATCCATGGGAAAATATGTATCGAATAGTCCAATTCTTTCCATTCCAATGGGTGGTGTTGATGTTGTACTAGGAGTCCAATGGTTACAATCTTTGGGTACAATAACTTTTAATTTTCAATAACTTTTCTTGAAATTTTCTTGGGAAGGAAAGGAAGTTGAATTAAGGGGTATTGCAAGGAAACCAGGAAAGATAATCGACACTAACGGCATGACAAATCTTCTAAAGAAAGAACAACAGGGCGTAATTGCACAATTATGTTCACCAGAGGTTCAAACATCGAAATCATCTATTTCTCTAGATCTCCAAAAATTCTTGGACAATCATTCTAAGGTTCATGCAATGGAATATCACATCGATCATCATCAACAAGTTTTCCAACTCTTAAAGGATAAACTCACTTTGGCATAGAATAGAATGAAACAACAGGCAGATCAACATCGTAGCAAAAGAAGTTTTGATGTAGGTGATTGGGTATTTTTACGGCTACAACCATATAAACAAATGTCCCTCAAGCAAGCTAAGAAGGATAATAAATTATCACCAAAGTATTATGGTCCTTACAAGGTGTTGCAAAAATTGGTACTATGGCGTACAAATTGGAGCTTCTTGCATCTTCCCGAGTGCACCCAGTTTTCCATGTTTCATGTTTAAATAAGGTTATAGATGACAAGCTCCCAATTCAAACAATATTTCCAGAACTTGAGGAGGAAGGAAAAACCATATTAAAACCTGAAGCAATCATGGAAACAAGAACTCTACAGCTACAAAATCGATCGATTTTAGAGTATCTCATCAAGTGGAAGAACTTACTTGCTGAAGATTCCACATGGGAGGATGAGAATTTTATACAGAAGCATCCAGAACTACTCAAACATTGAGAATAACACCTTTTTTAAGAAGAGGGGCATGTTAGGTCCCTATAGTACTAGTGTATTGCTTCATTGTTATTGTCATTGTAGCCCCGTTATTGTTATTGTTGTGCCTATGTAGTCCCCATATTGTTATTATTGTGCCCCATAGAAGCCCACTATCGTTATTGTTGTGCCCTTACATTATAATTGTTATGTCATCTCTAATTATATTATGACCCCTTAGACTCCTATATGTAGAAATGAGGTTTTGTCATTTGAATCATCTAAGAATTGTTCTTTTATGTAATGTAAAGGAGGTTGACCCCTCGAAGAGGCTAATTTTGAAGTCGTTGATCTATCTCTTCTTATATTTTGTAAGTTGGTTACATAACAACTCTATAGGTTATTTTCAGCCTTGGTGGACGTTAAAATAATTTTCTTTCTTTCTTTCCAGTAAATTCAAACGCTGCTAGTTGAGCTTCCTCGCACAAGCAAAGCTTTCGTTGCAAGCTACCCATAAATAAAGTTCAATGCAATAAATTCTCAACTTAGATGTAGTCATAACTAAAGTGAAAGAAAATACATCTTATTTGCATCTTAATTTATGATACATCTTAATTTCTAATATCATCAACATTCTAGATCTTAGACCTTTGTGATCCATAATGATAATGAGGTGTCTTTCCAATTAATCACATCATTAAGATTTTTTCTACATTTCAAACCATCTAATGTGGTTCATTATGAGGATGAACCACATTAGATGGTTCGAAACATCAAACAAATCTTAATGATGTAATTAATCCGAAAGACATCTCATTATAATCAGTATTCATAAACTTGCATCCCAATTTATTTTGATGTTTTCATGTTTAAATTCTAGCATGGAAAATTGTGGTCTCAACAGTGATGAAAAATCCTAAGAGTAAGAACCAAAATTAACACTGAAACTATACTAACATGAGAGAAACAACAACAAAAACAGGAACACAATAATTTCCGATAGAGAATTATCACACAACGCATTGGTCTCCTAATTCATGGCCCCCTGTAGTTAATGTCCATGCCACTTAGCATAGAAATTTGTTTATTGTTTCATCACACCCAAAACCTCTATGTACATTAGAGGCAATTAAGTCTCATCATACTCTATGAATCAATGGAAATTTAAATGGATGAATATCGAACTTAAATAAATAATGCTAATCCAAACCATTTTGACAAAAGGTTGGAAAGCACAAGTCCTTTCGTCTCACAAAAGCTTCGCTTGTAACTATTGTTCTCAGCCAAATTTCATGATTGCCCCCACAAAGCTATCAATGAATCGGTGTGATTTAATCAACGATAGATAAGGGAAACAACCATAGTAGTTCGTGTCAAGAAATCACAAACTTTCTATGGTGAGCAGATATAAAACAAGGTCTAGTTGGTCATATTGACTCTCCGATGTGACAAGGAAACTGGAATTTAATCAGCGATAGGTAGAGAAAACATCAAGCGTAGCTCATGTGCAGAAATTACATAATTCAAAAAGCAGGTTAAGTCGTGTCCCAAAATATCAAATATGCATTTCCTCATGTCAAATATAAATTTTGGATTCAATTGGAGGCGACTTGTTTTCTAGTATTTCAATTGTTATTGCTTGTGCTCTCCGCATGTTGAAGTTAAAGAGCGCAAAGGTAGGTGCACCTATGCACTCTCAAATCCCCTACTTCCAATTGCAACTCCAGTAAGTGCATACATCACTTATAATATAACATTTAAAGGAATACAAATATATAATAATAACAATTGGCTCACTAGTTTGACAAATAATTAAATAAAGGAATATAAATATATAATAATAACAATTGGCTCACTAGTTTGACAAATAATTAAATAATTAGATTAGTAGCAATAGAAATTCGATAAGAAACAAAAACACCCAACAAAACTTAGGGCCAGTAAGATCAATAATTGTCTAAAGAATTAATTCTCGAAGATTAAGTTCAAAATATTTTCACAAAACACAACTTTATGGGGTTTATTTTAATGGATTATAAAACATAATTTCAAATATGAACGTATCATGATATTTGTAAAACGTGTTTAGTAGAAGTCACAAAGTTACGAAATTGTTTAGTTGTGAAGGTGGAGTAGAAGCTTTTAGTAAGAAGAATGTAAAAGCGCAGATGAAATTTTCATTGTGGCTCTGCATAATGAAACCTTATTCCACACTTTAGAGTGAAATTTATATATTGATATTTCTAACTTTATGAAGGTCATTGCTAATGCAGTCTTGCCACGAAACCTATTGTTCTCTCCCTGAACTTATTTTGATTGTTGATTCCCTAAATATTCAGAAATCGGATGAACATGGCGCAATCAAAAAAGTTGACTGTACCCATGTCTGTCCAATTACCGAATATTTGAGGAATCGGTAATCATGCCCCTGTTCTCTTGTATTATGGTGATTTTGCTCTTTTAATGGTCAATGTTAATTATAATTTTTATTTATACGCTGTTAGAGATAGTCTCATTCACCCTCCCAACATTTTATCTGAAAATTTACTGGAGTTGAGCTTTATGATAGTGATGGAAAAATCTCTCATCCTGGAACAACACTCCTACCGGGATAGATTCCTGGCACAACTCTCTCGGAAACTAGTAGGATCCAGGATATGGACATCCCACTATAAATGTCGATTAACGGTAAGATCTATTGATATCCGCCAAATGAAAGTTGAACCAAGTCAGATCACCGTATTTAAAATACACTGTGGAAAATTTTCACGCGACGTGCATGACTTGACGGCTGGGGCGGATGGCTTTCGCACCCCCCAGCCGGGATCGAATCCTGCGGGCGCTGTTTGGACCCGTGCTTTGGTGCTGGCTTGCCTTATGAGCGATTTGTTCTGAAATTCTGCTGGCTTCGGCCATATATTGTAAAAAATCTGCTGGCTGGCCTCGGCCATATGTTGATTTTCCCTCTGAAAAAAAAAATACACTGTGGAAAACACCGCTATATTGAGTAACATTATTGATAATAAAATTACATGGTCTCTAATCCTCCAAAAATTACGTTCACACAAATGCATTGGTGCTAACATACCAATAGCAAATCTCAAGTCAAAAGAGATTCATCATAAGCTTTGTCCACAATTGCTATTGTTCGGAATGCAGAGATGCAACTTGCAGAAGTAATTAAGCAAACAGGGTGTTTTCAAATAACAACAAAACCTTAATTTTGCACAAAGAAATAAGGACTATACTACTATGCAGTAATCACCTTTGTTTTTACAAACCAATCATATCATGCTATAAAAAAAAAATTATAATATCAAAAATCAATTATTAAAAACTTAAATACATATCAGAACTATACTACTTTGCAACTATCACCCTTGTTTTTACAAACCAATCAGAGCATCTTATAAATATATTTCTATAATACCAAAAGTCATTCATTCAAAGCTAGTACTTAAATGCATGTAAACTTTAAAAAATTTAAAACTTAAGTATAAAATAAATATAAATTTATTTTTTCAATCATTTTTTTTTTCCACAGAAAAAATTCCAACCTTTTATTATAAAAAGGGTTACATAAAGTATGTAAGGGTGACTGATCAGGTGCTCATGTCCTAGGTGTCGTAAAAATGCTCAAAATTCAAAGTGCTCAGAACTGGTTCAAAGTTGAACGAATGCAAAGTTCTCGTCCTCCCGATTCCGGCGCCGCAAACGGTTCGAAAAACGGTCGCCGTATGAGGAAGATATGGCCAAAAGAATATTTTGCCCAAAACATTAGAAAATTTGAATTTTTAAAAAAAAAAATTAAAAAAAGAATATTCCGTAGAATATTCCTTAAAATATTTCAGAGAATATTCCCTTTCAGCAGCCAATCAGAGAGCGCCACGTGGCCCCAGATGACGTCAGCAAGGCTCGTTTGAGCATGTTAAAAAATATATTGGGCATGGGCCGAGTTTGAACCCACAACCTCTGCCCTGTTACTCCAAAGTTTTACCAATGCGCCATGGCCCATTTCTTTGTTTAATGGGCGGACAAAACGTTTAATAAAGTTTAAAATGCAGGGCGGGAAAAGCAAATGGGGCCAGCCCCGCCCTCCATGTGACCACGCGTGCAGAACCTGGAGCCTATCCACTAACCGCCAGCCAAAACAGCCGGGCACGCAATCCGAGGCAGCTGGTCACATGCACATTTAATATAACAGCAGTTCAATTGGCGGTTTATTTGGCGGAGCGCCAAATTTGGCGGTCCCGCCATATTTTGCGGTCCCGCCATATTTGGCGGGGCTAACTGGCCTCCACTACAGTTAACTAGGGTTTTGTTAGGCCAAACTGGCAGTCAGGAGTAAATGGCCATAACTTTGGCCCAAAAAGTCGGTTTTGGACGAATTGTTTTTTGTTTTTGGGTAATTTCGACCTTCTGAAGCCATTGGTGCAGGTATTACAGCCATCAGAGGTCATTTGCATACGTTTTGGAGCCGTGAAAGTTCTAGGAGCCACAAGGGGCCAGTATTGGGAAGACTGTACAGGGTTGCAGGTATCCATTGGAGGTGATCCAATAGTCAATCCTGAAGGATTCAAGTGTTCTGAATCCATTTCTACCATCTATTTCTCCTGTAGATGCTTCTATTCAGCTGTATTTTCAATTTGAGCATTTAATAAAAACAAGGACAAGCCCATTTGGAGGCTTTAGACCCAGCAGACGTAGCCCTGGAGGGGGTGAACTGCTTTATCAACTTCTTTTGCATATGTGGTTGATTTATTTTGCAGAACAAATTCATTTTTATGTGTTAAACAGTAAAAGGAAATAATTCTGCTATGCTTAGATGGGTCATAAACAGTTGAAAAGTTCATGTGTTTCCTTTCTGCAAGACATGGAAGTCTTTTAAACATGTTTAATTCTGAATTGAATACCTTGCAAACAAATTTCAAGTAGTTTCAAATTCAGATCAAGTTGGTATCAGAGCCAGGTTGTTGCTTCTTTGTATCAAAATCAGTCAAATAAGCTATAGACAAAGCCTGAACTGAGCCAGGAAGCCTTCGAAATGCTCTTGTTATACAATTGCAAAGTAGATAAATGCTCTTTTCAGTCAATCTCTGGTGTAGTTGTCTTTTGATTGTTTTTGTGCAAAGATCTTCTAATTGTCTTGCAAGTATTGATGCTTACCAGGTTGAAACTTAAAAGAGGGGAAGGACAGTTGACTAGAGAACGAGAGAATCCTCAGTCAAGGAAGGCTAGAGAGCCATCACCTCCACCTTCAATTTCACCCTCAAGAGTCTCAGCAGAAGCTTCAAGGATGTCTGAACATGAAGGAGAAATTCCTATAGAGACAGATCCAAGAGAAGAAGAAAGAGTCTTCAGAAAGGCTTTCTTAGATCTCACTGAAATGGTGAGGATATTGTACCAAGAAAGAAATGAGAAATTGGCTGGAGAAGGGTCCAAACATCCACATGAAGGAGAGGGCTCTTCAGGAGGTAAGAAGGATGATGATCATTCCAAGAAAGGACATGGAGGAAATGGTTATCCACCACCCCCATCTTCACCTTCTTCCTCTTCATCTTCGTCTTCTTCTGTTCATAAGCATAGATCCTCTGGAAAAAGTCCTTTTTTGAAGCTTGATGTAAAATTCGAATTACCTGTGTTTAATGGTGAAGTGAATGCAGAAAAGCTTGACAACTGGATTAGGCAGTTGGAAGTTTACTTGAGGATCCAAAATATGCATGATGATGCCACAAAGATTCAGTTGGCTTCTTTGAGAATGGATGGAGCAGCCTTGGTCTGGTGGGAGGCCAAGACTAAAGAGGAGATCAAGAAATTTGGTAAGGTTACCTTAACATGGCCTGAATTTCTGTTAGCCATTAAAAAACAGTTTTATCCTCTTGCTCACATGCAGAAAGCCATTATGAACTGGCAAAATTTCAGACAACTTAAGGGTCAGAGTGTCCAAGACTACACCCAAGAATTCAGGAGAAGAGCTCTCTTGTTAGGGGTAGATTTACAGACCCAAGACACCTTGCTGAAATACATTGGTGGCTTGCATAGCTACCTTAGACACACCATCTTGATGTTTAACCCTACTAGCCTGGACGAGGTTTGTGTCCAAGCTACCCATTTAGAGGCAAGGGGAAAAAACACATTTGAAGAGGGTAGAAACAAGCCCCCCAAGGGGAAAAGCAAAGAGAAAACCTCCAAGGGAAAGGGCAAAAAGAATGCATCTGCCAAGCAGGAGAGTGAGAAAGTGATATGTAAACACTGTTCTAAACCAAGCCATGAGGAGAAAAACTGTTGGAAATTATATCCTGAAAAAAGACCTCAATCTAACAAATCCAAAGGGAAACAGAAAACTGCTGCTACTACATCTACACCACAAGATTTAGGGGAAGATTCGGGTGATGAAACCAAAATTGCAGCCATGGGTTTGAAAAACTTGAAGGGAAAAGAAATTGAAACTCAAACCAGCACTAGTACCTCAAACTGCCATGTACAAGCTCCTAATGAGGAAGAAAGAATTGAACTGTTTCATGTGAGGGTGATTTCAAAACATACTAAGATTGACACACTTTTTGATAGTGGGTCACAAGCAAACCTTATATCAGAGGACTTGGTCAAGCAGCTTAAACTTGAGACCGTTCCACATCCGAAGCCATATCCACTTGGATGGATTTGCAAGGATGAAAATTTACAAGTTTCAAGAAAGTGCACATTGCGCTTTGCAATTACTGCACATTTTATTGACACGGTTGAACTTGATGTGGTACCTTTTGATATAGCAGGAATTGTTTTGGGAAGTCCTTACTTGTTTGACAGGAAAGCTATCTTTCATCGCCATGAAAACAAATATCATTTGTTCAAAGATGGCAAGGAGTTCATTGTTAGAGCTCATCGCAAGAAGACAAATATAGCGATGGTGAATGCAGGACAGGTAAAAAGGCTGGTCAATTCAAGAAAGAATTTTGTTCTTCTTATGATTAAGCCCAAGGTTGATGTGAATCATGAGTCATTTGAAAATTGTGATCCAAAACTTAAATCAGATCTGTATGATGTAGTTGATGCATATCATGAGATGTTTCAGGAGCCAACAGGTTTGCCTCCTAAGAGGGAGATTCAGCATGAAATCCATTTGCATCCAGATTGTCCTCTTCCAAACATAGGCATGTACCACATGTCTATTATGGAGAATGCTGAAATAAAGAAGCAAATCAAGGACTTGTTGGACAAGGGTTTCATAAGGCCAAGTACTTCGCCATGTGGGTCACCGATTGTATTGATTCCAAAGAAAGATGGCACTTGGCGTATGTGTGTTGATTTCAGGGCCTTGAACAAGATAACGGTAAAGAATCGTTACCCACTCCCAAGGATAGATGATTTGCTAGACCAGCTGAAAGATGCTCGATATTTCACTAAGTTAGACTTGCGTAGTGGATATCATCAAGTAAGAATTGAAGAAAGTGACATTTGAAAGACAGCCTTTAAAACCAAACAAGGACTCTTTGAGTGGCTTGTGATGCCATTTGGTTTGTGCAATGCACTTGCAACTTTCATGCGGGTAATGGATGATGTCTTGCATCCTTTTCTTGATGATTTCGCTATTGTCTACTTAGATGACATCTTAATTTTCAGCAAGTCTAGAGAAGATCATGTCATGCATGTTAGAAAAGTACTTGATGTTTTGAAGAAGAATCAATTATTTCTTAAAATGTCAAAGTGTGAATTTGGAAAGACTTCTTTGGTTTATTTGGGACACATAGTAGGAGGAGGTGCTTTGAGAATTGATCCTGCTAAGATTGAGGCTATTGTGAAGTGGCCTACTCCCAAATCCATAACAGAGGTAAGAAGTTTTTTGGGTGCAGCTCAATATTGGAGGAAGTTTATCTCTAACTTCTCTTCTATAGCAGCTCCTATGCATGCAGTGACAAGTGTGAAGCATGCTTTCCAATGGGGAGGAAAGCAGCAAAAAGCTTTCGAATCTTTGAAAGAGAAGATTAGTTCAGCTCCAGTCCTTGCATTACCGGATTTGAGACAGCCATTTGAGATACAAACCGATGCTAGTGATTATGCTATGGGTGCAGTTCTTCTACAGCATGGTAAGCCTATTGCATTTCATTCTGAAACTTTTAATGGTGTTGTTGTAAATTATCCTACATATGATAAGGAGTTGTATGCGTTGGTACAAAGCATCAAAAAGTGGAAACACTATTTGATGGGCAAAGAAACTGTTATACATACCGACCATCAGCCCTTACAGTACTTGCAATCACAAAGCAAGTTACAACAGTCACGACACTTCAGATGGATGGGCTTCTTGCAACAGTTCCATTTGGTAATAAGGTACAAGAAAGGTACTTTGAATAAGGTTGTTGATATGCTTTCAAGGCCTATTATTGGTGCTGTTACTTTACTTAAGAATGATTCCATTGTACATGATAGTTACATAGAACAATATGCATCTGATGATGACTTTAAAGATGTGTATGCTAACTTGAGTAAAGGGAATCATGTAGAGGAAAATGACTATCACATGCATAACAATTTGCTGTTTCATTTGGGCAAGTTGTGTATACCACAGGGGGAGAGGATAAATGTCATAAGAGAAGCTCATTCTTCTCTTATTGCTGGCCATTTTGGTGTGAGCAAAACAATTGCACATCTACAGAGGTATTGCTATTGGCCTCGCATGGGAGATTCTGTTTCAAGGTTCATAAGAGGTTGTTCATTATGTGCTACAAGCAAGCCTAGCAATAGGAAGCTTGGTTTGTATACTCCTTTGCCGGTACCTTCTAGACCATGGGAGAGCATCTCTATGGATTTTGTAGGAGGTTTGCCAAAATCTAGAAAGCAGCATGATTATTTATATGTAGTAGTTGATCGTTTCAGCAAAATGTGTATACTTATGCCTTGTAAGAAAACTATAACTGCTGAACAAACTGCTGAATTATTTTTTCATCATGTATGGATTCACTTTGGTTTGCCTACTTCCATTATTAGTGACAGGGATTCCAGATTTGTGGGGAATTTTTGGTCCAACCTATGGGAGATGATGGACACAAAGTTGAAGAAAAGCACTGCTTTCCATCCGCAAACAGATGGACAAACCGAAGTTGTGAACAGAACCATTGTGCACCTCTTGAGAGGTTATTGCAGCAAGCATCCCAAGCTTTGGGATGAACATTTGCACTACATACAGCATGCTTACAACTGTGCCAAGCACTCTTCCACAAACACCTCACCGTTTGAAGCTTGTTTTGGTTACTTGCCAAAATCACCTCTTGATTTCATTCTTGAGAAAGATGTTGCCAATGAGGGACATAGTGATATTGACAAAACTCGTTCATTCATTGAGAGAATTCAGCAAATACATCAGCAAATTCAAGAACAGCTTGAGAAGAGTCAAGGCAAGTACAAGGAAAGACACAACAAGCATAGAGTCGATCACAAGTTTCAAGAAGGGGATGAGGTATGGCTATACATTAGTAAGGAAAGGATGCAAGGAGAAGGTAAAAAGCTGAAGCCTATTCGTTATGGTCCATTCAAAATCCTCAAGAAGGTTGGAAATAATGCTTTTCAATTAGATTTGCCTTCCTACATGCAAATGTATTCTGTTGTCAATGTGGAGAACTTACGTTTGTATGAACCTCCTTTGATTGCTGATCATGAAAGTGTTGTTCAGCTGCCATCTATAGAAGATTTCTCGCCAGAATTCTTAGATGAGCTGAAAGAAGATACAATCCTTGACAGAAGGACACGCACTTCAAGGAGGGGCAGTGTAGATTATGTTCGGGTTGGTTTCAAAGGCAGCAAACCGAACAAGGCAAAGTGGATGGAGGTGGACAGAGTGAGGGAGCTGTACCCTCACCTCTTTAACAGGTAGTTGAAGGCTTTTGGGGTCCAAAAGCTTCCCAATGGGGAGGCGTGATCAGGTGCTCATGTCCTAGGTGTCGTAAAAATGCTCAAAATTCAAAGTGCTCAGAACTGGTTCAAAGCTGAATGACTGCAAATTGCTCGTCCTCCCGATTCCGGCGCCACAAACGGTTCGAAAAACGGTCGCCGTATGAGGAAGATATGGCCAAAAGAATATTTTGCCCAAAACATTAGAAAATTTGAATTTTTAAAAAAAAATTAAAAAAAAAATATTCCGTAGAATATTCCGTAAAATATTCCTTGGAATATTCCCTTTCAGCAGCCAATCAGAGGGCGCCACGTGGCAGGCCCGGAGGGCGCCACGTGGCCCCAGATGACATCAGCAAGGCTCGTTTGGGCATGTTAAAAAATATATTGGGCATTGGCCGGGTTTGAACCCGCAACCTTTGCCCTGTTACTCCAAAGTTTTACCAATGCGCCATGGCCCATTCCTTTGTTTAATGGGCGGACAAAACATTTAATAAAGTTTAAAATGCAGGGTGGGAAAAGCAAATGGGGCCAGCCCCTAAGGGCCAGCCCCGCCCTCCATGTGACCACGCGTGCAGAACCTGGAGCCTATCCACTAACCGCCAGCCAAAACAGTCGGGCACGCAATCCGAGGCAGCTGGTCACATGCACATTTAATATAACAGCAGTTCAGTTGGCGGTTTATTTGGCGGAGCGCCAAATTTGGCGGTCCCGCCATATTTGGCGGGGCTAACTGGCCTCCACTACAGTTAACTAGGGTTTTGTTAGGCCAAACTGGCAGTCAGGAGTAAATGGCCATAACTTTGGCCCAAAAAGTCGGTTTTGGACGAATTTGTTTTTGTTTTTGGGTAATTTCGACCTTCTGAAGCCATTGGTGCAGGTCTTACAGGCATCAGAGGTCATTTGCATATGTTTTTGAGCCGTGAAAGTTCTAGGAGCCACCAGGGGCCAGTATTGGGATGACTGTACAGGGTTGCAGGTATCCATTGGAGGTGATCCAATAGTCAATCCTGAAGGATTCAAGTGTTCTGAATCCATTTCTACCATATATTTCTCCTGTAGATGCTTCTATTCAGTTGTATTTTCAATTTGAGCATTTAATAAAAACAAGGACAAGCCCATTTGGAGGCTTTGGACCCAGCAGACGTAGCCCTGGAGGGGGTGAACTGCTTTATCAACTTCTTTTTCATATGTGGTTGATTTATTTTGCAGAACAAATTCATTTTTATGTGTTAAACAGTAAAAGGAAATAATTCTGCTATGCTTAGATGGGTCATAAACAGCTGAAAAGTTCATGTGTTTCCTTTCTGCAAGACATGGAAGTCTTTTAAACATGTTTAATTCTGAATTGAATACCTTGCAAACAAATTTCAAGTAGTTTCAAATTCAGATCAGTGACACCAAGCCGGAAACCGCCATCAAATAGGCGCGACTCAGCAAACAAAAAACCTCTCTGACAGAGATCCCATCACAGGGGGGGAAGGCCTCCCTAAACACTCAAAGCGATTAAGCATCGTCCTAACGTCCATGCAGCTAAACAGTGAAGAGCCACCGCAAGGGGAAAGCGCCAAACCGTCACCAGCAATGAAACGAAGGACTGCGCGGATCCATAACAAAAAACCATCCATAGATCTTGGAGGAAAAGGAAGCCGCTATGAAAAAACTAGAAACTCTGCCCGGGCATCCACATATTGGGAAAACAGCCCAAGAAAGACGGCAGAGGAGAAAATGAGAGAGTGGAGACATGGAGAAGAGAAACGAAAACACACACAAATATATACAGGAACAGAGGAAGTGAGGAGAAAGATTAAGCGAAGATAGGTTGTTCAACAGGCCGAACAGACCCGTTATCAACCTCCGAGACAGTCCACAGCCCCATCTCACTAGCTACTCCTTCTTTGGAAAGACGATCCGCTTCAGAATTCCTTTCCCGGTATATATGACTTAGAGAAATCTCCATAAAACAGTTCCTGAGCCGAGAAACTTCTTTAAACAGAGGAAGCAGAGTAAGATTATGACAGCGATGAGTCCCATTGAACCAATGGACCACATTCAATTTTTTTTTTTTTTTCAATCATTAAAGTACAATATAAATTTAATTCATTTCAATCATCAAATCAAAATACAATTTTTTTATTTAAATATAAAATTTGGTTTTTTTGTCATTTAAAAAAATTATTAAATATTATTACTGTTAAAACTACAATTCAACGAATAACTAGATAGTATGATTATCACAATTCTCTTTTTTCTTCTACATACAACTCTAATAGAAATCATAAATTTCAACACAAAGGAATACTTTATTGATTCAGGCATAAGCCTACACATTTGCTTACTGCAAATACATCACAATGTGTCCCATTATATAATGATGGGATCACTAGACTCGATCAACATAATAACATGGAAGATACACACTCTGACTTAGTTACAACTCAGTCACATTGGAAAACAATTATTTCTAGAACAACACCTCGTAACTCACATAAATGACAACTCAACAAACCTATCACATTACTAGACACTTCCATTTCTACATTATTCTAACATCCCCCTTAATGGAGAAATTGATTTGATATAACATAACAATGCCTATGGTCTAAGTCTCAACTAGACTTACAAATCTAACTCAAATATTTCATTTTAACTTTCTTTGCATCAACATATTGATGAAATTTCTTCTTGGACTTCCTACTCCAAACTCTGACACTTTCAGCTTGTTTAGTTTTCTTCCTACTCCAGATCATGAACTCTGGATATTTCATCTTATTGTAACTAGGATGATGCCAATGTTTTTCAAGTCCTTTTTCAATAAGTTCATTTTCATCATCAATAGTTTCTTGTTCATTGGACAACTCCCACATCAATCCATAATAATGTTTAATCTCTTCAGCACTGGAATACATGAAAATTTCATTAACATATTTAGATGTATCCACCATTGTTTCCATTTCTATATCATCTAAATCATTCATTGATTTATCATTTTTCTCATTTTCAAGAGCCTTCACCATTCCAGCTGCTGGTTTGAGACCTGCATCAATTTGTTCAAAAGGCTTCTCAAACCATTCTTCAATAAGTTTTATCTCAGCATCATAATCAAGCTTGACATCTTCAAACTTGTTTGTTCCTCTAACTGCTACTACAATTTCCTCTTCATGTTCTTCCACTTGATCATCAAAAAGAAATAACAATTTATCAACTAATTTCTTTTCATAGATCACTTGCAATTTATTTTCATAAAGCAAATATCTATCATCAAATTTTATTGCAAATTTCTTTTTCTTCAATTCATAAGCGGAGTCATCCATAACATTTCCCTGTGCAATCTCTGTAACTAGTTGTGAGTCATCCATAACATTTTCATGTGCAATCTCTATAACTAGTTGTAGATCTGCTACTAAGAATTCACATTCTGCCTTTTGATTCATTTGCCTCAATTACTTACTATTATCCATCACTGCTATGCTTTCTTTTGTCTTTTTTTCCATTCTTTTAAACACGATCAATAACAATTCTTATTCATAAAAAATGACTGCAAATTCCCTTAACTGATTCCTTTAAAAATGTACCATATCTGAACCAAATCTTTGCAATACTTCAAATAACAGACAAATACCAACAAATTCCTCAAATAAATTCATACCACCCTTTGAATGCTTTTGTTAGGCTGCACTTTCCTTTTTTAATTACTGATCCGGATTTAAACAGGAACGCAACAAATTACAGAGATAACCATATACACAAAGATGCAGCGGAAATAATACTTCATTTCATTAATGGAAAATACTGAAATATGCTTACAAACAGAAATGGCAATAAACTAGCTAGGGCGATGGTAGCTTATCTCTGAGAAGAGATGTGATGGCTACATGCCTCTGAACTGTGTTACAATGAGGCTCGAAGGCCTATTTATTGTTGAGAAACAATGGACAACCCTTAACATTCCAAAACCTAACCCTAGGAGATGAAACGCCAAACTGTGGGCCCCGTTTGGGTAAATTGGTACATCAACTTCCCGGGGTCGTAACTTTGGCATACGATCTCTGTTTGACGCGTACAATAGCTCGTTAGAAAGATCTATCCGAGCACTACCACTTTGGGAAGGGCAACATGGGTCCATGGACCCATGTTGCCCCCAGATTTCCCAAAAAACGTCGTTTAGGGCCTCAAAACGGCTCCGGAAGTTCAGGACCCGAAAAACTGCTAAAAATAGTAAGTTGTGCTACAATTAAGGAAACTGAAAATGCTGAGAAAGACAATGGTGGGGGTCCAGGTGGACTTGGCAGGTGGCCACCAATATCCACCTGGATCATTCCTCCCCCCTTAGGAAGCAATGGTCCCCATTGCGTTGAGCTCCTCCATGAGATGAGGAAACTTCTGCTGAACTTGTTCCCTGGTGAGCCACTTGCCCTGCTGAAGGAGTTGGCCCGCTTTGACAACTCGATACAGTTGGATATTCTGTTGGCGAGTGTTCTTGATCTGTGTGTCCATGATCCGATCAGTTGCAGCTTGTTCCATGCAATCTGGATTTAATTCTGTGGGTTTGAGCTGTTCTGCAATGTCAGATGTGTCTAACAATGGTGGAAAGTATGGCCGAAGGCGGTCCACATTAAATACTGGGTGCAGGCCAAGGAATGGGGGAATGCTGAGCTCAAATGCATTGTCTCCCATAGCCTTAGTAATGGTGTAAGGACCATATCGGAGTGGTCTCAATTTTCGATAGGCTCCAGTAAGGCGTTCCTTTTGCAAATGCAACCAGACTTTGTCGCCCACCTGAAACTTGTGTGGCACCCGATGTTGATCATGTCGCTGCTTGTACTTGGCATTTGATTTCTCAAGAATGTCATGGACCTGCTGGCGAATATGTTGGATTCGCTCAATGAAGCTGGTGGCCTTATCTGTTTCGGACTGGACATGAGCTGAATTCATGTGAGTAGCTGCAAGTGGCATGGCCACATCAATGGGGCATAGTGGCTGGAATCCCAAACCCACCTGAAAAGGGCTATGGCCAGTGGAGCTGTGAAGAGCTCGGTTGTAGCTGTGCTGAACGTAGGGGAGGCTCTCGTCCCATGTGCGTGGATGCTTTGAGTTATACATGCGCAGAATGTGCACAATCATCCTATTGACAACCTCTGTCTGGCCATCAGTTTGAGGATGGAAGGCTGTGGACTTCGTGAGTTTGGTGTCCAGCATTGACCAGAGACTGGACCAAAAGGTGCTGAGGAACCGACTGTCCCGATCTGAGATGATAGACTGTGGGATCCCAAAGTGCACCCACACTCGTTCAAAGAAGAGTTTAGCAGTGGCTTCTGCTGTGATATTCTTCTTGCAGGCCATCATAATGGCCATCTTTGAGAACCTGTCGACGACCACAAAAACACAGTCATTTCCATGCTTAGTGGAAGGAAGGCCTGACATGTAATCCATGGAGATGGATTCCCAAGGTCGACTAGGGGTAGGCAACGGGGTATAGAGGCCTTGCTTCTTAATGGTCGGTTTGGCAATGGCACAGGCAGTACATGATCGGATGTACTTCCCAACATCCTGTCGAAGATTCGGCCAATAGAAATAGTTTTGCAGTACTGCCACTGTTTTCTCGACCCCGAAATGCCCAGCAGCCCGACTGTAGTGTGCTTCCCAAATCATCTTGGCACGCTCGCTTGAAGGAACACAGAGGTGACCGAGGTGGCATAATAGGGCATCCTGGAGGTGAAAATCTGCAACTTGCCGACCCTCCAAGAGTGTCTGGTATGTGTGGCCGAATTCTGGGTCGCTTTTGTAGAGAAGTGGCCAATCAGAAGTCTCGTGCCCGCAAGAGTTGAGCACGGTGGTTAGCGCCATGATCGGTGGTCGACTGAGGCAATCTGCAACATTATTGGTGCTGCCCTTTTTATACTTGATATTCAAGTGAAACTGTTGCAGGTATGTAGACCACTTCTGATGGCGATCATTCTGCAATTTCCCTTGGGTCTGTATGAACTGCAGAGGTCGGTGGTCTGTGTGGATGACCGTTTCCTTCCCCAAAATGTAATGCTTCCATTGTCGACAGGCCTGTACAATGGAATACATCTCTTTATCATAAGTGGGGTACTTCCGGACTGTGTCTGAAAGTGTTTCACTGTGATATGCCACTGGATGTCCATGTTGAGTAAGGACTGCCCCAACAGCATAGTCAGAGGCATCTGTCTCGACCTCAAATGGTTGTTGTAAATCTGGTAACGCGAGCACTGGTGCCGTGCAGAGGCGATCCTTCAACTCCCTGAATGACTTCTGTTGAGATTCAGACCAAAAGAATTTTGCTTTCGCCCCGCCCTTGGTGACTTGACTCAAGGGCCAAGAAATATGAGAAAATCCCAACACAAACCTGCGGTAGAAGTTGGCAAGACCTAGAAAGCTGCGGAGCTCTGTTAGAGTGGTTGGAGAGGGCCAATCCCGAATGACTTGGACCTTGGCTGGATCGACATGCACCCCCTGTTCATCAATGATGTATCCCAGATACTGAACCTCGGTCATGCCAAAAGTGCATTTCTCCAAATTGGCACATAGCTTGTGTTGCCGCAGTGTTTGGAGAACCTGTCGGATGTGGTGGAGGTGCTCTTCCCAACTCTGGCTGAAGATCAGAATGTCATCCAAGTATACTACTACAAAGGAGTTGGTGAATGGCCGCAAGATGTCATCCATTAGCCTCATAAAGGTTGCAGGAGCATTCGTCAATCCGAAAGGCATGACCAACCATTCGAAGAGGCCCTCCTTGGATTTGAAGGCAGTCTTCCACACATCTGAGGGTTCAATTGGTACCTGGTGATATCCTGACTTCAGATCGATCTTGCTGAAATATTTCGCCCCCTTTAGTTGGTCTAGGAGGTCATCAATCCGCGGGATCGGGTACCTATTACGGACAGTGATCTTGTTCAGTGCCCGATAGTCAATACAGAGTCTCCACGTCCCATCCTTCTTCTGTACCAACACTATCGGGCTCCCACAGGGCGAAGAACTCGGACGGATGTGACCTTTCTGCAGGAGCTCCTGAATCTGCCTCTTGATTTCATTGTTCTCCAGAACGGAGCGCCGATAAATTGGTCCATTGGGTAGCGGCGCACCTGGGGTCAGATCGATGGAGTGCTTGACTTGACAGTGCAGAGGAACCCCTGCCGGGGAGGTGAAGATGTCTTCGTACTCCTCCACAATCTTGTCCATCTGTAGCTGCCGTGCAGAGGAACCCCGTTTGGAGGCCGTGGCCACTGTCTTCTTCTTCCCTTGAGGGCGTATCATCAGGAAAACAAATTTCCTGGTTTTGGAAATGATCTTACTGCATTGTTTTGCAGTAATCAAAGAGATGGCGGCAGGTGGTGCTACCTCTGGTATCCTGAACAACTTATTTCCCAATGTAATAATAACAGCACGGGGCCTTGATTCATACACAGCATGTCGCTTCCACAAGTATGGTTGTCCTAGTAATACATCACAAACTTCAAGGGGAGCAATGTCACACAATACCTCATCCGTGAAGGGCTTGATGTTGTATGGAAGGCGACACTGCTGGCTCACGCGAAGATCTCGCCCTTGGTGAAGCCACCCAATGGTGTATGGTTGTGGATGTGCTGTGGTCGGTAAGCCCAACCGCTTCACGACCTCTGCCGAAATGAGGTTCTTTTGACTCCCGCTATCAACAATGAACTGTATCGGGGAGCCCTTTACCCACATCTGGGAGTGGAAGAGACGCTCCTCCTCCTCTGGATCTTCGGGTTCATTTTTCTGGATCTTTGCGGTAGCAACAGTGGCGCTGGGATCCGCATCAATGATATGCTTCCCTTTTTCATACCCCTTATCGGGTTCTGACTCAGAGTCGGAACATGCATCTGATTCTGAAACCTTTAGCTCAGCCACCAGTGACTGCTTGGCCCGACACTCACTTGTGTTGTGAGTGGAGCTCTTATGGAACTCGCACCATTTTCCAGTGTCCTTTCTCGGCTTCGCGGCGTTGCTCTTTGCTTGCAGCTTCGGCTGGTTGTCTTGGGCTGTCCCGCCTTGGCTTTGTCCTTTGTTCTGTGGTTTAGGGGCACCTTTCCCCTGCTTTGGATTCGCAGATCCAAAGTCTCGCTTCTTTTGTTTAAACTTCTGCTCGACCTTGACGGCATACCGGTATGCTGCGCCGAGCGAGGGGATGTTTAAGAACTGTATTTCTTCCTGGATGTACTTGTGCAGGCAGCCACGGTATTTGAGTATCAAATGTTGCTCCGAATCCTTGATACCCAACTTTGTGCGAAGGGTATGGAAAAGATTGGTGAACTCCGGCACGTCTTGGTCCCTTCCCTGCCGCAGCGTGGTCCACTTTATGTATTCATCCTCATAGCTTCCGACAGGGTAGTACTGCTCCTTGATGGCATCCCGGAACGAATCCCAGGTGGGTGCGGCTGAAAACAGTGAGCCAGTACTTTCATCCTTCTGCTCGCAGTAGGTTTCCCACCAGTCCTTGACGTGGGGGGCTGCTTTGAGAAGAGCAAAAACAATCTTTTCCCGACTCGAAAATTCATGAACAGAAAAATAACCCTCTAGCAGATTTAACCATTTATCTACGGCATCGGCGTCTATCTGACCCTCGAATATGGGGATTTCAAAATTAACTTGTACCTTAAAGGGTGTGGTGTTTCCAGAGGAGCTACTGGAAGCCGATGCGCCGCTTCTGGGTAGCCGCTGAAGGATCTGCGCAAAGCTGTCCATCATCGCGTTCCGTTGTCGCTCGAGCGCTTCTTCGAGCAAGATTTTGATGGGATCTCCTGCCCCCTCGTCTTTCTTCTCGTCCGCCATGGGAGGCCGTCGGGATTTGCGAGGCTGGTCTTGCAAAGGTTCAACCAGTTCAAGCCCTAACTCCTTATATCCCGACCTTGTTGGGGACATGCAAAGAAAAACAGAGAAAAAGCAGACCGCTCTGATACCACTGATCCGGATTTAAACAGGAACGCAACAAATTACAGAGATAACCATATACACAAAGATGCAGCGGAAATAATACTTCATTTCATTAATGGAAAATACTGAAATATGCTTACAAACAGAAATGGCAATAAACTAGCTAGGGCGATGGTAGCTTATCTCTGAGAAGAGATGTGATGGCTACATGCCTCTGAACTGTGTTACAATGAGGCTCGAAGGCCTATTTATTGTTGAGAAACAATGGACAACCCTTAACATTCCAAAACCTAACCCTAGGAGATGAAACGCCAAACTGTGGGCCCCGTTTGGGTAAATTGGTACATCAACTTCCCGGGGTCGTAACTTTGGCATACGATCTCTGTTTGACGCGTACAATAGCTCGTTAGAAAGATCTATCCGAGCACTACCACTTTGGGAAGGGCAACATTGGTGGACCCATGTTGCCCCCAGATTTCCCAAAAAACGTCGTTTAGGGCCTCAAAACGGCTCCGGAAGTTCAGGACCCGAAAAACTGCTAAAAATAGTAAGTTGTGCTACAATTAAGGAAACTGAAAATGCTGAGAAAGACAATGGTGGGGGTCCAGGTGGACTTGGCAGGTGGCCACCAATATCCACCTGGATCAATTACAAAACACCAAACCGTTTTTCTTAACATAAAACTTTTTTTTTTTCAATTCGTTACATCTCTTTTTTTCACCAATAATAAAATATTTCCTCATAAAAGCCTTGAAATTAATAAACTTTAAAATAAATAATGTTTCCACAAATAAGGCTTTACAAAGAAGACATGCCCAGTTCATAAATCATAAGCTCCCTTTTTTTTAAAATGAATAAAGTTTAAACCAAACTGGTCATAATTCCAGTGGCAGCTACGCATATGCAACACTGCTAAAAAAAGACTATTAAAAAAAAACTTTCACCTGTTAGTTTGACAACGAATTAGTAATTTTAGGTAAATGTAAATAGACAGTTGTATACCGGATAATTAGTTATGTAACGATAGTTGGTGATATAAAACTATCAAATGCCCATGGAATTGAAAGCGCGGAGAATCATTATTGAATAACACATTCAGTTTCTAATTCAGTTTCTTATCTTGGTTAATCTGTTGAGTTTCTTGTTTTCTTCATTATTTCACTTATTCATCCTACAAGTGGTATCAGAGCTTCGAGGGAGGTAGCCTGGGCGTGAAGGAGAAATGTTGTCTACGTTCTGTGCATTGAAGGCTGTGCATTGACGGCTGAGAAAGATCGTGGCTATGCGTTGAAGGACGGCTGTGCAAAGGCGTGAGGTTGAAGTCTATGCGTTTTGTGCGTTGGAAGACCAGCGTGTTTTCTGTGTTGTGAGCATTGAAAGACCAGCGAATAATCTGTGTGTTGTTGTCTCTGATGTGGCTGTACATAAGCCCATACGGTGTGCTCTGCTCTCTGCGTTGTAGAATATGTGTGCTGAATGTCCAGAGGTGTGCTGAATGTCCAGAGGTGACTTGAAGCTGCGTTGAAGACGTTGCAGTTCAGCCTGCGTAGTGGAGTTGTTGTGTGTTGCAGTTCAGCAAGGAATGCAGAGCACTGTCCAGCGAGAAACGCAGAGCCAGTTTGCTGCGTGACTGTGTGAAGAGTTGCAGTCCAGCGAGAAACGCAGAGCCAGTTTGTTGCGTGACTGTGTGAAGAGTTGCAGTCCAGCAAGAAACGCAGAGCCAGATTGCTGCGTGACTGAGCCGAAGTTGCTGTTAAAATCCGGGTATTTTTTTTTAAGAAATTTTGTTTCAGAAAGTTTTTGAATAAAGGGGTGAATGTGAGAATTTGAAGAGAAGAAGACAGGTTTTTTTTCTTTGAGGAAAGGAGAAAAAAAAAGTTTTTTTAAAAAAGGGGTTTTTTTTTTTGAATCGAAAAAAAACAAAGGTTTTTTCCTGGAAAAATTATTCAGCAATTTTTTTAAAAATGAAGTAGGGAGAGTTAAAACTTGGAAATCCTTTGTTGGCATTGGAAAAAAAAAATTGGAAGAAGAAAATTGAATTTTTTTTTTAAAAACCCTAGACTGAAGATTGAAAGTCTTAGAAAATGGCCAAGATGTCGAATGCAAAATTCGAGGTGGAGAAATTCACCGGAAAGAGCAATTTTGCTCTTTGGAAACTGAAGGTTAAGGATCTGCTTGTGCAACAAGGGTTGCACAAGGCATTGGATGGGGCAACTAAGAAACCTGCAACCATGACTACTTCAGACTGGGAGGACTTGGATGCCCGAGCTCTCAGTACCATCCGCTTATGCCTAGCGGATGAAGTTCTCTTCAACATTGTTGAAGAGACTACGGCGTCAGGATTGTGGGAAAAACTTGAAAACCTCTATATGACAAAATCATTAACCAACAGAATTTATCTGAAACGATAGTTATACAGTCTTCGAATGAAAGAAGGTTCAAGCGTTGCAGAACATTTGAATGTTTTTAATACACTAATTTGTCAATTAACAGATATGGAAGTCAAAATACAGGAAGAAGATAAAGCCATAACCTTGTTGTGTTCTCTGCCTGAATCATGGGATCACTTCGTAACTTCAATCAGCTTCAGCTCTGCTGATTCTTTGAAGTTTGAATCAGTCGTGGGAGCTCTTCTGTCTGAAGAAGTACGAAGGAAATCCAGCACTGAAACAGCTACATCAGAAGCCATGGTCGCTAGAGGACGCTCAAAGGAAAGAGGAGAAAAACCAAGGGGGTCTTCTAGGTCGAAATCGAAGGGCAAGAAGTGTAAGGCAAAATGTTGGAACTGCGGTAAAGTTGGACACTTGAAGAAGGACTGTTGGAAACGGAAGGAATCCGAAAACCCGAAGAACGAAGCGAATCAGGTAGATTCGGGTATGATAGACGAAGATTTATCTGCTGAAGAGTTATGTATGGTAGATGAAACTTCACCTGAATGTAATGTCTCTCAGAATTTTGATAGCTGGCTGTTAGACTCTGGTGCTTCGCATCACATGTGCCCACATAGAAATTGGTTTACTTCGTATAAAAATGTAAACGGTAGTTCTGTGTTTATGGGTAACAATGTGTCATGTCAGACTGTTGGGATGGGAGATATCAGGATTAAGATGTATGATAACACAGTTAGGACATTAACTAGTGTTAGACATGTACCTGATTTGAAGAAAAATTTAATCTCTTTGGGAGTGTTGGATTCAGATGGTTATAAGTTTACAGGTCAGGATGGCGTCTTGAAAGTCTTTAAAGGAGCCCTTGTGGTTATGAAGGCAGAAAAGGTCGGAAATCTTTACAGGTTAAGAGGAAGTACTCAGATCAGTGAAGCAGCGGTTGCGTCAGAAAAGGAAGAAGCAGGTACTCGTCTATGGCATCAGCGTTTGGGTCATATGAGCGAGAAAGGTCTTCAGATATTGATGAAACGTAAATCTCTTTCCGGTCTGAAATCCTTAAATTTAGATTTCTGTAAACATTGTGTGTATGGCAAACAGTGTAAACAGAGATTTAAAGTTGGAATTCATAATAGTAAAGATGTTTTAGACTACATTCATTCTGATCTGTGGGGGCCTTCCCCTGTTGTGTCATATGGAGGTGCATTGTATTTTTTAACGTTCATTGATGATTACTCTCGTAGAGTTTGGGTCTATATGCTAAAAAGGAAAGCTGATGTATTAAATGTCTTTAAACAATTTAAAGTAATGGTAGAGAAAAGAACAGGCAAATCTATTAAATGTCTAAGAACTGACAATGGTGGTGAGTTCACTTCTGTTGAATTTGAACAATACTGTAAGGATGAGGGCATTGTTAGACACAAAACTGTTGTTTATACTCCTCAGCAAAATGGTGTTGCTGAGCGTATGAATCGGACTCTTATGGAAAGTGCCAGAAGCATGATTAGCAATGCTAACTTGCAAAAGGAGTTGTGGGCAGAAGCAGTATCTACTGCTTGTTATTTAGTTAACAGATCACCTTCAGTAGCAATTGATTGTAAAATTCCTGAAGAAGTTTGGACAGTGTTATAGACATTTTTGTGCCTTGCAGCTCCAAGCATGAAATGTCCATAAACCAAGGGCTCCTAAGTCCCTAAAAGTGTTGTTCCAACCCCTAAAGGAACAAGGTCAACAAATTACAGCTTCTCCCAGAAGTTCTCCACCAGAAACTGCTCAGAATAAGTCAAAACAGGATCATTTCAGCTGCTCCACTAGCCAAGTGCATTGCATAGCACCTAAATCCACTGGCTAGGTGCGTTGCAACGCACCTAAATGCACTACCAGGGTGCGTTGAGCGGGAAATGAAAAATGGCAGTGTCATTCCGCGAGGTGGAGAGATAATGGAAGCTTCCAGAATCTTCTCCTATGACACTTGCCTCACTGAATTCGACCAAGGATGAGTAAGAGGCTTTCAGTCTCCAAGTGGAAGCGAGAACTGACAGAGAGAAGCCACTAATCAAATCATAAGCTGACTCATCCTCCTTGCATACATCTATATATGGATCCCTCATCCCAGAGATCCAGAGGCTGGAATTTTGCACATTGTAAGGAATTGTTGTTGGTTTTGAGACAGAGATCAGAGTATTGGGTGATTTATGCTTTGTTGGAGGTGAAGAGGGGCTTCTTTGCTGGGAGGTTGATGTTGGGTCAGGAATCATCGGTTGTAACTCCTCCTCGATCTTCTTGTATATCAATAAAAACTATTTGAGTTTCTCCTCTATGCTTTTGTATCATTGATGCTTGTTACATTTGTATGGTTAACTTAAATCTGATCCTAAGTTATTTATGAATATAAATCCATGTCTTTGTATAGTTTTCTTCTTCTGTGATCTTACAGGTACTTGGTGAAGCTGGGCAAGTAAGGGAGCAGGTAGCTGGAAGCTGTCAAAGAGGAGAGAGATTGGATCAAAGGACTAGCGCAAGACACAGGTTGGTTCTTCCTATTCCTCTTTGTTTATAGTTCATAAAGGAGATACAAAAGTAGTTTTCTCTGTTTGTTTCTAAGGCAGCTGTCACACCTTAGTGGGATAGAGCAGTTCTAAATAGACACTTTTCCCGGTAACAGACAGGTCAGTCTTGTGACTATTCACATTTGAGGATATTTGGCTGTGATGCTTATTCTCTTATTCCGAAAAATCAGCGTTCAAAATTAGATCCAAAGTCGAAATGTTATGTCTTTGTTGGATATGACTATGCAGTGAAAGGATATAGGTTGTGGGATCCTACATTGCGGAAGATAGTCATTAGTAGAGATGTAACATTTGATGAATCCTCTTTGTTAAAATCAAATGTTGAAAGAATTGAACAGGAACAGGTATCGCCGAGTCAACGAGTTCAGTCGGAGGCTAGACCTTTCAGTGACAGTCGAAAGGAAGGAGAGACTTCTGGAGAAAAAGGTGTTGAAGACACAAAGGAAGCCGTTGAAGCTTCTGAACCAGTGCAAGTTTCTGAAACAGTTCAACAACCGGTCGCTCTGAGAAGGTCTACAAGGGAAAGGAAAACTCTCAAAAGGTATGAAGATTCTGCTTCATCTTTTGCTTTGATTACTGAATATGGGGAACCTTCTTGTTATCAGGAAGCAGTAGATGATACAGATAGCGAGAAATGGAAAATGGCTATGGAAGAAGAAATGGACTCCTTAGCCAAGAACAATACCTGGGATCTTGTAGAGCTTCCTGAAGGGAGAAGTGTTGTTGGATGTAAATGGGTCTTCAAGCTGAAACGGAAAGTTGATGGTAGTATTGAAAGGTATAAGGCGCGACTGGTAGCGAAAGGGTATTCTCAGGTTGAAGGTATAGACTTTCATGAGATTTTTTCTCCAGTTGTAAAACTTGTTTCTATACGTACTGTGTTGGCACTAACTGCGTTGCTTAATCTTGAGTTAGAACAGTTAGATGTTAAAACAACTTTTCTACATGGTGATTTGAACGAAGAGATATATATGGAACAACCAGAAGGTTTTGTACGAGGTCGCAGCAGAAGATTAGTTTGCAAGCTCAGGAAATCATTGTATGGTTTGAGGCAGTCTCCCAGACAATGGTACAAGAAGTTTGATTCCTTCATGGTGAGCCAGAACTTTATAAGAAGTGAGTATGATCATTGTGTGTACTTCAAAAGTTTCAATGGCATATTCATTATCTTAGCTTTGTATGTTGACGATATGCTTATTGCAAGCAAAAGCATGGAAGAGATCAACAGGTTAAAGGCTCAACTCTCTAGGACATTTGATATGAAGGATCTTGGAGCAGAAAAACATATCTTGGGCATGGAGATACATAGAGACAGGAAAAATGGTAAGCTTTGGTTGTCACAGCAGAAGTATGTGGAGAAGGTACTTGAAAAGTTCTCTATGAATAATGTGAAACCTGTTAATGTTCCTCTAGCTTCCCATTTTAAGCTTTCTTCGGTTTTGAGTCCTAGAGCTGATGAAGAAAAGCAGTATATGTCTCATGTACCATATGCAAACGCTGTAGGCAACTTAATGTATGCGATGGTATCTACAAGACCTGACATTTCACATGCAGTTGGAGTTGTCAGCAGGTTCATGGCAAATCCAGGTAAAGAACATTAGAAAGCAGTGAAATGGGTGCTTCGATATCTAAGAGGCACAAGTGACCATTGCATCATCTTTAATGGTAGTGAAGGATCAGTCTGCGGATATGCAGATGCTGACTATGCAGGTGATTTGGACAAAAGAAGATCTACTACAGGTTATGTCTTTACTCTTGCAGGTGGAGAAATTAGTTGGATGTCAAAGCTTCAAGAAACAGTTGCGTTGTCCACTACCGAAACTGAATATATAGCTGCTTCAGATGCCAGTAAAGAAGCAATCTGGTTAAAGGGTCTGCTCGATGAGATTGGAAGGACGCAAGAGAAAGTGAATGTACTTTGTGACAGTCAAAGTGTTGTTCACTTGGCTACAAACCCTGCCTATCACAGCAGAACCAAGCACATTGATGTAAGGTATCATTTTTTTGAGACATGTGATCGATGGCGGAAAAGTAGCTCTTAAAAAGGTCCATACACGAGAAAATTGTGCAGACATATTCACAAAACCAGTTACAGTAGAGAAGCTGCGGTGGTGTTTAGCCTCTCTTGGCTTGCAGGAAAGATAATGAATGGGACAATTGTTGTCAAGGTGGAGTTTGTTAGTTTGACATCGAATTAGTAATTTTAGGTAAATGTAAATAGACAGTTGTATACCGAATAATTAGTTATGTAACGATAGTTGGTGATATAAAACTATCAAATGCCCATGGAATTGAAAGCGCGGAGAATCATTATTGAATAACACATTCAGTTTCTAATTCAGTTTCTTATCTTGGTTAATCTGTTGAGTTTCTTGTTTTCTTCATTATTTCTCTTATTCATCCTGCATCACCAGCATTAAAGAACTTTATACTGCCTTTGTTTAAAATTTGGTAGGACCTTCAAACCACAGTGCCTCTACAAATTCACGGATATTTTGATGGAACCCCGGCCATCAAACACAGTTGCACGTCCCATGCCTTGAATCTAGCACAAAGACGGGTCCTCTTTCAACTCCAAAAAAAAAAAAGGGTGCACTGTGATTTGCGGTCTCCGGAATTCGACTGAAATAATCTCCTCTTGGTTGCAATGATCTTAGACTATTTGAACTTCACGTTTGACTCAACACACTTCAGGGATGTAGATTGACCACAAATGCCTCCCTTTTTTACACAGAGATCAACTCCTTACTTCTCCCATTACGTTGTTTTTAATGTTGAGCTACCCAAACAAGTTCATTGCACAATTCTTCAATGTTGCATCTCCTCCTAGGGACAGGAGGAAATCTTCTCCCACAGACAGGATGCCAATCACCTTCCATGTATATTATTTTCACCTTCGAACTATATTAGAATGGTCACTTCATGGATTCTTTAACTTCCATCTATCACTTTTATGTGATCGAGTTTCATATCATTTTGACTTTCATATCATTATGATTTTATTGATTTTTTTTTAACATAATACTAAATTCCCCAATTGGGGTGTGAGCCATGAAGGGAATGTTTCTCAAAATGCGTGTCAATATTGCACCTGTCTGTGCTTTGTTATGGTGTGTCATATAATTAGTTTTCTACCTTGGGGTAATAATTTCATGTCCCCTCATTATAAATGCATGGGGTTGATATAGGGTGGCGAAGGTATTTTGTTATTTGTGGTGGTGGTGAGGTCCCATCCTCACCCTACTGCTCATGTTATTTAGATGCATGAGCTTTATTCTTATGAAAGGATTGCCTCATTATTTTGGTGAAGTTGGTAGTGGTGTTCATTCTGGTGGTAAAACAACATCCTTTTTTGTGTTTTCCTTAAGGGTCATGAGTGAACTGGGTCAATGTTCTTCATTTTGTTTTTGCACAACACAATGCATGGGTCGGTATTCAAATTGGTGGTTGTTTTATCCAATTCAACTCTTCAAGAAACTAATTTTGTAGGTATTTTGTATCCCTGCCCAGTCCTGGTTTGTGGCTGCTGGTATCCTGGTAATTTCTCTATGTGGTTTTAGAAAGAGTAGTTTATCTTTCAGTTTGAAAGTGCAATTTGGGTTTAGGGTGCTCGATACCTTCTTCCTCCATAAAAACTGGTCAAATTCTGGGTTGGGAAAATGGGGTTTTGGCATCTCAAAGGGAAAATCTTTGTATCTTTCCATTTGGGATTGTCGTGGTCGAGTTTGTGGTCTTCCTTAACTTTGGGGGGGATTTTTGAATCATTTTGCAGTTGTCCAATGTCAATGTTGTGCCTTACATTTGGGGTTTTCAGAGGTCCATGTCTGTAGCTTGTCGAGTTTTACAAATCGATATTGTATTTGGGTCCCAGGTGTGGAGTTTGGGGGACGACTTTCTTGTGGTTTGGTTGGGTTTTAAAGGGTTTGTGTTTTGTTCCCCTATTCATCTTGTTGGTAGTTGTCTGGTCCAAGGTTTCAGGGAATTCTCTCTTCTCTCTGCTACCATGCCTCCTTGACAGAGAATGGCAAGTCACAAAGGTGGTGCAAGTAGTTCTAGCTCTCAATGTCATAGGTTGCTTGGTTGGGATTCTATAGCAACGTACTTTGATTCAATCCCTCTGGAAGTCTGAAGAGAAATTTTTCAAATGGAATCAAAGGAGTTTGGGAACCACACTTACTTTTCCAATTCAGAGGTGGGAGTAGAAGGCCTCAAATGGATTCCAGATCCTGGAAAGTTCAGGAAACGAAAGTTGCATTTCCTACATTATCTCTTGGTTCACCAACATATGGATACTATCTTCCACATGGTTTTAAGAGATAAGAAAATTGACAATTGCAAATTTTTTGCAAACCAAGAGGACATTAAACATATTCTACGTGATATACATTTATGCCTTGATGATATTGTTGCATGTTTGTGTAGGGTAGAAAAATGTGGTGTTGGACTCAGATTGTAAGGAGCTTTTCGATCCTCCTGTAGTCATTAATATTCCACCCGCTGTTAATTCTCCTAATTGTCTAGTTATTATATCTTATTAACATTAGTCTCTGTCGATTAAGTTTTGGCTACCTTGGGATCAATTATTATTATGGTTACTAAATCTCTTCAAGGTGCTCTTGGTGTTTCTTCTCGTGACTTTTTGTTGGGTATGGACGTTTTTTGCAATGTGCGATGGATTTGTCTCACCAATGGGATGTTGCAGTATGCCCTTTGGCATATTGTCAAGGCCTCCATTTGATTGATAATGCAAATTGTACATCCAACGCGCTCTTTGGTTCTAGGGTTCGTTACTTAGTGGTGAGCAACTACTCTCTATTTTGTTCTGCAAGTTTTAAGTCATGTTCTATAGGAGAATGCTTGTTTTCCTATTGAGCATTTTGTTTCATGTATGCGACTTTTGTATGAAAACACTGGAGGTGGCAAATGTTACTTTTATGATAATAAATTCTCAGCCCCATGGATATTTTGGTGTTGTAGTACTCAGGCTTTAGCGTGTAATAGGCAGAAATTGTGTTTATGTTATACATCGTTGGAGACTTACCTTACCAAGTTATGGTTTTTGCTAAAATTACTAATATGATCTCAATATGCAACCTGTGTCATTAATGGAAATCTCATGCCCCAATTTAAAACAAATAACATAATAAAAAATTATATTTACTTTTTTATTTTTAGCTGAAATTAAAAAATAAAAATAATTAATTTTTTATACTTTCATATTATGATATTTATAAAAATAAAATAAAATTTAATAATTAATTTAAAGATAGTCGTTCTCGGTCGGATAAATAAACAAGCTGGTAGTCTCTTGGCTTGTGGCAGAGCTTCTCGAAGGAGTAGGAAAGTAGGAGTAGTTCCGTTTCTGGAAAAAGAGCTTGGTTAATCTACTTTGAACTTATTATGAGTAGAAAGACATAGAGTAGAAAATATTAAATAATTAATAAACAAGTGTAATGTAAAAAAAAAAAAATCAACATTTATAATCTTAATTTAAGACCCATAATTTATATAAATAAACCATATTTGATATAAGTATAATTAATCAATTAAATTTATTACATTTGACCTAATACCTATAAACCATATAAGTGAACAATATACCATATCAAAATTATTAAATTAGCATTTATATTACTGTGGCAACTTGTATTAAGATTTCAATTTGATGTTTTTTCAACATCCCCCTCCAATAGTATGACACGATTTTGTTCCTTTATTTATTAAAATAATTTTGTCTATTTAATTCATGGTTTTATTTTTACTTACTATTAATCCAAAGAGTTATTATTTCATTTGGCCAAGTGGATTATGGGATATGCCGTTACTATTTTTTTATTATTACTCAATTAGTATTAAATATTTGTAAGTTTTGAAAGAGTTTTATTCGAAAGATAAATGATTGTACAGGAATAATATTTACTATTTTTGTTATTTATTTTTCATCTATGTGATTGAAAACCAAAAAAAAACATTTATGTATTGTATGTGTAATGTTTTTCATCCGTTTAATATTTTGGAGGGTTATTTTATTCATTATTAAGGATTAAAAAACTTTTTAGATTTAGTGGTAGATTTAAGGTTTTTATGGTTTGTTTTTGTAAATAGAGAAAATGGATTTTCCACATTGATATTTGAAAGTTGTCCATGTTTCGAATCTATAAATGAATTTATCTTCACGATAAAGATTGAAGAAAAATGAAACACTTGAATAATAAATAAACAAAAGGAAGAATTTAATTAAATTTAAAAAATCTAGTAAGAAAACAAAATAAATAAAACCTAACGGAATAACCTAAAATCAAATAAATTTAAATAGAAAATATGCATATAAGTATATTTTATAATTTGTGGATAGGTGTATATATATGAACTTTAGGTGGAAAAAAGTTTGTTGACTTTTGAATCGATGACCCAAATGGCGGAGTTCCAATCGTGGGCAGAAGATATTGATGTATCTTTTCATTGAATTCATGGATGTCAGTGCAGGTAAGATCTTCTTCATTACAAGATGTTTTGTAAGGTTTTCAGTGGAACTTCCCTTTTTGTTTTTAAATGTTGCGTGTGTACTTAATCCCGATGACAATCTGTTGGTGTACCGCCATGAAACGGTAACCTTCCCAAACTTTAGGTTAAGTTAAATTTGGAATTATAAATATGACTATTATTAATCTATGGTTACAAGTGCATAGTGGGTCACTGTATTGATCTCTCTTTTCACTAACACGTAAATATTATATTTGGTTATTGCGAAACATTTAATTTTATATATATATATATATATAATACTATAGTGGTAATATTACAAGTGGTGTCAAGATAATAATAATACCATAACCCGCTTAATTACAATTAATTAATTAATTATATCTATTGAAAGAACAAGTTCACATTTAATATTTGAATATTTGTCTCCCGATTAATTACAATTGTCTTACCTTTATACCGTTGTGAAATTTTACTCTAAAGTTTCGTGATGATTCATATATTTAATATATGGTTTTTTATGGGGCTTAATGTTATAGAATAATAATGATGATGATGATGATTAACGTCCATTAAGACCAATGCAGCCTATTAGACCTCAAGAAAAGAAAAAGAATCTAAGTGTGATTCTTCAAAATCTTGTTTCTATGATCAAAGAGAAGGGAAAGAAGCGCTCCAAGATCGCTATAGTTGGGTTGGCTTAATAAGTCAAGAAGATTGGAAGTGTGGCAGATGTTAGGGAATTGAGAGTGGATGTGAGTAAGAGCTGGGCAGTCTAAAAGGAAGTGCTTTTCATCTTCCACCTTCTTAGTATCGCAAATATGACAGACTCTATCATTCCAGGGAGTCTTGGGAGTAGACACCGACCGATTTCACTTCGAAGCTCATGGGAATTAGTTCTTATCCTAGCGATGTTAATTTTTTTCTTAGTGATAGTCAACACAAAGAGATAAATATAGTTATCAAGGGTGGGGTTGATCACCTCCTTATAGTATCTTAGCTTCCTTTTACCCTCCAGCTCCTTATCCTCCCACAACTTGTCCTTAAAATTGGAGATAATAGTATCTTTGACACTATCTTTGCTTCCCATAATCATCTCCTCCTTAATTCCCCAATGGTTGAGCCAAGACTGGGCATCCTTATGCCACCCACGCTTGAGGCAAAGGTGGGGATTTTGACTAAAGTTAGAAATTTTGGTAGCCTCTTAGATTTCATGTTGTAAATCTTCTTCTTATGCATCAAATATCTAAACATAGTCATACTTTCAATGGGGGAGAGACCAACTTCGATCAAGAGGATAGGATAGGGATTATTTCCCTTGATCTTTAGGTTGTAGGTTATGAATTTCTTTTTATTCATCTCAATATTTCTCCAAGACCCGTTGGATATACTTCAACCCAGAACTTCACATTTTTATAAGACAATTGGGGTGACGACAGGCTCAAAGAGGAACCTCTTTTTAATTCAAATGCAAAGATCAACCGACTTAAAATTGTTTTCAAGCTCATAATAAGCTTTGGAGCCTCCAATAATCCTTTTCTCGATGTTATAATTCTAGTTGAGTTGATGAGGAAAGTCAATACCCAAATATTTATAAGAAGAAACCTGCTCTAAGTAGTGTTTATTATAAACAAAACTACCATGGGTGATCTTTTTGAATTAAATGATCATGACTTTAGTCTTGTCGGTGTTAACTGCCATACCCATCTTGGAGCAGTAGACATGAAGAGTCTTAAGCTGCTCATCTAGGTCATCATAGCTTTTTGCAAGAAGAATGATATCATTAGCATAAAGGAGAAGATTAATGATTACACCAAAGCCCGATTCCCTTCCATCCTGTAGTTTCCAAACACTCGTCGACCCATTCAGTTTGTTTCTCAATCATCGACATTCATATTAATTTTATACTTTAAATATTTAACAAAAAAAAAAAAAAAAAAACTTATTAAAATATTTGTGATTTGGGGAACTAATTTGTGGTTTAAGAAATTGTTACTCAATGGTATTTAAGTCATTCTAGGTCACACCAACTCTTAACATGATTGACATTGTAGTGTCTCGAAATTTTATCTCCAACATAAATTTGAACTCAAAAAATATGCATTCTAACATTTTAGGAATTTTTTAATGTGTCTCTGTAATTGTCACAAGTTTAGAAACTTCCAAAATAAAATCCTAGAAATCCAATAACCCAAATGAAATTTGACCTAAATTTAATTGACTATCATAATTTTCAAAATTTTCTCAAATGTTTAATTTTTTTTTATGTAATATTGAATTCAAGAAAATAATTTAAATTGCAAAACTACAATTTTATTAGAATTATATCACCTTACTCAAACTAAAACAAAACATAAATAATAATAGTACAAAGTAAAAATAAATATTTATCAATCTCATATTTATTAATTTAAGGGTTCAATTATGCTCGAGCATGGTCCAACATTGCATTCTGACAAACATTGTTTCAATATGAAAATCAACCATGGTAAACCATGGTCAACCATGATTATTTAAGTGTTTATAATATTTATCTTAGGGTTTATATACCTCAGGTTTATATTATTCCCTTGGGTTTAATATTATTCCCTCGGGTTTATAATATCAATCATGGTCAAATCCTCATTTTAGGGTTTATAATAATTATCTGAGGGTTTATATACCTTGGGTTTATAATATTAATCCATTAGGATTAATATTATTCCCTTGGGTTCATGATGTCTTAGGGTTTTAGAATTACTCTGTTGTGTTTGTTATTCCCTTAAGTTTATAGTATCAATCCTTTGGGTTTATTAATTTAAGAGTTCATATTCCTAGGCTTTAATATTATTCCCTTGGGTTTTAGTATTAATCCCTTGGGTTCATAATATCAATCATGGTCAACCATGGTTCAACATCACATTGTGACAAATATTTTCTCAATATGAAATTCATTCATGTTCAAGCATCGTCAACCATGGTCCAATGTCACATTCTGACAAGGATTATCTCAATATGAAAATCAACCATGGTCGAACATGTTTATTTTAGGGTTTATAATATTTATCTTAGGGTTTATATACATTGGGTTTATAATATTAATCCCTTGGGTTTAATATTATTCCATTGGGTTCATAATCCCTTGGGTTTAATATTATTCCATTGGGTTCATAATCCCTTTGGGTTCTAGTATCATTCCCTTGGGTTTAATATTATTCCCATGGGTTTATAATATCAATCATGTTCAACCATGTTTTATAAAATCAATCTTCGTCAATCATGGTCCAACATCGCATTGTGACAAATATTGTCTCAATATGAAAATCCACCATGGTTCAATATTGCACTGTGACAAAGATTTTCTCCATATGAAATTTAGTCATGGTCAAGCATCATTAACCATGGACCAACATCACATTCTAACAAGGATTGTCTTAATATGAAAATCAACCATGGTCAACCATGGTAATCCATGTTTATTTTAGGGTTTATAATATTTATCTTAGGTTTTATATGCCTTGGGTTTATAATATTAATCCCTTGGATTTAATATTATTCCCTTTGGTTCATAATGTCTTGCGGTTTTAGTATTAACCCCTTGGGTTTATAATATCAATTTCTTGGGTTTAATTATGTAAGGGTTCTGTTCGGAGTGCAACAAGATGATGGAGCTTAGTGGAAAGGAGTCGCCTTCACTAAGTGGGCCCGCAGGCTATTTTTGGCGCAAAGTCTATTTTTAGACTATGTCTATTTTTAGACATATGGATCATGGTCTATGAGTTGTAGGATGCTATTTGTGGATGATTGGTCATGTTGGTAAAAATAGATCGACTTCTATTTTTAGACATATGGGCGGAGTTTATTTTTAGACTGCCAGGCTAAAAATAGAACAGTCGAATATTATTAGCTCTTAATAATATTTAGACTATAAACATTATCTTATCCTCTTGGAGCACTTCAGTTCGAGCTATGGATGTGGCACATGCAGCTGCCAAAAGGAAATATGCTTTTCTTATGGGTTAGTTGAGCTATTGCATGATGGACTTCAGTTAGAACTCAAGTGATTGAGTTTGGTGGAGTTGATTGAGGAGTTGATGGATTTGTGTTCAGTTTGACTTAGTTGAACTAGTTGTATTTAGTCTAACTGCAGAATACACTAGTGATGACTGATGTGAATTAATTATTAATTAATTCACTAATTATTAACTCATAAAGAAACTAAAGAATACATCAGTTAACTTAGTGCATGGACAGTTCAGTGGAAACAGGTGTTAGAGGTTGAGATTGCTATCAGTTGTGACTATAGTTGTGCATGAGATCTTGCACAATCAGTGGGATTGAGTAATGCCAATGAGGATTGCATGGTTCAACCAAGGAAATACGAGTTTTCTTCAGCCATTCATCATTATTCTCATGCAGGATTGTGCAGTGGAGGAGATTTGAGGCATCAGATCTGAGCTAATTTGTGTGTAACAGGTGGAGATAGTACTGAGTACTTGTGAGGAGTATTGTACTATGTATTGTTACATGTTCTCAATCATTATAATATACAGATAGTGTGTGGTTTTTAGTTGTATGCTTTCCCTAGGTTACATACTGTGTTAATGTGCGCATGCGGTTGATGTTTCATTGTTTTTAATTCCGCAAAATAGATGATCAAAGTAGAGGAGGTTATGTATTATGAATGCATTCCGCAATAGTGTATAATCGGGATAATATCTGTGAATAAGTGTCATATTATTCAAAATTTCTACATGGTATCAAAGGAGAGTTGATCATCAGATCTATTATTCAGAAAGTGATTACATTTTAGTTCTTCAAGAAGAGTCTGTAATCGGGCCAGGTAGCCTCTGAATTCATCCTTCTTTTGGAAGGTGAGATATCCGGTAAAAGCCCATGCAGTCAATCTCTGTATGAGAAATACTTTGTTCTCACGAATTTTAGATCAGAAGCGGTTGAGTTTTGAGTTGGTGGAATTCGAATTTGCAACAATGTTTTCTTGGTTTCAAAGTTGAAATGTCTTTCAACGGATTGCGATTGGAGTATGCTCTTGAAGGCAGCTCGAATTATATTGCATGGAAAGACAGGATGGAGGCGGTGTTATGTTATAAACATTTTTGGGCCCTACAACCCCAAGAAAAGAAATTTCCATAAATCAAGGGCTCGTAAGTCCCTAAAAGTGTTGTTCTAACCCCTAAAGGAACAAGGTCAACAGATTACAGCTTCTCCCAGAAGTTCTCCATGAAAAACTACTCAGAATTGGTCAAAACAGGATCATTTCAGCTGCTCCACTGGCTAAGTGCGTTGCATCTCACCTAAATACACTGTGTGGGTGCGTTGCATTCCAAAAATCCCTTTTGTGGGGTGCGATGGGCGAGAAATGACAAATGGCAGTGTCATTCCGCGAGATGGAGAGGCAATGGAAGCTTCCAGAATCTTCCCCTATGACACTTGCCTCACTGAATTCGACCAAGGATGAGTAAGAGACCATCAATCTCCAAGTGGAAGAAAGAACTATCAGAAGGAAGACACTAATCAAATCATGAGCTGACTCATCTCCATTACAAACATATATATATGGATCCCTCATCCCAAAGATCCAAGGGCTGGAATTTTGCATATTGTAAGGAATTGTTGTTGGTTTCTTGAGACAAACATCAGATTGTTGGGTGATCTAAGCTTTGTTTGAGGTGAAGAGGGGCTTCTTTGCTGGGAGGTTTATGCTGGGTCAGAACAACCGGTTGTAACTCCTCCTGGCTCTTTCTTGTTTATCAATAAAAGCTATTCAAGTTTTCCTCCATGCTCTTGTGCCATTGATGCTTGCTACATTTGTATGGTCAATTTACATATGATCCTAGATTGTTTATAATTATAGATCCATGTCTTTGTATAGTGCTATGCTTTTGTGATCTTACAGGTACTTCGTGAAGCTGGGCGTGCAAGGGAGCAGGTAGCTAAAGACTATCAAAGAAGAGGGGAATCAAATCAGGAGATTAGCACAAGACAAAGGTTGGTCTTTCTGTTCCTCTCTATCTATAATTCATAAAGGAAAAACGAAAGTAGTTTTTCTCTGTTTGTTTCTAAGGCAGCTGTCACACCTTAGTGGGATAGAGCAGTTCTATATGGACACTTTTCCCTGTAACAAAATGGCGACTCCGCTGGGGACGAATTAGTTTGTTTGTTTATCATTCTTTGTTGTCTATTTCATAAACTTACAGGTAGCATTCGAACTGCATTTTCCATAGCAAATGCAAAGTAGATAGCTGCTACTTTAATCCATCTACTAGATCTGTTTATGATTTAAACAACTGATTCACAAACTATCTGATTGCCCTTGTGATAGCTCTTAGATCCTCCTTAGATCTACCCCTGATTGTTGCATTACTGATTGCTTTTTTGCTCGGCCAAAACCCAAGAACTGAACTGCAAACTGTGACCCGGAACCCAAACAGAGTCTCGTTTCTGGCCCAGCGCAAGTACTGTTCAGAGAATCTGAACTTCAGCGCACTTCCTGAGTGGACAAGCTGCACTGCATTTCAAATTCTATGTGTTACAGGTGCGCTGATCAGACTAGGCTCTGTGCAGTTTTGGTTTCTATGATTCATTCTTTCCAGTTCTATTCCTGAATTTTGTTGCCTGTGATTAGTATATGTCTGTTTGAAACCCCTTTTCCTTGTTGTTATTCTGCCTCCTTTGTAAAAAAGAACTGTAGATGTTTTTGTGTGTTTGTTGAGTCATTTTCAGTTCTCCTTTGCAAAAGTAGCATAATCGTACTGTCGTCCTTTGATTTGAAACTGTCGCAAGTGTCGATTTCAATCGTAGGAAAGATTTTGATTGTTGTTGATGGTCGATTATCCTGTTACTATTGCTTTTGGTCTGAATTTGTAATTTTCTAGTGTCGAGAACAAGTATTCAGTTCAAAATCGTAAAGTGTTGTGATCGTCTCCATTTTTTGATTTCGAAAAGAAACTTGTTGATATTTGTCGCTTGAAAAGAAATTCAGATTTGTGCATCAACTTTCTTTTTAGCATTCATATACTAAGAAAGTTGAAAACAAATACATGCATGTGCATTTGCATATAGACAGTCTGATTGGCTTGATTTAGGAAAGTGCATTTAGAGTGTGTTCTTTGTGAAAAGATTCTGTCTTTCTTTTCCTTAGTAGCTAGGATTTTCATTGCACAAAGAAGATAAAAAGTTTGTTTATCATCTTAGATTGCATTTTAAGAATTACATCTACATCTCGCGGTGAACCTGAAAGGAAAACTTCATAAAAAAGATCAACTTAAAATAAATTCAATGAATCTAACAACGCTTTGGAACTTAATGCACAACATTTAGAAGTCTAGGCTAGAGACGTATTCTGGCGTCGTAAAGCCTGGTAACTGTTGTTCTCACTGATGGTTGGGTGATTCCTCCACTTTGAGACGATAAGTGCCAGTATGGAATTGTGTTCCCACGTACCGTCGAGTATATTTTGGGAGACCCCAATAGGCTTAATCCTTTATCCATAGGAAGTCGTTTCTACCACCCTATCGATCGCAATGCACTGAACACAGCATTCGGGAAGATTGACTGTCATACCGTGAAAAGTATTCTGCAGTTTTGCAATTGGTTTGGTAATCCCTATACCTAGATTTCCAGAGCAGTCCCTTTCATTCATTTTCAGACTCCTTAACAAAAAAGGTCCATCTGAGCACTTGTCACTTCAGGCTCATCAAAAATTGAAGGAGACTAGAGTCATCTTTTGTTTTTTCTCGACTCTTAAAAATTGAAAAAACAAGTTGTGTCAGAGCATCTAAAATTTATTTTAAACGGAATATTTATTACCCTTTCCTATGTTGATCTTGGGTTGAGAAAAATGGAATCCACCAACCAAGGAATTCCCCTTGGAGGAAATCCTAGTCCCTTCTCCTCTTGGGGAGATGTTGGTGCACCCCATATGGCCACATTGTCGCTTCCAGGACTAAAAATTGGTTTGCCTGTATGGCTCTTCTCAACCTCTGTCGTTCAGAACACCATAATTCCTTAACAATCGAATCAGCAACTAGACGAGTCCAGAGTTACCCACCAACCTTCTACTTCCTCTAATTCTTCCTCTCCTCCTTCCTCTTCGCTTGATGGGGCTGGTAAAGTCAAAATTCAAGTACCTGAGAAGAAGAAGGAAAAGAAGAAGAAAGAGAAGAAGAAGAAGGAGCCAAAAGCGAATGGGGGAAAATGAGCATCGTCTAGCGAAAATCCACACACTGCACCGACCAGGCCTAAATCGCCATGTGTCATTTGCAAAGGAGACCACTATCACAGAGATTTTCCTTGCATCCCTCAGATCTTAAGGGACTGGTCTCCTCGTTTGCACAACCCGGTGTCGTCAACCTCTGATGGTCATGTTGAAAACACACCGTCAACTAGTGAAAGTGAAGCCCCAGGACAAAAAGGAAAATATAGATTTCCTTGTAAACTGTGCGAAGGCGATCATGCCATCCACCGTTGTCCCTTCTTAGATGAAGCTAAAAGAGTTTTGGACGATCGTCCGGTTTCACCGTTACGACTTCCTCCTGGATATAAAAAACTCTTGCCGAGTCCGTCACTAGTTGAAAATCCGGTTGGCCCGCTCAGGTGGTCGGCCGAAGCATCTATCATTGAAGATAAACCATCTGAACCCATACCAGACGAAATTCAAAAGGTCGAGGCGGCAGTTGACTCGGTCTTGCCTTCAGAGGTTCCATCTTCAGATGATACAGTCACTAAAGAGAACAAGGATGACACCGTCCAAATTCTTTTCATAAGCACAGACTCCAACGAACATGGGGGCAATTTACTCGTTCCTTTACCGCAGGAAGGAAGTTCGTTAGATTCGTACCCAGCCGTCTATTCGGTCCCACCTCCAAGCAACCTAGTTGTCTCCTTCAACTGGAATCAACTAGGCAGACCTTGTTTACCAACTAGTCTACCATTCTGAATCATTGTTCAAATATATAGAATGGTTATGGTTGGTACCATCATAGATGAGGGGACTTCTGTGAGTATCCTTTCCTCAACTGCTTGGAAAGCGCTTGGTTCGCCATCGCTTTTGCCTGAGATGAGAAATCTAACAGGTTTTGATAAAGGAACCAGTCGACCGTTAGGGATCCTTCCCGATGTGCCCATAACATTGAGAGGGAAAATCGTTCACATGAACATAATGGTAGTCCAAGGACCCCTAGATTACAATCTACTCCTTGGACGAGACTATATTTATTGCATGGGAGCAATTGTCTCCTCACCCTTTAGAGTAATGTGTTTTCCGCACGAAGGAAGAGTGGTCAAGCTCATAGACCAGCTTTCATTCCCCGGATCATACTGAGCAAATAGTCATATACCATCCCTGAATGGTCTTTTCACGCAAGAAATGTCTCAATCTCCAGTCCGTCCACCCGATGAGCGCGAGTGATTCGGGGGGACATGACTGAAACCCTGGGGGCATGCACCCTGGTCTGCTTTGGCAGGAAAACTTCGGGTATAGGGTAGGTTTCCGCGAGAGAATATGACTAGTCTGTACTCTCGTCCGTGATTGGAAGAGGGAGTTATTCTAGAACAAGATTCTCTTGTCAAAGTTATGTGAGTGGAGTAGCCCTCTTCACTCACCTTTGTCTATTTCGGTAGACATCGTCGAAGAAGTGTTTTGTTTGCACTGTGAATAGAACGATCTTTGGGTAACCTGTAATAGGTAGGCCTCTCTCGGTAAAACAAATTTTTTAACAGACTAAAGAAGGGGTACCTTGAAACTCTGTTTTATGCCTGGGGGCATGCAAACCTTTTGGCTTGCAAGCGAAGAGCGACTATTTATTTTTTTGAATTTGTAGGTCCTATAACCCTTTAAACTCGTAGGATTGGTCGTTTCCTACCTTGCATAAAGAAAGGATGTGGGGAAAAACTCTAAAAATTTCCGTTTTATATGAGACATTCTTATCACACGACTGGATTAATCGAGCAGTTTTAGCACATAGTTCAAGCTCGCTAAAAAATAAACATAAGCCATGAGCAAATGTTTCCCCCCGCGTTTAAGCTCGTTAAAAAATGAACTATTCACTCGTAAATAACCATAGTGAATGTAGTACTTCAGCCATTAAAGCCTTGGTCATGTTTGCACCATCACCTCCACTTTTGCATTGGCCGATCATTCACCCCCATTTGATTGTTTACCCATTTTGAGGAACAACTACGAAGAGTGATCTCACTAGCCATCCTTGTAATACTGCCGTGATTGGAAATTTCCAAACCTTACCTGGAATCAGTTGCTACCCATTTTATCACTCGTTCCTCAAAAGACGAGTCTCCTTTAAGCTCTTTTCAACTGACTCGTAAAATATGAAAAAATTGTCGAGCCATTGGCCTCTCCAGCTCGTTAAAGGGACCGGAAGTGCTATCTCTCCTCTAGATTTTAATCTTTTTGGACCTGAGAGATTATTACACAAAAAGATCGAGCGTTTGTTTTGTTTGGCTCGTTAAAAGTATCGAAAATTCACCCCTTCTGTATTGTTTTATACTTTTTCGGACTTAAGGGATTAGATGACAAAAAAGGAATTTTGGAGTTACCTTTACGTTCCTTTTAAGACTCTCTAAAATTGAAAAGGACCGAGTTATCTTTGTCGTTAAACTCGTTAAAAGTGTAATAGCGACAAGCTTGTCTATAGACGAGAACGAGTTTCACTATTGCTAGGCTCGTTAAAGCATAGTGATGGGTTTGCCCGAAGGGAAAATTATAGAACAAGCATATGTTATCCTCCTCAAGCTTGACAAAAATAAAGAGGTACTGGTCAGCAATGACTGGGGAAAATTAGGAAGAAAACTTGAAGAAACTTTGTTGGTAGCAAGTCGCTCTTGAACATGACACTTCCACTCCGTGTCTGAGTCGGGTTGGGTTGTTTCATTCACCGGCCACATCACCATGGTCCCATCATACCATCCACATTTGGGGTTAATGCTACCAATCCATCACATCAGTGTCGTCGATATGTTCAAGAGAAGTCATTCATAGAATTCGCCTGTGTCTCACCCACTACCATACCTTTATACTACATTCTTTCATGACCGCCACCCTGAACCTTATATCACCAGATCGTTTTCACCTCCATTAAAATCATTTTCTCTGTTCCGTGTCATTGATGTGGGATTCATTAAGGCCCTCCTGTGACGGATCACTTCTTGTCGACATCAGCTCATTATCCAAGAATTTGATCTAGGAACACCCCATTCAGTACTTTGAAGCTTGCATGCCTCAATGGCAAGTTTCTCACTTCCGGTGACAGGTTTACATCAATGGCCTTCGACCGAAAGATTTTGCGTGGTGTTCGACGCCAAGTCCTTTATTCACACCACGTGAATTGTACTGCAGTACCTTGAGGTTCATTATCATTATCGGTGATTCCTCTCACGCTTGTTAACAGTTTACATCATTGGCTGGTAATCAAGCGATGTATTTCCATGTTCGAATTCAGAACATTTCTCACATGGATCGACTTGTACTTTGAGTGAAGATCGAACGAGATTGAAGACCCCGGATCTAGTTTCATCCATCCGGGCTACGATATATATTCAGGGAAATAAAGACATCAAATGTACATCATTGCTGCACAGATAATCATCCAATCAAAAGGATGATGGCTCTATCATAATCATCAGTCTACACTCAGACGATTGTCTGTCCTATGTACATGAAAATGAATTTATAAAGTTGAGCATGGGAATGCCCACCTCAGCTAGATCATGAAAATATTATGAAGATAATGTATTGTATTGTATCTTATTACAGATCTCCTCCCAGCTTGAAAGAACTTCGTATCCTCATAATAAATCATTTCACCCGACATCAAAAGATTAACGACCTCATGCTTTAGGGGGCAACTGTTATAGACATTTTTGGGCCCTACAACTCCAAGAATGAAATGTCCATAAATCAAGGGCTCCTAAGTCCCTAAAAGTGTTGTTCTAACCCCTAAAGGAACAAGGTCAACAGATTACAGCTTCTCCCAGAAGTTCTCCATGAAAAACTGCTCAGAATTGGTCAAAACAGGATCATTTCAGCTGCTCCACTGGCTAAGTGCGTTGCATCTCACCTAAATACACTGTGTGGGTGCGTTGCATTCCAAAAATCCCTCCTGTGGGGTGCGATGGGTGAGAAATGGCAGTGTCATTCCACGAGGTGGAGAGGCAATGGAAGATTCCAGAATCTTCCCCTATGACACTTGCCTCACTGAATTCGACCAAGGATAAGTAAGAGACCATCAATCTCTAAGTGGAAGCAAGAACTATCAGAAGGAAGACACTAATCAAATCATGAGCTGACTCATCTCCATTACAAACATCTATATATGGATCTCTCATCCCAGAGATCCAAGGGCTGGAATTTTGCATATTGTAAGGAATTGTTGTTGGTTTCTTGAGACAAACATCAGATTGTTGGGTGATCTAAGCTTTGTTTGAGGTGAAGAGGGGCTTCTTTGCTGGGAGGTTGATGCTGGGTCAGAACAACCGGTTGTAACTCCTCTTGGATCTTTCTTGTTTATCAATAAAAGATATTCAATTTTTCCTCCATGCTCATGTGTCATTGATGCTTGCTACATTTGTATGGTCAATTTACATCTGATCCTAGAATGTTTATAATTATAGATCCATGTCTTTGTATAGTGCTATGCTTCTGTGATCTTACAGGTACTTCGTGAAGCTGGGCGTGCAAGGGAGCAAGTAGCTAAAGACTATCAAAGAAGAGGGGAATCAAATCAGGAGATTAGCGCAAGACAGAGGTTGGTCTTTCTGTTCCTCTCTATCTATAATTCATAAAGGAAAAACGAAAGTAGTTTTTCTCTGTTTGTTTCTAAGGCAACTGTCACACCTTAGTGGGATAGAGTAGTTCTATATAAACACTTTTCCCTGTAACATGTTAGATGACAATGGGCTGAAGGAGTTCATAGAGGCTGAGGTCCCAAAGCCTACTGATGCTGCTCACGTTGAGGTTTGGCAAAAGAAGACAGCAAAGTGTCGAAGGATTCTGTTGGAGGGCGTGAAGGATCACATTGTATCTAGCCTGCATGGAAAGTCTTTTCCATACTTGATGTGGAAATCGTTGATAGATCTATTCCAAAGCAAGAGTGACCAGAGGAAGTTGGCGCTCAAGGATAAACTTAGAAACATTAAGTGTGAGAATGGAGACAGTATGCCTAGGTATCTCATGAAGTTCACCTAGTGCCGGGATGAGCTGGGAAGTGTGGGGGTGACTGTCGATGATGAGGACTTTGTGAGCTTGGATCTCCTTGGTCTTCCAAAGATTTGGAATTCCTATCAGGACTCTGTCAATGGTCGGGAGAAATTTCCATGATGGGAGAGACTTTGGTCGGATCTTGTCCAAGAGGAGATCAGGCGAAATACCAGGGACGGATCTTCATCAAAGGCATCTGATGAAGAAAATTGCGCTTTGGCTGCCAAAGCAAAGAAGGGGAAGGAGAAGGTTTCTCTTTCCGAATCCAGTTCTTTCAATGATGGGAAGAAGGTTGAAAAATCAAAAGTGTGATGCTTTCATTGTCATGAGTTGGGCCATTATGCTACTAATTGCCCAAAGAGTAAGTCCAAGAAAGGATCCGGGGAAGGATCTGAAGGTGAGGCACTTGCTTCACAATTTGAGTTGGATTTCACACTCTTCGCATGCATGGTTTCATCCATGGTAGGAAGTGGTTGGTTTCTTGACAGTGGAGCTTCTTTCCACATGACCGATAACAAGAGTTTTTTCAGTACTTTGGAGGAGAAAGATCTCCAGATACTCATAGCGATGGGTAATGATGAGAAGTATAGTGTCTCAGGTGTAGGCACGGTTATTTTTCAGAGGGAGCATGGAGCTCGCCTTACCTTGATCGATGTCAAGTATGTACCAGGACTGAAGAGAAAATTGGTGTCGATCGCAATGCCGGAAGACAGAGGCTATGGTGTAGTCTTCTGTAAGGGAAAGGTTTTCCTTAGACACATCATCACTAGACAGGTGAAGCAGATTGGTTCATGGGTCAAGAACCTGTATGCTCTTGCGGTTCAAGATGCATGCAAAGCCTTGAGCAGTGAGGCAACTGATGGAGACTTGGTGGTTGAGAGGGAACATATATTACCGCTCAACATGCAGAGCCAGAAGAAGTCTCAGACGATTGTGGAGCAGCCACGATTGGTGAAGCAGCTTCAGGAGTTTGCGGAGCAGCCATAACAAGGGAAGCTAAGAGGATATCGAGTAGATACATCTACTCATGCAGAGACCTCCAGTAGGGGGAAACTTCGAGCCAGGTGGGCTGAGGGATGGCATGCAATCATACCTCCAGGTAGGAGGTGGGGTGATGTGGATTGATCGTCCCAAGGAGGAGGGGCAGGATCCTTGAGGTACCCAACCTCTTGGATGAGACCTTGATACGAGAGCCCCGATGTGGAGTAGCAGGAACTGACTGATTGGGTAGAGACAGATGTGGATGGAGCAGCAGAGAGAGCGACAGTGCAGGGAATCCCAGGACAGCGCATAGCTAGCAGGCTGCAGCAATGCGAGAGGCACAAGTGTTTTGCACAGTGCTAGGTGGCACAGAGAGGTGTGAAATGGTGCGAGATGCATGGAGATGTTGCAGTAGCGCAGATGTCAGAGAGGGAGCACTTGTCAGTAGCAGGTAGAGCTTCAGCATCAAAGTATGTTCCTAGCCCAACAGAGTGGTCAGTTGGGAGTGTTTTTGTTCCAAGTGTTGTTGGAGCAAGTGGACCGGGCAAATGTGTTGCATGCAGAACATTCCAGAGTTGCAGGATAGGGGTTGTTGATAATCCATATCTTGTTGAGAGGGAGTGTTGAGAATGCAACAAGATGATGGAGCTTAGTGGAAAGGATTCGCCTTCACTAAGTGGGCCTGCAGGGTTTTCTTGGCGCAAAGTCTATTTTTAGACATATGGATCATGGTCTATGAGTTGTAGGATGTTATTTGTGGATGATTGGTCATGGTTGTAAACATAGATGGACTTCTATTTTTAGACATATGGGTGGAGTCTATTTTTAGATTTCCAGGCTAAAAATAGAATAGTCAAATATTATTAGCTCTTAATAATATTTAGACTATAAACATTATCTTATCCTCTTGGAGCACTTCAATTCGAGCTACGGATGTGGCACATGCAGCTGCCAGAAGGAAATACGCTTTTCTTATGGGTTAGTTGAGCTATTGGATGATGGACTTCAGTTAGAACTCAAGTGATTGAGTTTTGTGGAGTTGATTGAGGAGTTGATGGAGTTGTGTTCAGTTTGACTTAGTTGAACTAGTTGTATTTAGTCTAACTGCAGAATACACTAGTGATGAGTGATGTGAATTAATTATTAATTAATTCACTAATTATTAACTCATAAAGAAACTAAAGAATACATCAGTTAACTCAGTGCATGGACAGTTCAGTGGAGACAGGTGTTAGAGGTTGAGATTACTATCAGTTGTGACTATAGTTGTGCATGAGATCTTGTACAATCAGTGGGATTGAGTAATGCCAATGAGGATTGTGTGGTTCAGCCAAGGAAATACAAGTTTGCTTCAGCCATTCATCATTATTCTCATGCAGGATTGCGCAGTGGAGGCAGGCAAACAGTGGAGGAGATTTGAGGCATCAGGTCTGAGCTAGTTTGTGTGTAACAGGTGGAGATAGTACTGAGTACTTGTGAGGAGTATTGTACTATGTATTGTTACATGTTCTCAATCATTATAATATACAGATAGTGTGGGGTTTTCAGCTGTATGCTTTCACCAGGTTACATACTGTGTTAATGTGCGCATGCAATTGATGTTTCATTGTTTTTAATTCCACAAAATAGATGATCAACGTAGAGGAGGTTATGTATTATGCATGCATTCTGCAATAGTGTATAATCGGGATAATCTCTGTGGATAAGGGTCATATTATTCAAAATTTATACATGGTATCAGAGGAGAGTTGATCATCAGATCTATTATTCAAAAAGTGATTACATTTTATTTCTTCAGGCAGAGTCTGTAGTCGGGCCAGGTAGCCTCTGGATTCATCCTTCTTTTGGAAGGTGAGATATCTGGTAAAAGCCCATATAGTCAATCTCTGTATGAGAAATACTTTGTTCTCTCGAATTTTAGATCAGAAGTGGTTGAGTTTTGAGCTTGTGGAATTTGAATTTGCAGCAGTGTTTTCTTGGTGTCAAAGTTGAAATGTCTTTCAACAGATTGCGATTGGAGTATGCTCTTGAAGGCGGCTCGAATTATATTGCATGGAAAGACAGGATGGAGGTGGTGTTACATGAAAATGGGCTGAAGGAGTTCATAGAGGCTGAGGTCCCAAAGCCTACTGATGCTGCTCACGTTGAGGTTTGGCAAAAGAAGACAGCAAAGTGTCGAAGGATTCTGTTGGAGGGCGTGAAGGATCACATTGTATCTGTCCTGCATGGAAAGGCTTCTCCATACTTGATGTGGAAAGCGTTGGTATATCTATTCCAAAAAAAGAGTGACCAGAGGAAGTTGGCGCTCAAGGATAAACTCAGAAACATTAAGTGTGAGAATGGAGACAGTATGCCTAGGCATCTCACAAAGTTCACCCAGTGTCGGGATGAGCTGGGAAGTGTGGGGGTGACTGTCGATGATGAGGACTTGGTGAGCTTGGCTCTCCTTGGTCTTCTGAAGAGTTGGCATTCCTATCAGGACTCTGTCAATGGTCGAGAGAAATTGCCAGGATGGGAGAGACTTTGGTCGGATCTTGTGCAAGAGGACATCAGGCGGAATACCAGGGACAGATCTTCATCAAAGGCATCTGATGAAGAAAATTGTGCTTTTGCTACCAAAGCAAAGAAGGGGAAGGAGAAGGTTTCTCTTTCCGAATCCAGTTCTTCCAATGATGGGAAGAAGGTTGAAAAATCGAAAGTGTGATGCTTTCGTTGTCATGAGTTGGGCCATTATGCTACTAATTGCCCAAAGAGGAAGTCCAAGAAGGGATCTGGGGAAGGATCTGAAGGTGAGGCACTTGCTTCACAGTTTGAGTTGGATTTCACACTCTTCGCATGCATGGTTTCATCCATGGTGGGAAGTGGTTGGTTTCTTGACAGTGGAGCTTCTTTCCACATGACCGGTAACAAGAGTTTGTTCAGTACTTTGGAGGAGAAAGATCTCCAGATACTCATAGCGATGGGTAATGATGAGAAGTATAGTGTCTCAGGTGTAGGCACGGTTATTTTTCAGAGGGAGCATGGAACTCGCCTTACCTTGACCGATGTCAAGTATGTACCAGGACTGAAGAGAAACTTGGTGTCGATCGCGATGCTGGAAGACAGAGGCTATGGTGTAGTCTTCAGTAAGGGAAAGGTTTTCCTTAGACACATCATCACTAGACAGGTGAAGCAGATTGGTTCACGGGTCAAGAACCTGTATGCTCTTGAGGTTAAAGATGCATGCAAAGCCTTGAGTAGCGAGGAAACTGATGGAGACTTGGTGGTTGAGAGGGAGCGTATATTACCGCTCAACATGCAGAGCCAGAAGAAGTCTCATACGATTGTGGAGGAGCCACGACTGGTGCAGCAGCTTCAGGAGGTTGTGGAGTAGCCACAACAAGGGAAGCTGAGAAGAGATCGAGTAGAGACATCTACTCATGTAGAGACCTCCAGTAGGGGGAAACTTTGAACCAGGTGGGCTGAGGGATGGCATGCAGCCATACCTCCAGGGAGGAGGTGGGGTGATGTGGATTGATCATCCCAAGGAGGAGGGGCAGGATCCTTGAGTTACCCAACCTCTTGGATGAGACCTTGCTACAGGAGCCCTGATGTGGAGTAGCAGGAACTGACTGATTGGGTAGAGACAGATGTGGATGGAGTAGCAGAGAGAGCGACAGTGCAGGGAATCCCAGGACAGTGCATAGCTAGCAGGCTGCAGCAATGCGAGAGGCACAAGTGTTTTGCACAATGCTAGGTGGCATAAAGAGGTGTGCAATGGTGCGAGATGCATGGAGATGTTGCAGTAGCATAGATGTCAAAGAGGGAGCACTTGTCAGCAGCAAGTAGAGCTTCAGCATCAGAGTATGTTCCTAGTCCAACATAGTGGTCAGTTGGGAGTGTTTTTGTTCCAAGTGTTGTTGGAGCAAGTGGACTAGGCAAATGTGTTGCATGCAGAACATTCCAGAGTTGTAGGATAGGGGTTGCTAATTATCCATATCTTGTTGAGAGGGAGTGTTGAGAATGCAACAAGATGATGGAGCTTAGTGGAAAGGAGTCGCCTTCACTAAGTGGGCCTGCAGGCTATTTTTCGCACAAAGTCTATTTTTAGACTATGTCTATTTTTAGACATATGGATCATGATCTATGAGTTGTAGGATGCTATCTGTGGATGATTGGTCATGTTGGTAAAAATAGATGGACTTCTATTTTTAGACATATGGGCGGAGTCTATTTTTAGATTGCCAGGCTAAAAATAGAACAGTCGAATATTATTAGCTCTTAATAATATTTAGACTATAAAAATTATCTTATCCTCTTGGATCACTTCAGTTCGAGCTATGGATGTGGCACATGCAGCTGCCAGAAGGAAATATGCTTTTCTTATGGGTTAGTTGAGCTATTGGATGATGGACTTCAGTTAGAACTCAAGTGATTGAGTTTGGTGGAGTTGATTGAGGAGTTGATGGAGTTGTGTTCAGTTTGACTTAGTTGAACTAGTTGTATTTAGTCTAACTGCAGAATACACTAGTGATGAGTGATGTGAAATAATTATTAATTAATTCACTAATTATTAACTCATAAAGCAACTAAAGAATACATCAGTTAACTCAGTGCATGGACAGTTCAGTGGAGACAGGTGTTGGAGGTTGAGATTGTTATCAGTTGTGACTATAGTTTTGCATGAGATCTTGCACAATCAGTGGGATTGAGTAATGCCAATGAGGATTGCGTGGTTCAGCCAAGGAAATATGAGTTTGATTAAGCCATTCATCATTATTCTCATGCAGGATTGCGCAGTGGAGGTAGGCAAACAGTGGAGGAGATTTGAGGCATCAGATCTGAGCTAGTTTGTGTGTAACAGGTGGAGATAGTATTGAGTACTTGTGAGGAGTATTGTACTATGTATTGTTACATGTTCTCAATCATTATAATATACAGATAGTGTGGGGTTTTCAACTGTATGCTTTCCCTGGATTACATACTGTGTCAATGTGCGCATGTGATTGATGTTTCATTGTTTTTAATTCCGCAAAATAGATGATCAATGTAGAGAAGGTTATGTATTATGCATGCATTCTGCAATAGTGTATAATCGGGATAATATCTGTGAATAAGTGTTATATTATTCAAAATTTCTACAGGTTCAACCATTGTCAAGCATGTTTATTTTAGGGTTTATATACCTTTAGTTTATAATATTAATGACTTGGGTTTAATATTATTCCCTTGGGTTCATAATCCCTTGGGGTTTTAGTATTAATCGCTTGGGTTCATTATTCCCTTGGGTTTATAATATCAATCCCTTGGTTTTATTAGTCTAAGGTTCAACCATGTTCGAGCATGGTCCAACGCTGCATTGTGACAAATAATGTCTCAATATGAAATTCAACCCTTGTTAACCATGTTTATTTAAGGGTTTATAGTATTTATATAAGGATTAATATACCTTTGGTTCATATTATTCTCTTAGGTATTTAGTATTATTCCCTTACGTTTATAATATCAATCCCTTGGATTTATTAATCTATTGGTTCAACCATGTTTGAGCATGGTCCAACATCACACAGTTACAAACAATGTCTCAATATGAAAATCAACCATGGTCAACCATGTTTATTTTACGGTTTATAATATTTATCTTAGGGTTTATATACCTTGGGTTTATAATATTAATTCCTTGGATTTAATATATTCCCATGGGTTCATAATCTATTAGGGTTTTAGTATTCATCCCTTGTGTTTATTATTTCTGTTATCACCCCAAGAAACTCACCTAGGTTGTATATCAATGATGCTCGGGAACATTACAAACTCAACAATTTTGTTGGATAAAATGATGGATGAATGGAAGATATGCTGCACATTCAATCTAGATAACTATTATTACTATGATTTATCCCAGACATGGGTGAACACCCCCAAACTACAAGGCTTTTAACCGCCAATTACTCACAGCTTAAGGTAAAGGTGAAAATGGAGATGACTGATTACACCAACAGATGCACAGGATCCTGTGATGGCCGGCTGCAACCAGTTAGGAGGTCTGTAAATCTATTATCTAACGCACAGACAGGATGACAACTCTCTATGCATTAAAACAACATAAACCTGCGAGCATTTTTTTAATGAACAGCTAAATTCTAACACAGAGGTGAGATGACAGCCCCTCTGATGTTAAACATTCACAACACATGAAATAAATGCAAAACAGGCACAGCCTAGAACATAGAAGAAGTGAAAAGTGAGAAAATGACAGCAAAAGAAGCTTGTATTAGTTGGAAATGCAGACCAGAAGCTGCAGGTTACATAGTAGTTACAGTTTCCAGAAGTTGAAACTCACAGCAAGCTCACACTCAACTAGCACTCATCAGACTGATTACATTGTTCTTCTAAGTATATATAGAATTTGTTTACAAATTTGCTCTGCTAGTCTATGCGTGGAGGTGTCTTAATGGATCACCAACCACATTTACAATTTGATATGGGTCTTCTGATTCATTCTGACTGTTTTTTAATGGAAAAAATGGCCTTCTGCTGCTCTGTTGTACTTCTCGAGCAGGTGGAGTGGAACTCCATAACTGATAAATGCGTTGATCTGCTCGAGGCTAGTCCTTTTTGTCCTTCGGCCATTTTGTCTTTAAATGCAGTTGGTAAGGAGTAATGGCGCAAAGTGTTGGATCTGGCCTTCTTCCTCCTTCGGGAGCCCAAAACAGGTTAAAGGCATAAAGACAATATGGCAGAGGCGTGCACAAGGCGAGGAGCAAGACAAAGATAGATAACAGCCGTTGGATCATAGATATCAATGGTGGAAATCGACTTGGAGGGAGATTTCAGGAGGAAATGGGAAAGAACAAACATGAGCCATCAGATCGTAGGCGGACAGATCCAACAGCGGAGGAGCGGTCGCAGTATCGCATCAGCAGGAATCAGGGGCATAGCCTTAACACAGATGGTTGCGATATGTGATAGCGATCACATCGCATCGCAACATTGCATCGCAAAATCGCAATACGGAGCGAGAAAAAGGGCGGAGCCAACAACACACACATAGATGCGATATGTGATAGCGATCAGATCGCATCACAATATCGCAACGAAGAAGACACGGAGTGTAACAGAGACAGTAGGGCATGAATGCGATTTGCGATAACGATCAGATCGCATCGCAATATCACATCGGCAGAAGACAAGGGGTGAAAGGAGGCGGCGGGGTTATATAATTTATGAAGGCGCGTAGTTATAAAGGATTAATACTTTAGCGCCAGGGATTAAATGAAGAAATGAGTTTATATGGGATTTAAACGGGTTGTTGGGGCTTATGAGGTTTATAAACATGAACGCCTGGGAGCTAGGAAAACGAGGGCTTTAGGTACTTTTAAACGAAAATGATAGAGTTTTATAGAGAAACAGAAATAACAGGGATTATGGGAGTGTAAAAGAAACGAAGGAGGAAAGAAGCAAAGACCGCTGCCAGCACCTTTCTCAGCACAAACCAACCACCAGTCCTGGACTCAACCCTTTAATCAGTGAAGTTTATAGTAGAGCTAACACTGGCTCCTTCTGGGGATGAGATCCTCCCTGTGAGGTCTCAAGAACCTGCAGACCACTGCCTTTCCAGCTGAAAACACATTAAGCAAAATTCCTAGTGTTCCATTGGGCATGGAGTCAACTTCGCCTGCAAAAAACTGATAACAACAAAATATTTACAACTTTTAAGGCCATAGACCTTAAACAATATAGATTTTCAGAAAACGCCCATTGACTGGGCCATCAAAAACTGCTTCACCTCCCATACTTTTCAGTATGAAGGTATTGTTCCCTTGAATCTGTCTAGAAAGCATCAAATTTCCCATGATTGCCTTTCTTTTCCTTCAGGGCATCCCATTTTAAGACCAAGTCACCAACCTGATAATTATTTCTCTTTGCCTTCTTGTCAAAGGCTTCCTTGATCTTCTGTTGATGTGCTGTAGCTTTTTCCACCAGCTGTTCTCTAATCTGATGCAGCTGTGTCAAATCAGTGATTATGTTTGCCATATCATCTTCATCATTTTATTCTTCTTGAAGGAACGTTGCCACAGGGAGAGTTAATTGAATTGGAAATACAGCCTCTGTGCCATACACCAGCTTAAATGGAGAATTCCCTGTGGATCTTTTAGTGGTCACTCTGTCAGCCCAAAGTGCATACTTGAGCTTTGAATCCCAATTCTTTTTATTATCCTCCAACAACTTCTTAATTATTCTTATTAAACTTTTATTAGAGGATTCTGCTAGACCATTTCCTTGAGGATAATATGAGGTGGAATGAACAAGTTTAATGCCCATTAAATCACACATTTCCACCAACTCTTTTGCTCTGAAGGCTGCTGCGTTGTCTGTGATTATCTTCTGCGGACAACCAAATCTGCTGAAGATATTTTCTGTTAAAAACTTCATGACCACATTATGATCAGCCTTCCTTGTAGGGACTGCTTCAATCCACTTGGTAAAATAATCAGTGGCAACTAATATCCATCTGTGCTGGCCACTGGAATGTGGATTGATTTCTCCAATGAAATCCAGACCCCACTGCTGAAAATGTCCTTTTGCAATTATTGGTTTTAGGGGCAGGGACTTCAACTGTTGTTTTCCTTCAAATCTTTGGCACCTGTCACAAGATTTAACAAAAGCAAATACATTAGAAAATAAAGTGGGCCAATAGTACCCAGCTCTGAGAATTTTATGGGTAGTGGTTTTCCAATAATGGTGCCCTCCACACATGCTAGAGTGAAACTGTTGCATGACATCTACTGACTTCTCTTTGTCCAGACACCTTAAAAGAACTCCAGATGGATCCTTCCAATAGAGCAAGTCATTATTGACCCAATATTTGGTTGCTCTAAGCTTCAAAGTCTTAGCTTGACTTTTAGAAAATCCTGAAGAGGTTTCTAGCTTCTATAAGAAATTAATTATTGCAGCATACCAATTACATGAAGCTATATTCTTGGCCACTGCCTATTCTTTTACTGTTTTAACCATTTCCTCTTCTCCTGATTGGCCATTTTCTGCCATCATGCATAGAAAATCAATGTCTAAAGTTCTGCAATTTTCTTCAGCCAATAACTTGGCAAGACCCTAACCTCTGACCAACTTTGTGGGCTTCAGCTCTATGTTAAATTCTATCATTTTAGCAATCCACGTTGCCCTTCTTCCATCAGCATCAGGTTGTGTTAGGACATCTTTTATTGCAGCAGAGGGCACATATGCGATTATCTTTGAATGTACTATATAAACTCTGAAAGCCTTTAGGGATTTAATAAGAGCATATGCCTGTTTTTCAATGATATCATACCTCAGTTCAGCATCCCTCAAATTCTTGCTGAAAAACGCCACTGGATGCTCTGCATCTTCTTCATCTTGCTACAATAAAACAGCTACAATGGTGTCTTCAGAGGCAAAAGAAAATATGTGGAACTCCTTGCTGTAGTCAGGACTTATTAATGTAGGAGCTTCCATAATAGCCTTCTTAATGGACTCAAATGATTTTCTTGCTACGTCAGTCCATCTTACCTCTGATCCTTTCTTCAACATGGAGGTTATGTGCTTTACCAGCTCTGCAAAATTCGGAATAAACCTCCTTACAAAATTAATTTTGCCCAGAAAGGATTGTATATCTTTCTTTGATCTAGGGATAGTCAAAGCCTGAATTGCTTTGACTCTTTCTGGGTCAATCTGAACACCTGCAGCAGACACAACATGTCCTAACAGCTTGCCTTCCTCTAAGGCAAATTGAGATTTTTTTGGATTGACTGATATCCCAAACCTTCTGCACTTCAAAAACACCTTTTTCAAATGCTACAAATGATCTTGATGGCTGCTGGAATAAACAGTTATATCATCAAGGTAGATGAGGACAAAATTGTCCTTCTCTCCCACAAATGTTATATCCATAGCTCTTTGAAAAGTGGCTCCAGCATTCATCAATCCAAATGGCATTTTTGCATACATAAAAGTGCCCCAAGGAGTAGTAAATGTAGTCTTCTCTTGATCATCTGGATGCACAGCAATCTGATTAAAGCCTGAAAATCCATCTATGAAATACATTACTTTGGCTCCTGAGACCCTTTGCAACAAATGCTCCATTTTTGGCAGAGGATAATTGTCTTTCTTGGAATCAACACACAGTGTGATTTCTCCACTCTTCTTCCTCACCACCACTAAATTGACTACCCATTTAGAATATCTAAGAGGAAATATGATCTTGGCAGCCAACAATTTTCTGATTTCTTTCTCGATTAGTGGAAGAAGCATGGGATTAGTCGGTCTCAGCCTCTGTTTGAATGGAACAATGTCTTTTTCTAGAGGGATTTTATGTTGAATTATATTCTTGTCATATGTTTTCAGATCATTGTATTCCCAGGAAAACACATCAACAAATTGCCTCATTAAATTTCAGTATTCAGCACTTTGGTCAGCTGACAAATGAGTAGATAAATTTATATATCTGGGTTGACCTAGACTTCCTATATCATGCTTACAGACAGCAGATCGAGCTTCTCTTTGGGCAGCATTCTAAGGTACATCATTCTGGTCAAACAGTCTTTCAAGAGGAATTAGACCTTTGGGAATATGGTTGCTAGGAAGTTGGACTATGTTGTCTTTACCCATTTTATTTCTAAGCTAGGACCTGGGATTTTCTATCAAGGCATCATTCTCTTGGTCAATTTGCATTTCAGAAAACTCATCAATGACTTGCAAGAACCTATTCAACTCATCATCATCATTAAAATCCGTCCAATGGTGGACATTATCGAGCAAAGAAGGTTTGTACCTCATTTGGACTTCATAGACTAATTTGGGAGGGATTGGAGGTACAAATAGGCTACTAGAGACAACAAGGGAATTAGCAAGCTGATTTTGGGCTCTAGGAATATATGAAATATAGAAAAATTCAAAAGAGTCTCTGATTCTCCATACCTCATCTCTATATTCTTTCAGCCTCGGGTGTTTTGCCTGAAATGTTTTATTCACTTGCTGAATAATCAAATTAGCATCTCCAAACACCTTCAGATTCTTGATTCCTCTGTATTTTGCTGCGTTAAGGCCTAATAGTAGTGCTTAATATTCTTCTAAGTTGTTTTTCACTTGAAAAACTAGCTTAAAAGACAGTTGAATGCTTTCTTGTTGTGGAGATATTAGCACCACCCCTGCTCCTGCAGTCTCCCTAGTACATGCTCCATCAAAGAACATCTCCCAAATCTGACTTCCTTGCTCTTTCTTGGCCTGAACAATTTTTTTCCTGATTTGCATGAAGGCCTTTTGAGATTCGTTTATTTGGAGAATACAAGCTCCAAAATCAGTGCCCACTGCATATATGGGATGATTTGTAGGATTCTTCTCATCACTAATGATATATGCCAGCTGTGCTTCTCTATATAATCTCCTGTTTTCTCCTCCAAACACTGGGACAGTAGCATAAGATAGATCATTCTGTAATGTCCCACCTAGTCTCTTAATCCACCCTCTAGACAACAGCATGCCAAACTTAGGAGGGACATCTGCCACCACAATATCCATCATCATACTCTTCATGGGCAGCTGGGTAAGGGTAATGGCCAGATATTTGATTAATCCAAGACATTTCACCTTCCTTGAATCAAAAGAAAACAAATCATGATAGGGTCTAGTGATATCAAGGCCTAACTCTTCCATGACAGCTTTAGGCATCAGATTGTGGCTGGCCCCTGTGTCTAGCAAGCAATTGTGGAGGATTTTGTCATGAATGGTTAATGAGACATAAAAAGATGGAGAATTATTATCAGCAGGCTCAATCATAGGGCTAAGCACAATGGTAGGCTTGTCATCTTGAAAATTGACAGAGTCAATAGAGGTTTGTTTGGTTTCTAGCTCAAGGGCTTCAAGGATAGGCTTTCTAAATAATTCACTCTTCACCAACTCAACCAGAGGCATAGATATTTTCAATTTCTAAACTTCTGACTCAAAGCTGAAAGAAGAAAATGATTTATCAGCAATTTTTACCTCTTGAACTGGAGCTTTGAGAATGATTGGATCAGTTGCTGGCTTTCTTTGCTTGATATTTTGTGACTCTATCTGAACAGCAGCTCTTTGTGCAGCATTTTCTTTGGCATTCTTTGCATTGGATCTTAGATTATATCTCTGTTGTTGCTCACCAGATTGTAGAACAGCTCCTCTGTCCCACTCCTGACTATTTTGTTCTTGCAGCAATGATTCTTCATATTCAGCCAATGTCAAAAATGCAGTACTGCCTTTATCTTCCATGCAGTGAATTTCATCCTCATCTTCTTCAAATTGTTCCTCCTCCATGACTACATTTTGGAAAGGGGCTTTTACTTTCTAATCTTCTTTTGATTATTCACCCCTCTAGATAATCTGTAACTGTTCATTCACTCTTCTGAATGGGTTCTGATTTCGTGGAGCAAATGTGTTTTGCTGCCTTGGTTTCCCTGAATTCTGCTCAACCTTTAGCTTAGAAATTTCGGCAGCCAATGACTCTATCATCTTAGTCATTTTGTCTAGTTTAGGTTATGAAGATGATGCAGAAGAAGTAGATTTTTTATTTCTCTGTCTTCTTCTGTCAGCTTGACTCTTTAGTTTCTCTGCAGCCATGATATTAGACTCCACCTCTAGGGTTTCATCCTGCATATCTACCAGCATGGCACATATTCTTTCTCTCAATAACAGGCAGAAATCGGAGTCAAAAGCATTGGCATAAGTGAGCTTAGCAGAGGTGGGGGTAGGCTTTACCTTAGCTGGTATCTTACTATACATTCGATTGAACCTTTTATTGAAATCAGATATTGTTTCCCCATTTTCCCTCTTCAGATTACCAAACTCAGTATGATAATACAGCAGGTCCTTTCTATCTCCCCATTGCTTCAAAAATGCATCATATAATGCTTCTATATTAGTTATTGATCTTTGGGGTAATTCTCTGAACCATTTCCTAGCCTCTCCATCAAGGCTCTGGACAAAAACTCTCATCCACACATCATTCTCACTTACATCTAAATTATCAGCATAACTGTAAAAAGCTTCTAAGTGTTCTTCTGTTGTTACTCCCTATGTTCCAGTGAATTTAGGCATATATTTTTTATATTCTCCCACAGGCATAGGATTTAGAGGCACAGGCAACACCAATGGTCCATATATGGCAGCTACAATTCTCTCGATCCTCGTAGGTGCTTACTGGCCTACCATGTTTGGAATATGTGGAAGAATACTAGCAGACTGAATGGTAGGGAGTGATGTGATGGATGGCAGAGACAAAGGGATACTGTGGATTGAATGGGAAACTTTATTTGGACTAAGATTCAAAGGGGAACTAACTGTACAAGGGGCTGAATTACTCTTTGAAGGAATTTCTCTAATAACAGTGTTGATTTCTAAATCTTGAAACTGTAAATCTTCAGCAACAACTTTATCTTTCAGAGATGAATTAGATTTCTTAGGCTTACCTAATCTTGATGCCCCTTTCTGTGAAGCTTTCTTCGATTTAATAGTCCTCTCAGGTTCAGGCAGTGATTTAGTTGGAGATTTCTAAGGATTTCTTCGAGTATGTCTCACAAACTGAGCTATAATTCCCAAGTGGAGTCGCAAAAGGATGGTTATCCACCAATGGAGTCGGCAAACAGATAAATACAACCAAAATCTGTGTTCAAACCTTGTCTGTCATCAAATCTTGAAGTTGTGTCGTTCTCCCAAGGAAGCTGAGCTTCGATTCTCCTCTCCCCAGCAATAGTGCCAATTAATGTTATCACCCCAAGAAACTCACCTAGGTTGTATATCAGTGATGCTCGGGAACATTACAAACTCAACAATTTTGTTGGATAAAATGATGGATGAATGGAAGATATGCTGCACATTCAATCCAGATAACTACTCCTACTATGATTTATCCCAAACATGGGTGAACACCCCCAAACTCCAAGGCTTTTAACCGCCAATTACTCACAGCTTAAGGTAAAGGTGAAAATGGAGATGACTGATTACACCAACAGATGCACAAGATCCTGTGATGGTCGGCTGCAACCAGTTAGGAGGTCTGTAAATCTATTATCTAATGCACAGACAGGATGACAACTCTCTATGCATTAAAACAACAGAAACCTGCGAGCATTTTTTTAATGAACAGCTAAATTCTAACACAAAGGTGAGATGACAGCCCCTCTGATGTTAAAAATTCACAGCACATGAAATAAATGCAAAACAGGCACAACCTGGAACATAGAAGAAGTGAAAAGCGAGCAAATGACAACAAAAGAAGCTTGTATTAGTTGGAAATGCAGACCAGAAGCTGCAGGTTACATAGTAGTTATAGTCTCTAGAAGTTGAAACTCATAGCAAGCTCACACTCAGCTAACACTCATCAAACTGATTACATTTTTCTTCTAAGTATATATAGAATTTTTTTACAAATTTGCTCTGCTAGTCTATGCATGGAGGTGTCTTAATGGATCACTAACCACATTTACAATTTGATATGGGTCTTCTGATTCATTCTGATCGTTTTTTAATGGGAAAAAATGGCCTTCTACTACTCTGTTGTACTTCTCGAGCAAGTGGAGTGGAACTCCATAACTGATAAATGCGCTGAGGCTGGTCCTTTTTGTCCTTCGGCCATTTTGTCTTTAAATGCAGTTGGTAAGGGGTAATGGCGCAAAGTGCTGGATCTGGCCTTCTTCCTCCTTCGGGAGCCCAAAACAGGTTAAAGGTGTAAAGACAATATGGCGGAGGCATGCACAGGGCGAGGAGCAAGACAAAGATAGATAACAACTGTTGGATCACAGAGATCAATGGAGGAAATTGACATGGAGGGAGTTCAAGAGGAAATGGGAGCGAACAAACATGAGCCATCAGATCATAGGCGGACAGATCCGACAGCGGAGGAGCGATAGCAGTATCGCATCGGCGGGAGTCAGGGGCATAGCCTTAACACAGATGGTTGCGATATGCGATAGCGATCACATCGCATCGCAACATTGCATCGCAAAATCGCAATGTGGAGGGAGACAAAGGGCGGAGCCAACAACACACACATAGATGCGATATGCGATAGCGATCAGATCGCATCGCAATATCGCAGTGAAGAATACACAGAGTGTAACGGAGACAGTAGGGCACGAATGCGATTTGCGATAACGATCAGATCGCATTGCAATATCGCATCGGCGGAAGACAAGGGTGAAAGGAGGCGGCGGGGTTATATAGTTTATAAAGACACGTAGTTATAAAGGATTAATACTTTAGCGCCAGGGATTAAATGAAGAAATGAGTTTATATGGGATTTAAACAGGTTGTTGGGGCTTATGAGGTTTATAAACATGAACGCCCAGGAGCTAGGAAAATGAGGGCTTTAGGTACTTTTAAACGAAAATGATAGAGTTTTATAGAGAAACAGAAATAACAGGGATTATGGGAGTGTAAAAGAAACAAAGGAGGAAAGAAGCAAAGACCGCTGCTAGCACCTTTCTCAGCACAAACCAACCACCAGTCCTGGACTCGACCCTTTAATCAGTGAAGTTTATAGTAGAGCTAACAATTTCCTTGGGTTTGTAATATCAATCCCTTGGTTTTCTTAATCTAAGGGTTCATATTCCTAGGATTTTATATTACTCCCTTTGGTTTATTATTTCCTTGGGTTTATAATATCAATCCTTGGGGTTTATTAATCTAAGGGTTCATATTCGTAGGGTTTTGGCCAAGCATGGTCCAACGTCACATTGTGACAAAGATTGTCTCGATATGAAAATCAATCATGGTGAAGCATGGTCAACCATGGTTGAATGTCACATTGTGACAAGGGTTGTCTCAATATGAAAATCAATTGTGGTCAACCATGGTCAACCATGTTTATTTTATGGTTTATAATATTTATCTTAGGGTTTATATACCTTGGGTTTATAATATTAATGGCTTGGTTTTAATATTATTCCCTTGGGTTCATAATCCCTTGTGGTTTTAGTATTAACCCCTTGGGTTTATAATATCAATCCCTTGGGTTTATTAATCTAAGGGTTCAACCATGGTCGAGCATGGTCCAACATCGCATTGTGACAAAAATTGTCTCAATATGAAATCAACCATGGTCAACCATGTTTATTTAATGGTTTATAATATTTATCTTAGTGTTTATATACCTTGGGTCTATATTATTGCCTTGGGTTTAATATCATTCCCTTGTGTTTAATATTATTCCCTCGAGTTTAAGATTCCTTGGGTTTTTAATATTGATTCCTTGGGTTTATAATATAAATCATTGTCAACCATGGTAGTGACGGTCGACAATATTTTATAAAATCAATCACAGTCTACCATGTTTATTTAAGGGTTTATAATATTTTTCTTAAGGTTTATATATCTTGGGTCTATATTATTCCCTTGGGTTCAATATTTTTCCCTTAGGTTCATAATCCCTTGGGTTTTTAGTATTGATTCCTTGAGTTTATTATTCCCTTAGATTTATAATATCTATCATGGTCAACCAGAGTCAACCATCGTCAATCAAGTTCAACCATGGTCAGCCATGGTCAACCATCGTAGTGACGGTCGACAGTATTTTATAAAATCAATCACAGTCTACCATGTTTATTTAAGGGTTTATAATATTTTTCTTAGGGTTTATATATCTTGGGTCTATATTATTCCCTTGGGTTCAATATTTTTCCCTTGGGTTCATAATCCCTTGGGTTTTTAGTATTGATCCCTTGAGTTTATTATTCCCTTAGATTTATAATATTTATCATGGTCAACCAGAGTCAACCATCGTCAATCAAGTTCAACCATGGTCAGCCATGGTCAACCATGTTTATTTTAGTGTTTACAATATTTATTTTATGCTTTATATATCTTGGGTTTATAATATTAGTCCCTCGAGTTTTATATTATTCCTTTAGGTTCATAATCCCTTGGGGTTTTAGTTTAATCCCTTGGGTTTATAATATTAATCCCTTGTTTTATCAATTTAAGGGTTCAACCATGTGTTGGGTGTGTGTTATATTCTTTCCACGACTAAACGAGGGGTTAGAAGGGGCGCTGCTAGTTCCCCCTTTGTTGCATTGGGCGCAATGGGGGGGGGGGGGGGGGTTAGAGGGGGGCGATAGCCCCCCTTTATGGGTCTGGGGTGGCGCCTTGGGAATTTTTTTTTTACGCTATATTAGGTGGGCAGACCTACCTATGGTTTTGTGCATGAGTTTCGCACATGGTTTTGGGCATGATGGTTTTCTGTCTATCTTGTATATTCGATCAAGGGAACTACGATTATGTTCTAATCCTAGGTTAATGGATTTGGGTTTATGAATTCTTAAGAATGTATATATATGTGTTGTAACATTAAAAAGAATATAATGAAAAATCTCTCTGGTAGTCCCGGTTTTGGGATCCAGGGGAAAATATCTTTGTATATTTATTTTATGTTTTATGTTATCGCCATTGTTCATTTTCTGTTTTTAGAATTCGTATGCAAGCAATTTCGGTATAGGGTTAAAACCTACACCATGGTCGAGCATGGTTGATAATTCCTTTACTTTAAAGTATTAATCCCTTTGGTTTAAAATTATTCGCTTCGATTTATAATATTAATTCTTGATATGTATAATAATATATTAGAGTGTATAATCTTAGAGTATTTGATATTAATATTAAATTTGATATATTAATCTTAGGGCTTGCAATACTAATATTAGGGTTCAATATTAATTTCTTAGGTTTATAATCCCTTGAATTTATAATATTAACCTTAGGATTTATATTGCTAGGGTTTAATATTAATCCTAGGGTTTATATTCCTTTGGGTTTAATTAACTAATTATTTATTTATTTAATATAAGTGTACTACTTAATTGGTAATTTATTTTCAAATAATTAATTAAGTATTTCTGTTATTAATTTATTATTGTTAATCTTTAATTATATGAATTGTTAGTAGCAATAATTAAAATAAATATCTTTAAAAAAACAATATCTATATTTTTTAATAAATAATAGTAATAATTAATTAATTATTGTGAATTAATGAATTAATTAATTGAAATTAAAATAGAAATTAATTATTTAATATAAATAATTAAATATTGTTAATCTTTAATTATATGAATGAATTATTTATTATTATTAATTATTCAACCACATTTACTAATGTGATTGTGTTAGTATATAGTATCATGATATTAATGTAAATTAATAAGTAAAATATTAATTAATTATATTATATTAAATAATTAATTAGAATAATCAAATACATTATTATAGTTATGATTAAGGTACCTTAATTATCATACTTATTGTTAAATATATATATATATATATATATATATCAACAAAGATTCATTATATTATTAGGAAAGAGTTGCTTACATTTTGGTGGCCTTCGACTCTCCCTGCTTCACTCCAACCGGATTTGTTAGCGAGGAGAGCCGGACAAAAACATAAGAGGTATGCCCAGTGATTACATGTATCCCATGGACAAAATGGCCAGATGTTCCAAAAAACATACAAAACTAAAACACAGCCTGCAAATTTCATCTTAAGGAGGGGGGTTCTGAGCTTGATTACCCAGATCGGTTAGAGGCCCACGATATTCATGAATATGATAATTAATATGGGTCAGGTGCAATTTAATTTCATCCATTCTTTCATTGTTGTTGCGTTGAATGTGCCTCATGGAAGTCAGTTGTTCCAGGATCTCATTCTGACTAAACTGCACATCATTGATGTATGCCACGATCTCATTCATGTCCTCGTACCTATGTTCACAAATTATGTCCAGGTTGGCCTGGATATCTCAAAGTTGTTCTAAAATTGTGTCCATAGAAGGTGGATGTTCCACATGACCTAATGAATGGGCTGGGGCATCTGCAACCTCCCCTCCCACGTCGACACCTCCTACCTCTTCCTCATTGATATATTTCCCTCTGTTATCCAGTGCACCAAGTTGTCCACGACATCCACCACTATGGAGGGGATGCCCTCATTGACATATCATTGCAATTTCCCCCACCAAGTGCCTTCCCTGCCCAGACCACGCCCCATTGGCTACACCTTACCTGCTGACCACCTGAACCTAATACCGATGAGACCACCCACACCTCAGCCTCAACACTAAATCAACATTGTGGCTACCAACCACCCCAATGATACCTCTTCTGGACCCAGAAACTAACTCACAAAGACACCCCTATATAAAATCATGTAGATTCACAAGCTCATGCAATTTACTAAAGCACATGACTAGAATCTACTTCTACTTTCAACCAACATAAGCGAATAGATCGATGAAAACAATAATAGCAAGAGGAAGACAAATCAATGGAACATAGCACAATAATTTTTCCCGGGAAAGCCACAGCTCCAAACCCCTCCTATCTATATTGCATTAAATCAGAAATCCAAGATGATAATACAATGCTTGTTCTCACAAGAAAAATCCCAACACTCAGTATGATCAATCTCCTAGCTCACAAGCAAGCTCAAGCCAAATATTATCATCTTCTGCCAATCTCCAAGCCCCTATTTCTTTGCGCCCTTGGTCAAAGAATTCAGATGAATACAATATGCTATGCTCAACCTTGAGCTCAACCTGCATAAGTATTTCCTATCCTCTGCCTCATGACTTCCTTTGGCCAATACTTAGCCAAATTTCCAAGCCTCCAAGCTTCTAATTCTTTGCACAATTCCTAAGAGAATTAGCATATTTAAAAGGAAATTCCTCATCCATAATTGTGCAATCCAAAATTAAGCCTTTATCTGATTTCATGCATGATATTTATGACTCAGTAAATCATACAACTGATAGTACATTGTCCCTACACTCTAGTCTCAACTGGTTCTTTCTCTGAACTAACATGTATGAGTTTCTGATGAGGGAATCTTCAGTTAACTGGAGTAGTGCTAGTGAATGAATTAGTGCACCAACTAACTGTTAACTCTCTATTAGTTCCACAAACAGTTTGGAACTAATTTAACTTAACTTAACTCAGTAAACTGAGATATCTAATTACAACTCACAATTAAACTCATACTAAACCCATAAAACTTAGGGAGAACATATACATGACTGTACAATTTCCTGCAAATTCTCTACAAATCTACCTTTGAGATCTATGTAAAAAATCTAACTATAGATTAACTCGATAATGCAATATACCAAAGCAAAATACTATAATCTACTTCTACTAGCAAACTTGTGGAAGTTTAAAGATTGAGTTGAATCAGAGCTGAACACATATAACCATAAGAAGAAGAATTAATACACATGAAACACAGAAAATACTCAGGGGAAAGCCTCAGCTAAAAACCCCACTATCTGTATTATCATACAAGGTGGATATACATTAGAATTATGCAAAGCCTTAGCTCTCACAGCTAGCCAACTCTTAGTACAACCCTCCTGGATTCTCACAGGTAAACCTGGCTTCTCACAAGCCTTCCTCTCTGCCCTCCAAGCTCTTATTTCCTTACGCAGTTTCTCCGAGGTGATCCTCCTGTTACCAAGTGAAAGACTCTCAACCAAGTGGAACACTGATCTCTCACATTGATCTCACACCCTGTCAAAACTACGCAATCCTTCTGCATGCATGAGTTTCTTTTATAGGAGAAAACATGCAACTGATAGTACATTGTCCTTGACATTTAGCTCAACTGGGTCTTTCTCATAATAGACATGCATGAGTTTCTGATGGGGGAATCTTCAGTTATCTGGAGTACATTGGTTGAGTGCATGCATGCATCAACTAACTGATAACTCACATTAGTTCCTCAAGCAATTTGGAACTAATTTAACTGGACTTAACTCAGTAAACTGATCTAACTAATTATAACTCAATCTTATCTCCTTAATTAAGGGATAATCTGCTTAATTTAACAGATAATTGTTGCATGACTTCAAAAAAACCTCTAACTTGAATTTCTCCAACTAATTAATCCATAATGAATTAATTAATTATTTCCAACCAACTGGTGAGACTAAATTCGAATTTTAATTCACAATTTTAATTCAAGGACAAATTAAAATTGGAATATCTGGATTCTAGTTTTATCATTTCTTCTTGCTATTTTCAACACTCCCTCTCAACAAGAAAGGAATTCAACTCAATCCCGATCCTGAACCTTTGAAATGTTCTACATGCAACACTTCTCTCTAGTGTTGTTGCTCCAGCAACTCCAGAAAAAAAAAAACATCCAACCTGAATCAGTATGATGCATCTGTCATCAAAGTCTCTGACTACTATTGCCTCTATTGACTAAAAACTCTGCGCTTCTGTTGACTCAGCCTTTCTGCATTGTTTTCAATCCTTCTCTGTGATCTTCAGTATCTGACTGCTCTAGCCTCTGTCACTTTGATCTCTAATTGCATCAATCCCACTGATTCTTCCCACTGTATCCGTGTTGTTTCTGGTCCTTTCTCCCAGCACTACATCCGCACTGCACCTCCTCTCATCATGTTGCATCGTGTTGCCCACTGCTGCACTACAACTCAGTTACTGAGAAGTAAGTAATTGATCTCCCAACTGACCTCCCTGTTGGGCTAGAAACACCCTCTGATGCTGAAGCTCCCTCTGCCGCTCCATCCGCATCTGTCTCTACCCACTCAGCCAGTGCCGCTACTCCTCGTCAGGGCTCCTGTAGCAAGGTCTAATCAAAGAGGACGGGTACCTCAAGGATCCTACCACTATTTCAGCTTTCTTGGGACTACCACTTAACATCACCCCACCTCGCACCTGGAGGTATGGCTGCATGTGATCCCTCTGCCCACTTCTCCAAGTGTGACTCCTCCACAATTGTCTGGCACTTCTTCTGGGACTGCATGTTGAGAGGTAATGTACTCTCCCTCTCAACCACTAAGTATTTAACATTTTCCTTGCTCCTCAAGGCTTTGGATGCATCTTGAACCTCAAGAGTATACAGGTTCTTGACTCGTGAACCGATCTGCTTCACCTGTCTCATGGTGACATGTCTAAGGAAAACCTTTCCCTTACTGAAGACAACATCGTAGCCTTTGTCCTCCAACATCGCAGCCGATACCAAGTTCTTCTTCAGTCCAGGCACATACTTCACATCGGTCAAGGTGATAGAAGCTCCATGATCCCTCTGAAAAGCAATAGTGCCTACTCCTGAAACACTAAACCTTTCATCGTCACCCATCTCTATGTGCATCTTGAGGTCTTTCTCCTCCAAGGCACTGAATAAACTTTTATCACCAGTCATGTGGAATGAGACTCCATTCTCAACATACCAACCACAACCCATCATCGATGATACCATGCATGCGATGAGGGTAAAGTCTATTTCAAACTGAGAGGTCAATGCCTCACCTTTCGATCATTCCAAGGATCCCTTCTTGGACTTCTTCGATGGGAAATTAGACGCATAATGTCCCATCTCAATATTTTTATTTTTATTTTAAAGTATGATATGAATTTGATTTGCACCTGCAACCTCGAACTTCAAACTTCGAATTCTCTTCTCCGTATGTTGTTCATAACTCCAATAAACTTAGCTCTGATAAACTTGGCTCTGATACCATGTAGAATTTTCTGCAAATTCTCTACAAATATACATTTGAGATCTATGTAGAAAATATAACTATAGATTAACTTGATAATGCAATATACCAAAGAAAAATGCTATAATCTACTTCTACTAGCAAACTTGCAGAAGCTTAAAGATCGAGCTGAATCATAGCTGAACACATATAATCATAAGAAGAAGAATCAATACACATGAAACACAGAAAATACTCAGGGGAAAGCCTCAGCTAAAAACCCCACTATCTGTATTATTATACAAGGTGGAAATACATCATAATTATACAAAGCCTTAGCTCTCAGTACAATCCTCCTAGATGTTCACAGGCAAACCTGGCTTCTCACAAGCCTTCCTCTCTACCCTCCAAGCTCCTATTTCCTTGCACAGTTTCTCCTGGGTGGTCCTCCTGTTACCAAGTGGAACATTGATCTCTCACACTGATCTCACACCCTGTCAGAACTACACAATCCTTCTGTGCATTTATCCTTCTGCATGCATGAGTTTCCTTTATAGGAGAAAACATGCAACTGATAGTACATTGTCCTTTACATTTAGCTCAACTGGGTCTTTCTTAGAATAGACATGCATGAGTTTCTAATGATGGGATCTTCAGTTATCTGGAGTACACTGGTTGAGTGCATGCATGCATCAACTGACTGATAACTCACAATTAGTTCCTCAAACAATTTGGAACTAATTTAACTGGACTTAACTCAGTAAACTGAGCTAACTAATTACAACTCAAATATAACTCAATCTTATCTCCTTAATTAAGGGATAATCTCCTTAATTTAAGGGATAATTGTTGCATGACTTCAGAAAGACTTCTAACTTGAATTTCTCCAACTAATTAATCCATAATGAATTAATTAATTATTTCCAAGTAGCTGGTGAGACTAAATTCGAATTTTAATTCAAGGACAAATTAAAATTGGAATATCTGGATTCTATTTTTATCATTTCTTTTTGTTATTTTCAACAATGACTTCAAAAAGACTTCCAACTCGAAATTCCTAAGCTAATTAAGTTAATTAAACTTAATTAAATATTTACAAGTTTCTATGAGAATAGAATTTGATTTTAATTCCTAGTTTAATTCAAGGACAAATTAAACTGGAATTTCTGGATTCTAATTTTAACATTTCTTATTTCTATTTTCGACACTCCCTCTCAACAAAAAAGGAATTCAACTCAATCCCGATCCTAAACCTTTGGAATGTTATGCATGCAACACTTCTCTCTAGGTTTGTTGCTCCAGCAACTCCACGAAAAAAAAAACATCCAACCTGAATCAGTATGATGCATCTGTCATCAACATATCTGATTGTTATTGCCCCTGTCAACTGAAAAATTTGTGCTTCTGTTGACCTTACCTTTCTGAACTATTTTCAACCCTTCTCTGCAAAACAAAAAACAAAAAACAAAAACATCCAACCTGAATCAGTATGATGCATCTGTCATCAAAGTATCTGACTGTTATTGTCCCTGTCAACTGAAAAATTTATGCTTCTATTGACCCTACCTTTCTGCATTGTTGTCAACCCTTCTCTGCGTTGTTTAGTATTTAACTACTCTAGCAACTGTCACTTTGATCTATGACTACATCAATCCCATTGCTTCCTCTCACTACTATGCACTTTGGGTTCCCGTACCAAGGTACGATCCATGAGATAAAATCTCTCAATGGACTCGGCCCAATTTCATCCCTCTTGGAACTATCACTTCACATCGCCCCACCTCACACTTGGAGGCATGGTTGCATATGATCCCTCAGCCAACTTGGCTCAAAATTTCCCCCTACTGGAGGTCTCTGCATGAGTGGATGGCTCCACTCAGTCTCCTCTCGACTTCTCTAATTGTGGTTGCTCCACAATTTTCTGATACTGCTTCTTCTCTACTTGAATGGATCTCTCCACTCGGTCTCCTCTCAGCTTCTCTAGTTGTGGCTACTCCACAACTTCCTTATGCTGCTTCTGAGGCCTCTTCTGGGGTTTCATGTTGAGAGGTAATTTACTCTTCCTCTCAACCACCAAGTCTCTAACTTTTTCATTTCTCCTCAAAGCTTTGCATGCATCTTGAACCTCAAGAGCATATAGGTTCTTGACACATGAACTTATATGTTTCACCTGTCCTGTGGTGATGTGTCTAAGGAAAACCTTTCCCTTACTAAAAACCACATCATAGACACGATCTTCCAATACCACGACTAAAACAAGATTCTTCTTTAGTCTTGGAACATACATCACATCTATGATCCTGAGAGGGGAGCTAGACTCCCTCTGAAAGGTAACCGTACCAATCCCAATAGCTCTATACCTCTCTCCATCTCCAAACTCTAGGCTATGCTTGACGTCTTTCTCCTCAAAATCACTGAAGATATCTCTATTCCCCATCATATGGAATGAGGCACCGCTGTCAAGATACCACATGCCTCCCATGATAGTGTTGTCCATGCATGCAATGAAAGTGAAATCAAGTTTGAATTGTGAAGCTAGAGCTTCACCTACTGCTGCTATTGTCGACTCCTTCTTTCTTGCTTTCTTATGTGGGTAGTTCTTGGCATAGTGTCTGTGCTCATGACAGTGAAAACACTTGACTTTCATCAAGTCCATCTTCTTTCCACCCTCCTCGCCTTGGGACTTCTTTCCCTTGGACTTCTTTCAATTACTCGCTAAGGCAAAATCCTCTTCCACTTCCATGGAAGAGGTCTCATCTCTGGTGTTCCTCCTCATCTCCTCCTACATCAAATCCAACCACAGCCGTTCCCAATCTGGCAGCTTCTCCCAACCATTGACAAAGTCCTGATAACTATGCCAACTCTTCGGGAGTACTAGAAGAGCGAGACTCACCATATCGTCCTCGACAACCTTGATTCCAACACTTGCAAGTTCATCACGACATTGAGTGAACTTGGTCAAGTAATTTAGAATTGAGTTGTTGGCTCCATCTTGATTTTTTGAAGTTTATCTTTCAATGCCAACTTCCTTTAGTCATTGTTATTCTAGGAAAGGTCCTTCAATGATTTCCACATAGCATGCGGACTGTCCTTCCCATGGAGACTTGAGACAATGTGGTCTCGAACTCCCTCAAGGATTATCTGCCTCGCCCTTACCATACACTTCTTCCATTCGACTATGTACTGAGCATCTGATGTTGGTGGCTTAGGAATGTCCTTATCAATGAATTCCTTCTAGCTATTATACTCCTACACGGCCTCCATCCTGTCCTTCCAGGCTATATATTTCGAGCTTGCATCCAAGGCATACTCAAGCCACAAACCGTAGAACACCATATTCCAATCCTGAAGTATCAAATGCAAATTTGAATTTCGCCTGTATCCCTGAAATCAAAACTTTAAAATCTCCTCTAGTATATTGTTCTCAGCTCCAATACCATGTAGAAAATCCTATAGATTCACAAGCTCATGCAATTTACTAAAGCACAGGACAAGAATCTACTTCTACTTTCAACCAGAAGAAGCCAATAGATCGATGAAAACAATAATAGCAAGAGGAAGACAACTCAATGGCACATAACACAGTAATTTTTCCTGAGGAAAGCCACAACTCAAAACCCCTACTATCTATATGGCATTAAATCAGAAATCCAATATGATAATAGAATGCTTGTTCTCACAAGAACAATCTCAGCACTGAGTATGATCAATCTTCCATCTCACAAGCAAGCTCAAGCCAAGCCTTAGCCTCTTCTGTTCCTCTCCAAGCCCTTATTTCCTTGCGCCCTTGGTCAAATAATTTAGATGAATACAATATGCTCAACCTTGAGCTCAACCTGCACAAGTATTTCCTATTCTCTACCTCATTACTTCCTTTGGCCAATACTTAGCCAAATTTCCAAGCCTCCAAGCTTCTAATTCTTTGCACAATTCCTGAGAGAATTAGCCCCTATTTAAAGGGAAATTCCTCATCGATAACTGCGCAATCCAAAATTAGGTCCTTCTCTTATTGTATGCATGATATTTACAACTCAATAAATCATACAGTTGATATTACATTGTCCTTGCACTCTAGTCTCAACTGGGTCTTTCTTTGAACTGACATGCATGAGTTTTTGATGGGGAATCTTCAATTAACTGGAGTAGCACTAGTAAATGCATTAGTGCACCAACTAACTATTAACTCTCTATTAGTTCCACAAATAGTTTGGAACTAATTTAACTGAACTTAACTCAATAAACTGAGTTATCTAATAACAACTCACAATTAAACTCATATTGGACCCCTAAAATTTAGAGAGAACATATACATGACTTCATAAATACTTCCAACTCAAAATTCCTGAGCTAATTAAGTTAATTAAACCTAATTAACTATTTACAAGTTACTACAAGAATAGAATTCGATTTTAATTCTCGTTTTAATTCAAGGAAAAATTAAACTGAAATTTCTGGATTCTATTTTTAACATTTCTTGTTGCTATTATCAACATCCCCGACCTAGCGAGAAAAGAACTCATAAACAAAGGCAATGTGAAAGAAGTGAAAAGACCAGAGCCCTCACACCTACGACTCTCAAGGTCTTCAACGAGGACATAGAAAACCCACATTACACTAATAAGGCCACTAGGAATGGAGTCCCAATGGGGAGATAAAGAGCCTACAGGAAAAGGGCCAACCTCAAGAATTAGTAGACATATCCACTAGACTGACTACCCACAAAAGTGAAAATAAAATAACAAGTTAGCTGCCCCAGAGCCATCCAACAACTAAGGCTTCTTCCATAAAGAAGTATAGCTACAATACCCACTGAAAGAGATTCCCAAAAACCCAATTAAGGTTCCCAGGTGAGACAATAAACCACCTGCCACCCAAGAAAAAACTAAAACTCCCACCCCAACCATAATCTCCAAGGCCTATCAATGAGACCCCCCACTATCTCCTCTAGGTCCAGGATTGAAGAAAAAGACCTCTACAATCTACATTTCCCCAACATGGGCCTCTCAAGTCCAAATTCTATAGTAAAAAATAGCCTAGAGAGGAATATACATGTAGATACATTATGTTACGGATGTCTGCATACAACAAACAAGGAACCAGTCCCATGTGACAGGTTTTCTTGCAGATTCAGGCTAGCCTTCCACATAACCCTCACCTAATAATCGACATCAATCTCAACTTCTAATCATTGGTCTGTAGACAACGTCAGAGCAACACCCTGTAAAGCTCACATTGACAGAACCTCCAACCAACCTTCCTCACATTTCTCGGTTACAACTGATGCCCATAACTTTTTCAACCCAAAACCATATAATCTTCCCTATCTTGAGAATGTTTGAGTATTGTTAAAGTATTTTAAGCTATATTAATTATAAATAATGTTGCTTATTTTTTTTTCCAGTCTAAATGATTTCATTAATTCCTCAAAAGATTACATCGGTCATTCTATAGACCCTCCACTCTCTGAGATTTACTCTGACTTGATTTATTAGACAAGTGTTGGGAGCAGGATACCCCAAGGGCAGTTTTGGCGCTAAAAGCCCATGTTTTAGTCAATTTTTTGTAATATTATTATAAAGACTCTGCATTTTTTGGTCGCAAATCGTGAAGGTATTATGTGTCACAAAGGGTAGTCCACCCTTAGTTTTGTAAAGTAAAGTCGGCTGTAAGAGATCTACCCATGGTCCGCGGACCATGGGATTGTATAAAAAGAGCTAAGCTCTAAGTAGTTAGTAGGATAACACGAGGAAGAGAGTCATAGCTTTAGAGTAAGAAGTTTAAGTCTTGGGTTGTAGCATAGGTAGAGGCTCTGCAGCTGAGTGCGCAAAGGCCTAGGTTAGAAGTCTGCAGCTGAGTGCGAGGACCCCTGCAGTTGTGTGCGTAAGGTGAATAGAGTCTATAATACTTGGAAGATATTAATAAAAAGATTTATTCTGCAATTTTTGTGTATTTTTTTTGTTAATGGGTTTGGATATGTTGTGTATGAATTTCCTTTATTATGCTTATATGATGCACGAATGAATGCAATTACATTGAATAATTGAATGCAATCACAAATATCTGCTTACGCGGTGATAACTTTAAGTATTTGACAAGATAAGCAAATCACTTAGGATAATTGAGGAATCTGCATGGCACACTACTATAGCAGCACAAAAGTACCTGAGCTACAGGTTAGAGCTACGCAAAGGTCGATTGTGTACTTTCGCGAAGGTATTGAAAGACGGAACAGAGGGTTTGTCTTACAAGACCTAGAGCGAGATCACCTACGCGAAGGCAGGGATAGAAGAGATCAAACGACATCACAACCATCTCAAGGGTGCGGAAACTTGGTTCCAGCATCCCCCCATACTGCTTCGGGTGAGACTTCGGTCCGCGCTCCACGGGCTGATGTCGAAAGGGCCAGTAGTGTAGGGATTTTCTTGGCTAAATAACGTTGAATCTGGGTCATGCCCCCTCAAACCAACAAATGGTTCCGTTGCTGGGACCGGAATCTTCATAAGAGATGTGTGATGTCGTATCAGTGGAATCCAACTAAGAAGGAGATTGGAGACTAGTTGGATAGAAAGATCCATGAAGTCGTAGCACAGAAAAACAGAAACCCGCGACTGACAAAGGAACAGTGGTTGGACCGATAACTGTATACAGATATCCACGAGATATTTTTCTGCTCTTTCCCTATTGAGCTATATGAATGGATCACGAAGCTAATAGATAGCCAAGGAAGGTGGAAACTTGACGGTCCTATTGTGCGGACCCCAGAGCTAGTGCAAAGGTTGGAAGCATCAGAGGATAAGATCACTCGCGCTGTCAATCATTGGCTCGATCACGTCATAGGAGGATTTGTGACTAAATTCTCACTCAACACCTCAGTCAGCTATAGCGAGGTGGAGCGATGCTTTTTCAAAGGACCACAAGGTAAGTACGTAAAATCTTTGAATTCTTGGATTAAAATGCTGTTGTGCGAAAAACGGGTTATGCAACTACCTTGATGTCCGGGACTAAGCGAAGTGGAAAAACTTACAGGGATGAAGGAAATAAGGGTCCAGAGTATAGCCCCTTGATTTCACCTCCGCGAAGAGACAAAGAAGGGATAGCGAAGGTTTCTTCGCGAAGTGTTATCCAGTTAATAAGAAAAGGATTCCCACAAATACCACCTCCACCCACACCACCTCCGACTTCACCACCGTCACCTTCGACTACGCCTGTACCACGTCCACTCCCACCACGATTCAGTATGGAAAACACAGTGAAGTTACCTTTGTTCAAAGGCTTGGGAAATGAGGACCCGGACCAATTCTGGTTCGTTTTGAGGGTTGTATGGGAAGCTCAAGTTGTTACAGATGATCATATAAAGAAGGTGACTTTGGTTAGTGCTCTGCAAGATCACGTGCTAACCTAGTATATTAAGTACTCTAACAATAACCCGAATGCTGGAGTAACGGACATCCAGGCAGCACTAAATAGGGAATTTAGTACGCCTAAATCTGAGGCGCAGTCGATTGTGGGATTCACTGAGATCACGATGCAACCAGGCAAGACCCCTTGGGAACTAGATAAGAGGGTGAAATGTACAATCCACGAAGCCAACATGAATTTGATAGATGGACAACATCATGAGTGGTTTCTGGCTTCGCTACTACCACACTTAAGGAGTGCACTGTCGCAGCAGAGATAATAGCTCAGGAAAAGGCCTTCGAGATTGCGATGAGACTACATGAGACTCTGATGCAAGATCCTAATCTAGGAGTTCAACAGATCCATGCGCAGCTGAAGAACCTATGCCTTGAGATGCAAAGTCTGAAGCAGGACAGGACGGTTCAACCAGAGGTACGCGAGGACGTATGGTGCTTGAAATGTAAGAGTCAGGGTCATGAAAAAGACCATTACCTGGTCTTTGAAAATTACCTTTCAAGAGGAGGACCCTTGCCTTTAAGGCTAGAAGCTCAAGCAGGACCTAGCGCGGGGCCTGCTTTATGGTGCGCTATCTGTCAGGTAGTCGGAAAACATGCCACAGATAACTGTCACTTGCTACAAAAGTATGTACAAGCACCGCAACAGCTGTTCTGCAACTTTTGTAGGTCAGTAGGACATGATGAGCGTACTTGCAGGAGCTATGAATTGATGATGGATAGAACTCCTACCTATAGGATTCAGGCCAAAACGTAGCCCCTTAACTAGAATGCATGGATGGTGCAGACAGGATTTCAGGGGCGCGAACAAGGCCGAGGCGAAGGAGGACTTGGTAGAGGTCAAGGACAGTTGATTTGCTACAATTGCAGAGGACCAGGACACTATGCCCATGATTTCACTAATCCAACGTGTCCATCGTGCAAGTATTGCACGTTGTTTGATCATGAAACAGAAGATTGTCCTACGTTGATAGCTAGGATATGTGACAAAGGGGCGCTACCACCTTCGCCGACTAAGAACCAGCAAATGATGAGACCTGAGCCGCACTAGGAAGATCCAAATGTAAACATAGTACTCAGGAGTGGAATCGCGACGGGAGATGACAAAGGGAAACAACCAGAAGAGAGTACATGGGTTCGTAAAGCCCTAGCGAAAGAGGCTGAGTTTGATTTGGAGCGCGCTTGGGAAACCTTCACGGAAGCTAATAAGAGCTTCACTGAGGCCTCCACCTCGGGAAGCAAGGATGAGCTTGAGCCCGAGATGGACCCCTCTATGCTCACAACTTTCCTGGAAACCTATATGAAGTTACTGCGTAAAAGTAAGGTTGTGAAAGGATTACAAGAACTCATCAATAGACGTGGTGGAACTGTGCTAGGTGAGTCATGTGTAGTACGAAATATTGGCAAGTATAAAACAAGGACAAGACAGGAGATGAGACTGACCGCACAAATAGGAGAGTATGAAATGGATCAGGTCATTTTGGACCTGGGGTCAGATGTGAATGTCCTAACAAAGAAGAGTTGGGAACGAATGGGGAGACTTGCGCTGCAATGGTCTCCGATTCAGCTAAGGATGGTGAATCAGTAGAAAATCATACCCATGGGGCGGCTGCAGGGGGTGACTGTGGATATTGAGGGAGCGAGCGCACTGGACGATTTTGAAGTAATAGAGATAGTGGATGACAACAATCCCTACCCTGCGCTCCTGGGAATTAACTAGGCTACTGATATGAATGGGTAATCAATCTGAAGAAGTGAAAGATGATCTTTGAGAAGAAATCATTGTGTGTAATAATAGCCCTCGATCCTGCTGAAGGATCGCGCTATACTGAACCTATCCGTGATTATGAGAGTGATGAAAACCTGGAATGTATCTATGAGATAACATTTCGAGACCAAGATTGGGTGAATCCCACTGTAGATGGAAGGGTTACCTGGGATTGTGAGATTTCCTACACTTTGGACTCTGACAAAGAACTAGAATGTTGGCAAAATCGGTTCCATGAAGTAACTACGTTGAATTTCAACATGATGACCCGGTCACTGCGTTGTGTGTCATCAGAGGTAAGAAACATGCCTACTTATGATGGTCTAAATGAGGTATATATAATTTTGGATGCATTTGAAAGGGAGGTACTAGAAAATTAGTTCCTCCAGGCCTTGGACTAGGCACTACGCGCTATGTCCGCAAGATGGTGGGTTATGCATAAGGGAAGCTTTGATGATTGGTGCAAATGTAGGAAGATGATGAGAACACGATTTTGGAAGCCTAAGATGCGACTAACAGACAAGTACGATGGGCAGAATGGTCCGTGTGTGCATCTGGCCAAATGGACGCAGGCTTATGGAGAAAAACCCAAACCTAAGTGGGTGCACTTGTTCTGTCATACCCTTGATGTTATCCCAATGAATTGGTATATAGAAATAGAGCTCTGCCATGGGAAAGGCAAATGGGATATCCTGCGCGAAGGATTCAAGATGACATTCAGTTCTGAGGACTGATTTGACAGTATTGATGAAGCGCTACAAGAGGTGAAAGCAACCATCCTTAGGATACTATGAGATCCTTTAGACCTAATTCAGCCTGAAGGGCTGCTCAACTGAGTCACATGCTCGAATGTTATAATATAACTATTGAAGCAGAGGACGAGGATCTGTAGAAGATTAACATTCCAGAAACAGAAGGACACCGTGAGGTTCAAGGACCGCAAATTGAGAACCCTGATATAACTATGCCAATGAAAACAAAACAAGTGAACATCGGTACGGAGGCAAAGCCCAAATTCACGAATATTGGAGACTACTAGGACGACGCGGTGGTGGATAAGGGCGTTGAATTGCTTTGTGAATACCAGGACTTATTCCCTACCAAGTTTACGGATCTGAAAGGAATAATCAGAGACCTAGGAGTGATGAATATCACGTTAAAGCCCGATGCGAAGCCAGTTAAGCAGAGGCCTTACCACCTCAATCTGAAATACAAGGAGAAGGTCTGCTTAGAGCTAGAAAAAATTCTAACGACAAGTATCATTAAGCCTATGGAAGAATCTGATTGGGTAAACGCAATGGTAGTGCAAGAGAAGAAGCAGAAGGATGAGATAAGAATATGTATGGATCTTAGAAAACTGAATGATGCTTGTGTGCATGATCCTTTCATGACTCCATTCATGGATGAAGTGTTGGACAATGTAGGTGGCCAAGAAGCATATTCCTTCACTGATGGGTTCTCTGGGTACCACCAAATCAAAATCGCACCGGAGGACAGGAGCAAGACAACCTTCACAACTGAGTGGGGTTGTTTTCAATACATTGTAATGTCGTTTGGATTGAAGAATTCACTTGCAATCATTTCGCATGTGGTTGTTGCGACATTCAAGGAATTTATTCATAAGTTCCTGGAGGTATATTTTGATGACTGGACTATATTTGGGCTGGTTAAGCACCACATAGCGAGCTTGCGCTTGATGTTGGATACTTGTCAAAGATACTAGATCGCACTCAATCTCAAGAAGTGTATGTTCTGTGTTCCTTTTGGGAACCTATTGGGGCATGTGGTTTGCAAACAAGGACTAATGGTAGACCCCACAAAGATCACAATGATACTGAACTTGGAAGCACCAAGGAATGTGAAATAGTTGCACGCTACTCTGGGACATACGGGATATTACAGAAAGTTTATCAAAAGCTATGCCCAGAACACCACGCCGATGGAAAAATTGTTGAAGAAGGATGTCACGTTCTACATGAACGATGACTGTAAGAAAATCTTGGATATATTGAATGAAAATATGGTTATCGCGTCGATTCTAGTCTTCCTGGACTGGAAGAAAGAGTTTCATGTACATGTCGACGTGTCATGTATAGCACTGGGGGAATTAATAACATAGGATGGCGGAGAAGGCTTGGACCATCCTATCGTGTTCGCAAGCCACAGATTATCCAAAGCAGAGAAGAACTATTCTACCACTGAACGCGAGGGGCTAGCTATGGTGTATGCGCTCCAGAAGTACCGGCACTACTTGTTAGGAGGCCATTTTAAGATGTATATGGATCACTCTGCATTGAAGTAACTGGTCAATAAGCCTGTGTTAGGGGGGGTGAATCTGCAGATGGCTCTTATTGTTCCAAGAGTACGATTTTGAAGTTGTTGTAAAGCTTGGACAATTGAACGGGGGACCGACCATCTGTCATGCATCGAAACAGGGGAGGAACCTACTAACTTGGAAGAAGGATTGCTTGATGCACAACTATTTATAGTGCGTGTCGCAGATGGTCATTTCGAGGATATACTACACTTCCTAACAATAGGAACTGCACTAGAAGGATACTTTGTCCAGCAAAAGAAGGAATTAGTGGTGCATGCAACAGATTTCTCTCTCATTGTTGGGCATCTATACAAGATGGGGAATGATGAGATATTGTGATGGTATGTACCTAAGTTCGAATGAATCATCATCCTCGCAGATGCTCATGGGGGTGTCACAGGAGGACACTATGTAGGGAGAGCAACCGTGCAAAAGATTCTACGCACAGGGTTGTGGTGGACAAACCTTCATCAGGGTTCAAAAGCATATTACAAGGCGTGTGATGTATGTCAAAGAACAGGAAAGCCATCATGCAGGGATGAAATGCCTTTGAATCCACAAATGACGTTGCAACCCTTTGAAAAGTTGGCTATATATTTTGTAGGACCCATCCAGCCACAAGGAAAGACAGGAGCGAGGTACATTAGTATTTGACTCGTTGGGCAGAAGCACAGCCGGTGAAGGATTGCACGGGCACGATGACCAAGAAGTTCTTATTTGAGCATGTACTAACGCGATTTGGATGTCCAAGGACCTTGATGAGTGATCGTGGTACACAATTCCTGAATGAGACGATCAGCGCACTAACAGAGGAATTTCAAGTATATCACCAGAAGAGCACACCTTATCACCCACATGCTAATGGGACAGTGGAGGCATTTGACAAAGTGCTTGAAAAGGCGCTGACCAAGGTTTGCAATGCTCAGCGAAGTGATTGGGACCTGTGCATACTTGCAGTATTGTGGGCTTATCAAATGACATGCAAGAAGTTTACGAGACAAATCCCTTTTAGGTTTGTCTATGGTATGGAAGTCGTAATTCCTATGGAATACATCATGCCTAGTCTATGCATAGCAGCGCTCATAGGTATGACGGATCGCGGAGCCCTGGAAGAGAGGCTTGTCCAGCTGGATGAGCTCGCAGAAGAAATATTTTTGGCTAGATTTCACCAGCAGGTCCAAAAGCAGCGTGAAAAGACATGGCATGATCGACACATCAAGTTGCACACATTTAGGGTAAATGATCTAGTTTTTTTGTATGATAGTAAGTTTGATAAATTCCCTGAAAAATTCAGGATGCACTGGTTAGGGCCTAATGTTATTAAGGAGATTACCGACGGAGGAGCGGTACAGCTGGTCAAGTTAAATGGAGAACCCTTCCCAAGAAAGGTGAATGGCAGTTGCTTGAAGCCATACACCGACACTTTGGCCAAGTGACTAAACAAAAGTAGCAGCCTTAGCACTCTAGGCAGCTAAAAGGAGGCACGGGACTATAAACTACACTGCCCAATTTGGGGATCTACGCGATTGGAAGATGGTGCGAAGCAAGGACGTGTCACTGGGTCTACGACAACATGGAGGGAGTTGCGCTACATAGGAAGAAATCGCGTAGGTCAACTAGAAAGTGACCGTTAAGGTTACTGTTCATGAAAAGATGGCAGAAGTGAGGCCAAATGGAGCAGGCAACCGGCATTTAGGACAAAATTTATGGCTTATATCCTTGAAAATCTGTCGCCAATCCACATTAATGAACTGACTTCGATGGGAACGGTCAGATTTGAATTCAATTTGCCCTATAAATTACAAGTGCCTGTCCAACAAGAAACACTTGGCATTTTTAGTATTCAATTGTTGAGCTCTCAGATGCCTATGGATCCAGAGTTTTTCGCAGCTCTCAAACAGACCCCTGCATTTGCGAACTTTCTTGAGACTTTGCGAGTACTGATAGAGAGTGTTATGTCATCACCCCCAGAAGTTATCAATACAAAGTAAGTGGTAGAAGATCCAACACAAGAGATGGAGAAACAGGCCGAAGAAGCTGCCCCAGAAGTAGCCAAAGTACTAGCGGAGGTCCCTAAATCCTCGAGAACACCGAGACCAAAGCCAACCCCAACCAAGGAGACCTTGAAAGATAAGAAGAGCAAGAAGCCTACCATCCCGATGCGCGCATCACTAAGACGAAACACAACAAAGCCCACTACCCAGGATAACGGCAAGGTTGTAAACCTAGAGGCAGAAGAGGAGGATATCGAAGACATCCCCATGGATGATGAGGATGTGGGAGTAGAAATAAAGGAGGTTGAAGCCCAGGGTGCAGACCCTATTACATGGTTGTCGAAGTATGTCCCTCCACGCAAGCCTAAGTCTAAGGTCCCCAAGGACATTGATGAAAGTAAGATTCCCCTGCAAACCTCATTGCTACCAGATGAGATCACTTTTGACGATCTGCGTGTGGCACAGGTGCCGATTTTGAAGCTCGAAGACTGGGACTTGGCGAACCATGAGAAGTTCCCACACCTGGAGACCGAATAGTCGATGTGTCGTTTCATAGACAGACAGACAGGGATGACTGTACTAGAGCCACGGAAGTGGCTCAGAGGAGTAGAGAAGGCGAGATTACTCAACCTGCTCTGGATGTCGCACTATAACCGCACCCCCGTGACAGTTTTAGTCATCAAGAAGCTATTGTGCTTGGTGCATAATGGGTGTCTATGGCTAGATGATCCAATACCCATCACCGATATGTTGATTCACTGCATCACACGCCTACCGTATACAGGAAAAAATCCAGCAATGATTTTTGGTGGCAAGGGTGGCGAGCTGGCACTCGCAGAATCGATGAAAGAGAAGTTTAAATTGGTGAAGAAGTCACGCGGGTATGCAATCTCCAACATCTGTGACCCCGTTGTGAAGGTGGAAACATAGATCCTTGCAGGGAAGGTGATGCAGAAGTTCTGCGCCAACGAGGCGTCGGCACTTGTCGTCGTGCTCGCACAGCAGTGTGCGGAAGGATTCCAGTTTAACTAGTCGGACTACCTTCACGGCGAGTTCTTGACCAACTGCCATGAAGCGCAGGAGGAGAGCAAGACGTTCCACTACGCATGGCTCTTGTTCTCGATTGTGCTTATAGCGTGGGAGCTATCGGAAGAAATCCAATTCCCCTCAGTCGTGCTGGACCTCCCTGAAGCAGCGAAGTACGCTTCGCTGTGTGAAACCAAGGACGTGAAGCGTGTTCGAGATAGCAAAATCTTCTAGATCCTGATGGAATGAATATCAGGATGGTTATCAATCACAAGCCGCGATTTTTGCCCATGGTATATGCTAACCTGAAAAGCTATGCTGAATTCAAAGCTGATTTCCATCGGATCTCAATCAGGGCGAGGAAGGACCCTGCGCAGAAGTGGTACGATCTACCATACCTAGCCACAAATGATGCCATTGATGCGGTGTTGGATAAATGGTCAGCGAAGTGGCGCACCTCCATGGACTTGCCAGTGGTTGGAAGCAAGTCCACCACACAAAAGAAGAAGAATAAGGCCAAGTTGAAGATGGCGTAGCTGGTCGAGAAGAGGAAGAAGGAGGTCGCTGAGAAGGCCAAGGTAGAGCAGACAGGACAAGAGGCAAGAAAACAAATGGGAGGTACAGAGTAGGGCTCTCACAAAGGCGCACGGTCGCCTTCACCTGCAACTGAAGAAGAGGACACAGAGCAGCACGGTGCAGACCCTCAGGAGACATCCAGCCGTATTAAGTGCCCGAGAGAGCTGGAAAAGGGAGGGTCCAAAAAGAAGTCCAAGGCGACCAAGACCTCGCTGGACCCCATCACACTAACGGAGGGAGATTTATACAACATCGGTGACACAGTCAGAGATGTCACCGCGGAGGCCCTGCAGCAATTTGAAAAGCAACAGCAGATCATCCTAAGGGCCATCTAGACTGGACTACAGGAGTTGCAGGCCCGTGCGTCGCAAGTTGGTACAACGTTTACCAACTTGGCTATCGGCACATCAGAGGCCCGATATGCTGCACACAAGGGCTTCTAGTGTGCTAGTATTGCCGGATGGAGCACTGACAACAAAAAATGAGGCTAACATGCCCACTGTCAGTGCCTTGAAGGGAGTAGGATTGAACTTGGCAGTGCTCTCGTGTGAAGCACTCCACTCTTTGCAGGATGGAGTAATTGCAGAGCTAAGGGCTCGCGAGCACCACACCCTCCAAGTGATCAGCAAACAGAGAATAAACAATGAGCAGATGGCCTTACATAGGAATGTTGTCATCGCTACCGAGACCAAGGCGACCAACCAACGATAGAATATCATACAGGTCGTGGAGGAGGCCTATAGAATGGTCCCGAAATTGGCCATTTCAGAGGAGCTAGTCAAGGTCGGCATCCGTAAATTGGCCACAGGGGTGCGCGACACTCAAACGAAGATGGTGTGGTTATAGTTGGATCTGAACTTGCAGATTACAGAGATCCAGTTGATGGCTCAGCCTTCAACACCACCAGAGGTCAAGGAACAGCGGATGTTCATTGTCACAGAAGCAGTTGTGCAGTAGAGAGTGCAGTAGCAGACTGCACATAGTTGTTTGAACAATCATTTGAGGTCCTAACTAGCTTGCAGGAGGACCCAAACATCTAGAGGCTCGAGATGGAAGTGCACGAACTCCAATAGCGCTATGATGAAGTTAAGGGCACAGCACGAACCGTTGCACTAACACAGAGGTTAGCCAAGCTGCAGGAAGCCAAGCAGCTGAAGGAACAGGTGGACGCAGCGCTGCACAAGGAAGCAGTGCTGAAGGCGCGACTCAAGCCCTGGCTGGAGGAAGCTTATGCAGTTACAGGAAACATTGAAGGCAAGCTTGCGACTCTGCAAGCGATGCAACAACAGCTTTAGGTCGATAGCATAGGGGCAGTAACTGAGAAGATAGTCGAAGATGCAAAGCAGGCATCATCTCAGTGCACAACTAAAGTTGCGGTCATTAGTGTTGAGTTAGACGAGCTTCGTGTAAAGATATTCGCACCTACCGAGTGACTCGAGGGCGAGTCACGATGTTTGTGTTGGGGGGCTATTGGGAGCGGGATCCCCTAAGGGCAGTTTTGGGGCTAAAATCCCATGTTTTAGTTAAGTTCTTGTAATATTATTGTAAAGACTCCGCATTTTGTGGTCGCGGAGCGCGAAGGTATTATGTGTCACAAAGGGTAGTTTGCCTTAGTTTTGTAAAGTAAATTCGGTTGTAAGAGATCTACCCATGGTCCGTGGACCATGGGATTGTATAAAAAGAGCTAAGCTCTAAGTAGTTAGTAGGATAACATGAGGAAGAGAGTCATAGTTTTAAAGCAAGAAGTCTAAGTCTTGGGTTGTAGCATAGGTAGAGGTTCTGCAGCTGAGTGTGTAGAGGCCTAGTGTAAAAGTCTGCAGCTGAGTGCGCGGACCCCTGCAGCTATGTGTGCAGGGTGAACAGAGTCTGTAATACTTGGAAGATATTAATAAAAGGAGTTATTCTACAATTTCTGTGTATTTGTTCTGTTAATGGGTTTAGATATGTTGTGTATGAATTTCCTTTATTATGCTTACATGATGCGCAAATGAATTAAATTACATTGAATAATTGAACGTAATCATGAATATCTTCTTATGCGGTGATAACTTTAAGTATTTGACAAGATAAGCAAATCACTTAGGATAATTGATGAATCTGCACGGCATGCTGCTACAGCAGCGCAAAAGTACTTGAGCTATAGGTTAGAGCTGCGTGAAGGTCGATCATGTACTTTCGTGAAGGTATTGAAAGTAGAAACAGAGGGTTTGTATTACAAGACCTAGAGCGAGATCACCTACGTGAAGGCAGGGATAGAAGAGATCAAATGACATCACAACCATCTCAAGGGTGCGAAAACTTAGTTCCAGCATCCCCCCATACTGCTTTGGGTGAGACTTTGGTCCGCGCTCTGCGGGTTGATGCTGAAAGGGCCAGTAGTGCAGGGATTTATTTGGCTAAATAACTTTGAACTTGGGTCAGGCCCCCTCAAGCCAACAACAGGGGAGTAGTGAAAAATCTGAAAATATAATCCCATTTGCTACAAAATTCCATAGGAAAATTAACCATATTATCGAAAAAACAGAAAGGATAAAAAAACAACCAACAATAACCATTTTACATAGGGGTTTGGAGCTTGAGAAAATCCCGAGACCATGGGAGGGCCATGCCCTTAATGCATGTGAAAGTCAATATGAGCCAACCTTCCTTGATCTCATCCAGCCTCTCACTGAATCTGCATTGACTGCGGCGGATAGAAGCAAGGCGCTCCAAGATCTCTCACTGAGTGTGTTGGGGTTTTTTCTTATCGAGAGTGTACGAAAAGAAATCATTTTAGACTGTGGATGACAAACAACCTCAATAATAAAAGTGGTTGTTAAATAGTGTAGATCTGCAACAAATGATAGAAACAAAACCTGCCAAAGCCTGATCTTGCAACATAAATAGTTAAACAACATAATGGAATAAGAAAATAAGTGTAAGTAACTCCAATATTCCAATGGAAACCAAATATATAAATAATATATTTTATTAAACAACACCTGTGAAGGGAACGAATAATGTTACCAGTCCCCCTCTATGGGATGGGTTCTTGACTATCCTTAATGTCTTCAGCCTTTGTAGAGTCTCTCTCTTCTATAATGTGTAAAACATAACAAACAAAATATTTGAGCTCAATGAAAACTCAAATGAAAAAGAAGATGGTGTGCGACAATGATAATAATCAGAGCTACAATAGTGAGTGCAACAATGAAAATGACCAAAAGTAAAAAATGAATGTAAAACCCTCCAATTTATAGCAAAATATTAGGTTATCCTCGAATAATGGGAAATAATAAAATATTATTAACCATATTCTAGAATTAACTGTTTGGAATATTTTATTATATTTGGTTGGAGGGAAAAAAGATTTAAATTGGTTAAATACTCTTATTTAGAAATAATAAATAGATAAATGATTTATTTATTATCTCAAGAAATATGGTTAAGGAATAATAAACAAATAATGGTTTGTTTAAGTATTGGAATAATAAACAAATAATGGTTTATTTAAGTATTCTTAGAGGATTTAGTCAAACTTGAAAAGGAATAATAACTAATTAATGATTAATTAATTATTCCTAGAGAAAAATAAGATAATTAATGATTTTTCCATTTATTTCTCATAACTGGGTCAAATATGACAAGAAATATTAGTTAAACAATGGTTTAATTAATTATTCCAAGAAGATAATTAAATAAATAGTGATTTATTTAATTATTCTTCATGGGTTTAACTAGAAATAACTTAACAAATGTGGTTTATTAAGCAATTTCTTATAGTGAACACAATTTTACTATGGTAAAATTGGCCCTACATGGTGTACTTTGATCCAGCTAGTAAATTATGGCTAGATGGTCAATTTTTTGTGATAACAGAGTGTATTGAACATCGTTAATATAGGCAATAGTTTCATTCCTATCATCGTACCTTTGTTGGCGAATGATTTCGAGACTAGTGTGGATGTCCCTCAATTGTTCTACCACTGAGGTGAGGGTTGGAGGTTGTATCATATGACCACGTGCTACGTGCAGGCATGGGCCACCTCATCTTCCAAGACCGCTTCTTCTTCATCGTCCTTCTCTGCCACACGTTTAAACTGTTTTTCGGCCTGACCCCAAGGGCTGACTCTATGGCATGCTTGCCCATGTTGTCTTTGCATGTCTACCCAAGACCCTTCACATTGAATTTCTCCAACCAGGAAAAATCCCCACTCTTGTCAACCCTACCTAATTAAATCACCCTTTAAAGGAACCACAACCACCCAACAACTATAAAATGTACATACTTGGTTTATGTACCAATTTTCAACCAAATTTACCAAATTGTCCCAGGGAGAACCCTCCACCCGGGTTATCCGACAAGATAGTCTCCCAAATTTAGCACCTTAAAGCTTTGAGACGCAGTCTTTTCTCAAAGCACCACCCTCGCTAAAGGGGAAACCAGCTAGGGTGGCCTAATTGTAATAGAAGACAAATATCTAAGAGAAAACAGAATAAGGATGGGTTCCTCCTCTTACCAGAATTCTCACACTAGTGTCGCAGCTTTCCTCCAGAATTATCTTTATCTCCTTAGCACGGGGGTTTGTAGTTGTAGCCTCCTTTTCAGGCTTTCTAAGTGTTTTCCCCCAACTTTCGCTCCAGGGTCCCAAACCCCTCTCACTGACGCTTGAACACAACATGATTTGCACACAAACCACTCTCGGCCATCTCCTCTCAATATTAGGGTGTACCATCCAATGAGCATGCACATGTGAGGAGCCCCTGCACACTCTGTAATAGTAAAACCACTCAACCAACCTTCCATGCTAAGGAACCAAATGCAACATAAGGCGCTGAAGAGGCTGGCTCTATAGCATGTTAACTCCTTGATGTTTTTGAGCGGATGATGCCACTTGATCAGGCTATCACCTTGCATAGATCCACACGTCATATAACAATATTCAACTTTCCTGAGGACAGGGCACATACCACCTGCCCACCCTCCTCCAATGTATTTTCCACATTTCTCACCCCCAATGGGGAAAATAATGTTGCTTATTAATATAAAGAATAATGTCTATTAAAATAATTTTATGGTTATCATTATGTTATACTAATTATAATAATGTTCCAATTATTATTAAGATAAATGTATATTAAAATAAAATAGTAAATTAGTATTATATTAATTTAAGCTATGGAAAGAGAGTTATACTTGAGAGCAAGAAGAATCACCAATCCTTCAAATTAGAGGAAACCATTTCTACTAATCTCAATACCACCATCCTTGTTTAGATTATGTAGATGTTTCATTATTTCCAAGGCTTCCCTGACTTTTCTCTTTTCATAGTGGTCTTCGCTAGCAATGATTCTAACATTTTCTAGGAAAATATGATGCTTAGTTTTCAATGAATGCTCTGCAAGGCTAAGGTGCATGATCATTCATTTCTAATGTTGGTTTCATGCTCCTTTAGTCTTTTTTACAAAGAATGTTGTTAGGTCCCTATAATATAGTGTATTCCCATTATTGTCATTGTTAGTGTGGCCCCCTATTGTTATTGTTGTGCCCATGTATCCCCCATGTTGTTATTGTTGTGCCCCATAGAAACCTACTATTTTTATTGTTGTTCCCTTACATTATTATTTTTATGTAGCCTCTCATTATATTGTGACCCCTTAGACTCCTATATATACCAAGGAGGTCTTATCATTTGAATCATCCAAGAATTGTTAATATATGTAATGTAAAGGAGGTTTCCCCCTTGAAAGGGATAATTTTTAAGTCATTGATCTATCTTTCCTTCTATTTTTTGAGTTGGTTTCATAACATTTGGTATCAGAGCTTTGGATTCTAGGGTTTCGTTGGTTCAAACAGGCCATCGTGGAATTTTCGCTATAGCGTTTTTTATTAAAAAAAGCTTCAAAAGTTGAAATTGAGACCATGTGGAACCAAAATCTTTGTGAACCTTGTGCCATAATTTTAGATCTTTGTTCACTACATTTTTTGAGATATGGTCTGAAGAAGTTAGGGTTTCTTCATGCTCCAAAATTCAGTCTCAAACAGGTGATCGAGGGAAAATAGTCATAACTTTCGCTTCAAGAATCATATTGTAATTTTATAAAAAGTGACAAAATGAGAATGAATTGTATCTTCTCTTGTATCAATTTCAAGGTCAAAGGCTAAAACAATGACACGTGTCATGCCATACAAGTTCGCTCTACTGAAATAATCCATAATCAAGTCATTATTGGAGATTTGGCATAACTTTATCTTGAAGAATCCAATATTTGTCTTACTTTTGGAATTGGAAAGAAGAATCAAAGGGATACCACACGACGAAATTTAAAACCTTGGAGGTCTGAAATTATATATATACAACAACTTCAATGTCGAGCTCATAAAAAGCAAGAAAATTGTGTGTATTTTTTTAATTTTTCATAACTTTTGTCTGAAAAATCAATGTGAAGTTATTCAAAGGGCATATTGAAGAATAGATATCAATATTTTGTTATAAAATTCCTCCAAAACAAAATAATTCTACACCGATTAAGCCCTCATAAATATCTACTTTGCCTCATGAAGAGGAAGATTTGCAACATGATATATCAAAATTACGGGACTAAGATCAACAAATTTCACTCTCATAAAGGGCAACAAAATATGAACTAAAAGGGGACATGGATGGCTTAAAAATGGACATGGAAGGTTTAAAGGATGGCTTAAAAGAAAACATGGAATATTTTAAGGATGATTTAAAATCAGACGTGGAAGAAATGATGAATGTCAAGATGAAGGATTGACAAATTTGATGCAAGAAAGGATTCCCAATGGTGACAAGATAATCCATGAAAAGCTTGATGAGGAAAAAGGGAATATGAATTATGATTTGAGAGACTCAAATTTTGGGTTTAATACCCACCACATTCCAAATATCGATATGAAAAAGTTTGATGGTAAGGATCTAGTAACATGGATACTACAGATGGGGCAATATCTTGATCTCCATGATGTGCAACAGACACCAAAAAATGCATTGCATATTTATATTTAGAACCCAATCAGTTTGTTCTTTTAAACCACTTATTACTTGGTCTATTTTATGGAGTAAATGATAACACATTATGAGGATACAAAGAGCAACACCTTCTTTAGCCTATTGATAAATCTCAAACAAAAGGGTTTAATGGCATATCACATTGAGGACTTCCAAAAATTGAAAAGCAGGGTAACCGATATTCCATAGGAGCATAGGGTTGATGTCTTCATAGGGACTTTGAAGGATAACATCCAACATGAGGTTCACCTTTGGGAACTTGATTCATTGGAGAAGACATTCAAGGTGGCAAGAAACGTTGAAAGAAAAATTATGGAAACAAGGAGGTATACCACTCACAACTATAAAGATGGAAGTGTTGCTACTCCTAGCCTTCCACAATCTACAAGATTGATTCCAAAAACAATTGGAGGAAAAAATAGAAAAAGGGCTTTGTTACAGTTGTGATAGAAAATACACTAAAGGTCATAAGTTTGCTAAGAAGAAATTATTCTACATAGACTGTGAAGAGGAGGAAGAAAAAGAACAGGAAAAATCAAAAGAGGAGGATATACACTAGGAAACAACCCTAGAGAAAGAAGAAATAAATCCGACCATATATTGTAATGCACTCGCAAGAATTACAACTCGTCGAACTCTCAAGGTAGAATGATATATCAAGAATAAAAAGGTAATAGTGTTGATTGATTCACGTAGTACCCATAATTTTATTCATTGTAAGATATCCAAGGAATTGAATTGCTTCCTATATCCAACACCAGAGTGTCAAGTGATGGTTGTAAATGGAGGAACTATAAATTGCTTTGGAAAGTTTCATAATATCAAGCTAACCATGGAGGAACATGTATTGAATAGTCCAATGCTTTCCATTCCAATGGGTGGTGTTGATGTTGTACTAGGAGTCCAATGGTTACAATCCTTGGGAACAATATTTATTAATTTTCAAGAAATTTTGTTTTTTTTTTTTGGGAAGGACAATAATTTGAATTAAGGGGTATCGCAGGTGTTAGCCTCCTGCTACAGCAGGTTAATCATCTTTCATGATCGACATTTTTACATGCCAAATATGTCATACTTTGCTTGCTGCAATGCTCCATATTTGCTACAGATGGCCAGAGAAGTATCCATGAGAGTGTGCTAGTCTAAATGCCACTGCTGTGTATCATTTTTTATGAGTTGATCCATTTTTGATGAGTTTTTCAGCTAAGGGAGGTCCAAACAGCTTAATCTTGGCAAATTTGTAGATAGGTAGAGAAACAAGGGTGCTCAACAGCTTAATCTGAGCCCCTGGATGCAATAAGTATAGAGTTAGATAGGAGGACAGCAAGAAGAAAAGAACAAAAAACTAGGTATGCTAGTTCAAGTGCACCCAAACCAAAAATAAGAGAAAATGCTAGGTGAATAGGCCGGGTAGGTAGCTTTGTGGTTGCAGAATCATGACTTGTGATCCATTTCAGATTTTCAAGTGTCATATCTATTCATATCACAAGTTTGAGGCAGTTTTCCATTTGAAGGACTGCAAGCGAGGCATGTCTAACTTCCCCTTCTTCCTCTTTCCCCAAATCACTCATTAACTTCCCTTAAAAGAGGTCAAGATCTGCTTGATACCTCTTAATTTCATCATTCTCCATATCATTTTCCTTGGTGAAGATCTGCTTCACTCAAGGAATGTTCACACTCCTTCTATCAGTCATTTTCCCCATTGATAGCCTAAGACATCATTCTTAGCGCTTTTTCTCATCATTATCATATTAACTACTAACTTTATTATGTAACTCCCTATCTATTTCCCCTTCCCCTACTAAAACTATGTATATAACTCCCCTGTATACTTATCCCTTCCCCCTGGTTGAAAAATAACCATATACATCCTTGGGAATTGCTAAGTTTATCTGAAACTCAGCAAGAACCCTCATTGACCCCTCTGACCATCTTCCAAATGCATAAGGACTCATTCCTTTGCATAGTTTCCCTTCATATGTATAAAAATCATCTCTTTGGCCTTGGTTTGCCTTTATAAGGCATGAAACCCTCTTTGGCCACTAAACCCCTCTCAAAACCACATCACTTTACCCCTAAGTGCCTTGGGACTCCTTCCAAGGCATAAGAATACAAAAACCATGCAAAAACCATGAAAAACCTTCAAAAAAGGATAAAATCCTCCCTTTTTTGGCTATCGGACCCCTTCCGATGCCTTAGAATCCATGCCAAACTATAAAGGAACCCCTCCGAATTCATTTGCCTTGCCTTTTCATAAAAAGCGTGCTCCGATGAGATAAAGGTCTGTTTGATCCCCCTCCGATGCAATATCGCTATCGGGAGGGGGCAGTGGCATATATAAGCGAAAATGGCTAAGTCTTAAGGCATGGGGCATAGTTCCGATGGGCTGGACCCGAAAACATATAAAGTGGACCGGTAATAGAATATCGGGTCCGCGCAGTTCGGCGATTCCATATGTGTCGCCCTCTGGTCCCTCCGACTGCCGATTCGCCGACGGATCCAAGACCGTTGGATCGGGCCCCAGATCTGACGGACCAGATCTTGTCGCACGGCCCCCCACTTCGCATCTCCCCATATACTGCTCCGATTTGGCAGAGCCGATGAGTTATCAAATGCAGTGTTAAGGGTTTTCGGGTCCGCGGACCCATTCCACTGTTAAAACCGCCGATTTGGGTTCCGCCGATGGGTCGGACTCGAAATAAAATAAAGAGGGCCTGTATAACTTATCGGGTCTGATGGGTTTCGACGTTTCTATGTGGCAACCCCATGACCCCGCCGATAGCGAATTGCTGAGTTAATCTCAGCCGCCCATTCAGGCCCAGAGATCAATGGCCCATATTTAAATCGCATCACTCCTATATGGCTCCGACCAGCGGAGCCAAAAAGTAATAAAGTGCAACATATAGTATATCGGTTCCACTCACCCATTTGTACCAAATCCGCCGATCTGAAATCGCCGACGGACCGGACCCGATCTCCATAAAGAAAGGGCATATAAGCATTTCGGGTCCACCAGGTTCATCGCTATTCGGAGGTTTTATGTGTTGGGACCAATGGTCCGCCCCGATGCGAGTTAGCGCCAGCCGTTGGATCTACCTTCACGCGATCCAACGGCCAGGATTTAATCTCCGCTACAGTGCCGCTCCCGCCTATGTTTTTCACGAATTTTACATAGAAATTGGTCTTTTTTCTGTGTAAAAGAAAAGGCGGCATTTGTTCATATTTTCACATATATGCCCGTGCCCGGCTCCCGATAAGGGAATTCATGCATCCCTAAGCTTTCTGAGATCACTCCAAGGCCCAGTTTTGCTTCAGATAGCCAGTTTCGGCCTCGGTACAGTCAGCAGCATACAAATCCTCCTTTTTGCGGCATTTTTGCAAGGTTTAAAGCTAGTTTTGATCGGCCAAGCGTCGATTGCACCCAAAGGCCACAGAGGACATCAGCAGCAGTTATTTTGCATTAAAAGGAAGAAAGGGGGCGATGGGACAGTCTAAAGAGTATCAGCGGTGAGAAAAGCCCCAGATTCAGTGCCAAAGTGTATCAGGATGCGGCAAAGAGTATCAGTCCAGTTTTTCAAAGCAGATGAAAGCAAAGCAAGCCCAGTAAAGTCAACAAATTATCATTCGGCCATTAAGGCTCACCTAAAGGCATAGATGAAGCCTTTCAAGGCAGAGTTATTGCAGAGATATTGTTCCCAATCATATTTTTGGAGCAGCGCTGCTTCCTTAAATGCGCAGTTATCACACAGAGGACAGCGCGTGGCTCAAGGAACTCTTTTAGTCCATTTTTGAAGCTGCAGGACCATGCGCAGCACTAAAGAGCCATTTTGATGAGGCTGCTCCCTCATGAACACCTGTTTTAGATATTTTATTGCATTTATTTCCAGCACAACTTGATATTAGAAGCAATTATGGCACAGATCTCTTTTGAATCTGTTTTGATAGATATTTTGAGATATTTTCTCCCTTGACACCTGTTCAAGGGATGTTTGTAAATATTTTCTATTTAAACCACCCTCTGCACTATTTTAAAGGGCTGGTTGGTCGATAACTTCCTCTCTAGACTTGCACTGTATTTTCTGAGAGTCTCTATAATCAAAGATCGCTGGAATGTTTGGGAGATGAACTGACTGTTGTGTTTTGATGTCTGAATAGTGACTATGGAATCCTAACGCTTCTACATAACCCAATAAGTGTTTCTTATCTCTGTTTACAGTTTATATGTGTTTATGCCATCATTGTTTCACTATCTAAATAGCAGAAAGAAAGAATAGTTCAGAGCTCACTTAGTTGTATTCTGTTCTCAATTTCTGTGATTTATCTATGTTTTCCTCTGAATTAGTCCTAAATATGAATACTGATTTGCTCATATTTACACTATTTCCTTCATATATGAATGTTGTTCAGGAATCCTTGATTGCTCCTATATAATGTTCATTCACCTTCCCTCTGTTAGCATAATGAGAGCTACTTAGTTGCCTTTCATTCACTGACCTCCATTCCATCCTTATTCCAGCTTGATATTGTTTTATGTGTAGCTATCTTGCTCTGTATTCCTCTTGTGACCAAGAAAACGCAACATCAAGCCTAATCCACGACTCCATGCCCAATGGTTTGAGCTTCTCACACTATGCATCCCAACTCTGTTTGAAATAATCCTCCATCCCACCAAAATCAAAACAAAACCCAAGAAAATCATAACTAGCCTAAAATCAACCCAAAACAAAGCTAAATTATAAAGAGAGAGCCCTCTCTGACTGCAGTTAGGCTAGGACCTGCAGTCCAAAGATTGATTTGTGGTTACCTCGGCCGTATCCTTTAAGGAGCTTTAAGGAAAACCTGAGTGATAACAGCAGGGAAACCAAGAAAGATAATCAACATTAATTGCATGAAAAAACTTCTGAAGAAAGAACAATGTGGCATAATTGCACAATTATACTCACTAGAGGTTCAAACATCAACATCATCTATTTATTCAGATCTCCAAAAGGCCTTGGACAATCATTCCAAGGTATTTGAGACTCCCAAAGGCTTCCCATATATTCGTGATAATGATCATGCTATTCATTTGATTCCAGGAATTGTTCCTCTAAACATCAGACCTTACATATATCCCTATGCCCAAAAGAGTGAAATTGAATGTATGGTTGCAAAATTGCTAGAGAATGGTATAATTTAGCCTAGTCAAAGTTGTTTCTCTATTCCAGTAGTATTGGTGCACAAGAAGGATGGATAATGGCGTATGTGTCTAGATTATAGGGAGCTCGACAAGCTCACTATTAAAGATAAATTTCCCATTCCTGTCATTGATGAATTTTTTAATGAATTACATGGAGAAATTTACTTCACCAAGCTGGATCTTCATTCAAGATATCATCAAACTAGAATGAACACTTAAGACATTCCGAAAACATCATTTAGAATTCATGAGGGTCATTATGAACTTTTGGTCATGCCTTTTGGCCTTACTAATGAAACTTCCACATTTCAAGGTTTGATGAATTCCATTTTCAAACCCTTCCTTAGAAAATTTGTGTTAGTATTTTTATGATATACTAATCTACAACAAGTATTGGAAGGATCATGTTCAACATGTTGATAGGGTTATCAAACTATTGGAGGAGAAATAATTATATGAAAAAAACTCCAAATGTTTCTTTGGAGTACAAGAGGTGGAATATTTGGGTCATATTGTATCTCACAAGGGTGTTAAGGTAGACCCTAACAAAATTAAAGCCATTAAGGAATGGAAAATTGTAATATTCCTAATTAGCCATGGCTAATTGGAATATTCGATTTTGTTCGATTTTTTCCTTCTATAGTTATTTGTAAATAAAAAGTGAGGAAGGGGGACATAACTCACTTTTAGAATAAAAAAGTCACTTCCTGGTAGCAAAATGTTGTGACTTAAAGGGGAGCCAAGGGGGCCAAAAGGGGACGCAGAAATGGAGCCCGCGCAGACACATGGAGGAACTACGTAGGAGGAAAGGAACACGTGGCAAGAGGGGAATCACACAGGAGGAGGTGAGCCTTGGGATTAAGAGAGTCAAAGGCTATAAAAGAGAAAGGAGCCCCCTCATTTTGATCATTCTGCTTATGCGCATTTGTGATAGTCATTTCGACTTAGAGCACGCTGGCTGTTTAGCTAGTTTGAAACACTGTTTAGTGCATTGAGTGTCTCTGTTCGGAGATCTCGCCCTTAGCCCCGGGGATTTCGATTGCTTGAGCGGGCAAGGTATTTCCATTGGCATTCCAGCAATAGTTTCATTAGCATTTCAGCAGCAGTTTCATCAACATCTTTGAGGAACTGCGCAGAACCCCAAGGGGGTGATTTTCGGGGTTCGGCCATTTCAGAAAAGATTCTGGGTTTTTCTGGGTTTCTTGAGTAGAGCCCGAACCAAAACCTTCATCTTTTTCCAAGGAGGAGAGCAGCCCCAAATCATCATTTTTTTTCTAGCAGCAGCAGCATCCACGCAAAGAGGCCATTCTTGTCATTCTAAGAGTATTTCTTCACTTGCCTTGTGCAAGTCGAGGTGCCATCTGTCTAATCACCTCTTGTACTCATTTATTGCTCAGTATAGTAAAATGGCTTAGCATTTCTTGCTACATTTCTTGTGTATCTGCTTATGTTTCCGGTTTAAATTATTATATGTTGTTCCACTGTTATTTTTATCACTTCTGGGTTATTATGTCATTTGCACATATTTGGTTGGAGTTTTTGTTGGGGTTTGAGGAATATTCTGGGTTAGGAATATTACAGTGGTATCAGAGCATAGATCTGGGTCAGCCTGTGGAGCTAGCAATCTATGACACCGGGAGAAAAACCCTATATCTATTACAGAGGTCAGAGATACAGAGACACTGAACGTAGGTTGGAGAATAGCTACGGAGAGGGAGACTGTGTTTCTGTGGCGAACGAAGAACAGGAGGAACCTGTGGTAGATGCAAAACAGAGAGAGCCAGTAGTGGACGCAGAGCAGATGGCAGATGAGGACCAGAAGAGATTTGCAGACATGCTCCTCAAATCTGTACAAGATCTGTCGAGGCATATTGAGGTGATGGGGCAGATATTCAGGGTAGTAGAGGCTAGATAACGTGAGAGCCCATGAGTTTTCCAAATTGGTGAGGGATCAGGTGCATCCCATCACTTGCCAAAGCAGTGTGATACTGCGCAGCAGGTGGCCTCATAGGCCCTTACACGCTCTACCATGCCCACTTTCTTAGGAGCAGACACGAAGGCCATAGCCCAACAGGAGGCAGAGCTCTGACATATGTGCGATTATTTTGCAGAGTACCAGGCCTATGGGCAGAAGTGTAGGGAAGCCCTCTCATTCAGAGATTTTGTTCAGCTCCAGTGGGATAGTAGACCCCGCGACCATCACAGAGGGTATCGGCATTACCATGATGGTGACACCCACCGTGCAGCGAGTAGATTCCACTTGCCTACGTTTGATGGTCATCAAACAGTTCAGCAAAGTCTTGGGTGGAGAAGCTGGACATTTATTTCCAGCTTAACCAGATTTCGGAGGCAGAGGCCATCAAGGTGGCAACATTACATTTGGATGGCGAGGCCCAGGATTGGTGGTTTCATGGGATGGTTACACTGGGGCACTCCACAGTGATGACATATGCCGAGTTTACAGAGGGATCCAGAGCAACATTTTGTTGAGCTGACAAGGCTCAAACAGACAGGGAGCCCAGAGACCTACATTGCAGATTTCTTTAGGGTCTCTATGATGGTACCAAACCTATCTACGACACGGAGGGTCTATATGTATGTTGAGGGGTCAGCAGAGCCACTTCGGGGTTTAGTCCAATCCACTAAACCAGCCACACTCCAGGACGCTATCAGCAGGACCCAGGACTTACAGGATGTCTTACCCAAGACTCGGACACCTTACCCCCAGAGACAGACTTTTCAGTCTAAGGGGAAGGACATGAGGATTCCTCCTCCAAAGGGGAATCCGGGACGAGTACAGCTTGATGATGATGCTAGGAGGGAGCTAAAGAAGAAGCGGTTGTGCTTCACCTATCAGGAGCCATGGGCACCAGGACATAGATGTGCTGCTGGCAAAGCACATTTTATTGAGGTCTTCTCCGAGAGCAGTGGAGAAGAGGATGACGAGGAGGATGTGGAGGCAGGAGATAGCCATGCCATACAGGGGCCTTTGCCACCTCCACCACCACCAGCAAGTGGTGCATCTTTTGCACCCACTCGAGGGGCCCTTGCAGTGTTGCGAGGAGTTCCCAAGTATCCGATGTTATGCGTACGATCGACATTACGTGGCCAGCACATATCAATTTTGGTTGACAGTGGGGAAACCCACAACTTCATCGATGCACAGATGGTTGAGTGGAGAGGTATTCAGACAAAGAGCTTCGATGGGTTTTCAGTATTGGTCCCAGGAGATTAGACCATGACGTGTGCTCGTTATGTTCCAGAGATTTCAGTGACGATGGGCACCTACACATTGACTGACCACTTTTTCGTGGTCGATCTTCCGACACCAACATGATACTGGGTGTTCAGTGGCTTATCACTCTAGGGAAGGTCACGATAGATTGGAAAACCCTGGAGATGGAGTGGGATGATGAGAAGAAAGGAAGGCATGAGAAGATATGGGGACAGCACACATATCTACCTCAGACTATTTCGGCTCACCGGATGGAGGCAGTCTTCGGAAAGGGAGACATAGAGTGGGCAGTGGAGCTACGTGCATCAGAGGCAGGGACTACAAGGTAGACGGTACATCTGGAGATACAGTCTATCCTTGATCAGTATGCCATAGTGTTTGGGGAGATTCCACCAAGACAGCCACCAGATCGGGGGTTTGAGCACACCATCGAGCTTGAGCAGGGCATACAGGCCGTGATTACCACCCCCTATAGGCACCCAAAGGCCTATCGGGATGAGATTGAGCGGGCTATCCAGGAGTTGCTGGCTCTTGGGCATATCTGACCAAGCACGAGTCCTTTTGCTTCTTCTGTGGTGTTAGTGAAGAAGAAGGACGATACATTGAGGATGTGCATTGACTACATGGCCCTAAACAAGAAGACCCTGAAGAACAGGTACCCCATACCCAAGATAGATAAGTTGATGGACGAGTTGAGAGGGGACCATTACTTCTCAAAGATTGATTTCAGATCTGGGTACCATCAGATTCGCGTGAGGGAGAAAGACATTCCCAAGGCCGCCTTCAGGTGTCACTATGGGCACTTTGACTTCTTGGTGATGCCTTTTGGGCTAACCAACACCCTAGCTACATTTCAGTCCTGCATGAATCACATCTTCTATAGTCACTTGAGGAAGTTTGTGTTGGTATTCTTTGATGATATTCTCATTTACAGCAGGACTTGGGAGGAGCATCTCCAGCACATTGAGACAGTATTGCGTATCTTACAGGAGCAACAATTCTATGCCAAACTCTCCAAGTGTGAGTTTGGGTTGATGGAGATGTTGTATCTAGGACACATCATAGGGGTGGACAGAGTGAGGGTCCACGAGGAGAAGATTAGGGCCATCAGAGAATGGCCAGAGCCGAGAAACGTGACGGAACTTCAAGGATTCATTGGCATTTGTACTTACTACCGAAAGTTCGTTAAAGGTTTCGCACAGCTTGCTGCACCCCTGACAGATTTGACGAGGAAGGGGGCTTTCAGTTGGTCGGATGCAGTGCAGCGAGCCTTCGATAGGCTCAAGGAGGTTATGAGCAGCTACCCAGTGCTTGCATTGCCTGATTTCACGCAGCCATTTGTTTTGGAGTGTGACGCATCAGGAGAGGGGATCGGCACAGTATTGATGCAGGGAGGTCACCCTATAGCCTTTGAGAGCCAGAAGCTCCTTCCGCACAAGAGGTTGTGTTATCTCAAAATCAGGCCCTAGAAGGCTGCAGACCAGGAAGACTTCAAGTAATTGTTTCAAACCTACTTTAGGCTGAGGTTTAGCCTCCCCAACCTGAGAGGGCTCTCTCGAAGGATTAAAGTCTTTTTATTATGATCAAGATGGCTAACTCTTGTGAAACAAATAAAAATGAAAATGGTGGAAACACAACTAACAAGTATCCATTAGGCTTATGGAGTCATATATGATTCAATATTAACAGTAGGGTTGGCTTTGCATAGAAGTCAAGGCATTCAGATTTCAACACACCAAACATATAAAAGGCAGTTTATGAGTATATGAAGGAAATTAGAGCACTGTTAATGATTTCTAAGTAATCACATACTCATAACACTGTAGATAACATGAAAAGACAACAAAAGAAACTCATTACATTGAACTCTTTATGATTCTTGAGAAGCATAAGCCAGTACTGTATTACCAAAAAAAACAGAGTCTTTACATAAGCCAAATATCAGAAAAAAATTTCATAAATTTCCAACCCTTGGTACATTGCTCTTTCTCCTATATATATAATTCTTTTACAAGGCTGAGATTCCTCCTCCAACATGAGGGGAACTCGAATTCTACTTCTTATGACACCTTTTCAACTTTTAACTACCTATTAAATGTAACAAACTGCTAACTAGACTTTTTAGAGATCTAAGTCAAATAGGAGTCTAACTCCATATCATGCTAATAATAGCCTTAATTACAATCAATTCTCGTTCTTTGACAAGTGGTATTTTTTAGTTTGGCTGTGGTAGGTGTTTGTAGCCGCCTGCTGGCCCTTAATGTCACATCTTCTCCATTGCTCCTGAAAAGTAGGAAACTACCCTTGTTTACCTGCTTTTGGTTTTTCTCAAAGATACTCGAAACTAATGAACCATGCCCTTCTTCTTTGATTATACAAAAATATATTAGGATGCCACGTCCTTGATGTGTTGTCAACCTTTTCCATGTGTGAAGACAAGGCCTCCTCCAAGCTGTCTGATATATCATGAACTATAGTAACTCTGATCACTTTATAACAAAAAGTTTAGAGTACGAATATAGGTCTCTTCCACCTGTTTCTTCCTTTGTTGAATGTTGACACCTATTACATGATCCTTTGAAAAGATTCCTTTTTCAAAAGTTTCCCCTCGGTCCCTCAAAATTGGTAGAATGGGTTTTAATTATGTAGCTACAGCAGTTTCGTAGCGCGCTACGAAACTGCTGTGTAATTACCAAAACACAGCCTAATACCAAAAATCTGCTATCTTGAGCTTCTTTATATTCAAACATCCTTTTCAATTGCTCCAAAGCTTTTCACTGAGTGGAAATGTATGATTCTTCAAGAAAGATTATAACAAGGAAAACCATCAAAATTTGAAACATAACCTTACTTGATGTGTGACTTCCTTAAGGAGATTCTTTCTGCTGGCTTAACTGTATCTTTAAGTCCTCAATTTGTTTCTTCATGACTCTGATCCTAGCTCTCAGGTTTGTATTGACCTTTCTGATGAATTGTGCTTCTTTTATTGCAGGGATAGTCCAGCTACGGAATTGAACATTACAATCAACCACCTCGGGTATTTGAAATGTTTTTTCCTCCCACCGAGCTTGCATTTGGTTAAAATAAACCTCCTTAATTGCAAATTTCCTGGAGGCTTTCTTCAGTTAGCAATTTCAAAGTTTGCCAATTCTAACCTTCTTTTCAACTCTTCCACACTATCTTCTTCTTGAAGGGTAACTGCTTTGCCTTTATCTTTTCCTTCATGAGGTTGTGTTACCTCCCCTGTTTCATCTGCTCTTGGCAGTACCTCCTGTATGTGTTTAAAATTCCTCGTTATGGGTCTTCTTGGCTTAAAGACAAATTGATCAACCTGATCATCAAACTTGAGTTTTTTCGAGGCTTTGACTCTCTTAGCCTTGTCTTTTCCTGACTCTATCAAATCTGCTTGAACCAGGGGAGATTCTTCAATATCAATGGCTTGCAGTAAGTCATTCAAGTCTCCCTTTGAAACAGGGCTTTCCTCAATAATCACTGACTTGCCTTTTTCTTTAGCTACCTGGCTCCTAGTCCTTCTTCTTTGGACTCCTTCACCTGTGTTTGATTCATGTGCACCTTCTTTGACCTGAGTTTTCTCTTTAAGGGACTGCTGGGGTGTATCTTGGATAGTCAGTGGCTTGGTGGATTCCCTTACTTGTTTCCTAGCCTTCAACTTTGCAAACCTCCTGGATCTTGTTTCTGCCTGATGACCAGTTGTTGTTGGAAGATCTTTTGCAGCTTGAGGACTAAGACCGGTCTCGTTCTTGAAACCAGACATGAATATGAATGTGGGCCAGTCCCTACCTACTCTCTGGAGTTCATGCAGAATGATCAGCTTAATTAAACCGTGGTGAAACAATGAGGTCTCACAGGCTTCTTTCCTTAGCTGCACCTTATCACACATTTTGCTTAAGCTACGAAATAAGTAAAAAGGTAAATTAAGGGATATCTTTCCTATAAAATGTAGTAGAAGCTTGAAATGATATGAATACACCTTATTATATCTCCCTTCACAGGTAAGGTACCTCTGTATACAGGTAAGCAGATTGGCATATGAGTCCTTGACATAATTTCTAGGCACAGACTTGTTTAAATCTGAGTCAATGTACTCTGGCTTCAGAAATTCTTTGCAAGGGGTCATATCAAATTTGAAATTCTTAAACCAAGTTTCTTGTCCCCTTGGAATCTCAGTAACTGTGGATATTACCTCTGGTGAGACTTGCAATTCGAGCATCCCAACCTTTGAATTTAGCCCTGTGAAATTCAAAGCAAATTCCTTGGTGATTTGTGCATGACCTCCTTGGAGTTTCTCACAAAAATTCCAACATCCAACCTGCTTGAATGCATGCTCAACTTCTTTGTTTTTCAAGATAATGTCTACACCTTTAGGTTCGTTTCTCAAACATCTGCCTGATCTGTGGTCTTTTCTTTCTGCAGATCCCTCCATGAGACTTCAGCGTAATGAAGGTTTGAAATACTAGCGCTGCTCAATCTTCAATCTCTGCCTCACTTGAATGGCTGCCTCGCTTGATAACAATGCATTCAAATTGAAAACTTGCAGACTTGTTCCTCATGCAACGAATACAATCATAATTAAGACTGTGAATACCTAGCTTTTCTTGCAACTTGCAATCCGAGCGTACCAAGGTATCTAGTGGCTGTAATGATGGAGATAAGTGGTTGGACATGATATGTGGAGTGTATAAGCTGACAGTGAATGATGCAACCATAACTGAACTTGACAGATTTGACAGTTAGGAAAGATTTTCTACGGATTGCACGAATCTCCGACTTCGTAGCGTAGCCAGTGTAAAATCTGAATTATGCACTACGAAATCACCTAAAACATATCGCGCTGCGAAACTGCTAAAAAGAATTTATGCGCTACAAAAACACTTCAAAATGATTTATGCACTACGAAATCACCTAAAGAGCTTTGTGGCACATAGTAAACTTTGAACAAAATTGACACATGGTTATGAGATCGGTGATGAATGAGAATGCATAGTTGACCTTTATTTAAGTATACCATCAAGACTCCTAAGACTCAGACTCTAAGGCAAACAAAAAATCAAACTTAGACTAGCACCGACCTTTACCATCAAACTAATGTGAGAAATTTGGGCATTAGAATTCTTAAGTGATAACAGGTTGTATTCCATATATGACAAGGAGATGTTGGCCATCATGCATGCATTGGCTGAGTACCGACAGTATTTAGTGGGTAACAGGTTCAAGGTGAGGATTGATCACAACAGCCTCAAGTTCTTTTTGGAGCAGAAGCAGCTACAGGGGAGGCAGCAGAAGTGGATCAGTAATATCCAAGCATATGAATTTGACATTGAGTATGTCAAGGGTAAGAACAACGTGGTATCGGATGCCCTTTCACGTAGACCAACCATGTTGTCTCTTATGAGCTTGGATACGGATTGGAGGACTCGACTCTTAGTAGAGTACTCCAAGGACAGGTTTGCATGTGAGGTTCTGGATGGGCAGGTGGTAGATGACAAGTACAGGGTGGTCGATGAGATCATCTATTACAGGGACCAGATATTCTTGACTAAGGGGTCTCAGCTCAAGAAGAAGATACTCTAGGCATCACATGATTCACCTTTGGCAGGAAATCAGGGGTTTACCAAAACCTACAGGGCCATTAGGGAGAGGTTCCCATGGAAGGGCCTCAAGGAGGACGTTCTCCAGCACATCCGGGAGTGTGATGTTTGCTAGAGGAACAGGGGAGAGATGAGCCATCCCACGGGTTTATTGCAGCCTCTCACCATTCCAGAGGGGAAATGGGAGAGCATTTCGATGGACTTCATCACACGGTTGCCCATGGTACAGGGCAAGGATTGTATCTTTGTCATCGTTGATCGACTGACAAAGTACGCACATTATTTTGCCATATCCACACACTATACAGTCGCACAGGTGGCTGAGCTGTTCTTCAGAGAGATCTTCAGGCTACACGGTCTTCCTAAGACCATCGTCAGTGACAGGGACAGCTGTTTCATGGGCGGGTTTTGGCAGGAGCTTTTCCGGTTGGTGGGGACGGAGTTGACACCAAGTACAGTTATCACCCACAGACGGATGGGTAGACAGAGATAGTTAACAAGTGGCTGGAGGGCTACTTGCATAACTATGTTAGTGGGCAGCAGCGAGCATGGCTGAAATGGCTGCATCTGGGGGAGTACTGCTACAATACTTCACATCACATGTCCATTGTTATGTCACCATTCTATGCCTTATATGGGTATCATCCTTTATCTTTTATTGACGTGATGTTTGGTGATAGCAGGGCTCCTAGAGCCAAGATTTGGATCCAAGAGAGTCAGGATATCCTCCGTGCTCTCAAGGATAACATGGCTACAGCACGGAACCAACAGAAGCTATATGCTGACAGGGGTTGGGTGGAGAAGCAGTTCGAGGTAGGGGACATGGTCTACCTACAATTACAGCCATACCAACAGTTGCCATTGAAGCAGAAGGGGGCTGAGAAGCTCAAGCCCTGCTTTTATGGGCCATACAGGGTGATACGCAGGATTGGACAGGTTGCATATGAGTTGGAGTTTCCCCAAGGCAGCAAGATTCATAACATTTTTCATGTATCATGCTTGAAGAAGGCATTTGGGCAACAGGTGACAGTGACAGATGAGCTACCACCCATGGATGATAAGGGCCATTTGGTATTACAGCCAAAGGCTATCATTGATACCAGGGAGAGGCAGCTGCGGAGCAGGACGGTCCGGGAATTCTTGGTGAGGTGGAAGAATTTTCCGGATGAGGATGCCACTTGAGAGAGTGAGCAGATCTTACCGCATCCATCACTTCAGTTGCTTGAGGACAAGCAACATTTTGCTGGGGGAGACTGTAATATTCCTAATTAGCCATGGCTAATTGGAATATTCGATTTTGTTTAATTTTTGCCTTCTATAGTTATTTGTAAATAAAAAGTGAGGAAGGGGGACATAACTCACTTTTCGAATAAAAAAGTCACTTCCTAGTAGCACAACGTTGTGACTTAAAGGGGAGCCAAGGGGGCCAAAAGGGGACGCAGAAATGGAGCCCACGCAGACACATGGAGGAACTGCACAGGAGGAAAGGAACACGTGGCAAGAGGGGAATCACACAGGAGGAGGTGAGCCTTGGGATTAAGAGAGGTAAAGGCTATAAAAGAGAAAGGAGCCCCCTCATTTTGATCATTCCAGTTATGCACATTTGTGATAGTCATTTCGACTTAGAGCACGCTAGCTGTTTAGCTAGTATGTAGCACTATTTAGTGCATTGAGGGTCTCCTTTCGGAGATCTTGCCCTTAGTCCTGGGGGACTTCGAGTGCCTACTTGAGCAAGGTATTTCCATTGGCATTCGAGCAGTAGTTTCATCAGCATTTCAGCAACAGTTTCATCAGCGTCTTTGAGGAACTGCGCAGAACCCCAAGGGGGTGATTTTTGGGGGTTGGCCATTTTAGAAAAGATTTCTGGGTTTTTCTAGTTTGTTGAGTAGAGTCCAATTCCAAAGTTTCAGCCTTTTCTGAGGAGGGGAGCACCCCCAAATCCTCATTCGATTTCCAGCAGCAGTAGTAGCACGACAGTTTTCTAGCAACTGGGACGCAGATCAGTGTGAGGCCATTCCAGGAAAGCTTTCTGGGTTTTTCTGTGTTTCTTGAAGTAGAGCATGAATCCAAAGTTTAAGCTTTTTCCAAGGAGGGGAACAGCCCCAAATCATCATTTGTTTTCTAGCAGTAACAACATCCATGCAGAGAGGCCATTCTTGTCATTCTGAGAGTATTTCTTCACTTGCCTTATGCAAGTCGAGGTGACATTTGTCTAATCACCTCTTGTACTAATTTATTGCTCAGTATAATAAAATGGCTTAGCATTTCTTGTTTCATTTCTTGTGTATCTGCTTATGTTTCCGGTTTACATTATTATATGTTGTTCCACTGTTATTTATCACTTCTGGGTTATTATATCATTTGCACATATTTGGTTGGAGTTTTTGCTAGGGTTTGAGGAATATTCTAGGTTAGGAATATTACAAAAATACCCACAACCATAAATCATCTTCGAGGTTTTCTTGGGTTTGACAGGGTATTATTACAATTTTGTTAAGAATTATGGGAGAATAGCAACATATCTAACAACATTTATGAAGAAAGATGCATTTTATTGGACTCCAAAAGAAACTAAGGCCTTTGAACATCTTAAAGATTTAATGCACCAAGCACTGGTCTTAGCTACGCTAGACTTCATAAAAACCTTTATTGTGGAATGTGATGCCTCAGGAAATGGAATTAGTGCTTTCTTAATGCAAGAAGGAATACCCACTGCTTTTAAAAGTCATCCAATCAAAGGAAAGTATTTACACAAACCTATTTATGACAAGGAAATGTTGGCAATACGACATGCACTAAAGAAATGGTGACCTTACCTAATGGGAAGACACTTCAAGGTAAAAATAGATCATGATAGTCTTAAATACTTTTTGGAACAAATTTTATCTTCATAAAAGTAGCAAAATTGGGTCACAAAGATGTTGGGTTATAACTTTGAAATCATCTACAAAAAAGGGAAGAAAAATGTTGTTGCATATTCACTCTCAAGAAAGGATGGGGATGTGGAATCATTGCTTTGTGGCATATCTATTATCCAACCTAATTGGATAATTGAAGAAAGGGATGAATGGAAGAATGACGAAGAGATGTGGACACTCATTCAAAAATTGCAACAAGATTCTAGTACATCTTGTACATTTAGCTGGAAAACTGATTAATTATGCTACAAAGATCGCTTATATCTTTGTAATAATTCCCAACTCAAGAAAAATATTCTTTTGGAATTGCACACCTCCCCCTTAGGAGGGCACGCGGGATTTTTAAAAACTTGCCATAGGGTCAAGAAGGATTTTTTTTTGGGATGGCGTTAAATCTGATATTCAAATTTTTTTGGTAGAATGTAAGGTTTGCCAACAAAATAAAGTTGAGACAAATAATAACTCGAGTCTGTTACAACCTTTAGCCATTCCAAGTGAGCATTGGGAGGAGGTCTCAATGGATTTTATCACAGGCTTACCCAAGTATGAAGAAAAGAGTGTCATCATGGTGGTAGTTGATAGACTTACCAAGTATGCACACTTTGTGCATTATCTCATCCTTTTAAAGGCAATACAAGTTTTCTTACATTTATGGAAACAATTCACAAGCTACATGGAAACCCAAAGATTATTGTGAGTGACAAAAATCCCATTTTCACTGAAAATTTTTGGACAGGATTATTTTCTTGTCTTTGTACTCAATTAACTCATAGCTCATCTTGTCATCCTAAATCTGACATACAACTTGAGATAGTGAACAAATGTTTGGAAGGATATCTTTGTTGCTTTGTATCTAATAAACAAATACAATGGGTCAAGTGGTTACCTCTAGCTTAATGGTGGTATAACACGTCCTTCCATACTATAGCAAAACTAACCCCATTTATGGCACTTATGGATATCATCCACCATCTATCACATCATCTTTAAGAGAAAATTCTAAGGTTCAAGTAGTGGAAGATCACATTGAGCATCAACAACAAGTTCTCCAACTCTTAAAGGATAACCTCACTCTAGCGCAAAATCAAATGAAACAACACACAAATCAACATTGTAGTGAAAGAAGTTTTGGTCTAGGTGACTGTGTATTATTTTGACTACAATCATACAAACAAATGTCCCTCAAGAAAGATAAGAAGGATAATAAATTGTCACCCAAGTACTATGGTCCTTACAAGGTGTTGAAAAATATTGGCACTATGGCATACAAATTGGAGCTTCCCGCATATTCCCGAGTACACCCAACTTTCCATGTTTCATGCTTAAAGAAAGTTATCGATGACAAGATCCCAGTTGAAATAGTGTTGCCAGAACTTGACGAAGAAGGAAAAATCATATTTGAGCTTGAAGAAGTCATGAAAACAAGAACTAAACAGTACATAATCAATTAATTTTAGAGTATCTCATTAACTAGAAGAAATTTCCTATAAGAACCCTAGTTAAAAATCCATGTAAAAATATATAAGATCACGGTCATGGGACACATATCCCAAGTTGAATGGTGGGTAAAACATCCTAGTAGGGTTTCATTTCAGTTTCTTATGGTAAAGGCAATGGTGTTACACAGTATTTTGTCACAACTCCTGTTCACATCCTGTTCCATATCCCGAAGTGCCAAAACATTGACAATTGTCCAACATATCCATCATGATATAGAGACCAAAACCTACCTGAAGAATCAAGGGAAAACTGCCTCGAGTCCATTTTGAAGAAGGTTAACTACAAATTTAATTTTTAGGGTCAGCACATTTTGTTACACTAATTGCCCATGTTGATGGCAGGTTGCACTTTTTTACCCTAGCATTGCCAGTGCAGGTTTTGATATGAAAACCCACACTGAACCTCTCTTGGTAGGTTTTCCCAAACTAGAGGGGAAGCTTTGTGCACTGGAAGCTGGATATTGGTTGTTTTTGATATGGTTGATCTCTCCCATTTGGACCTCTTGATCTTATCATCATGGGCATTCCCCTTGAGATGTGGACCTTCCTCCCTCTTTTGTGGATCCCTAACTACCTCTACCTTCCTATAAATTCACAATGGTTGGTCATTGATTGTTGCATCCCTATGCTGAGATTATGCTTACATGTTACCCATTCTATCTTGTAGAAGGAGTGCTTGAAGATTCTTTGCTTGGACTTGGACATCCAACAAAAGGAGGTCTCCAACATCAAGGATTAGGTTGTATACTTCCATCTTTAGCTTATTGATATATACATTTGATGTTCACTTTCCGTAATTGTGTAAATGTTTATGCTTTTATCTTAATACTCCTTGATCTATTAAGTAGTTTATGTTTGATGTATGCCATATATGCTCTTGTATCTTGCATAGCCCTTTGATCTTCCTTGTAGGTACTCGGACATGAAGAACAAGTAAGGAACGAGGCCTGTTGTGAAAGGATTAGATTCATCTCCCAAAGGATTGAGCGATTAGCATCAGAGTGAGGTAGGCCACTCTCTCTGCATTTGTTAAACATAAACTAGGAAAATGTATGCTAGCTTGTTTAGTTTGTTTCTAGAACCACTCATTGGGCTAGATGGATCGCCTCTATCCGCAGAGGGGATTTACCTTCACAACAAAATGGCGACTCCACTGGGGAATCTATATCTTCTTCATCCTCTTTTCTCAATTGATCCCTTGATCAGTTTGACCGACCATCGAGTTCTCAATTAGTTTCGGCCTGTATAGGTCTACTTAATCACTAGTTGTTACCTTAGAGTGCTAAGTCTGGAAATGTTCAAACAATATTGCCAGAACTTGACGAGGAAGGAACAATCATATTAGAACCTGAAGCAGTCATAGAAATAAGAAATTGGCAGCTATGAAATCGATCAATTTCGGAGTATCTCATCAAGTGGAAGAACTTACCCGTTGAAGATTCCACATGGGAGGGTGAGAATTTTATACAAAAGCATCCAGAACTACTCAAGCATTGAGGACAACACTTTTTTGAAGGAGAGGAGCATGTTAGGTCCCTATAATACTAGTGATTCCCCCATTACTATTGATATTGTAGCCCTTATTGTTATCGTTGTGCCCCTATTGTCCCCATATTGTTATTATTATGCCCCATAGAAGCCCACTATTGTTATTGTTGTGCCCTTATATTATTATTGCTATGTCAACTTTGATTATATTGTGACCCCTTAGACTCCTATATATAGAAAGGAGGTTTTTTCATTTGTATCATCCAAGAATTATTCATTTGTGTAATGTAAAGGAGGTTTCCCCCTCGAAGAGCCTGATTTTGAAGTCGTTGATCTATCTTTTCTCCTACTTTATGAGCTGGTTACTGTTGTAGTGGCTACAACCACCCTCCAAAATTTTGGCCTACAACCAATTTCGGAGCCTCCCTTGAGAGTTTCACTTGATGGCTACACACACTTGGATTCACTCCGTGAGCTCGTGTGAGTCTTCGCACCCACTTTGCTTGATCATTTCACCCAAGTTTTGCATGTTGATGTTAATGTCATGCTTGCGATCATGTTCTGGTTATACTCAGGGTCTTCGCTTCGTGTGTACTTGTTGTGTTCGCTATGTAAACATTTGTTGCACTTACACACTGAGTCACATACACTGTGGCACAACCATCATCACATTCGACCAACAATCAATCACAAGTGTCGCGCTTGTTGCTTACATCATTAGTCAATCATGTTGAGCATGTGTGTCTAGATGGTTTGAGTCATCTCGTCATCAAGGCATGTAAGTGTGTGTTTGCAAGATTACGTATGTATCTTTCGCCCGTTTAGACACTTAGTCACTTTTTTGAAGTTTTGACGACCGTATTCCCCTTTGACAACTGGACCATCACCCCACTGTCGACTCGATCAATTGTAACCCAGAATAGCGCAAAAGCCAAAAGCAAACCATTTCAAGTTGTGTTGTCCACAAGCAGATCAATCAACCTTCATGCTGGTCAAATGGAAGGTTTGGCCCGGCAGCCACCCCAGGAATGACTCCCCTCAAAAATTACGCAGAGGCTGCAGACCTTGCCTGCTCCGCTCACTGAGAAAAATACGTAGACAGGTTAAACATACACCCAGTGCCCGTCCCTGTCTCCCTTAGAAAATTGCGTAGTTTTTCCAGTCAACCCTCCAGTCAGTCGACCAACTGCTCACCTGGAAAATTGCGCAATTCTCATGAGCAAGCCCTCTGATTCCCAGTAGTTAGCTCAACTCAAAAACTATGCAAAGGTGATCAGTAGGCCAACCTCCCAGCATCAGCGCAGTTTTTCTCGTCAGCAGCTCCTAGCAGCTGACTGCCAGTTCCCTCTAGGAATTGTGCAGTTTTTTTTGCCAAGCTCCAGCAGCTGACTGCCAATTCCCTTGAGGAACTACGTAGTTTTGGTGCGAAGATCCTAGCTGTTGACTGCCAATTCCCCTCAGGAATTGCGTATTTTTTGTCGCCAAGCTCCTATTGCCCGCTCATTTCAGAAATTGTGCGTAGATTCTGCCTACCCATCCTTTCCACATCCCAAACTGTTCCTCTCAAAAACTGCGTAGTTTTGTCCTCTAGCTGAGCCAGACCCCGCGAATAGTTATTGTCGATATGGATTGCCCATCTTCATCACCTAGTGACTCCTACACAGTTTTCATCAGCAGTACCCAAAGCCTCCATCCTAGCTCACAACTTTGTCTCCTCTCCCAGTCACCTGCATCCAAAACAATCATGTATCATGGTAGACTAGGAGGTTTTTGGATTTGATGTCGTCTCGTCATGAGTGACTACAGATAAAGGTACACAAACAAACATGGCATGATGACGGATGGGATGAACGAAGGGAGTACATGTTGAAGGACATGTTCGCCAATGGATGAACAAACAATGCATGCAAAGAGATTTGCTCGCGAATGAACGGTCATGCAAAGATGTGTTTGGGAATGGACAAACGAGCAAACAATGCATGCAAAGAGATGTGCTCGTGAACAGACAATCATGCAAAGATGTGTTCGCAGATGGAAAAATGAGCCAACATGCAAAATGTGTTCACAGACGGACGAATGAACGAACATGCACTTTTTATGAAAAGACGAACCTATCAAGCCCTCCAACATACAAGAAAGGAGCAACATGTGAATGCAACATCAAGCGAACCCAACAACCATTGAAGACTCTGCGCATGTTGCCATGCGAAGGTGAAGTTATGATACACCATGAGGACATCCATCACCAACAACACTACAGCTTGACATGCACATCACCACCAACATGAATGTACCAGCACTATAATGTCAAGTCATGTCATGACTCATGTCGTCCACATATCTACTGAGGGCCATACTGACAATCAATGTAATGTAACGTGGAAGTCCAAGAGACCCATTTGTTGTATGAAGATTCATGTAAAGTCGAAAAGTCATGGAAGTCAAACAATCATGAGGGTAGTCAAATAACCACAAGGGTCAGTTTCACCCTTGGCTATAAATACCCCTCATTTGCACATGCAAAGGAATGTTCACCTCAACTCCTCTCGCATAGCCTTGAGAGTCTGTAACCTTTTCTTTGAGGAGTAAGTTGTGGCTCCAATGCCCTGCACGTGGGGTTAGTGATGCATGGTGTAACGATGTGTCTTGGGACTTTCGCTTAATTCAGAAGCCTACTCACAGGCCATCATGTTTTCACACATGTATTGTAATTGTTGTAAGACTAATCTTTAACACTTGTAATGCATGTTTCTTTAAAGTGTGTTTAACACTTGAACTAATTCACTTGTTGTAATGCATATATTTTAATGAAAATTTGTTGTATGTGTTGTTAACGTTGTCTCCCCCATGTAGACTAACTACTCTCCCAGACATCAGATAGACCTTTCACATAAAACTTGATATAACAACTGTTGCACTTGTGTGGACTAATCCGCTGAGTATGATACGTGTTATCTTCCCTTATGTGTTGTGACTGTTACATCCGTGTGGACTGTTCTGCCAGAAGCTGTGCATGTCCTGTTGTGTTGTGTGCTCCTAGAAGAGATGGGACTTCTCCCAACCGACTTGGGACTCACTCCCACCCTCTCCCTCCACGGTGAAAGAACCATTGACACAAGAGACACTTACAATCACCAGGCACATGAACCTCACTTCTCGGAAGACCAAGCGAACCACTCTCATGTGCCAATAAGCAAGAGTTGAGGAAAATCTTTAAGAGAATGGAAACCGTGCCATCATAGAGGATGGGACTCCCACACCAAACGATTTGAGGTCTAGTTGGGACTTCATACCGGGGTGATCCCCTGATGTTGGCGGGTCCAGCACCGTCAACATTTTGGTGCTAGAAGGAGGGCCAAATGACAAGCTAAGCCCGTCCATATAGGTTTAATCTCTTACCCAATGAATAATACACGATTCGTGCTCCTGTGGTGTTTCTCTCATTTATCCCTCAATATATTATCAATCCCTGATGAGCTTCTCAATTACTTGTCCTTGTCAAACTGTGATGGTGAGGACAGAACGTTCGTAACCGAGCACATTTCTGAATTTCATTTCTGTGAATCACATGAAATCGATAGTGATGAGCTTGTTTGCATACTCTTCTTCCTCACCCTTGAAGGTCGTGCTAATCAATGGTGTCATACTCTGCCACCTGCTTCTGTCCATTCCCTTCTCACTTTCCTCAAGGAGCTCCATCAAGCCTTCGATGAGTGTGACCACCAAGATGTCTATGAAATAATCTCTCGTTTAATAATGAAGCCTGGTGAATCAGTTGAGGAATTTGTTGCCCACTTCCTTCACCTGTGTCAGGAAATTGCTAAGCGGTTTGTGGACGTTGAAATCATGAGCCAAGAGCTGAAACACTTGGTTCATGTCTCCTGAAACGGTGAACCTCTTGATTTTCCTTCTTCCTCGACTCTTGTAGATCACGAGACACCTCATGTCTTGAAGAGGGTGCCCCCTTACAGCAACCACAAATCTAAGAAATCTACGCAGTGAGTACCCCCTCGCAGCGGTTGCAAAGCTGATAAATCTGCGTATCATGTTCGCAACCCATCTGCTCGACTGTCTCCTACCCCAACGAAGGAAATTCCAGAATGGTGCAGAAATCCTATGGAAAAAACTCATCCCTCCATTCTGCAAGAGGATATCATCGTTCATAACCCAAGCCTTGAGTCTAATCTGCATCTCTTCCATCCTCCATCATATACAAGCCATGAATCATTGCACCATGACTCGCTTGAGTGATATGGTTCACAAGCTAGCTATGCGCACTCTCTTGATTCTTGAGTTGTTGGCTCAATTTGCAGTCATGTGCAAGGCAGTCTCATCATACAAACAAAGGAGTAGGATGGTGAAGACATAATCAATTCCTCTCAAAACATTGAGCCTCCATTCTTGATCGATTCTCGATCTGCAAATCTTAGTGAAACATCATGCAAAATCAATTCTCTCGATCAACCTCCAGTCTTGGGTTGTCATCACTCCCACACTTTCGTATGTTGTGATGAATGCCCAAGCACATCATATGATCTACTGTCATCTCATGTACACTCTAACTCAGATCTAGAATGTGCATGAGTCAAAGAAGACATCCATATCGAAGCTTCATCTACACCTCACTTGCCCGTGTGTCCTATCATTCACAGCACATCAACATGTGTTGGTGGTATTCCACGTTCTCTTGCTTCTTCATCCCATGACTTATCTCCTTGATCGACACAAGGCAATGAGGTTTCCCACGATGAAAATAGTCTCAATACACAGGACTCTTCCCACTCATCATCATCCTATGTGTTGCATGAAGACAGCTCGTCAAGTCAGCTTGCTGAAAATTTTGATGAAGCTTGTGACAAAGATGATTGTCATCCTGAGAGCAGTTTTGAAATTAGTAACATCAGCCATCCTTAAGCCATGCACGATCTGGTTCACATCTCAAAATGCAATTTTTCAATTATGGAAAGTTTGGGGACGTGCTAGGGAGTCGAGGTACTTCAACATCTGTTGATTGCAATGTCAGGACCTTGCGATTCTTGTAAGCCCAACAAACCAAATCAGACTCATTTCTCACACACAATCCATATATATGCATGGTTTCACTCGATGTGGATCCCCGTGTAAAGAATATTTACTATTCTGGGTGTGATATTTCAAAATTTCATATTTTCACTAATGATCGAATCCACGAGTCTGTTACACCATGCCCATCTTCATGCACCTCTCTTACATCTAATTCGGGTTGGGAGTGTATGTCCCTCATTCAATCATGGGACAACAAAGTTGATCATCTCAAATACTATCTTTATCTGGAATCATACTTATTGGATGTTCTCTCTTGTAATCAGCTCCTTGGTCTTTTTGAGAATTTCGCACATCAAATTTTCCCACTCATCACACCAGGAATCTTCCTATGTGATGACGAGCGCACAACCTATCGCATGAATCAAGTTACTCTCATTTCACCACACACCAACTGGTTTCACACATTCACAGTGCTAACATCCTTTATACATTTATGTGATTACCATGATGCCTATACACTTTTTCACTAGTTGCAGGTGGGTGTTCTATCATGTCTAGCGGACAACGAACTTGGTTCCCTCATTCAGATCATTTTCACGATTGTTCAAAAATTTTCTTTGTTCGTGTCAAACTGGGAATCTGCCATCTCGATCAACTAGTCCGATTTTTCTTCTACCTTGGGTGGTTGTCATGCAATTTATCATTTTCCCAACATTACATCTAATGACAGTCATTTCGCACACTATGATTTTCACTGTGTAACATCATTATTCTTAGATTTCTATCAAGCAAGTGAGGCACCTCGGCCTGCGCTGATGGCTATGGAAGGCCCTCACTGTCTTGGAATGACTGATGAGAATGACCAAACTATCTATCCGTATGAGATTCCCACCGTGATCCCCTCTCTCAAATTAGGAATCCATCTTCTCAAAGATCATGAATCTTTCAAAACAACCATCACAAATTTTATGATCCAATCACTGAATGGTTGGAACAATCTTACTTGGTGTTATAGAATTTTTGTGCCCTACAACTCCAAGCATGAAATGTCCATAAACCAAGGGCTCCTAAGTCCCTAAAAGTGTTGTTCTAACCCCTAAAGGAACAATTTCAACAGATTACAGCTTCTCCCAGAAGTTCTCCATGAAAAACTACTCCAAATTGGTCAAAACAGGATCATTGCAGCTGCTCCACTGGCTAGGTGCGTTGCATCTCAACTAAATGCACTGTGAGGGTGCGTTGCATTTCAAAACTCCCTTATGTGGGGTGTGATGGGCGAGAAATGACAAATGGCAGTGTCATTCCGCGAGGTGGAGAGGCAATGGAAGCTTCCAGAATCTTCTCCTGTGACACTTGCCTCACTGAATTCGACCAAGGATGAGTAAGAGGTCCTCAGTGTCCAAGTGGAAGCAAGAACTGACAAAGAGAAGACACTAATCAAATCACAAGCTGACTCATCCTCCTTATAGATATCTATATATGGATCCCTCATCCCAGAGATCTAGAGGCTGGAATTTTGCATATTGTAAGGAATTGTTGTTGGTTTCTAAAGATAAACATCAGATTGTTGGGTGATCTATGCTTTGTTTGAGGTGAAGGGGGGCTTCTTTGCTGGGAGGTTGATGCTGGGTCGGAACCACTGGTTGTAACTCCTCCTGGATCTTTTCTTGTTTATCAATAAAAGCTATTTGAGTTCTCCTCCATGCTTTTGTATCATTGATGCTTGTTACATTTGTATGGTCAATTTAAATCTGATCCTAAGTTGTTTATGAATATAGATCCATGTCTTTGTATAGTGTTATGCTTATGTGATCTTACAGGTACTTTGTGAAGCTGGGCATGCTAGTGAGAAGGTAGCTGGAGACTATCAAAGAAGAGAGGGATCGAATCAAAGGATTAGCGCAAGACACAGGTTGGTTCTTTCTATTCCTCTCTATCTATAATTCATAAAGGAAATACAAAAGTAGCTTTTCTCTGTTTGTTTCTAAGGTAGCTGTCACACCTTAGTGGGATAGAGCAGTTCTAAATAGACACTTTTCCCTGTAACAAAATGGCGACTCCGCTAGGGAGATAATTAGTTTGTTTGTTTATCATTCTTTGTTGTTTGTTTCATAAACTTATAAGTAGCATTCGAACTGCATTTGCCATAACAAATGAAAAGTAGATAATTGTTGCTTCAATCCATTCACTGGATCTGTTTATGATTTAAACAGCTGATTCACAAACTATCTGATTGCCCTTGTGATAGCTCTTAGATCCTCCTTAGATCTACCCCTGATTGTTGCATTACTGATTGTTTTTTACTCGGCCAAAAACCAAGGACTGAACTGCAAACTGTGACCCGGAACCCGGACAGAGTCTCGTTTCTGGCCCAGCGCAGGTACTGTTCAGAGATTCTGAATTTCAGTGCACTTCCCGAAGGGACAACCTGCGCTGCATTTCAGATTCTCTGTGTTACAGGTGCGCTAATCAGACTAGCTCTGTGCAGCTGTGGTTCCTGTGCTTCATTCTTTCCAGTTCTATCCCTGAATTTTGCTGCCTGTGATCAGTATATGTCTGTTTGAAACCCCTTTTCCTTGCTGTTATTCTGCCTCCTTTGTACAAAAGAACTGTAGATGTTTTTGTGTGTTTGTTGAGTCGTTTACAGTTTTCCTTTGAAAAAGTAGCATAGTCGTATTGTCGTCCTTTGATTTGAATCTGTCGCAAGTGTCGATTTCGATCATAGGAGAAAGTTTGGTTGCTGTTGATGGTCAATTATCCTGTTGCTATTGCCTTTGGTCTGAATTTGTAATTTTCTAGTGTCAAGAATGAGTGTTCATTTCAAAATCGTAAGGTGTCGTAATCATCTCTATTTTTGATTTCGAAAAAGAGCTTGTTTATATTTGTCGCTTGAAAAGAAATTCTGATTTGTACATCAACTTTCTTTTTAGCATCAATACTAAGAAAGTCGAAAACAAATACATGCATGTGCATTTGCATATAGACAGTCTGTTTGGCTTGATTTAGGAAAGTGCATTTACAGTGTTTTCTTTGCTCTTTGTGAAAAGATTATGTCTTTCTTTTCCCTAGTAGCTAGGATTTTCATTGCACAAAAGAGATAAAAAGTTTGTTTATCATCTTTAGATTGCATTTTAGGAATTACATCTACATCTCGTGGTGAACCCGAAAGGCAAACTTCATAAACAAGATCAACTTAAAATAAATTCAATGAATCTAACAATGCTTTGGAACTTAACGCACAACATTTAGAGGTCTAGGCTAGAGACGTATTCTAGCGTCGTAAAGCCCGGTAACTGTTTTCCTCACTGATGGTTGCGTGATTCCTCCACTTTGAGACGATAAGTGCAGTACGGACTTGTGCTCCCACGTACCGTCGATTATATTTTGGGAGACCCCTATAGGCTTAAATCCTTTATCCATAGGAAGCCGTGTTTGCCGCCCTATTGATCGCAATGCACTGAACACAGCATTCGGGAAGATTGACTGCCGTACCGTAAAAAGTATTCTGCAGTTTTGCGATTGGTTTGGTACTCCCTCTACCTAGATCTCCAGAGCAGTCCCTTTCGTTCCTTTTCAGACTCCTTAACGGAAAAGGTCCATCTCAGCACTTGTCACTTCAGGCTCATTAAAAATCAAAGGCGACTAGAGTCATCTTTTGTTTTTTCTAGACTCTTAAAAACTGAAAAAACAAGTTGTGTCAAAGCGTCTAAAAATTTATTTTAAACGGAATATTCATTACCCCTTTCCTACGTTGATCTTGGGTTGAGAAAATGGAGTCCACCAACCAAGGAACTCCCCTTGGAGGAAATCCTAGTCCCTTCTCCTCTTGGGGAGATGTTGGTGCACCCCATATGGCCACATTGTCGCTTCCAGGACTGACAATTGGTTTGCCTGTATGGCTCTTCTCAACCTCTGTCGTTCAAAACACCATTATTCCTGAACAATCGAATCAGCAATTAAACGAGTCCAGAGTTACCCACCAACCTTCTACTTCCTCTAATTCTTCCTCTCCTCCTTCCTCTTCGCTTGATGGGACTGGTAAAGCCAAAAGTCAAGTTCCTAAGGAGAAGAAGGAAAAGAAGAAGAAAGAGAAGAAGAAGAAGGAGCCAAAAGCGAATGGGGGAAAACGAGTGTCGTTTAACGAAAATCCACACACTGCACCGACCAGGTCTAAATCGCCATGTGTCATTTGCAAAGGAGACCATTTTCACAGAGATTGTCCTTGCATCCCTCGGATCTTAAGGGATTGGTCTCCTCGTTTGCACAACCCGGTGTCGTCAACCTCTGATGATCATGTTGAAAACACACCGTCAACTAGTGAAAGTGAAGCCCCAGGACAAAAAGGAAAATATAGATTTCCTTGTAAACTGTGCGAAGGCAATCATGCCATCCACTGTTGTCCCTTCTTAGACAAAGCTAAAAGAGTTTTGGATGATCGTCTGGTTTCACCATTACGACTTCCTCCTAGATATAAAAAACTCTTGCCAAGTCCGTCACTAGTTGAAAATCCAGCTGACCCGCTCAGGTGGTCAGCCGAAGCATCTGTCATTGAAGATGAACCATCTGAATCCATACCAGACGAAAGTCAAAAGGTCGAGGCAGCAGTTGACCCGGTCTTGCCTTCAGAGGTTCCATCTTCAGATGATACAATCACTGAAGAGAACAAGGATGACACCGTCCAAATTCTTTTCATAAGCACAAACTCCAACGAACATGGGGACAATTTACCCGTTCCTTTACCGTAGGAAGGAAGTTCGTCAGAGTCGTACCCAGTCGTCTATTCAGTCCCACCTCCAAGCAACCTAGTTGTCTCCTTCGACTGGAATCAACTAGGTAGACCCCGTTTACCAGCTAGTGTACCATTCCGAATTATTGTTCAAATATATAGAATGGTTATGGTTGGTACCATCATAGATGAGGGGGCTTTTGTGAGTATCCTTTCCTCAACTGCTTGGAAAGCGCTTGGTTTGCCATCGCTTTTGCCTGAGATGAGAAATCTGACAGGCTTTGATAAAGGAACCAGTCGACCGTTAGGGATCCTTCCCGATGTGCCCATAACATTGAGTGGGAAACCCGTTCACATGAACGTAATGGTAGTTCAAGGACCCCTGGATTACAATCTACTCCTTGGACGAGACTATATTTATTGCATGGGAGCAATCGTCTCCTCACTCTTTAGAGTAATGTGTTTTCCGCACGAAGGAAGAGTGGTCAAGCTCGTGGACCAGCTTTCATTTCCCAGATCATACAGAGCAAATAGTCATATACCATCCCTGAATGGTCTTTTCACGCAAGAAATGTCTCAATCTCCAGTCCGTCCTCCCGATGAGCGCAAGTGATTCGGAGGGATATGACTGAAACCCAGGGGGCATGCACCCTGGTCTGCTTCGACAGGAAAACTTCGGGTATAGGGTAGGTTTCCGCGGGAGAATATGACTAGTCTGTACCCCCGTCCGTGATTGGAAGAGGGGTTATTCTAGAACAAGATTCTCTTGTCAAAGTTATGTGAGTTGGCGGGCATCGCCGCTCACCTTTGTTTATTTCGGTAGACATCGCCAGAGAAGTGTTTTGTTTATGTCGTGAATAGAGCAATCTTTGGGTAACCTGTAAGAGGTAGGCCTCTCTCGGTAAAACAAATGTTTTAACGGACTAAAGAAGGGGTAACCTTGAAACTCTGTTTTATACCTGGGGGCATGCAAACCTTTTGGAATGCAAGCGAAGAGCGACTATTTATTTTTTTAAAATTTTAGGACCTCTAACCCTTTAAACTCGTAGGATTGGTCGTTTCCTAACTTGCATAAAGAAAGGATGTGGGGCAAATCTCTAAAAGTTGTCGTTTTTATATGAGACATTCTTATCACAAGACTGGATTAATCGAGCAGTTTTAGCACATAGTTCAAGCTCGTTAAAAAATAAACATAAGACATGAGCAAATGTTTCCACCCGCGTTTAAGCTCATTAAAAAATGAACTATTCCCTGGTAAATAACCATCATGAATGTAGTACTTCAGCCATTAAAGCCTTGGTCATGTTTGCACCGTCACCTCCACTTTTCATTGGCCGATCATTCACCTCCATTTGATTGTTTACCCATTTTGAGAAACAGCTGCGAAGATTGATTTCACTAGCCATCCTTGTGACACTGCCGTGATTGGAAAATTCCAAACCTTACCTGGAATCAGCTGCTACCTGTTTTATCACTCGTTCCTCAAAAGACGAATCTCTTTTAAGCTCTTTTCAACTGATTCGTAAAATATGGAAAGATTGCCGAGCCATTAGCCTCTCCAGCTCGTTAAAGGGACAGGAAGTGCTATCCCTCCTCTAGATTTTAATCTTTTTGGACCTAAGGGATTATTACACAAAAAGATCGAGCGCTTGTTTTGTTCGGCTCGTTAAAACTATCGAAAATTCATCCCTTATGTATTGTTTTATACTTTTTCGAACTTAAGGGATTAGATGACGAAAAAGGAATTTTGGAGTTACCTTTACGTTCCTTTTCAGACTCTCTAAAATTGAAAAGGACTGAGTTATCTTTGTCGTTAAACTCGTTAAAAATATTAATAGCGACAAACTTGTCTTTAGACGAGAACGAGTTTCACTATCGCTAGGCTCGTTAAAACATAGCGATGGGTTTGCCTGAAGGGTAAATTATAGAACAAGAATATGTTATCCTCCTCAAGCTTGAAAAAAATAAAGAGGTACTGGTCAGCAATGACTGGGGAAAAATTGGGAAGAAAACTCAAAGAAACTTTGTTGGTAGCAAGTCGCTCTTGAACATGACACTTCCACTCTGTGTCCGAGTCGGGTTGGGTTGTTTCATTCACCGGTCACATCACCATGGTCACGCCATACCATCCACATTTGGGGTTAATGCTACCAATCCATCACATCAGTGTCGCTGATATGTTCAAGAGAAGTCATCCAGAGAAGTCACCTGTGTCTCACCCACTACCATACATTATACTCCATTCTTTCATGACCGCCACCCTGAACCTTATATCACCAGATCGTTTTCACCTCCATCAAAATCATTTGCTCCGTTCCGTGTCATTGATGTGGGATTCATTAAGGCCCTCCTGTGACGGATCACTTCTTATCGACATCAGCTCATTATCCAAGAAGTTGATCTAGGAACACCCCATTCAGTACTTTGAAGCTTGCATGCCTCAATGGCAAGTTTCTCACTTCCGGCGACAGGTTTACATCAATGGCCTTCGACCGAAAGATTTTGCATGGTGTTCGACGCCAAGTCCCTTATTCACACCATGTGAATTGTACTGCAGTACCTTGAGGGTCATTATCATTATCGGTGATTCCTCTCGCGCTTGTTAACAGTTTACATCATTGACTGGTAATCAAGCGATGTCTTTCCATGTTCGACTTCAGAACATTTCTCACATGGATCGACTTGTACTTCGAGTGAAGATCGGACGAGATTGAAGACCCCGGATCTAGTTTCATCCATCCGGGCTGCGATATATATCCAGGGAAATAAAGACATTAAATGTACAACATTGCAGCACAGATAATCATCCTACCAAAAGGATGATGGCTCTATCAGAATCATCAGTCTACACTCAGACGGTTGTCTGTCCTATGTACATAAAAATGAATTTATAAAGCTGAGCATGGGAATGCCCGCCTCAGCTAGATCATGAAAATATTATGAAGATAATGTATTGTATTGTATCTTATTACAGGTCTCCTCCCAGCATTGAAAGAACTTCGGATCCTCATAATAAAGCATTTCACCCCACACCAAAAGGTTAACGGCCTCATACTTTAGGGGGCAACTGTTATAGACATTTTTGTGCCCTACAAATCCAAGCATGAAATGTCCATAAACCAAGGGCTCCTAAGACCCTAAAAGTGTTGTTCTAACCCCTAAAGGAACAAGGTCAACAGATTACAGCTTCTCCCAGAAGTTCTCCATGAAAAACTACTCCAAATTGGTCAAAACAGGATCATTGCAGCTGCTCCACTGGCTAGGTGCGTTGCATCTCACCTAAATGCACTGTGAGGGTGTGTTGCATTTCAAAACTCCCTTCTGTGGGGTGCGATGGGCGAGAAATGACAAATGGCAGTGTCATTCCGCGAGGTGGAGAGGCAATGGAAGCTTTCAGAATCTTCTCCTATGACACTTGCCTCACTGAATTCGACCAAGGATGAGTAAGAGGCCCTCAGTCTCCAAGTGGAAGCAAGAACTGACAGAGAGAAGACACTAATCAAATCACAAGCTGACTCATCCTCCTTACAGATATCTATATATGGATCCCTCATCCCAGAGATCCAGAGGCTGGAATTTTGCATATTGTAAGGAATTGTTGTTGGTTTCTAGAGACAAACATCAGATTGTTGGGTGATCTATGCTTTGTTTGAGGTGAAGAGGGGCTTCTTTGCTGGGAGGTTGATGCTGGGTCGGAACCACTAGTTGTAACTCCTCTTGGATCTTTTCTTGTTTATCAATAAAAGCTATTTGAGTTCTCCTCCATGCTTTTGTATCATTGATGCTTGTTACATTTGTATGGTCAATTCAAATCTGATCCTAAGTTGTTTATGAATATAGATCCATGTCTTTTTATAGTGTTATGCTTCTGTGATCTTACAGGTACTTTGTGAAGCTGGGCGTGCTAGTGAGCAGGTAGCTGGAGACTATCAAAGAAGAGAGGGATCGAATCAAAGGATTAGCGCAAGACACAGGTTGGTTCTTTCTATTCCTCTCTATCTATAATTCATAAAGGAAATACAAAAGTAACTTTTCTCTGTTTGTTTCTAAGGTAGCTGTCACACCTTAGTGGGATAGAGCAGTTCTAAATAGACACTTTTCCCTGTAACACTTGGTGAGTCGTGTTGCAAGTAACAAGCGTCAGTCCTTCCTCGCACTCGCTAAGAAACTTGGTGTAGAACAACACACACTCACAAGAGGCCTCTAAGGTTTGTTGAAAAATGGTAGTCACGGAAGAGGTAAGAATGTGCATTGGGTGGTTGTGACACATTCTTCCCCCCACAGGCGAGACCTTCTCTCTCGTGTGCAAGTTTTTCAAGTTTTTTCATTTTCTAGTGCACACTATTTTTTATCTGTTTTAATCGCTTGTATCTTTGTGACTGCGAGTCAAGTACGCCTATGGTGGCTTCACTGGAAATTTCATTTCACGTAACCCCAACCGTTTAACATAGGAGTAGGAGTAGAGTTTGTTTTTTCGCTTCTCTTTGCTTTCTGGTTTGCATGCTTATTTGCTTGTTGACTTGGTTGCTTTGCTTGCTTGTTGGTGTTTTCACTTTATTTGTTGTGCTTACTATTTTTGTTTCATTTATTTGGTTTGATTAATACCTTAATATTATTTTTTCTATAAATAAGTGTCGCCAATTACTACGTTCTGGCTTTTGAATAGAGTATGTGGCTGAGATTTGAAGAAACTTGTGACATTGCAACACTTGGCCAATATTGTATCTGTCTTCGTTGTGCTTGATTATAACCTTCGGCCGATGAAGTCTTGACAAAAAATACGAGTCATCTGCGAGGGAAGTTTTGGTCTAACAATGAACCTGTGTCCACACTAGGAAGCCCCATGCCTACACTCAACCTTCTGCTCTTTGTGTTCAAGCTCATCCAACTAGTAGAAATGGAGAAGGGGAAAATCTAAACAAGCAAACCTATGTCAGAGGTCTTACATGCTTCTCTGAAGGAACAACCTCTTCTGCTCTCAATAAATCGGGATCTCTCTTCTGCCCCAAAAATAAATAAGTGTCTATGCATAGTCCTCTTGAAAAAATACAAAGGTGAAAGAAGAGAAAGGCTTCCTGCATAGAGAGGTGAAGCATGCAACTCCACTGGGGTACTGACCAGGCTCGCTGGCAATGGAGCAATGCATGTGTTCTTGCATGACTCTGTTGGGGTACTGTCTAGGCCTATTGGTAGTGGAGCAACACCAGAGATGAAAACTTATAGTCTGAAAATCCTCAACTCGTGAGCTAAACTACCCTTCCTGAATTCGAAACATTGTGATCAAGATGAACTTTTCATTGTGTTTGACTGAGTTGGCAAAAGGTGAACCATGTATGTCCATGGGGTAAGTGGGGAAGCCAGAGTAACCTACACAACGATTCAATACTCCCTGAAAGACCAAGGCCATGTGCTATCAATGAACCAAAATAGAGAAGTTGGAGTTCTACCAGTGTGTTGCCAAGTGTTGTAGTAGCTACAAACACCCTCCAAAATTTTGGCCTGCACCCAAATTCTGAGCCTCCCTTGAGATTTTCACTTGATGGTTGCATACACTCAAGTTAACTCTGTGAGCTCGTGTGAGTCTTCACACCCACCTTTCTTGATCATTTCACCAAGTTTTGTATGTTTATGTCAATGTCATGCTTGCGATCATGTTCTAGTTATACTCAAGGTCTTCGCCTCATGTGTACTTGTTGTGTTTTCTATGTAAACATCTGTCACACTCACACACAGAGTCACATACACTGTTGCGAAAGAATCATGAGAACAACTAGGCTTCCCTATAGATGATTCCTCTTTTAAGCCATCAATATTCATGGCAGTAGGATATTGGTTTTGCATAAATTTATTAATCAAATTATCTTAATCAATTTCCTTGCTGCTAATGGTGGTTTCTAATGTATAGATAAGGTAGGATGATGAGAGGCAAGGGTCCTCTTCTTCTTCTTCTTCTTCCTCTACCCAAGTAGGAAATTCATACTTAGGAAGAGGTTGAGTTGGTCTTGATGGTTGCACACACTCAGGTTCACCCTATGAGCTCATGTGAGTCTTCACACCCACCTTTCTTGATCATTTCACCCAAGTTTTCCATGTTTATTTCAATGTCATGCTTGCGATCATGTTCTGGTTATACTCAGGGTCTTCACTTCGTGTGTACTTGTTGTGTTTTCTATGTAAACATCTGTCACACTCACATGCGCAGTCACATACACTGTTGCGAAAGCGTCGTGAGAAGAATTAGGCTTCCCTATAGATTATTCCTCTTTTAAGTCAGCAGTATTCATCGCAGTAGGATATTGGTTTGCATAAATTTATTAATCAAATTATCTTAATCAATTTGCTTGCTGCTAATGGTGGTTTCTAATGTACAAATAGGGTAGGATGATGAGAGGCAAGGGTCCTCTTCTTCTTCTTCTTCCTCTACCCAAGTAGGAAAGTCATACTTAGTGTTATCACTCAGATTTTTTCCTTAGAAGTTATCAAAGAAGGAGTAGTCTGAGGTAACCACAAACCTAATCTTTTAGACTCAGGTTCTAGCCAACCTAAGTCCAGAGAGGGCTATCTCTTTATAATTTAAATTTGTTTAAATAAGATTTCAAACTAGTTCTTAATGTTCGGGATTGTTTGTTTTGATTGGGTGGTGGAATTAAGAAGACAAATTGGTAGAGAAAATATTTAGGCCATTGGTCTATGGAGTCAATCAAGAAAGGCATAATTGGATTTGATCTATCATTGAGGTAAGAGTCCACAGGGTAGGCTAGCATAACGAGAGAAAATCTGTAGGTTCAAAATGGATGAAAGTCCTAACCAGGGCCAAGGGCAATGAAGAATCCTCAACTATGAGCCAAAGGGGGGGGGGGGGGGGGGGGGGGGGGGGGGAAACTACGGAAGTAAGGGGGCAATTAAGAATCCCCAGACCCAAGCAGTTTAGTAGAAAACATAAATAAAGAAAACAGTTAAAACAGAGAGCAGTTAACCTAATTTTGATGATATCATTCCTTGTTTTCTTTTAAGATTGTATAAGAAACACATATGAATATTTCATAACATAAAGAGAATACAATATTTAAACATGAGAGAATGATACTTATTTGTTCCAATTATGCACAAGAATCCAGTGAAATGTCCTCAGCTTTATTTCATTTCTAGTGAAACTAGTCCAGTCTTGAGTAAAATAGCTCCTTGGTTCAAAAATGATATGTCTACAGAAATTTATTTTAATCCACACAAAATACTTCAAATGAAGAAGTATTTATACTAATTCTAAACTGAAATATCTTGAAGAAATATCAAGATTGGTTTTACAAATATCTCAAAGTCTTTTACATTAATAGAACTTAAATAAAGGACACTCAAAACTAATGAATCTATTTAGCACTATGTTTATGGATTTATGGTGACAAAGAAGAGAAATTCGAATTTGATAGCAACTCTTAAGTGATGATGAAGCATCCTAGTCACTAACTGCATCCTTTCTTTGTGCATTTTGCCCCAGAAATTCTACAAACTTAGGGTCCAATGATACGCTTGTATATCTCAATCAGAGATAGATATGTAACAAGTGAAAGAGGTTATTGTAGATAACTATGTTATTGAGATAAACCTCTCTCTGTTTCCAAAAATTAAGCTTGAGCTGTTCAAAATATTCTCTGAAAAAAAGATGTCAAAAACAGGACTTTGCACAGTCCAAAAACTAGGCTGTGACAACATGCAGTTGTCTCCCTTTTGGTAATACCTGTGTAAAACGTGAGATAGGTTTTTGTATATTGGCATGTTAGGAACAAAAACCTCCTCCAGTATCTCAAAATACATCTTGAATTAGTCACAATCGTTTCTAAAAACTATGACTTAAACCTGAAATTTATGAAGAATGTACCATTTCTGCTCTGATTTCATCTTTTAACCTTAAATTTATTTTAAATGTTTTCACTTTTACTTTGGATAAAATTCGTTGTTGCTGGTGAAAGTGTTTTCATATCTGTTTAACCTTTATTGTTCCCATGTTTACTTTTACTATTTACTTTTACCGCTCTGTTTTTTCATCTGTCTTCACTTTGACATGAATTTGTATGCTTTGTAACTGTCTTCCCTGCTGTTTATCTTCATGCTAGCTGATTTACTTGACTTGGTCTTCAATATGATACTCTTTAACCCTGATACACTTTGACTGTTCTTTACTGTGTCCTTTTACCTTCACTGTATATTTTAGGTTTTTTACTGTCTATTTCAACAGTAAATCATTTAATTTCATGTTTCCTCTGCTTGTCTTTTAACTGTATGTTTTATTTTCCATCTCTGTTTGAATAGATTTGATAACAATCTCGGAGTAAACAGGTCTTATGACTAGTATTAAGACTATTTATCCAAGGTTGCGGTCTTCTGATCGCCTGTAAAATAAAACAAACTATTAGGAAAACGTTGGGTTGACAGGGAGGGTCATTAATGGATTTATCGAGCTTTATAGGTCTATGGAGTGAGTCCAAAGTGATTTCGGGAGGTAAACCATGCTTGAATTGGTTAGCAGAGGCTTCAGGTGGAGCAGAAGGGTTTCATAAGTTTACATAGTAGAATGAGCAAAGGGCGAGAAAACATGGGTTCTTGGGGTTTTAACTTTAACGGGCAAACTTTTAAAATATGGCGCGAACTGAACAGTAGACGGTTTTTCGCATAGGGGGCAGGCGGTAAGCAGTTCGTTTTGCACCGCTTTTGGGTTGGAGTGGTTTTGTGGGGAGGTCGCCCGATGCCATTCATCGGGCGCCACGTAGCGGCGGGTTGAACAGTGAAACCACTCACATCGGGCAGGTAAAGGTCGGCCTTTGGGGGCTGCCCGATATGAGTGTTGACCGTTGGATCTGAAGGGGTTAGATCGCACGATGATTGGGCGATGATTTAATGTGAGGTTTAATGGAGGGGCCCGATGGGGTTTCAATGAGCGGAAGGATTAATTAATTGCGGATTAGGGAGGCTTAATGATGTCGGGAGTGGTTTGATTGGCATGGAAAGATTATTAATTAATCACTGATTGATTAATTAATTTCTTTATACGGCGGTGGGTCATGGTTATTAATTAGTCACTGATTGACTTAATTAATCCCTTTAATTAGTTTATTAGTAAGGCTTATATTTCAAACCTTGGGGCGGGATATTAACATATGGGATTTTTTGTAGAACATACGGGAAAGGGGTTTTGTTCGGGATTTAATAAACAAGGTTAGAAGTCAATATGAAATGAAAGCGGAAAATGAAATGCACTAAGTATAATGTACATGGAATTTATTTTCTTTTTACATTCAAACATTATAACTTAGGCTAAATGCATATTTGTGGGTTTTTGTGGAAAAAAAAAGGGTTTTGTATGGGCGTAATTACTTTTCCTAGGCAAATGGTGATTTTACCTTAGGAAAAGGGATTTTTAAGAGGAAAATGAATGAATTGAAGGGGGTGAATGTTTTTGGGAGGGCTTTTAGTACTTAGGACCTACAAGTTATTGGGCCGAGGGTCCGGTCCCTCCAAAATTCAAATAAATGCTCTGAGCCCCTTTAACTTAAGGTTTTAGGCACTTTTGGCTTTGCTTATGGGAAATTAGTCAAATTATGGGTAAAATGAATGGGGAAATTAATCACTTGACTTTGTGTAGATGCTCAATTATCATCCATACTTAAGTATTTTGATGATGAAAGTAAATGATATGATCTTAACTAACCATTCATCATAATTCTGCAACCATTCAACTACTTACCCATCTACTCATCCTACCATTTTTTCTACTTTTTATTAGGGTGCACTTAAGTTGGAAAACCCTTATCAAAACTTTTTCTTTTCTTTTACAATGGAAATCTATCTAAGTCTATCCTTATTACATCCAAGGGCTCATATTAAACTATTGAGCTCATTTTATTCACTCTACCTATCTACTTATCTGCCAAGATTACACTGTTTGGTCAGATTTTATTCTTTATCTCTAAACATGAAATTCAAAACATGGAATAACCAACATTAAACTGTTTGATTATCATGCATTGTGACATGAATAACAAGTTGCACACAATCATTATTATGCAGAAAAATAAATAGTAGTGGCATTTGGACATGCACACTTTCATGGTCTTTTTCTTTTCTTTTTTATTGGGGTTCATTTTTTCCTCTTTTTTGACATTTTTCATTCTTTTTGTCCTTTGATCTTTCTTTTAGGACATACCATCTTTACATTTTTAAATTAATTTTTATTTTTATTTTTTTCTTGAATATGGAAAACATTTGCAACAAGCAAAGGTATGTACATATTATAGGCTTAAATCTCATCCGTTCATAAGTTATGACTCCTATTGGTATAGGAACCTAACAGTGGCTCCACTTGGGGATGGCATTTCTTGGTGAAATGTCAAGAACTAGTAGATCAATGGCCTTCTGAATTGTTGTGATTCTACTCTGCAATTTTCCCTTTTACTTTGCTACTTTATTGATACTTATGATAGTAAACTTTTGAAGCTTAGGGCCTTCTCTTCGAGCTTCAACTTCAAAATTCACCATCCAAACCACACTAAACTTTTGTAAAGGATATAATATGTACAAGTGATTAGTGAAATTAGTGACTGGGATCTATATAGTGCTTTAGCATTCGACCATTAACTGGTCCTCCTTCTACTTCTGCACCATCCAATTCTTTGAGAAAATAAGCATTATTACCTCTAAAAGCATAAATAATGTAAGGACCTTTCCATAGGAAGTCAAACTTCCCATGTTTCCCTTTATCTTCCCTTCTTGAGTCCCATTTCAAGACTTTATCCCCTAGATAGAAATCTTTTGCCTTGGTTCTTTTGTCAAATGCTTTCTTGATTTTCTCCTGCACCACTTGGGACCTAATGTATACTTGCTCCCTGGTTTGCTACAAATGAATAGTCTGGTTGATCCTTCTCTGAATATCATTCGGCTCAACATGTGCTTCTTGGAGTAATTTCATCACTGGAGTTCCCAAAGAAGATGGGAAGACAACCTCCATTCCATAGACTAGCTGATAGGGACTGGTACCAATAGATTTCTTTGTGGTCAACCTGTCTGCCCACAAAGCATTCACTAATTTCTTATTCCAGGTCTTCTTATTGTCTTCCAATAGTTTTTTGATGATGTTTACTAAGCTTTTATTGGAAGACTCTGCAAGTCCATTTCCTTGGGGATAGTAGGCTGTGGAATGACCAAGGGTTATGTGATATTTGTTGCAAAAATAAATCATCCTTTTTTATTTAAAGGCTGCAGCATTGTCTGTGATGATTTTAGTGGGGCAACCGAATCTGGACAGAATGTTAGCCTCAAGAAAACCTATTATGACAGTATCAATGGCTTGTCTTGAGGGTATGGCTTCTATCCACTTTGTAAAATAATATGTGGTAGTTAAGATCCATCTATGCTGGGCAAAGGAGGGAGGATGAATTTCACCAATGAAGTCAAGACCCCATTGTTGAAATGGTGTTTCAGTAGATATAGGTTTCAAAGGTAATGGCAGTAGTTTTCTTTTTCCTTCAAAAATTTGACATTTGTGGCATGAGGTCACAAACTTCTTAACATCAACAAACAAAGTGGGCCAGTAAAAACCAACCCTCAAGATCTTATCAATTGTTGTATTCCAATAGAGATGTCCCCCACAATCACCTACATGAAACTCTTACAAAATTTTATTAGATTCCTCCTTTAACAAACAATTTAGAAAGATGCCTTCATGATTTTTCCAAAATAAAGCATTATCAATTATGCAAAACTTCAAAGGTTTCATATTTAAGAACCTAATTTTAGTCCTGGATAGCTCTAGAGGAGCTTGAAGGTTTTGTAGAACATATATTATTTCATCATACCATGGTGAGTCTGTAAAGGCTTGGCTGATCTATGGAGTCACCATCTCCTCTTCGTTATCCAGTTCTACAATGACGTTTATGTCTAGGGCCTGATAGTTTGTTTCAGCCATGAGCTTAGCCAAACCTTGGCCTTTTATCAATTTGCTCTAAAAATGTAGCTATCCATTTCCCTCTCTTTCCATCAGGTCCATCCTGTGTTAGAATGTCCTTGACTACAACATTGGGAACATATGCTACTATATGAGCGTACAAGAATAAACTCTGGAATCTTTAATTGCTTGAACCAAAGCAAAAGTCTACTTCTCCATTATGTTATACTTTAAAGGTGAATCTCTCAGGGTGTTACTAAAGAAGGCTATTCGTTGTTCAAAACCCTGATCATTTTTGTGCAAGAGGACTGCAGCAATGGTGTGTTCTGAAGCAAAAGAAAATATGATGAATTCCCTATCAAACATTGAACTGATTAAGACTGGTGTTTGCGTTAAGGCTATCTTTATATCTTCAAATGACTTTTTAGCCTCTAGATTCCATTTAATAGTTGAATCTTTCTTTAACATGTTGTTCAGTAATCTAATTAACTTAGCTAAATTAGAGATAAATCTCCTCAAAAAGTTTATTTTACCTAAAAATGCTTGAAGTTATTTGATATTCCTGGGATGTGGTATCTGCAAAATAGCTTCAATTCTTGTTGGGTCAATCCTGATACCATCTTTAGAGATAATGTGGCCTAATAATTTCCCTTCTTCCAACCCAAATAGAGATTTTTTTGAATTTAGAGAAATTCAATATTTCTTGCATTTAGTAAAGACCTGCCTAAGATGATCTAGGTGTTGTAGATCTAATTTAGAGAAAATTGTGAGGTCATCAAGGTATATTACTAGGAAGTCATGAATTTCTTTAGCAAAGGCTATGTCCATTGCTCTTTGAAAAGTGGCCCCTGCATTTTTCAACCCAAATGGAATTTTCACATACATGAAAGTGCCCCATGGAGTAGTGAATGCAGTCTTTGCCTGATCATCTGGGTGGACTAAGATTTGGTTATAACCGGAGAACCCATCTAGTAGTGAGATTTTGGAGGAACCTACTACCCTCTGTAATATGTGATCCATTTTTGGAAGAGGATAGTTATCCTTAAGTGAAACTTTATTCAAATTCCTAAGGTCAACACACAACCTAATTTTGCTAGTTTTCTTTCTAGTGGGTACCAAATTGGAAACCCAGTCTGAGAACCTGATAGGTGCAATAATCCCAGCTTCATACATTCTTTTGATCTCCTTTTCAATAGAAGGCAGTAGAACAGGGTTAATTCTTCTAAGCTTCTGTCTAAAAGGCTTTTGATCTTCTTTTAAGGGAATAGTGTGTTGTATTATGCTAGTATCATAGGATTTCAGGTCCTCATAACTCCAGGCAAAAACATCCTGGAATTCTTTCAGTAGTTCCATATATTTCAGTTTTTCATTGGGAGGTAATGATTTTGAAAGTTTTATCAGTTTGGGATTTTCTTCAGATCCTATATTACATTTCTCAATGTTTGATTTCAAGGGTTCCATTTTAGGCTTTTTAGGAATATCATTTGAATCAAATAAGTCCTCCAAAGGAGTTAATCCTTTGGGTAAAAAATTGTCTTTAAGGTTTATGACTTCAGTTTCTTCATCAATTGCTTCATCAATCTCCATTTGTTTTAGGTTTCGAATATCAGATTTTGTAAACTTTGTGGGATGCAATCTATCTATCTGATCATCTTCTAGTTTGTTAATTTCTACTTTATCAGAACAATCAAAATCTATTGCTATGTCTGTGTCTATGTTACTATTCACAAATTCCTCATCTAAAGTTAGAAAATGGTTAATTTTTTGATCATTATCAAACACTTGCCAGTTCTTTAAGTTGTCAGGAATAGCAGGTCTATGCCTAACCTCAGCAGTGTACTGATGGTTGGGCTGAAAGGGAAACTTACAAGTACTAGCAAACATGGCTAAGCTGTGAGCTTGCATGTTGTGTTTTCTTGGAATAACAAGAAGTTTGGTTTCTAAAAAGGTATTTAGTATTTATATAACTGTTCCTCTATAAAATCCTAGCCCAGGTGTTGCACAAAAATTGTCACCATGACATTCTGCAATCTGTGTGAGTCTATCACCACTCATACTTTCCTCCTTTGCAAGTCTTAAACCTCAGTTCTTCATGTCAAGCCTTGAAAATAAGAGAAAGCCCTCAAAAGTCTCTAAAACTCTGGTTCTGCACTTTCTCTTATCATTACCTGCGGTCCCGCACCTAATGGTCATGTCCTTTGCGCACCTAACCACTCTATCTCTGTGTAATGGGTGCGAACCCCTGTAAAAGCCAAAAAGGCAGAAGTGCATTCTTAAAAACTCACTTTGAGTCATTTCTGGAAGTTTCTAGAAGGAATCTTGAGGTGGCAAGTTCGCTCCTTTAAGGTTCATGCATCCCATACCTTAAGGAGCTAACCCCTTGATGTGAGGAGCTTATCCCTTTGAAGGAGGACTCTATCCCTTCATAGGTGGACCTGTAACCTCCTTCCTTTGCACTATAAAATGAAGCATTGGGCTGGTTACTAGAGAGGTTGAAAGCTTAATATTTTTGAGGTGAAAAGCTGTTGGAACTTAGTCTTCCTAATTGAGATTTTGTGAGGAAAGATTACATACCTCTTTGATCTCATTTGGAAGAGTGTGAGGCTTGTCAAAGTAGAGGAGATTCCTGTTTTGGACCTTGGGAAGAGCTTGTACAACATCAAGGCACCAAAGGTTGTAAAGTTCTTCTATTTCAAAGTTAATACAATCAAGTTTATTTTTCTCAATAAGCTATGTTTTATGGTTTATTTTATGGATTCCTTGATCACCATGATGAACATGATTTATTATATTAGCTATGCAGGTGTTATTTGATGTGTGCTTGTTTTTTATTGCAGGTTCTCAAAAGGAAACTCTTTCAGACAGTTGAAGGATGGCTGCTACAAACTAGCGTTGGACTTAAGGTAGCGTCTAAACACCTCTTTAGTTTTTATTAATGAATTGCAATGTGTTTAGAGAAAGGTAGATTTTCCTGTCCTACTTGTTGCTAGATATCTGTTGATACTAGGGAGATCAGCCTTGTCCACAAGAATGATTTATCTGGTCAACACTAGGATCCCTAGTCATATAAACAGCTTTAATTTGTTTGATTACTAGCTCAGAATTTCCCATAATAGAGACTCTTATGGCTCCTAACCTTTTAACCAGTTTCAGACCTAACAGAAGTGCTTCATATTCTGCCATGTTGTTTGTACATTTAAAGTTCAATCTGTAGGCATGACCTTCTACATGATCGTTTTCTAAGTTATAAATCCATATACCTGCTCTTACACCTAGTTTGTTGACTGAACCATCAAACTCCAGATGCCATAGGATTTCATGCTCATAATTTTCATCTGGGGTAGTGGAATCCTTCTTGACTAAGGTATCTAGGTCATCTTTTTTATCTGAAATCTCATGAATTTGGACATTTTGATTTTCTTTTAATACTGCAATTTCTTTTGGTTCTGTTGTTATGTTGTTTGGAGTATCTTCTTGATTAGTTTCAGCATTGTAAAGTATGAAAGAATCAATATCAGAATGTACTAAATGTATAGGAAAGTTCCGAGGTCTCTCCTGGGTAGTCACTACATACTTCATCAGAGTGTCTCTATACAATTTCTTGGGATGTCCAAAGACTGATATGGTAGCATATGACATGTCCAGTTGCAAAGATCCCTGGAGTTTGGCACCCCAAGATCTAGACAATAGCATGCCATACTTAGGGGGTATATCAGCAACAACTATGTCCATAAGTATGGTCTTGGCAGGGTACTGAACTAGGGAAACACACAAATCTTTTATAAGCCCTAAGCACTTAACTTGGCTTGAATCAAAGGAAAACAGATCCTTGTAAGGCCTGGTGATATCCAAGTTAAGTTTTTCCATTACAGACTTAGGCATAAGATTATGTGAGGCCCCAGAGTCTAGCATGGAATTATGTAGGATTTTATCATGGATGTTAAGGCTGATGTAGAAGGGTGGTATCCCTCCTTCAACTAGCTTTCCATTAACATCTAGTCCGAAAATTAACTCAGGTTGGTCATCAAATAGATTCACAGAGTCTTCATTTTCAACGAAGTTCAAAGATTTACTAATTTGAGATTTGTAAGTTTCATGTTTAACCAATTCTGTCAGAGGCACTGAGATTTTGAGTTTGGCCACCTCTACTCCCAAATTGAAAGGCAGAGGGGATTTATCTGTTTGAACATTTGAAATTTTTGCACCAAGGTTCTGAGTAGTCTTTTCTTCTTTTTCATTGTTTAGATTGTTTTTATCTGGATTTTCTAATATGATTTCTGGAGGTTGTTCCACTGTTCCCTTGAGGGGGATCAAAGTGGAAGGTTGCTCTTTAGCAGGTTGGTTATCAGTTACATCTTCAATGGTGGGACTGGGAGGATTTTGATGTGGTCTAGAAAGGATTTGTAAGGTTTTTGTAACTTGAGGATTTTGATTTGTAGCTTTTACTTTCTTAGGCTGGTTAGGCACTACTTTTTTATTCTAATCAGGAACATCAGTGTTCTTCTTGCTTCTTAGGTTGTACTATTTATGTACTTCAAAAATAGCAGAGTCATACCCTTGCTTATAGTCGAAGGATTCTCCTGTTTGGGTCTGCAACTGTTGAAGCATATATAGTTCTTGATCATCTTGAGTTAGAAAAACAATTTCTTCATCATCTAAGCCCATAAGGTTGATTTGGGTGTCTATCTCAGGGTCTTCTTGGTGGGAAGATTCAGCATAATTTTCCTGGAAAGGTGGTCTAATGTTCTGATCAGGCCCATTTTTACCAGTGTTCTGGTTTTGGTTTTTCCTAAAGTTTGCATTCCTTACTGGATTAGCCTGTTGGTTATCCCAGTGAGGTTTTCTTTCAATGACTTCTATTCTATCCATTAACCTTTCCATTCCTTTAGCTAAAGCATCCATTTTTTGATCAAAGGGTGAAGTTTCATCTTTCAAAGGTGTTCTTCTCTCGTTTCTAACCCTAGCTCTTTTGGATAACAGATTAGCTTCTACGCTAACTGCTACACTTTGCATATCTTCAAGTGTAGGGGGATTCCTTTCTCTAAGTTGAAAAGCCATATCTGTGTCAAATCCGTCTGGAAACTTAATCAGGGCTAAGCCAGGTGGAGGCCTAAGGTCAAGTGGGATTGCATTATACACATTGTTAAACCTAGTGCAATAGTCTTGAACAGTTTCGTTTGGTCCCCTTTTAAGGTTTTCATATTTAGATAAAATTTGAAGGGGGTTCTTTTTCTTCTCCCACCTATTTAAGAATTGTTGGTAAATAACTTCTAAACTATCTATGCTCTGAGGGGGAAAAGCTCTAAACCATGTTCTCACTTCTCCAGCTAGAGTTTGGACAAAGATTCTCATTTGAACATCTCCTATGTCAATCTCATGTAGTTCAAAATAATCTATCATTTTCTTAGTGTGTTGTTGAGCTATGTAGATTCCAGTGCCATCAAATCAAGTAATTTTGCTCTGATAATCTGCTGGTAAGGCACCTTGAGGAGCAGGCATCACAAGGGGGGCATATCTGAGGGCCATAGCTCTAAGCTATATAGGATTGAGAACAAGAGTTGGGGTAACTGGAGGATTTGGGACAACAAGGGGAGTTGGTGTAACAGGGGTAATAAGTGTTTGAGGGGCAGTGATGGACTGATGGGGAATCGAAGGTGTGAAAGTGGATGAAGGATGATCTTCAGAGGTGTGGGGAAATGATGGTGAGCTGAAAGATGTGGAAGCTGACTCAGAAAGTTCAGGAAGTCTATCAGTGGTAAGGGATGACTAAGGAGAGTTCAAAAGGTACTAGTCAATTGACAAGTTGGCTCGTTGGACCTCAACTTCTCTGGTGAATTCTGGATCTAGGATTGTGTCCACAAGTTCACTGTTAGGCGTGGTTCTAAACTGAGAGAGATCAAAATACTCGCCAAAAGGGATATATTCAATGAATAACCACTAGCATGGCATGAATTGGATCTAAAAAGAGGTCTAGGGCTTACCGAACTTTCCTGTCTTCTGATTATTCTTGGAATAAGGTTGGGATTTTCAAATATAGGGGGAGGATTTGGATTAGGGTTGGCCCTGGTATAATGAGTTCTCCCTGAAGCCAGATTTTGAGTTTTTTATGATTTATTTTGCTTTTTTATATGAAATAACTTCTAATAACCCTTTAAGATGCTTAAAAATAAAAATTTGAATTTCTCAAAGGTTTATTAAAACTGAGGGTTTTGAATCCCCAGTATGGTCGCCACTATGTTATCACTCAGATTTTTTACTTAGAAGTTATCAAAGAAGGAGTAGTCTGAGGTAACCACAAACTTGATCTTTTAGACTCGGGTTCTAGCCAACCTAAGTCCAAAGAGGGCTCTCTCTTTATAATTTAACTTTGTTTAAATAAGATTTCAGGCTACTTCTTAATGTTTAGGATTCTTTGTTTTGATTGGGTGGTGGAATTAAGAAGACAAATGGGCAGAGAAAATATTTAAGCCATTGGGCTATGGAGTCGATCAAGAAAGGCTTAACTGAATTTTATCTATCACTGAGGTAAGAGTCCACAGGGCAAGCTAGCACAACGAGAGCAAATCTGCAGGTTCAAAATGGATGAAAGTCCTAACCAGGGCCAAGGGAAATGAAGAATCCTTAACTGGGATTGGGATGAAGAAAGGAAGGATGGCCAGTAGAAAAGGGCAATGAAGAATCCTCAACTATGGGCCAAAGGGGGGTAAACTACGAAAGTAAGGAGGCAATTAAGAATCCCCGGTCCCAGGCAGTTTAGTAGAAAACATAAATAAAGCAAACAGTTAAAACGGAGAGCACTTAAGCTAATTCTGATGATATCATTCCTTGTTTGCTTTTAATATTGTATAAGAAACACATATGAATATTTCATAACATAAAGAGAACACAGTATTTAAGCATGAGAGAATGATACTTATTTGTTCCAATTGTGCACAAGAATCCAGTGAAATGTCATAAGTTTTATTTCATTTCCAGTGAAACCAGTCTAGTCTTTAGTACAATAGCTCCTTGGTTCAAAAATGATATGTCTATAGAAATGTATTTTAATCCACACAAAATACTTTAGATGAAGAAGTATTTATACTAATTCTAAATTGAAATATCTTGAAGAAATATCAATATTGGTTCTACAAATATCTCAAACTGTTTTACGTTAATAGAACTTAAATAAACCCGGATGCGGGTGTTCATATCAGCAATCAATGAATCAGTACGCCATGCAGACACCTGGCCTGACGGATGGCAGGAAGGAGTTCCTCAGGGTACGTGTCATCGGTGGTGGTTTAAGGTTTAAAGCAGGGGAATTAAAGACTGATCAGTCTCGAAGCTATCTGGTTTTCAATGCGGAAACACTCCAGCAATTTCGGATTTCCGCTGCATCAATTGCCCTCTCAGGTCGTTGGTTTATGTTTCAATGCCTCGCAGTCGAGGTATTCCACGTCGGGGGGGTCGGTCTAGATTCAGGGCTAGCCCTTCTCAATCTGCTCCTCATCAGGTTTCCCCAATTGCCTCAGTCCCTCCCTCTTCTCCGCTATCAGACCAAGAGGGGATCATCCCGAACAACTCTTATCATTCCTCTAGATTTGTTTTCCAAAGTCGGCTCAACAGGCCGATGGTGACTGTGAATTTCACAGTTTTTGTCTCAGAGGAGGAGAGCAACCAGCTCAGCCCGACCCCTCCTGCATCCTCAAATTCGCAGGACGATAGCATTCTACTTGGGGACATGACTGGGCTGGTGTTTCATGCTGACTGCATGAATGAGGACGCCCCTGTCCAGGAAATGCCTCAGCAGCCTGACCCAGCTAAGGAAGATGACAATGTTCGTGAGCCTTCTCAAAGACCAACTGGTTGTTTACATTTGGTCACTGATTCTGGTGGAGCGCCGCTTCTGGATGAAGACGGGTTCGTTACGTGGGTCGCCTCTCAAAGTCAGGCGAAGGAGGAGATGCAAGCATCTCCAAGTCAGGCGGAATAGTCTCCACTGGGTGCACATGTTATGTTTTTTGATCCTGTGTCCATGACTTGGCAGATAAATTCTCTGGTCAGTTTCAGTCTCATGCTTCAGGTAGTCATGTCAGCTACTACCGATTTCAATTTTGTTTTAAAGTCAGCTATGCTAGGAGTTACTGTGTTTTTTGAGGACACTAAAGGGTCTGATAATTGTAATCCGAGTAAATTTTGTCAGTATGTGAGGGACCGAAATCAAATCTCTGAGGTCTGCATTGTAAATATGGTTGATAGGATATACTGTATTGTCCCTGAGTTTTTGGATGAGGAATGGCCACGGCCTCCTCTGAGGCTCTGACCTCATTGTACATATTTTTTCACCCTTTTTAATAGATTTAGTATTTACAGAGAAAAAAAAAATAGAACTTAAATAAAGGAAACTCAAAACTAATGAATCTATTTGGCACTATATTTATGGATTTATGGTGAAAAAGAAGAGAAATTCGAATTTGATAGCAACTCTTAAGTGATAATGAAGCATCCCAGTCACTAATTGCATCCTTTCTTTGTGCATTTTGCCCCAAAAATTCTGCAAACTTAGGGTCCAATGATACGCTTGTATATCTCAATCCGAGATAGATATGTAAAAAGTGAATGAGGTTATTGTAGATACGTATGTTATTGAGATAAACCTCTCTCTATTTTCCAAAATTAAGCTCCAGCTGTTCAAAATATTCTCTGCAAAAAGATGTCAAAAATAGGACTTTGCACAGTACAAAAACTAGGCTATGAAGACATGCACTTATCTCCCTTTTGGTAATACCTGTGTAAAAAGTGAAACAGGTTTTTGTATATTTGCATGTTAGGAACAAAAACCTCCTCCAGTATCTCAAAATACATCTTGAATTGGTCACAATCGTTTCTACAAAACTATGACTTAAACAGGAAATTTCTTAAGAATGTACCATTTCTACTCTGATTTCATCTTTTCACCTTAAATTTCTTTTAACTGTTTTTCACTTTTACTTTGGATAAACTTCATTGTTGCTGGTGAAAGTGTTTTCATCTCTGTTTAAACTTTACTGCCTCCATGTTTACTTTTACTCTTTACTTTTCCGCTCTGTTTTTTCATTTGTCTTCACTTTGACATGAATCTGTATGCTCTGTAACTGTCTTCCCTGCTGTTTATCTTCATGCTAGTTGATTTACTTGACTTGGTCTTCAATCTGATACTCTTTAACCCTGAGACACTTTGATTGTTCTTTACTATGTCCTTTTACCTTCACTGTATATTTTAGGTTTTTCACTGTCTATTTCAATAATGAATCATTTAATTTCATGTTTCCTCTGCTTGTCTTTAATTGTATGTTTTATTTTCCATCTATGTTTGAATAGATTTGATAACAATCTCAAAGAAAACAGGAATTATGACTAGTATTAAGACTATTTATCCAAGGTTGCGGTCTTCTAATCGCCTGTAAAACAAAACAAACTATTAGGAAAACGTTGGGTTGACAGGGAGGGTCATTAATGGATTTATCAAGCTTTATAGGTCTATGGAGTGAGTCCAAAGTGATTTCGGGAGGTAAACCATGCTTGAATTGGTTAGCAGAGGCTTCAGGTGGAGCAGAAGGGTTTCATAAGTTTACACAGTAGAATGGGCGAAGGGCAAGAAAACATGGGTTCTTGGGGTTTGAACTTTAACGGACAAACTTTTAAAATATGGCGCGAACTGAACAGTAGATGGTTTGTCGCGTAGAGGGCAGGCGGTAAGCGGTTCATTTCGCACTGCTTTTGGGTTGGAGAGGTTTTGGGGGGAGGTCGCCCGATGCCATTCATCAAGTGCCACGTAGTGGCGAGGTGAACAGTGAAACCACTCACATTGGGCGGGTAAAGGTCGGCCTTCGGAGGCCACCCGATATGAGTGTCGACCGTTGGATCTGAAGGGGTTAGATCGCATGGTGATCGGGCGATGATTTAATGTGAGGTTTAATGGAGGGGCCTGACGGGGTTTTAATGAGCGGAAGGATTAATTAATTGCGGATTAGGGAGGCTTAATGATGTCGGGAGTGATTTGATTGGCGGGGAAAGATTATTAATTAATCACTGATTGATTAATTAATTTCTTTATACGGCGGTGGGTCATGGTTATTAATTAGTCACTGATTGACTTAATTAATCCCTTTAATTAGTTTATTAGTAAGGCTTATATTTCAAACCTTGGGGCGGGATATTAACATATGGGATTTTTTATAAAACATATGGGAAAGGGGTTTTGTTCGGGATTTAATAAATAATGTTAGAAGTCAATATGAAATGAAAGCAGAAAATGAAATGCGCTAAGTATAATGTACATGGAATTTATTTGCTTTTTACATTCAAACATTATAACTTAGGCTAAATGCATATTTGTGGGTTTTGTATGGAGTTAATTACTTTTCATAGGCAAATGGTGATTTTACCTTAGGAAATGGGATTTTTAAGGGGAAAATGAATGAATTGAAGGGGGTGAATGTTTGTGAGAGGACTTTTAGTACTTAGGACCTACAAGTTATTGGGCCGAGGGTCCGGTCCCTCCAAAAGTCAGAGAAATGCTCTGAGCCCCTTTAACTTAAAGTTTTAGGCACTTTTAACTTTGCTTATGGGAAATTAGTCAAATTAGGGGTAAAATGAATGGGGAAATTAATCACTTGACTTTGTGTAGATGCTCAATTATCATCCATACTTTAGTATTTTGATGATGAAATTAAATGATATGATCTTAACTAACCATTCATCATAATTCTGAAATTATTCAACTACTTACCCATCTACTCATCCTACCATTTTTTCTACTCTTTATTAGGGTGCACTTAAGTTGGCAAACCCTTATCAAAACATTTTTTTCTTTTACAATGGACTATCTAAGTCTATCCTTATTACATCCAAGGACTCAGATTAAACTGTTGAGCTCCTTTTATTCACTCTACCTATCTACTTATCTGCCAAGATTACACTGTTTGGTCAGATTTTATTCTCTATCTCTAAACATGAAATTCAAAACATGGAATAACCAAGATTAGACTGTTTGATTATGATGGATTGTGGCATGAATAACAAGTTGCACACAATCATTATTATGCAGCAAAATAAATAGTAGTGGCATTTGGACTTGCACACTTTCATGGTTTTTTTCTTTTCTTTTTTTATTGGGGTTCATTTTTTCCTATTTTTTGACCTTTTTCATTCTTTTTGTCCTTTGATCTTTCTTTTAGGACATACCCTCTTTACATTTTTTAATTTTTTAATTTTTATTTTTTTTGAATATGGAAAACATTTGCAACAAGAAAAGGTATGTACATATTACAGGTTTAAATCTTATCCATTCCTAAGTTATAACTCCTATTGGTATAGGAACCTAACACTTAGGAAGAGGTTGAGCTAGTTGATATAATACAAGTTGTTTTTTTTTATTGCCCATTAGTGATGGTCATGTTCCTAGCCCTACAATTGATGTATGCATTAGCAGTGGCCAATTAAGGTTTTCCTAAGATAAGCAGGTATCCATTAATTTTGGTCTTGGGCTAAATGATAATGAAACCAATGGGATACTCCCAAGAATCAACAAATACCATCATATTCTATGATACTTTCGAGTGCTACTGTAGATCTATCAACAAGCTTTAGCACAATAGAGGTCTTTCTTAAATATTCTTGGAGGTTAAGTTTGAGAATAGTTTCCTTGGCCACCATTTTTATTGCAACACCTATATCAATGAGAGTGTTTGGAACTGCAATTTCATTGATGTGCACATCTACTACTGGGCTCCTAGGATCTAAGTACTTGGGGATGATTACTCTCCCAAGCATAAGATCAACTAAATACCCTATGGAATTAATAGTAGGGGCATCCTTTTTCTTTATCATAGGCCTTCTAAGACATTCCTCCTTAATAAACTTGTATATAGGAACACCTTTGATGGTTTGAAGGAGAGGGATCTCGACACATAGATTTTCTAGTTCTCCCATAAGTTCAACTTCTTTTGGGGTGTGTGATTTGCAAGTTATCAACCTTTCTGGACAGGGAGGTTTTGGTTGGGTGACTTGAGGTACATGTTCTTCCTTCTCTTCCTCGAGATTCTCTGTTGGAGGAGGTGGATGAACATATGGAAGGACCTTCCTAAACCTAAGGTTGATTTCCTGGATTTTTACTGCTTAAGTTTTGTAAGCAGTTTCTCCACTGTAAATAGGTTGAATCTACTTATTGTTGGGATTAAGATTTGGATAGGCATGAATTTGTAGTTTTTTTGGAGAAATGTTTCAGATTGATTGAGATTGATGAGGAGGAGGCATTAGGGTAGGTGGTTGGGCTACCTAAGACCTCCATCCTGGTGATGGATTACCCCAATAAGGACATTGGGTAGGGTATGGATGGAAGGGAGGAGTAACATTTTTAGGAGGATATGACCAAGGAGCAGGCACATTGCAAGGTGAAGGGTTAAGAGGATACCAAGGTTGATAATAAGTGTTACAATTATCATTGAAAGGAGAGGTGAAGTTCATACACTATTGTAATTGCCAAGGGGCTTGTGGATTCTTTTGGTTAACATACCACAGTTTCTCCATGCTCCCTTCTGCTTCTTAGTATACAAGTTTTAGACCTAGCAAAGATGGACACTTGCCAGTGGAATGGTTTTCTTCACACACATAACATATTTTTATGACATTCAAAGGACATTCATTCCTAAGATGTCTTTTAGTGAATTGAGGGCAGAATATGGCTAATGCATTTTCTGCTTCCTCCTATTTTCTCTTGATTTGTAGGGTGTCCATATGCATGGAAAATGTATGTAAGATTTTGGTCTTCATATCCTCTAACATACCTCCTATCTCATTTTTAGTAATCAAGGAGGACGAAAAGGGACTTACTAAGCTTTTGTTTACTCTACCTCTTTTTCCAATAGCCCTTGAATGATTTTTGAACACCATTTTAATATCATCATAATTGAGCTGATATGTATCCATTGTCTAGTAGGTTAAGTGTTTCCATCAGTTATTTCCTGACTCCCCATAGTAGGACTATCTTCAAGGAATTTGGATCCAAGGTGCAATTATGCACCCTTTTTTAACTCAACTGAAATCTCTCGACACTTATTTTCTCCTCAGACCATTATAAATATCTCATCTCTAATGTCCCTTTCTCTACAATATTCCTAGTACTTATTGTTGAAGGCTCGTTGCATTTTTTCCCATGTGGTGATGTTGTCTCTTCTAGACTTATGAACCACTGAAGGGTTGCATCGTTTAGAGTGGAAGGGAACAATTTAAGCTTCAGCTCATCAGTTGTATAGCCATAAGTCGTGCATACTACAACAAACTCAAACGTGAAAGTGTAAAGATCTTCTATAATCAAACCATAGAAATGTGGGATGACATACGGGTTAATATTTTTCATTTTAGCCTCCCCATCTCTCTATAATGGGAAATGTGAATACTTCTGGTTGTTTATTTTCATCCATAGTGTTGGTGGGGTGTGAAGGTCTTTCTCCTTCTATAAGCTTCTCAATGATCCTTGCTTGCTCACTAATAGGGCCTCAACAATCATTATGGATAGGGCAGGAGGCTCACAGTCAGCTAAGAGAGGTTGATTGTTAGTCGAAGTGGGGGCTTTTGGTAAGATTTTTCCTATTCTATACCTAATTCATCAAGGCATAAAAGAAAGAAATGTTTTTTTTTTTGTAATTTTTTTGAAAAGAGGTGCTAATGTATTTTTTTCTTTTTGGAGGAGATGAAATAAAAGAAAGAACAAATCAACTAAGAAAAAACGCAGTACATACTTTGACACCTCATTGACAACGGTGCCAAAAAGTGATGGTCCTTGGTATTGCAACAACAATTCAACAACTCCCAATGGTCTCAGCTTAATTATCAACCAGAGGTTTGTACAATCTTAAGAGGGGCTCACATTATATGTGCAGTAGGCACTATCTCTTCCCTTTGGTGATTTTTATGTAGGTGGAAGTATTGAGATGAAATTTAGTTGTACAAATACCAATCTAATTGTTCTATGGTACAAGAAAAAGTAAAATTGCATGAAATGAAAGACAACAAGTAAACTGTTGGCCCTCATTTTCCATCAAATTTTGCTTATTAAAATACACCTAATTTCCATAATTTTCAACCATATACCATCCATATACACCTTATTTTGACCAATTTATGCATATTCAGGTATATAAATTATGTTTTTCAATTTTTAGATATTTTTGCAAAAATTGGGTTTTTAGTGTATTTTTGGACAGAACTGAAAATTCTCGTAATGGCTCCATTGAAGTCATACTTGCAGGACACCTAGGCACGAGATGAGCATAGATATGGAAATATTGGGAACCAAGGATGGACGTGTACCTATTGGTTCAATCAAACTGAGCTAAAATAGGCCCGGTCAACTCTGGTCAAACATGACCTGTTGTTCAAAAAATCCCTAGGAAATAGGCCAAATTTAGTATTTTTGGGGATTTTCCAAATTTTGTGTAACTGAATGGATGGATTCGACCAAGATAGATGGGATTAGGATAGATATTATTGTTAGAGACATTTTAGTCAAGTTTGTTTATTATTTCTCTATTTAAGCCAAGACTATTGAAGGCTTGAGCATGTAGAATTTTATGTAATCTGATTTTGAGACTCTTTGAAGATTGAAAGTTAATTGAAGAACCTGTTTCATTTCATTTGTTGTTCATGCTTGAGTGAGTAACTTTGTTTGTTATAGATGAGATCTCTTCAAGTGCACAAGGCAAGGGTGGAGGGCCCCCACACCAAGCTAAGTGCACTTCTTGGTTAATTTAGCATAATTTTTATAAACTAGTTTTTGCTTCAGATTTCTTTAGATGTATGAAGATTTATTATGATTGTTGAATGAATATTGATTTAATTCTAATCTGCATATGAAGGGACAAACAATAATTCAAGTTAAATTCTCCTTCTATTTTATTATGAGCTATAATTGAAATTCATTCTCATTTCCTTGTTGAGTTATTTTTGAATTCTAGTTTCAATGCAATAGTAATAATGATGGAATAAGATTGTAAGGAAGGACAATCTGGACCTCCTTAGTTAGGAGCCACTTCTCTCTACATTTTATGCATCATAAACTATTGTTAATCAGTTAATTTTTGTTTCTCTTCATGAAAGTAATATTGTAGGAAAGGACAACCTAGATCTCCTTAGTTAGGAGCCTCTTTCCTCATTTATTGTATATTGAATCAGAAACTATTAAGTTAGATTTTATATTTGTAATATGCATTTCCATCAATCTTTATATTTCATCTTCTAAAATTGACTGCAACTAAAATCCTTATACTTTGGACATGCTTCCAAGCTTACAAGCCTGAATTGATAATTAAATACTTGTGTTAATTTGCATAATAAATTGACCAAACATTTTGGTGCCGTTGCCGGGGAAGCATACTTAGCCAGAGTCAAATAGGAAGATAAATATATATTTATAAAACAAAAACAACAAAAATAAAGTTTTTTTTTTTTTAGTTATGTTTATTTATGCCTAGATATAGAGATGAAAAGGGTAGATACATTAAGCAAAACCCCCCAACAACTAAACCATTGGTAGAAGCAGGACTACCTCCATTAGAATTAACCACACCAATTGCTGGAAGACCAACTCCGAAACAATTAGAGGAAAAACAACATCCAGGACAAAGATTAACTCTTGTAGAAAGACAAACTTTGTTAGCCTATGAAGTGAAAAGAAGACAAAAAAAAACAGAAATATCTTCCATAGAAAAACAAAAAGAAGCAAGAAAAAAATTGACCAGCCAATTCTTAAACAAATAGATCAACCTATTTTTTAAAACAAACAATAAGTTGAATCTGAAATTGTTATTGAAATAGTTGAAACTACTGAAAAAGATATGGCAAAAGAAGGGCAAGGATCTACCATTCTCACTCTTGAACAAAGGTTAAAATATGAGAAGCAACAAAAAGAATGGCAAAGGAGAAGAGAAGAAGAAGCTAGGAGAGAAGCAGAAAGGAAAAGAGAGGAAGATTTCAAAAGAGAATATGATAATACAAGAAGACAAAATGAAGAAAATGATGAAGAAGCTACTTTTGGATTTCCAATTGTAGATACTAGAGCAATTCTAGGAGAAGAAGTAAAAATGAAGAATATTCCACCTTCAGTTTTACCAAATTTTCATGGAATGTCTTTTGAAGATCTTGATTCATTCATGTTCAAATTTGATATCTTATGTAGAACTTATGGTTATACTGATGATACACATAAACTTCGTCTTTTTCTTGCTACTCTTAAATCAACTGCCTTAAAATGGTTTATGGGATTACGAGAACACTCTATCACTTCTTGGGAAGAAATGAAGAAAAAAATTCTGAAGAAATATCAAGCCTATTGCAGGCCTAGAGATTCAAAAGAAGATATTTTTCGAATGTCTCAACAAGAAGATGAGAGTTTGGAAGAATACTTGGAACGATTTTTGTATAACCTGCAAAAATCCAAACAACATTCTCTAAATCCATATACCATTAGAACAATTTTTCTTAAAGGAATAAAATATGAATATCTTGATATTCTCAATGTAATGGGTAAAGGAGATATTTCATATATACCATTTGATGAAATAGTTGAATTATGTCAAAAGTACTCTAGAGGTAGATCCAAAACAGGAAAAAGAGAAATAACTTCTAGAGCTTCTAAATCAGCAGCAAGAGGAGTAACAAGAGCAAAAATAGGGAGTCTGTTAGAAAAATTTAAAATAGATCTTTTGAGCACCTTAGGAACACAAGTTGATGTGTTAAAAGCAAATAAAAAACAACAAGAAGAAGAACAAACAATGTCAATCTTTTGTCCTAAGTGTAGGAAGAAGTATCTTCTACCAGAATGTCCTTTGGATAACATTCAAGTGTGTGGACTTTGTACAGAAATTCATTCAACAAAAAATTGTCCAAAGCTTAAAGAATTGCAAATGAATCCAATAGAAGAATTACATGGAATATATTATCTTTACTATATGGCACCAAGGGGACCTTGGCACCCAAGGATTCCTCAACAATAACAAAACCAACCTGGACAAGGTTGGCGAGGATATAGTTATGGAACTCAACCACCTCAACAAATGTATCCTCAACGACCATTTCAATATCAACAATTCCATCAAAATCCACAACCAATGTCATTTCCACAACAAAATCCTACACCATTATTAACTCAACCACAACAGCTTCAGCCTTCTAACCAACCCCCACCTAGAACAACTCAATTACCATCTCAACCAATAGCAAATCCAAGTAACAAAGTGGAAAGACCAGCTTATAATGTGGAAGAAGTAACATATTTTCCTACATATTCTATCCTTCCTATACAAGATGTCCACTTAAGGTCTGGGAAAGTATTACACAAATATTCTCCACCGATCATAGAAGAACAAATTGAACAAGGAGAACAATCTAAAAAATCTCATCTAGAAAATCAAATTCAGAAAGGAAAAGCTATTATGACTCAAACACCACCCTATCTAGAGAGGTTAGTAGAGCAGAAAATCAAAATTCCAATTTCTCTTCCTAAATTCGATATTTTAGATGAATTAAAGAATTCTTATGTCAAAATTCCTTTGCTGCAAGCTATAAAAGATATACCAATCTATGCAAAAACAATTAAGGAATTATGCATTAAGAAAATTGGTAAAAATAAAAGAGATCCACCCACAATCCAAGTCATTGGCCAATTAGCTAGTCTCATGTATGCAAAGATCACAATTGAAAAATATATTGATCCTGGGATACCTATGGTTACTATTTCGATTAATGATTAATAATCTAATAGATTTGGGAGTAGCTATAAATCTCATGACAATAGAAACTATGAAATATTTGAAATTACCTAATATTCGACCTATTACTACAATTTTAGAGCTAGCAGACAAATCTAAAGTAGTACCAGAGGGAATATTAGAAGACATAATTGTTTCTTTGGATTCATGGGAATATCTTATAAACTTTCTAATCTTGCAACTAAAAACAAATCTAGGAGGCCATCCTTTAATTTTAGGCAGATCATGGTTAGCCACAACAAATTCCTTTATTGGATGCAGATCAGGAAGTATGATTATAGCACACGGGGATGAAAGGAAACATGTTACACTCTATCCTCCAACACAATATCTGTCTCTATTAACATGGCTTGATGAACAAGAAACACAATTTGTTTTAAGTATTAATCAAGTCTTCAATTTTAGAGAGGAAGAAGAAAATGAGGATCTAATAGACCTTTTCATTTCAGAACCTGAATTTTCATAACAAATTCGAATAACACAATATGCAAAATCAATGTTTTCAGGAAAATTGTACTATTCAATCATTGCAAAACACATTTGAAAGTATTTTTCCTGTTAACTCAATTACCAATTCACAAAGCAAAATCATTGAAATTAAACGTGGAAAGAGTTTAAATATTGGTAATAATCTAGAATCATCACAAGAAAAACAGGTAAGTGCATTATTACAAAAATATTCAAAAGTTTTTGCTTGGGATTATGCAGACATGCAAGGAATTAATCCAAAAACATGTATTCACCATATCTATACTGATGATCATATCAAACCAGTAAGACAACCACAAAGAAGAATGAATCCTATGATGAAAGAAATAGTGAAAGAGGAACTGCAAAAAAATGTTACAAGTAGGATTCATCTATCCTATTTCAGATAGTCAATGGGTTTCACCTCTAGTTGTGGTACCAAAGAAAAATGGAAAATGGAGAATATGTGTGGACTATAGGGAACTGAATAAAGCCACATTGAAAGACCACTTCCCATTACCATTCATTGACCAGGTACTAGATTCATTAGCTGGAAAGAAATTCTTTTTCTTTTCTTGATGGATTTAGTGGATATAATCAGATAAAGATAGCATTAGAGGACCAAGATAAAACCACATTCACTTGTCCATGGGGAACATGCATATAATGTTTCGCCCTTTGGGTTATGTAATGCACCTGCTACTTTTCAAAGAGCAGTCCTTGCAATCATTGCTGATCTAATTCATGAATGTGTAGAAGTCTATATGGATGATTTTACTGTATATGGACATGCATTTGATGATTGTTTGAATAAGCTTGAATTTTTTTTACAGAGATGCATAGAGACAAACCTATCCCTCAGCAATGAAAATGCTTTATGATATTGAATGAAGGGATAGTATTGGGACACCACATTTCTTTTTCTGGAATAAAGGTGGATCCAAAAAAAATAGAAGTCATTGTAAACTTAATGCCACCATCAACTCAGAAAAAAGTAAGGAGTTTCTTGGGATATGCAGGCTATTACAGAAGATTTATTGAAAACTTTAGTAAAATAGCTCTGCCTCTATTTAAGTTACTTGCAAAAGACATTGAATTTCGATGGACTATTGATTGTCAAAATGCATTTGAAAAATTGAAAGAGAAATTGTCAATAGCTCCCATTCTTCGTGGACCGAACTGGTCATTTCCATTCCATATATCTACTGATGCATCTAATACAACAATAGGAGCATCACTTGGACAAAAAGAAAATCAATTTAATTATGCCATATACTTCATAAGTAAAAACCTAACACCAACAAAATTAAATTACACAATCACAGAAAAAGAAATGCTAGTTGTAGTGCATGCAGTCAACAAATTTAGGCATTATATAATAGGCTATCAAGTATTTATTCATACAAATCATTCAGCCATTAAATACTTAATGAACAAAACAATTACCAATGACAGAATTACTAGATGGTTGTTATTGATGCAAGAATTTAATATCATTGTTCTAGATCGCCAAGACAAAGATAATTAAGTGGCAGATTTTCTGTCAAGACTTCATTCACCTAGTGATCAAATCCCTTTTTCAGACAATTTTCCAGATGAACATTTATTTTCTATTACAACTAAAACCCCATGGTTTGCAGACATAGCCAACTATTTATCATCTGGAACATTACCATCCCATTTCACCAATAAACCAAAAAGAAAAATAATAAGAAAGTGCTAGATATAGCTGGGTCAATGGTGACCTCTTCTATACTACTTATGATCTATTGATAAGAAAAAGTGTTAGAGAAGATGAAATTTTTTATATTTTGAAAGGATGTCATGATGAACCATGTGGTGGCCATTTTGCAGACAAGAGGACAACATATGAGGTACTCAAATTTGGCTACTATTGGCCATCCATCTTCAAAGACTCAAAGGCCTATGTTAAAAAATGTGACAGTTGCAAAAGAACAGGAAGACCTACAATATCAGATGAAATGCCATTAAAACCATAGGTATTGATAGAGCCATTTGAACAATGGGCTCTTGACTTTGTGGGACCAATTAACCCGCCTTCAAATGGAAAGAAGTACATTCTAGTGTGTACAGATTATGTTACAAAGTGGGTAGAAGCAAAGGCAGTGACAAGAGCAACAAAAGATACAGTGGTTTCATTCCTTTTTGAAGAAATTTTTGTCAGATTTGGAGTTCCAAGACAGATTGTCACAGATCAGGGAACACAGTTCACCTCCAAACTTGTCTGGGATCTTACGAAAAAATATAAAATTAAACACAAAAAGTCTACTCCGTATCATCCTCAAGCAAATGGACAAGTAGAGTCCACTAACAAAGTCCTGGAAAATATCATGATGAAAACAATGCAAATGAACAGGAAAGATTGGTCAAAAAAGTTAAAGGATGCACTATGGGCATACAGAATTACATGGAAGAATACAACTGGATTCAGTCCATATCAGTTAGTATATGGTAAGGAAGTTTTGTTACCCATTGAATTTCAACTTCAAGCATTTAAACTTGTAGTAAAATTGGGAATGGATTTGGCAGAGAAACAACAACAAAGATTCATGCAGTTGAATGAATTAGATGAAATAAGACAACAAGCAGTAGAACGCACATCACTAGTGCAACAACAGAGAATTAAATGGCATGACAGATTTATTAAGAGTAAAACTTTTCACAAAGGAGACTGGGCACTACTCTTTGACTCCAAGTTCAAGGATTTCAAAGCAAAGTTTACAACTCATTGGCTTGGGCCATATGAGATAGAAGAAATTTTTGACAATGGAGCAGTTAAAATAAAAACAATTGATGAAGAAGCAACTTCATTTATAGTCAATGGACATAGGCTCAAGGTCTATAACAAGCCTATCAATAAAGAAGACTTTCTTAAAAGAGTCTCAACAGACAACAATATGGAAATAATGGAACAACATAGTGATATGCATTCCTTACTTCCAAAAGAATAAAAATATATATAAAATACAAATAAATAAATAAATAATAAAGGAGTTTGGTTGTGAAAATCCAGGAAACTGGCACAATACAAACTCGAATTCATATTAGAAAACCAACTAGTTTGGCCAATATAAATTCCCCAAATTATTTTACTTTTTTCATTAGTTTATTTTGCAGAAATCATCATCCATCATTCCAAGACTCAAGGACAAGTCTTAAAATAAGAAAGGGGGAAGATTCGTAATAAAATTATGAAAATAGTTTGGAGTAGTTGTATTGTAGAAGGAACCTGAGATATCAACATTGCAGAAGGGACCTGAAACAACATTCAAAATAATATTGCAGAAGGGACCTCAGACATCGACATTGCAGAAGGGACCTAAAACAACATTCAAAATAATATTGCAGAAGGGACCTGAAATATCAACATTGCAAAAGGGACCTGAAACAACATTCAAAATAACATTGCAGAAGGAACCTGAACAATCAATACTCAACAAAAGGGACCTGAGTCAATATCAGATGTGGAAACATAAAACAAATAAGCAAATACTAGTGTTTACATTCCATCAGAAAATATTTTTGAAGAACCATCATTATGAGTCAAAGACGAATCAGCAAAGGACATCATCAGTTAGTATTGACATCAAGCTATTATGGAAGTACAAGTACAGTAAGTGTTAAAAAAATTGCTCTTAGAACCTTTGATTTTTGAAATTTTTTCTAGAAATTGATAAAACTAGTTTAACTTGATATGCATTCCATTACACTACCATTCTACATTCCACATTTATCCTACTCCATTAACTTCATCATAATAATCCTACCATACAATAATCCTATCCATTACTACATATTTTATAAGCATTTTTTATTGAGAAATAAGGACTCAATGTTTTTCCCCTTAATTTTTTATTTTTTGGTTGACCTATACAAACTATACAAAGGTTAATGTCATAATGATAATAATTTGATTTTTAAAAATGACCTATCCTATGGTCATTTTAAAAACAAATTAAAGAGATAAGTAATAAAATGACAAACCTGCCCATGGGGCTTTGGATTGACGGTGAATGGGTGCGCTGTTAAGGCACTCCTTGCGATAGGTCACCGGTTCAATTCCCCGTGGGTACTTAGTTTAGTCTTAACATAGAAAAAAAAAAAAAAATGACAAACCTAAAGTATGACATAAGGAGCACAATATTGTAAAATGCATGATTGTAAAAGCATAAGGTATATGCCTAAGGTATATGCAAAGGAATGAAATCAAAACATGAAAATGGAAAGACATAAACAAAGGTGGGCATATGGAATAATGAAGGCGGCCATGAATGGAGATGATATGGTGTAGCAGTGATTAGACAGGCTTGTACACCGTGGATCTAGGAGAACGCAGTCATGGGAGGTACAGTATGCAGGTTAGAAGGTAAGTTGGCATATTAAATAGTCAAACGAGTTCAAATACTAAGAAAAGCTATTTGCAAAGCTCTGTATTACGTTTTTTTAACTCAGACCTGTATTACGAAGTTCTTTCACCATCACAGACTAATTTAAGCTTAGGGAAAGGATGATAATGTTGTGTAGACAAATGCACGCATTCAACACCTCGTGAAAGAAGCCGGAACTAAAAAAAATGCAGAGAAAAGTGTTAAAAGAGAGAAGCCAGAGCTAAGAAAGAGCAGTGTAGAAATAAGTGAGGAAGTTGTGGAGAAATAAGGAGGTTAGGCATTGGTTTTAACTCTGAGTTGAAGACCGAGTCTTCTATTCATCAAATGGATTGAAACGCTCCAACAAACCCCAGGAATTGCATAGGAGAATCAAGTAAGAATCGATTTTTGATTCCCGATTTTTTTGAGTCTTGAACGGATTTGGTGGTTAAGTAAACTCAAGATTGTTTTAAGAAGTGTCACATGGAATTCCAGTTACAAGCTGGGTCTCTGTCACTATTTAAAAACGTTGCCACCTTTAAGCCCAAACTATGTCTCCATTCAAAACAATTATGCCACTCGTGAGAAGAGTGAATCCTCGACAAAGATTCAATAGGATTCCTAATTTAATTTTAGTTGTGTCAACACAGGAAAAGTTATTAACTCAGAGTCATCACAAGACCACTCCAAGATTAGGTATCTTCATTAAATTTCGAAATCTCTCCATGTAGATTCAATGTATGAAACAATGAGCATATCTTTTATACACAGTAAACATAATTTTCATACACCATGAGCACATTTTTGTGAAGAATACTATGCATAGTGAACACATGTGAAAGGATTTTCAAAGAAGAAAGGCAGAGCATGAATTCATGAGCACTGTAAAACGATTTTTCTCTCCATCTTTTACACAGTGATTTATTTTTTAAAGGGACATAGAACTTGTTTTTCTTTCAAAATAGAGAATGATATTTTTGAGAATTTGATAAAACAAAGATCAAAAACATGGATTGTAGAGCAATAAAAACATTTGTTAAAATGTTTTTATGATCTTTGCATGAAAATAATTTGTTTTGACAAGTAGATCATTCATCTTTGCAGTAGAACAGAGGAAGTTGAGAAAGATTCGAGCAAAGGAATCATTTTGTTTTTGTTCAAAAGATCAGGTAAGCCTTTTGACATAATCCATAAATCAAAATTACTTGAATAAGAAGGCAAAAACATATATATGCATGTGATTTTGTTTATAATGAGGATGTTGACTGTACAAGGGTACATAAACTGGTATACAGAGAACATGTCCACCAAATTAGAGCCAAGTGAATTCAAGGTAGAAAATTGGGGAAAAGAGACCATAGAGAAGCTATATCAGGCAGGGTTGATAGGATTCCTTCAGAAGTTCAAAGGGCATAATGACAAGATAACAAAAGAGTTCATAAACAATTATAGTCAAGGTCAAACAACAGTGGGTAACCTATCTATTCCACTAAGCCCAGAATTCATTTCCGAAGCTCTAGATCTTCCATTAGAAGGTGAAGAATACCAAAAAGGCTTGCATTTTAAAGACAAAGGGTGGACTTTCTTTTTGGAAAAACATAGAAAATGATCATTTGATAGGACAAAAGGCATTCCAAGGGATTGGTTGAATGAACCTTGGGCAGAGTTGGTGTTAATCATTCAGAGGTACTTTACATGTGATAATAGGTTCAATATAGTTTACCTCTACCATATTAGACTACTTCAGCATATCAAGGGAGAATAAAAAATCAATCTACCCTACTTCTTCTCTAAAAATTTGATCAAAATGATAGAGAGTGTGAAGAGTAAAACTGAAACTAAGGAGACACACATCTACCATCAGGGGCTTATTAGAATACTGGTAGAACATCAAATAAAAAGTAAAGGTTCGGCATGGAAGGAATTTTTAGCCCAACATCAGATTGAAGAACAAAGAGTAGAGGAGAAATTTGAACCAATACATAAGACAAGAAGCATAATGAATTCTCCCTTGAACATGAGGACTAGGTCCAAGAAACAACAAGACAGTATCATGATTGAGAAGGAGAAATCTTTTCTATCTATTCCTAGGAGGCCTAGGAGGAAAATCCAAGAAGAAACAAGTAGTAAGGGAAAGGATCCTGAAGTGAAAATTGTTGAACCTCCTCCCACTTCAAAAGAAATTGATGAAATCATTGAGAAAATGCAAAAGGAAGCCTATGAGGAACCTCAAGAGAGGGATTTATACTTTGACAATGTTGAGGTAGGAGCTATCTCATCACACTCATTTGCCAAAGATACAAAAGAAGAGGAAAGAGAGTTGCACCTCAAGAAAATCAAAGAGTTAATAGAGGAGTTGGAAGATAGCAAAATTTTAGAAAGACATTTGAAAAAGGAAAACAAGATGTACAAGAAAAACAACAAAAAGATAATCAAAGAGAATAAAGAGTTGACTGAGAAGGTTAACAAACTTGAAACTAAAAACTCCCTCATAGCTAAACAGGCTTACAGATGGCTGAAAGAGAAAAACACATGGCAATATAAGTATGAAAGGCAGAAAGTCAAGACCACCATCTACAAGGAAGGGAAGTGTGAAGGCATTGATTATCTTTTACAGGCTGCACAGGCAGAGGCTTCAGGATCAAGGTCAGCAGAGACATCAACACTCAGAAGGTCAAAAAGGAGAAAGCAAGCATGAGGACATGCTTGCACATCAACAAGGGGGAGATGTTGGCCCTCATTTTCCATCAAATTTTGCTTATTAAAATACACCTAATTTCCATCATTTTCAACCATATACCATCCATATACACCTTATTTTGACCAATTTATGCATATTTAGTGATGTAAATTATGTTTTTCAATTTTTAGGTATTTTTTGCAAAAATTGGTTTTTTAGTGTATTTTTGGATAGAATTGAAAATTCTCGTAATGGCTCCATTAAAGTCATACTTGTAAGACACCTGGGATTGAGCTGAGCATAGATATGGAATGCTTGGGAACCAAGGATGGACGTGTACCTATTGGTTCTGTCAAACCAAGCTAAAACAGGCATGGTCAACTCTAGTCAAACATGACCTGTTGTTCAAAAAATCCCTAGGAAATAGGCCAAATTTAGTCTTTTTGGGGATTTTCCAAATTTTTTATAATTGAATGGAGGGATTAGACCAAGATAGATGGGATTAGGATAGATATGACTGTTAGAGACATTTTAGTCAAGTTTGTTTATTATTTCTCTATTTAAGCCAAGACTATTGAAGGCTTAAGCATGTAGAATTTTATGTAATATGATTTTGAGACTCTTTGAAGACTCAAAGTTAATTGAAGAGCTTGTTTCATTTAATTTGTTGTTCATGCTTGAGTGAGTAACTGTGTTTGCTGTAGCTGAGATCTCTCCAAGTGTGCAAGGCAAGGGTGGAAAGCCCCCCCCACCAGGTTAAGTGCACTTATTGGTTAATTTAGCATAATTTTTATAAACTAGTTTTTGCTTCATATTTCTTTAGATGTATGAAGATTTATTATGATTTTTGAATGAATATTGATTTAATTCTAATATGCATATGAAGAGACAAACAAGAATTCAATTTAAATTGTCCTTCTATTTGATAATGAGCTATAATTGAAATTCATTCCCATTTCCTTGTTGAGTTATTTCTGAATTCTAGTTGCAATGCAATAGTAATAATGATGGAATAAGATTGTAAGGAAGGACAATCTCGACCTCCTTAGTTAGAAGCCACTTCTGTCTACATTTTATGCATCATAAACTATGTTAATAAGTTAATTTTTGTTTCTCTTCATGAAAGTAATATTGTAGGAAACAACAACCTAGATCTCCTTAGTTAGGAGCCTCTTTCCTCATTTCATGTATATTGATCAGAAACTATTAAGTTAGATTTTATATTTGTAATAAGCATTTCCATCAATCTTTATATTTCATCTTCTAAAATTGACTGCAACTAAAATCCTTATACTTTGGACATGCTTCCAAGCTTACAAGCCCGGATTGATAATTAAATACTTGTGTTAATTTGCATCATAAATTGACCAAACACAAACCTAGGCTAATTGCAATAAAGGAAATCAAACTATTTTATCTGCAATGAAGTGAAAGCACACATATTCTATATCACAAGGAAATAAAAAACATTGTTAAAATAAAAGCTTGCAAACAATAAACTGTAATTCTGAAAGAAAGAAGTAATTTCTACAACAATTCAAATAAAGACATCTACAAGGTCTATCTACTTCCAAATTCCATTCTTAGGGTTCAAAGGGTGTTGTAATACATCAAAGAAGGCGAATCACGAGTTGGGTGTAAATCTAAGCGAGTTTCGAAGGTGAGTTACAAGCAGTTATAGGTGTCCTTGTTTTGCTACGTGAGATAGTCCAATGAGCAGAGAAATACATTAAATGCAAGGTTGGAAAGCAAAGAAGCTAAGGAAAAAGTTGTAAAATGATAAAGCACACATGTCCAAGTCATCACATCACCTTGTGCCAAGGTTAATCCAACAAGGTGCAAGGTTGTAGTGTTTCCTATAGCTGCAAAATAGGGGACTGTGCATAAATAGTAAATATTGAATGATGGACAACAAATAAACAACAACAAATAAAGTGAACCAAATGCAGAAATAAGAATGGTATTTGAACAATGTAACAATTACAAATATCATCACCTAATGCTAAGATAATGTGTAAGAAAACGCTGCTCATAAATTAGATAAATAACCATGCAATGTTAAAAAATAAGTTGTAGAGATAAATAAAGGCATGAACAACAATGGTACAAATGGTATCTTGAGCACCTGGTGTCGGCCCTAACACAAGGAACCTTAGAACCCTTAAGAAAAAGACAGACTACGAGCTGAAATCAAATATCACTTCCACTAACTGAAAATTTGCTTGGACACAGCAAACGTTGTAGAACTTGAATTCTAAACTTCTCCTAATGCTCTACATTATTATTCTACTGCTCCTACTTATTCTACTATGCTATGCAAACCCAACCCTATATTTATACAAGATGGGTAGGGGCCAACCTCCTTGAGGAGAGGATTGCTTTCCCTCCAAAATCCCTAAAAACTGGATCATATTTCTTGGATCACCACACAACAGTAGGAAGGAGTATTTATTATCCTCAACTAGCTAAGTTGGAATATTTTGTAGCAGGGAGCATGCCCCATGAATATCTTTGGTTGGATCTCCTTGAAATCTGCAAAATCCCCTTAATATATTGCATAATAGTCATGTTAGGCACATAAAGCATGACAAATCTTATTGACTCTCCAAAGAACTTGTTAAATTAGGAAAGTGTTTTTAATTGCAAAAAGGAAGGTTTAATGTAGCCTTTATGTACCTAGGAGTGATTAGACGGGTTTTATGTTTTACCTATTTGGGAGGCCCATCAGTGTCCCCCTCATGATAATCCATAAGTTCTTCCTCCATAAACAACCCACCCACCTACTAAAGTCCTTTATGCCCAAATGACTCTGAAAAAATATTGTTGATCTATAGAAGCCCTACCTAACACAATCATATTTCCATTTTGAAACCCCTCAGTTCGATATTAAATTTACATATATATATATATATATATATATATATATATATATAAAATAAAGATAAGATTCTACACTATCATAACATTAATATTTTTATTTTTATTTATTTTTTACCATGGTGAATTAGTAACTTGTTGGAGTAATTTGGGCAAGGCTTGGCCAAGATCAAACCTAGCGATTGCCATTATAACACCATGAGTATATCCAACAACCCGTAAGCCATATATATCATGAATTTATGACTTAGCAAGAGGTGAGACTCCATGAGGGTGGGGGATCCTACTCCTTTAGCCATATCACAATGTGCCAAATATGTCCTTTATGGGATTTAAAATCAATTAAAGAAAATAACATCTTATTGCGCCAACCAATTAATTATCCCATCAAAAACATCATAACATTAATATTACATTTTTTTTAAACAGGAACGATTAGATTTTATTTAGTGATGAAAGGTTGGGTCGGAGCCTAAAGAACCCCTATTACATATTTCTTCAGTAGATTGCTTTCATTCGACACAACATCATTGGAATCGAGAGATGATCCAATAGTCATGCAATGAGAACCCGTCTTCCGCATTAGCTGTTGTTTTACATAGGATACCTTGGAGACGAAGCACAAGAGCATAAAAAAGAGGAACAGTGTTATGATCCATTTCTGTTTCTCGGTGATGGGAAGAATCGTATCTTGAAGACGCCCATAATCGAATCCTTCAACACATTCAGCTCTGTTCTCGTCTACCTTCATGGATTAAGCCATTGTTTTATACACTTGCTTGTTTGTTGAACGCATTGCAAATACCTTAAGCGAGAAAGAGTAATGACCGAGTTGAGTGGGACTAGCAAAGTATAAGGCCCTGTCTATAGTGTTGTAACAAAGCCACGACAAAGACCGAGCAATCATCAGAGTTTAGTAATGATGAGATCATTTGTATATAACCTACGCAGTTTATTTGGAAAAAACATGGAGACAAATACTTTGCCGGTTGGAGGGCGTAACAAGGAGAACATTGCCGCCATTGTCTTGTTCTTGCACAACTGGGAAACTTCTCTCTTATGGAATAGGGTACCAAACAGGTGCTTCGTCATTCTTTGAGAGTTCTCCTTGGGCTAAGAGGCAGCCCATGTTTTCCCTTATGTCTGCTTCCTTGTTTAGATTTCAGAGGATGTGATTGAAGGAGTCGGTGGTGAAATTCTGCAACACTTTCCTAAGTCTCTGTAGGGTCTTGTTGAGTGTTGGATTGTTGAGATAGTCACCTGTGTTTAAGATTTTTATCAGGATTTCCGAATCCCCAAAGACTTGAATGTTTTTTCCTCCGTTCCCCTGAGCAAGCTGGCAAGCTTTGAGCAATCCTAATATTTCTGCCTGGTTGTTAGTGCTCTGTCCTAGGCCCCAATTGAAATTGTCTTTGTTGTGCCCGTCCAAGGAGTATATTACCCCCTTGCTCCAAATATCCCTGGGTTTCCTTTGGAGGTTCCATCGAAGAATATCGTGACTTTGCATCGTTTGTTCCACCACTTTTGAAAATCTAGTTCAGGGGTTCGAAGCCGCCACTCTGGGTTGGAGCAAGGCCGAGAGGGGTTCTTTTTATTGCTGGCATGCCTTAGAGACTCACCAAGCCAACGTATCTCTTCAGGGAGGAGCACACTGTCTGGCTTATAAGGTCGGTTCTCGATAGTTTCCAGTAGCAATCCTTTGGCTTTAGCAGCCACTATAGTGGGAGAGTGCAGACTATTTTTTAAAGTGGCTTCATTCCTTGTTAACCATACTACCCACCAAATGAATTTTGGTATTGCATACCAGATTTTGGCCCACATGGATTTGCTCTTCAACGCGTGAGGAGATCGCCCTTTCAAGGAGGCAAATAAATTAACTACTATGAGATGTGCTGGGGTTTGAGCATTGAGCCCGTGCATAGCCTGCTTCCATACTTCTTGAGTGAAGGGGCAATCAATAAACATCTGATCAAGCGTTTCCTGAGCTGAAAAGTAGAGAGGGCATCTGTGGGGCTCCATAATTCATCGTTTTGCTAAGTTGTCTCCTGTCAGGACCCTTTTGTGCATGAGAACCCAACATAAGAAGTTTATCTTTGGGAGACCAAAGGGGTCCCAGACATGTTGCCATAGCGAAGGAGAGTGGATTTGTGGGTGCTATTCTTGGAGAGCTGCAAAGCCTTGCATTGTTGTGTAAGCATCGATCTTCCCCCATCCCCAATTGTCCCTTGAGTGGAGGTGCATAGGAGCCATTCCTGAGATCGCCACAAGGAAGAGGCGATGTTGAGGATGTAGCCTATCTGGGAGGCGGTGGAAAGCCCAAGCAATCCAATTCCCACCAGAGTCCCATGAAGAGATATTTGCTAGCTTATTGATGCCATGTTGAGTGAGCTAGTCAAGCTGATCTACAAATTTAGGGGTGAATTTGAGGGGTTGGAGGCCCATGATCTTATCTTCCTACAACCCGATTATTTTCCCGTTTCTAGGGATTTTGTACAGGTGATCTTTAAAAAACTCCCAGCCTCGACTGCATAGCTTCCAAAGAGTGGTTCCTTTACATTTGGCTCCTTCATCCATATTGTTTATTGAGAGCCAGCACAAATAATTTTTAATGAGTACTTGGCTTATAGGATGTCGATGATTTGAGAAGATTTCCCAAAGAATCTTTCCTCCCAAAGCTAGATTGGCCAACCCGTGGTCTCTTACCTAAAGACCACCTTCTGGTAATGGCCTTTTCACAATATCCCGCTTACCAGGTGAATTTTTTTTTGATTCCCCTTTCCTCCTTGCCATAAGAAATTTCGAATCAACTTAGAAAGCTGCTCAGTGATCATTTTTGGAGCCAAAAGAAACGAAGCCTGATAGATTGGAAGGGAGGAGAGAACAAATTTTACAAGGATAAGCTTCCCGGCTGTGGTAAGCCATTGATCGCCCCAAGTAGTCATTTTTGCCTTAATTTTGCTGATAATTTCCAGCCAATGAGGGGTCTTGTTGGTTCCCAAAGTTAAAGGTAGGCCTAAGTACTTGAATTTATCCCAGGAGGCAAAGCCCATGAAGCCCAGGGATTGAGCAATCCGAAGAATGGTTTGTTGATCTACCACCCAACCATACATTGCACTTTTCCTCCTATTGACCAAAGCTCCGGAAACTCTGTAGAAGCTTTGAATAACATCATTAAAATCCCTTGCAATTTTAAGGGAGGTGCCTCCCGTGAGAAAAGAGTCATCGGCGAACAAGGCATGGTTGATTGGATCTGTTCCTCTTATCGCCCTGATGCCTGGAAGTGTCCCATTTAACTTCTCTATTGTTAGATTTTGACTTAGAGAATATGCCATCAAAATGTATAGGAAGGGGGATAGTGGGTAGCCTTGCCTTATGCCCCTCGAAGCTTTGAAATAGTTGGCTAGCCTGCCATTTACTAAAGGGGCTATCCACGGCTCTCCTATACATGCTTTAATTAATTTTATAAATTCAGAGCTGAAGCTAAAAGTGGAAAGAACTTGGAGGAGAAAAGAGTGCCTTACTCGATCGAAGGTGTTCGCCATGTCTAGTGTAATGAGCATCCCTTGCTCATGATGTTGGTGGTTGGAGTGAATGGTTTCGTGCACCAAGATCACATTATCCAGGATTTGCCTGCCTTTAACAAACCCACCTTGGTTGGGAGAGATGAGTTTTTCCAGCAGAGGCTTAATTCTATTCGCAAGAAGTTTGGAGAGAATTTTGTAGGACACATTGCAAAGCGAAATTGGCCTAAAATGGTCAAAAGCCATCGGGTTTGCTTCTTTTGGGATTAGCGCTAGGAAGGTGGAGTTTGTGCTTCCTCCCACTTTGGCTTTTTTGAAGAAGCCTTTGATCATTCGAAATAGATCAGCCTTGATGATGTCCCAACAAATTCTATAGAAATGAATGGAGAATCCAGTGGGTCCTGGAGCTTTGTCTGGTTCCATCATCCAGATGACATTACTGATTTCATCTTCAGTGAAGGGCTTCAAGAGTCTTGAGTTATCCTCCTCATTTACCATTCTTGGAACGTGAGTGAGGAAGTCTGATGATTCCTCCTCATCGTCCAAACCTTCTTCTTTGTACAATTATTGGAAATGAGAGGTTGCAGTCTCTTTTAACAGAGTTGTACCTTTGAGGACAGTCCCATCAGGGGAGGTAATTTCAGCAATGTGATTTCTAGAAAGATGAGCTCGAATTTGCTTATGGAAGAAGGCAAAATTTTTGTCTCCAGACATGAGCCAGAGATTACGAGATTTGAGCCTCAAGGATTCTTCCTCCACTCTGAATGATCAAAGAGTGATGAGTTGGGCTTCTTGCTCATTCTGAATTTCTGAAGAGGTAATGTCTTGCAGCGCCATCTCCAGTTGCAGATCGAGCAACTGCTTGGTGGTCTGCTTTCTAAGCCTAGTGGGTGAGTCTGTAGGATTTTTTATCCATTCTTTCAAGAATGTTTTGGTGGTCTTTAGTTTTTGTTCCCACACATAGTTGGGCGATCCAAGAAAAGGGATGGACCAATCCTTCAAAACTGTGTCCATAAACCCTTCCCTGTCTGTCCAGAGGGGGCTGAACCTGAAGGGGATGGGCCCCAATTTTTCCTCTTCTTCGAACATCAAAAGAATGGGTTTATGATCTAATGTCAACTTTGACATAATTTTAGTGGAGATAATCTTCTTTTTGGAGAGGAAGGTGCTATGGAGTAAAAATCTATGCAAACGGGCTGAGATATGCTTTGCCCTAGCTCTGTTGTTTGACCAATTGTAGAGTCCTGTTTTTGGCTTAAAATCTAGTAAGTCCCATTGTTGAATCAGGTCTTCCACGAAGGGAAGGAAATGGTCCCTACTGTTGATTCCTCCTCTTTTTTCCTTAGGCTCAAATATTAGATTGTAGTCTCTTGCTAGAATTATATTCTTGGGGGAGTAAGCATCTAGAAAATCAGACAGGGTTTGCCAACAGTCTTTCTTTTCTGCATAGAGGACTGGGACATAAAGATTAAAGAGGGTGAAGGTGATCTTACTTATAAGGTGTCGGAGTTTGGTATAGTTCCAATGCTGCATTTTGAAGGAGCTCTCGAGATGAAATTTGTCTTCCTCCCAGAGAGTGGCGAGCCCACCACATGTACCCCTTGAACTCATTGCTTTTTTGGCTTTTGTTTTCCATTTTATTTTGCTGAGATCGAGAAGGGCATCCCCTTCTATTTTAGTCTCTTGGAGCATGAGGATCTCAGGGGATTCTGATTTCAAAAGGTTCTTCATAACTTCAACTTTTAAGGGATTCCCCAGGCCTCTGCAATTCCAAGAGACTAATCACATTATTTACTAGCAGAGGGGGGAGCAGACCCTCCCTTGGGAGGCCTGGTTCTAGTATTTATGCCGATGGACATCTCAATCGTGGGCTGGCTGCCTTGCATTTTTTGTCTCTCAACCTCTTCTTCCCTTGCCTCTCTGTGAGATTTCCTCCCAACTCTTTTCGAAGGCCTCTCGATTGTCTCATCTTCCGAGGATCCAGAGATCTCTAGAGACTTCTTCCTTGTCATCTCTGCATAGGATGGGGGGCTAGAGGCACCTCTTGGAGGTCGGACTTGTAGAGGGACTGTTTCCTCCGGTCTTTTATCTTCTACCATAATAATGGGCTGCTGTTCAGCCTCTTCAGCTTCTGGAGATAGGGGTTCTTCTGGTGTGCTTGAGTATTTTGAAGGGATTGCTAGATGTCTCTCGTCTTGGAGGGCTTGTGCTCCCCTCTCCTTGTACCATGGGGGATGCTTCGCTCCCCATGGGCACTCCTTTCCCTTTGGTTCTGCTGTTTTGTTTAACTACTATTGATTTTTGGACCTGAATCCATTGTTCTCCCTTCGAGTTCTCAACCTCCTCCTCTGTTGTCTTTTTGCAATGCTTGGCAAAGTGCTCGTAGCCATGGCAATGCCGACATTTAAACGGAAGTTGCTCGTAGTCTAACACTTGAATGTGAGACCAATCAACCATCGTGAGCTTTATAGCTTCAAGGAGGCCTTCCTCCAGGTCGACTTCTACACAAATTCTCGCACAGGAGTACTGGTCCCTCCTTTCTGCACGGTCTATGTATTTTTCGAGCTTATTGCCTATGGTTTCTAGAGATTTGGGGTTCCAGCAGTGCAATGGTAAGTGAGGCAGGCGTACCCAAACGAGGACAGTCGAGCGAACATCCCGTGTCGGATCGAAATCCAATGTCCATTGGTTCAAGTATAGGCCCTGAGGGCCAATGAAATACAAGCCATTTCTGAATATGAGATTCCTATCCTCTATCGAATCAAAGATGAACACGAAGAAGCCCTTAACTACTAAGTGACTTCTAATTCCTTCTTTGACCAGAGATCTCCAGTTCCTTTACACCCAGGCATCAACAGCTTTGAGCGAGGGCCAGAGCCTAGTGTACTGCCCTATAAGCCCTCGTTCTACTAGGTTCAGAGCTGATCTACAAGATTCTTCGATCGGCAGGGCAACCGTGGGGATGGTTTCCAACCTTTTGACAAACCTCTGTTGGTGTTCGTTTGCTGGGCGTTTGTTGCATGCAAATACAAACTTCCTAAACACTGTCAGCTTAGGAGGGAGAGGAGGATCGGCCTCGGGGCCCCCTCCTAGGGCCATGGCAGTGGCGCAACGCGCAAATGCACTCTGGATCAGAAGTCACTATCGCACTACACATGCGATCAGAGAATGGTCTTCTAACCAACATTAGTATTACATTTAAATAATATAACAAATACATAATAATACCAAACTAATATAACTTACCATAAATACTCAAGCCCTACCCAAAACTCATTGCTTTTCTTAACTTACATTCGAAGATCTTTATCTTCTTAAATATCAATTAATTATCTCATTGTTAGCCAATTTTTGGCCACCGCCCCCAAAAAAATGGCCCTCAAGCTATGTAAAGATACAATGCAACCCATCAAATTTGCTTACGTGGAGGCATTTTTACATTACCCTAACAAAAATAAAAAACAACTATTGCCACAAGGATTTTTTATCTTCCCAATCTCGGGAAGTCCATGAACAATTATATTTGCTACGATTAAACTTATAATTATACAGAATTTAGGCCTTCCAATGTATTTTACGCTAAAATGATTTGATTAGTACGTTAAAGGCCTCCCGAGATTTTCAGTTCTAGGTGTTCACGATGGCTCTTCTATCCGCTCAAAGTTGTGTTCCCCAACCACTGGTAGTATATTTGTCCACCAGCACCTCTGCAACTTTTTAACTGTATCATTATCTGTCATTCTTTACAAAGATTCGATTTTTCCCTTTCTTTTGTGCAGAGAATCGGTGTAATTGGGTCAAAGAGGCATTTGAGAGGGATATCAAAACCACCATATCCACAAACAGGGGTTTCAGTCAGAGTAGCAGGAGGACGACACCGGATAAATGCCTTTTTCAACCCCCCTGATGATCCCCTTGTGCAAAAAGCTCTCAAGGTTAGATCCCAAACCATAATCAGCTATACCCAATTTATTTATATACACACACACTTCAGCTTGGCTGTGAATCTTTGTGTATAATGGTAGGATCATCAGGAAGACTGAAGTATATGCATTAAACGTACATTCGGATGTTGCCGTGTATACTTGGCTATGTATTGTAACTATTCCGGCCCATAATCAAGTAAAATCCATATGATGACAGGATTGATTTAATTCAGCCTTCGTAATGAACCTTCTGTATGTATCCAGTTCAAATCCATTACTATCTATATTGATATGAAAGAACGATAAGCCGTGGTTCAACCTTCCCTATTATCCCCTGTGTATCTGTGTCTGTGAATGTTGTGCTTAGACTACATAGATATAAATCATTTGGGTGAAACTGATTATAATTGATTATGACTGTAACTATTACAACTTATTAACAGTAAGACTCAGTTGATGAATGCAAGGGTATGCTGCACCCTTCCTGCTGAGCCTTCTCTCTGTGAATGTTGGATATGGTCCAATTCCATAATTAAGTATACTGAGATGGATGAATGATTACTTATGGCTCAAGGTTTCTGTTTGATGGCCCGTGTGTTGTCTGTGAGTGTGCTTAAATACTCTCTCTCACACGTTGTGTTCGAGAGAGGTGTGTGGGAGAGAAGGTGGCGGAGAGGTTCAATTTGATTTTGTTTAGAAGTGTGAGAGAGAGGTGTGTGGGAGAGGTTCAATATAATTTTGTTTAGAAGTGTGAGTGAGAGGGGCATGTGTTGTTTCTAAAATGTTTTATTAATTGTTAGTATTGAGAAGGATATAAATACTTTTATGTGTAAATTTTTTGTTACTTAATTAATTCAGCATTAAGGTGGATCTCACACACAAAGATAGGTACAAAAATCTTCACCCGCCAGGGTTGTAAAGCACCTTGTTTCTCTTGGTGCAACCAGTTAGGTATGAAAGAACATAAAAGGAAACATAAACAATATATAAATCTGTACGTATCTATTGGCTTGTGTAAATTTTCATTCATCTGCACATGTATAAAGCATTTGGGTGTAGCTAATAAACTTGATAATGGTATATCTTACCTACATTTCATACACACAGCTGGATTCATCAGGTGGGTCATATGACCTACTGAAGTAATATTCATTCATTGACATGGGTATGTGTGTATAGTTTTAATATTTATTGAAGGATACATGTGTATAATTTGGTGATAAACAGGAGCCAATTGCCTTTTTTGGAGGGGTGTTTGCGGGGTTATTAAGGCTTGACTTGAAGGAGGATCCTCTAAGAGAATGGGTTGCGAGGACTTATGTAGCTGCGGGTTTAGATGAAGAACAAGACCCCGAACCGAAATCCGAAGAAGAGACAACCCCCCAGCAGATTGAAATAGAGTAAAGTTTCTTAGTGCTTATTGTAATGTCTTCTGAAACATGGACTTACACCTTTTGTTATTATTTATAAATATCTCTAACTAGGGATTAATTGTACTGTTTCTGTCCTATAATGCTACGTTCATATTCAATATACTTATCTTGAATTGAACGGATATAGCAGCAACCATGACAGTTGCTTACTTAAATTCTCCGGCAGGGGCATTTTTATATTCAATAAATCATACTCTGGTAAGTAATTGCTTTGATCATATAACTTGATACTGTTATGATAAAAAAAGAGCATTCCAAACACAGGCAAAGAATCTAGTGCAGACACAGGAAAAAAATACAGAGACGAACTGTTACAACAAGAAGAAATCTCTGTTCAATAGCGCTTCACAGATTCGACATGGAGTTTTACACAACGTGAAAAAGAGAAATTGCTTTTAGTTTCATTCATATACAGAAATATACTAATAAGTTATAAGTGTTGGAGATATCTTTGATTTTTCCTGATATTTCCAATTTCTTCCCATTTTTTCAGGTAGCTGATTTTTCTTATAATTTCGGAGTTTTAAGGTCCAAGTTTATTCTTGCCAGTATTTGCTAATAATTGCTGCTATTTTCTCCCATATTTCCAATAAATTTCTATACAGACCCTTGGTGATATATTTCCCGAAATAATATTTGCAACATAAGAAGAAAAGTACACAAGCAGAACTTGAAACTCTAACCGTCCCAGGCAGGCCAAACGTTTCGGCTCCCTGCATATGGATTTATTGACTATGTACACTCTACGGCTGTGTATCTACAACACTCCTACTCAGTCAAGGGTGCACACAACCATGTCGTAGAGTTCATCCCAAATCCTTGCCTGCAGAATATTCGAAATCCATTACATGTTTTTAATGCTCTGACCGATCATTATCAAGTGTTTCTTCAAGATATCTAGGTTCTGATGCCTTGGTTGACATCAAAGTGTAAATTAATACTGGAACCTTTTTGGTGGCCTCCAAGCCCATGTTTATCTCCTAAGAACAGGTGTTTCATGAACAATTTCCTCCACATCCTTAAGATCTAGTGGTCTAGGATGTGACTCCTCCACTACCTAATCATTTTCTCCATCAAAAGGTTCTTCCACCTTGAAATCAAGCAGGGGTTGGATCTGCATCCATGTTGATGATGCTTCTAGATGAACCGTTCCCATAATATCAGCTAAGCATGTTTGTGTGCAGCATCTTCCATGTTTACATTCTCCAATCTCCTCTGCAACATTGCAGTTTCATCAAAGATCACATCCCTATTTCTGGTAAGTTTTTTTTTTCAAACTGGATCATAAAGCCTGTAAATTCTAGCATCACCATCATAATCAATCATGATGCATTTTACACTTGTCATCCAGCTTCTTTCACCTTTCATTTGGTGCATTACATATGCCAGAAAGTCTTAACACCTTCAAATGTTGAATGTTTGATTTCCTTCCATACTGTGCTTCATAGGGGTTTTCTGACTTCATTGCTGTTGTGGGTAATTGATTCTAGACATATGCTGATGTGGTGATCACCTCTGCAAAAGAATTATTTGGTAATCCAACATTCTTCAACATGTATCTTACACTCTCCATGACCGTCCTATTCTTCCTTTCTGTTTCTCCATTCTGATGTGGGGTATAGGCCACTGTGAATTCAAGTTCGATGCCCTACTGTTGACAAGTTGCCTTAAGAGGCATCTAATGCACACTGGCCACCAGTGTCACACCTAAGCCTCTTGAGCAGATTCTCAGTGTCCTTGCTGGCTAAGGATCGGAACAATTTAAAATACTCCATTGCTTATGGTTTATGCTTCAAGAAATAAAACAAAAGCCTTTTTTGAAAAATCATCAATGAAATTTAAGAAATTCCTTGTTCCATTGTGAGACAGAGTTTGCATTGATCCACAGAGGTCTTTATGAACTAGACCCTCGACCCATAGAGGTCAAGAAAGGAAATCGATGTTGTTTTCCAAAAACACGTTCTCCATAACTACCAAGTGAAACAAGCATTCTCAGTGGCAAAGCTTCCATTGGCTTCTCCCTCGTCATGTTCTCCAGTGATTGTGCACTGACATGCCTAAGTATATGATGCCAAATGGCAGCATCTTCAATTTTTTAAAGGAGAGTTGTGTTCTTTTATTTTTTTTTCATTGGGTCAATCCCTGAGCTGGGATCTTCATTGGGAATTGTTTTAGTCTTCGACGAGGATCCCAGCACAGGGATGGAAATGTTGAGAAAAGTAAAAGCAAGAACACAACTCTCTTTCCAAAATAATCTCTGTGTAAATATTAATGAAATAAACATCATTAATCTCATTAGCAGTATTCAATGCCACTTTATTTGTCCAGTGTCTGTGAAAGCTACCTTCCCCAACCTCTCTTGCAATCACTTTCTCATGGTTTTTCTGGAGCTTGCTTCTAGCTGTGTTGAATTCCACAACAAATCCGACTTCTGTAATTTGACTCACAGGCAACAAGTTCTTAATCACCGTAGGAACATGCAAGACATTGTGAATTTCTTTGTATACACCATCTGGCGTTGCCATTGGGACATTCCCCTTTCGTACAACTTCACGCCCATCTCCATCTCCAAAAATAACATTATTTCCCTTTTAAATAGATTCGTATCTCACAAATTTCACTTGTTCAGAAGTCATGTGTTAAGTTGCTCCAGAATTCAGATACCAACTTCTAGAAGAAACAATTGCTTCCATATATATTGTCATGAAGGGGCGTTCCGAAGAGAGATTGGTGTTGTCACTCTTTTTTCTTTTATCAGGAATAAAGTTTGGACAACCCTTTTTATATGCTAAATTCCATGGCAGTGGTATCATTTCACCACCTGTTTCTTTTCCCCTGAATTTTCCTATGTGGAATTTGAGTTTTGTTGATCATGCTGTCCCTTATTTTTCTTTCCCCCCCTGCTTGATGAAAATAATGCTGTTGTATCATCTGGGATGAACCCAAGATCCTTCCTTCTGATATCTTCCTTCAATAGGTTAGAGCTTTCTTTTTCAAAGGTTAATGTGACCTTAGGCCTCAATATCACCACTATATATTCATACGAAGTAGGCATGCTTTGAAGGAGAGGAATGGCAACATCTTCATTGAAAACCTGAGCACCACATGCAGTTAATTCTTCCACGAGGGATTGAAATTGTGTTATATATGCCTCCACGCTCTCAGATTCTTGCATCTTTACATGGAGAAATCTCTCTTAGATGAATTTTAGTTTTCAAATTCTTCTTGTGATAAACTTGAACCAGCTAGTGGCATGCATTCTTCAAGGTCTTTGCTTGACTTGTAATTGAAACAATGTTGGCACTTGGATGGTGAATTGTGTAGGCACATACCTTCCCATCCTTTATCTCCCGCTTCTTGAGTTCACTCATCCATGTAACAGTTGGCTTCACCATTTTCCCATTCCTCAATGTCAATCATCTCCTTTTCAACAATAATATCTCAATCTGAAGTTTTTAGAGGCAAATCTTTTGGCCACAACTTATCGTACTGGATTTTGTGATTCTGCAACAGTGCTTGCACCCATTTTTAAACTCTACCTCAGGTTTTTTTTCTATTGTCAAGGACTGACTTAGTGATAGTTCAAATTGAGAGTTCTAACCAATGTTACAAGCATAGGAATTGACCAAGGGTCATGTCAGGACCGGACCAGAATTGGCTTGGAAAAGCAGGTTGAATAAGTGATCTACTAAAATGTACATAAAATACGCAAATTATGGTATAACACACACCCACAAACATGTAAATCAATGTAAATCCAAACCATTAGATGTTAATTTTCCACTGTTCTATGCTAGCACAATCACTTAGTCCATTTCTTTTTTCAATTAGCAATCTGTTTCAAATAAATTTAATCTTCCAATAACGATGAGCAATTGTAGATAGAACAGTAAATCCAATATGCAATAGAAGACAGCCAAGAGCAATAACAAGAGACACAAGATTTGGTCAAAGACCAGGGAAAACCCCACAAGGGGGAAAACCCTTTCAAATTCTTCTATGTCATCAAATGTTCAGCAGAGAGATACAATGTTCCAATTCAACAATAAAGAGTCAAAGTCAATTTTTTGACTTATTCAACAATCCACTAACCAATATCCAAGAGATGAGCCCAAAAGTCAAATCTAGTAAAGGTCAACAGCAGCAAAAGATGTCGTAACCAGTCAACAGTCAGCAGTCAAATCAGCTCCAAATCAACTCGGTCAATAGGCAAAATATTCGGCCTTCCTTGCTGGTCAAAGTCAAGTCAAAACAGTCCCAAAAGACTTGGTCAAAGGAGAGAGAAAGCTGCAGTCAAACTTCAGATCTCTGTGGTCAAACTTCAGTCAACAGATCTGTGGTCAACCCAAGTCAAAGTGCCCAGAAAATTTCGGTTCCTTCACCAAGAAATTCGGCCTCCAAAAATTGGATTTCCAAGTTAAAGCAAGTCAAAATGTCAAGTCAAACTTGGTCAACAGCTGCCAAACAAAAAGTCGAATCAGAAAATCAGAAATGCCCTTCTTCCCTTCGCATGTGTGAACTCAGAGTCCTTGCTTCAGACCTGTACGAACCAATCACAAGAGGAGAAGATGTGTTGAGTTGATGTGATATCCAAATGGGGTGACCTTCATGTGTATTTATATGAGACTTTGGAAACCCAATTTGTCTTTTAGGCCGATCTGTACTTTTGTGTACTGGTGGGTTTTCCATTAAAAATAATATATTTCCTTGACCACATTAAATTCTACCAAGGGCAAAGAGGGTTTTCTCTAGATGAAGAAAACTGTCCTGTTACTGCTCAAACTAGTAGGGGTTTGTTGTCGCACAAAGTGTCCAGCACCGTGACAACGCTCGGAGTAAGGGCTGTCACTCTAATCCTTACTCACTTTGTTTAGACTCTCTCCTAGACAAGTCAAGGGGGGTAGTCCCTAGGTTGAATGAATGAGCTAGGATATTTAAAAATGAACAACTTGATAAATGTAAACGAGTCTTGGTTAACTGAGATGAATAGATCAAACAATGAATAACACACAACCACAAGATAGAAATGATTCTAGACCAATGCCTTTATATTCAATTAACCATAGACTAAATAAAAACAAGTTATCCAGAGCAATTTATAAATGTGGCGAAAGTGACGATCATGAATGATTAAATGTAAATGCCCAAAACTTTAACATGCAATATATTCTAGCAATTAAATATCGTGAAGAATTTAATTGCTAAGCAGTGGTCCAGATTTAGACGAATTTGTCTTTCTCCTATGGTCAATATGATTTTAAAACATTAATCGCACTTGACAATAGAGAAATCACTACCACAAAAATTAAAATTTTACACTTAACACACAAAAACACACCAAGGAATTTTAGATTATAATTTAATTATCATTTAGGTAAATTTAATGTGCTAAACTTATGAAGCAAATTTAATGTGACAATTAAGTTTTTAAATGTGAATAAAAATCAAAAGTTCTTAATTAAATTTAATTTTTTATGGGCCATAGGCCACATAATTTTTTTTTAAATGTGAGGGCACAAATTCCCCTTTTGATTTAATTCCTTAGCAATTCTAAAGTCACCAAACAATTTTTAAAATTTTTAGATTTTTGAATGTTTTAAACAACACCAAAGTAAAAATAAACGAAAGGAAAAAAACAAAATTCAAAATCAAAATAAAACAAAAAATAAAGATAAAAAATAAAATAAAAAAAAACTTAATGAAAAGCAAACCAAAAATTGAATTGAATAAAGAAGAACTTATTGAAACCTAAACGAAAACTAAAACCTAAGAACTAAAGAAAAAGAAGGTAAAGTCAAATTTATTGGTTGTGTGGGGGAGAAATGGAGCTCGAGGAATGGGAACGGTGGTGAGAGCTCGAGGAGCTGCAAGCATGAAATGATGAGAAGGGATGCGGGAGCTTGTTTTGCAGGTTGAAGAGGAGAAGCAACGGGCAAAGGAGAGAGGATCAACGAGCTCAAGGGAAAATAGATCCACACAGCAAGGAGGGACGCGAATTTTAGCGCTTGCATGGAGAAGGGAGATCCGCAGTGATGGGGAAGGAAAGAGTTGCGACAGGAAGAGTGAATGCAACAATACACAACAAAATAAGGAGGGAAACTCTGGCAGGGAGAATGGAAGGGAAGAGCGATGAAGGGACGTGAGGCAGGAGGAAAACGCAAAGAGAAGAGATCCGCGGAAGAGGGAGGAGCAACTCATGCTGATGGAGAAAAGGAGGATTCGGGCAACAAGGAGATGAGGACACGGGGATGAAGAGAAGGGAAATAAAAAAAACGCAGGCAACAAAATTTCGAAATTTTCCAGAGAGGAGAGCAAAAACGCAGCAGAAAATGGGAAAAACGCAGCAGAGAGAAGCTGCGATTTTTGAAAGCTTCAAGGCAGCAAATGGTAGCCCAAAAACTTGAAAAAAATTCCCAAAAAAATATTTTATTTAAATGATATGCCTCTGCTTTAGACTTGTCCTTGAAAAACTTTTAAAAATTCTCAGATCTAAATTTTGAAACCCTCAAATTGAAAATAATTTGGAATAATGCCCCTGCAAAATGATTTTGAGGCCAGATCTTACCCTCTAGGGTCTAGATTTGGCTTCAAATAAAAATTCTCCTTCAGATCTGCAGCTGCAAAAAAAGAAAAAACAAAACACCCAGAAACAATATACACAATGATAAAATAAAAAATAACCAAAATCGCAGTTAAATTACAATAATTACAAGTTGAAGGCTCTAAGTATCCAGATCTATCATTATGCTGCACATGAATTAAAAGATTTGTAAATTTTAAAGGAGGTGCTAATTCGAAACCCTTCGTGCATCACCAACAAAAAAAATCTTATGATAAGCCCGGAGCTCATTTAGCTAGGCTCTTCAGGAAACACAAATCGAGAGTTGGCTGGTCCAACTAAAAACTTCCCCTAATGCCCGAGGATCTAAAATCGAGATTGCCCTGCAAAACTCAATCCAACCATAAAAAATAGAGCGAGAAAATAATAATAAAATTTAGACAAATAGAGATACCTGCTATTACGCTTAAAATTTAAGTTATTATTCAAACCCTAGCGACTGAGCAAGATACCTGTACTCAAATCATTCTTCAGAAGCTATCATCAATGGCTTTAGAAAAAATTATGCATGAAAATAACACATCTTACAGTATTCCCATAAAGAGTAACACCAACAGAATTTAACCCCAAAGTCTTTCTTTATTATCCAGACAAAAAATTACACCAGAGCTTCTTGCTAAGCACACGACTCAAAGATCAGATAGATCAACTGACAAATGACTTCCTATTTAAAGATAAATCCTGCAATGGCTAGTTCGAGTGATCCTCGTCAAAGCAATCTCGATTGTTGATGAAGATTAAAATTTCTTTTAATCTCATCCGTCGAAGTATTTAAATATTTGGGGAAATTCGAATTTTTTAATTAAATGCATTTTAATTAACTCAAAAATAAAATTTTTGAGTTAATTTCCCCAAAAATTTGACTTTGTTTTAAACCCCAGAGATCAATGGTTTAAAATTTAGCAAAATAATTAATTTACCTTGGTCTTGTGACCTTTTAAAATTTAATTTTTTAAGACTGACGAATTTTGCCTTTGGAGAATTTAAATTTACCTAGGACCTAAAACTAATTAAATTTCTGGCTTAGGATTTTAATTAATTTTGGGCTAGAAAATTTAATTAATTAATCTATGATGGGATAAATTATTTTTCCAACTCTCAAGACACTTTATATTTTTTACATCACAAGGGGGAAAACCCATTTGTAATAGACCCTCATAGACCACTCATTTCTGCGACACAAATGTAATTCAACAGACCAAGTAATCTATAATAAACTAATCTAACCAAATAGTTAGGATTATTCCCAAATCACTTTTACGTAGACTCGATCTAGAACAATAGGACTCGCCTAAGATTCTAGCGAGAAAATCCATTCCAGCTTTGGGGTAAGACTAGAGGGGAAAACTCTGTCGACCATCCAGAAATGAATCGGTGAGACGAAAAACCTCCTGGAATGGAGATCGTCACTAGAAATGTAGGTTTACTTAGGTCGTTACATACATAACACGGTTCTACTGAGATTATTTACATCATATACATGTAGAATGGGTTTACATTATAACATGATGATCAGACTAATGATGATAGCTGGACGACACTAACACATCGATCAGGCACTATCCCTTTTGCGAAAAAGGGGGTGTACTGCTATGGATTGTTGACACGTAGTAGGGGATCCTAGAGGTATAACTACTAGGTCAAGGGCAACAATAGAGCAATAGCCCATTGCCACCTCAGCTAAATCTCCCTACTCTTTACAGATTTTCATTGATGGGAGGAGACCTGGTGTAAAGGGAATCACTAGATGAATGAGACCGTGAAGAGATAAGGAGTGATTCCCTAAGGCCTATTCAGAAGAGAGACTCAATTGTATGGTTTACTTGCTTGAGAAGCAAGGTGTAAGGCTCCCTAAGAAGGGCCAAGGGGATTTCAAGGGGTAGGGTTTGCAAATAAGACTTATGAAGGAGGGACCTAGCCCTAGAAACCCTTGGGAAAACTTGGTTTCCAAATAGTCTTTTTGAGATTATCTTCGAAAAGTTGTGGGACCACTTGAGGGTGGAGTTGATCAATCAGGGGTGTTCTTGACCTAATTGAGTGGGGAGAAGGGGATCATATGAGAAATTTTCAGTGATTTCGATGCAATGATCCCTATGAGGTCACTAGCCAAGGGAAACCTAGGGCAAGAATCGATCTTAGAGCTAGGGCTTGGAATATCTCGAGATCCCACCGTCAGAATTGCCTCAAATTTGGAGGGCTCCTAGGAGACACAACAACGCAGTAGAGGGCAAGAGATTGCATATTTTTGATGGGTGAATTGTGAGAAAAATGATGCCCTAGGTCACCTATGGAGGCTAGGCCTAGAAAGAAAGAGAGAAGGGTGAGAGAAATATGCTCTTAGGTGATCACCTATGGAGGATCAGTGCCTAATATTTTGGGAGAAATGGAATCAAGGATATTTCAATGCTTGGAATGGATTCACTTAGTTAAGGAGGCCTCTAGAATAATTTCGAATGGCAATTAGGGCACGAGACAATTGCTTCAAGGTCTTTACACTTCGATATGCAATATAAGGTGACTTATCAAAATAAAATTTTGACAAAATATCTCTAGGAACATTCACTCATTCATACATGGCCCATGACATGATGCAATGCTATAAAAAGACAAATTTCCACAATTTCGCATAAGGAAAGCAGTAAATTTGAGCCTACTATTGCGAAAATCCCCAACATCATGCATGTTACATAAGAAAATATCAAAATAGTATCAAAGAGTACTTACATGTAAGAAAGAGTGTATCCAATCATCATTATATGCCAATAGTGAAGCTCCAAGACAAAAATGAAGAGATCCAAACATCAAAATTGATCCATTCATCCAACTTCGTCCTCCAAGAAGGATAGCGAAAATCTCACAAGAGAGAAAGATCAAATGCAAGTGATGATGATCAAAATGATTCATCACACTTGTATTTATACACTTCCTAATGAATTCGATTTAGCTAATTAGGCCTAATTTAGCCCCTAAATTAAAATAATGTGCATAATAACAAAATTTTTGGTGACAAGCCCACCAAATAGCTCAATAATGTAAAGATAAGCCTCTCAGGAGGGTCGAATGATCAACAAAGTGAGTCGTTGGGCCTTTGAGGAGGCCTGATGAAGTCCAAGGGGTGCCATGATGAAGAAATGGACTCCAAACATAGTGGCCAAGGGTGGCCCCTTTTTATCGAATCAAGAACCTATGGTGCTTCCAAGTGGGTGTGGAGGCACACAAATATCCTCATGGGTTTCCAAATGGATCAAATATCCCTGTAGACCATCTATAAGGGCTGAAGTAATGACATAAGCCCTCCCTCTGTAGTGGGAGACCATTTGTAAGGGCTGAAGTAATGACATAAGCCCTCCCTCTATAGTGGGAGGCATCTTGGAACATCTGCCAACTGTATGGTGCAACTGTGGAGCCGACTGGGCATGGTGGACCAGGTGCATCATCCTCATCCAAAAGGTGGAACATGAGTAATCAATGAACGCTGCTGGGGATCCATGAAATAATATCTGCTATGGTGGAGGCCCATGATTCTCAATGTTCACCTTACAAGTGCCAATGTGGCCCTTTGGAGGGCTAGGACCCTGTATAGGGAGGCCAAAACCAAAATGAAGACCCATTTGCAATCTTGCATAAGATCCAATGCGTCCCCTTGCTCTCCATGACAACAAATCATTAGAATAATCAAGTAATAATGCTTAAAAATCATGGGATCAATGGGGCACTTCATGGTGGCATGCCCTTCCATAGTGGGCTTTGGCATGTACAAGTGTCTCCAAGCTCAATAGGGGGTTAACCAAGGACCCTATTAGGTGGTTTCAACCTCTAAAGGGGGTGGCATGTCCATGGTACATCCTTTAAGAGGTAGGTGGCAAATGATATAATAATGGAATGGAGTGGGGATTAGGGGAATCATCCAGACCACATGTCAAGGTGCAAGGGTAGCTATAATAAGGGAAGCCCACACCTGGGTATATGAGTGTAGGAGGGAGCAAATCGTGGTACATGAGTTACCCCGACCTTTGTTTTTCCACCCTTCTTCATATGCCTTTTGCCTTTGATTGATTTTTCTTCATAACTGCTCGGGGCTCCAAGGGATGGAGAGCATGATGTGTAATATGTAGCAGTGGATACCCCTTTGAGGTGGGGCAGTTCATCGCCCACCAGGGGTTGGGACAATCATGGGTTCCTTAATGATGTAGGGGGCTCATCTAGGGCCCATAGAAACTAGGGTGATGGCCATAGATAAGCGGTAGAGCTCATGTTTTGCTTTTGCCCACGTGATAAATTTGTATGTCCCGACCATCTTTTGCATTTTGTGGTACATTTCTTGTTGAGAGTGGCCAAACTATACTTTGTATTTCCTTTTTTGGTTGAAAAGTGTAACTATGTTCAGTCTTCATAATGATATGTGTAATTGTAATTTTTATGTAATTGATGTAAAGAAGAAAAAAAATATTATTGTAATGCTTGTCTCATGGGTTTCATGAGAAAGGATTTTTTTTTTAGTGATGGCTCCCATTGTGAGCCTTTAGGATTTGTCATCTAGTCATACAAGTCAATTTGAGTCTATGTCATGTATGAAGGACCCTTCTTGAGCATGTTACACATTTGTATAAGTCATTAAAAGAGTCAAAAGACCCTCCAAGACAAGCACAAGCATCTCCTAGCAAGTCGGCTTCAAGATGGAATTAATAAACTCCTCCAACTGACACGTCGGCTCATCCTCCATCAAGTCACCTAATTTCAGGGGGAAACCACTATAAATAGGCAGCTCGACTTCAGTTCAAATCACAGATTTTCGAACAAGTGAAGAACTACAGTAAGAAGTGCGAATCACTTGGAAGGAAGCCTCCTCGCCAACAAAGAAGAAGGGAAGATATCCGAACCATTCTAGATCTGTTTTAGGGTTGTCTCTTGTCACTCGTGCGAGGAAGGAAGGCAAGATTTGTTGTAGAAGAAGCAGAGAAAAGTTCTAGAAGGGCCGAGGCTAGTAGGGTCACTTGGGAAGCCGAATCAAGGGAAGATTCATTGAATGCATCAAGCTGAAATAAGTAAGGAAGTCTCCCCTCCAAGCAAAGTGATAACAATGTACATCATACATTACACATGATGCAACTAGGGCTACTAAAGGTAACAGGTCTAATCTAAGAAGTCAAGATCTAAAAGATAGTTGAGAAGAAAGGAGAAGCAAGTAGTTTGACCATTGAAGAAAGGAGTTAAACTAAGAGGTCTTGTGGCTTGGTCTTGGAGTGGCAAAAAGGTCTAGGGTCTTGGTTTTGGTATTCGTCAATTGGAATCTCTATAAGAAGAAGAATTTGTTTGGGTTTTCCTTTCAAGGCGGAGAGGTTTTGGCCCTGACTAATAACCTATATTCTGTGTCTCTCGTCTCTTTATTGTTTATGCATTGGTCGCTGTTTGCTGGAAAAGAACACTAATAATCTAAGTAAAAGAGGTTTCTAATCTACGAAAGTAAAAAGCATTCACAAGCAGTTATCTAAAGAAGAGAAATCACCTAATATTGATGCCCTAGATTTTTCAACATGGTATCAGAGCTAAGGTGACAAAGTCAAGAAAGGGCATCTTATCAAGGGACACTCAAGGATCAAATCTCAAGAAAGACATCAAAACCAAATCGAAGGTTATCAAAAGTGAAGTTAAGATCTACATCAAAATATCAAGCCTTGAGATCATCATCAAGAAAAGGACACCGTCAAGAAGTCATCATCAACTAAGTGATCTCCCTCCTTGTGGGATCAAGGATCATTCTTGAAGAAGAAACCTATCTTCATCAAGAAGAAGGTTTCTATCATTTATATCATCATCAAATTCAAGAAAGCAACAAGTGGAAGAAGCATCTTAACAAGTAAGTATATGACCTTATCTGAATATGTCAAAATGTCTTTTTGCAAGGAAAACAACTGTTAAATTTAGGTAACAATGGTATGTTCTATGCTTAAGAGCAATTTTACTTCAATTTCTTTATTAGCTCAACATCAATATCCAGTTTAGCAATCACATCAACATGATAGTAAAATGCAGATAGAACATAAACATTAACAGTAGAAGGCAAGCCAAGACAAGAGGACATAAGATGTGGCACCAGCCAGGGACAAACCATAATGTGGGGAAACCCTTGATCAATTCTTCTTATATTCTTCAATAGTTTAGCAGAGAGAGATAGTACAATTTACAAATGTGATAATTTATGACAGCAACAAAAAGCCCTAACCAGAAAAGTCAATGCTAGTCAAACATGGCAGAATTCTTCCTCTATTCAGCTCGGTCAAACCCATTCAACTTCGGCCTCCAACAACAAGTCTAATCAGCCCAAAACAATCCGAAAAGTCTAGTCAAAACTGGTCAACGAAGGTCAACTCTATGGCTAGCCCTAGGACAGTGAACACTGGTCAAAGGAGAGGTCAGATTGCCTCGATTTTAGTGCCCAGATTTGCGGCTTGCTAGGACAGAGATACCTCACCCAAACCAAAGTCAAAACAGGTCAACGCAGTCAAACAACCTCCCTGCAGCTCGATCACTGTTGGTCAACGCAATCAACAGAATTTGTCCTCCTTTCTTCGCATGTGTGACAGAAAGTTGCCCAGATATGTGTACCCAATCACAAGAGGAGAGAGAGAGAGATGTGAGATGAGATGATGATCAAAATGACTTGAGGTCACCTTTTATATGCAATGTTAAGGATGATTTGGGGGTTTGAATACCTGTTTTGATCGTTGGCCGACCTTGACAATTTGTCCATAATATAAATAAATTCATGTCTTCATTTTTTACATGTCGGAATCGGATGATCTTTAGATCAATCCTACATCTCTCGGAGAGAGGAATCCAAGAAAAATATCAGCTGTCATAAATAAGATGACCCATGTGGAGTTTGGCCCTAGTTACCAATTTTAACAACAACAAATTGGTTGGGGCTTCAAAACATCTTGCATGGAAGAAAATGATAGATTTGAATCTCATTGAAAATGAGGCCATGGATCATGTCAAAGGATCTATCATGAAACTAGGAAAAGAAGATGCTCAAGGACTTACAAAGTTTATGAAGAGGCAAATTAGGGCTAAGAGAATGCTCATTGAATCCATCAAGTATCCCCTCATCCCATATGTATCTAAACTTGAAACTTCAAAAGAAATATATGAAAAACTGGTAGAGTTGTATTCTGTAAGCACTGCAGGGGAAGTTATCTCTCTAAGGCAAGAACTCTACAGGTTGAAGGTGTCAAAAGAAGAAGGTATAGCCTCATACTTTATGAGGATATTTAAGATCAGGGATCAATTTCAAGATCTAGGAGAAGTAATGTCTAACAGGGAAATGACTACAATTGTACTAAATGTGCTACCGGAGGAGTGGGATAACTTTACTTCAAGTATTTATGGGAAGAAAGAAGCTACTCCATTCCATGAGTTGTGGTCACTATGCAAGATTGAAGAATCCAGGCTAAAGGAAAAATCTGATGTGGGATCAGGTGAGCAAAATCAAGCATACGCTGCAAGGACAAAAAGAAAGGGAAAATTTGGTCCTCAGAAAAAGAAGAAGAACATGGCTAAAATCCAATGTTATGGGTGTCAAGAATATGGGCACTATAGGAGAGATTGTCCTAAGCTCAAGATGGACAATAACAAAAGAGGAAGAGAAGAAGCCCACATCACCGAGGAAACTGAAAGAAGAAGTCCAAGAAGGAGGAAGTAATAGATCTCCACTATTTAGATAGTCTTCCTCACCTGGTTCTTTTCTAGTTTCTGTTTCTAAGTTTTCTTGTTGTAAAGTAGGAGCATGATAGGATGCATTAAGGCATCATAAAAGCATTAAAAACAAGAGCTCGTGACATCAACATAGAAAAGCATGTAAGATAGTTGAAGCATGGCAGTCAACTATGGAAGGATATAACTCTTGGAAACCTCATTTGTAATATAGGTGGCACTTATGGACGAGAAGGAAAAAGGTCATCTAGTACAAGGCTCATCATACATTTGACAAAAGGAAACATTTGCTGGATGGGGATACTTGATTCAGGTGGATATTGGTGGCCACCCGCCAAGTCCACTTGGACCCCCACCATTGTTTCTTTCAACTTTTCAGTTTCCATTAATTGTATCACAATTTACTATTTTTAGCAGTTTTTCGGGTCTTGAACTTCCAGAGCCGTTTTGAAGCCCTAAATGATGTTTTTTGGGAAAATTGAGAGCAACATGGGTCCATAGACCGATGTTTCTCTTCCCAAAGTTGTAGTTCTCAGATAGATCTTTCTAACGAGATATTGTGCATGTTAAACGGAGATCATATGCCAAAGTTACGACCCTGGGAAGTTGATGTACCAATTTACCCAAACGGGGCCCACAGTTTGGCGTTTCATCTTCTAGGGTTAGGTTTTTGGATGTTTAGGGTTTTCCATTGTTTCTCAACAATAAATAGGCCTTCGAGCCTCATTTTAACACAGTTCAGAGGCATGTAGCCACCACATCTCTTCTCAGAGATAAGCTACCATCTCCTTAGCTGGTTTATTTCCATTTCTGTTTGTAAGCATATTTCAGTATTTTACATTAATGAAATGAAGTAATATTTCCATTGCATCTTTGTGTATATGGTTATCTCTGTATTTTGTTGTGTTCCTGTTTAAATCCGGGTTAGTGGTATCAAAGCGGTCTGTTTTTTCTCTGTTTTTCTTTGCATGTCCCCAACGAGGTCGGGATATAAGGAGTTAGGGCTTGAACTGGTCGAACCTTTGCAAGACCAGCCTCACAAATCCCGACAGCCTCCCATGGAGGATGAAAAGAAAGATGAGGGGGCAGGAGATCTTATCAAAATCTTGCTCGAAGAAACCCTCGAGCGACAAAGGAACGCGATGATGGACAACTTTGCCCAGATCCTTCAGCGACTACCCAGGGGCGATGCATCGGCTTCCAATATCTACTTTGGAAATACCGAACTGTTTAAGGTACAAGTTAATTTTGAAATCCCCATATTCGAGGGTCAGATAGACGCAGATGTCGTCGATAAATGGTTAAATCTGCTAGAGGGTTATTTTTCTGTTCATAATTTTTTCAGTCGAGATAAGATTATTTTCGCTCTTCTCAAAGCAGCCCCCCACGTCAAAGACTGGTCAGAAACCTACTGCGAGCAGAAGGATGAAAGTACAGGCTCACTATTTTCGGCCGCACCCACTTGGAATTCATTCCGGGATGCCATCAAGGAGCAGTACTACCCTGTCAGAAGCTATGAGGATCAATACATAAAGTGGACCACGCTACGGCAGGGAAGGGACCAAGACGTGCCAAAGTTTACCAATATTTTCCATACCCTTCGTACAAAGTTGGGTATCAAGGATTTGGAGCAACATTTGGTACTCAAATACCGCGACTGCCTGCGCAAGTACATCCAAGAAGGAATAGAATTCCTGAACATCTCCTCGCTCGGCATTGCATACCGATATGCCGTCAGGGTCGAGCAAAAGTTTAAATAGAAGAAGCGAGACTTTGGATTTGCGAATCTGAAGCAAGGGAAAGGTGCCCCCAAACCGCAGAACAAAGGACAAAGCCAAGGCGGGGTGGCCCAAGACAACCCGCCAAAGCTGCAAGCAAAGAACAGCGCCGCGAAGCCAAAAAAGGACAGAGGAAAGTGGTGTGAGTTCCATAAGAGCTCCACTCACAACACAAGTGAGTGTCGGGCCAAGCAGTCACTGGTGGCTGAGCTAAACTTTTTAGAATCAGATGCAGGTTTTGACTCTGAGTCAGAACCCGACAAGGGGAATGACAAAGGGAAGCAGATTATCGATGCGGAGCCCAACACCACTGTTGCCACCACGAAGATCTAGAAGGAGGAATCTGAAGATCCAGAGGAGGAGGAGCGTCTCTTCCACTCCCAGATGTGGGTAAAGGGCTCCTTGCTACAGTTCATTGTCGACAGTGGGAGCCAAAAGAACCTCATTTCGGTAGAGGTCGTGAAGCGGTTTGGCTTACTGACCATAGCACAACCACAACCGTACACCATCAAGTGGCTTCACCAAGGATGGGATCTTCGCGTGAGCCAGCAGTGTCGCCTTCCATACAACATCAAGCCCTTAACGGATGAGGTATTGTGTGACATTGCTTGCCTTGAAGTTTGTGATGTATTACTAGGACAACCATACTTGTGGAAGCGACATGCTGTGTATGAATCAAGGCCTCCTCTTGTTATTGTTACTTTGGGAAATAAGTTGTACAGGATACTGGAGGTAGCACCGCCTACTGCCATCTCTTTGGTTACTGCAAAACAATGCAATAAGCTCATTTCCAAAACCGAGAAATTTGTTTTCCTGATGATACGCCCTCAAGGAAAGAAGAAGACGGTGGCCACGACCTCCAGACAGGGCCTCTCCGCACGACAACTACAGATGGACAAGGTCGTGAAGGAGTACGAAGACATCTTCACCTCCCCCGCAGGGGTTCCTTTGCACTGTCAGGTTAAGCACTCCATCGATCTGACCCCAGGTGCGCCGCTGCCCAATGGGCCATTCTATTGGCGCTCCGTGCTAGAGAATGATGAAATCAAGAGGCAGATTCAGGAGTTGTTGCAGAAAGGTCACATCTGTCCAAGTTCATCGCCTTGTGGGAGCTCGATCGTGTTGGTACAGAAGAAGGATGGGACTTGGAGACTCTGTATTGACTATCGGGCGCTGAACAAGATCACTGTTTGTAATAGGTACCTGATCCCACGGATTGATGACCTCCTAGACCAACTGAAGGGGGCGAAATATTTCAGCAAGATCGATTTGAAGTCAGGGTATCACCAGGTACCAATTGAACCCTCCGATGTGTGGAAGATTGCCTTCAAATCCAAGGAGGGCCTTTTCGAATGGTTGGTTATGCCTTTCGGATTGACGAATGCTCCTGCAACCTTCATGAGGCTAATGGATGACATCTTGTGGCCATTCACCAACTCATTTGTAGTGGTATACTTGGATGACATCCTGATCTTCAGCCAGAGTTGGGAAGAGCACCTCCACCACATCCGATAGGTTCTCCAAACACTGCAACAACACAAGTTATGTGCCAATTTGGAAAAATGCACTTTTGGCATGACTTGGGTTCAACATCTGGGATACATTATTGTTGAACAGGAGGTGCATATGGATCCAACCAAGATCCAAGTCATTTGGGATTGGCCATCTCCAACCACTCTAACAGAGTTCCACAGCTTTCTAGGTCTTGCCAACTTCTACCGCAGGTTCGTGTTGGGATTTTCTCGTAGCACTTGGCCCTTGAATCAAGTCACTAAGGGAGGAGCGAAAGCAAAATTCTTTTGGTCTGAATCTCAACAGAAGACATTCACAGAGTTGAAAGATCACCTCTGCTCGGCACTAGTGCTCGCATTACCAAACTTGCAACAACCATTTGAGGTCGAGACAGATGCTCTGACTATGCTATAGGGGTAGTCCTTACTCAACACGGGCATCCAGTGGCATATCACAGTGAGACACTTCTAGACACAGTGCAGAAGTATCCCACTTATGACAAAGAGATGTATTCCATTGTGCAGGCCTGCCGACAATGAAAGCATTACATTTTGGGGAAGGAAACGGTCATCCACACAGACCACCGACCCCTGCAGTTCATACAGACCCAAAGGAAATTGCAGAATGATTGTCATCAGAAGTGGCCCACATACCTGCAACAGTTCCATTGTGAATATCAAGTATAAGAAGGGCAACACCAATAATGTTGCAGATTGCCTCAGTCGACCACTGATCATGGCATTAACCATCGTGCTCAACTCTTGTGGGCACGAGACTTCTGATTGGCCACTTCTCTACAAAAGCGACCCAGAATTCGGCCACACATACCAGACACTCTTGGAGGGCCATCATGTTCCAGATTTTCACCTCCAGGATGCCCTGTTATGTCACCTGGGTCACCTTTATGTTCCTTCAAGCGAGCGTGCCAAGATGATTTGGGAAGCACACTACAGTCGGGCTGGGCATTTCGGGGTCGAGAAAACGGTAGCAGTACTGCAGAAGTATTTCTATTGGCCGAATCTTCGACAGGATGTCAGGAAGTACATCAGATCATGCACTGCCTGCGCAATTGCCAAACCGACCATAAAGAAGCAAGGCCTTTATACCCCGCTGCCTACCCTGAGTCGACCTTGGGAATCCATCTCCATGGATTACATGTCAGGCCTTCCTTCCACTAAGCATGGAAACAACTGTGTTTTTGTGGTCATCGACAGGTTCTCGAAGATGACCATTATGGCGGCCTGCAAGAAAAATATCACAGCAGAAGCCACTGCTAAACTCTTCTTTGAACGAGTGGGTACACTTTGGGATCCCACAGTCTATCATCTTAGGTCGGGACAGCAGGTTCCTCAGTACATTTTGGTCCAGTCTCTGGTTGATGCTGGACACCAAACTCACTAAATCCACAACCTTCCATCCTCAAACTGATGGCCAGACAGAGGTTTTCAACAGGATGATTGTACACATTCTGCGCATGTACAATTCAAAGCATCCACGCACATGGGATGAGAGCCTCCCCTACGTTCAGCACAGCTACAACCGGGCTCTCCACAACTCTACTGGCCACAACCCTTTTCAAGTGGGCTTGGGATTCCAGCCACTATGTCCCATTGATGTGGCCATGCCATTTTTAGCGACTCACGCAGATTCGGCTCATGTCTAGTCCGAAACAGATAAGGCAAACAACTTCATTGAGCACATCCAACATATTCGCCAGCAGGTCCATGACATTCTGGAGAAATCAAATGCCAAGTACAAGCAACGACATGATCAACATCGGGTGCCACACAAGTTTCAGGTGGGCGACAAAGTCTGGTTTCATTTGCAAAAGGAACGCCTTACCGGAGCATATCGGAAACTCAGACCACTCTGGTATGTGCCTTACACCATTACCAAGGCTATGGGAGACAATGCATTTGAGCTCAGGATTCCCCCATTCCTTGGCCTGCACCCAGTGTTCAATGTGGACCGCCTTCGGCCATACTTTCCACCTTTACTAGACACATTCGACATCGTAGAACATCTCACACCCACAGAGTTAAATCCAAATTGCATGGAACAAGCTGCAACTGGTCGAATCATGGACACACAGATCAAGCACACTTGCCAGCAAAATATCCAATTGTATTGAGTTGTCAAAGCAGGCCAACTCTTTCACTAGGGCAAGTGGCTCACCAGGGACCAAGTTCAGCAGAAGTTTCCTCATCTCATGGAGGAACTCAACGCAATGGGGACCATTGCTTCCTAAGGGGGGAGGAATGATCCAGGTGGATATTGGTGGCCACTCGCCAAGTCCACTTGGACCCCCACTATTATTTCTTTCAGCTTTTCAGTTTCCATTAATTGTATCACAGTTTATTATTTTTAGCAGTTTTTCGGGTCCTGAACTTCCGGAGCCGTTTTGAGGCCCTAAACGACGTTTTTTGGGAAAACTGGGAGCAACATGGGTCCATCCATGGACCCATGTTGCTCTTACCAAAGTTGTAGTTCTCGGATAGATCTTTCTAACGAGATATTGTGCGCGTCAAACGGAGATCATATGCCAAAGTTACGACCCCAGGAAGTTGATGTACCAATTTACCCAAACGGGCCCACAGTTTGGCGTTTCATCTTCTAAGGTTAGGTTTTTGGATGTTTAGGGTTTTCCATTGTTTCTCAAAAATAAATAGGCCTTCGAGCCTCATTGTAACACAGTTCAGAGGCATGTAGCCACCACATCTCTTCTCAGAGATAAGCTACCATCGCCCTAGCTGGTTTATTTCCATTTCTGTTTGTAAGCATATATTTACATTAATGAAATGAAGTATTATTTCCGCTGCATCTTTGTGTATATGGTTATCTCTGTATTTTGTTGCGTTCCTATTTCAAGATTCTTTGATGGAATCTTCATTGAAAGGTTCACCGATCAAGAGAGGAAGCAAGTGTTTCATCAAGGATTCCAAACTTGTGGAATTCATGGGATGATGGTATGATGACATAAAAGGTGAAGTAAATCAAGGGATTGAAACTCTTTCAATCAAGGAAGTTGCTGCGGGAAGTCTGGATGACCCAAAGGAAAATGAGGTATGTATGCTTACATTCAATATTGAAGAGTCATGTCATATGGTTGCAGGTAACATGGATCAATGCTCTATCTTGAGAGCATGATCAAAAGAAAAGGATCTCCTCCTCTGAAAGGATACAAGAAGGGATGTCCTCTGAAAGGATACAAGAAGGTATGAGTCACAGATTGTCTGGATGAAATCAACATAGTATTTCCTCATATGTAATATGAGGTGGTTGATAACAACTGGAGGAATTTTGATTGGAAATTCCTGGGAATGAAATGTGTAAAGAAAGGAAGGAAGAGATCATGGAATATGCAACCATGGTAAAGGCAATCAACATCCGAAAAACCAAGAAGATCTGACTAGGATATCTCCATGAAAGATATGAAGACTCTGATGGAGTCTGAAAAAAAAGATATCCTTAACAATATATGTTTTTGGGAGATATGTCGATATGTATGCAGGATGTTGATGCAAACTAGAAGATGTCATGATGAAAGACCATCACAAAGGTAATTTTGATTTAAGTGTTCATTTCTTATGTTTGAACAAATATCTGGATGGGCTTATGCAGGTATGCCGAGGGAAGATCTATGGATAAATTCCACCAACAATGCCGATGTAGTAGGATGAAAGATCCGTATGGAAACATGGCATGAAGAAGACAACATGGCATGAAGGAAGGTCATATATGAATAGATGGATCACTTTCTGATGATGGCATGACTAAGTCATGAATGAAAGTGATGGATGGTTTGTGCCTTATGAAGAAGTCCCAAACATGAAGACTCCTAGATAACGAAAAGAAGTTCATGACATCGTGAAGAGGAGTTCTTCAACAAGCTGGTTGTCCCATCATCTCCAACTGAGAAGCTGCTGTAGGTCCCTAATTAAGAGGGAGTTTGAAAACAAGTTTCTTACTTGGTAGAAACTTGGAAGCAAAATTCCTAAGCCAAGAGGGAGACTAGGTACATTCCTTCCGTAGGAATGAGTACATTCCTTTATTGGAATAAATATGTCCTCCCTAATTAAGAGGGAGAGATAGACACATCATTCTTGTCTTCACTTGGGAAGATAGAATGGAGGATTGGGTAAACATCTCGCATCTGATGTTCTTTGAGGATGTGTTAGGGCATCCAAGATAAGAGTAGTCGTAGAGGATTGATATTCTTTGAGGATTGGGAATCCAAGATAAGAATAGTCCTGGTGGAACACACCCTGAGAACCCGGGTGGGGTATGTTCCGAGAGAGACAATGATGAGGGTGTCTATAAATCATTGGTCTTGCCAGCATTGTGCTAAGATCTCGTGGAGATATAGAGCTATTAGTCAAGGCCTTGCTATGTGACAATGCTAGTTGATATGATGCTAAACAAATGGGTTACCAATCTGACTCTTCTTATGAGAAATTCTTCAGATTGAGAATGACCAAGTACCATTCTGAATACCTCCCTAGTTAAGATGGATTGTTGAAAAGTGTAACTAGGTTCGGTCTTATAATGACATGTGTAATTGTAATTTTTATGTAATTGATGTAAAGAAGAAAAATAAAATTATTATTGTAATGCTTGTCTCATGGGTTTCATGAGCAAGGAATTTTTTTTAGGTGATGGCTCCCATTGTGAGCCTTTAGGATTTGTCATCTAGTCTTAAAAATCAATTTGAGTCTATGTCACGTATGAAGGACACTTCTTGAGCATGTTACACATTTGTATAAGTAATTAAAAGAGTCAAAAGACCCTCCAAGACAAGCACAAGCATCTCCTAGCAAGTCGGCTTCAAGATGGAATTAATAAAATCCTCCAATTGACACATCGGCTCATCCTCCATCAAGTCGGCTAATTTGAGGGGGAAACAACTATAAATAGGCAGCTCGACCTCAGTTCAGATCACAGAAAAGGTACTTTATTGTAAGACATCCATAGAAAGAAGAGATATAATGTAGATAAAGATGTTTAGACCATTAGAAAACAAAAAGAATGAAGTACAAGCACCATGAACTCACTGGGCTAGAGTTCCTTGAAAATAGGTGCAACCTATCTCTGTACTAGCTGAAAAGACAAGCAACATGCAAGCTTCCTTCACAAAAAGTTCAACCTTCTTCTCTTGAGGAGAAATGATACATATCAGTGTTGCACTAATCGGGAAAAAATCGCGATAATATCGTATTATCACGATTTTTTCAAAATGGCGATTAACTCGGGCGATTAAATCGGAATTTTTTTTTGGCCGATTTTTTTGAAAAAATCGTGATTTTTTGAAAAACTTGCGATTTTTTCGGTAATTATCGTGGGAGGCTCGGGCAGCACGTGTTTAAAGGGAAAAACACAATTTTTGTTTTTTTTTTTCATTTGGACAGCAGAGGGCGCGGTGGGGTTTGGAGACTTGGAGTGTTGGAGGCTTGGAGATTTTGCCATTTTGGAGCTAAATCAACTACCTGGAGGAGAAAACCGAAGAGTGAGCTAAGGAGGAGATAGATTATCTCCATAAAAACGATATGGGCATCAACGTTTTGTGTTTTCATTGTTTTGTAACTTGGTTTTTGTTTTTTTTTGTATGTTTTTGGTTGGGTTTGGAATGGGGTTTTTGACATTTGTCCAATGTAATCTTTTTTTAGTTTTTTTGGTTGGGTTTGGAATTGGGTTTTTGACATTTGTCCAATGTATTTTATTTTTAGTTTTTTTGGTTGGGTTTGGAATGGGGTTTCTTAAATTGTATGTAATTAAATAGTAAAATACTAAATTGTAAGTTTGTAACTTGTAAATACTAAATTGTAATTCTTATTTTCCCATAGGTTCACCGAAACACCATTCAAGTTTTCAACTTCAAAGTTCAAAATTAAACATGCCAAGGAAATTGGACCCTTTCTGGGAATTTGGTGAACCTGCTGTTCCGAATGATAGAATAAACTTGTCTTGCAAGTTGTGTGGGCACCATATGTCCGGGGGGGTGTACAGATTGAAGTATCACCTTGCACAAATCCCTGGATTTGATGTAGGGCCTTGCACAAATACAAATCCTGAACTCATCCGAAGAGCCATGAAAGCATTGGAAACTTTAGACCACACCTAAGTCACCGGATTCGCCGTTTTTAATCCATAAAATTCGAAATTCGCCGTATTTCAAGCTCAAACGAAAATGTTCGTTCAAGTTCGCCGTATTCGAATTTCATGCCGTATTCGAATTTTTGTCGATTAAATTCGCCATTAAAATCGTTTAGATGCGTTGAAATTCGTTTAGATGCGTTAAAATTCGTTTTTAATATTTAAATATGTTCGTGACAAGTATATGGTCTTATATAGCGGCGTTTGATAAAATGAGTTAAACAAAATGTTTTTCGGCTATTCATTCTGTGTGTATCAAGATTTTTGAGGTTCAAAATTAAATTCAAACAACCCCAAAACCCTTGAGGAAACCTATTAATTCACGTCGAAATTCATCGCTGGAAACGAAGGGTGCGTGTTTTGATTAATTTTCCAACCAACAAATTTTTTCCACGAGACGGCCATGAGTAAAGCGCCATCTCAGACTTTTGACTCTGAAACTTAATATCGAAGAGTCGTTAAAATACCGTTCACTCTGACTTGGCGACTTGACTTTAGATAACAGGTTCGGCGACTTCTCAGCACAATCTCTTTTCATTTTACCTATTTAATAAGTCAGAGATGGGGATGCATTCAAAAGATGACTGGAAATGAGTAAGTATATATTCTTAAACAATACGTCCAGTCAAATGTAATAAAATGAAATGTTACGTATTAAAACAATGAAATGTTACGTATATGATTTTCATAGAGGTAATCTTGACCATGACTATAAGTTATATTTACCTTTTAATTTTGGAAATGACTTAAAACAAGGTAGTTTAATTAAGATAAAATTGGTATTTTTTTTATTTAAATAGTTAATTTTTAAAAAAGAGTTGAGTTTAAAATATTTAATATGAAGCATTTAAATATTTTACTAGTTTAGTGTTTAAATATTTTAATATGAAGCATTTAAATATTTAATATGAAGCATTTAAATATTTTACTAGTTTACTGTTCTATTCGCTTTGATGGTTACATCATATTTTGGTTGGTGATCAAATGGTATCTTTTAGAAATTTTCATTATTTCTTTGTCAATATGGTTGACTCATTAGCAATTTTCATGTGCTACATAACTTGCTGATTTTTCCTATACATTTCAAGCTTTTCATCGAATTATGGGTATTCCATAGCTGAATATGAAGTATATTTCAGTTAATATAATTTCTAACAATAAGATAGTCTTTATAAGTGTATAAATCTGCCCTCTATCTTTAATATACATTTTTTTTTTGGAATTTCTATATGTCGAATTTTATGTCGAATTTTATCGACAAAAATTGAGTTGCCGAACTTTATTCGAATTTCAAGGTCCTCGAACTCGAACTCGAACTCGAACCTGGTGACTTAGGACCACACTAGAGAGGCCAAAGCAGAAATGAAGAGGCAACTAAAAAAGTCAGCTGAACAAGGAAGTGGCAGTGGTTCTACTGCAGCATCAACCAACCCGGTAGCTGCCTCATTATTTTTTGTTCCTCGAACCACACCTGGTTCACAACCATTTATCAGTTCAATGCTAAAAAACATTGAAAAAGAACAAGCTGACAAATTGCTAGCAAAATTGCTCCTTTGGAGTGATATTCCTTTCAACATTGTAAGGAATAATCCATTTTTCTAGCCTGCTCTTATTGCTATTGCAACTGTTGGCCCAGGGTACAAAATCCCTTCTTATCATGACATGAGAGGCCAGATTTTTCAAATTGAAAAGCTTGACTGCACCAAAAGATTGGAGGATTTTAGGGAATCATGGGCACAAACAGGTTGCACTGTGATGTCAGATGGTTGGATTGACCAAAAGGGGAGAACCCTTATAAGCTTCTTGGTTAGTTGTCCCAAGGGGTTTATGTTTATCAAATATGTTGATGCATATGCACAAATCAAAGATGCAAGAACTTTATGTGATTTGCTGGATGTGTTTATTTTGGAGGTGGGTGCAGAAAATGTTATCCAAGTCATAATGGACAATGCTACAAATCATGTTGTTGTTGGAAGGATGTTTATGGATAAGCATCCTACTTTATTTTGGACACCTTGTGTTGCACACTGTATTGATTTGATGTTGGAGGACATAGGGAAAATTTCCTTTGTCAAAGATATTGTTGAGTCATCCAAAAGCATTACAAAATTTATATATAATCATACATCTGTGCTTAGCTTGATGAGAAGATTCACCAACAACAAAGAGTTGGTGCGCCCCGCCATTACACGGTTTGCCACCAGTTTCATATCTCTTCAATCCCCCTTGACTTCTATGTGGGATGTGAAGAGAATGTTTCTTTCACAGGAGTGGCGTGCTTTGCCAATGAGCTGCAAACCAGAGGGAGAGTCCATATGCAGACTAGTGTCATACTAGGAAGACTTTTGGGCGGGAGTGCAGGAGGTGTGCGCCATTATTGAACCTTTGGTAAAGGTTCTTCGGTTAGTTGATGGTGAGAAGCCCGCAATGGGCTATTTGTATGAGGCCATGGATAGGGCGAAAGAATCCATTCGGGCCTACTATGATGATAAGGGAGATGAGGGGTTTCAGGGACAACTCCTCTTAGGGGAAGTGATTGATGAACGATGGAACAACACACTCCATCGTCCCATTCATGCTGCTGGGATTTTCCTGAACCCCACATTTTCTTACGCATGTGGGTTCGTATTTGATGCTGAGATCATGGATGGATTTTTAACTTGTATCTAGAGGATGGTGCGATCTCCAGCAGAACGTATAGAAATCTCTAAAGAAATTGAGACATATAGGATGGCGGGTGGCATATTTGGCTTTGACATAGCTGTGACTGATAGGACGATTAAAATGATAGGTAATTTTTGGGTTTGTTTCAAATTACATTGTCTCTTCAAATTCCTTTTTTTTCTTATGTTTATTTAAAATTTTATTTGTAATTTTGTTGTAGATGCATGGTGGAGAATGTATGGTGCCAGGGTACCCCTTCTGCAAAAGCTTGCCATTTGGATCCTCAACCAAACATGTAGTTCCTCAGGATGTGAGCGCAACTGGAGTGTATTTGAAAAAATACACAACAAGAAGCGCAACAGGTTAACACTTAAAAATTTAAAATATTGCAAATTTCCAAATAAATTTTTGAATTCATTAAACAATATTTTTTTTTTTTAACTATTATTTCATGATCTTTGTATAGGTTGGAGTCCCAACGACTTAATGACATGGTTTACGACTACTACAATCTTCGATTGTGGGTGAGGCAACTTGAGAGGACACCTGATATGGAGGCCATCTCATTGGATGGGATTGACTTCATTGCTGCATGGAGGGTTGAGTTCGAGAGGCCTCTCATGGAGTCTGCTGATGATTGGTTATTGCAGGATGTAGTGGAGGGGGAGGAGGAGGAGGAGGAGGAGGAGGAGGTGACTGTGACATCACCTGCCCAGGCTACCCTCGCCACCAGTAGAGGACGTGGTCTACCTCCTAAAGTTCCTACTTCTAGTTCTTCAGCTTCTAGAGCACAACAGACTCCACTGCCAACTCCACAAGCAGCAACATCTACATATAGAGGGAAAGGGAAAGCTATGGCATTTTCTTGCAAGAGGGGCAGAGGAAATCAATAGTATTAGTTATTTTGTTCATTTCATTGTATATGACATTATGACTCATGAGATATATTATTATGTTTTTTGTTGATATTTTGAGGCTGAGTTGGGACTCAGGAGTCAGGACTTACTATTCAGGACATGATTCACTGTTATGTGTGATTTAAGCACTAGAAATGATATTAAACATCTTATATATTAGTTCTTTTATCATATTTATGTGTCAATGTATTTATTTTATGTTGTAGATGGTTTAGATATTAAAAAAATTGAAAAAAAATAAATATTTTTGTACCAAACGATTTTTTCCCAATTATTACGATTTTTTCCCCGCGCTGAAATTATCTCGATAACAATTAGTGTAACATTGATACATATAGACTCTCTTAGACCACTTGCCCACCTTCAGGAGTCGAATTCCTTGGTGGAGGTGTTGACCACTACTGGTCAACTACCCATGCAGCACCCCCCCCCCCCCTTTTTTTTGCAAAAAGGGGCAGCACCTGATCGACGTGTCCATGCCATCTTGCAGTCATCAGCAGCTTGATCATTTTAATTGTAAACCCAGTCTGCATGTATGAATTGTAAATAATCTTAGCAGATATGAGTCGTTTATGTAAAATTGCCTAGGTGGACCTAACTTTCTAATGATAATCTACGTCCCGGAAGGTTTTTCGTCTCACCGATCTATGATCGGCAGAGTTTTCTTTCAGCCTGACCCCAAAGCCGGGATGCATTTTGTTATTAGAACTTTAGGAGAATCCTAGTGTGTTAATCTGCTAGATTATAGTTGTGTCGCAAAAACTGGGTGATTTATGAGGGTCTATGATAAAGGGGTTTTCCCCCTTAAGATGTAAATTGTAAAAGTCATGATGTAATGTGTCTTGAGGGTTGGAAAATGTTTTAAATCCCCTCATGAGTCCTAAGTCCTAGGTCCTAGGTGATGTTTCCAAAGGCTTAGTTCGATGATCCATTTAAGAAAATAAATAAAAATAATAAAATAATAAAATAAATAAAAATTAAAAAATTAAAAAAATTAAAAAAATAAAATAAATAAAAAATTATAAAATAAAGCAAAAACCCTAAATAATAAAATAATAATATTTTGAGTGAATGCATGCAAAATATTATTTTAATAATAAGTTAACAATTTTGACGGATGAGATTAAGAGATGTCTTGATCTTCATCGACGGTCGAGATCATTTCACCATGGATCACTCGAACTAGCCGTTGGGATCATTTCTTTTAAATAGGGTGCTAGGGGTCATTTCAGATCATTCATTGGATCTGTGAGTCTTGTACTGAAAAAGCTCTCTTGTAATCTGGTTTCTGGTTAATAAAAGAAGACTTTGGGGTCCAAATCTTACTGGTGTTGCTCTCTGGAAGTGCTGTGAGATGTTTAATTTTCTGCATATTTCATTTTTCAGCCATTAATAATAGCTTGTTTTTAGAGTATTGTGAGCACAGGTATCTTGTTCACTTGCCAGGGTTTGAGTGTTGTTAGGGTTTCTGAAGTAATGGCAGGTATCTCCATTACTTTCTGAGATCTAGCAACATTCTTGCTCTCTTTACTGATGGTTGCTTGAGCCGTGTAGAAAAAACCTTTATTGAAGAATATTTGTGGGCGTTTGGGGAAGTTCTAGACTGAACCAGCCGACTCCCACAGGCTCTTCTTTGCAGAGCCCAGCTGATTTTGGCCCTGGGTTAATCATTTAAAGTTTATTTCCTGTTTTGCATGAGAGATTTTATTTCTGTTCACAGCAGAATTCAAGTTTTCTGATATTTCGAAAACGTCACTGCACTTATTGTTAAATCTGGCTATCCTAGAGCTGTAAATTTTTGTGATTCTAGGTTAATTTTGAAGGGTTTTACTCTAAAATTTTTGCATATATCTGTGGGCTTTTCTATCTTGCAGATTACAGAGAAGATTTATGAGGATCCTGACATTTTGGTTTTCATTTTTGCTGGGAGTTCGTAACTCATATTTCTTGCGGTGAGGTACTGGGAAGTTTTCAGGACGTGTGTCGGGTATTATACACATGGATATCAGAACTGCTCTGATTTTCTTGGCTCCTCATCGTCCGCTGCTCCATTCATCGATTTTCTCCACACCGGCCGACCTGCGTACAAAACATACTTGCGTGGATTCGATTTAAGTTCATATTGTTTAAACGCCAGCAAATTGAAAGTAGTGCTCAGGGAAATTTGCTTGATTCATACATGATCAAATCTTTGCTGCCTTACGCACAATCTCGCCTTCTTGCCGCTGTCATTTCTCCATCGAAATCCTGTGGATCTGCGCACGTCCTGAGTCGTCCTTCACGCAGAGCAGGGTTTCTAACACGCGTGAGTGAGTTTCGAGTTCTGAGAGGTGATTCGCCAGGGTTACGTCCTGTTTGAGGCCATAAAGCATGCGTCGAGGCCTCCTGGGCAATACTCTTCATGTATCATGAGAGCTGCTCTCTGCGTGCACCTGAAGAGTTATTTTCGGTGTCCTCAAACGTGACTGCGTTTTGCTGCGTGCACCCGAAGAATTGTTCTTTGTATTTCATGACTGCGTTTTAGCTTATGCCTTTCAGGTATGCGGACAGGTAAAACCGATTCATTTTTCTTTTGCCCTCCTCCGTCTCACTGTGCTCTCGACTTTTCATTTTGCGTTTCAATTTCTCTGACGGGGTCGGGATTTCCATTTTAACGCAGTCAGTAGCATATAAATCGAGTTCTATTTTGGGTATAGCGTCGAATTGTGACTGCTCGTTTTTTTTTTAGAGGTTATACGTTAACGATAGCACTGTCGTCATAGTCTTAGGCTTAGTTTTTTTTAGATTTAAATTAATCGTTGTCATTTTTGTTTACGTCTTTTTTAGGTTTTAACTTAATGAAATTTTAAAATCGATTTTTTTATTATTGTTTTTTATTTAAAGCTTAAATTAGGTGTTAGTTGTCTTTTAATATTTTCGTTTAGTTCAGGTTTCGTTAGGTTTAGATTTAAAATTTTTATAGTTCTGTTTTATATTTAAAATAGATTTTAATTAGTCTTTAGATTTAAGTTTTGTTAGATTTTAATTTTTAGATTTAAATTTTCATAATAAATCGTTTTCTTTTTTTTTTTAGGGTTTTTCTAATATGAAAAATAAAAAATAAAAAAAAAGATTTATTTATAAAAAAATTTTAGGGTTTAGTTTCATTTTTATACAGTTAAGTTTTAGATTAATTTTTAGATTTCATTTTTTTTAGGTTCTGTTTAAAAAAAAAAAAAAAAAAAATTGATTTTTTTTTTCTTTTGCCAAGATCCAGTTATTTCCAGGAAATTATTATGCTGAGATTCAAATTTATCAATGCGGAATGAATGTTTTATCTGTACATGAATGATTATCTTAAATATGGTATCTGGTTAACGGTTTGTGATTTATAATTGCATTAGTATTTTCTTAGTTGCTGGATATCGTGATTGAGATTTGGTCATTGCAGGAACTTTGTGGTTTTACTGGATATTTAAGCACTGTTCAAGTTATTTGATGATAAGTGATTGCTGTTCATGGTTTATATTCTTACATCGTCTCGCAAGTAATCGTTTTAACAACAATCTCTTAAGGCACTGGTCTACTAAATTAATCACATCCATCTAGTGCTTATCATATCGTGTCTCGTGTCTCCCAACCAGCTGATCGATAGTTGTCATCATCATCTTGCAGGGTCTACCCCCCTTAGGTGCGGGAGACAGGCTTAAACGGAGGGATCGGGGATCAGAGTGACAACCCCCGATCTGAGCGTTGTCGTGTCAATCTGCGCGACAACAGGAGGAACTGACTCCAAGATTTTCTCAACCAATAGGTGAGAGTGAGAAGGTGAAACTCAAACATTTCATAGAGAGTTTGTTTAGGAGTTTTCTTTTTTTACGAGGCGTAATAAACATAAAAAAACTACCTATGATGTACATTTATTCATGCCTACATCACCTAGCCTCACAACTAGTGCCATTACATAGAGAATCTTGACTTTGACTAAGTCAAACTAGAAACTAGAAATTTACACTGAAATTTACAATTTGAAACACAGAAAAGTGCAGAAGCGCAGCGCCAACTTTGAGTTGATTTTGAGGTGCCTTCCAGGGGTCAAAATGCAAAACTGAGAGAACGGTCAACTAGCCCTTCAAGTCTAGTTTCTAGAACAGTTTGAATTTCTGAATTTGGACCATGGGAAGGTATTCAAACATTCATTCTCCCAAGGTCATTTTAGAAACGCAATGCCTGTCAAAAAATGGTCCAGAATTCTAGTTTTTTGCCATTTTTTTGCCTTTTTCTCCAAAATGAAGCCACCTTTGCAAAATTTGAGCAAATGGGTTTTTAGAGGATGGCAAGAACTTTCCAAAAATGTATACCTTTCCTCAAATGGATGCCTGAGCTTAGCGCTGCGCTTTTGGAGCAGCTGAATTTCTGAATTTAGCCCAGAAATTCTTAAAAAACTCAAAATGCTCAGAATTTGCTCAAAATTGGAGGGAAGGTGTAAAAATATGTTTTTTAAACATTCATAGATGCTTCATCAAGCATCTCTAAGTTTCCCTCATCCTTTTGGTAATTTTTGGCCTTCTTGAGCTTATTTTCAAGTTGCTTCACTTTGACATTTGCGACCATATTTTGAGCTTGATAGTGATGCGCCATGTGTCTGAGCAACTGATTATCCCTATTGCCTTCTCAAGGAGCTTCTCCAAGTGTTCAGTCACCCTGTTGAGCCAATGCTCCTTGTCTTGATGAACCTCTAGGGCAATCTTATCTTCTAGGTCAAGGTCCTCATTCAGCAGAATTTGTTCTTGCTCCTCTTGCAAAGCTTTCTTGAGGCCTCTTGTTCTTGGTCTTTTCCTTTTTCCTCTCCCCTTTGATGCTTCAGGCTCGCTTGATTCCATGATCTCCTTACCTTTGCTAACTTGCTGCAATAACTTGGCTTTTTCCTTTTCTAGGATCAACTCCTTTGCTTTGAGTTGACTGTTTTCCTGTTCAAAGAATGATATAACATACTTTTCCCTTTCCAAATTGATTGCTAGCTCCTTGATTTGGTAATCCTCATCCCTGATTGTCTGTTGCATGTGTGAGGTCTGATCTTCAGTCTCTGGATCAACAAGTTCAAACTCATGCTCAATTGTGCCTTTCTCTTTTGATGCCAGTTCTTGCTTTGTTGATGAAGAAGGCTTGACACCTTTCTCTCCGTGAGAAGAAAACACAAGCCTCTGCCCTTTCTTATACACTTTAGTCACCTCAGGTTTTGGTAGCTGAGTCTTCTCCACTGTTTTGCTTGAGGACCCCACCTATGATTGTTGTTTTGGTGCACTAGGAGACTGAGATGTTGCATTTTTCTCATGCCATTTCAAGGCTGCTTCCAAAAAGGATTCCCAAGCCATACCTTTCTCTGCCAATTGGTGAAGAACAATGGTTTTGATGAGACTGTGATGAAACAAGCTTGGGGGGTGCTCTTTGTCCTTTAATTGTATTTTTCTAGACATTTTGGAAATGCTCCTGAATAGATAATTACACATGTTGAGTGGCTTTTGAGAGGTGAAATGCATTAGGAGGCGAATATGATAGGCATACAACCTGGAAAATCTATCTTCACAAGTGAAGAACCTCATGACAGTTTTCATCAAAGGGGCGTATTTCTCCAATAAATATTTGAAAGGCACGAGGTGAGTATGTGTTTCTCTGTATGGCATCTTCAAGAAAGGCTTGTAGTATTCAAGATCTAGGCTCGTGCCTTTAAACCAATATTCGCCATTGTCCGGTAACCCAGTTGCAATTGAGATGGAGGCCATTGAAAAACTGAACTCAACACTAGCAATGACAACAGTTTCTCCTTTCAGTTGAGTTGCCACCCAATCTGTTAGTTTCTCATGAAATCCCACCTCGCTCACCCTTTTGCAAAATTCCAGGCAGTGGACATCCTCAAAGCATTGTTTGATGAAAGGATAGGAGTTGATTGTATTGCAGTCTGATGGTTCATATCTGAGGATCTTCCCTCCTTTATGTTGTCTTTTTCTTTCTGGCGAAGATTCTGCCTCCATGATGACACAAAGCCCTAGCAGCAGGCAACGAAAATAAAATGTGAGGTGTGAATGGAAATGAAGTGATATGAAGGTTATTTTTTTTTGACAAAATGATGGAGGGGTTTTGAGAAAGGTGAAAGGACTTTGAAAGTTGATGAAAATGAGTGGAGAAACAGTGGAAAGATAATTTGCTTGCAGGTAGAAACAACAGGGTTTATGAATAAACTTGCCCAAAAACCTCTAGGAGTGAGCTAGGGTTTTGCTTTTTGAGTGTTAAAACTTTGTTTTGAGGTGGGTAAAATGGTTAAAATGGCTCATTAAACATGTATGCAGGTGTAGGATATCATTTTACATGTTTTAGAAATAAAAAATAATGATGGCCATTTTCACCCTATCATTTCCCATGCAAATTTCGCTACAAACCCTAACTTGAAGAATCATTGACATGAGATGAAATTGGAAAAGAAAAAGAGGGATGATGATGGTGTACTTACTTGTTCTTTAGCTTAGAAGTCAGTAAAATCAAGCTTGCAAGTGAAAAAATGATGTTTGGGAGAGTTTTGAAGGATTTCGGGGCACTCTGTCCTATGCGCAGCGCAATGTTCCTAAGCACAACGCCGACCTCCTAAGCGCAACACCTAATTTTTTTTGCCAATTTCACCTAGGAAAACGACTTTTTTGCTCTCTTGGACGGGATAGCTTGATAACAAAGAGTGAATAGGATGTGAATGAAGGAGTTTGGGGGCTTTTGAGTTTATATGGGGAAAGTTTCTTCACTTTTTCAAAAAAGAAATGGGACCCACCCTCCTTTAGAAACTGATTTTCACTTTATGAAAACAGAGTTACCTCTACCATTGCAAACTTGAGATGTCCTTTACTTTCCTGAGTGCTGGAGCTTCTTTTTTTGGGACTTTTGGAACATGAGAGTATGAGGAGTGTGTGAAAAGTCAAAATCAACTCCCAAAAGTTCTTTGTCATGTTTTACTCACTGCTGGTTTTATTCATGAAAATGATGGACCTTGGAAACCCTAGCAACTTAATGGATGACCTGAGACCAAATGGAATGATGATGATGATTGGCCCATTTTTATTGTGACACCTCCCTAAAGTGTGATAGGTGACCAGCATGAGTGAATTTCCAAAGAATGACTTCATCTTTAGACTGACCAAACAATGACCAAATTTTGTTGTGTAAACCTAGTAACAAAAAAAAAATTGATTTTGAAAGTATGGGGAAAACATAGTAAAGCATATTTGATCTAGGTGACAGGCTAACAAGACTGACACTAACAAATCTCACTTGATCTCAAGGGTATGTTTCAATGATTCATTATGCATGCAATAAAGATCCTTTGAGGGATGGCTAGACATCTCTCTAACACCACTCAAAGGACGTCCAACCTAGTTTTCAGAGCACATATGACTTTGCAACCGTTTACCTCCTGAGATGAACGTTGGGCTTTGAGGAGCCTTCACATGGTTCTATGCCCCTTGCTACACCACCAAATGTTGAAACACTGAGCCCAAAAACCTGTTGATTTTTAATGTACCTTGGACAATTGGTTTCCCATGGGTTAGTCTCTACCTAGGGAAAAATGTCCAAAATAATTCTTTTCCTAAGTGTGACTTTATAAAGTGAAAGTGACTTTATAAGTGGTAAAGTCAATGTTAAATTATAAAGGGAAAAGTGGGTGGGTTAAAAAATAGAAAGTGAGAATTAAATGCACATTTATTCTCATCCCTTGATCTAATTGAATTTGAGGCATTAGATCTTAGGGTTGCCCAAAAGTCATTTAGGGAAACAAAAGGGGGAAAATAAAAGAGAGACTGCATTCATTCTTCATGAGCAAATTGGAGAAAGGAGGTTGAGAGTTGGAGAAAAGTTTTGAAGGATAAATTTGTTACAGCAAGCTGAAGGAGTGATTTCTGGGCAAAGCTGGGCACGAAAATCAAGGCATAGAAGATAACAGAAGGTACAATATGAACAACATTTAATGCTATGCGTTGCATGTTGTTCGAGAGAAGTTTTTGAGATTTTTTTTTTTGAAAAATTCGTATAGTTCATACATAATCCATATAGTACATATTTTCAGCGTCAAGTGGGCATGGAAATCGAGGCAAAGTGGGCACGGTTTTCAAGGAGTTTTGGGCTGAAGAGATAAGTTATATTTTGCTGTTTTGTTTTGTCTGCAAATGTATTTTTCTGAACTTGAAAGATAAATAAATTTGAAGAGCTCTCTAACAGATTTTCCTCGGAGAAGATTGAAGGTGTTTTGACTGGGTCTAAGTTGACCAAAAATTTGTGTGTATTTTTATGTGTGTTGTTGGTCTGTTTATGTCCATATTTATTTTCAGCGTGTGTAGACAGTGCCATGCGTTTTAATCTGAAAATTTCATTTCCAAAATTCTATATGTTGAATGTATGTTTATAGGAAAGGGCATTTCACTGAATGGGAGTGATAAAGGTGAAATTAAAACCGGGTTGGGATTGCAGGAAAGTTTTTAGTCATCAAATTTCAACATGGTATCAGAGCTACAGGCTAAAAATTGCAGTTTGAACAACAGACAGTAGTTTGGGACAACAAACAGTGGTTTGGACAACAAACCTGATTTTTTGGACAACAAACTGATATTTTGAGACAACAAAGTGTGCTCGAAAGTTCATTTCTCCATTTTCTTGGTTTTATAAATTTTGGACAGCCGTCATGGCCATGTTCTTAAGGATAGAGGACAGACTAGATGGGATATTCAACTGTGCCGTTTGGAAGGACAAAATTTAGATAGTGTTTGAGGAGGCCGCAGTTTGGGACATAGTGCGACAAGTGGTTGTACCTCCTACTGCTGCAGATGAACTTGTTGAATTCACAAAAAATAATGCAAAGGAAAAAATGATTTTGATGGACAATTTGAAGGATCACGTGGTTCCTTAGGTGAGAGGAAACACATATGCATATCAGATGTGGACAACTCTAACAACTCTCTAATAGAGTACTTAGAATGAGAGCAGGAAGATGGTACTCAAAGAACAATTGAAGAACATCAAGATGACAAAGGTTGAAAGTGTAGTTCATTATTTTGGGAGGGTCAAACAGGAACGTGATGATTTGATTGCTATTGGTGAGGCAATTGCACCCATAGAGTTAGTCAGGATCGCTGTAGCAGGACTTCCTAAGTCTTGGGAGGTCTTTGGAGATGCTGTTACCTCTAGGGAGCATCTTCCCAATTGGGACAAATTCTGGGATGATTGTGTGTAGCATGAGATACAAAACGCTAGCTATGGTGGGGTAAAGATAGCAGATGAGGAGGATGTAGCCTTGACAGCTAGGGGGAAGAACAAAGGGAAGGCCAAGAAAGGGGCCTCATCAGTTGGGGCTAAGGGAAAGGAGAAGAAGAAGAAGAAAGATACGGATATGTCTAAAGTCAAATGTTGGGCATGTCAGAAGATGGGACACTATGCTGCTACGTGTCCTGAGAGGAAGAACAAGGGGAAGAAGGGTACTGCAGCTTCAGCAGAGGTGGAGTAGTTTGCTTCATAGTTTAACAAGGAATTTGCATTTATTACTTCTACATCTAGCAGGAGTACATCATCTGATGTGTGGTACATAAACAGCGGGACTTCCCGCCATATGATAGGTGCATGAGAGTTCTTTTCAGAGCTTGCAGAGAGGGCACTTGATATTGAGATTGTACTAGGAGATGATCGCACTGGGAGAGCTGTTGGTGTGGGGACTGTGACCTTTGAGAGGGAGTCTGCCTCCTTTGAAGGTCATGGATGTTTTGTATGTTTCGAGGATGAAGAAGAATTTGATTTCAGTGTCTGCTATGGAGGAGAAGGGGTTTGACGTCACTTTCTCAGGAGGGCAGGTATTGATGCATCCAAGGGGAGCTTCCATCATTTCAGCCAAAGTGATTGGAGTCCGCTCTGGGAAACTATACAAGTTCAATTTTTAGTCGGCAGGAGCATTGGTGAGTAGCACATCTGGTAGCACTCACACTAGTACCACCAGCAATAGAGACTTATGCGAGTTATGGCACCAGAGGATGGCGCATATGCATCATGGAGCTTTAAGAGTACTGAGGGAGATCACTACTGGAGTTCCTGATTTTAGTGTCTAGCATTATGAGGTTCGCAGAGGGTGTGCTTTGGGCAAGTACACCAGGGTACCATTCCCAGTGAGCGCCAACAGATCTATAGGTATACTAGACTTGATTCATACTGATGTTAGTGGTCGTATGTCTCATGTGTCTTTGGGTGGTTATGAGTATTATGTTATATTCATTGATGATTACTTTAGGAGGACTTGGATATATTTCTTGAAGACCAAGGGTGAGGTTTTCATTCGCTTTAAAGAGTTCAAAGCTCTTGTGGAAAAGCAAACAAGTAGGAAGATTCGGGTCTTGAGGTCAGACAATGGTGGTGAATACACCGATGGTGGGTTTTCTGACTTCTGTGCATAGGAGGGAAATAAGAGAGAGTTCACAGTTCCTTAAAACCCCCAACAAAATTGGGTGTCTGAGAGGAAGAACAGAGCTATTGTTGGGGCTGCTAGAGCGATGATTCATGATCAGGGGTTGCCTTTGTTTTTATGGGTTGAGGCCTGCAATACTGCTGTTTATCTTCAGAACAGGAGTCCTCATAGAGTATTGGGGAATATGACTTCGGAGGAGGCTTTCATTGGAGAGAAGCCTCATGTGGGACATCTTCGTATCTTTGGATGTCTCACATATTCTTATATCCCCAAGGAGCAGAGGACGAAGCTGGAACCCATGGCAGAGAAGGGTATCTTTATGGGTTACAACGAGACTTCGAAGGCCTATTAGATCTTCATTCCTTCTAAACGGATAGTGGTGATTAGGGGGGGATGTGAAGTTCGAGGAGGAGAGGGTCTATTGGAGATCACGGGAGTATGATGAGAGAGAGTCACAAACTTCTCCTCAGCAGGGAGGTCAGGTACAGGGAGCAGGACCTTAGGGTTTGGATTGACATGTATAAGAGGTACTTCAGTGTCAGTGACATCTGGGGCACCAGTGGCGAGTTCACCGAGCACTTATTTAGGGAGTCCTCTGGTACAGAGTTCACATGGCACTTCAGTTGACACAGGCATAGGTGCCGGTACAGGTTCTTCGAGGATATGTGCCTGTACAGGCACACTAGGGTTTGTTGGTAAACCTTCTGGTTCACCAGATCGGGGGGCAGAGGTTGAGGTTCCCTATGGGGAAGCTTCTTTAGGAAGAGGAGGCCCAAGTGGCTTCAAGACACCTTGAAGGAAGCGGAGTCCGTTGGTCCTCTGAAGAGGGTGAACAAGGAGTGTGCAACCTGAGTGGTTTTGCAATTATGTAGCCAAGGCTACCGGCATTGCTGACTCTGAACCTACTAGCTATGAGGAGGATGCTAGCTAGGTGGTATGGAGAGAGGCTATGGTGGAGGAGTATGCCTCTATCATTAAGAACAATGTCTGGGAAGTGGTGCCTAGGCTTGAGGGCAAGTCACTTGTGACTTCTAGGTGGCTCTACAAGATCAAGCATGCTACGAATGACATCATTAAGAAGTTCAAGGCGAGGTTTGTGGCTAGAGGGTTCTCACAGATAGAGGGAGTTGATTATGATGAGACCTTCGCTCCCGTAGCTCGGTACACTTCTATCCAGTCCCCTATTTCTATTGTTGCAGAAATGGGTTGGCAGATCCATCAAATGGATGTGAAGACTACATTTCTGAACGAAGTTATAGAAGAGGAGGTGTATGTTGAGCAACAACAGGGCTTTGAGGTACTTGGGCGGGAGATCCATGTATGCCGGTTGAGGTGAGCACTCTATGGACTTAAGCAAGCTCCAAGAGCTTGGTATTTGAGGATTGGTACTTACTTGCAGTAGATGGGTTTCATGAAGAGTGATGCAGATCCGAACCTATACTACATTGTTTCAGGGGATGATCCACTCATTTTTGTGCTGTATGTTGATGACTTCTTCATTACTGGGGCAGAGAGACTGGTTAGTGGTTGCAAGGAGGATCTTGCTATGGAGTTTGAGATGAAGGACATTGGGTTGATGCATTACTTTTTGGGGCTTGAGGTGTGGCAGGAGGAGGGGCATATCTTTCTAGGGCAGGGTCAGTGTGCTGTGGATGTGTTGAGAAGATTTCACATGGCAGGTTGTAGACCCATGTCTACACCTATGATCACCAACTGGAATAAGCTTCATGCTTTAGATTCTAGTTTGGTGGATCCCACATTGTATAGGTAGCTTATTGGGTCCTTGATGTATCTGATCAACACTAGGCCAGATCTATACTTTGTAGTGAACACACTTAGCTAGTTCATGGTTGAGCCCAGGAGGGTCCACTGGGTAGCTGCAAAGCACATTCTTCGCTACGTGTAGGGGACTGTTGATTATGGTCTGGCCTATAGGCGGGGAGATGGAGTGAGGTTGGCAGGTTACACAGATTCAGATTGGGCAAGTTGTGCTTCTATCAAGAAAAGCACTTCAAGGTTTTGCTTCAGATTGGGTTTGGCAGTTGTATCGTGGTTTAGTTGAAAGAAAAATTCAGTTGCTTTGAGCTCTTCTGAGGCTGAGTATATGGCTGCTAGCCAGGCTAGTTGTGAGGCCATTTGGCTTCGCAAGTTGTTGTATGGTCTACTTGATCAAGAGTTGAGAACGACGGTTATTCACTGTGATAATTAGAGTTGCATTAAACTCACAGAGAATCCAGTGTTTCATGATAGGTCAAAACACATTGACATCATATATCATTTCATCAGGGACTATGTTCAAAAGGGGGCCGTGACGCTGGAGTATATATCGACAGATGAGTAGGTGGTCGATGTTTTCACCAAATCCTTCCCAAGAGGCAAGCATGTCCATTTCAGGGACAAGATGGGTGTGGTGAGAAACACTTTCCTCGGTAAGGGGGTGTTGATTTTTAATGTACCTTGGGCAAGTGGTTTCCAATGGGTTAGTCTCTACCTAGGGAAAAGTGTCCAAAATAATTCTTTTCCTAAGTGTGACTTTATAAAGTGAAAGTGACTTTATAAGTGGTAAAGTCAATGTTAAATTATAAAGTGAAAAGTGACATTAGACATAAAGTACAATGTGGGTACTTATTTAATGGGTGAGTTAAAAAATAGAAAGTGAGAATTAAATGCACATTTATTCTCATCCCTTGATCTAAATGAATCTGAGCCATTAGATCTTAGGGTTGCCCAAAAGTCATTTAGGAAAACAAAAGGGGGAAAAGAAAAGAGAGACTGCATTCATTCTTCATGATCAGATTGGAGAAAGGAGGCTGAGAGCTGGAGAAAAGTTTTGAAGGGGAAATTTGTTGAGCAAGCTGAAGGAGTGATTTCTAGGCAAAGCTGGGCACAAAAATCAAGGCATAGAAGACAACAGAAGGTACAATATGAACATCATTGAATGCTATGAGTTGCATGCCATTCGAGAGAAGTTTTTGAGTTTATTTTTTGAAAAATCCGTATAGTCCGTACAACGGTACAAAAATCCGTATAGTTCGTACGAAATCCATACAGTGCAGTCTGTATCCATACAATACATATTTTCAGCTTCAAGTGGGCATGGGAATCGAGGCAATGTGGGCATGGTTTTCAAGGAGTTTTGGGCTGAAGAGATAAGTTGTATTTTGCTGTTTTGTTTTGTCTGCAAATGTATTTTTCCTAAACTTGAAAGATAAATAAATTTGAAGAGCTCTCTAACAGGTTTTTCTCAGAGAAGACTGAAGGGGTTTTGCTTGGGTCTAAGTTGACCAAAAATCTGTGTGTATTTTTATGTGTGTTGCTAGTCTATTTATGCCCATATTTATTTTCAGCATGTGTTGATAGTCCCATGTGTTTTAATCTGAAAATTTCGTTTCCAGAGTTCTATATGTTGAATGTATGTTTATGGAAAAGGGCATTTAATTGAATGGGAGTGATAAGGTGAAATTAAAACCGGGTTGGGATTGCAGGAAACTTTTTAGTCATCAAATTTCAACAAAACCAAGGTGTTGGCTTGATTGATGACGTGCTTATATGGACACAGGATGCCTCCAGGTTGGCCTTGACCCTGTTTGATGGACTTTGCCTTGTTTTAGAGCCCAGATGATAATGGAGACCATTGAGATGGTTTGAGATGGCTAGCACACCATGCCTAGATGCCAATGCTTGCTTTGAGGGTTGCCATGTCATCTAGCATGACATGAGCCTCCCTGATGATGACATCATGGAGATGGCGTTAATTTGGAAGCTCAGGGACAAATTCCCTCCTTTGGACAACCTTCCTCATTCAGAGAAGATCCTCTTTGCCCTTGGAAAGATTTAATTTGGTCAAGGAAAAATATATTTTTATTATGAAAACCCACATGCACAAAAGTTCAGGTCGACTTAAAGGGCAAATTGGGTCTCCAAGAAAGCATATAAATATAGGACAAGTCAACCTCATTTGGACATCACATCAACACACATCTTCTTCTCTCTCCTCGCGTGATTGGTTTGTATAGGTGTGAAGCAGGGCAATCGAGTTCACATGTGGAAATGTTTAAGGGCAATTCTGAAATTCTAAGTTGACTTTCTGATTAGGTGACTGTTGACCAAGTTTGACTTAGAGTTTTGACCTCCTTTGACTTGCAAAATTTCTATCTTTTGAGGCTGAGTTTTTCTGCGGAGGAGCCAAGTTTTCTAGGCACTTTTGACTGCTACTGGCCGTTGAATTTGACCTTTGAAATATGAAGTTTGACTGTAGGAATCTTCTCTCCTTTGGTTGAGTTTGACCGAGTTGTTTGGGACTATTTTGACTTGAGGTTTGACTAGCTTGGAGGGTCGAATATTTTGATTTCTGACTGAACACTCTTGGAGGAGTTTGACCATTGCCCTATGGATTGGTTAGGGCATCTTTGACTGCTGTTGACTTTGATAAGATTTGACAGTTTGACTAGATTTGACTTTTGGGCTCATCTCTTGGATTTTGGATATTGGTTTATTGGAAAGTCAAAGCTGTTGATCTTTGATGGTTGGTTGATGAATTTGATCATTGTAATCTCTCTGAACATTTTATGACAATCTAATAAGAAGAAAAATATGAAAAAGTTTCCCCCTTGTAGGGTTTTTCCTTAGTCTTTGGCCAAATTTGGTGTCTCTTGTTATTGCCCTTGATTGTCTTCTACTGTACATTGCATTTACTATTCTATCTACAATTGCTATTTATCATTGGAAGATTAAATTTGATTGCTAATTGAAGGAAAGTTTGGGCTAAAGTGATTGTAATAACATAGAACAATGGAAAATTAACATGGTATCAGAGCTAAGGTGAAGACAAGCCCATGCAATCAAGAGACAAGAGCAATCATCTTTGGAAGAAGCTAAAGGAGCCTATTTGACTTGGTCAAGATGTCTACCTCTTTCTTCGAGGATAATGAGAAACTGGGTGATTCATCTAACAGCAGCTTGGAAGATTTGGTTGGAAGTCATTCTGGATGACAATGATGTTTTGGAATATGTGGAAGGAAAAGTACCCGAGCCACCGGAAAATGCTCCCACTATTGCCAAGTCCAAATGTAAGAAAGGTGAGCTCAAATCCAAGAAAATTCTTATGGATTCATTGAAAGATCATTTGGTTACTTTTTGTTGGAAAATTGAAGAAGTCTAAGTACTATGATAAGCTAGTTGGGATGTATGAGGTCAGCAATTTAAATCACATCCTCTCCTTGAAGAATCAACTCAAGGACATGAAAATGAACAAGGGAGAATCTGTGTAATCCTATGTCATGAGGATATCCCAATTGAGAGATCAATTGCAGACTGTTGGTGAGCCTATATTTGATAGAGAGTTGTTGTTGGTCACTCTTCAAGGTCTTCCTCCTATTTGGGAAACCTTCATTACTAATTTACTACAATTAGCAACAATGACTAGTTCTTGACATTTGATGAGCTCGTTGACAAATGTACTAAAAATGAAACTAGGATGATCTCCAAAGGGAGGATTCAAAAGCATGAAGAAGGAGAGCCCTCTGCATTGCAACCCAAGACAAGAAGAGAAAGGGAAGAGGGAGAACATCTAAAAGGCTTGCTCTAGATTCCAAAGATTCCAATAGAAGATTCAAGGAGCTATCAAAAGTTGAATGTTACAACTGCCACAATCATGGTCACTATGCTTGAGAATGCCCAGAAAAGAGAGACGCTCCAAGGTCCAATAGTGGCTTCAACAACAACAAGTTTAATGATAGAAGAAGAGGTGGTGATAGAAAAAGGAGAGATGATAGAAAAAGAAGAGATGCCCTTGATGATCGTGAAGAAGGCTATCGTCCTCAAAAGAGGTCAAGGAACTCTAGGTATGAAAATAATGCAGCTGCTAGTCAATTTGAATGTATTCTTATTTCTTCTCTTTCTAGTTCCTCTCCTCCAGATTTTGCAAGGGACCTTCCTCTGCCTCCTCCCATTGAGAAGAAGGATGATGACATGGACCTACTAGAAGGTCCTTCTGTGCCAAAATTTAAGAAGGATATCGTTGATAATCCCATGGAGACTATGGACCCCTTGGATTCTCCTCCAACTGATTCCCTTTCCAGGAAGAGACCGCTTTGGCTCTGTGATACATTACAGGATGCTGAGAGACATGCCGCTGCCAGAAGTACCTTTAGAGAAAGCAAGAAGCCATGCCAATACCAAGGATATGTTGTAGCTATGAGCTCCATCATATAGGTTGGACCTCCCACTTTTGAAGAGGCAGGGAAACAACAGGTTTGAAAGGATGCCATGGCCAAAGAGTATGAATCTATTATGAAGAATGATGTATAGGATGTTGTTCCGATACCTAAAGGAAAGTTTGTCGTAACTTCGAAGTGGCTATATAAGATCAAGCATGGAGCTGATGGGAGTATTTAAAAATATAAAGCAAGGTTTGTGGCTAGAGGTTTCTCCTAGAAAGAGGGAGAAGATTATGATGACATCTTTGCTCCATTTGCCCGATACACTACTATCCGTTTTATTGTTTCCCTTGCTGCTAGTCAAGGATGGACCCTTCACTAGATGGATGTAAAGACTGCATTTCTTCATGGCATACTACATGAAGAGGTATTTGTTGAGCAACCACAAGGATTTGAAGTGAAGGACATGAAGACTCATGTTTGTAGGTTGAAGAAGACACTTTATGGTTTGAAGCAAGCCCCTGGAGCCTGGTATGGCTGCATTGATAGTTACTTGGTGAAGCTTGGTTTCACGAGAAGCAATGCTGATCCAAACTTCTATTTCAAAGTGGTCCAAGGATTTGATTTTGGTTTTTTATGTTGACGATCTATTCTTGACAGGTAGTGAGCCTCTGATGCTAAAGTGTAAGAGTGAGCTGGCCTCTGAGTTTGAAATGAAGGATCTTGGTTTAATAGATTACTTCATGGGACTAGAAGTGTGGCAAAGACCCAAAGATATTTTCATTTCTCAAGGAAAATATGTCGTGAAGTTGTTGGAAAGATTTGGAATGGTAGAATGCAAGTCCTTGGCCACTCCAATGGAAATGAACTTCAAGAAGTTATGTGGAGATGCTGTTGGACCTGACTTGGCGAACCCCTCTGAGTATCGACAATTGATTGGGGCATTGATGTTCCTTGTGAACACCCGTCTAGACATATGTTTTGCAGTTAACACTTTGAGTCAATTCATGACTGAGCCCCTTCATGCACACTAGGTTGCTGCCAAGCATGTGCTGAGATATTTGCATGGGACGATCAATCTTGGTCTGAGATATACTACTGGAGATGTGAGGCTATATGGATACACCGATGCTGTCTGGGCCGAAAATGTTATTGACAGGAAAAACACATCAGGGTGCTGCTTTAGTTTGGGGTTTGCCATGATATCTTGAATGAGCAGGAATCAGAAGTCCGTAGCTTTAAGCACAACCAAGGAAGAGTATATTGCTGCTAGCATGGCTAGCTGTGAGGCAATATGATTAAGGAAGCTCTTTGGAGAGTTATTTGAGCAAGTCCTAGATACGACAATGATATATTGCGACAACAAGAGTGGGATCTGATTGGCATAAAATCTCGTATTTCATGACAAGTCCAACCATATTGAGATTAGGTATTATTATATATGAGACATGGTGCAGAGAGGAGCAGTGAGACTCCATCATATTTCAACTAATGAGCAGATAGTAGACATACTCACCAAGGCTTTGCCGAAAGAGAAGTTCTTGGTCTTTAGAGAGAAACTTGGACTGATGGATGTGACCCTCTCGGGTAAGGGTCCCGGTTGATTGAGGACACTGAGTTATGTTCTTCCCCCTTGTTTGAGCTCACAAGGAGAGGAATTGAGCCGGGGAGCTCTTGGGGTTGAGGGAACTCTGGACAATAGGATAGTAGTGATCCTTACCTCACGGTAGTAGTATCCTGTCTATTGTCTCGCAATAGGATAGCTGTGATCCTTACCTCTAGGTAAGTAGTATCCTGCCTATTGTCATCTTTGGGACTTGACAGAGTATACCCCTGTTGGCATCCTACCCACAAGCTGGGCTTGTTGGGATTGTTTCTCCCTATCTGGCCAATAGGTGAGCATACTTGGGATAACTACGATCCTTACCTCTCGGTAAGTAGTATCCTACCCAAGTGAGAGGATGCAGGTGTTCTACCATTGACTCTTGAAGGTCAAGTTGGGAAGATCAATGAACAATGAGATCACTGTGATCCTTACCTCATGGTAAGTAGTATCCTCCCTATTGTCCCGACGATAGGATCGCTGTGATCCTTACCTTCCATGGTAAGTTGTATCTTGCCTATTGTTCTTGGATAGGGGGTGGTAGCTTGAGCTCCCATATGATGTCACATTATTCTTCTTTTAGATTCGAGAGTGTTCAACAGAGGAGTAGAGATGAGCAGAGACGAGCAGAGATGACATTTGACTTGATGATGACGAGACATTTGAGATGGGACACATGATGCAGTCAGAAATTTCTCCCTAGCTGAGAGGGAGTGTTAATTTGGCAGCTCAGGGACAAATTCCCTCCTTTGGACAACCTTACTCATCAGGAGAAGACCCTCTTTGCCCTTGGAAAAATTTAATTTGGTCAAGGAAAAATATATTTTTATTATGAAAACACACGTGCACAAAAGTTCAAGTCGGCCTTAAGGACAAATTGGGTGTCCAAGGAAGCATATAAATATAGGACAAGTCAACCTCATTTGGACATCACATCAACACACATCTTCTCTCTCCTCTTGTGATTGGTTCGTACAGGTCTGAAGTAGGGCAGCCGAGTTCACACGTGCGAAGGTTCAAGGGAAATTATGAAGTTCTGCATTGATTTTATGATTAGGCGACTGGTGACCAAGTTTGACTTGGAGTTTTGACGTCCTTTGACTTGCAAAATTTTTATCTTTTGAGGCTGAGTTTTTCAGTGGAGCTGAGATTTTCTGGCCACTTTTGACTGCTGTTGACCATTGACTTTGACCTTTGAAATTTGAAATTTGACCGCATAAATCTTCTCTCGCCTTTGATTGAGTTTGACCAAGTTGTTTGGGACTGTTTTCACCGAGGTTTGACAAGCTTGGAGGGCCGAATATTTTCACTGTTGACCGAGCACTTTTGGAGGAGTTTGACTGTTGACTTGTGGATTGGTTAGGGCATCTTTGACTACTATTGACTGCTGTTGACTTTGACCAAATTTGAGAGTTTGACCAGATTTGACTTTTGGGTTAATCTCTTGGATTTTGGATATTGGTTTATTGGAAAATCAAAGCTGTTGACCTTTGACTCTTGGTTGATGAATTGGATCATTGTATTCTCTCTGCTGAACATTTTATGACGATCTAATAAGGAGAAAAATTTGCAAGGGTTTTCCCCCTCGTGGGGTTTTTCCCTGGTCTTTGACCAAATTTGGTGTGTCTTGTTATTGCTCTTGATTGTCTTCTACTGTACATTGCATTTACTGTTCTATCTATAATTGGTATTTATTATTGGAAGATTAAATTTGATTGCTAATTGAAAGAAAGTTTGGGCTAAAGTGATCGTAATAGCATGTGGAAAATTAACAAATGGTACTTGGAGATGTACCCATGCACTTTGATCATGTACCTTGAGTGGGGAGCACTTTGGGATCCATTTTGCCACTTGCTTGATAGAGATGTCCATTTTTGGATGTTGACATCATGTTGGAGAGCCTTTCCTCCCACATGTGTGGAGGATTTATGATGCATTTCTCATGTTTTATCATTTTGTAAAGCTATCTTAAGGTTGGATTGTGACCTTTATGCCTAGTTGAATGCTACAAGCAAACTTTAGGGCTTTTTGTTGTAAATTTGTGAAAAGTGAGTTGATTACCCTTATATAAATGGAGGGAAATCACTTTCACTTTAGCATCATCACATTCACTCGCTTCTTCTCTTTAAAAGGAGTGCAGACTAGTTCCCTTGTTCTTTTCTCTTGGATGCAATGGACATTTAATGGAGTGAATTGTCTTGGGAGGGAGATTTTTGTATGCAGAGACTTTTTTAGGATTGATGAAGTGATTCTTGATGGAATATTGTAAGTTTATTGTCATTTTCTTCCATTTCGCATGCTGCTTTTCTGAAATTAGGGTTTATATTCTTCCTGATTAATAAGTGCAATATCTTTCCTGAAATCTGATTTTTTATGGTTATGCAAAATTTGTCTTTCAAGAATCCATCAGAGGAACTTGGTGCACGCATCCTTTGGCCTTAAATCTCCCACATAAAGAAGTCTTTAGTGTTATTAAGAGAAGCATTTTGGTCTTCCACCCTCTTCATTTGAGGCCGTCTATCATTCATTGACCTTGTCCTAATTGACTCCATTGCCCAATTGAATAAAGGCACTAGTCTAGTAGTGGTGTTCATTTTAAATTGTTATCTCTTTTTCCTAATTTCTTGGTAGCAAGGGTCAGGGTTTGGTTTTACTTTACATTTTATGGTAATTTTACATTTATATGTCATTATCCTATTGGTAGAAATTGCATTTAATAAATTAAAAAGACAAAATCTAGCATTAGTTGCATTGTTCACCACTAAAATAGGGTTGATGTCTATACTTTTATTCCTGTTTTATGTGTATAAAACCAATAAAAAACCAAAAAATTTCCTTATCCCTTGCTTACCTCTTTCATAGCCTTCAACCCTTTGTTGACTTTATCATTTGAAGGCTATTTCTTGTCTGTTTCTTGTCTGTTGAATGATTTTGCATGCTGTAAAACTGAATATCTTGAGAACTCTAACTCGTAGCAACGTTTTCTTTGGCTTCTTGGGATTGTTTGAATGCACATTGCATACTTGAACATTTGTAATTTCTATCATGGCCATCAAGGCCTTGTCGGTACCATCTCCCATAACCACTAGACCTTTTACACCCTTGAGCTCTTATTTATTGAAGATCTTGTTGGGTGATATGTTTACAAGTTCCTTAGCGATTCATTTGCTTTAGGTAAATACTCTCTGAGCCTTGTTAGGGAAGCCTCCCTTATGGGGATAACATCCACCACTAAATAGCAGGAGAGAGGCCACTAAGGTGACAGTGGTGGTTGATCTCATCATCGCCATAAGACCTAGGTTGTTTGGTAAGGCTTTGCACTAGGCCTTCTAGCTATTGCGGTAATAGGACCCTTAGACAACAAGTCTCGAAGCCATTACAAGGATATACTCATTATGATCTCAACATGTCACATGCTGGAATTGAATTTGGGTGGGGAGGATAACAACATTTCTCCCAACAACTTGAGCTACACCCAATTCATTGTCTATATATATATATATTCAATTGGGTTGTATATATATATATATATATATACAATTGGATTATATATATATAAAATGCCCATGAACCATAAACATAGAAAAATCAAATATTCAAATAGATTTCACCCCAAATCTCTCTCGCAAGCTCTCAAATATATATATTTATATTCAATTGGGTTATTTATATATATAGATATATATATAAAATGCCCATGAACCATAAACATAGAAAAATCAAATATTCAAATAGATTTCAGCCCCAAATCTCTCTCACAAGCTCAGAAATGAAGACTGCTATGAAAATTTTAGCTTTTTGTGTTTTTAGGAGGAAAGAGGATATTTGATATTGAAAAGTTGGGTTTTTACTTTTAGAGCCCCATGCTTTTCCTTTTTTATTTTATGTTTATTTTATGTGACTTTCAAAATTGGTATATATTTTGAATGATTCACCAGCTTGATGCTTCTGACAAAGCTGGAGGCATGTTGAATGGACTCTCCGGCATTTCCAAACTGGGAACATATTCAGAGCGGATCTGGATCTGTATCCACGGAGACACTCCTGGATCTGCCTATGCCAGTAGGAGAGTTTTAAAATTTAACCTAAATTTATTTTCAGTCAAAATAATCTACTGACCTAACCTGAGCCTCTCATCATTGGCTAGTAGCTAATGTGTCCAACTTGCTACGTTTAAAGCAGAAGAAAATAGAGAAGCAAAAATTTAAATGAAGTGGATTGGATGTGCATTCTGTGCACATGCATATAACTATAAAGGCTGTTTTAACTTTTTTCCAAACACGACGACTAGTCATAGAGAATAAACTTTGGACAATGGAAAGAGAATGAGTAAAAGAAAAAGTGAGTCATCCAAAAGACAATAATGCATAACAAAGAACTCATCGGAGGTTTCGAGTCTTCACTATGAGAAAATCAGTATTACCTGTCATCTCCTTTCACTACTATGCTAAACTAACAGCTTACCTAAATATGTAAATTTGATTTCCTTTTCTCTGGAATGAAATGCTTTCTACAGGAAGAAAGTTCTATTATCTCCTCTTCAACTGAAAAGAAACTCGAAGGTGATATTCAGTTAGTTAAATTGGCTGTGTAATTTCTCAGTCAGTGGTTTATACTGCTCGTCAGGGATAAAGAAGTTCAGTTGGGTTGAATTGTTTCACCTAATATTGGAGGGGGTCTCTTCTGCTTGAATTAGTTCGAGTCATTCTGAGTTCCAATCCTGTCAAGTGTTTTAATAAAGTGAATGACTTTCGTGTCAATGGGAATGATGTATTTAAATAAGAGCCAGGTAGCATTGGTTTTTACCATGGTAGGTGAATCATCATCAAGTCGATGATACAGTCGCATTCCCTCTATTCTTGGTTATGGCATAAAAGTAGGTGTGCTTTTATTTAACACTAGATTTTAGGAAACTACAAAAATAGAGCAAGATCTCTATTTGATGGGTTGGCGTATTTAACTGGCTTATTACTGACAGGTGAAATTATGTAAAATTTACTAATCACATAATAGAGATTTGATTTCATACTTCCTTTGAAATTTTATGATCGAAATTTGTAGCATCAAAAGGAAAACAGTTTAAGGCATACCTGTGTAGGACAAAGGTAACAACAAGATGCACAACCCTTTTTGCTGTATGGTCTTACTTCCGTTAGTCAATATCAATCACTAGCAGCTCCAATTCCAGTGCCAGCGGTGGGGGATAAGACTCTCCTCCCAACCAAACTGCTCAACCATCAAATTAAGGTCCTCAATCCCATAATCACCTCTCATAGATTAACAATTTTTTTCTTGTAGTTCTCATACAATATTCATTTCCCTACTCATGATGCCACATCAACAGATTTCTCAGTGAACTAACTTCTTTCTTAGTGTTTCCATACAATCTTTCACAACAAACAATTTTAACAGAAAACTCATTCACAATGCTAACCAAACCCACACATACATCTACCCTTGAATCAAAACTTTTGACAAATATTTTAAAAGCATGAGCTTAAATTAACACTTCATGTAGGCCATGCACTTCCATTCTATTGGGAATCACGATTGCCATTAGACCAAATCCCGTAGGTGTTACTCAACGATTGCATCATCAAAGATAAAGATCCATGAGAGGTGGTTAGTCCTCGTCGCGAAACACACAAGGAGTGCTGATTTATCCAATGTCCAACAATCTCCCACCCAACACAAGCCAAATGTGTATTCAACTTGTGACCTATACTTTGATACCACTCGTTGGGAATCACAATTGTTGTTAGAGCAAAACCCGCAGTTGTTAGTCAGCGATCACATTGCTAGACATAAAGATCCACGAGAAGCGGTTAATTCATGTCATGAAATACATGGGGAGTGTTGGTTTATCCAATATCCAACACATTCATTTATTAACATGCTGGTTTTTGATAGCTATTAGAAAAAGTTTGACAAATCCTACAAGCTTTAATTAACTCAACATACGCCACACACTCTCTATCCATTTATTATTATGTTGTTTTATTTTAATTCATAAAGTAAATGACTTATAAAATTGAATGGCTTTATCACTCTATGTAAATTATCGGTATCAAATACATTCTTCAAATTTTAAATATGTGATTAAAGAATGTGGATTTTATGAAAGTAAGTTAAATATGTGGTTGAAGAATGTGGATTTTCTGAAAGTAGGGTAAATGCTAGAACAATAAATATAAGCTATCTATCATACCAAAACATGAATTATATGAGGCACATAGTCATTGAATGCATGAACATGTCAAACTCTAGAGCGCTTTAAGAACCTGTGCAAAACTAACTGAACCAACATAGGTAGCAGGGTATATCAAGCGCTGAGAGGGATCAAATCTCTCGTGTTGCAAACCTCTTTTTTGAGTGCAAAACTTGAGGAAATGTTTGCACCTTGAGAGATTTGATCCCTCTCGGCGCTTGATAGATCTAGGGTTAAGATAGATTTAGGTTGGTTATGTAATGCTATATAATATCTATATTGTATTTGTCTCTTTTTTATTCCTTCTCTCTATTTCACCCCCCAAACATACACACACTCTCCATATCTATCTATATCTCTCTCCCTCCCTCTTCCTCTCCTTGTATCTCTCTTCCCCACTCTCTCATTCTCTCCATCGTCACTCCTCTCTCCACCTTTCGCCCTCTATGTTTTTCTTCTTCCCTCCCTCTCTCTCCCCTTCCAACTCCATCTCTCTCTCCTCTCTCTTGAGTCCTCTCTCTCTTCCTTCCTCTCTCCCCCTTTCTCTCCCACCTGTAAAAAATTCATCTTTCACAACATCTGAAAATTATTTTTCTAATTATTAATTTATTTGCTGTCTGTCACGACAAATATCAAATAACTCACACTATGATTTTCACAAATAAAAATATGACACAATTATTGGACAAATGTCCCTGGAAAAACCTAATGTGGGAAAATCGGTGCAACAGCTGAGGGTTTTATTATTATGCAACAGTGAGAAATTCCGAGTACAATAATCTGGATTCCGAAATATGGCTATCTTGTAGAGAAAGTATTGGCAAAAATACTAGAGGGAAATTTACCCTCACTCTGAGCAATTCTGGCATTGGATTGCCTCTAAAAAGTAAGCCGTCCAATTAGGCCTGCACATGCTATGCATCAACCTGATGTTGCTTGTTGCAACTGCCACCGGAACATATTGCTAGTCTAGCCGTCCCGTCTGCTGCTGACTGGGAAAATGTCTCTCCGACACTTTGGAACCTCTGCCTGGCCTTTGGAGTTGAAAACACCTTCCTTCCCAGAAAATTGATTTGCCTTCTTGAGGCTTTGCGCTGCCTTTGCACAAACTCTTGGAGAAATATCGGCCTCTTGGCAAATGCACTCGCTGGATCTTGAAATCTTCTTCCAGCCTCACTGCCTCTGCTTCGATCTCTAGCTCTCTGGAAACTGCTGCTACTCTCTGGAAATCGATCTGCTAAGGAAATCAAACTGCTGAAGTGTGTTCTCCATCACCACATCAATCCCTTATATCTTCATGTTAAGACTCCAACGACCAAGATTAAATCTTAATCGATGGCTCAGATCATTTATGGATCGATCCCTGTGAGTTTCTAGAGAATTCTCACCTTGACTTAAGTAATTATGATTAATTAACTAGTTTTCTTAAGTTCACACTTAGGAAACATTAAAAAAAGGTTAATAATCTAATTAAGTCATCTCTAGGGGGAATTTCTAGAAACGATTTCTGGGTTTTGGAGATCTCATGTATTATAGCCTCTCCACAAAATTTTGTGGCTAGAACACATCCGATGCTATAGTGTTAAGTTTAGGTATGTTCTATGCTAGAGCAATTTATTTCAATTTTCACAGTTAGCTCAATATATCATTTTTAGGAGGAGGAGACTAGGTTGCAAGGAGAAGTGGAGGTCCATTTCATTTTTAGGTATGATTTCTATGTATATTTCATGTTATTGTTTAAATTCTGAATTTCTATGTTGTAACAGTTACTTATTTCAAAAAATTCTTTCTACTGAAATATTAGTTAAGCAATGTCCCAAGTAGGCAATTCAATTGGTGATTGAAGTAATGTGAAATCTGTGAAAACTTAGAGATCTAAGGTTCAAATCCCCATGGTTGTGACCCAGTTTATGAGGAGGAGGACAGGTCATAGACCCCAAAAGGTTTACTTGTAGTTACGTGTGAGGTGAGTTTTTTGTTTCCTCTGGGATACAAAGAAATATTGTTCAATCAATTGTAGATAGAACATAAACCAAATTCACAATAGAAGACAACTAAGAACATAAATGAGACACAAAATTTAGGTCCAATGACCAGGGAAAAATCCATAAGGGAAAAACCCAAACAAATTCTTCTTCTATTAGGTATTAATTGTTTAGCGGAGATACAAAGTACAATGAGAGATCAAGAGAATGTGTAAGTTCACCTAAATATGAACAAGTTATAACATAAATATTACTGGTAGCAGTAGCATATACAAAAATTAAATCAACCTTCCCTTCAACTGAATCAACATTGAAACAATGAATCAACCTTAGCTCACCAAGTCCTACTCTTACTCTCCAAGTGTCTCTCTGACAATCGTCTTCAAGTTTCTCCAAATATCTCTCTCAAGTTCGAATTCTTCTTTCACAATGCACAAGTAGTGAGAATGAGATGATAACATTTATAGGAGGAGAAAAAAAATGTGTTCATAAGAAGGAGCAATACACATTCCTTGAGGAGTTTCATATGGGAGGTACACATGCCTTTGCAGCTTATGGTATTAAGGA